>CM024550.2:43328075-45728075 GCA_014182405.2 Eucalyptus sideroxylon
TCGCCATTAGTCTGCATAGAGTGATTACTCGTCTAGAATAGGCATTCAACAATTGTTACTCTGAAAACGTAAGTGCAATGACAAAATTTGTTTACTCAACAAATTGAGTAAGGGACTTGCACTACATCGATACAGAACAAAATGATATAGAAAAACAGTTTCTTCTTAACTGGGTAGCATAACCAGTAGAACTTAGCATATTTTTCTCTGGTTTTACTCAACGGCAAATTTGAAGAGGAAACACAAAAATTAAAAATTCTTGAAGAAACAGCAGTATTGGTGACTTGGAGAAGAAAACGAAGTCCAAAATATTCACTACAGCCCACATATTTGTCACGGGCGTAGCACATATCCGCATTAACGCCCAACAATTTCTAGCATTAGCAAACTCATTTTTCGATCCAAAATCTTGTCAATGAATTTCAAGTTTATCCAAGCATTGCTGCTATATGTAACGGAGTCTTGTGGAAAGACCGCACCTTAAATCGGGAAAATTGTCCAAAAAGTTCTAACCTTATTGCACTTTTGTCAATTTAGTCCTAAATCTTTCAATTTTGCGAATTCAATCTTAAGCTTTTTTACTTTTTGCCAATTGAGTCTATTCGGCTAATTTTGGTTGGAATTTGCTGACGTGGATGGCCGGTGCTGACGTGACACTTTTTAATAATATTTTAATGATATTTTAATACTTTTTTGAATTTTTATGGTTTTTTTCTTTTATTTATTTATTTTTCTTTGATTTTTTTTTGGGGGTTTGGAGTTTCACTGGTGAAGGTGGCCAACCGACCCTCACCAACCATAGACTAGGGCTAGTCGACCCTTGCCGGCCAAAGTGAGGGTGTGTGAGCCCTCACCTAGAATTGACAAGGGCCGCGACGCTCTGGCTTTGGCCGACAAGGGCATTGTGGCCCTCGTCTAGTGCTGGGGAGGGGCCCGATGCCCTTGCCCAGGGGTGGCCCGAGGGTCGTTGGCAACCCTAGTTGGCCCAAGCTAAAAAGAAAAAGCAAAAAAAAAAAAAAAAAAAAAAAGCAAAAAAAGAAGAAGAAGAAGAGAAAAGCCATAAAAAGTATGAAAAAATAATTAAAAAATATTATTAAAAATTGCCACGTTAGTGCTGCCCATTCACGTCAACAATTTCCAGTCAAAATTAGCTGGATGGACTCAATTGGTAAGAAGAAAAAATGTTTATGGCTAAATTGGCAAAATGTAAAAATGTTTAGAACTGAATTGACAAAATTGAAAAGTTTATGATTGAATTGGTAAAAGTGTAATAGGTTGAGGACTTTTTGGACAATTTTCTCCATTACGTCTATCCATAATCAATTTATCTTCTTTGAGCAAACCAAGGAAAAAATTCGCATCTCCTTCTGCTGCTTTGGAGAGCCTCTTCTTTATTTTTACTCCGAAATGAATCCGGGCTTCGTTAATTCGTTTTGCTTGTAGCACTTGGCTTTAAGATGGCTGCGAAAGTCGACTCCTTCCGAGTCGAACATCAACATCCCCAATTCTCCTCTTGATTTTTTTTTTTTCATTTCTAGACATGTCTTTTTCCAGATTTTGATTTACTCTTCAAATGTTGAAAACAATTATTTCTATTACAATTGCCTCATAAGGTGCAATGTCGGCATCTAACAGGCACTCATCTGCATCTTCGTTTATAATTTTCATCGAAGGACCATCGCGTCGAACCAAAAAGTAAACAATTTTGGAATTCAATTGTCTAGAGAAAAAAATAGAGCATCCCAATCGAAAATTTCCTAATAGTATAGGGGCCCAATGCCTTTGTCTCGGAGGAGAAAACAAAGCAAAGAAGAGCTTCTGATTGAGCTTTGGAAATTTCCAAACTTGTTAAGAAGTCTTGGTCACCTTCGCTGGTGTCCACTTGGTAATGCCGAACGTTAGTCAGAAATGGACAATCCAATTTGATTTTAAAAATGGGCCGGCCAGGTATCTAAGATATTGGCAATCACTTGCGCTGTTCATATCGAAAGCCTCAGCTCATTTCTTAGCTAGGCCATGCCACACTAAATGGTTCTTATTCTGTAGAGATATCTAAAGTAATAAGCTTCCTAGCTATGGAAAACATGGAGATTGGAACGAATAGTCAAAGTGCACAGATATTAGGAGGGGAGTACCATGTGTTCTTGAGTTTTAGAGGATTGAATACTCGTTATGCATTCACTGACTTTTTCTATGAACGCTTGGTAGATGTTGGAGTCCATGTATTTATGGATGAAGAGAAGCTCCACGTCGGTGAAGTGATTGGTGAGAACTTCTACATGTTATCAACAACTCTACACTTTACATACCCATCTTCTCTCGGACTTTTGCTTTCAGTAAATGGTGCCTCCATGAGCTTGTGCGATAGTAGACAACGAATCCAAATCAAAGGGCGAAAAAAGCCTCCTTACCAGTTTTCTCGATGTAGAACCTAAGTGTTACAAAATCACATGTCGATTCCAGAAAAATAACGTTTGCAAATAATTCACAAAGTAGAATATAATAATAAAAGAACAGAATCAGAAGAACACGCCGGAAAATTTGTTAACAAAGTTTACCTAACCTTGGGCTACATCTTTGCACAGAGGTACTTTGTGAATCCACTAGACTTCGAAAAAAGTTGGAATACAACGATGATCTTCTCTCAAGATTAGGGCACAAAGAGATTGAGAACCCTTATAAAGAAAAAACTAACTTTTTTTCTTCTATATTTTTCTTGCCTATCTATTTTCTTTTTCAACATCTTGATGGCTAGCGTCTTGCCATCGCCAACATAAAGGTGTAGCTTTTAACCTAAAAGCAAATCTAATATAAAAGACAAAAAAGCCCCTAAAAATATTTGGTTTTATCTATAACAATCTCTCGCTTGAAGACACATATACCTGAGCACCAAGCAACTTTACATCCATCTTCTTCAAAAACTAGTACTTAAAAAACTTGTGTCTTTGCGATACTCCTCATCAATCAACATGGAGTAATACTAATGGTAGTAGTACAGAAAATATGCTTCTCTTTGTTTACTACCTTGGTCAACATGTCAGCTGGATTTTTTAAGCCATTAATCTTATGTAACTTTAACTCATTATTTTTTAGTACTGATATAATAAAATGATAACGCTTCTTGATATGTCTAGTCCTTGAGTGATGAGCTGCATTCCTTGCTAAGTGCACTGTACTTTGACTATCACTCCACAGTGTACTGACCGGTTGTTTTCGATGTAACTCCTTCATGTAATCTTATAATCACATGATTTCCTTAGAGGCTTCTGTGATCGCCACGTATTCTACCTCTGTCGTTGATAAAGCCAGTACTTTTTGGGTGCATTTGGTTAAATATTTTGAAAGCCCATTGGGAAAATGCAAAGTAGTTTAGCCTAAAAGACTTTAGGCAAATGCAAATGCCGTTTGGTAAACTATACCTTAAGAAACAACTTTTTATTTTATTTTATAAATCGAAGATGCACTTTTTTTTATCAATGACCAAAAAAAGTCTTTTTATGTATCACAGTATAGTGTGACATTCAATTTTTTTTTATTTAACTATTTATAGAGCTTTATATTAACCCTTAGGCCTTCGGTTGGTTTTTCGTCATGAAAAGAATTTTATTTAGGATTTCGAAAACTAATTTGATATTGGCTTGAACTAAACATTTTGTCTAAGAAAAGACTTTTTTTTTTTAAATTTTATTATTTATTATGATGATATGATAGATAATTGTATCGATGAGGAAAATAAGAATCCCCACTAGATAAAACATATTAAAAAAAAAAAAGTGAAACCTTGTATCTTTTTTTTTTTTTTTTTTTTGAAGAGAAATGTCGTTTGGTAGAAAACACATTGAAAAGCCCTTTGGATGATCAATATTGGTTTTTTTTTTTTTTTTAATTTCATTTGTTTAAACTTGAAAAAAATAATGTATGTAACTTTTTAAATATAAATTTCGACAATAATACTAAAAAAATCAAATACATATATAATTTTTTTTATAAAGACCAAGCGCTTCATTGGAATTTTTTAATTTTTATTTGCTTAAAATTGAAAAAAAATTAAGTATGCAACTTTTTAAATATAAATTTTGACAATAATGCTAAAAAAATTAAATACATATATACGATTTTTTTTTAAAAAAGAAAAAATCCTTTGTAGAAATTTTTAATTTTTAATTGTTTAAAATTGAAAAAAAAAATAATGTGTGCAACTTTTTAAATATAAATTTGAAAATAATGCTAAAAATTCAAATACATACATATATATATATATATATATATATATATATATTTTTTTTTTAGAAAAAAGACCAAACCCTTCATTAGAATTTTTTGATTTTTATTTGTTTAAAATTGAAAAAAATAATGTATGAAACTTTTTAAATATAAATTTTGATAATAAATTAAAAAAACAAATCCTTCGTCGAAATTTTTTAATTTTTATTTGTTTAAAATTGAAAAATAATGTATACAACTTTTTAAATATAAATTTGAAAATAATGCTAATATATATAATTTTTAAAAAAAAGACCAAACCTTTCATTGGAATTTTTTAATTTTTAATTTTTAAAATTGAAAAAAAATGTATGCAACTTTTTAAATATAAATGTTTAAATAATGATAAAAAATAAATACATATATATATAATTTTTTTAAAAAGACCAAACCCTTCATTGGAATTTTTTAATTTTTATTTGTTTAAAATTGAAAAAAAATGTATGCAACTTTTTAAATATAAATTTGGACAATAATGCTAACAAAATCAAATACATATATATAATTTTTTTAAAAAAAGACCAAATCCTTCGTCGAAATTATTAATTTTTATTTGTTTAAAATTGAAAAATAATGTATGTAACATTTTAAATATAATTTGAAAATAATGCTAAAAAATCAAGTACATATATTTTTTAAAAAAGACCAAACCCTTCGTCGGAATTTTTATTTTTTATTTGTTTAAAATTGAAAAAAAAAATAATGTATGCAACTTTTTAGATATAAATTTGATAATAATGCTAAAGAAAATCAAATATATAAATATTTATTTAAATGCCGAAATATATCTAATTTTTTTAGAATTTATATAAATTTGATTTTTTTGGCATTATTTTGGCATTTAAAAAAAATAATAACGAGGGCAAAATAAGAAATTTGAAGAATAAGCGATGATATTTTTGAAAAAAAAAAAGTTTCAGCATTTAGCCAAATCTTTGAAAGCTTAAAGTTAGTCCCTACTAGATCTTGGGCTTTCAGCCTTCCTAATGCTGACTTTCACTTGAAAGCTATTTTAAAATAGTTGTCAAACAGTTTAGTATTTCCCCAAAGGGCTTTGGAGATTAAAAACCCATTGGGAATGCTGAACCAAATGCACCATTTATAGTTGAGATACCCAACTCACTGTTGTATCTGCAACTGTAAAGACATATTTAGTAGTACTCTTACCACTATCTCGATTACTCGAATGATCTGTATCTACATAACCACGCAACTCTAGAAATGTATCACCATAACAAAGTGAGTAGTTTGAAGTACCTGCTAGATATTTTAATATTCATTTTATTGCATTCCAATGCTCTTTGTTTGGATTCTACATATATCGACTCACAACTCCCACTGCTTGTGTAATGTTTGGTCTCGTGCTCACCATGGCATACATTAAACTCCTCGCTACTGATGCATATGAAACTACTGCCATCTCATCTTTCAAAGCCTGAGTGCTCGAACACATATTCTTGGAAGGTTTGAAGTGACTCGCTAGAGGAGTTGCAACCGGTCTTGCCTTGTCCATATTAAATTTTTTTAACACCTTGTTCACATAGTTTTCTTGCGATGGCCATAATTTCTTATTTTTCTTATCCCTAATGATTTTTATGCTTAAAATATTCTTGGCAATTCTTAAGTCTTTCATAGCAAACTGTGATGATAACATTTTATTCACTTCTATGATTCTCTTCTTATTGGAACTAGCCACCAACATGTCATCCACATATAAAAAGAGAATCATAGGGGGTGCATGACAATCATTATGTTCCAGAAATAGATTTTTCTATTTCTATTTATAGAAGAGTTTCTAAGAAAAAATAACCGTTTGATAACGACACAAAATTTCTTCCTTTCAGACGGCGGTGGACCGGTAATCGGCAGGGATGGATGGCTAGCGGCTTGCGGCAGCGGCGGGGCCGGCGGCCTCTGATTGGCGATCGGAGGGCGAGGGTGGCGGCGGATGACCGACAACCGGCGGCGGGCGATTAGCGGCGGCGAAGGTGGCCGGCGATCGGCGATTGGCAGCGGTGACGGTGGCCGGCGATCGGCGGTTGGCAGCGGTGATCGGCGGCGACCGGCGACGGCGGTGGCGAGTGACCGACGGACGGTGGTTAGCGGCGATGAATAAAGGACCGATTGACAAATGATGAGAAGAATTTTTATTTCGATTTCTATTCGAAGTAGAGAAGTATAAAATTTTAGTTTCTAATTTCTCTTCCAAACCTATTTCTGGAATAGAAATATATTCCAGAAATAGAAAAATTAATCGGTTTATCAAACGGATTTCTCTTCCGAAATAGGTCCGGGAACAGAAAAACTATTTCTAGAACAAAAATTTTGGTTATCATGTACCCCCAAAATGTCACCTTCTTCATACTTGCGAAAATAAACACAGTGATTAGACTCACGGTGTGCAAATCCTTTTCTTTTATTGTTGACGCCTAAATTTTGATTAGGTTTTTTAAATTAGGCCTTAGTCTCTTTTAATTTTTGTTTTTCCTTTTTTTGGATAATAAATAATAAATAATAAAAACAAAAGAAAACAAAAAGTTAGTAGCCCATCTGGGTGGGCCTTCGCGCCGAGCCCCCTCCTTTTCTCTCCCTCACATGGGCCCCTATGGCCCAACCTACTTCTCCCCCGCCCCGGTCCCCCTCTTTCTCCTTTGTCTTCTTCCTCCCATCTTCTTCCTTCCTCCTTCTTCCGCCTCTGCAAGTCACGCACGACGACGAAGACACGCTCGAGCACAACCTACAACAGAGAGATGAGCGTAGGCCGATGGCTGAGAGGATGCGGCATTGATGGCGAGCGAGCCTCCGTGGAGGGGGAGGAATTGACGCCGAATCGGCCAGCGAAGGAAGGCCGGTCGACGCACCAAAGACCACTGGTCTAGCCTTTGTCGATTGGCACCCGCGCGCCTATAAATAGGGTGTCGGCGGGAAGGCCAGAGAGCACGGCGAACTTGGAGATTTCCCTTGAGGGACTTCAGGGGAGATCAAAGAGTGAGTGCGCGAGAGAAATCGGGTCGCGAGCTCGACCGACCTCCCTCCGAGAGACTTCGGGGGAGGCTGGCGGCAAGCGAGCTCGAGGGGGAGAGATCCGAGCGTGTGGAGGCTGAGTGAGAGAGGAATCGGAGGGAAAAGTGCCAAATCTGAGAAGCCGAGGGCCCACCGTTGCTGCCGTCCCTCCTGGTGCCGTCGATCGCCCACGCCGAAACTCCGGTCAGCCGCCGTGCTGTCTTCACCCTCGACGCTGTGCGTCGCGCCATCCCCTGCCCTCAGATTTGGAAAGTAGAAGACCAGATCTGAGGAGGATCCACGAGATCTGGCCACCGCGACACGTCGTCATCCACCGTTGTGCTGCCCCCTATCGACGAGCCTCGTTGAAATCCCCGAAGCCGGTGAGCATCTCTCGACCCCCCTCTCGTCCGTCACCTCAATTTTGGGTTGGTAGCCAGAGCTCGCGGCTATCGAGCTCACGGAAGCTCCGACCGCCGGTCGTGCTCTGTTCGCCGTGCCCTCTCGCATCTCCACCGTCACCGCCACCGTGCCGCCACGCCGCATCAACCTACAATTGCTGTCCCTCAGATCGCTGCCGTCGTCGACGCCGATCTGTTGTCCAAGCCCCTCCATCGGCGTCGCGTCCAAGCGAAAGAGGGAGGAGGCATTGTGTCGGGTTAGAAGCGGGTCACGGCCGGGTAGGGTTCCACGAGCCGGGTCGCGGGCTGTGAATCGGGTCAAAGAGCAGGTAGGGCGTGGGTTTGAACTGGGTAGGGTTTCCGCATGGAACGGGCCTGTGCGCGTGGGGTGGGTAACCTCTCGGGCTAAGGTTTTTTAAAAATGGGTCAAAATGGGTTTGGGCTTTTACATTTAAAAAGAAAAACAATAAAAAAATCCGAGTGAGGCCCGCAACGCGGCCCGTCCGGTCACTGTGTCGATGACTGGTCGCCCCCAACCCGGGTCATTTTTTATATTATTTTAATATAAAATAATATTTTGATAAAAAATAAATAATATTTTATTTTCCAAAAAATAAAATTAAAAAATCCAAAATATCAAAAATATCAAAAATATCTCATATTTTCCCAAAAAGCCAAAAAGTCAAAAAGACTTATAATTTCCAGAAAAAGACCAAAAATCCAAAAAAAAAAAAAAATCCTTTTTCGTTCCAAAAAATGAGAAAATGATCCAAAAATGCTTTTCCTCCATAAATCCATGGAAAACCCCTCAAAATCCAAAAGCCTTAGGTTTAAACAAGATTAGGTACCGAAAAGGCATTAGTGACTAACTAGTGTAATCAAGTCCCCGATCCTAATTTCTCTGGTTGTGCAGGAGCGAGTATTTCTCCCGATACTTCACTTGGGTTTCTAATCGACCCACCCCAAACCGATTAGTGGTGACTCCATTTTAAAATTAACTTATAGGTTAAAAACTTGGATTATTAAGTTGTGAATTGGTGGACTTGGGAGAGTCCGGGTTATGCCTAATCAACATAGTCGAGCCATTAGCCTCCGCAAGGTGCCCGCCCCAATCGGGCGTCGAAAAAAAGAGGTCGCTACAGCTTGGCGACTCCGCTGGGGCCATTTGAGGATTTAGGCCGTTTTTATCTTGTTTAAATGCTTTATTGACTTGGGTTTTTTTTTTTCTTTTGTGCAGGTTAGTATCTTAGATTTTCTTTTTAAATAAATTGTTTTGTGATTATAAACTGTTGTGCATGCTTTACTGTTTTAGCACTACACATGGCACACACAACCCGGCTGCCGGACCTGGGTCGCCATAGGATATTTAGGATGGTATTAAGAAAGATATGGCATTGAACGCGAGACTGCGATGTAGAGGTTGCATTTTTTTTCCCCGAATTTCTTTAGCCGAGGTTAAGAGGGTATGCTCCTAACACAAGACTGCGACGAGCGGATACCTTTTTAATCTCAACAAACCTTCTCAGTTAGAAATCGAGCCGCACATATCATGTGCATGTCTATGTGATTGTCATCAATTTTCTCGTGTGAAGTAAGTTTTTATTTCATGTACTTTGCAATTTACTTACCTTCTTGTATATACTGAGTAGTCCATGATTAGTGTAGGATTTAATATCACGGTCATTTAAATTTGGAGGTAATTGTCATAAAGTTTTTTTTTAAAAGTTTTAAAAAAAATTTGCAAAAAAATTACTTTCAATTGATTTTTTATTCTCAAGCATGTTACAAAATTCTTTTCCGCAAGAATTTTCATTTTCCTCAAAAAAAAAGGGATAGAAATCTTTTTCAAAATTTGTTACAACTCATGCTTTCTTCACCTTTCAAATTGAATATCTTTTTAGGTCATGTTAACATGTCACATGCCCTTTTTCAATCCATGCTTAGGAAATCCTCTACCTTTTCATGAATAAACAAAAAGAGTAGGATTAGGTCGTCATCATGGACTGACTCCCTATCTACGCCTTGTCTTCACACATGCTTGTTTATTCATGGCCTGGTAATCATGGTGAGATAGCTAATATACACACCTAGAGGGGGTGAATAGGTGCACAAATAATTTTTCAAGATATGGAAGCGATTCTAGGCAAACGATAGAAAGGGAGTTCTCTTTTGATTAACAAAATGAAGTACGATCAAAGTAAAGAGAGTAAGGAAGAGAAAATTGAACACAAGGTTTATAGTGGTTCGGCTTATTTCAAGTCTACGTCCACTCTTCCGCACTGACAGCCCACCGGCTGGATTTCACTATGAACAAAAGAAAAGTTACAGCACAGCTTTTCCTTGATTCCACAGTGTAGATGTTCTACCACACTTCCTCAAGGTTTTTCACAAATACATACTCTCTTTTGTGTACAAGATTTCGCTTAAAGGAATTGTCTAAACAACAGGGAGCTTCAGACTTTGGAATTCTTCTATCGCGCACACCTCGAACAACTTAGAACGTCTTTCTTATATATTCCTTCATGCCATCATACCCGTTGGCACTTACCAAAGGAATTCCTCAAATCTACCCGTTGAACGGAATCAATTAGGAAGATTATTCGAGCTATTAAAGGAACGTGTCGATAGCCCATCAATCCTGTTCATCCATACAATCAGGATCTCGGTTTCTATAAGTAGAACCTTCTAAGAATATTTAGGCAATCATCGGATCCTTAATCTTCGAGTCAATCTCGATCAATCAAAGGATTCCGTTATGTCTTTTCTAGCTAAGAGATCTTCTCCAGTCGATAATGTCATATCCTTAATGAAACATCCAGTTCTGGATAACCTTTCTTCAACGGATTAGAGACTGTTAATGAGGATAGACTTTGAGTCTTGAGTCTGGTTGTCCAGGAGGTCTTCGGACTTTAAATAGCGAGTCTGCAAAAACCTTCGACTAGATCGATGGAAACGTTTTGTCAGCTTCAAAACACTTCAAGAAGATTTCTCCAACAATCTCCCCCTTTTTGATGGTGACAAAACTTTCCTGCAGATTTGGACAATTTTGACTTGCAAAACATTTCTCAAACACATATGTATATCTTATAGAGATAAATGGCTAAATGAATAACACTAGAATCTGTAACCACAGAAAATAGGTTAGTCTAGTATGCGATAAAGCCATCCATAAGATATCAATAGTAGTTAATAGAAGCAGTCAAGTCCAAGTCAAGTTCAGTTTTCATCCAGACACAAAAATAAAGTCAAACAGAGTTAAACATCAAAACAATCCAACAATCCACACAGTCCAACAAACCACATGATTAAAAGTCAAAGATTAAAAGTCAAAGTTCAAATCTTGCATCTCTCCCCCTTTTTGTTAGCATTAAAAAGGTTGAGATGAAAATGGAATAAAGTCAAGATTGCTTGGGAACGCGAACAAGCTGGAAATCCCCCATAGACTGAACGATGCCTTCCAGCCTTTTCAAGTCTTCTTTCAGTTGTGCAATCTCCTCACCCTTGGCATTGGCCTAAATTTGAACAGAGAGGGCTTGGATCTGATCATTCAATGAACATGAAGAAGCTTGACATGCATTTTGCAAGTTTTGAACCTCGCATCCCAGAGCATAGATTTGACCTCGCATCTCCAAGAGAATATCTATAATTCTGCGAAAATCTGCTGCATTATCAGTCTGAGTACTTGTTTCGGCCCGATCTGATGGAGTAAATGCAAACGATGGTAGATCAGCATAATCACGCAGGTTTGGCGATGAAACTTCATGACTTTCCTCAGGAAATTGAGAGGCATAAATGTCCTCTGGGTCTGCTGGAGAGCGACTGACTCTCTCACTTGTAGCAGGATATGAAGACTTCCCTCTTTTCTCTTGATCTCCCCCTATTTTCATGCCTTCAGGTGGAGAAGAGTGTTCCTCGGGTTCTCCTTCTTCTCTTTTCTCTTCTTCTTTTTTCTCAACTCTTTCCTTTTCAGCTTCTCTTTCTTCTTCTCCCTTCTCCTCTTCTTATTTCTCCTCTGTTTCTTTCGTCCTTTGTTCCGATTCTTTCTCTGGAACAGAATGACTCAGATTCTTCAAAGCCATTGTAGAAATAGTGATGTTTTCATCATCATCATCTTCATCTTCAACAATGAGAGCTCTTCTTTTCATCCTTGAAGCAACCAAGGGCTCCTTTCCTTTCCCTTTTGAAGAAGAGGTTTGATGAGATTTGACTGGAGTCTTCTCCTTGAATTTCTCCAACGCCTTGTTCAGTTCCTTCAGACGCATTTTGGTCACCATTTTCAGTCCTACCACCATATGATCGCACGATCGAACATAAAAAATTTGCGGAGGCTGAATATTCAGATGTCTGAATAACTTCGTCACAAGACTTGGGTAAGGAAGTTGACCTCTGTCCTTCATCATGGCTCTATACATGTGGAAAATAATAGTGTGAGGAAGAAAACATTTTCCCAGTGAGGATGGCATACATCAGCTTTGCCTCTGAACTTGAAACATCAGTCTTGGAAGTTGATTTCAGTCGGAGGCAATTGATCACAATCTTGTGAAGCAAGATGTTGAATGCACTCATCCTTAAATATGAAATCTTTTCCTCTGTTCTCCTGTCCTTAACAAGTTCCAATGTAGCACGAGTAATAGAAATTTTGATTGGTTGATATCTTCCTCTCTCAACTCCTAACACATCTGCTAGCATATTCATATCCACAACAAAGTTTTGATCTTTGACGCTGAAAGAGAATCTATTTGCATCCAAGAAGCTAAGATTTGAATAGAAATATACGGTTAGTTCAACATAGGCCTCTGTAGTGTCGGAGCAGAACTTTTCAAGTTGAAGATAACCGAACTTTTCCCTCAAGTTCACATTCACAGCATTCAGAAAATCAAAATCCACACTCTTAGGGTTTATCACCCCACGCTTAAGCAATTTTGAGTACATATCCTTTTGTTCCTTTGATTTGAACAAGTCTCCCCTTTTTCCTTGATTTTCAACCGCAACATCCATTCTCGATTGAAATTGACTATACAATTTGTCATCATCATTCACATCTACAGGATTAACTCCTCAATCACGAGGATCACTTGGAATATTCGCAAGGGTTTCTTCTGCCACCCCTTTACAAGCAATTACCAAACTTTCCATTTTTCACAAAAAGATATATTCATTTCCATACCCTTTGTCTTTAAGAAAATCATCGACATAGTTCAAAGGAGTACGAGTCCCTTTTAAAGCACGATACAGACTTATAAATAAAGCGGGCTTTTGAACTCTTACAGATCTCGCATCCTCAATGATTTCTTCCTCTTGTTGATGATCAACGCCTTGAGGACTAGATGGAGGAGAATGACGCTGCTGAGAATGTTATGGGCTCTGCTGCTGGTCTGGAGACACTTCTTCTTTGGTAAGATCGAAGTGTGTAGGCCCCTCACTCATTCGCCGTGGTCCCCTGCTTGCGATTCTCGAAGACTTTTTTGAAGATGACATCTTTCTCAGTTTTTGGAAGATTCCTTGCTTGACTTTCCCAAGAAAGATGACAACTTTTTTGAAGATTAAACAAGGGAAGAAAACGGGAATGGAAGATCGATGCTTTCTAGGGTTTTTGAAAGTAAAGCGAAGAAGAATCAACAGTACACAATCGGTTAAAAAGGGAGGTATACGAATCGTCACAAAGGAAAATAAAAAGATGCCTTTTCAAAATAACTGTCATTTTTCCGCGAAAATAGTTATTTCAAAAAATAACTTCTTTTTCGAAAAGGAAACGTTGCAATAATTACGTTGATTAAATATAGCAATAATTAACCATAGTTTTGACGATCGTACCTTTTCAAGATAAGATTCGAGAGAGAGAATAACTTACAGTCAAGGTCTTGTATATCTGAGTCTGAGAGTCTTTAGACTTTGATTTCCTCATATCTCAAAATGATGAGTTTGGAACGGATGGTTTCAAATTGATTTTTCTCCAAAGGCTTTGTGAATATATCCGCCAGTTGATTCTTTGAATCAACAAATTGAATTGAAACTTCTCCATTTTGAACATGGTCTCTAATGAAGTGATGTCGAATCTCTATATGCTTTGCTCTTGAGTGAAGAATTGGATTTTTGGTGAGATTGATAGCGTTGGTGTTGTCGCAATTAATCTCTGTGTATGAATCTTCAATTCCAAAGTGTTTTAGCTGTTGTTTTATCCACAGAATTTGTGAACAACAACTTCTGAGAGCTATATATTCTGCTTTTGCTGTAGAGAGAGCGACTGTACTTTGCTTTCTTAAAAACCAAGACACTGTCCTGCCTCCAAGTAGTTGACAGGTACCCGAGGTGCTTTTTCTATCGACTCTACATCCAGTAAGGTCTGCGTCTGAATATTTAAGAAGAGTAAAGTCTCCCCTTTTTGGATACTAGAGACCAAAGCTTGAAGTTGATGAAATATATTTGATAATACGCTTTTGCAGCATTTAAATGAGATTCTTTCGGGTCCGATTGAAATGGCACAAATGCAAACACTAAACAAAATGTCAGGTCTAGAAGTAGTAAAATAAAGAAGTGATCTGATGATACTCCTGTATAGCTTTTGGTCGACTTTCTTTCCTCCTTCATCTTTGTCTATCTTCAAGGAACTTGACATTGGTATATCAGCCTTTTTGCAATTGACCAATCCAAACTTTTTGACAAGATCATTTGCATACTTTTCTTGATGAATGAAAGTTCCTTCCTCCAGTTGCTTTATTTGAAGCCCAAGAAAGAAGGTTAACTCACCCATCATGCTCATTTCAAATTCATCCTGCATAGTCTTAGAAAATTTCCTGCACAGACTTTCATTAGAGGATCCAAAGATAATATCATCGACATATATTTAAACAAGCAGAAAACTTTTGCTTTCTCTTTTAATAAAAAGAGTAGTGTCTACTTTACCTTTAACAAATCCATTTCGAATTAAAAACTTACTTAGTCTGTCGTACCAAGCTCGAGGTGCTTGTTTTAAGCCATATAAGGCCTTTTTGAGTCCGAATACTGAGTCTGGTTTCCTTGGGTCTTCAAACCCAGGTGGTTGTTCCACATAAACTTCCTCATGGATGAATCCATTTAGGAAGGCACTTTTGACATCCATTTGGAATAACCTGAAATTCTTATGACAAGCAAATGCAAGTAATAAATGAATTGCTTCTAACCTTGCTACCGGTGCATAAGTCTCGTCATAGTCAATCCATTTTTCTTGTGTGTATCCTTTGGCCATGAGTCTAGCCTTGTTTCTTATGACTTTTCCTTTTTCGTCCATCTTGTTCCTGAAAACCCATTTAGCTCCAACAGTTGATTTACCTTTTGGTTTAGGTGTCAACTCCCAAACATCATTAATTCTGAATTGTTTGAGTTCTTCTTGCATAGCTTCAATCCAGCTTTCATCGGATAAAGCTTCATCTATGCTTTTGGGTTCTATTTCAGAAATAAGAGCCACAGCACGAGACTCTTCTCGCTTTTTGGATCTTGTACGAATTCCTTCATTGATGTCGCCAATAATAAGATCTTTGGGATGACTAGACTTATGTTTCCAGTTGCTGATTAATTTATCAGATTGATGGTCACTTCCTTCACTTGAATCTTCAACAGTCACTTGTTGCTGGTCCTTCAAAGTCTGAGCTGCTTCTTGAGATTTAGACTTTGTAGAGTCTGGAGCAGGTTTAGTTTCTTCAAGATGAGTCTGACTAGATTCATTTTGTATAGAATCTTGGAATTTGACATTCATTAATTCTTCCACAGTTTGAGTCTTCTTGTTGTAGACTCTGTACACTTTGCTTGTGGTTGAATATCCAAGGAAGATGCCTTCATCTGACTTTTCTTCAAACTTACCAACTCGATCATTTGCATTTTTCAGTATGAAGCATTTGCATCAGAATACATGAAAATATGAAACAATAGGCTTTTTTTCTTTAAATAGTTCATAGGGGTTTTTTTTCAAGAATAGGCCTTAGAAAAACTCTATTGATAATATAACATGATGTTGAAACTACTTCAGCCCAAAATCGTAAAGAGATATTGCTTTCAATTAAAAGAGTTCTAGTCATTTCTTGAAGAGATCTATTCTTCTTTTCCATAACTCCATTTTCCTCTGGAGTATATGGAGAGGAGAACAAATGCTGAAAACCAGATTCATCACAAAATTTTGTAAAATCTTCAAATTCACCTTCATGGTCTGTTTTTATACTTGAAATGACATACCCCTTTTCATTTCGAGCCTTCGTAGCAAATTTTTCAAAGTAAGAGAAGGTTTCAGACTTACTTGCCAAGAAATATACCCAAGTAAATCGTGAATAATCATCCACAATTACTAGGCAATATTTCTTACCTCCAATGCTCTGTGTTCTTGTTGGTCCAAAGAGATCCATATGCAAGAGCTGTAGTACATGGTTAGTGGAAACTTGATTTATTGGTTTAAAGGAATTTCTTACCTGTTTTCCCAATATACATGGTGTACATAGATCAGAATTTTGGTATGATAAATTGGGTAGACCACGAACAAGCTTCTTTGCTGAGATTTTGGCTTTCTGCTTCATGTTAATATGCCCAAGCTTTTTGTGCCATAAGCTCGCTTCGTCTTGGATTGAGATTAGACATTGCGATTCATCTGGTTTCATGTCCAGGAGGTAGATATTTCCATATCTTCGACCCATGAATGACTGAGTAGAGTCTTTACTGGTTCCTGAATAAATACCCTCTTGAAAGTTGATTCTAAAATCGGCATTACACAGCTGACTGACACTGAGCAGATTGTAGTTAAGCCCTTCATCTAAAGAAACATTGCTTATTGTGAGGTTTCCAATCTTTACAGTTCCAAATCCCACAATTTTTCCTTTGCTGTTTCCTCCAAATGAGACTTTTCCACCATTCACTTGAACAAGCTTTATGAAGCAATTAGAATCTCTGTCATGTGTCTCGAGCATTCACTATCCAGGTACCATTTTACCTTTTTCTTGATAGTGACCTGCATTTAAAAAGAGACTCAAGTTTTCTTTGGTACCCATATTTTCTTGGGTCATTTTGAGTTAGTCGATATGCGGTTTTTGCCCAAACTTTATTGATGGTCTCCAAACCATAGGACATTCTTTCTCAAAATGATCTGCACTATTGCACTTTGAACATCTGAGAGCATTGCGACCTACTGGTTTTACAAAGGTCCTTTCAAAATGATTTTTGTAAGCATTTCTAGTGGGTCTTTGTTTGATTCTTTCTTTCACTTTAGGAAATCAATTAAAGGAATGGTTTCATTAGTCATTCCCAAACCAGATTTACTTGAAATAAGGTCTTTGAATAGAAAGTGTTTTTTCCAGTTTTTCAGATCCTAGAGAAAATCTTTTGGAAATATTTGAGATATCATTTTTCAAGAATGCATTTTCTTTTAAAAGATTATCTTTACTTTCTTTGAGAGAAGAAACATTCTGGTCTAAGCATTTCACTTTTTCTTCCAAAACATTTTCTTGTTGTTTTAGAGCAGAATTTTCTTTTTTTAGTTCGGAAATTCTTTTAAGAGAAGTCTTAAGACTAAAACATAATTCATCAATGTATTTTGAAACTTTAATAGGAATTTTGAAGTTACTTACCTTGAATTCACTTTCGAATCGAATCTGTCTCGGAGTTTGATTCGAATCCGATTGTGCCATTAGACATATGTTGGCATAATCATCATCACTATCTTCGCATTCCGTATCACTCCAGGTTTCTGCTTTGAGAGCCTTTTGATACTTTTCAGTTTGTCCTTTCTTCTTCCTCAGAAGAGGACAGTTGGGTATGATGTGTCCCTTTTTCTTACATTCAAAGCAGGCTACATCTTTATTTGATTCATCATCTTCAGCAGACTTGGTCTGTTGCTTTTGAAAACTTTGTTTCTTTGAATTGAATATTCTTCCTTTTCTGTTCAGCTTTTTGAATCTTCTTATCATGAGAGCAAGCTCTTCATCATCCATGTCTTCTTCAGAATCTGTTACATCAGAATCATCATTAGATTTTAATGCAATGGATTTCTTACCTTTAGGATCTTCGTCTTCATTGATTTGTTCCACTTCATAAGATTAAAGGGTCCCAACCAACTCATCGACAGACAGTGGCATGATTCTTTGGGTCTCTCTGATTGAGGTCTTTATGTGATTCCAATCCTTGGAGAGTCCACGCAGTAGCTTGTTTACTTTTATGGGATCAGAAATTAGTTGACCTTGATTTTCAAGACCATTCACGATTTCTATAAAACGACTAAACATGTTAGTTATAGATTCTCCCGATTTCATTCTGAAGGCTTCGTATTGACCGAGAAGAATGTTGATTCTAGTCTCTTTCACTCGATCGGTTCCTTCATAAGTAATGTGTAATCTATCCCAGACTTCTTTGGCTTTATCACAAGAAGATATTATGTTATATTCAGTAGGTGATAAAGCACAATATAAAGAATAAATTGCTTTTGTATCAAGAGCTTGCCCCTTGATTATCTTTTCCTGAGTCATTTCGCTAGACTCAACAGTGTCTTTTCCTCTTTCTGAGACAGGTGCAGCTTTATGAATGATTCCTTTTTCTACAACGTCCCATTCCAGAGGATCTTTTGATCTTAGGAACGCCTTCATCTTGTTTTTCCATATGTTGTAGTCCTTTCCATCAAAGTAAGGCGGTCTGGTATTGCTTTGCCCTTCTATCAGCCCTGGAGCCAATATACTAGCCATGGATCTTTAACTCTGAAGTAAAACACTTCAAACAAAGTGAGTACACGAGCTCTGATACCAATTGAGATAGCTAGTATACACACCTAGAGGGGGTGTGAATAGGTGCACAAATAATTTTTTAAGATATGGAAGCAATTCTAGGCAAATGATAGAAAGGGAGTTCTCTTTTGATTAACAAAATGAAGTACGATCAAAGTAAAAAGAGTAATGAAAAGAAAATTGAACATAAGGTTTATAGTGGTTCGGCTTATTTCAAGCGTACGTTCACTCTTCCGCACTGACAGCCCACCGGCTGGATTTTACTATGAACAAAAGAGAAGTTACAGCATAGCTTTTCCTTGATTCCACAGTGTAGATGTTCTACCACACTTCCTTAAGGTTTCTCATAAATATAGACTCTCTTTTGTGTACAAGATTTCGCTTAAAGGAATTGTCTAAACAACAGGGAGCTTTAGACTTTGGAATTCTTCTATCGCGCACACCTCGAACAACTTAGAATGTCTTCCTTATATACTCCTTCATGCCATCATACCCGTTGGCACTTACCAAAGGAATTCCTCCAATCTACCCGTTGAACGGAATCAATTAGGAAGATTATTCGAGCTATTAAAGGAACGTGTCGATAGCCCATCAATCTTGTTCGCCCATACAATCAGGATCTCGGTTTCCATAAGTAGAACATTCCAAGAATATTTAGGCAATCATCGGATCCTTAATCTTCAAGTCAATCTCGATCAATCAAAGGACTCCGTTATGTCTTTTCCAGCAAAGAGATCTTCTCCAGTCGATAAGGTCATATCCTTAATGAAACATCAAGTTCTAGATAACCTTTCTTCAACGGATTAGAGACTGTCAATGAGGATAGACTTTGAGTCTTGAGTCTGGCTGTCCGGAGGTCTTCAGACTTTAAATAGCAGAGTCTGCAAAAACCTTCAGACTAGACTGATAGAAACGTTTTGTCAGCTTTAAAACACTTCAAGAAGATTTCTCCAACACATGGAACGTCAACGTTCACCGGTCCAGACTCGCTCAAAAGCAAGAGCAAGAATGTCTGAAGAAAATGTACCAAGCCGTATTGCGGTCGTAGAAAGCAAAATGAAACAAGTCTTCAATGTGCTTCAACAACTTTTAAAGCAGATAGACTCCATCTAGGGCAAACTCACTCCCGCCCCGACCTCAATCGAGGTATTGTTGCCACAATCATCTACCAGGGGTGATCAAGGTGGAGATGCTGACGATAACGTGCCCGAATTGGAGGATGATCCACACCCAACCGTAATTGAGAAAGCTAAGCCAGACAGTTTGTCTAAAACTGAGCATGACAAACGTCTTGAAAAGCTTGAGGAGAGACTGAAACAACTGCAAGGCCTCCAAGATCCTACTTTGACGGACCTCTCCATTTATTCCAACGTCAAAATGCTGAAAAAATTCAAAATGCCTGAGTTTGAGAAGTATGATGGCACGACTTGCCCGAGGGCTCATTTGCAAATGCACTTGGTTCGAATGACCCAATACGTTAATAATGCACCATTAATGATCCAGTTGTTCCAATCAAGTCTAGTAGGCCCGGCCCTAAGGTGGTACATCATGAAGAACATGAACCTCCTTGAAACATGGAGTGAAGTGAGTGAGGCATTCCTCAAACAGTATAAGTTCATAATGGACATTACCCCTTCTCGTGAGGATCTTGAGCGTACCGAAAAGAAAAAAAGCATGAATCGTTCAAAGAATATATTATTAAATGGAGGAATCTGGCCGCCCAAATCAGTCTTGAACCAACCGATTTCGAGCTGAGAAAAATGTTTATCAAAACCCTCCCTTACGAGTACCGCAATCGAATGGTAACCATGATCGCTGAATCGTTTAATCAACTCATTCTAGTAGGGGAGCAAATCGAGATAGGGTTGAAGGATGGTTGGTTCACTGAACCTACACCCACGAGCAGGTTTAGCATGAAGAAAGATAAAGAACCCCTTGTAGATGTCAATGTGACCTACAATCATTCTCCAATAATTCAGACAAGTGCAAGACACCAACAAACCACCAGCCATCAACCGCCCCAGTGCTACAACAACATGAGACAATTCACTTCACTTCCCGGATCTCCATCACAGGTTTTGGCAATCCTCCGGAATAAGAACCTCCTCTCGACTGAGCCAAAGCAACCAAACGCCGAAAGCTTCTCCAGCTATGACTCATCCAAAAAATGCGACTATCACATGGGAGAAGTGGGCCACTCGATTGATGAGTTCTTTGCCCTTAAGAGTCGAATCTAGAATCTATTAGACACTAAAACTTTCTCATTCCAGAGCAATTCGCTCTTTGATCACACCGACAAAGTAAATGCAGTATTCAGTTATAAAGACAATCAGAGCATAAATGTCGAAGCACATACCGTTGACATTCATTAAGGGCTGGTGAAGGCCGGGTATTATTCAGGCAATGAAGTGCCACCCTTAGCAACAGAGAAAGACGGGCTAGATGACATGATTACCATGTTTAGAGACCTTTTCATGGACACCATCAATGAAGGACCGTAAGGGGAAATGGGGGCAGGCCCGCTCGAGTAGAACCCTTTTTAATTTCCTTTCATATTTCCCTACGTGGGAACTTGTATATCTTTCTTAAGTCTAGCTTGTTTTTATTTTCAACATCAGTTCTGCTTGAGGAACTAACTTTTGAAAACACTTTTCCAAAATGTAAATCCACCTATTAAATAAAGTTGAAAATATGTTGAGAGTATGAGGCGGTATCCTAAACCAGCCCAGTGATGCTATCTAACCTTGAAAAGAAAATACCATCCAAGGAGAATACTGATGGCTGGGCTTCCCCATGCTTTCTTCCTCCCAAAGATATATACTTTTGAAAACAAAAAATGTTTCATTACCAAAATCTTTCGTCAAAACAAGATATTAAATTTAATTATATTTGTCTTTCTGACTCACTCACTTCGTGTCTTAGAATATCATCCCTATCGCCCTTGACTTAATATGATGGGGGCATTTGAAGCTGGCGCATCATGTGAACTCGCTGAATTCAAAGACACTCTTCCAAGAAGGTAGTGGGGCAAACATAAAAGATCATCCCACTCCAAAGAAGGTAAGTTTTATTTTATGAATATAATTTTAGAAATGATGTCCTCTCTCTTCTATTTTACAGGAAACGAAATATAGGACGTAATAGGTATAGGCATACGGTTGAAATCAAGCCATCCCTAAGAGCTCTGTGCACTCCACCTTGCTTCTGTCCAACTCCTTCACAAGCCAGAGCAATATCTTTTCCCCATAATGTGCCTGAGCAACCAGATGCTGTGGTTTCATCAACGGGACTTCTAGCTTCGACAAGCCCAGAAGCACAAGGAAGGGATCTTTTCTCTTTCTTTGAATTGGCTACTGTCAACAGAGAAGAAATCTAGGCAGTTGAAGCGGTCTCCAGCCCCTATTCAAAATGAGGACCTAGAAACCTGACTTCTTATTCAGACGCATGCTCTCGCAAGAAGTTATTGCCATCAGAGAATTGTAGGTTTTGATTGTCCATCTCAGATTCCATGGAAGCTTGAAGTACATGATTTTGCTCAATGTTGCTAATGGTCATATAGTTAAAGACATAAGAAAATTCCACAAAAGGAAGGCACTGAAGATGAATCAACAACCATCAATCATGCATACATAGCCACGAATGAGGAAGGCCAACCGAAAGAAATGTCGAATTGTGTCAAGACGAAGAGGCTGTCATCAACATACAGAGATCCCTAGGAGTTAACAAATGCAAATTCTGAGGAAGGGTAATTCGGTATCGTTTCCAATACTCCCGCTCTCTGAACTCGCTTTTGACATATTTTCCCTATCGGCAGGAAGCATCGGGATTCAAGAGCCAAACTTGATGGTTAGGTTTGGCAAATTAATACTGGCCAAACTAGTACGTGGAAATGACCCACATCGAATTCACCTAACTTCATGTAAAAGGACGTGTCATCTAGGAGCCAATTTAGAGAATAATTGACCTAATGAAGCAAGGGACGTAGGACTTCGTGTCCCCCTCTCACTTCAGGTTCACCCAATCATTTGCAAACCAGTGAAGGGTAAAGTTATATCACTTCCAGTTATTCGACTCTTGAAAGAGTTAATGACTAATACATTTCCCTCATCTGTTGTAGGATCACCTGACCGTCAAAGATGCGGAAAACAAATCAATAAGAGACATGTCAGACTTTGATAAGCTCTCCTAAACAAAATGGTGTCTCAAGTATTGCCAAAGCAAATGATAGAAATTTTTCAGGCCTCAAATCACGTGCAATCTTGGCCCTACTAATTGATCTATTTCCACATCTTCTCTTCTGCAGGAGCAAAAGCAGAAAAGACCCATCAAATCAATGATCAGATTCCCAACCCCGGCTGATCCTTCTTGTGTCATCTCCCTAATCAATAGGGACAATTCATCGACACTCATTTGTGAATAACCCTTTTGATGTTTAAATTCAACATATTTTCAATAAAGTCTTTTTGAACAAAAACCATTCATTTGTTTTGAGAGTTCAAACTCCATCATATTTAAAAAGTTGCATGCCGTTTCCAAATGAATTCTGCATGATGATTTTGTTTGTCTAAGTCACTAATTCCACTAAGGATTATCAGAATAGATAGCAAAATGAAGAATACAAGATTGATTAAGCATGCCGGATGAGGCGCGTTAGAATGATGAAAGGCAAGCCATATCCTACACACAATCCCCCAATTATACACTTGTGAGATGAGTGCAGAAGATTCCATGACTGCAGGGTAAAGAGTTCTGTCGCAAATGGTACGATAACCAAAATAGTGAGAGGCATTTCATTGCTCACCCCTTTGAGCTCCTTGCACTGGTGAAGCTTCTCTCATACCCCTGTCAAGAACCACCCCACACTAGGGCAGATTGGAGGCGAAGCGACATCACAAGGTGAGAAGAGAGATAGAAATTTTCTTGCTCGCATTTGCATCAATCTTCGGGTGTCTTTATTACATATGAACACTCGCGTTAATTTAAATGCCCTAGAATGACGAAGAGCAATTCTTTCTCTACGCACTTGTATTCATTGTACAACCCAATTGAGTATGTAATTTCACCATCACATGGAGGCAAAACAGAAGTTACTGCCATTTAAGCAGCATAGCCTAGAGCGCCGGCTGAAGATGAAGACTCAATAGTCTAAATAATGGTGCTTCGATTGAACTTGCCTAGATCAGTTCCTCAAGCAACAAAAATGAAAAAAACTAGGGGTATAAAAAAGCAATGTACCTGGTAAAAGCAAGGTCAAATGCCCATAAATGAAAAGTTGGGATAAAAAATAAGGGCATGAAAAAAGCAGTGTGCCTGGTAAAAGCAAGGCCAATGCCCCTAGCAAAAAAAAAAAAAAATTCAAAGAAGTTGCTGCTGTGGTTCGATTGATAGAGCCTCCTTCTGACAATGAGAAGAAAGACTGGTGACAAATGCCAAGGCAATCACTAGCTCTCACCCTTTTACACATGAGTCAAGCCTACATTGCGTTCCATTGTAAAAGTCTCTTCAGACTAAGGGCACTTCAATTAACGTAGGATTTCATATGTGCATAAGCATCACTCGAAGAAGTACAAGCAAGATTACTCTATCTCTTTTTGCAGGGTTCTTGACTTGTAAACCTAGAGATGATCGTGCAACATTTTCGTCCATCGGCTTCGACCTTGATGGTCCCCTTTGATGAGCCACTGCCAAGACTTCATCACAATTTCGACAAAGACCTCTCACATTGGTAAAGTCGTACCGTTTGCGAGAATACTCGGACCCCTACTGACATGATGACAGTGAGATAGTGTGGTCCTTATAAATCCTGCATGAATGGTCAAGATAGCCTTTTCCATGAGAGTGAGCGAAAAGTCATTTCAAACTGAAAGTCCCTCATTTGGCATGCTCAAGACATCTACATTCTAAATAAAGGTTGTCTTTCAAAATCTTCCCCAGTGGAAATCAGATGATGCAAAACTGACAAAATTATCATGCATGAATCTCATTTGAACTCATGAATTTACAGCATATACAATCATGTGTGCATATTGTGCAAATAGCAGACATACTCTCAGAGATTAGAGATATTGCCAAGTAAGCATATCTCTAATTTGTCTTAAAGTACTTACCACTTTCCAAGTACTCTCTTCTTGACACTCGATCTATTTGAGTCGTCCCTTGAGTTTGGGTAATTGCAACTATTTAAGTATTCCCTTGTCTTTAAGTACCCACCACTTGCAGGGTACTCCCTTTTATCGACACTCGACCTGTTTGAGTTGTCCCCAGAGTATTCATATTTGCAACTGCCCAGGTAACCCCCTGTTTTTGAGTGCTTGCCATTACTCAAGTGCTCCCTCTGTTGACACTCGACCTGTTCGAGTTGTCTTTAAAAGTTTGGATGCTTGTGACTGTCCAAGTATCCTCTTGTTTTTGAGTACCGGCCATCATTCAGATACTCCATTTTCGTGACACTCGACCTGTTTGAGTTGTCCTCAACATTGTATCTTTGAATACTAGTAGCCATTCAAGTATTCCATCGCATTGTGCACCTGCGGTTACCTAGGTATGCTCTCTTATCATCATGACACTTGGACTTGCCTGAGTGGTCCCAGATCATATCATTAAATACTTGTGTTCATCCAAGTATTCCAGTACTTTGTACACCTACGACTACCTAGGTGTTCTAGCTCTTTTGAGTGCCTGTGGCCATCCAGGTAAGCCTCGTGCTACATTCCATTTACCAGGAGGTGAGAGACCTTCACGAATATTCAAGGTACGTCCTCGATATTCCTTTTACCAGGAGGTGAGAGACCTTCATAAATATCTAAGGAACGTCCTCGATATTCCCATTTATTAAGAGGTGAGAGACCTTCACGAATATCCAAGGTATGTCCTCGATATTTCCTTTACCAGGAGGTGAGGGACCTTCACGAATATCCCAGGTATGCCCTCAATATTCCCAATTACCAGGAGGTGAAAGACCTTCATGAATATCCAAGGTATGTCCTCGATATTCCCTTTACTAGGAGGTGAGGGACCTTCACGAATATCCTAGGTACGCCCTCAATATTCCCAATTGCCAGGAGGTGAAAGACCTTCACGAATATCCAAGGTACGTCCTCGATATTCCAATTACCAGGAGGTGGGAGACCTTCATGAATATCCAAGGTACGTCCTTGATATTCCTCTTTACTAGGAGGTGAGAGACCTTCATAAATATCCAAGGTACGCCTTTGATAGCCATAATTACCAGGAGGTGAGAGACCTTCATGAATATGCGGGGCACGTCCTCGATATCCCAAACTACCAGGAGGTGAGAGACCTTCATGAATATGCGAGGCACGTCCTTGATATTCCCAATTACCAGGAGGTGAGAGACCTTCATGAATATCTGAGGTACGTCATTGATATTCCAACTATCAGGAGGTGAGAGACCTTTACGAATATGCAAAACCCATCCTCGATATTTCCACATACCAGGAGGTGAGAGACCTTCATGAAATCTCGAGTACTCCTTCGATACTTGTGATCATCCAGGTACCCCTTCGATACTTGTGATCATCCAGGTATCCTTCAAGAGTTTGTACTTGTGATCATCTAAGTGCTCCTTCGATACTTGTGAACGTCTAGGTATCCTCCAAGAGTTTGTACTTGTGATCATCCAAGTACCCTTTCGACGCCTGCAAAGGCCCAAATATCCTCCAAGTTAGTACTTGTGAATATCCATGTACTCTTTCAAAATGCTTGTAAATGTCCAAGCACCCAACAAACAGATGCCCTGAGAAAGGTTGGGAGCCATCCAGTGTCCTTGACGAAGATTAGACACCAAAACAACAAGATGCCCTGAGAAAGGTCAGCGCATCTCCCTAGAAAGGTCGGGTATCAACCAGTGTCCTCGACTGAGGTCAGGCACCCCCAACAAATCGATGCCTCAAGAAAGGTCAGCGCATCTCCCGAGAAAGGTCGGGTACCAACGGTGTCCTCAACTGAGGTCAGGCACCCCCAACAAATCGATGCCCTAAGAAAGGTTGGCGCATCTCCTAAGAAAGGTTGGGTACCAACTGGTGTCCTTGACAGAGATCAGGCACCCCACAAATTGATACTCTGAGAAAGGTCGGTGCATCCCCCGAGAAAGGTCAGGTAAATCACTTATTGCTCCAACAGGCAACCGAAGAAAGGTTCGGGTCATGGAAAAGCAATTCCTTATCAAAGTGACCAAAGAAAGGTTCGGGTCCTGGGAAGGCAATTCCTCGTCAAGGCGACCGAAGAAAGGTTCAGGTCCTAGATAAACCACTTATTGCTCCAATAGGCCACTGAAGAATGGTTGAGGTCTTGGAGAAGCAACCCCATCATATCACTAGTAAGATGACGCCTTGATACTTGCCAAACTCGGGGTTTACACCCTATCTCACTCACTCCCGGTAAGTAACTACATGTATCTTCTTATCTATCTTAGTATGTGTAATGTTATTTGCTCATTTTCTGCATAGGACACTAGGTTCCAAATAAGATATAATCTATTGCATATGCATGGATAAAATTTAGGCATCAGTTTGTCTTTAAATGTAACCTCTGCGAACTCACCTTCAAAGAGGGGCAGCTGTTGATGCCTGAAATTTGATTAGGTTTTCTAAATTAGGCCTTAGTCTCTTTTAATTTTTGTTTTTCCTTTTTTTTGGACAATAAATAATAAATAATAAAAACAACAAAAAAATAGTAAAAACAAAAGAAAACAAAAAGTTAGCAGCCCATCGAGGCTGGGCCTTCGCGCTTAGCCCCCCTCATTTTTCTCTCCCCCTCGCATGGGCCCCTATGGCCCAACCTACTTCTCCCCCAGCTCGGCCCCCCTCTTTCTCCTTTGTCTTCTTCCTCCCATCTTCTTCCTTCCTCCTTCTTCCGCATTTGCAAGTCACGCGCGGCGACGAAAACACACTCGAGCACAACCTACAACAGAGAGAGGAGCGTAGGCCGGTGGCTGAGAGGATGCGGCGTTGATCGCGAGCGAGCCTCCGTGGAGGGGGAGGAACTGACGCCGGTTCGGCCGGCGAAGGAAGGCCGGTCGGCGCACCAAAGACCACCGATCTAGCCTCTGCCGACCGGCACCCACGCGCCTATAAATAGGGTGTCGGGGGGAAGGCTAAAGAGCACGGCGAACTCGAAGATTTCCCTTGAGAGACTTCAGGGGAGATCAAAGAGTGAGCGCGCGAGAGAAATCGGGTCGCGAGCTCGATCGACCTCCCTCCGAGAGACTTCGGGGGAGGCTAGCGGCAAGCAAGCCCGAGGGGGAGAGATCCGAGCGTGTGGAGGCTAAGTGAGAGAGTAATCGGAGGGAAAAATGCCAAATCTAAGAAGCCGAGGACCCATCGTCGCTGCCGTCCCTCCCGACGCCGTCGACCGCCCATGCCAAAACTCCGGTCAGCCGCTGTGCCATCGTCACCCTTCGACGCTATGCGTCGCTGCCATCCCCGCCCTCATTTGGAAAGCGAAGACCAGATCCGAGGAGGATCCACGAGATCGGTCACCTGCGACACGCCGTCATCCACCGCCATGCTGCCCCCTACCGACGAGCCTCGGTTGAAATCCCTGAAGCTAGTGAGCATCTCTGACCCCCCTCTCGTTTGTCACCTCACTTCTGGGTTGGCAGCTAGAGCTTGCGGTTATCGAGCTCGCGGAAGCTCCGATTGCCGGTCGCGCTCGACCGCCGTGCCCCTCGCATCTCCACCGTCACCGCCACCGTGCCGCCACGCCGCATCAACCTACGGCTGCTATCGTTTGTATCGCTGCCGTTGTTGGCCGCCGATTTCTTTGTCCGGCCCCTTCGTCGGCGTCATGTCCAAGCGAAAGAGGGAGGAGGCATTGCGTCGGGTCAGAAGCGGGTCGCGGCCGGGTAGGGTTCCATGAGTCGGGTCGCGGCTGTGAACCGGGTCAGAGAGCAGGTCGGGCGTGGGTTTGAACCGGGTAGGGTTTCCACTTGGAATGGGCCTGTGCGCGTGGGCCAGGTAACCTTTGGGCTGAGGTTTTTATAAAAATGGGTCAAAATGGGTTTGGGCTTTTACATTTAAAAAGAAAAACAATAAAAAAATCCGAGTCGGGCCCGCAACGCGTGCCCGTTTGTGTCACGGGTCGATGACCGGGTCGGCCCCAACCGGGGAATCCAACTCGGGTCGTTTTTTTATATTATTTTAATATAAAATAATATTTTGATAAAAAATAAATAATATTTTATTTTCCAAAAAATAAAATTAAAAAAACCAAAATATCAGAAATATAAAAAATATCTCATATTTTCCTAAAAAAGCCAAAAAAGTCAAAAAGACTTATAATTTCCAGAAAAAGACCAAAAAATCCAAAAAAAAAATCCTTTTTACATTCCAAAAAATGAGAAAATGATCCAAAAAATGCTTTTCCTCCACAAATGCATGGAAAACCCCTCAAAAATCCAAAAAGCCTTAGGGTTTAAACAAGATTAGGTACCGAAAGGGCATTAGTGATTAACTAGTGTAATCAAGTTACTGATCCTAATTTCTCTGGTCGTGCAGGAGCGAGTATTTCTCCCGATACTTCGCTTGGGTTTCTAATCGACCCACCCCAAACCGATTAGTGGTGACTCCGTTTTAAAATTAACTTATAGGTTAAAAACTTGGATTATTAAGTCATGAATTAGTGGATTTGGGAGAGTCTGGGCTACGCCTAATCAACATAGCCGAGCCATTAGCCTTCGCAAGGCGCCCGCCCCAATCGTGCGTCAGAAAAAAGAGGTCGCGACATTCATGAAACCATTAAATTTTCGGTACCATTACAGCGGAACTTGTTTCAAACTATACAAGCTTTTCTTCAAGCAGCATACCATGTGCTCCTTACCTTTGACTTCAAAACCCTTAAGTTGTGCCATGTAGAGTCCTTCATCTAGGTCACCGTGTAAAAACTCTGTTTTTATGTTTAACTGCTAAAGATGAAGATCTTCCACTGCAACTATACTCAGCAGAACTCTGATTGATGTCATTTTTACTACGGGTGAAAATATCTCGGAGTATTCGATCCATTCTTTTTGAGAAAAGTCCTTGACTACAAGTCTCGCCTTATAACTAATATTACCATTTGCTTCATTCTTAATACCATACACCCATTTGTTTAACCAAACTTTTTTACCCGTGGGCAACTTGGTCAACTCCCAAGTTTTGTTATGAAGTAATGAGCTTATCTTGTCTTTCATAGCACACTCCCACTGCAAGTGAGACGTGTTTATCTTTATCTCATCGTAAGTCTCCGGTTCCCATGAATCTGTATATCAGACATGACTCAGAACAGTATTACCTGATGGATCAAAAATTATCTTTGGCTTTCTCACACGTGTAGACCTCCTCAAGACAGGTACTTCAGGGTTGTTAGTTTGCTTCAAATTACTGCATTCCTCTTGAATTACCTCCTCACTGATAATAGGCTCATCTTGAATCTCTCTTTCAAGTGCACTTTAATTTACTGGAAACATCTTCATGGGTATTGTGTCTAATTCAACATATTCTGATTTTACTACCTTCTCATGCTTTGTTTGACGCTTCTTGTACATTTCTTCTTCGTGGAATACCACATTCTGACTATGGATGATTTTGTTATTCTCATAATCCCAAAACCTATAGCCATACTCATCACTACTGTATCTGATAAAGACGCACTTTTGGGACTTAACATCAAGCTTTTTCCTATCCTCCCTATCAATCAAAACATATGCAATACAACCAAATACCTTTAAATGTGAATAATTAATCTTTTTACCTGACCACTTCTCTTGTGGTATTTCTCCATTCAATACACTAGATAAGATAAATAGCTACATCAACTGTGGCAGCCCATAAGTGTAGCGGGAGACCCACGTGTAGTCTCATGCATCTTGCACGTTCTAGAATAATCCTGTTCATCCTTTCAGCTAAATCGTTTTCTTGAGAAATTCTAGGAACAGTCTTTAACTTGTGTATGCCTTCCCAACTCAAATATTTTGCAAATTCCTTACTCGTGTATTCACCACCATTATCAAACCTCATAACTTTAATCTGATAACTTGTTTCTTTTTTCTACCACGGTCTTCCACATTTGAACATCTCGAATACTTCTAATTTTTCTATAAGAGCATAGACTTAAGTCTTCATTGTTGCATCATCAATGAAGGTGACAAAATACCTCTTACCGCCATAAGAGAGTTCCTGAGCAGGTCTCTATACATCGGTATAAACCAACTCTAGCTTCTAGCCTTTATTTTGTTGCCCATTCAATTGAAAAGTAACAATTTTCTATTTTCCAAAAATGCAACTCTCACAAAAAGCTAACTCAACTTTTTGCAAACCCGGGAAGACAGGAAGGGAGATCACTAATACCAGTTAACGTTATGGACAGATTCCCAACCCTAAAAGGGAGGTTTGCCGATTACAATAACATGTAAGTAGTTTATTTGAGTGTAACTGCTTTACACCTTTTTCACCAAGATGTCCCAAACGATAATGCTAAAGAGTAGACAAATTACCTATAGCCATTGTAGTTGCAACCATATCACTGATATTGTCTCCTTAGGGAAGGTAAAGTGTACTCGTACGCTATCCTTTTGCTACTACTCTTGCTCCTGAGGTTTTCTTCCACTCTCCACATGCAAAGGTTGTTACCAAACTTTCTTGGTCAAGTTTACTGGTTGAAATAAGATTTTTCTTTAATTCTGGAATATGCCTATTTTCACACAAAACTAGACATCCTCCACTTGAGATGTTTATAGTCACAGCTTCTTTTCCAACAATGGGACACATGTGATCGTTTCCCATAACCACCCGTCTGAAATCTCCATTAGCATAATTATCAAATATGTCTCTTTGCGAGGTGCAATGAACAGAAGCATCGGAATCAATAAACTATTCATCTGTCGTCAAGTCAAACCCCGCAGACAAACACATGTTATCTAGCAAATATTCATTGCTAACTACATTGGCTCATTGATTCTCATCTTGCTGCTTCTTTTTGTAGGCTTCATACCGAAACCTCTAGTATTCGGTTTGATGTTAAAACCAACACTCATCTTTTGCAACCTGTCTCTTACCCCTTAATGTGATCTGCCATGCTTGCTGAATTTTTCTCTACTTTTACTTCTTTCATGGTTCTCCACTGTGAGTGTGTTAAAGATGTAGGATGCTGAAAAATGATCTCCACCTAAGACTTTTCTTTGCATCTCTTCATCCATGATACTACTCACATCATCATCAAGAGTTAAATCATATTTCATGGTGCTCGAAATTCCCTATACTATGGTATTGCAGCTTTCTAAAAGAGAACATAAAAATAATAAAGCTTGAAGCTTCATATATAAAGTTATGCCTACGGATTCCAATTAACCTGTGACCTGCGTGAAACTATTAATATGCTCTACTACAGAACTTTTTTTTAGATAACTTCATATTAACCAGTTTCTTAAGCAAAATACTTGATTTGATATGGACGGCTTCTCATAAATATTTGTTAGAATATCATGGCTTCTTTTGCAGTTTTTGCTTTTGTGATGTGGTACGCTGTCTTTTTCGTCAACCTTAGACGAATCACACCTAATACCTTTCAATCAAGAATTTTCCATCCGGCTTCTGCTGTCGGATCCACTTTTGCCATCTCGGGTCTCCAATCCTCAAGTGGTGCATAGAGATCTTTTTGATAAAGATAATCCTCGATTTGTAATTTCTACCATCCGAAATCCTGCCCATCGAACTTATTGACTATGATTTTACCTTCTGCCATACTGTTTGCTTTCAATCGAACGTCACTGAAAAAACCCTAAATGTTCTCGATTAGCCAACCCAAGCTTTGATACTAGTTACAAAATCGCATGTCGATTCCAAAAAAATAACGCTCGTAAACAATTCACTAAGCAAAATATAATAATAAAATAATAGAATCAGAAAAACGCGTCAGAAAATTTGTTAACGAAGTTCACCCAAACCTGGGCTACATCTCCTTGTAGAGGCACTCTTTGAATCCATTAGACTTTGAAAAAATTTAAAATATAACGATGATTTTCTTGCAAGATGAGGGCATAAAGAGATTGAGAACCCTCATAAAGTAAAAACCCCCTTTTTTTTTTCTTGCCTTTCTAATTTCTTTTTTAATATTTTGACGGCTAGCGTCTTGCTATCGCAAATATAAAGGTGTAGCTTTTAACCTAAAAGAAAATCTAATAAAAAAGACAAAAAAGCTCCTAAAAATATTTGGCTTCATCTATAACATTGAGGACATTAAACTTAAGACTTGTGTCACACTCCGATCCTCGAGCGCACGCCCATCCTAGCTTGGTCGATTAAATAGCGACATTCCAGGACGCATCGCTAATCCATTTATTTTAATACGCATACGGAAGTAGATATAAAATCCTCAGACAATAAAACAATGGAATATGAAAGTAGAGCCATATTTTTCGAACTCGAAAACAACCACACTTATATACATCTCAAACCAAAATGTATATATTACAATACAACCTATCAAAGTCAAGTCCTACTCAAGCCAGACAAAAAACAAATTTTGCAAATAGGGGTGGGGGTTTCCAATCTACTCCGGGTCATCATCCTCGTCGATTTCTCCTTCCTCCACGCTCCAGCTGGAGCCCATTGCCGAGTACACCAGAGAGTCAGGATCATCAAGCTTGGGTTCATTCGCGTCCACCACTGAAACTTCTTTAGGGTCTGCAGTACCCTTACCAAAGGTAACCTCCAATGCATACAGAGGTATCTCAGATTTCGATACAAAGCCCTCCCTTCGTCCATCATGATAATGGCGATACCATACCCTGTATTGATGGGGCATCTTTTTGGGCGAACCCACATCAACCCAGACTGTGAATTTCACCAACACATATTCTAGTCCTTTAGGGTGCCCCTGTATCGGAATATGGTAACCTTGTTCCATGAACTTCTTAGGTTGCCCAAAATATTCAGGAGGGTTTGGAGGGGCTGCTATTTAGGGACCTGAAATGTTATCCCACAATGGGGTGAAATGACGTTTCAGTAAGTTCAACCTCTTAAGACTCGATTATGAAGCAAATACGCCTTGAGGGCTGCCTAAGCACGATCACAAGTCAGATGATTTACCTTGGCCTCATTTCCTTCCTGCAAATCAACATAATTCAAATAGATATCCAATCAAACACTATAAATTGAATCATCGATCAATCAACTCAGTCGATTCCATGTCATCAGACAATCACATGGTCAATTCACTTAATACTATCTATAAGTCCAATCTCATCAAGGACTGCTCGCCCTTGAGTTAAAAATAGATAGTAGCCTGCCTCAAAGACTAATAAATAGTATACCAGTCATTCTCTAAGATGACATGTCGAGCCATCGAGCTAATGTAGTATACTAACAGTGCTCACCAAAGCTGTAGGAACCTTACTTGCTCTCTGAAGCTATGCGGACCTTAATTGCTTATCGAAGTTGTGCGAATCTTAGGATGTACCATCACTCTAAGTTAAGTTATCAAGCTCGTAGGCTGATACAGTATATTATTTTAATCAACCACTGATTTCTCAACTTTTGTCATACTCGACAAAAATACCTGTGTTTGGGTACACGGCCGGCCTTTGCCAAAGTACAAGATTTTCACATTTGAATATCCCACCATTTTCAACAGTCCCAAAATAGATTTTTGGTGCTGTAGACTGACGTCCGGTAATTTTCCAATTAATTACCAAAATGATCAATTTTTGGGATTATTACCCACAATCATTAATCACACTCAAATTGCACAATCTGGTACTCAATTAAATAAACAGAATGCACCATTGAAATCAGCACGAAATTTTGATTATCGACTATCCTGGTTTAATTTTTGGAAAATAATAAATAATTAAATAATTACGAAAATTAATAAATAAATGCAGATAAATCAAACTTAGGCTCGTAAAGCCTAATCGAAAGCCGAGACGGACTCGGAAAATTTCCGTATCACTCTAAATGAATACTAGAGCTTGTCTAGGCCTTAATTGCACTAGACTATCTATCTAACATGCATCGATAATTAATTAAATTACTAATCTAATCTAACTATCCACCTAAACCATGCTTAACTTAAACTAATGAACCCTAAGTGTCATTAACCTACTAAGCAAGAATTAGTGAGTTAAACTCACTTGTTTAGCAATCCGATCGGTTCAAATCGACAGGGATGCGGTGAGGCTCGATCTTCTCCAAAGCAGCAATGCCAATAGGGCATGGCTCGGGCCCGAAAATTGGCCCGCAAAGCCTCATGACGCTGCTTAATTTCCTTGGCTGATGGCTAGTTCGAGCGGCTGATTCAGTGGGGAAGAAGCGACTGGACTTGCGGCTTCAAAAGGCTTGTTGAACGGAGACGTGAGATGGATCAAAATCGAGCGGGCCGCGGGTGGGGCACACGAAGAGGAGAAAATGGAGTCGCCGAAGGGGGTGAGGGAAATGCAGAAGAAGACCGAGGGGTTGAGGGGTTGTGTTGGCCAAAAGAAAAGAGGGGATAAGGAGAGAGAGTGGCGTCGGCAACGTTGGGGAGGGGAAGATAAGGATGCAGGGGCTGTCGACCGAAATGAAGAGGAAAAGATAAAAAAAGTCAAAGGTCAAAAGGAAGAAAAGCAAATGGACAGAAGTGGTCGAAGGGAGGGGGAATTGCGCGAGTGAGAGAGAGAGAGAGAGTGAGAAATAAGGGGAGACGTGGGCGTTCGGCCAAGTTGGGGAAATGAAGAGAAAATTAAAAGGAATTTCCTATAACTCAAAAAATTTTGGTCTCACTTGCTCTTGTTTAACCCAATTTGGTCCCCACAAATCTCTATGCTAAATTGCTTGATCCTCGCTTGCTTTCTTGCACCAAATTTTCCCCAAACAACAAGTCTTGGGCAACAAAAACGGCCATTTCCCTCAATTCCGAATTCTATTTCCTTTTTCTCGGAATCCGATTTATGAACAAACTTCTCCAATTGAGGTCCAATTTTGATGAAGAAAAAGCTCACACAACTTCCATTCACCAAGTAACTCATGCAGGAGGCCAAAATCTCTTCAATTTGGCCAATCCGAATTTCCGTTCGCTTTCTAATCGTCTGAATCAATTTTCCATAAAAATCCCGAACTCACTGAAAATTCCTTGAAAGATGAGTCGGCGTTTCTAAAATGACCTGTGACATGACAGAACTTTCTATTTCTGAAATCGGGTTTAAATTCGCGGTTAATTTCAATTCGGCGCGATTTTAGCGTGACCTAAGCTACCGAGTAACTTTTGAAAATTTTTTTAGTGCATATTACTCGTGATCGATTTTCTTTGAGCCATAATGAACCCACTCGACACATTAGTGACTCTCGGTTGTCGTGAAAACTTCGGGAATTAAAATATAGACATAGGGTATCAAAACGATAGAAAAATCAGTTTAGTGCCGGTTGACGAGAATTTTCCAATTTAGTGGAGTCACCCACATTTAGCCACACATCTCAGTTGAACCGACCTATCTTTGATCTTTAATCGATTTTTAACTGTGCCGTAATGACCTTCAAAGATGAGCACGGTCGAGTAGCCAATTCTTGGTTGAATTCTCAAGTCTATTGCCTTAAAATTCCTTAACGGCTTTCCCTAATAGTTTAGTTTTCCTGAGAGTGATCAGCTCTGAGAACAGCTCTATCGATGCGTCGATGAAAGGCTCGATTAATTTAATTGAAAGTAGAATTGAAAAATCTATGATGTCATAACTCGACGTTTTAAGACATCCTTTAAGAAGCATGAGGAGGAGTTTCCTCATGAAGTTGAGGTGTCGAAAAGAGCTCTTTGACAGATAGATGAAATCGAGGGATGGAATGTGAAAAGGGACCAAGGGTAAAACGCTTTTAAGATCCCTTCATTTTTCTTCTTTTTTCATTACATCGCCAGTCAAATAATTTCTTATAGTTTATTCATGGAACATATTTAAAAATACCTCCAATTGATGTTCTCATTCAACTTTGCTTCCTCTGCTTTATTTTATGCATCTCGTTGTGTGGACTTTATATTACACAATTTTGAGTGCTCTTCAAGAAACACCAACTACACAAGGAAATCAAGATTGCGAAGAAAGATCATGTCTGAATATTCAATAGAAGCGAGAGCATCCTGAGAACCTGTAAAGAATGAGAGGACTGTCATCTTAGGCCCTCGGGCTCCATGGAGATTGTAGAAGGTGCAAATCGGAGCCGTGCAACCTTGATCTGGAGGGTTGAAGGCGACAACCCATCGACCTCTTTGACTTCGGCCACAATGTGGAGCCCTCCAAGTGGCAAGTGGTGTGGTTGCGTGCCCAGAGAGGAAAGAGAGGGAGGGGGGTGGCAATGGTTTTGGGGGTGTCGGAACTTGGCACTGGTACAAGCCCTGGGAGGCTAAAGACGGGTGGCGGCTGAAGGTTAATAGCGACAAGCGAACCAAGGAGAATGGTGAAATTTTGTTTTTTGGAGGGGGGGGGGGGAGGGAATACACGGTGCCAGGGGTGCCAGAACTTTGCACTGGTACAGGCACTATGCATCTAAGGACGGACGGCGACTGAAGGTCATCAGTGAGGCAACCAGGGGAGAATGATAAAATTTATATTAAGAAGAAGATGACAATTGAATTAATAAGTTAGGGCCACAAATGCAACCCAAAAAAAATGGTGAAAGGTCGGAATTCAATTTGAATATTGGGACACGTGGAGATGCAAGTTGATTTGTGTGGACAATGATCTTAGCAATTTCTCCTTATTATTTTCATTTTCATGTTTCTCTAGTTTTGTCCTAAGTAAACTAGTGATCACCCATCTAATGAAATCCAAAGTAATGCAAATGTTACAACATTTATATTGCTGGCGCTGGGAAATAGTTGCCGGTTTCAGCACTATATTTTTCTTCACCAAATATGGATGACGCTGCATTTGTCCACATTATATCAGTTCATGATTCTCCTAGGTGTTGAAGTTTTTCTAGACTCTGAATTTTTGCTTATGCACGATATAGTAGACACTTGATCACTTCGGCCATCATGCAAGGCAATACTGCAGTTTTCATAAATTTCTATAATCATGTATGAAAGAGATGTCAAATAAGTTGTACTCTGATTATTCCCTATATATAGATATTGTTTATGATGCACTTCAATCTTTTCCAGCCAAAATTTTGACAACATGCGTGTGATGCGTGGGCATGAAATTAATCTATTCAAACTAATGAAACTGCGCTTGTACGTGGCAGCCAAGCAACGCTTGTGAAATTGGTTGTCGAGGTTTTGGAGAAGCTGGAGGTAAAACAAAAACCAGTGACTGAACTTTTAGTTGGACTTCATGATCGTATAAAAGACTTGACAGAGTTGTTAGATATCAACCACGATGATGTGCGGCTAATTGGACTGTATGGAATGGGTGGCATTGATAAAACAACTATTGCCAAGGTTGTCTTCAATAAACTATATTCCCACTTTGTAAAGAGTTGTAGCTTCCTCGAGCAAGTTCGAGAAAGCTTGTTGACTGAGGATGGCATGGTCCAATTGCAAAAGAAATCACTTTCTAACATTGTTGATTCTGAATCTGCAGAAAAACTCAAGGATAGTGAAGAAGGAATGCGGAGGATTGGAGAAACACTCCGCACTAGGAAGATCTTTGTAATTCTTGATGATGTTGATGATAAAGAGCACATTAAGAAATTAATGGGAAATTATTCATTACATTTAGGATTCGGGATAATCATTACAACAAGAAACACAACTATTTTGCAAGTTGAGGGATTCAAAGGTAAAATTCTACGGTATGAGATGCTAAAGATGAATTATGTCTTGCACTTCGGCCTTTTTTTTTTTTTTTTTTTTTCTGCATGCCTTTGGTAGAGACTTTCCTTCAAATGATTATCATGGGCTTTCAAGTGTAATCGTCTCAAGTACGGGAGGGCTTCCTTTGGCTATTAAAGTGATAGGTTTATTACTTAATGAGAAAAATAGAGCATTTTGCAGAGAGACATTGGTCAGGTTAAGGAATGTACATGAGGAAGAGATTCTAAAGAAGTTGAGGATTAGCTATGATGACTTAGACGAATATCAACAATAAATTTTTCTCTATATAGCATGCTTCTTTTCCAATAAGAAGAAGACCAATGCAATTTACATGTGGGCCGATTGTCAATTTTACCTCGAAAGAGGAATTGATGTCCTTATCAACAAATGCTTAATAAAGATACTAGACAATGATAAGTTCTGGATGCATGAGCAACTAATAGACTTGGGAAGGCAAATCGTTCGTAAAAAAAGGTCCAAGTGACCTTGGAAATCGGAGTAGGTTGTGGATTGTAAAAGAGGCCCTCCAAATCATAAAAATTAAAGAGGTAAGCAAGAACATCCCATTATATATTTAGGATCTTTATAAAATTGTTCTCACTCATTCAAGTTGTAAAAAATAGTGGTTGAAAACATATAGATTTCTTCACATCGTTGGAAAATTTCACTTGCAAAGAAAGGACAAGGTTCAAGCACTTAAGATAGATGGATTGGATGACTCCATAGAGATCACAAATGAAGAGCTTGAAAGGTTACAAAACCTAAGATTCCTCAAGTTAGGCAATGGAACTTTTGCTGGAACTTCACAAAGTGTCATTCAAAGTTGAGATGGATTTCTTGGCATTCTCCTCGTCAGGATTTTAGGGCAAACAATATGTATTAGGAGCATCTTCTTGTATTTAAACTTGACATGAAAGACTTCACAGATGATTCAAAAGCATGGGAATTGATCAAGGTAGATTAGATGTTTCTAGTCTAGTTGTCCTAGTGTGTGCTATGCAATGGTTCTTACACTTGACATGTCATCCATTTTGCAGAAGGCACATATATTGAAAGTACTATCTGTCACGCCCCGATTCTCGGGAATGCACCCATCCTTCTACTTGGTCGATTTTAGAATGCGATATCCCAGGACTATATATCGCCAACCCTTTCATTTATATTTGCACATGCGGAAGCAATTATAAATCCCCAGACAATAAAACAATGTGATAGAAAAGCAGGCCATATTTTTCATATTGAAATTCTCAACCACACTTTTATACACACGCACCTCATAGTATCTTACAATACTATTAACATAGGTCTAATCTAACACCTATCCACAAGTATACAAGGTTTACATAACGGGATGGGATCTCAGTCCTCATCCGGGTCATACTCGGGATCATCATCTCGATCCTCTTGAGACTCTTTTTCACTAAGTTCGTTTTCTTCAAGCTCTTCATCCTCTACTGGCTCGTCATCAGGGTCATCCAACAGATAATCCTCCTTCGGTCCCTCTACGGGCCTGAAATGGTTATTCAATAACCAATGAGACCACGTCTCAGTAAGTTCTACCTCCTAAGACTCGATTAGTAAACCAATACGTCATATGGTTGCCTAAGCACAACACGAGTCAGATGACTTACCTTGGCCTCATTTCCAACCTGCAATTCAAGGTTAAACACAGATGCTTCATATATCACATCAAACATTCAATCAATTCACGACAACATATCAAATCGTTGATCAATCGACTTTGTTGATTACATGTCAATCGGACCATCTCTAAGTCATTCCCACTCATACCATGATTCCCAGATGGTGTACTCATTCACCAAATCACATGTGCTTCTCGGGCGTCGTTTTTGCCAATGACATGCCGATCACTGATACCGTGCATTCTTTAAGGCGCCGTTTTCATCAGTGATATCCTCGATCACCGAACCATGTGTCCTTTCTAGGGCGCCGTTTTCGCTAAGGTGACATCTGCAATAGACAACATCGTGAGTTCTTTAAGACGTCGTTTTCACTAGTGACATTTCCTTAATCACCGAACCACGTTTGTCTATAAGTCATTCACGTGTGTTCTTTAAGGCGCCGTTTTCGCCAGTGATACTTCCAATCATTGAACCACGTATGTCCAATAACATTGTACCTGATTGGTCTCAGCCAATAATATTCTCAGTTAGCTCTCACCATTCTTTCTACTATATAGCCCATCAACGTATAGCTGGCGCTATATACTCATACTCGGCCATCTACCAATCAAATATTCAATTACAAACAATTTAGGACAAATCCTCAAATTTCATAATTTAAATCAATTCCATATAAATTGAAGCTTAGTTAAATAAACGGATGGCACCACGACATCAGCACGAAATTCGGTCACCAGCCATCGGTTAAATTTCCTGAAAAATAATTAATTAAATAATTAATTTCGAAAAATAAATAAATAAATATTAAAAATCCAATTTAGGCCCGTATTGCCTGATTGGATCCCGAAACGGGTCGGGAAAAATCTCGAGATATGTTCAATAAATATTATAAGCTCTCTACTTGCTAGTGACTAAGTCTAACCACCTAACATGCGTCATTAAGTCACTAATTTAATTGTTCTAATATAATCTAACCACATAATTGCACTTAATTAAATCTAACCAACCCTAAGCATAATTAGCAAACTAAGAAAGTATTAGTGAGTAAAACTCACTTGGTTAAAAGCGGAGACTGGATCACCGTGACGGCGGCCGAAACCTAAATTTTCGGCGGCGTCGGCAGACACTCGGGCGGGGCCCAAAAGCCTTGCAAGCCCACAGCAAATTGATGGGCTTGGTTGATGGGCTTGGGCCTGATTCGTGGGCTTAACTTGCTGGGCTTCAAAGTCTGGGCTTGTCTTCGGATGGGCTGACCTTGCGAGCTGGGCTGGACTTGTTATCCGTGGGCTTCACTTGAAAATGGAGGCAGTGAACTGGGCTGGGCTCAATTCTAGCCTGACTTACGGCCCAAACGGGCTGAACTAACGGCCCCAAAAGGCCTTGGCTTGCGCTGGAAAAGAAGGTTGCTGGACTGCTCGGTGGAATCGTGGGCTGAAGAAAATGCTTTGCTAGATCGTTGATGGAGCTGCTGGGCTTCGAGACTTCAACTGGCCGAAGACACGCGGACGCCGTTGCTGCTGAAGACCACGCGGGCTGATGACGCATGAACGAAAGCAGCTGCTGGCAAAGACGTCCGTGGAGATGCAGCTGGCGTCGTTGCCGAGAGATGGAGCGGACGGGCTGGCTTCACTCGGTGGTCAACAAAGTGGGAAGAAATCCGCTGCTGTTGACCGTGAAGGAGCAAGCCGTGGACGCGTGGAGAGTCAGGCGTGCTGGCCGAAGCTGGGGTCTTCGCTGGACGCACGAAGGGGCTGCAGCACTTCACGAGACAAAGAAGTGGAGGAGAAGAACGTGGATTGGCTGTCAGTGGGTTTCTTTGGGCGGTCAACCGCTGGCTTTCGGTGGAAAGGAAACGCTGAACGTTGCATGGAAATCCGGTGGAGTGAGTGGCGGTTTCGTAGCAGCTGAAGGGGGAAATGAAAGAGAAAAAGACAGCAGGTTCGGTGGGGACGGACGCTCCAAGAAGACCGAATGGAAAAGAAATCAGGCAGCTGGCTTGGAAGACTTTGACCGAGTGGGACAATTGAAGGGAGAGGGAAAAGAAGATAAGGCCGCAAGCAGTGTCGGCCAAGAAGAGAAAGCACGTGCGAAAATAAAAAGCAAGAGAGAGAGAGATGGATAGGTATTGACCAAAAGTCAATAAAGAGAATCAAGGAGGAGACCAGCCGTAGGTGGGTGTGCGCAAATGGAACCGAGGGGAGGGCTTTGAAAATTAAAAAGGAAAGCTTTAAACAAAATTCTATTTCATCTTTCTCGGAATTCAATTTTCTGAACAAACAAATCTAGTTGGCCTAATTTGAAATTAGAAAAAACCTAAATGACTTCCATTCACCGATTCACTTACACCATATGTCAAAAGTCTCTTCAAATTGGCCAATCTGAATTTCCGCATTTTCCGTATCGTCCGATCCGGTTTTCCGTAAAATCCCGAACTCACTGGAATTTCATAAAAAAGTGAGTCGACGTTCCCAGAATGACTCATGACACGGCAGGATTTCCAATTTCTGAAATCGAATTCAAATTCGTGGTTATTTTCAATCAAATGCGCTTTCAGTGTGACATTACCTACCGGGTAACTTTTAGGAATTTTTGGTGCAATTGACCTGTGGTCGATTTTCTTCGAGCCACACGTACCTCTTCGACACATTGGCGACTCTCGGTGGTCGTGAAAATCTCGATATTTCAAATACGGACACAAGGTACTTAAAACGACAGAAAATCAATTTAGTGCCGATCGATGAGAATTTTGCAATCAAGTGGAATCACCCACACTTTGATCACCATCTCAGTCGAATCGATCTATCTCCGGTCTCTGATCGATTCTTAATTGTGCCACAATGACCCTTGCAGATTAGCACGGTCGAGCAGTCGATTCTTAGTCGAATTCTCAAGTCTATTGCATTAGAATCCCTTAACGGCTTCACATGATAAGTCAGTTATTTCATGAGTGGCCATCTCTGAGAAAAACACTATAGTCATGTTGATGAAAGGCTCGACTTATCCGATTGAAATCAGAACCTGAAAATCAGGATGTCATACTATCATTTTTCGGGTGTCATGGCATAACGGCAATTCCAAACTTTTCTAAATGCTTGAATTCGGAGAGGTTGACCCTTGTACGCTGCAACAGACTAAAGAGAATTGTAAGCTTCATTGGATATTTACATTCGTTAATTGAGCTAGAGATTCAAGTGTGCACAGGTCTTATAGATTTGCCTAAAGAAGTGGGGGCACTAGTGAACCTTACGCGCTTTTCATTGCAAGGATGTTTTGGGTTAAGAGAACTTCTAGGCTCATTTGGGAATTTAACCTCATTGATAGAGTTAGACTTATCATGTATAAGCATTGCCAAACTTCCAGATTCCTTTGAAGGACTAGTGAAACTTGAGTCTTTTCTTCTAACAGACACAAGGATAAGGGAGTTGCCCAATTCCATTGGAAAGTTAAAATCATTACACGTATTGCGTTTATCAATCAATGGATAATATTCTCCAAAGAATTGTGTTTGGCAATTACCAAGTGACATCAACACGTTGGACAATCTTGAAGAGCTAGATCTCTCTGGACGTTATGAGGTGAAAGGGGAAGCTCCTATTGTAATTGGAGGATTGTCATCTCTAAGAATCCTAAATTTAAAGTACACTTGTATATGTGGAATTCCAAAGACAATCAATAGACTTCATCACCTCAAACACAACTTATCAAATTGTAATGAGATTAAAGAATTGCCAGAGCTTCCCACGAGTTTGACCTATCTACTTCTTTGGTCTAAATCATTGCTCTCAGTCCCTACTTTTTCAAATCTTACTAATTTGGTTGAGTTGCAACTAAGTGATGGCTCACATATTAGAGGCAAAACAAACCTAAGCATAGGATGCAACTTAAGCTAGATTGGGAGGTTATCTAGATTGAAAAATTTAAAGTTAAATCTGCATGACATCCCAGCACCTCCAGAGTTGGCTTCTCTTTCTTTTCTAGAAGAACTTTTTTGAGACGCCGAGACCCAAAACCCCTCGTGCAGCTTCCGCCCTTCCACTGGAGTTTGAAAATTTTGTCGACTTTAGAGATTTGTTGTTGTGAAGTGGAAGACATTCCACTCGAGGGACTTCCAAGACTGGAGACATTACGTATTGAATTTTGTGTACGGCTTTAGAGAATATCCATTCCTTTGGAAATAAGGAAGTTGCGGAAAGTGCGCGTGTCAAAATGTCCATAGCTAGTTGAGATACAAATTGTGGATCTTTCGAAATCATTGGAGTCGTTCTGCATTTTTGAGTGCAAATCTTTGACAAGGATAGGTGACTTATCATACTTGGAGAACTTGGAGAATTTGAAAATCAAACAATGTTACGTGCTTACTGATGTTGAGGGCCTAAATGAGCTAGTCACTCTAAAATCCTTGAATGTTGGAGGGTGGACGTCATTGAGAAGATTGATTGACGTATCTTGCAGACTTGCACGAATATACCAGATGACTGCCTTGTCAAAATAAAGGGGTGAGGAGACTTTATCAAAGATTCTACTCATATTGACCCATCTAAAATTTCTTTGAAGCATTACAAAAAGAAGCTTCTTCTAGATACATCAAACTTTGAATCCAAGTCAGACAAGGTGCGACATCTTCTTCATTAAAGTAGACACTTGTGAACGCATGGGTCTGTAGATTTATTTGTTCTAATTTCAGTTTGATGCTACAATTCGGTGATACTACACAAGCTGTAAAAGGTAACTACTGCCCTGGAATTTACACGGATGAAAACATTTTTTTAATCAAAAGATGAATATTTATCATAGATGATCTTTAAATAAATCCAAATATGTTAGTGTTCCTTCAATATGTTCTTTGTGATTTGAAACGTAGCTTTGTATAATATATATATATACACACACACACACAAATACAAGTATTATAATTGTATTTTAAATTTATTTCTTGTTATATAATTGATTGTTGGATATTATATAATGGGGAATGTGCAGTAAAAGTTCAAAAACTTGTCGTGAAAGTATAATTGAGTTCTAAAATTTTTAAAAAGTACAATCAGATCCTAAAAATTGTTAAACTGGTGCAATCGAGTTATTTTGTTAACATCGCCAATTTGTCTAATGGAAAATGTTGCCATTGAATTTTTAAATTAATTTATCTCTACTACATGGCATTTTATTACTTTTTATTTAAATATTATTTAATAATAAAAAGCTAAAAAAATTTAAAAAACAAAACTGGAAAAAAAGGTAAAAAAAGGGGCAGGGGATTATGGCTGGGATTTTGCTTGAAGTACAAACGATGAGAAAGGTACATTTTTTTTTCCTAATAAACTTAGGGGCAAGAGTAACCAATTTGAGATAGAGCTTTATTTAAAGTATGTGGACGTGACATTTTCCGTACATCAAGGGAATTAGTCGAGTTGCATATCTGGATAGCCCCATATTATCCAAAAAGGAACTTGCCGAAAGTTTTCCCCAATCCTTCTTAAAAAAAGAATTGCATAATGAGACAGAGAAATTCTTTTACTTCGCTTACTCCTCTAAAGATTAGGATCTTTAGTCATGAAGTTAAGACCTCCTAGTCCTAGGTAGATAATTATCTAGGTTGACTGATCTTTAATTTAACTTTATATCACATTTTTCTTAAAATGTTGGAACTTGGATAGATAATAAAACCACTAAACTAGAATTCCCGTTCCACTTAGCTCTGCTAGTACTGAATTCTCGATCTGTTTCAGCAACTAATGATTGCGCCATATCAATATCATGAATACTCACTATATAAGGTTTTTGGTGATTGCATAGACAATATATGAAGGTGATCAGGAGACGGAGGATGTTCTTGCAAATAGAGATGTAGGAGGCGCGACTAGAGTTGCTTCAAGCTCAGGGAGGGGCACTGCCTTGAGTTCAGGAAATGGCTTGGCTTTCAGCTCAGGAAGTGGTAGAGGTTCGAGTTTGTGAAGCGGCTTTGACTTCAGGAGGCAGTTAAGAAAATTCAAGACTCCAGCATGCTTGAGAAGACTCTGAAATGGCGCGGAGCAGTAGAAGTTCGAGTTCATGAAGCGGCTTTGACTTCAGGAAGCAGTTCAGAAAATTCAAGACTCCAGCATGCTTTAGAAGATTGTGAACGTAATCATCCACACACAGAGGAGTCGTCAGAGGAGAGATTTCAGGACCAGCTGCATCACACTGAGAAGCTTGAAATTGGGGTTTCTTGTTATAGTTCTTCAGTTGAATGAATCCTGACAATATATGAGCTTCCGCCATGTTGTCACTAGCTGTTCTCTTTCTAGGTAAACATTGATCAAGTGGACGGGCACAGGTGGTTATTCAACTATTTTGTGTCACAAATAGTAATCGAAGTGACTTTGTTCATTATAGTGTTCCCCTGATTCTTCCAGAGAAGTGAGCTAGTTGATGAACACGGTTGCCTCATTGAATTTTGTTTGAAAATTGTAAATTGTCAGGAGATGGATGCAATAAGTTACTGTCTTCTTTCACTCTGATTCTTCCCTAGTTCTCATGAGCAGCTATTACTCAGTGTCGTCAACTAGTCCAGGATGAATGAGTGACACTCTGTCCGTCCAAATAAAGCTACTTGCACGCTGAAAACTTAGTCGAGCACAATGGTTTTCGACACCTTCAAAGTGATGAATCAGGTAGCTTAAGCCTTTCCAATCTCTCTCTAAACAGGCTATGCGTTAGGACTTCAGAGAAGTCATCGCCTGTTCAGACTTCAAGGATATCAACAACACTTAGCTAGCAGCTCCTGCATCTTGTCCACAGACAGCTCATTCTCTTAAGGTTGCCAAACCTGGCAATTTTGTTCCCAGGGCACAAATTAAGGATCTCCACGCCGTATCTCATTTTTACGGAGACTGCCCCATCATAAGCCACCTCAAACAACCCAGGATAATATACCACATTGACCCAACAAAAGAACAGTTACATTATACAGCCTCATCGTCAGAATGCCCCCATGGTGCATGACCATTGTGTCGGAAGAATTTTCCTCTCCCTCGCTAGTATCCCCAGGTTGTGGACTGTCTTTAACAGCAGGCGTATCGCATGCCCCAGAAGAAGCAGAACCATGAATCCGATTCACACAAAGATTTTGAATCAGATAACCTTGTAGAATGAATTCCTTTGGTAAGACGGTGTGAAGATTGCTATCGAGAAGACAGGTGAGTGCTATGGACATAATGGTGAGCCACATACCACAAAAGGATCTACACGTAAACATTTTTGCCTTGAAAGAAGACCGCTTACGAGTAGCAAAATAATGCAGAGCGATGGAATGAAACTCGTATGTGTTCTTATTCCAATGCAAGATACTTTCCCACCCTCTCACCACATGTCCTCTGAGAACAAATGGCAGAAATCCTGGAGTCAGTTTTTGTTACTTAATAGGGATGACTAATGCTAGCGGTGTGAAGACTGGTTAACAAGATTGGTGTATCAGGTGAGGTGACATAATCTTATTAGATGTTAGATACAAAGTTGTTTATGTAATACCTCATTCGACTTCATATGTATTCATTTTGTGAATTAGTTTTTGCATTCTTAACATTACTTATGTGACATATCTAGGGGAAAGGTATGGACATACATTGTCAAGCAAAAAGAAACACAAGTGATTTGATAATTAGCATTTTATGAGCATCAGATATTAAACTTGCAGGTCGTTATATTCTTATTTTAGGTGCATTTATTATGCACTAAATCGATGATATCAAAAACATTTTCCTAAAGTAAAATAGTTTGTTTTGCTTCCAAAAATAATATTTTAATGAAAAAAATGTTCATCATTAATGAAAATGTTTGATGATAATGAAAGTATTTTTTGTTGAATAATTTAACTTAGCAATAAAAAATCATTTTAGAAAAAATAGTTTCGAAATCATTAATTTTCCTTGACATAAATGCACTCTTGTTTATTCTAAGAACACCCTCCTATCATAACTCCCTTAATTAGAGCATTAGAATTTATTGGCACAATTATAAAGAAAGTTCTAAACCTTTTGAGATTTTTCAACATGTTTATGTTGTCTTTGTATGATGATGGTGTTAAGGACGCTGAACCTAGGCGTACACCATTGAAAGGCAAAGTCGTAATTACAAATGGAGATCTCGGTATGTGCTTATCACTAATAGTGTTGTGTGATTTGGTGATTGGTCACTAATCCTTTTGCTTAGATCCAGTTATAGATCTATTCTTGAAGGACAAGCTTGTGATGATCTCTATCAATCATGCTTTGATGACAAGCCTTGTTTTCTTGTTTTTTGTTTATTTTGGAGCTCTATGGGTTTGCTTTGTTACTATGGCTTTTGAAATTCTTTTTTATGTATTAATTTTGTAATTAATGGAAATTTCTTTTTGATCAAAAAAAGACTTATTGCTTTTGTGTCAATTTAGTTGTAAACATTTCAATTTGATCAATTTAGTTATAATCCTTTTGATGATTTGCCAATATAGTCCATTTGGCCAATTTGTTGAAAATAGCTGACGTGGAGATGGGGCATCTTACGTGGCACTACTGGTGTTGACATAGACAAATTGTGTAATTTTTTAATATCCTTTATGCTTTTTTTCTTCTATTTTTTTCCAAATTTTTTCTTTTTTCTTTTTTTTCCTTTACTTTCTTTGTTTTTATTTTTAAATGAGGCTAATGACCCTCATTGGTACTAGGCGAGGGTGCCGAGTCCTTGCCCAAACAAGGCAAGGGTTGGACGACAACCTCGCCTACCAGAGTGGGAGAAAAAAAGAAAAAAGAAAAAATTTGAATTGAAATGAAAAGATCAACAAAATTCAAAAAATTACAAAAAAATTTCACATTAGTATTGGCTGTGCCACATAGAATAGCCAGCATCAACTAGACCGCCCCATCAGCAATTTCTAAGGAAAATTGGCCAAAAGAACTAATAAGCAAATTGTTAAGAGGTTTATGACTAAATTGACATAATTGAAATGTTTAGAATTAGATTGATAAATCGTCAAAAAGTATAAGACTAAATTGGTACATTTAAAAGGTTGAAGGCTGAATTATCTTACAGTCGAGGATTTTTGAACAATTATCTTGAGTAAAATTTGGTAGTGTTTGGCACAATTTGAATGTACCCTCTTTCTCTACTCTTTCTATATGCATTCTTAAGATTTCCATCAACAATTATTGGAAGTCATGCGTGATCCCCTCTCTTACTGCTTTCACATTTCCAGGATTTCTTCCGTGTCCACGATTTAAGTTACTGCTAAGGTAATCGTGTGTCTTGCAATAACTGCCCCTTCATTCATGATTCAATCTTCTACGTAACCTTTCCAGCTATTAACTCAAATTGGGCGAGGTTCCCTTTCCCTTGCCCCAATCGAAATGGTCAACTGTACACCTCAGATCAAATCCATGTCACACCACCTCCAGGTGTAATTAAACTGGATAAGCCCAGATTGAAGTTGGGCCTTGTATAATTGAATTCCTCATACTTCCTTGACAATTGAAATCTCTTCTCAATATTTGGGCCCAAAATTTTATCCACCAACAAGAGCTAAAGAATAATGTTGTGAAAATTCCTAAAAGATGTAGTGCTGAAAAATTAAAAGCACCAATGAGGGTAGTGGTAATTCATTGAAAACGGTCATTTTCATTTCTCTGCTGTTGCTAACACTTCGTCTTACTGCATTGCATACCACATTTCCACCGATGAAATTGTTTCATCATTTTAATGGTGTGTATCACGCGATTGATAAAGCTACTTTTGATCTCAAAGTGAGCCAACCAACAAAGACCAAATTTGTCTTGGTCATCTTCACTTTTTCGCTAGTGAGGGTTCCCAAATTTTTAGTTCATATTGAAAATCTCCACTTAGTTCTAGCCCCATATACCCATACCCACCTTTTTCTTTAGAGAATCTTTTCTTTTTGGGTCTCATTGAATCTCTCTATTTTGTACTGTAAGTGCATAGTATTGCTACACGCATAAAAGATTAGAAAAAAGAAGAAATTTGCACCCCTAATATAGATATAATTACGGAAACCATCCTCCAAGTTACTCTTTACATCCTAAATCTACATCCTGGCATTTGCTCATCATAGTAACAACTAGCAATACTTTTACCTAGTTGATGATATCCTTAGATAAGAGAAACAGAGATAAAATAATAAATAAAGAGTGTGACTGAAAGAGTACTAAAAATCTTATAATAATGACAATATAATTTGATAGAGTTTATAAGTTCTTTGGACCATAAAGTCATTATTTTCAGGCACCCACTAATCACTGCTCACAAATCTCTCCTCCTCAGCTGCTTGTCGCTACCCTCTAGTGATGCCAACCGACAGGGATGGACTGACCGCTCGTCCGTCATTCCTCCCCTTCGAAGCCATGATGATCATCACCACTGTCGGTCACAGGGTTGGACTGACCGCTCATCCGCCATTCCTCCTCTTTCTCGCTAGCACATGATTGTGGCTGACAAGTCTATTTAAATCCTTTATAATACAGGGATTTTTCTTTTGGTAAAGTATGCGATTTTTTTCCATGTTGAAAGAAATGTTAATTGCTACTTCCGTAAATTTTTGTGAGTATGCCAGCTTGTACATGTTATTGATGACGACACTTTGAAATGAGAAGGGAACAAAAGTATTATTCCAATATTTTTTTTATAAGACTTGACTGTACAGGGATGCGTTTCTAAAGCACGAGAAGCAATTACACTATGACATCAAGGTGACACAAGATGCTCTTACAATTAAGGGATTTACTAACCCAAAATCATTGCAAGAAGTTGTAACGAGGTAGGCTGGTCAATTTGACTCTTTGCATATGTACAGTTTTTGGCAAAATATTTAGTGTACAAAATACTTCAATGCAAATGTTCTTTCCTGCAATAATTAGTAGTGTTACAAGTAGTCATTAACAGAAATTTTATCATGCGCAGCCTAAAGCTTCAGAGCTTTAGAAAATATCATCCCTGATACAGTTTGATAATGCCTGCCTTGCACAAGTTATTGGCCTTGGGTAAGTTGATCGACAAGCTTCACCATATGCACAAAAAAAAAAAAAAAAATTGCCAACAAGTTGCAGTAATTGAAATTTCAGCCCTGACCAAGACATTTCTGAGCTTATAAATAGTCCAATGCCCACGTGATTGAGAGTGAGCCATGTCGATACCGGTTCAATTACACCGGTCCAAAGTAGCTAATCAGTTTTTTTTTTTTTTTTTTCACCTACTTAGCAGAACAAGTAAGATGAGTAACGGAGTGAAAACAAAGATAACCGCAAATCGCAATTCCAACACGTGAAAAACTCACAGACCCGTGCCAAGGCACAACATGCTTGAACCGCATATAGAGATAAACCCTACACATTATTATCAAAGTTCGATAAGGCTTTGAAACTTTATTTCTTCCTGTAAATCAAACTAAAAAAAATCTCTTATTTTTCTAAGAAAGATTCTCGCACTGACATGACCATTGCAGGGTGCCCGTTAGTATCAAGGATTTTCAGCTCATTCTTGGGTGTGAAACCAGATTGTAATAAGCAATTTATTTGGCTCAGCTAATCAGGTGCATCACCAATTTATATTAATTTGATAAGATAATACCTTCAACTGATATCCTGCTATCTTAACAATCATTTACCACGAAAAGAATATCAAGTTTGCATAATTTTATGTATTGTAGTTGACTAGGATAATACAATTCGTAGTTGTCTAATTTCTCTTTTTTTTTTTTTTTTTCCCTCTATCACCTTGATGTCCTCTGCAAAAATTAGAGTCAACAATGGGTACTTATGAGGTTGCTTATCTATAAAGATGTATGTAGAATACTACGTATAATTCTAAGAAGGTGGGACTCGGTTCATTTCTAGGAAATGCGACCCCGGGTCTGTGGGGCTGCACATATATTATCAAGCCAAAGGAAAAAAAAATTGAAGATTTATATGAATAGCAGTGGATTACGGCACAGATCCTTAACCGGGGGGATTGATTGGCCTAGTTGGTTAAGGAATTGTGCCGTTAGGCATGGCCAACTAGCCGTAGGACTTTCACCTACTCCATATCATGTTGGGCGAGGGACAGGGATTGGTTACCCCATGCCAGCCCAGTCGTAGCCTGTGTTGCCACAGATGCAGTGTTTCTGCGATTGGTTACCCACCTCCACTGTCTATGGACCCCAAAATCCCCGGCCTATGTCTATCCACCTAACCGAGGGGATGGGGAGGCAAGTATGGGGTCGCCCACCCCAAGGCGGTTCTCCCACCTTGACCTCCGTTGAACATTTTAAGGACTTGTTCAGGTCCGTGCCTTTACAGTCTTTCAAGGATCGTAAAAAATTTTGAATTTGTTAAAAAGTATGGGGCACTTCATTTAAAAGAATCACCGGTCCTAATTAAGTGGTATATTCTACTTTGGCGTGCGACGTGTCAACTTAAATTAAAATGAAAAGTTGTTGCTGAATTAGTTGGCACGTTGAGCCATTACGGCCGGAAAAGATTCAAAAGGATATAGCGGATATCGATGGCGGTCCGAGAGAATAACTTAATAAATTGTTCCTTAATTAAATATACATCAGGCTAAACAAATGAGCACTATCTTCTAACACAAACATAAGTACAATGAAATAATGACAATTAATCATTCCTTGACTGGTTGTTCCCATTTCCAATAAACTAATATATAATATTTGTGTGGAAATGCATCGAGCCAGCCAATGTTTAGTCATCTTCTTCATTTTTTGAATCCAGAAACGCGTGTTAGGTGCGCCGGATCATGGTACGACGAAGGTGAAAGTCAAGCCGTTGACAGTTCGATTAAAACAGCATACGAACTTTTCACTGCAAGTAGAATCGTTTCTCCTTGTGATAGTATCATCGCAAAACTTGACTAAGGTAGGAAGACAACGGCTTCCAAATCTTAAGAAAATATTTCAGGAACAAATTTCCTGTAGTGTTTTTATATGTTGTCACTATTAAAATATTATCTCATATCGTTTGAAAATAGATCTTATATGCTTTCTATATATATATGTGTCATCCCTCCACTTGTCGATTTAAGTTTTTAAATTAGACTTTCGAAGTGACTCATCTACAAGTTATAATATGATTTTAATTCACTCCAATACCTAATGAAATTGTGCCCAAATCTTAAACATTATTAACACCCCACCCCAACCCTAGCCATTGTCCCAGCGGCTGTTCCAGCGGCCACAAGCCGATGCCACCGCCACATTGTCTCCCCCCTCGAGGGGCCCTCTCTCTCTCAGCCTTATTGTGTTTCTGATTGGCTTCCTTTCTAACGAGCTTTGGCGTCTCCTCCACTTAAATTGAGGTCTCGATGCGGCTGCCCCTAGATGTGGAGGGTCGAGGGTCATTCTTCCAGGCGACCTCGATTTTCATGTCACAGCTTGATTTTACCACATACACACACAGAGAAGGTCAAAAATGAAAAGAAGGAAAAGAGAAAAGAAAAGAAAATACGAGAGAGTTTTTTTTTTTTTGGTCGAAACGGGAGAGTTGAAATATATCAACTTTTTAATGGATAAACTGAGAATGTAAATTAATTTTGTAATTTATAAATGATCTCAATATGCGAAGCGTGCGCGGCTAAATTTATCATTTTTGTGGACGGGATCGGGATAGCATGTGCAGGTGGGCTGAGGGACAACGAATTCGCATCTAACAACAACCGTTAAATCTATTATTTGGAAGAAGATTCGTGGGATCAATTACGTCCAACTCATTCGCTGATGATTTTTTCACCCTTCCATCTTAGGATATTACAGATTATATGCACGGACGAAACGATGCCATGTATCACGAGGCAAAGATATTTTTGTGGAGCTCTCATTTGTGAAGACATTGCTGATGACACAGAAGGCCTCTCTATATGTTCTAGTTAACTAGGATAATGCAATGTATTAGATGTCTATTTTTTTTTTCCTTCCAACTATCACCATAGATGTCCTCTGCCAACATATTCCACACACCAGAGTCAACAACTGCTGCCTATGAAGTTGTTTATCTATAGAGACATATATATATATATATATATATATATAATCTTATAGAACGCTACATATAATTTTAAGAAGGTGACATCTCAGTTCATTTCCAGGAAATGCAACCCCGGACTCATGGGGTTGCACATATCTTATCAAGCCAAAAAGAAAAAATAAAGAACAGTAAAAAATTGAATGTTCACGTGTGGCATCAAATGTGGCAGAGCATGTACTAAGATCCGAGGCCACCATCGCTCACGACTAAGAATAAGACGAATTGAGAATAAAATATGGGCAATGAATGCGTAAGAGCTGGCTAAAAATTTGTCAATTTGCCAAATTAAAAATGAATAATTGTGACTTCCATAGTTAATCAACTAGCACAAGATACGAAACAATTCTGGGGATAACTCTTGGTAAATAGTTAAATGTGAGGAACAAAGCCAGGAACATTGTACATGACTGAAAATAACAGAGAAACCATAGCAATTGCTGAGTTGGATGCTAATTCCAAATTATGGCATCATGCGCTTGGACACATGAGTGAAGAGGGGATGAAATTGTTAGTATCTAAGAGAAAATTGCCTAATCCGAAGTCCATAGATATTGGTCTATGTGAAGATTATGTTTCGAACAAGTAAAAATGTGTTAATTTTTCGAATATTGAGAGAGAACCAAAGAAAGAAAAATTAGAGTTAGTGCATACAGATATGTGGGGACCAACTCTTGTGCATTTTTTTGGAGGCTCGTGCTATTATGTCATTTTTATTGATGAATGTACTAGAAATGTATGGGTTTTTTTTTTATTTTGGAAAATAAATCTAACATTTTGCCATTTTTAAGAGATGGAAAGCTAAAGTGGAGAATGTGACTGGCATGATGTTATGCCCCAGTCCTCGAGCGCATGCCCATCCCAGCTTGGTTGATTAAATAGCGACGTCTCAAGACGCATTGCCGACCCATTCATTTTAATACGCAAGTGAAATCCCTAGAAAATAAAAAAATGGGATAGAAAAGTAGGACTAAAATCTCGAACCTGAAAAACCACACATATATACATATACAACCACTGAGTTATGTATATACATATAGCACAACTAACGGGTCAGGTTCTATTCACACAGGTTCGCAAAACAAAGTCTGAAAATAGGGGTGGGGTTTTAGTCCTCCGTTGGGTCCTCTTCTGGATCCACTTCTAGGTCCTCCTTCGGATCCTCCTTGACGATCTCTCTCTCTTCCTAGCTCCAGTTGGAGCCCACGCCAGAGTACATCGAAGAGTCAGAATCGCCTTCCAGCTTGGGGTCCTTCGCGTCAACCATTGATCCACTCTTGGGATACGCTGTTCCCTTCTCGAACGCCACCTCCAACACGTACAAAGGTACATCAGATTTTGGCACCGAACCCACCCTTTGTCCATCGCTGTAATGGCGATACCACGACTGGTATTCATGGGGCACCTTGTGGGGTTCACCCACATCAATCCAGACGGTGGCTTTCACTAATACATACTCCAATCCTTCGGGGTGGTGGTGTATCGGAATGTAATAACCTATCTTAGTGAATTTCTTGAGCTGACCAAACCATTCGGGAGGTGGTGGGAGTGCTGCCATTTATGGACCTGAAATGTTATCCCACAATGGGGTGAGACGACGTCTCAGTGAGTTCTACCCCTTAAGATTCAATTAGGAAGCCAATACGTCCTAAGGCTACCTAAGCACATCACGGGTTAGAGGACTTACCTTGGCCTCAGTTCCATCCTGCAAATGTGGCACCCCGAAACGCCTTAGGTCGCCATAGGCACCTATTGCTACACCTAATGGACACTAATTACATCTCTTATAAGAAGCGTCGCAGTTCATAGACATTTTTTTTTTTTTGAAAATGGTCCCAGCGCGACTCATTAGCGGAAGCATAATTTAATATCGCCATCTTTCCCTCCAACAATCATGATACAATTGCACACCACTAACATAGGAAAAGATAAAGCCACGACACTTTTATTTACATATTTTATGATGGATTTCCTTGGGTCGGTACATCAAAAGAAAGGCCAAGACTTGTAGCTACACTTGGCCATAACCCCAAAAAGAAACACTCGACCCACTATGTCTATTGTGCAAGATCCCCCATCAACTAGTGTCGGCTATCATCCCAAAAAGTTGTAGCTCCTACTCTTCATGCACGGGCCCTCACACCCATCCCAGTGCATCAAGCGATGGCGGCGGCAACATCCCACGCATCACTCCGTTCCGACGAACATGAACGGATATGAACTCTTGAATGATAGGGCCCTCAGCCAGGCCCACGTCATACATCACTAAGGCGCGAACTCGAATAAATGTCAAACCAGGAATGGTGGGACAGTCGATCTCCACACACTCGACCTCTACATTCGAAGGAAGGCCGTAAAAGACACCTCGTGTGATAGCAGGGAGCGGCATCCTGCTAATCTGAAATGTTGGTCTCCGAAGGAGTGAGTACAGCCACTCAGCAGGTAAATGACCAATAAACCACTCAATGCATCATGCAATACAATTATCACAATCATAGCATCACATGTCATTAAAGCATCCATGCATAATTTACCTTGATATATTGCACATGTCATCACATCTCATGTACATACATTATCATATAGTCATCATCATCATGTTATTCACTTACCATCATCATGTCATTCACTTACCATCATCATGTCACATGTACTATCATGCCATAGGTGCATATACATCCATGCACTTACCCTTGTCATGCATCCATGCACTCATCATCATCATATCACATGTACCATCATGCCATAGGTGCACATACATCCATGCACTTACTCTTGTCATGCATCCATGCACTCATCATCACCATATCACATGTACCATCATCATTACCATGCATCCATGCACTCATTATCATCATATCACATGTATCATCACCATTTACCATGCATCCATGCACATATCATCATCATGTCATGCATATACCATCATGCATAATTCAATTTCAATTTCCCAATTTCATCTTTTCATTTTGGGCCGCCACATTTCTCTTTCCTGGGACTAATGTTTGCATCCCACATTCATCACTCGCACCCCACCTGGCATCGCGAGAACCATCCGGCACAATACCTGCTAGGCATCTTGTACCCCAACTGGCATCACGAGGCATCCCCCGGCTCAATACCAGCCAGGCTTTTGGCTCCCCCACTCTCCGGGCATCTCGAAACTCCCGAGGACCCTCCGGGCATGCATCATGATACAACCGGGCATCCAGCACAAACCTCCGGGCATGGATCATGACACAACCGGGCAACCGGCCGTACCCTTCTAGCCAGGCATCCCGACAGTCCTGGATCATCGTTGGCTCACACCTCCGACGGCCTTCTCACTTATCTTAGTTCACATCTTCAATTATAGTTCAATTTTAACATGGCATGTAATGTGATGGAAATCAAGATCATTTTCATCCTTTGATTCATATATGCATTTCCAATCATCATCATGCATGCAGCAAGACACAATCATTCATAACAATACAATTCATGGAGTCCATACAATTTAGAATAGTCTATATATCATGCCTTTTTGAAGTTTATTAAATTCCAGCTTGTACAATTTTGAAAACATTTAAATTAAATATCCATATGATTCTCAAAAATCATAAAATCTGGATATGTGATAGACAAGACAATAAGATAACAATTTCATGAAGAACACATGCCCAAACGAGTTTCACACAAGAAAATATAATTCACACAATTACAGCATGTAATTTCGGATAAAATCAGATTGCGCAGTTTTTGAAATAATTCGATTAAAATACCGAATGACCTCCGAAAATTATGAAATTTTACCAGGTTATATTTAAGACCCTAAAGTAGATTTTTCATGAAGACATCTAGGCCAAATTCGTTCTAGATAATTTTCTATAGGCGTCCGAGGCTCCTGTTTCTAGCACCGAAACGTCCAGTATAGCTATCTCCGAAATATTGAATTTTTACCTACTTATCCTTCTTTGTTTCCTCTGAAATTTTGATATGTTTTGCCTCAAGAGGTCTCCTACAAATTTCATTAAAAAATCTAAGTGAAATTTCCAAAGAATAGTCACCATATGGGTCCAAGAAGTCTCGGGTGTCCAGTACCGTATTTCCAGATTTACCGTCTTCAAGAGAAAGTCGATTCACTAGGCTACACTTGCTCATTTTACCTAAAATTTGAGTATGTTAGTATTTAGGATGTTATCTACAAGTTTCATGAAGAAGTCAAAAGGAATTTCTCGGTAAAAAGCAACATGCAGCCCACGAAACTACCAAAAGGTCAGCAAAGCAGTTCCGAATCTAGGGTCTTCGTAGGAGAAGGGTTTTGCCCCTTAAATCTCAACCATTTTGTCCCAAATTTTAGTATGTTATAGTTTGAGATTTTGTCTACAACTTTCATGAACGAGTCGAAGTCAAAATCGAACTCGAAACATGCATGCAAGCCTCTACAAGTTTCTGGGTTAGGCGGTATACACGAGAACAGCAAGCATTTTCAAAAACAAACCACATTAGCTTCGGTTTCTTACCTCTAAACACCCAAGAATTCAACCACACATGCAAGACACACATGCAAGAGTAGAAATTGATCTGAACTTGCCTCTAAGATCAAGCGGCGGCGGCACACGGACGGCACACCGGCAACGGACGAACGGACGGCGAACGGACGGCGTGCGGGCGAGCGGCTCCTTTTCTCTCTTGGTTCCTCTCTTTCTCTCGCAACTCACTCTCTCTCTCTCTCTCTCTCTCACTTGGACGGCAGCCCTCAACCGGCCACTCTCCCTCTCTTTTATTTCCCCTAAGCCACAATCATTATCAATGATTAGTAGCCACCCCTAATAGCCAATGCATGGAGCCTTCCTCTTGCCACTTGGCAAGACATGCAAGATGGGCTTGGGCTTGGAAGAAGTGGGCCAGCCACTCCTCCCCTCCTTGGTCGATGGTCACCTCTCCATGGGCCTCAATGGGCCTGCCATTTGGTCCACTAAGAGTCCAAGCTATTGGGCCTAAGGCCAAAACCTAATTATACCCCAAATTTTACCTTTAAACACTTTTAATTCTTTTCTTTTATAGTTTTCAAGTTTTAAATTTCACATGGCCAAAATCTTGTAACATTTTATCTATAGGAATTTAGTCTATGAGGTGCATGGCCAAGAATAAATTATTCTCATTAATTTATATATAATACTAATCTCAAAAACTCTTGAACACAAGCAGATATCACTTAGTCTTAAGAGGAGACTAATGGCTAAAGCATAAACCATAGGTAATTTCATTACCTAATTATGGGCTTTAATACACCCTAGAGCTTGTTTTGAATTTTTGGGATGCCACAGCAAATCAATATCATTTACAGATGCCTCAAATCACAATGACCAATCAATTCATAACATCAGATCAAATCATTGATCAATTGACCTAGTTGATTACATGTCATCACGACCACCTCTTGGTCGGCCATTCCATACTATCTATAAGTCCACCCATATCAAGACTACTCGCTTTAAGCTGATAAATATATAGTATAGCTCGCGCTAAGCTGATAAATAGTATACTGCTCTCAATCTAAGCTGAAATATCGCTCGTAGGCTGATATAGTACACTAATAATGCTCACTCTAAGCTGATAGGGTATATTGCTCGCAAATTAAGTTGACATATCAGAGCCCGTAGATTGATATAGCATACCAGTATACTGCTCGTAATCTAAGCTGACATATCACCTGTAGGCTGATATAGTATACCACTCCAACCATTTAATCAATTCAATATTTTTATCACACTTAATAAAAATAGCCGTGTGTGGGTACACGGTCAGCTTTAGCCAAAATACAATAATTTCACTTTTATTCCTCCCACTTCTTTCAACAGTCCAAAACTAGATTTTTGGCATTATAGATCGACGTCCGGCAATTTCCAATTAAATACCAAAATTAATTAATTTAGGAATAAAATTCTAAAATCACAATTAGGCAAAATTAACACAAATTAAAGCTCGATTAAATAAACATATTGCACTAACTTTCGAGACCAGGAACGACCTCAAAATGGGCCAACAAGCTGTTGAAACCCACTAACTTTGCTCGATCTTGGTTGCAAAAGGGAGAAAACAAGGCTGGTTGAGGCAAGCAAAGGTGGCGGTGGACCGATGGAGGCTTTGGTGGCTCGAAGGGGCGGTTCCGGGCTTCGATGGCCCCACACGGTGGCTGGACAGCCTCCTGGACGGGGGAACAACTTGCTGGAATGACGTGAGGGCGAGAGGGAGGTGGAGACGCACACGGCGAAGGCAGAGCAGTGTTGGGCTGGCACGGGGCGGTGAACGGCTACGGAGGCGTGTGGTGTGCGGTCGGGATGATTGGCTACTTTGGCGGTCTTCTTCAGCTGCTGTGGTGTTCGAAAATAGCAAGGATGAGGGGAATGGATGTGGCTGGCCAACTTGAGGGAGAGAGAGGAAGGGATAAGAGGACAAGGGGGCCACCAAGCTTCAATCTCATCCAATTTGGTCCCCTTGACCAATCCTCAGCCATAGCTGGTCCCTTGGCCTCAAATTAGCCACCAAGGCTTCACTTTGCAACCCTTGAAATGGTCCAAAAATACTAGGTGGTGGGGGCATACGAATTTCACATTTCCTCCCTCGATTGGACACCAAATCTCTCTTGATTCAATCAAATTTGGCCCTCATAAATTCAATTAGCACCTCAATGATTAAATTGATATTTTTCCTCGCCAATTGATCCCACTTGCATCCCAATTGCGTAATAAAAAACGGTCCCTGCCTTTTCTGGACAAAAACGGTCGTACCTCGACTTTTTCCAAAAAAGTCTTGGTTTGTAGAAAAATATTTTGAGACCGAGTCGACGCTCCTAGAATTAATTGTGGTATGACAAAACTTTCAATTTCTGAAATTAGACTCAAATTCGCGGTTAATTTCTATACGGTGCGATTTTAGCATGACCTAGGCTACTTGGAAGTTTTTAGAAATTTTTAGTGCAAATGACCCATGGTCAATTTTCTTCGAGCCATAATGAACCCACTCGACATATTGGCGACTCTTGATTGTTGTGAAAATATCGAGGATTCAAATATGGACACATGGTACCAAAATGATAGAAAAATCAGTCTAGTACCGGCCGACAAGAATTTTCCAATTTAGTGGTGTCACCCATGATTAGCCACACATCTCAGTCGAACCGATCTATCTCTGATCTCAAATCGATTTTTAACTATGATGTAATGGCCTCTAAAGATGGACACGGTCGAATAGCCGATTCCTGGTTGAATTCTCAAGTTTATTCCATTAAAATTCCTTAATGGTTTCCCCAAATAGCCTAGTTATCTCAAGAGTGATCAGCTCTAAGAATAGCCCTTTAGGCGCATCGATGAAATGCCCGATTAATTTAATTGAAAGTAGAATCGAAAAGTCCAGGATGTCACATATGAGAATCAAATGTGTAAGGTCTGATAATGGTGGTGAGTATGATAGCAAGGAATTCAAGCATTTTTCAATAGAGAACGAATCAAAATGACAAGAACTATTTCCAATAGACCACAGCAAAACGAAGTTGCTAAGAGGATGAGCAAAACTCTAAATAAGCATACAAGAAGTGTGAGGATGCATGCTAGATTACCCAAGACATTTTGAGTGGATGCAATTAATATTGTAACATATTTGATTAACAGAGGACCTTCACTTCCACCTAATTTTAAGCTACCAAAAGAAGAATGGAGTGGGGAAAAAAAATCTCTTGCATCTGAAAGCTTTTGGTTGTATTTCATATGTCCATGTAGATTCTAAAAAATAGAGATAAGCTTGATGCAAAAGCTAAAAAAAATTTCTTCATTAGATAGGGTTTTAATTATTTTGGCTATTGGTTCTCGAATGAACAAAATAGAAAAATAATAACAAATACTAATAATACATTTAATGAAAACATGTTGTATAAGGACAGATCTATGGTAGAATCTAGTATAAAAAAACAAATAGTGAAGAATACAGAGATTGATTTGGAAAAGCTTTCTAAGAGTGTTGTGGTTAGAATTCGTGAAATTGTTATTGTAGACTTTGATAAAAAATCAGAACAAGAATCATATACACTAGAACCGACTTTTAGAAGATCTAGTGAAATATATAAACCTATATAGATATTATCCTTCATTGCATTATTTGCCTTTCGCTGACGTTGGCAAACTAGAAAATTTTTCAAAAGTAGTACAGATTAAAAATTTTGTTAAGTGGTAGCTAGCAGTGCGGGATGAGTTGGATTCACTCGAGAAGAACATAACTTGGGTTTTAACTCAGTTATCAAATGGGAAGAAGGCATTGTGGAACAAGTGGGTGTATCGGGTTGAAAAAGAACTTGATGGCAACAAAAGGCACAAAGCAAGGTTTAGAAGGTTTTCAACAAAAAAAAAGAAGAAAAAAGGAATTGATTATATAGATATTTTTTCTCCAATTGTAAAATTGACTGTTGCTACTGAGAATTTACATCTGGAGTAGTTAGATGTTAACATTGCATTCCTCCCATGGTAACCTGGAGGAGGATATCTACATCGTACAACCAAAAGGTTTTCAATTTTCTGGAAAAAGAAAATTATGTCTGTAAACTTAGTAAAAGTTTGTATGGCTTGAAACAAGCTCTTAGACAGTGGTACACACTTTTATGTGTCATAACAGGTACACTAGAAGTAATATGGATCACTGCTGCTATTTTTAGAAATTTGATGACTACTATATTACTTTGTTGCCATATGTGTATGATATACTTAGTGCAAGATCCAACATGAGGGAGATCAACATACTGAAGCATAAATTGTCAAAAGAGTTTGAGATGAGAGACTTGGACACTGAGAATTAGATTCTTGGGCTGAGGATCATGCAGGATAGATCTAAAGGAATTCTAAAGCTACTCAAGAAAAGTAAAATTAAAAGGTACTTGATAGATTTGAAGTTTAGAATGTAAAGCCCAGAAGTACTCCTCTAGGAAGTCACTTTAGGCTCTCATATAAGCAATCATCAAAGATAGATGAAAAGCGGGAGTATATGGCTAAGGTGACTTATGCGTAACTGTTGGCAATTTAATGTATGCTATGATGTATACTAGACCGGACAAAGTTCACATAGTGCGAGTTACAAGTAGATATATGGCAAATCTGGAAATAAAGTGTTGGGAAGCTGTAAATTGGCTATTAAGATACCTCAAAGGCACTTCAAATATGTCATTATGTTTTATGAAAAATGTTATTTTACAAGGCTTTGTTGATGCATATCTTAGTGGTGATTTGGATAATAGGAAAAGCACCTTGGGTTATGTTTTTATCATAGGTGGCAATGCAATTAGTTGGATGTCTAGACATCAAACATCTCTCTCTCTCTCTCTCTCTCTCTCTCTCTCTCTCTCTCTCTCTCTCTCTCTCTCTCTCTCAACCATTGAGGTAGAGTATGTTGCTAATCTAAAATTGGTGAAGAGATGATTTGGTTGAAAATTTTTCTGAAAGAGATATGCAATGAGTAGGATAACAGTGTTCTTTTCAATAATAGTAAAAGTGCTATTTGTCTTGCAAAGAATCCAATATTTCATTCAAGGACAAAACACATTAAGTTAAAGTATCATCAAATTGTTTGGTTGATAGATGATGGGACATTATCATTTAAGAAGATTCTTGGTGTAGAAAATCCAGTAGATATGTTAACAAAGGTTGTTACAACTAAGAAACTGAGGGGGGCTATGCATTGCCTCAATTGGTCTCCATGGTAAGTGATGAGAGGGGCTGCCACACTAGGATAATTTTGGTTACAAAAATAAATGAAGACTATGAAAGATTATTGTCATTTTGAAGACTAGTCTCCAAGTGGGAGATTGATGGAGTTGTGGAGTCTGATAAAGAAAAATAATATTCAAGCATAAAAACAATTTGTTGTGGGTAGGTGCTTCCCAGTAGGTCATCGATCTTGCTATGTTAAAGCAGATAATAGAGTTTTTTTTTTTTTTATATTGCTAATGGCATATATGTAATTTTTATAGATAGCTAGTATAAGCACCTAGAGGGGGGTGAATAGGTGCACAAACAATTTATCGAGATACGGAAGTGATTCTAGGCAACCGATAGAAAGGAAGTTCTCTATTGATTGACAAAATGAAGTACGATCAAAGTAAAGAGAGTAAGGAAGAGAAAATTGAACACAAGGTTTATAGTGGTTCACAAGGTTTATAGTGGCTTATTCCAAGCCTACGTCCACTCTTCCGCACTAACAGCCCACCGGCTGGATTTCACTATGAACAAAAGAGAAGTTACAGCACAGCTCTTCCTTGATTCCACAGTGTAGATGTTCTACCACACCTCCTCAAGGTTTCTCACAAATATAGACTCTCTTTTGTAAACAAAGTATCGCTCAAAGGAATTGTCTAAACAACAAAGAGCTTAAGACTTTGGAATTCTTCTATCGCGCACACCACGAACAACTTAGAACGTCTTCCTTATATACTCCTTTATGCCATCATATCCGTTGGCACTTACCAAAGGAATTCCTCCAATCTACCCGTTGGACGGAATCAATTAGGAAAATTATTCGAGCTATTAAAGGAACGTGTCGATAGCTCATCAATCCTGTTCGCCCATACAATCAGGATCTCGGTTTCCATAAGTAGAACCTTCCAAGAATATTTAGGCAATCATCGGATCCTTAATCTTTGAGTCAATCTCGATCAATCAAAGGATTCCGTTGTGTCTTTTCTAGCCAAAAGATCTTCTCCAGTCGATAAGGTCATATCCTTAATAAAACATTCAGTTCTGGATAACCTTTCTTCAACAGATTAGAGACTGTCAATGAGGATAAACTTTGAGTCTTGAGTCTGGCTGTCCGGAGGTCTTCAGACTTTAAATAGCAGAGTCTACAAACCTTCGACTAGATCGATGGAAACGTTTTGTCACTTCAAAACACTTCAAGAAGATTTCTCCAACAATCTCCCCCTTTTTGATGGTGACAAAACTTTCTTGCAGATTTGGACAACTTTGACCTGCAAAACATTTCTCAAACACATATGCATATCTTAGAGAGATAAATGGCTAAATGAATAATACTAGAATCTGCAACCACGGAAAATAGGTTAGTCTAATATGCGATAAAGCCATCCATAAGATATCAATAGTAGTTAATAGAAGCAGTCAAGTCCAAGTCTAGTTCAGTTATCATCCAGACACAAAAACAAAGTCAAACAGATCAATCCAACAAAATCCAACAAACAGCCCAACAAACCACACGATTAAAAGTGAAATTGTTCAAATCTTGCATCTCTCCCCCTTTTTGTCAGCATTAAAAAGGTTGAGTTGAAAATGGAATAAAGTCAAGATTGCTTGGGAATGCGGACAAGCTGGAAAAACTCCCATAGACTGAAGATGCCTTCCAGCCTTTTCAAGTCTTCCTTCAGTTGTGCAATCTCTTCGCCCTTGGCATTGGCCTAAATCTGAACAGTGAGGGCTTGGATTTTATCATTCAATGAACATGAAGAAACTTGACTCGCATTTTGCAAGTTTTGAACCTCGCATCCCAAGGCATAAATTTGACCTCGCATCTCCAAGAGAATATCCATGATTCTGTGAAAATCTGCTGCATTATCAGTTTGAGTACTTGGTTCGGCTCGATCTGATGAGTAAATGCAGACGATGGTAGATCAGCATAATCTCGCAGGTTTGGCGATGAAACTTCATGACCTTCTTCTAGAAATTGAGAGGCATAAACGTCCTCTTGGTATGCAGGTGTGAGCGATCGACTCCTTCACTTGCATCAGGATATGAGGACTTCCCTCCTTTCTCTTGATCTCCCCCTGTCTTCATGCCTTCAGGTGGAGAAGAGTGTTCCTCATGTTCTCCTTCTTCTTTTCTTTCTTCTTCTTCTTTCTCAACTCTTTCCTTCTCAGCTTGTCTTTCTTCTTCTTCCTTCTCCTTTGCTTCCTTCTCCTCTGTTTCTTTCGTCTCTGCTTCTTTCGTCCTTTGTTCCGACTCTTTCTCTGGAACAGAACGACTCAAATTCTTCAAAGCCATTGCAGAAACAATGATGTTTTCCTCATCATCATCTTCATCTTCAACAATGAGAGCTCTTCTTTTTGTCCTTGAGACAACCAAGGGCTCATTTCCTTTCCTTTTTGATGAAGAAGAGGGTTGATGAACTTTGACTGGAGTCTTCTCCTTAAATTTCTCCAACGCCTTGTTCAGTTCCTTCAGACGCATCTTGGTCACCATTTTCAGTCCTACCACCATATGATCGCACGATCGAACACAAAGGATTTGTGGAGGCTGAATATTCAGATATCTGAATAACTTCGTTACAAGACTTGGGTAAGGAAGTTGACCTCTGTCCTTCATCATGGCTTTATACATGTGGAACATAACAAGTGTGAGGAAGAGAAAACCTTTTCCCAGTGAGGATGGCATACATCAGCTTTGCCTCTGAACTTGAAACATCAGTTTTAGAGGTTGATTTCGGTCGGAGGCAATTGATCACAATCTTGTGAAGCAAGATGTTGAACGCACTTATCCTTAAGTAGGAAATCTTTTCCTCTGTTCTCTTGTCCTTAACAAGTTCCAATGTAGCACGAGCAATGGAAACTTTGATCGGTTGATATCTTCCTCTCTCAACTCCTAACACATCTGCCAGCATATCCATATCCACAACAAAGTCTTGATCTTTGACGCTGAAAGAGAATCTATTCGCATCCAAGAAGCTAAAATTTGAATAGAAATATGCGGTTAGTTCAGCATAGGCCTCTGTAGTGTCGGAGCAGAACTTTTCAAGTTGAAGATAACCCGAACTTTTCCCTCAAGTTCACGTTCACAGCATCCAGAAAATCAAAATCCACACTCCTAGGGTTAATTACCCCACGCTTCAGCAATTTTGAGTACAAATCCCTTTGTTCCTTCGATCTGAACAAATCTCTTCTTTTTCCTCGATTTTCATCCGCAACACCCATTCTCGGTTGAAATTGACTGTACAATTTGTCATCATCATTCCCATCTACAAGATTCACTCCTCAATCACGAGGATCACTTGGGATATTCGCAAGGGTTTCTTCGGCCACTCCTTTACGAGCAATTCCCAAACTTTCCATTTTTCTCAAAAAGATATATCCATTTCCATACCCTTTGTCTTTAAGAAAATCATCGACATAGTTCAATGGAGTATGAGTTCCTTTTAAAGCACGATACAGCTGATAAATAAAAGCAGGCTTTTGAACTCTTACAGGGTCTACATCCTCAATGATTTCTTCCTCTTGTTGATGATCAACGCCTTGAGGACTAGATGGGGGAGAATGATGCTGCTGAGAATGTTGTGGGCTCTGTCGCTGTTCTAGAGATACTTCTTCTTCAGTAAGATCGAAGTGCGTAGGTCCCTCATTCATTCGCCGTGGTCCCCTGCTTGCAATTCTCGAAGACTTTCTTGAAGATGATATCTTTATTAGTTTTTGGAAGATTCCTTACTTGACTTTCCCAAGAAAGATGACAACTTTTTCCAAGATTAAACAAGGGAGAAAACGGGAATGGAAGATCGATGCTTTCTAGGGTTTTTTTAGAGTAAAGTGAAGAGGAATCAACAGTGCATGATCGGTTAAAAAGAGAGATAAACGAACCGTCACAAAGGAAAATAAAAAGATGCCTTTTCAAAATAATTGTCTTTTTTCCGCGAAAATAGTCATTTCAAAAAATAACTCCCTTTTTGAAAAGGAAACGATGCAATAATTACGCCGATATAGCAATAATTTAAACACAGTCTGATGATCGTACCTCTTCAAGATAAGATTTGAGAGAGAGAGAGAATTACTTACAGTCTGACGATCGTACCAAGATTAACTTATAGTAAAAGTCTTGTATGTCTGAGTTTGAGAGTCTTTAGACTTTGATTTCCTCATACCTCAAAATGTTGAGTCTGGAACAGATAGTTTCAAATTGATTTTTCTCCAAAGGCTTTGTGAATATATCCGCCAGTTGGTTCTTTGAATCAACAAATTGAATTGAAACTTCTCCATTTTGAACATGGTCTCTAATAAAGTGATGTCGAATCTCTATATGCTTTGCTCTTGAGTGGAGAATTGGATTTTTGGTGAGATTGATAGTGCTAGTGTTGTCGCAATTAATCTCTGTGCATGAGTCTTCAATTCCAAAGTCTCTTAGCTGTTGTTTTATCCACAGAATTTGTGAACAACAACTTCCGAGAGCTATAAACTCTGCTTCTGCTGTAGAGAGAGCTACTGTACTTTGCTTTCTTGAAAACCAAGACACTGTCCTGCCTCCAAGTAGTTGACAAGTACCCGAGATGCTCTTTCTATCGACTCTGCATCCAGCAAGGTCTGCATCTGAATATCCAAGAAGAGTAAAGTCTCCCCTTTTTGGATACCAGAGACCAAAGCTTGAAGTAGATGAAATATATTTGATAATACGCTTCGTAGCATTCAAATGAGATTCTTTTGGGTCTGATTGAAATCTGGCACAAATGCAAACACTAAACAGAATGTTAGGTATAGAAGCAGTAAGATAAAGAAGTGATTCGATGATACTCCTGTATAGCTTTTGGTCGACTTTCTTTCCTTCTTCATCTTTATCTATCTTCAAGGAACTTGACATTGGTATATCAGCCTTTTTGCAATTGTCTAGTCCAAACTTTTTGACAAGATCATTTGCATACTTTTCTTGATGAATGAAAGTTCCTTCCTCCAGTTGTTTTATTTGAAGTCCAAGAAAGAAGGTTAACTCACCCATCATGCTCATTTCAAATTCATCCTACATAGTCTTAGAAAATTTCTTGCACATACTTTCATTAGAGGATCCAAAGTTAATATCATCGACATATATTTGAACAAGCAGAAAACTTTTGCTTTCTCTTTTAATAAAAAGAGTAGTGTCTACTTTACCTTTAACAAATCAATTTCGAATTAAAAACTTACTTAATCTGTTGTACCAAGCTCGAGGTGCTTGCTTTAAGCCATATAAGGCCTTTTTGAGTTTGAATACTGAGTCTAGTTTCCTTGAGTCTTTAAACTCGGGAGGTTGTTTCATATAAACTTCCTCATGGATGAACCCATTTAGGAAGGCACTTTTGACATCCATTTGGAATAACTTGAAATTCTTATGACAAGCAAATGCAAGTAATAAACGAATTGCTTCTAACCTTGCTACCGGTGCATAAGTCTCGTCATAGTCGATCCCTTCTTCTTGTGTGTATCCCTTGGCCATGAGTCTAGCCTTGTTTCTTATGACTTTTCCTTTTTCGTCCATCTTGTTCCTGAAAACCCATTTAGCTCCAACAATTGATTTACCTTTTAGTTTAGGAGTCAGCTCCTAAACATCATTAATTCTGAATTGTCTGAGTTCTTTTTGCATAACTTCAATCTAGCTTTCATCAGATAAAGCTTATTCTATGCTCTTTGGTTCTATTTCAGGAATAAGAGCCACATCACTAGACTCTTCTCGCCTTTTGGATCTTGTGCGAATTCCTTCATTGATGTCGCCAATAATAAGATCTTTGGGGTGACTGGACTTATGTTTCTAGTTGCTGGTTAATTTATCAAGTTGATGGTCACTTCCTTCACTTGAATCTTCAACAGTCACTTGTTGCTGGTCCTTCAAAGTCTGAGCTGCTTCTTGAGATTGAGACTTTGAAGAGTTTGGAGCAGATTTAGTCTCTTCAAGATGAGTCTGAATAGATTCATTTTGTATAGAATCTTGGAATTTGACATTCATTGATTCTTCCGCAGTTTGAGTCTTCTTGTTGTAGACTCTATACGCTTTGCTTGTGGTTGAATATCCAAGGAAGATGCCTTCATCTGACTTTTCTTCAAACTTACCAACTCGATCATTTGGATTTTTCAGAATGAAACATTTGCATCCAAATACATGAAAATATGAAACAATAGGCTTCCTTTCTTTGAATAGTTCATAGGGGGTTTTTTCTAGAATAGGCCTTAGAAAAACTCTATTAATAATATAGCATGATGTTGAAACTGTTTCAGCCCAAAATCGTAAAGAGATATTGCTTTCAATTAAAAGAGTTCTAGCCATTTCTTGAAGAGATCTATTCTTTCTTTCCATAACTCCGTTTTGCTCTGGAGTATATGGAAATGAGAACAAATGCTGAAAACCAGATTCTTCACAAAATTTTGCAAAATCTTGATTTTCAAATTCACCTCCATGGTCTGTTTTTATACTTGAAATGACATACCCCTTTTCATTTTGAACCTTCTTAGCAAATTTTTCAAAGTAAGAGAAGGTTTCAGACTTACTTGCTAAGAAATATACCCAAGTAAATCGTGAATAATCATCCACAATTACTAGGCAATATTTCTTACCTCCAATGCTCTGCGTTCTTGTTGGTCCGAAGAGATCCATGTGCAAGAGTTGCAGTACACGGTTAGTGGAAACTTGATTTATTGGTTTAAAGGAATTTCTTACCTGTTTTCCCAATATACATGGTGTACATAGATCAGACTTTTGGTATGATAAATTGGATAGACCACGAACAAGCTTCTTTGCTGAGATTTTGGCTATCTGCTTCATGTTGATATGCCTAAGCTTTTTGTGCCATAAGTTTGCTTCGTCTTGGATTGAGATTAGACATTGCGATTCATCTGGTTTCACGTCCAAGAGGTAGATATTCCCATGTCTTCGACCCATGAATGACTGAGTAGAGTCTTTACTGGTTCCTGAACAAATACCTTCTTGAAAGTTGATTTTAAAACCGGCATCACACAGCTGACTGACACTGAGCAGATTATAGTTGAGCCCTTCAACTAAAGAAACATTGCTTATTGTGAGGTTCCCAATCTTTACAGTTCCAAATCCCACTATTTTTCCTTTGCTGTTTCCTCCAAATGAAACTTTTCCACCATTCACTTGAACAAGCTTTTTGAAGCAATTTGAATCTCCTGTCATGTGTCTCGAGCATCCACTATCCAGGTACCATTTCATCTTTTTCTTAATAGTAACCTGCATTTAAAAAGAAACTCAAGCTTTCTTTGGTACCCATATTTTCTTGGGTCCTTTTGAGTTAGTCTGATATATGGTTTTTGCCCAAACTTTATTGACAGGTCTCCAAACCATAGGACTTTCTTTCTCAAAATGATCTGCACTATTTCATTTTGAACATCTAAGAGCATTGCGACTTACTGGTTTTACAAAGGTCATTTCAAAATGATTTTTGTAAGCATTTCTTGTGGGTCTTTGTTTAATTCTCTCTTTCACTTTAGGAAAATCGATTAAAGAAATGGTTTTAGTAGTCATTCCTAAACCAGATTTATTGAAATAAGGTCTTTGGACAGAAAGTATTTTCTCCAGTTTTTCAGATCCTAGAGAAAATCTTTTGGAAATATTTGAGATATCATTTTTTAAGAATGCATTTTCTTTTAAAAGATTATTTTCACTTTCTTTGAGAGAAGAAACATCCTGGTCTAAGCATTTCACTTTTTCTTCCAAAACATTCTCTTGTTGTTTTATAGCAGAATTTTCCTTTTTGAGTTCGGAAATTCTTTTAAGAGAAGTCTTAAGACTAAAACATAATTCATCAATGTATTTTGAAACTTTAATAGGGATTTTGAAGTTACTTACCTCGAATTCACTTTCAGAGTCTAAATCAGTCTCGGAGTTTGATTCTGAATCTGATTGTGCCATTAGACATATGTTGGTATAATCATCATCACTATCTTCGCACTCCGTATCACTCCAGGTTTTAGCTTTGAGAGCTTTTCGATATTTTTCAACTTTTCCTTTCTTCTTCCTCAGAAGAGGACAGTTGGGTTTGATGTGTCCCTTTTTCTTACATTCAAAGCAGACTACATCTTTATTTGATTCATCATCTTCAGCAGACTTGGTCTGTTACTTTTGAAAACTTTGTTTCTTTGAATTGAATCTTCTTCCTTTTCTGTTAAGCTTTCTGAATCTTCTTATCATGAGAGCAAGTTCTTCATCATCCATGTCGTCTTTAGAATCTGTTACATCAGAATCATCATTAGATTTTAATGCAATAGATTTCTTACCTTTAGGATCTTCGTCTTCATTGATTCGTTCCACTTCATAAGATTGAAGGGTCCCAACCAACTCATCGACAGATAGTGGCATGATTCTTTGGGTCTCTCTGATTGACGTCTTTATGTGATTCCAATCCTTGGAGAGTCCACGCAGTAGCTTGTTTACTTTCATGGGATCATAAATTGGTTGACCTTGATTTTCAAGACCATTCACGATTTCTATAAAACGACTAAACATGTCAGTTATAGATTCTCCTGGTTTCATTCTGAAGGCTTCGTATTGACCGAGAAGAATGTTGATTCTAGTCTCTTTTACTCGAGTGGTTCCTTCATAGGTAATGTGTAATCTATCCCAGACTTCTTTGGCTGTATCACAAGAAGATATTCTGTTATATTCAGTAGGTGATAAAGCACAATATAAAGAATAAATTGCTTTTGCATCAAGAGCTTGTCTCTTGATTATCTCTTCCTGAGTCATTTCGCTAGACTCAACAGTGTCTTTTCCTTTTTCTGAGACAGATGCAGCTTTAGGAATAATCCCTTTTTCTACATCGTCCCATTCCAGAGGATCCTTTGATCTTAAGAACGCTTTCATCTTGTTTTTCCATATGTTGTAGTCCTTTCCATCAAAGTAGGGCGGTCTGGTGTTGTTTTGCCCTTCTACCAGCCTTGGAGCCAACATACTAGCCATGGATCTTTAACTCTGAAGTAAAACACTTCAAACAAAGTGAGTACACGAGCTCTGATACCAATTGAGATAGCTAGTATAAGCACCTAGAGGGGGGTGAAGAGGTGCACAAACAATTTATCGAGATACGGAAGTGATTCTAGGCAACCGATAGAAAGGAAGTTCTCTATTGATTGACAAAATGAAGTACGATCAAAGTACAGAGAGTAAGGAAGAGAAAATTGAACACTAGGTTTATAGTGGTTCGGTTTATTCCAAGCCTACGTCCACTCTTCCGCACTAACAGCCCACCGGTTGGATTTCACTATGAACAAAAGAGAAGTTACAGCACAGCTCTTCCTTGATTCCACAGTGTAGATGTTCTACCACACCTCCTCAAGGTTTCTCACAAATATAGACTCTCTTTTGTAAACAAAGTATCGCTTAAAGGAATTGTCTAAACAACAAGGAGCTTCAAACTTTGGAATTCTTCTATTGTGCACACCACGAACAACTTAGAACGTCTTCCTTATATACTCCTTTATGCCATCATACCCGTTGGCACTTACCAAAGGAATTCCTCCAATCTACCCGTTGGACGGAATCAATTACGAAGATTATTCGAGCTATTAAAGGAACGTGTCGATAGCCCATCAATCCTGTTTGCCCATACAATCAGGATCTCGGTTTCCATAAGTAGAACCTTCCAAGAATATTTAGGTAATCATCGGATCCTTAATCTTCGAGTCAATCTTGATCAATCAAAGGATTCCGTTGTGTCTTTTCCAGCCAAGAGATCTTCTCCAATCGATAAGGTCATATCCTTAATGAAACATCCAGTTAGAGACTGTCAATGAGGATAACCTTTCTTCAACAGATTAGAGACTTCAAAACACTTCAAGAAGATTTCTCCAACAATAACCTCAATGAGGATAGACTTTGAGTCTTGAGTCAGTCACTAAAATGAACACTGACTGTCTTATAATTTTGCAATTTTGTTGTTGTAATTTTTTTTCTTTTTTCCATTTTTTTTATAGTGGGTGAATGACTCATGCTTTGATACCATTGAATGGACCTATACTTAAAACCAGGGAAAACATAGTCAGTTTCCACAGGTATGCCTTTCTACATTAGGCGAACTTCTTGTTCAAGCCCTTTAGGGATAACCATTTAATAGCAAACTATTCAGATTTTTAGTTCAGAGCATAAAGATACTTAGGGGTGTCAAAATGGTAACATTTCTAACTAGTCAAGCTACATTTCTTAGAGGATCCTATTAGGTTGGAGAAGAAGAGGTGTTTTAGAGAGATATTGAGAATTTTCACAAACACGAACACTTTACTTCAAGGGACTCCGCTCAACACATTACATCATCTTTGCCTTTTATAGGCACTAAGAGGTCACAAGCAAACACGGACCATGCTCACGGGTCTAAAACAAATAGAGGCTCCAGAAAATCTGGTTGAGAATTATTTTGGGTGATATGGATAGTGACTGTGAATAGTGATTTTCCTAACCTATTGCTACAGTACTTTGCTACAGTGACCTGTGTTAAGGTGACCTAGCTACAGGCTTATCTATTGTCGTGGGTGTTATAGTTATAGTCCGAATTATTAGAGCTATGTATTGCAAGCTGTTCTTTGTATCTCTATTTAAGTTATGAAAGTCTGATGTTAGAAGGGATTTTGGTGACTTCTCTTTGTGCTATCAAAGTGTGACAGCCTAAGCGATAGTGCGCGGGAAGGAGGGATGGCGGTGCGTCCGTGCCTCAGCCTCGGACGTGCACAAGGAAGAGGAAGGGGTTCTCTCTAGTCCCACATCGCTTAGGGGGAGTCCTGGGCTAATTTATAAAGGCTTGAGTCCTTTTAATCTATGTAACGTGTTTTAAAGTCGTGAGGACTCAGTGTCCAAAGCAGACAATATTACACAGTGGGGCCCGAGTCGTTACAAATGGTATCAGAGCTGACTCTTGACTACGTGTGGGGCCACAGCGAGGACGTTGTGCTCCTAAGGGGTGGAGAGTGTGACAGCCCAAGCGACAATGCACGGGGAGGAGGGATGGCGGTGCATCCGCACCTCGGTCCTCGGACATGCGCAGGGAAGGGGAAAGGGTCCTCTCTAGTCCCACATTACTTAGGGGGGAATCCTGGGCTAATTTATAAAGGATTGGGTTCCTTTAATTTGTGTAACGTGTTTTAAAGCCATGAGGATTCAGTATCCAAAGCGGACAATATTACACAGTGGGGCTCAGGTCATCACACAAAGCATTCCACTTATTGATTCCGCTTGAGAAGGATGCTTCCTCATGAGTCTTGAAGGATCTTGAAGTGTTGGCAAGCATGTTCGGCTAGGACCAATTTGCTGGTTGAGCATAGTAAGATGTGTTTAATCCAAGGGATAATGACAAAGGTCCTTGTTCGTAGGGATCTTGAGAGAGAGGGCCTCCCATTGGGCATAGGGGTCTTGAGATGACTATGCAAGATTGTTTGTGTTTGTCATTTCTTGCTTTTGTGATGGGGGTGTCTTTGCTTGTTCCTATGCTTGTTTGAATTGCTTAAGTGCTTCTTTGGCTTATGGTGTAAGGTTATAATAATCTCATGAAACAATTATGAAGTAATGCCATACATCTTCAGGGATGGTCTTATTCTCTTGGTATAAAACTCTCTAGAGTTCTCTGTATTTGTTTTCATCAGAACCAACACATCTGGGAAAGGATTTATAAATATGGCTTTCGTAAGGTATGGTTGAGGTTTGTATGATCTAGTTTCTATGTTTTGTGGTGCATTGGCAATGGTGTCATTATTCCGCAAAACCCATGGACATTGAAGAAACACGACATTGTGTATTTCTGATTATGGTTGGACTGTTCTTAGTTCTTGTTGGAAGAGGTGTTTCCAATGAGTGGGAGGATAGAACCAATTAAGGACCGTCGGGAGATTCCTATCACTTTCTCTTTCAATGTTCCACTCAAGCGCAAATATCCTGGTTATGTTGACAATGAACCTTCTAGTTGGAAACTCAATAGCTATTAAGTACTTATTAGTTAAGTACCATAACAACCGTTGAAGTTTATTAGAGAAATCATTTTCCTTCCAAATTAAAAGATGTATGAATAGGTACCTGGAGTTTAATTCAAAAGAATAAAGAATTGAGCCTCCATGGTGTCTGAATAGATCCGTGTGGCATTACCACATGAGGTTCTCTAGATTTTCAGTGAGATTATCATTTTGGATTTGTTCGATGATTTCCTAGGGGTATTCCAAACTCGCCAAGTCTCGTATTCTCTCAATCTTATACTTTTCATCGTGATGAAAAGTATAGAAAGCATGCCTCATGATATGTATATTAATCTTTGTGGGTGCTTTTGGTTTGGATAGAAAATTAGCAAGCATGTTCTTCTTCCCAGCAATGTGTTTGGTTTTGAAAGAATATTTTGAAAGCCATTCAGCCCATCAAAGTAGTTGGGAATGGAATCTACTTTTGTTTGAACTTGTTCATATGAGGAAAATATGCTATATCTAATTCTACTAGGAAGTGATGGCCAATAAGATGGAATTCAAACTTTTTTATTCCATTTTTTACAGTTAAATTTTTTTTGAAAGTGGAATGATAATGTATTTCAACTTGAGAAAACTTTCCACTTTTGTAAGCACAGAGGTATTGCTTACCATTAATTTCTTCAAACAATATGGCCGCTCAATATTCATCACCAGCATCAATCTGAAGCATTAACAATTTTGCAATGTTGGGAACAAAGTCTCTGAGATAATTAATTATCCCGAGAAATTACTGAACTTGCTTAGCTGTAAAGTTTTCTTCTAGAAACTTTAGCAATTCTTGAGCAGTGTGTGGCTCCGGATAGTATGTACCTTTGTTAAGATGTATAAAGAAATTCGATTTCTGTCTAGGTAATATTCATCTTTCTTTGAGAGAGTATAATCTCATGTTTCTTTACAATGTCTGCAAATTGCTCAAGGAGCTAGCAATGAGATTCTTCATCAGGGCTATAGAGCAAGATATCATCAATGTAGATTGTTACGCTTGGCAAGATTGGCTGGAAAATTCGACACATGGCCCTTTGAAATAAAGATGGGGGCTACTTTAAAAATAAAATGGATGACTTTCCATTGAAAATGCTAGTTTGGAATACATAACCCTCTCTTGGGCCTGTCTCCAGGATGAATTCCCAATTGCCAAAATTTGGCTTGGAAATTATAATTTGGAATAGATATGGGCTTTGGATAATCTAGCAAAAAAATAATTTCTCAAAGGTAGGGGAACTTGTCATCTTTGAGGAAAAGGTTGAGGGGTTGATAATTTATCATTATCCACATTTTTTCTCTGTTTTGCTTAGCTCGTTGGTTACATAAAAGGCTTCACCAACCCATTGAGAATATGAGATTTCAATAAGGCTTTGTTGTAGCAGTTCTGTGCGTTTCTTCTAAGTAGAAACAAGATGTTCCAAATTCATTCTCATGTGACTCACCTTGGTAGGATTTATATCTTCAATTTTCTTGAAAGAGAGGCAAACAAAGAATTCTAGATTTTTTCACAAGGGATGAGAACATTTCCGAGAGAATTCAGAATGGGTTCTAAATAGGATTCTAATAACTTTTGCATGATCGGATTCAACAAGCTCATTTTGATAGAGAAAAACCTTTGAATATTAACAAATTCAGAGAATTTATGTGACATCTTGAATTTCCAGTTCTGTTTTCAATTTAATGAATTGGGCTTTTCATCGACGCGCCTATAGTTCTTTTCCCTGAGCTAATCACTCACGGAATAACTAGTCTATTAGATGAAGCTGTTAAGGAATCTAAACGCAATAAACTCAAGAATTCGACCCGGAATCGACTGCTCGACTGTGCTAATTTACAAGGGTCATCATGGCACTGTCAAAATCAATCAAATCAGAGATAGGTCGATTCAATTGAGATATGTGATCAAAGTGTGGATGATTTCACCTGATTACAAAATTCTCGTCGAATGGTACTAGACCAATTTTTCTGTCATTTTCGTACCCTGTGTTCGTATTTGAAACCTTGAGATTTTCACGACAATCGAGAGTCACCAATATGTCGAAGATGCACAATGTGGCTTGAAAATAATTGACCACGAGTTAATTGCACTAAAAATTCCTAAAAGCTATATGGTAGGTTAGGTCACGCTAAAATTGCGTCAGATTGAAATTAACCGCGAATTTGAACCTGATTTCAGAAATAGAAAGTTCTGTCATGTCACGATTTATTTAAGGAACGTCGACTCATCCTTTGAGGAATTTTCGGCAAGTTCGGGATTTTTATGGAAAATATCGAACGATTTGGAAAAGAATGGAAATTCGGATTGGCCAAATTGTAGGGATTTTTGACTTCCAAACCGAGCTACTTGGTGAAAGGAAATTGTATAAATTGTGTGGGCTTCTTTTTCATCAAAATTGGACACCAAATTAGAGAGATTGGGGATGAAATTGAAGTCCAAATTGAGTAAATTCGGAGCTTGATTTGAGGGCTGCAACATTTGGCTTCAAATTGGATTATTTGTGGAAATAAAAGGCAAGAAAGTAATAGGGGACATTAGGGATATACATGAAGGCCTAGGGGGACCAAGCATTAATGCCTAGATATTTTCTTTTGACTTTGGGCCCCCTTTTTTCTAAACTTCTCGAGCAAGCTGAGCTGCTCCCTTCATCTTCGTGCATCTCTCTCCCTTGACCTCTCCTGCTTCTATTTCTTGCTTTCTTTCACTTGTTTTCTTTGAAGCTTAGGCCCACTTTCTCTCTCTCTGTCGCCTGCTCCTCCACCAGTCTTTGTCTCCCTCTATCGGCTCCCTTCCCACACTGCTGTTGCTAGCTCACCCCCACCAAGTCAATCGCCAATAGCCTCATGAAGTGGACTCCGCCGGTTTTGCTCCTTCGCTGTTCTCTCCACGCCGATCCAGCCCACCTGAAGTCCACCGCCTACAGTCCACGCCATTTTCCAACCCATCTTCGATCCAACTTTATTCTAGAACAAATCTCAGCTTGGGCTGAGATTTGTTGGGCCATTTTCGGGCCCTCCCGAGCCCCCATTGGTGCTGCCGCAAGTTCGAGTTTCGGCTGCTGTCCTGCCATCGTCACAGTGAACCGGTTTTGGTGCTAAACCGGTGAGTTTATGCACTAAACTCTACTTAGGATGCTAATGACGTTTAAGGGGTGTTTAGTTTAAGTTAATTAGGGATTAGGTGGTTAGTTAGATTAGATTAGTGATTTAATTATTCAATTATGCATGTTAGGTGGTTAGATTAAATTAATTAAGGATTAGACAGGATGTATTATTTATCTATATAGGTTTGGCAATTTTCTGGGCCTGTTTTGGTATTAAATTAGGCATTTCCACCTTAAGTTAGTCTTTTTGGTATTTAAATTGATTGATTTAATTAATTTTAATAATTATTTAATTATTTAATATTTTTCGAAAATTAAATCGGGATAGCCGATGACTGGAATTTCGTGTTAATTGTAATGGTGTGATTAATTTATGCAATTGAGTGTTAAATTGTGCAAATTGAGTGTTGATTAGAATTTTGGTCATTTATTCCAAAATTGGTGAATTTCGATATTTACTTAAAAAAATCCCGGGTGTCAGATTTTAATATCGAAAATGGTTTTATATACTATATAAAATAGTGTGATTTTAAATTGGAAGATATCACTTTTTCTGGGTCGAGTTGACTGTGTACCCACGCACGACTATTTTACCATGTATCTTTAATACGAAGAAAATAGGCCAGGTTCACCATTTTAATTGAGGCATTTGAGTGCAATGCACGGTGTCCAGGGCCGAGATTGAGTGGTCGTGTATTGGTTAAGAGAACCCATCCCAGACTGTTAAGCTGGACACCACCCCTATATGGGATGCCCCTAGACAACGGAAGCCGGTCGCAGTAGATTCTGGACCTATGCTCCTACGGGAAAGCCGTTTGATAGAGACGTTACCGTGCTTAATGGGGTGAGACGATGCCTGGCTACGCCAGAAGACTGCCGAACAAAGAGTAGGCCGTGCTATAAGCTGAGATCAAAACTAGGAACGCATGATAAATTGAGTTAAATGTGCCGGATCATGGGACAAAATTGTGTGGTATGGTATGAGACGTGTAATAACGATTTGACCCTATAATTAGAACCCCTATGATCGTTTGAGATTGAGTGTTGCGTTCTAATTGATTGAGCTTGAGTATTGCTCTTGTCTGTGATATGAATTGTGCTAACCTGTAGGGTGGATATGAGATGAGGTAAGTTTCTGTGGTTGTATGATTGTGTGGTTAGGACACCTTTAGGCGTATTACCCTCCTAATTGGGGTTTAAAACGTGAACTCGTTGAGATTTATATCTCACCAGTTGTGGGCTCATTTCTTTTTAGGGCCGTAGAGTTGTGGATCTGGAGTCGAGCTGATAGGATCTGAAGTGTAGGTCAGTTAGGATAGTTTCTTTTTGAGAGCTGGTCTTTTGTAGGCTTGTGGTTGTTGACTTTTGTATATGACTCAGCGTGTATATAAAAGCATGTTTTGTGTGTGAATCTGCTGTCCTACTTTTCTATCTCGAGATGGTCATTGTCAGGGGATTTGTTATTTGCTTCCGCATGTGCAATAAAATGAAAGGGTCGGCAACTTGTCCTGGGAAGTCACAAATTTTATCGACCATCAAGGGATGGGCACATGCTCGAGGTTCGGGGTGTGACAATTTATCTCTATATTTAAGGCATTTTCTAGGAATGATGCGAAATTGATGAATTTGAGTCATAATGTCCCAACCAATGATAAGATCTTTGTTGAGGAGACTAAATTTGAAGATTTTAGTGGTTATGGAGCATTGAGGAAAGAATTGAATAGTTACTGGTGTGGTTTGCACATTTGTAGAAAAATGATCTCCTAAGGCATAATTAAACTATTGAACACAAGAAGTCCAATATTCTTTAGGAAGAACCTTTGTGTCTAGAATTAAAGAACTTGCACTAGTATCTATAAGAGCACTCACTGTGATTGGATTGACAAACTTTGAGGTAAAGATTTTTACAGGAAAATGGGGACACTGGACTTGGCTTGAAAATATACTAAGGTCTTGTTCTAAAGAAGTGAGAGATATGTGGAAAAGATCTTTGGAATCTGAGTCAAAAGCGGTTTCATTATGGGTTTGATAACAAGGGATGACACAAAAGGTACGTTCAAATGGATCTTCATCCATGAAAAACAATGATTCAATGTCATCATTTTCAAGTGAAACACCAGTTTCAAATTTTATGTGAAGTATCAAATAGTTTTGACCTTTTTTTGTTCGAGGGCAATTTTTGGTGAAGTAGCCATTTTGATTGCAAATGAAGCATCGAGTTGATTTTTTGCGGTTTGAGCGATCTTTTCTTCTTTGCAAAAATTGCCATTTCTTCTTTCTCCTGAAATGCTTAGATCCGTGCTTGGATTTTCCTGCCCAATACCTCTTGAAATGCTTCTTCTTTCTAGAAGACATTCCACAAGAGCCATCACAATCTCTTTTGGAATTCTTAATCTTCAACTTTTTTTCACGAATAGGCTCCATTAAGTTCTCTATTGTCTATGAGGTAGGTTTTCATCATTTGGCGCCTTAGGCACAAATCATCAAGGCACAAATGGATCTCTTGCTATATTTCTCCTAGATGAATGTCCACAATTCTTCTTTGCTTGTTGAGAAATGATCTCTTAACTTGTTGAGATAACTCTCTAGGAGTAGAAGTTAGAAAAACCTGTTTCAAGTTTGCATTAGCTCCAAGGCTATAAAAGAGTTTAAGCATTTCCTGATAATGTTTATCAAGATGCCTTTTTCGGAAATAACAACATTTTCTTTCAAAAATCTCTTTTTCTTAAGCTCATGGAGGTCAGTAGGTTTGCCAATGAAAAATGGTAAAGGAGAGTAATAGCTTGGCCAAAATCTACTGAGAACAAAAAATTGAACTTGATCTTACTTTGTCACCAATTGCCACCAATGTTTAAGACTTTTTGTGAACCTTGTGACGAATCCAAAAAGGACATCATACTTATCATGATTTGTGAGAGCTTAGGCATTTAGTCAAGTATGAAATTCTTTGAATATTTTTGGCTATTTAGAATAAGAATTTTCATTAACAAGTAAAAAACTGTTTAGAGGAGGGAGTTAGATTTAAGGATGGATTATTCGATTTGATAACCTCTGGTTCAGAAGGGTTAGATAGTAGTAATTGAAAAGAAGGAGGATGAAAGAGATACCGAATTTGGTTCCGAATTTGAGTCGATTGGAAAAATCGATTCAAGGTGGAAGGATCAGGCTATCATTCTTGATTGCCCAGATCTTTCAGAATGATTCCAATAGGTTGGATAGCATCATTAGATTTGGCTTTTCCTTTATAGAAATCAAAGATTCTTCTGGAATCTTTTCCTTCCCCTTTTCTTTCCTTAACCGATCAAGTTCTTTAAAGCAGTTTCGCATTTCTACCACATCAATTTCTCATTTGGTAGAGGTTTCTGTGAGAGCAACAAAGATATAAGTGCTCTGTGGTAGTGGTGAAAGCGAATACTCAGTTCGTGGCAAAGTTGGAAACGGATCAGAGGGCTTGAATTTTCCATCTTCAATGAGTTGGATTTGCCTCTTGAGCTTCTCTATTTTCATTTTTGGGCTTTTGAGATGATGATTTCCCAAATGTTGTCCAGATTCCAAGGCATGAAGCCTTTTCTAGAAGTTCGAAAGCATCTTCTTGGCAGTTTCATCATATCTCTTAAGATCTCTTTATACATCCAAAATTTTGGAATCTATCATCTTGAAAGTATTATTATATGCTATAAGAGTCTCTGATTACTAGTTTAGGACAGTTTCAACAATATGAGTTCTTTTTTGCCTTCCATTTTCACCCACATCGGTTGGTGCAGGTATTTTTGAAACATGACGATATCTCCTTTGAAGGTCGATGAATTCTTCAAGGGTAGGGAAAGAAAGCCTTGAACTTTCTCGAATAAAGGAAGGAAAGTCTGCCTCCTGAAACATAACGATTGAGGAGCTAATTTTTTTCTTCTAGCTAGATAATGTTTCACTCGGAACCTCAAGTAGGTATGAATGCTTTTTTGCCCAGTTTAAGATTGGTTTATAGAATGGGGAAATGATTGGTTTTTTTGTGAGGTGGTGAGGGAGGTGATGGTAAGGTTGATGGAACGAGAGGTGATGATATGTATTCTGGTGTTGGAGGTGGAGCATAAGAGACCTTGAGTTGAAACTTATCACACTCACTAAGGGTATCAACAGAGAGGTCTCCATTCAAGTACCTTTGGTACATACCATTTTTTTGGTTTCTTGAGCTTTCACCTGAAGCTTGTATGCGGGTTTACTTTGCCAGAAGAATTTGTATAGTAAGAATACTAGCAAAAAGAGTACAAAAAACATTGACCATATTGATCATTGTAGTAATGGATAGGATTTCCATTACTCTAAAAGTATTGGACAAGCCTTTTATGGTCTGGCTTAAAGATTGATACTAGAACGCATGGTTCAATCATAAATGGGGTTTGAAAGATGGAAAGATTCTCTTCCTTTTCTTTGCCAAATTTGATGGCAACAGTGCCATCCTTATTCCTTACAAATTCAGAATCTAAGGACTAAAGAGGCTTGTTGCTCTGATGTAGCTTTTCATAGTTGATAATCCAGGTCTCCGAAATGAGCTTGACCAACTTCTATTTTGGGATCTATCTGGGAACATGGATATATGATGCTTGATCATTCTACATGGAGATGAATAAGGCATCTTCATTTTCATTTTGGAAATTCAAATCAAGGGCATGATTCTGCACTCGATAAACTATCTAGTAGTGTAGTGTCATTGCAGTAGAATCAACAATCTAAAGATCTCCAGTGAGCTGGATTTGAACCTTCAAGAAAGAAAGCAATTGTGGATTTGGAAGGGCAACATTGAAGTTTGGATATAGGGTTACAAATATTGTCCCAGCATTCAAAGTGGTTTGGATAGTGCCAATGCAATAATGTTGGTACTCTAGGAACCGAGTATCTAATAGGGCCATTCTGGCCACAATTGGTAGGTGTTTTCAATAATGGAAAGTGAGGGCAAGACAGACATCTCCATAATGAATATGGGAGTAACCCTGCTGGGTCCATTGTTTGGGGAATTTTGAGGGAATTTGTAGAGTAACAAAATATTCATTTTTAGTGATTGAGATGGGATGTTGATCAAACTTGAAGGACTACACGTACTCTTTCACTTCTTTGGGAGTTTGATGAATAAGTTGCCGAATAGAACAAATGGGAGAAAATGACGAGGCGGTTTTGGTAAAGGCAGGATATGGGTTCATAAGAGGGAGTTGAGTTTTAGAGATCTTGGTGTCATCACTAAGAGAGGCCTTATAAAGATAGTCAATCTTAGAGGCATCTGACATACGAAAGTCTAAAAGAGTAGAGGAAGATGGGGAATGAGTAAAAGTAATTGGAGCTTCTAGTATTTCAAGATTAGTCATGATATGGAAAAGATCTTTTTAGCACTGGATTCACCTGCTAAGTATATGGAAAGGACCAGGTTACAAACAAAACCATGGCTCTGATTCAATGGTATCGGACACAAAGGTTCTTCCTAAAGAATATTGGACTTCTTGTGTTTGATATTTCAATTCTGTCTCAAGAGGTACTTTTTCTACACATGTTCGGACCACACCGGTAATTATTCAGTTCTTTCCTTAGTGCTTTATAACCACTAAAATCTTTGGATCTAGTCTCACCAATAAAGATTTGATCATTGGTTGAGACATTATGACCTGAATTCCTCAACTTCGCATCATTCTTGGAAAAAGCCTTAAATATAGAGACATATTCTTTGAATTTGTTAATATTCAAAGGTTTTTCTCTATCCAAATGAGCCTATTAGATCTGATCATACAAAAGTTATTAGAATCCTATTTGGAATCCCACTTTGAATTCTCTTGAAAAATGCTTTCATCTCTTGTGGAAAAATCCAAAATTCTTTGTTTGCCTCCCTTTCAAGTAAAATAAAGATATAAATCCTATCAAGGCGAGTCACATAGGAATGAATTTGGAACATTTTGTTTCTGTTAAGAAGAAGTGCTCAGAACTACTACAACAAGGCCTTATTAAATCTCAAATTTTCAATGGGCTTGTGAAGCTTTTTGTGTTAACAAACGAGTTGAGCAAAATAGAGGGAAAATTGAGCTAGTGATAAATTATCAACCCTTCAACCTTTTCCTCCAAGCTGAGAAGTTCCCATTACCTTCAAGAAATTCCCTTTTTGCTGGATTATCCAAAGCCCATATCTATTTCAAATTTGATCTCAAAACCGGATTCTAATAATTGGGCATTCATTCTGAAGACAAGCCTAAGACAGGGTTTTGTATTTCAAAATGGCATTTTCAATAGAAAGTCCTCCCTTTTGGCCTCAAAGTAGCCCATCTTTATTTCAAAAGACCATGTGTCAAATTTTCCAGCCAATCTTGTCAAGTGTAGCAGTATACATTGATGATATCTTGCTTTATAGCCCTGATGAAAAATCCCATTGCCAACTCCCCAAGTAGTTTGCAGATATTGTAAAGAAACATGGGATTATGCTCTTTCAAAGAAAGATTAATATTGCCTAGACAAAAATCAAATTTCTCAGTATGCACCTTAAAATAGGTACGTACTATCTTGGGCCACACATTACTCAAGAATTGCTAAAGTTTCTAGAAGAAAACTTTACAACAAAACAAGTTCAGCAATTTTTCGGGATAATTAATTATTTTAGAGACTTTGTTTTCAACATTGCAAAATTGCTAATTCCACTACAAGCGATGCTAAAGAAGAACCCCCCACCTTGGGAAAAATCCTAGACTAGAGCAGTCTTCGAACTTATGGAAATCATGCAGACTCTTCCCCCGTTACAAATTCCATCCATGAGAAAAAAAGGATCCTCTTGACTGATGCTTGTGATGAATATTAGGCGGTCATAATGTTTGAAAAAACTAATAGTAAGCGATACCTCTATGCTTACAAAAGTAGAAAGTTTTCCAAGGCTGAAAAATTATCATTCAACTTTCAAGGAAATTGCAGCAGTAAAAAATGGGATAAAAAAGTTTGGGTACTATCTTATCGGCCATCACTTCCTGGTATAATTGGACATGGCATCTTTTTTTTAGATGACCAAGTTCAAACAGAAGCATATTCCAAATTCCCAACTGCTTCGATGAGCTGAATGATTTTCAAAATATTCTTTTGAAACCGAACACATTACTCGGAATAAGAACGTGCTTACTGATTTTCAATCTAGACCAAAGGCACCCGTAGAGATTAATATGTATATCATGAGACTTGCTTTCCATACTTTTTGTCACCATGAAAAGTATAAGATCGAGAAAATACGGATTAGCCAAGTTTGGAATACCCTTAGGAATTCATCGAACAATTCCAGAATAACAGCCTCACTGAAAATCTAGAGAACCTCATATGGCAGTGCCACATAGATTTATTTAGACATTATGGAGGCTCGATTCTTTATCTTTTTGGATTAAAATCCAAGTACCTATTCATACATCCTTTAATCTGGAAGGAAGAAGATTTCCTTGATTAACTCCGATGGTTGTTATGGTACTTTACTAATAAGTACTTAATGACTATTTAATTTCTAACCATAAAGTTCATTGTCAATCTAATCAGGATATTTGCGCTCAGTTGGAAAATTGAAAGCGAAAGCGATAGAAATCTGTTGCGGTCCTTAATTGATTATATCCTTCCACTCATTGGAAACACCTCTTTGAATGAGAGCTGAGAATAGTCTGACCAAAACCAAAAATACACACTATTGTATTTCTTCAACATCCATGGGCTTTTGTGCGAAATAATGGCACCATTGCCAATACACCACAAAGCATAGGAACCACATCATACAAATCTCAACCGCACCTTATGAAAGTCCTTATTTACAAATCCTTTTCTAGATGTGTTGGTTCTGATGAATACAAATACAGAGAACTCGGGAGAGTTTTATACCCAGAGAACAAGACCATCCCTGAAGATGTATGGAATTACTTCATACCTGTTTCACGGGATTGTCATAACCTTGCATAAGAAGTCAAAGAAGCACTTAAGGAATTCAAACAAACACATGACCAAGCAAGGACACCCCCATCACAAGAGCAAGAAATGGCAGACATGGACGATCCTGCATAGTCATCTCAAGACCCTTATGCCCAATGGGGAGGCCCTTTCTCTCAAGATCCCTACGATCAAAAACCTTTATCTTTATCCCTTGGACTAGACACATTTTACTATGCTTAACTAGCAAATTGGCCCCCAACCAAACATGCTTGCCGACACTCTAGGATTCTCCAAGACTCATAAGGAAGCATCCTTCTTAAGCAGAATCAATATGCGGAATGGTTTGACAGCACAAAGTGAAGTCACCAAAAGCCCCTCCGACATCAAACTTTCAGAACTTGAACAGAGACATGAAGAATAGCTCGTAATGTGTAGCTTTGATGATTCAGACTATGGCTTCAATGTCCACCACAAAAGATAGGCTTGTAGCACATGTCACTGTAGCAAAATATTGTAACAATAGGCTAGAGAAATCACTATTCACAGTCACTGTTCATATCACCAAGAATAATTCCCGACTAGATTTTCCAGATCCTCTATTTGTTTTGGACCCATGAGCATGGTCCTTGTTTGCTTGTGACCTCTTAATGCCTATAAAAGGCAAAGATGATGTAATGTATTGATCAGAGTCCCTTAAAGTAAAGTGTGCATGTTTGTGAAAATTCTCAATGTCTCTCTAAAACACCTCTTGTTCTCCAGCTTGGTAGGATCCTCTAAGAAATGCAGCTTGACTAGTTAGAAATGTTACCATCTTGACACCCCTAAGTGTCTCTATGCTTTGAACTAAAACTCTAAGTAGTTTGTTGCTAAAAGGTTGTCCCTAAAGGTCTTGAACAAGAAATTCACTTATTGTGGAAAGGCATACTTGCAGAAACTGACTTTGTTTTCCTTGGTTCTAAGCATAAGTCCATTCAATGGTGGCCGATGAGGGTTTCAGAATAGCAAGCTCGCTTAAAGCCTAAAATCCTCATCGACCATAGAGAGAGTGTCACAACCCTTGTTCTAGCTAAGAGTGAGCAATTTCAGGTTCCAACTAGAATTTTAGGTTTTGTACTGGTTCTACTTGGAAATCATAAATATATCCGTTATTTTTTTAACCTAAAACCTATCTAACATACCTTGAAACCCGGAACCTATCTCATCACAAGTGTTAGTTGGTTTAAGGGTTTATCTAGGTTCTATCTATATTATTAATTAAATAATTGTAGTGAATTATAACCTTTTATCACCATTATTTATTGTTACAATTCACCTATCATAATTTATATTTAGAAATAAAAAATGAAGTATTAAAAGGTAAAAGTCTTAGTCATAAAATGGAAGCTTAGACTAGTGGTATTGAACACAATGAAATACCACAGAATCACACAAAGATATAGACTAAGAAAAACACAAAAACTTGTTCTATGTTCTAATTTACAGGTTTCAAGTTTCACCAACCTAGAATATGGAATCTACTCGTTAAAATAAGTTCTTTAATTTTTGAATTTTGGAACCTACCATGCATACCTTAAAACCTAGAACTGGACAGGTTCTCACCAGTCTAGTTCTCAAATTTCATATTCTACCCATTGGAGAAAACTCATTTGATGTTTTGAAGCTGACAAAACTTATCTACATTCTGTTATGAAGATTTCCAGATTTTTGTTTCAAAGTTTGTTTTACATCAGAAATATGCTCACTCTGACAAATTCCAGATTGAACGCAAGAGAAGAATGAAGACTTATCCAAATGCGAGATTATCTTTATTTCTTCAAGGGTTTGGTTCATATGGATTATATATGGTATTTTGATTGGAAATATCACATACGAGATTGATTATCTTTATTGGAATCAATTTAGATACATCAAATCTTTTTGGAAGGCAAGTAAATTTGGAAAGAATCTACTTATGGAAATCAAGATCCTGATTGTATGGGCGAACAGGATTGACGGACTTTCATCACAATCTTCAAACAGCTCAAGATCTCCTTGATTGATTCTGTCCAATGGGTTGATTGGAAGAATTCCTTTGGAAAGTGTCAACGGTGGAAAATGCATGAAAGAGTATTTAAGGAGGACTCTTCAGTTGTTTGATAAAGTGCGTGAAAGAGTGTCGCAACTTATCCCTCGAGAAGAGGGAACAGGTTTAGAGGTATTGCCGAAGGGACGGGCCGAAGACCCATGATTAGGCGCGGGCTCTCCCAAGCCCATATCCCATGTGACATTGGGATATTTTTTAGGAATTTTGCATAAAAGGAGTTGTCACTAGCCTATTGGGGTCGGCTAGAAACCAAGTAAGGCATGGGAGTGTACCTCACTTCCTACACAATTAGAGAATCCAGAGTTGGGGACTTGATTACACTAATTAACCAATTAGTGCCCTTTTAGTACCTAATCTTGTTCATTTTAAAAGAAAGGATTTTTGTTAGGCAGTTTAGATTGATTTTATACCTATCTACTAACATGCGATGTGATCATGCGAGTGCGCAATCATTAAAATAACGATCACAGCTACCAAAATCCTAATTGTCATAAAATTAAACACGTGCAATTAAATATAATAATATATGCAAACTAAACATGTAATATAATCAATATACGAGCAAATAAATGCCTAATTATACTAAAAGAGCAATATATAGCAATTCCTAATCAAACCCTACAATTTTTGGATTTTCAAAATTATAATTTTTTTCTTTAAATTTTTTAAAATATTAAAGTTAATTAATTTTAAAAAATTAAAATTAATTAACTTTTTTAAAAAATTAACTTTTTGGGGCAGACCGGGTCGAGTCCGGTCGACTAGACCCGGGTCCGACCGGATTAGGTGGATTTGGTTCGATTGAGGCGGGTCGGATCCGGGCTAGATCCGGCCCGAACAAAGCCGGGCCCGGCCATAACTGGTCGGGCCTATGCTTAGCTCGGGTTGGGCCCGGTCGATGGGCCCAACCTTCCTACGAAAGAACCCACTCCGTTGGCCCACAAACTAGACTAACTCTGGGCTGTTGGGCCTCGAAACGAGGGTGGCTGAGCGGGCCAGATCAGGTTTGGCTCTGCTCAGCTAGCGCCTTCTAGTCCATGACTCCCTAGTCGTGACCAAGGGGCGCCGTGCCGGCGTGCTGCTCGGATGCATTTCTGGCCCACATGCGGTGATTCTGCTTCGATTGGGTGAGGGGAGGGCAGCTCTTGACCCCTTGAGGTCGAGAGCTTTGGTGGCGGCGGCAAAGGAAGCTTTCGGGCAAGCTTCGATGACGCCGCACTGGAGGTCCCGCGACACTGTTTTCCCTTCAGCTCCAGCAACGTAACTCTTGGAGACTCGAACTAATTGACGTCTAGAAATGAGGGAGGGAGGCTGGGCACACAGAGAGAGAGAGAGAGAGAGAGAGAGAGAGAGAGAGAGAGAGAGAGAGAGAGAGAGAGAGAGAGAGAGAGAGAGAGAGAGAGAGAGAGATATATATATATATATGCAACAACTTTAAACAGCGAACAAAGGGTGAGCTTCAATCGAGCATATCGTCAAACAGTTGGAGTGCTCTACGAATCCTAAGGGTTTTGGCTCAGTTGAAGCTCGAGCGCGAGTCCCAAACTCCAGAAAAGCATGTCAAGGCATCAAGGGAAGCAATGGGGAATGGGTGGTGGTCGGAGTTCTCCTACACGGCCAAAAAGAGCTTCGGCCGGTTCGGTTCCAAAGACGTGCATAGGGTGTTCGACGGAATGCATGCCTACCTGGTTTTCGAAGGGGTTGGCGGCGGTCGATATCGATCGGCAGCTTGGAGATGTGTCGGCAGTTGCGTCGGTGGCCCAGAGACGCATTAGCGACGGACAAATCGAGCTACTGGCATCTCGGATTCGGGTGGAGGGGATTACGGCAGTGATGGTGGTGCTTGGATGGGTGGCTGGTGGTCGACCAGGCAAGGGGCTCGGAGCGGTAATGCTCGGTGGAGAAGGGGTCTGGCACTCATAAGGCGGAGGGCAAACGTAGTGCCTCCATTCTCCTGGTTTATGCTCCTCTCTCACTAGTTCCCTTTCGGTCTCTCCCCCCTTTCTCCCTTTTCGGTGCTTGCTTCCCTCCTCCACTTGTGTTCGTTCCTCTCTGTGGTTTTCTTCTCCTCGGCTGTACTCGTGACTCCCTACGATGCTAATTGGGACCTGCCAGCTTGCCCCTGACCACCGGCTCCAGCTGAGCATCGCCCCTGCCTTCAGCTGTTCCCCTTGCTCCACTCTACTGTTATGCTTTTCTTCTTTTTTGTAGGTGCATGAGGAAGGACTGGGGGAGGAGGACAACTAGCTGGTGGGGACGGCTGGGCTGGGCCTAGGCCCCCGCGGGGGAAGAAGAAAGATAGGCGGGTCGGGCTAAGGTCGGATTCGGCCCGACTCGGCCTCTCTCGGTTTTTTTTTTGTGACTAATTCCTTACTTTTAATGCTATTAAGTCTTAAGTAAAATGACGAAATTTAGGTGTCAATAATTGCCCCTCTTTGAATGGGAGTTTGAAGAGGTTCCCTTCAAAGACAAGAGACACCTAAATTTTGCTCCTAGGCGATGACAATCGGGGCTGTGGATGGGAAAATGATATGAAGGGATGACCTTACTTTGTAAAAGATGTCTCTTGACCGAGATGAGAAAATCTTATTGTATGATAATTAGTTCCGATTGGCAGGGAGGTCTCATCGTGTAAGAACGAGTTTCGACTGGAAAAAGGATCTCATCATGTAAAAACTGGTTTCAACTAGATATGATGGTCTCATTGTGTAGAAACGGGTTTCGATTGGATGTGATAGTCTCATCGTGTAAAAACAATTTTCGACTGGGTGTGATAGTCTCACCGTGTACAAACGGATTTCGACTGGATATGATAGTCTCACTATGTACAAACGGGTTTCGACTGGATATGATAGTCTCACTGTGTACAAACAGGTTTCGACTGGAAGAAAGGTCTCACCGTGTACAAACAGGTTTCGATCGGATGATAGTCTCACCGTGTACAAACGGGTTTCAACTAGAAGAAAGGTCTCATCGTGTACAAACGGGTTTCGACTGGATGATAGTCTCACCGTGTATAAATGGATTTCGATTGGAAGAAATGTCTCACCGTGTACAAACGGGTTTTGACTGGAAGAAAGTTCTCACTGTGTACAAATGGGTTTTGACCGGATGATAGTCTCGCTATTTACAAACGGGTTTCTACTGTGTACAAATGGCAACCGGATGATAGTCTCACAGTGTACAAATGGGTTTCAATTGGAAAAAAGGTCTCACCGTATACAAATAGGTTTCGACTGGATGTGGACAAGCGTGGTTTACAGATGAACCCACTGTTGGATGAAACTTCCTTATCTGTTTTGAAGTTGATAAAACGTTTCCATCAGTTTAGTCTAAAGACTTGCAAACTCTATCGTCAAAGTCTAAAGACCTCCAAACTCAAGATTTAAAGTCTACCATCACTGATAGTCTCCAGATTGATGAAGAAAAGATTTATCCGATGAAGAAGACTTATCTAGATGCAAGTATATCTTTAAGGATTTGGTTCGTACGGTTGAAAGAGATCTCACGGCTGGAGATAGCATCTCGTGATCAATTATTCTTATTGAAATCAATTTGAATATTTAGATCCATTGATTGGTGAAGTATACTTGGAAGGTTCTACTGATGGAAACCTATATCCTGATTGTATGGGTGAGCAAAATTGGTGGGCTATCATCACATTCCTTAAATAACATGAGATCTTCCTAATTGATTCTGTCCAACGGGTAGATTAGAAGAACTCCTTTGGAAGGTGCTAATGGTTATGTTGGCATGGAGGGGTATATAAGGAGGACGCTCAAGTTATTCAAGTGTGTGCGTGAAAGAAAAATTCCAAAGTCTGAAACTCTTAGTTCTTTGCTGTTACAACTTGTTGAGCTTAAATTGTACTCAAAAGAGAGATCAAATACTTGTGAGACATTGAGGAAGTGTAGTAGAGTCTCTACACTGTGGAATCAAGTACGTGGCACTGTAAAATCTCTTTTGGTTTTTAGCGGAATCCAACTAATGGGCAGTCAGTGCGGGAAAGTGGACGTAGGCTTGGTCTAAGCCGAACCACTACAAAACTTGTGTTTCAATTCTCTTTCCCTAATCTCTTTACTTAATTCGCATTCTTATATATCAGTTTACAGTCTTTTATATCTTCAATCTACTATTTTCATATAAGTTGAATTAAGTTGTTAAGTTTGTCAAAAACTTCTTTAACACCTATTCACCGCCTCTCGGTGTTCATACTAGCATTATCAATTGTTATCAAAGCCAGTGTACTCAATTAATTGAAGTGTTTTTACTTTTGAGTTAAAGATCTATGGCTAGTATGTTGGCTTCAGGTTTGGTTGAAGGCCAAAGCAACACTAGACCACCTTATTTCAATGGAAATGAATACAACATATGGAAAAACAAGATGAAGGTATTCCTAAGATCGAAATATCCTTTGGAATAGGATGTGGTAGAAAAATGAATTATTCCTAAAGTTACATCAGTTTCAAAAAAGGGAAAAGAAGTTGCAGATGCTGGCAAGATGACTCAAGAAGAAATAACTAAGAGACAAGCTCTTGATGCTAAAGCAATTTACTCATTATATTGTGCATTATCTCCTACTGAGTATAACGAAATATCTTATTGTGAAATAGCCAAAGAAGTCTGGGACGAGCTGTACATTACCTATGAAGGAATTGATCGAGTGAAAGAAACAAGGATCAATATTCTACTCGGACTGTATGAAGCCTTCAAGATGAAGTTAGGAGAATCTATCACTAGCATGTTTAGTCGTTTTATAGAAATTGTAAATGGTCTAGAGTATCAGGGACAACCAATCTTAGGACTCATGAAGGTTAACAAGTCGCTACGCGGATTCTCCAAGGACTGGAATCACGTAAAGACTTCGATAAGGGAAACACAAAGGATCATGCCACTTTCTGTAGACGAATTGGTTGGCACACTTTAGTCCTATGAAGTGGAGCAAATCAATGAAGAAGAAGATCCCAAAGGTAAGAAGTCAATTGCTTTAAGATCTAACGATGATTATGATGTTACAGAGTTTGAAGATGATATAGATGATGAAGAGTTAGCTCTTATGATAAAGAGGTTCAGGAAACTGAACAAAAAGGGAAAAAGATTCAATTGGAAGAAACAAAGCACTCAAAATTTTCAAAACAAATCAATTGAGGATGATGAAGCCAATAAAGATGTAATCTGTTTTGAATGCAAGAAAAAGGGATACATTAGACCCAACTATCCTCTGTTGAAGAAAAAGAAAGGAAAAGCTGAAAAATACGGGAAGGCTCTCAAGGCAGAGACATGGAGTGATATTGAATGCGAAGAAAATGATGAAGATTATGCCAATATTTGTTTAATGGCAAAATTAGAATCAGACTCAGACTCCGAAATAGATACAAACTCAGATTCAGATAGTGAAATCGAGATAAGTAATTTAAAAATCCCCACTAAAGTCTCGAAATACATTGATGAATTGTGTCTTAGTCTCAAAACCTCTCTCAAGAGGATTTCTGAGTTAAAAAGGGAGAATTCTACACTAAAGTAATAGGAAATTTTATGGAAAGAAAAGTTTGAAAATTTAGATAAAAGTTTTGTTACTTTAAAAAGAAAATGCAGACTCTCTTTCAAAAGAAAATACATTTTTGAAAAATGACATTTCAAAAATTTCAAAAAGGTTTTCAATAGAATCGAGAAATCGAAAAGATTCTTTCAAGTACAAAGACCCTACTTTAACAAATCAGGCTTGGGAATGACTTTTGAAACTATTCATCTAAATGATTTTCCAAAAGTGAAAGAAAGAATCAAATAAATGCCTACAAAAACTTTTTATAGAAATCATTTTCATAAAGTCTTTGTAAAACCTGTTGGGCGAAGTGCTCTCAAATGTTCTAAGTGCAACAGTTCAGAACACTTTGAGAAAGAATGTCCTATGGTTTGGAGACCTGTTAAGAAGGAATGGGCAAAGACTACTTATTGCACTAACTCCTCTGGACCCAAGAAAATGTGGATACCAAAGAAAGCTTAAGTTTCTTTCTTAATTGCATGTCACTATAAAAAAAGAAGATTAAATGGTATTTGGATAGTGGTTGTTGAAGGTATATGACTGGAGATTCAAATTGTTTTATAAAACTTGTGCAAATAAATGGTGGAAATGTCTCTTTTGGTGGAAACAACAAATGAAGAATTGTTGGATGTGGAGCTGTAAAAATTGGAAGTCTCACAATCAATAATGTTTCCTTAGTGGAAGGACTCAATTACAATTTGCTTAGCATTAGCTAATTGTGCGACACTGGATTCAAGATCAATTTTCAAGAAGGAATATGTTCGGGAACTAGTAAAGATCTTTCACAATCTTTTACTGGACGAAGACATGAGAACATCTATCTTTTGGATATAAAATCAGAAAAGTCTCAATGTCTAATTTCAATTCAAGATGAAGCAAATCTTTGACATCGAAAGCTTGGCCATGTCAATATGAAGCAGATTGCCAAGATCTCTTCTAAGAATCTTGTTCGAGGACTGCCCAACCTAAAATTTCAAAAATCTGACTTATACACACCATGTGTATTGGGAAAACGGGTTAGAAGTTCTTTTAAACCATTAAATCAGGTTTCTACTAATCATGTTTTGTAACTTCTGCATATAGATCTCTTTAGGCCAACCAGAACTAAAAGCATAGGCGGAAAGAGACTGAAGCCTTTTCTTACTTTTCAAAGTTTGCTAAGAAAGTTCAGAACGAGAAAGGATATGCTATTTCAAGCATATGGAAAGACCATAGAGGTGAGTTTGAAAATCAAGACTTTGCAAAATTTTGTGATGAATCAGGTTTTCAGCATGTTTTCTCCTCTTCATACACTCTAGAACAGAATGGAGTTGTGGAAAGAAAGAATAGATCTTTACAGGAGATGGCAAGAACTCTTTTAATAGAAAGTAGTATTTCTTCTCATTTTTGGGCTGAAGTAGTTTCTACAGCATGTTATATTATTAACAGAGTCTTTTTAAGGCCTATTCTGGAGAAAACTCCTTATGAGTTATTCAAAGGAAAGAAGCCAGTTGTTTCTTACTTTCATGTATTTGGTTGCAAATGTTTTGTTTTGAAAAATACAAATGATCAAACTGGTAAGTTTGATGATAAATTAGACGAATGAATCTTTCTTGGATATTCAACCACCAACAAAGCTTACAGAGTATTTAATAAAAAAACACAGTTTGTGGAAGAATCTATGAATGTCAAATTCCAAGACTTTTTGCATAATCAACTGATTCAGACTCATTCTGAAGAATCTGAAATTGCTCCAATCTCTACAAAGTCTACCTCCCCTGAAGCAGCTCAGACCTTTGAAAATTAGTGAACGGAAGTTGAAGAATCAACTGAAGTAGAAGAATCAATCAAGTAGAAGAATAGTTTCCTACCAGACCATCAAGCAACCTGGAAGCACAAATCTTGTCATCCCAAAGAACTCATCATTGGTGATATTGATAAAGGGATTCACACTAGATCCAAAAGGCAAGAAGAGTCTAGCGCCATGGCATTTATTTCTGAAATATAACCAAAAAGCATAGAAGAAGCTTTAGTTGACGAAAGCTGGATTGAAGTAATGCAAGAAGGACTCAGACAATTAAGCATTAACGATGTATGGGAGTTAACTCCTAAACCAAAAGGTAAATCCATTATTGGAGCTAAGTGGGTTTTCAGGAACAAGTTGGACGAAAAAGGAAAAGTGATCAGGAATGAAGCAAGACTTGTGGTCAAAGGATATACACAAGAAGAAGGGATAGATTATGATGAAATCTACGCTCCAGTAGCCAGGTTAGAAGCAATTAGATTACTACTTGCTTTTGCCTGTTATAAAAATTTCAGATTATTCCAAATGGACATCAATAGTGCATTCTTAAATGGATTTATCTAAGAAGAAGTCTATGTGAAACAACCTCCTGAATTTGAAGATCCAAAGAGACCAGACTCAGTTTTCAGACTGAAAAAGGCTATCTATGGTTTAAAACAAGCACCTCGAGCTTGGTATGACAGGTTAAGTAATTTTTTAATACGAAATGGTTTTGTCAAAGGAAAATTGGATATTACCTTGTTTATTAAAAGGGGAGGTAAAAACTTTCTACTTGTTCAAATTTATGTTGATGATATTATATTTGGATCATCTAACGAAAACCTGTGCAAGAAGTTTTCTAAGTCTATGCAGGATGAATTTGAGATGAGCATGATGGGTGAACTGTCCTTCTTTCTCGGACTACAAGTAAAACAATTGAAGGAAGGAATTTTCATTCACCAAGAAAAATATGAGAAAGAACTTGTTAAAAAGTTCAAATTTGAGAATTGCAAAAAGACTAAGATACCAATGTCTAGTTCTTGGAAGCTAGAAAAAGATGAAGGAGGAAAGAAAATTGACCAGAAGCTTTACATGAGTATTATTGGTTTACTTCTTTATCTTACTGCTTCTAGACCTGACATTTTGTTTAGTGTTTGCATTTGTGCTAGATTTCAATCTAATATAAAAGAGTCTCATCTAAGCGTCGTAAAACGTATCATCAGATACATTGCAACTACTTCAAATTTAGGTCTGTGGTATCCCAAAAAAGGAGACTTTACCCTCCTTAGATATTCAGATGCAGACTTAGCAAGTTGTAGAGTTGATAAAAAGAGTACATCTAGTACATGCCAATTGCTGGAAAATAGAACAGTATCTTGGTTCTTAAGGAAGCAAAGCATTGTAGCTCTTTCAATAGCAAAAGCAGAGTATATGGCTCTTGGAAGTTGCTATTATCAAATCTTATGGATAAAACAACAACTGAGAGACTTTGGAATCAAAGACTCTTGCATCGAGATCAAATGTGACAACACCAGCGCAATTAACCTCACAAAGAATCCAATTCTTCATTCAAGAGCAAAGTATATAGAGATTTGACATCACTTTATTAGAGATCATGTTCAAAATGGAGAAGTTATGATTCAATTCATTGACTCAAAGAATCAACTAGCAGACATATTTACAAAGCCTCTAGAGAAAAGCCTATTTGAGTCTATTTGCACCAGATTGAACATTATATCTCTTATCTTGTAAAGTCTGGATGTGCTCAAGACTCAAAAGTAAAGTCGAAGGTGTTCGGACTCGGAAGACCAAGAGTTACGATTGTAAGTTATTTCTATTCTAGTACTTTAAACTTGAAAAGGTACGGTTACTTATTAATTGCTAATTGATTGAAATTATCTTTCCAATTTTTTATTTTTCAAAAAGGTAGTTATCAATTTTGAAAAGACAGTTATTTTCAAAAAAGGGAAGTTATTCTTTTTGAAAATGTATTTTTATTTTTCCTTTTACGACGTTTCGTTTATCTTGCTTCACTTGCTTTATATACTGCAGAGATTCGTCTTCTTTGTTTTTACACCGAAAACCCTAGAATAAAAAATTCCTATTTGCTTTCACTTTCACTCTCGATTTGTCCAAAAGTTTTCACCTTTTTTAGCAAGTTTGTGAATTTCTCCCTTGAAGCGACAATGTCTTCAAGAAAGTCTTCAAGGATTGCAAGTAGGGGACCACGACATATGCTCGAGGGTCCTACGCATTTTGACTTGATCGAGGAAGAAGATTCTTCTCCACCATTGCGTTCGAGTCAGCAACAACCTTCTCAGCAACGTCAATCTTCTCCACCGACTCAACCAGATGAAGAAGTTATAGAAGAGGCTGAACCTGTAAGAACACTAACAAACTTTACTCTAATTTGAAGAAAGGAGGAACGCTGATGTCTTTAATCGATGAATTTTTAAGAGATAGAGGCTACAAGAATGAAACCTTATTCTTGCGGGAGCTGGAAAGGTTAGGAGTTGTAAAGAAAGGAATGGTTGAAAGAACTTTTACCAATTTCCCGAGTGAGCAATGCAAATTAACCACAAGTTCTGGACGACGATGAATGGATGTTTACTCACTTTTAGCCTAAAACATGTGTTGTTGCAAATGTTGTTAGTGATGGTTCAAGTCTTTTTAGATCAAAGAATCACAAGAGGGTTTATTCGAACCTTATGAAGAGAGGGGTTATGAACCCTAGGAGTGTTGACTTTGATTTCCTTGATTTGATAAAAGTCAATCTGTGAGAGAAGTGTGCTCTACTGCAATTGGAACGGTTCTATTTTGAATCTACTGCCGCTTATCTAAAACTCACCACATACTTTTACTCGAACTTATCTTTCTTGGATGCAAACAGTTTTACTTTCACAGTGAAGGACAATGAATTTTTGGTGGATACAGACATGTTGGCTGACATAATTGGGGTGGAAAGAATGAGTTTCCAACCAATTAAGGTGTCTATTGCTCATGCTACTCTCTCGTTGGTTAAATATAGAGATGTTGAAGGCAAGATTTCCTACTCAAGGATGAGTGCTTCTAACATCTTGCTGCACAAGATTGTGATCAACTGCATTCGTCCCAAGTCAACATCCAAGGCTGATGTCTCTCGATCTGAAGTGAAATTGATGTGTGCCAACAATACTGGATTTAAATTCTCTCTGCCTCACACCATCTTGTTTCATATGTACCGAACTGTAGTGAAAGATAAGGGGCAATACCCTTATTCTGCTCTTATCATGCGTCTCTTTAGACACTTTAAAATTCACATTTCTGCACCATTATGTTTGACAACCATCTCTCCAATGGTGATTGGTTTCAAAATGGTTACAAAGATGTATTTGAAAGAGTTGAACAAGGTGTTGGAGCGTATGAAGGAGAAGTCTCCTGTCAAAGCAAAATAAGACTTTGCTGTAGCGAAGAGGAAATGCAAGGAGCCCATGGTTGCTCCAGTAAAGAAGAAAAGAACTCTCATCTTGCAAGATAAAGAAGATGATGATGAATTAACTCTTTCAGCCTTAAGAAACTTAAAGGGTTTTGTCAACTTTCATGAGACAAGAGAAGAGCCTAAAGAAGGAGGAAAAGAGAGAGAAGACACAGAGAAGGAAGATGAAGAACAGAGGAGGACAGAGGAAGAAAGAAGAGAAGAGGAAGAAGAAGAGGAAGAAGAAGAGAGAGAAGAAAAGAGAGAAGAAGATGAAGATCAGGGTCAAGAAGACTCTTTCGAGCCAACTTTAGTGGTCTCCCTATCTAGTGATTCTGAGATGGCAGGAACTGGAATTGCTGACGCTCATCACTCTAAAGCTAAAGTAGATCAAGAAGAAATCTTACTTACTCCACCTGAAGGCAACAAAACATGGGGAGCTGTTGGACCAAAAGGTATTTCTTCACCTTTATTTGCTAGTGACGTAAGTCGTTCTACAGCAGACCCAGAGGATGTGTATGCCTCGCATTACCCATAAGACAGCCATGGTAAACAATTTGCTAAAACTCAATCCATTCTCAAAATCCCTGGAATCGACTCGGCTGGTCCTAGTGATGCAACAGCTCAAACAGTAGACTTTTCAAGACTGTTAGAGATTCTATTGGATGTCAGGAAATAACAATATACTATGGGATATGAGATGTAGGATCTCAAGAATGCTTTTAAGGTCACTTCAGTGTCTTTGCATGACCAGTTGAACGCCCTGAAGATTCAAGCAGTCTACGGTGCAGGGTGAAGATTTTCAGTCACTAAAGCAGAGTTTTGAAAGGCTTGAGAAGACAGTGTATTCTAAGGGAGAATTCGAGCTTGTTCGCTTTCCAAAACAACCATGATTTTGACTTTATTTTCAACCAACTCTTTTTCATTTGTTCTCCACTTTTTGCTGTTGACAAAAAGGGGGAGAGGTTTGTTGCATACTTGATGACTTTTTGTTTTGACTGTGGTTTTGACTGTTGGACTTATCTTTTGTTTGGTTTGGTTGTGACTTGGATTTGTTTGGACTGATGATACTTGCAAGTAACTTAAGATATATTATTGATTATGATAAAGATAGTTGCTTTTACAAGACTAACACATTTTCTATGGTTGCAGAATCGCTACTATCTTTATCCTAATATCTAATTATCTTTTATAAGAAATCTTGGTTTGCTTAAGTGGTCTTTTGCAGGTCAAAGTGTCCAAATCTGCAGGAAATTTTTGTCACCATTAAAAATGGGGAGATTATTGGAGAAAATTTCCTTATTTGTTTTGAAGTTGACAAAACGTTTCCATCAGTCTAATCTAAAGACTTGTAGATTTTATCGTCAAAGTTTGAAGACCTCCAGACTCAAGATTTAAAGTCTGCTCTCACTGATAGTTTCCAGACCGACGAAGAAAAGATTTATCCGATAAAAAGACTTATCTAGATGCAAGTATATCTTTAGGGATTTGGTTCGTACGGTTGAAGGAGATCTCACGGCTAGAGATAGCATCTCGTGATCAATTATTCTTATTGAAATCAATTTAAATATTTAGATCCGTTGATTGGTGAAGTATACTTGGAAGGTTCTACTTATGGAAACCTAGATCCTGATTATATGGGCGAGCATGATTGGTGGGCTATCATCACATTCCTTTAATAACTCGAGAGTTTCCTAATTGAAACTCCTTTGGAAGGTACCAACGGTTATGATGGCATGGAGGAGTACATAAGGAGGACGCTCAAGTTATTCAAGTGTGTGCGTGAAAGAAAAATTCCAAAGTCTGAAACTCTTAGTTATTTGTTGTTACAACTTGTCGAGCTTAAATTGTACTCAAAAGAGAGATTAAATACTTGTGAGACCTTGAGGAAGTGTAGTAGAGTCTTTACACTGTGTAATTAAGGACGTGACACTGTAAAATCTCTTTTGGTTCTTAGTGGAATTCAGCCAGTGGGCTGTCAGTGCAAGAGAGTGGATGTAGGCTTGGTCTAAGCTAAACCACTATAAAACTTGTGTTTCAATTCTCTTTCCCTAATCTCTTTACTTAATTCGCAGTCTTATATATCAGTTAAAGTCTTTTATATCTTCAATCTACTGTTTTAATATAAGTCGAATTAAGTCATTAAGTCTTGCAAAAACTTCTTTAACACCTATTCACCCTCCTCTAGGTGTTCATACTAGCATTATCACCCACAAGCCATGTGCTTTAGGAAAAGCCACAAACCTCATGGTTTTAAGGATAGACTCACTAACCTTGTGGTTTAAGGATGACCCACGAACCGTGTGGTTTATGAAAAGCCACCATCTCCGTGGTTTTAAGCATAGACCAACCAACCTTGTGGTTTAAGGATGACCCATGAATCGTGTGGTTTAAAAAAAGCCACTAACCCCGTGGTTTTAAGGATAGACCCATCAACCTCGTGGTTTAAGGATGACCCATGAACCATGTGGTTTAGAAAAAGCTACCAACCCCATGGTTTTAAGGATAGACCCACCAATCTCGTGGTTTAAGGATGACCCAAAAATTGTGTGGCTTCGGAAAAGCCACCAACCCCGTGGTTTAAGGATAAACCCACAAACCTTGAAAATGTCATGGTTTAAGGCTAACCATGAACCTTGTAGATGACATGGTTTGAGGCTGACCATGAACCTTTGGAGATTGCATGGTTTAAAGCTAACCATGAACCTTTGGTTTTTAGGGAAGCACTCGCTACCCCCCTTGAAAACTGCATGGCTTCACTGAGGAATCCTGTCGGACTTAACTTGAGCAAATGTCATTAGAGATGTCATCAAGAGACGTATTGGCAATATTACAGTATTAACTGAACAAGCTAATCAAGCTAAGTTTGATTACTTTAGAAAAACATTCGATGTCAATCAGCATCATGTGGCGTAAAATTGTCATCTTGCTCGGGGATATATCATTAATCATCAAATTCTTCGGGATTCAAGTTCTTATCAAGATGGCTACAACTCATGAAAAAGGCTCATTAAGCATGCCAAACTAGAGTTTCTTAGTTAGAAAAAGTTTCTCACACACTCTTTATAAAAATGGCTGCTTGATCCCATCTATTCGCGTGGGCAGTAACTGATTGCTAAAGGTATCTCACATAACCCGTGTCACAGGCCTTTAGAAACATTCACGATGAGCACAATCTAATCGATCAAAAGGGTCTTTTGAAAGGACCGCTATATAGGCTTGGTTAGGGCTTACACAAAGGAATTATTGCTTTGAGGCCAATAAAGGAACATTTGTCGCTATCATCATCGGGTTTACAAGTCGAGAACTTGGAAGATAAGATAAGATAGAATTACCTCCACTCCTTCAAGCAGAAGCTTCTTTGTGGCATTCTCATTTTCACTCAAACCATCCCAATCAGAAGAGACTTCCGAAGAGGGTTATAATGTTGGCTTGGGAGAGGCTCGAAAGGCTTAAAATTTTCAAGAGGGTTTTTAAGAGTCGGTGATCACCATGGCATCGTGACCGGGTCACTTGATCTTTCGAAATCATTTGGCTTTTGAAACACAGCGCATCTCGAAAGTCCCTTGACTAATCATTTTTGCATGGGAGCTTTGCTCCTTTTTCTAATTTCCTTTGCACTTGCGATGATTTTTTTTACGCAAGCACTCAGATCTTGATAATTTTTCTTTCACATAAGATGCAGCCTTTCTGCTCTTTTTCTTGACGGGCATTGGCATTGCTTTTACCAGGCACACTGCTTTTTCATGCCCCCTAATTTTGTCGAATTTTTTGCTCTTTGAACTTTTTTAGCTCTTATGACTTTCGAGATGCTTTTCATGTTTTCTCGTAAATGCCAATTGTATGTAGTTAGTCCTTATGCCTTACCCCAATGAAGGGAGATGATCATAGCTCAGTGTTTAGAAATGAATGATTGGGCCTAAATCAGTTAAAGCAATGGGTATCGGTGTTTGGATAGAGAAGGAAATGCTCTTCTTCACCTTGGGATGAGTCAAGCTTTAATGAGAATTCCTTTAAAGCTATCACCAGAAGATTGATGCAAGTGAAAGTAATAGGATCTTTCTCCATCCTTCGTTTTACAACACGACTGTAACCTCCCATGCTGCCCCAATGTAGGGTTCTTCTCAATAGGGGTACTTTGAAGGATCGTCCTTATTTGGCCCAAAGGGCTAGCAAAAGATTAGTATAGTGCTTGGGATTGATGAAGGAAATGCCTTTATCATTTCAATTATTGCGATCAATGCGAATGAATCATTCGTCCTAAGAAAAGGTCGTTTTTCACTCAACTCTCAAAAGTGTTTGAAGGACATGTTTGGAAATGGCTTACCTTTCTTCATCCTAAGCACTTCTTGTTTGGCATGATTAACATTCTCTTTTAGTTTTGTCAAAATCACTCATGTGAAATTCCCCTCACGAAGACACAATTAACAACAACTGAATCGACAACATGAAAGACACTAGGCGCTTTGCTTTTCGTTCATTCATCTCTTTCATCATTTTCGATTTTTTTTTTTATGTATATAACAGGAAAAGGAATACTTGACTGTCTCTGTAGAGGTTGAGTAGCCATTTGAATAGACATTTCAGGGGCAACGGTCAACGTCTTCCATCCTGTTGTACCTTTATCGAGTTTGGTCGGATACCTGAAATACGAATAAACATGCATGCATGTGATGTATGAATGTATGAATGATATGCATGATGCTATGTGACTTAGATTATGCACAAAATGGCTCTACGGCCTTAATTTCATTCATGGGAAATATTTCTTGATAGTATCAGCATTTATAGGCCGACAGCTCACTGCCGTCCATTTCAACCAAAACCATAGCACCACCCGGGAGGATCTTCTTAACGACATAAGGTCCTTCATAATTTGTGGTGAACTTGCCACAAGGATTAGGGGTGATTGGCAGCACTTTCCTTAGCACCAAGTCATTGACCTCAAAGTGCCTAGGACGAATCTTCCGATTCAAGGCCTTTGCGACTCGTTTCTGATAGCATTGACCATGACATAGCTTTTAGCCTCTTCCCATTAATCATGTTTAGCTGCTCATGCCTCTGCTGTATCCATTCGGCTTCATCGAGCTTCGACTGAGAAAGGACCCTTAACGAGGGAATCTCAACCTCTATAGGCAAGACAGCCTCCATTCCATATACTAACGAAAAAGGAGTTGCCCCTGTGGAAGTGCGAATAGATGTTCGGTATGCCATCAGTGCATAAGGAAGCCTCTCGTGCCAATCACGACAATTTTTAGCTGTCTTTGCCAGGATCTTCTTTATGTTCTTGTTTGCTGCTTCAACTGCTCCATTCATTTGAGGACGGTATGGTGATGAGTTCAAATGTCGGACCCGAAACTCATTAAGCAAGTCATCTACGACTTTGTTATTTAAGTTGGATCCATTGTCAGTGATGATCGCCTCTGGCATGCTATAACGAGCAATAATATCGCGACAAATGAACTTGGCCACATTCTTGGTAGTGACATTGGCATATGAGTTAGCTTCAATCCACTTCGTAAAGTAGTCGATTGCCATCAAGATGAATCAATGTCCATTTGACGCCTTAGGATTGATGGGCCTAATCACATCGATTCCCCACATAGAGAAGGGCCAAGATTGGGACATTTGGTGAAGCTCATTTGGTCGAGCGTTTATCTTATCCCCATTAATTTGGCATTGGTGACAACATCGCACGTGTTGAATGCAGTCAGATTCCATGGTCAACCAGTAATAGTCGAGTCACATGATCTTTCTTGCCAAGAGGTGACCATTCATGTGGGGGCCACACTCCCCTTCGTGCATTTCCTTCATCAAGTGATTGGCTTCCCTGGCATCGATGCATCTTAGTAACGTTGAATCAAAGGATCTTTTGTAAAGCGCACCTCCATTGACGAAAAATTTCGATGCCAACTTGGTCAAATATTTTCTGTTTGATGCGTCGCTCTCTTGGGGAAACTCGATAATCTAAGATGTCACGATACCATGGCTCTCCATCAGGCTCCTCTTCAATTATCATACAATAAGCTGGGCGTCTAAGAATTTCAATTCTCAACGGTTCGATGTCCATGCCTTTAGCTACTCGCAACATTGAAGACAAGGTAGCCAGGGCATCAGCAAACTAATTTTGGGACCTTGGTAAGTATTCGAATGATATTTCTTGGAATTCCTTCGTCAACTCCCCCAGGAACTCATGATATGAAATCAATTTAGAATCCTGTGTTCACCATTCGCCTTCGGTCTGTAAGATGATAAAGGCCGAATCACCATAAACCTGCAACCTCTAGATCTTAATATTGATGGCAGCCTAAAGGCCAAGAATGCATGCTTCGTACTTACCGATGTTATTCGTATAAAGTGTCGCGACCTCCCTGAAGCGGGTTGGACCACTTAAGGGTTCGGCTAATGGATTGCTAAGCCTAGACTTAGCTCGACCTCTCCCAAGCCCATACCAATTCATGACTTATGGTTTAAGTTCTTAATATGTAGATGATTTTTATTATGGAGTCACCATTAATCTATTTTTGGTGGGTCGATTAGAAACCCAAGTAAAGTAATGGAAGAATTACTTCACTCCTACGAACCAGAGATTAAATGAGTTTGGGGACTTGATTACGCTAGATTTCTCTAACGCCCTTTCGATACCTTTTCTTTTTTATTTCAAAAATATTTTTTTGTAGGCAGCTTGAATTGATTTTAATTTATCTTCCTAACATGTGAGGTAATCATGCGGGTGCGCAAACCACCAATTTAACACCCAAGAAAGCGATGAATAAATTGCAGGACTTACCTCATAGTAATGAAAGCATCTGCAATATTAGATCAAAATTCACATCGACAGTCTAAATATGATTTCTAATTATCACGTAATTTTTTTTTCACTTATTTAATGAAAATCATGCAATATACGATGCATGCTACTAACATGGAATAATATGACATGATAATATGGCCTAAACTATATGATGCAAATGCGATGTTTTTGTATTTTCTTAATAAGCATGCAATCTATCCTAGAAAATACAACTAATTTATTCTAAGACATTTTATTTTGTATTTGTCATGAAATTCGGAATTAGAAAAATGTGAAAATTATCTATCTAAATTAAAATATAATCTAATTTGTATTAGGAATGAGGTTAAACCAAATCCTAATTTAAACTAGAATGTTACCTTAATTTAGAAATTCCTAACTAAAATGCAATCTATCTAAAAAATTTCTTAAATTAAAAACCTATTATCTAGAATTAAACTATATGAAATTTTACCCTAAAATGCAATGATATGCAAAGAGTGCCAAAATTCTAATTTTTTTTTTATGTTTTTGTATTAACTTCGAAATTAAAAATTGCCAAGTAATTAAACATGAAAACTAAGTTAAAACTAGCAACCTAAATTGATCGATTTGATTTTCTTATTTTTTTTATATTCGAAATAAAATTCCTATTCTTAATATGCAAACCATAAAACAGGAAATAAATCTAATTCTAACCTACATGGAATGCAAATGCAATTTTTTTGTATTTTTGAGATAAAGAAAACAACTAAAAGATGCCAAATCCTCCATGGTTGTTTTGCTAATAAAATCAATAAATTGATCTTAAGCCTTAAAGATCAAAATATCAATTTTATTCCCATGTGATTAATTATTCCATCTAAAACCTTATAGATGAAATAAAAAAAATCATTGTGCGGTTGCGAATTAGGTGGTACGTTGGAGATTTTCAAACATGCATCAAGAACTAATTCAAATAAAGAAACGGAAACATAAAATAACATAACATAAAAAATGAAATGTTAAAGATAAAATAACATAAAATAAAATAGATCTACCTAATAAAAAAAAACTACCTAATTTGAACTTTTTCCAAATTTGCCTTAATGGGTGGTGCTTTATGGACCACGATGGAGACTTAGCTCACGGTGGGATGGCTGCTTCGCCGCTGCGACGGGCAATCTGTGGGCAATGGGCCCGGTCGTCGGAGCTCCGGCGAGGGACAGCAAGAGCGGGCAGCAAGTTGTTGTGGTGGTGTCGCTCGAAAGGGAACGGCTGCTGGTGGACCTAGGCAGGCTCGAGCGGTTGCTGCAACGGCGTGCAGCGGAGTCGGGCAGAGGAAGGCGTGGCCGCAAAGGGGTGGAACCTCGGCGGCTGACGGAACGGCAAGGGCAACGGCGACGGAACTTTAGGCGATGCGAGGTGCCGGGTCGTCGTGGCCACAGTAGGGGCGACGAGTAGCGGTGCGAGCGCGGTGTGAGCATGTGGGTGAGCCAAATGCTGGTGGCTGCTGGTTCCAGTAGACGGCGCGAGCTGCTGGCATCGAAGCTCAGGTGAGGGGACCGGCGAAGGCGCGGCGGAGCATAGGCGGAGGCGTGGCGGTGTTCGCACGGGGTGACCAGCGTCAGGCAGCAGGGGTCGGGTTGCTACACGACTGAGAAGACACAGGGAGCAGATCCACAGACGGCAATGGGTCTGGGCTGCAGGTCACGGTGGGCTTCGTAGCAGCGGCGGTGGTGGTGAGCCGCTAGTGCTCACGGCCGTGGAGGTACTACTTGCAGAAGCAGCGGTGGCGGGCGAAGATGGTGGCACGCTCGGAGACGACGAATGAGGGCTCGACCGCGCAGTCATTAGCGGAGCGAAGCAACGGTAGAGTCGCTTGGGCGTGTAGTGGCTCGGCCTCCGGTCTTGGCATCGCGGGTCGGCAGCAGTGGTGGCGGAGGAGCAGTGTAGCGGTGAGGTAGTAGCAGCAGGCAGAGAAGGAGCAATGTCGTAGCTGGGTTGCGAGCATGCAGAGGTGCGGCTGGAAGGAGATGTTGACTCCGGGTAGAGGTGCAGCGACGAGCACGGTGATGGGCAAGGCGTGGCGACGGGCGAGCAAAGGCGCGGGTTATCGGCTTAATGCAGCAGCGACGAGCAAGACTCGGCAGTGCGACAGCGGGCGCAGAGACGAGCAGGACTCAGTGATGGGTGCTACAGCTTGCGGGCATCACTCGTGGCTTTGAGCGGTGGGTGTAGAGACGTGGTGGAGCGAGCACGGTCGTGGGCAGCAGAAACCGGCGGAAAGTCCAGCGAAGGAGAAGAACAGTGGGCGCTTCGGTGTACCCTTTTTCTGTTTCTGGCTTCACTTTTTTGTTTTTCTCTGACAAACCTCTCTATTTCTCTTCTTTTAACTGAAGGAGAAGCCCCTCCCCATGAAATTTTTTTTTTTTTTTTGGCTCCCTGACGAGAGTCCATTGTTTTTTTTAATCTCCTCCTTTCTCTCCACGCGTGTGTCTCTACGGACTCTCTTCTCACAAACCTCTCCAGTGAATTTTTTTTCTTTGTTCCCCCCTCCTTTTAAGCCGAGGATCCTTGCTTATTTATAAGCAACAACCGACTTTAGTGTGAACAGGTGAACAGGAGGCAGCCGTAACTTTTCCTTGCCGTTCACGTTCGGTTCTTTTTTTTAAATATGATGGCACCCATCTGCTCTTCAGCAAGGATAATATTATAAAAATGTTAGTCCATCTTTTTGCAGGCGTTTGTAGAATTTTCACGTCTCCCATTTAATGCGTGCATGTGCAGCATTAATGAGGGGGGAGAAAATGGACGTTGGATTGTTATTTCTTCTTCATGCTTGGGGCTTCTTACACGGCTACTTGTCCCTCCCTTCTATAGGATTGCCGCAACTTTTGACTTTTCTTGCTTGTTACTTCTTCTTTCTTCAGCAAATTTCTCGTTGCTTCACTAGAGTTAACACCCACACTTGAGAGAGAGCATATTATATAATATATCGTGGGCTCATTTTGCTTCTCCGAGGGTTCCTCTAGAATCTGCATGTCCGCCGAATTTGTGCATGCATGCGCATGCATTAATGAGGGAGAGACAACGGACGTGCAAAAACTTCCGTCCTCCTTTTTTTGACTTTCGCTCTTTTGTGTGTTCAGACCAGTGGAGAGAGAGACCATCCTTTTGTGCATGTAATAGACTGCGAGCCCCTGCTTCTTCTTGTCCTTTGGTACCGATGCAAATACGACTACATGAAATACAATTGACTATATATATATATATATATATATTTTAGGGGTTAAAGATTAATTCATAAATTTTTATGCAATTAATTACTAAATGATTAGTCAAAATTTAGATGTCAACATAAAGGAATGTCAATTTAGCGGCGATAGGATAGTGTTGTCTGTCTAGGGAGATAAGAACTGCCCTAGTACCAGATCCGGCTAAGTTAACTGCATCATCGAAGTACATCGCCCACTTGTTGCTTGATACAAGTAAGATTTGTTCCTCCGCATCACTATCCTCATTGAATGTTCTGGACCCCTTAGAACTTTCTGCTAACATGTTTGCTATGGCGCGACCTTTAACGGACTTCTATCCCAGGCTCTGAACGTCGAACTCTGAAATTAGGATTTGCCACTTAGCCAACTTGCCAACCACTGCCAGCTTTTCTAAGAGATACTTGATGGGATCATTTTCGGTCATCAGTAAGATTCGGTGATGAAGCGTGTATTGCTGTAGCTTGTGCAAAACCCAAATCAAAGCCACGCAAGTTCTCTCAATTTTTGTGTAGTTCATCTCGGAAATGGTGAACTTCTTGCTCAAGTAGTATATTGGGCCTTCTCTCCCGTCATTTGGTATTTTCTATGCCAACATGGCTCCTAATGATTTCTCATGTATGGTCGAGTACAAAATCAGGGGAATTTTAGGGAGAGGGGGCACTAGGACTGGTGCATGAGTAAGATAGTGTTTTATCTTCTCAAAGGTGCCTTAACACTTAGCATCCCACTTAATCTTTGCATTCTTTTATAGGAGCTTGAAAAATGGCTTTGCTGTTTCAGACAATTAACAGATGAACCTTGCCACATAATGGAGTCGTCCCATCAGGCTGCGGATTTCCTTAGTGGTAGTCGGGGGTCGTAAATCACATATAGCCTTAACCTCTCACGGATCAACTCTATGCCCTTACTATTAACCATGAATCCTAACAGCTTCCCAAATCTCGCTCCAAAAACGCATTTTGCGGGATTGAGGCGTAGCTTGAATTTTCGAAGATGTTCGACTAGTTTCCGCAAGACTTCAACATGGTCCTCACTTCATCTTGATTTCACGATCATATCATACACATATACTTTGATCTCTTTGTGCATCATGTCATGAAACAACGTGACCATGACCCTTTGATACGTTGGCCCGGCATTCCTTAGACCGAAAGGGATCACTTTGTAACAGAAAGTTCTCCAATGAGTTATGAACGAAGTTTTGCTCCTATCTTCCTCCTTCATACGGATTTGGTTATATCTGGAAAAACCGTCCATGAAGGAGAATAACTCAAATCCCGCTGTATTGTCAACTAAGACATCAAGATGTGGGAGTGGAAAGTTGTCCTTCGGGCTAGCTCGATTTAGGTCACGATAATCTATGCACACCCTGACTTGCCCATCCTTTTTCATGACAGTTACAATGTTTGCTATCCAATCAAAGTAGTGTGACACTTCAATGAAATCCACTTTTAACAACTTTATGACTTCCTCCTTGATTTTCTTGGATAACTTTGGCTTCGTTCTTCTGAGCCTTTGCTTTTTTGGTGGCACATTAGGATCGGTCAGGAGGGCATGCTCTACAATATCAGGATCTAACCTTGGCATGTCAACATAAGTCTAGGCAAATATATCCTGATATTCTTTCAAGAGATTAATCATTCGTTTCACTTCTAACTTCGAGAGACATGCCCCGATCTTTATTTTCTTGACATTCTGTGTATCACCCAAATTTATGGTGACTATTTGTTCTTCTGTTAGCAGTTTTTGATTCCTCATGTCGATTCCAATCACGCTCGATCCCTTTCTTATCATCATTGGCATCAAATTCTAAAAGATCTCCCTCACGTGAATCTGAGTCACAAGAATCTTTGTCATGATTATGCATAATGTAATGCCTGAGATGTGATGAGATGAGTTAGAGTGCATTAATAACAAACAAAATGCGTGTCATTTGCGAATGATTTTCAAATAATTTTCTGAAAACTGTTTCAAGAGCTCATCCTCATATCCTTAGATTTCCTTGCTCTTGCGAAATTATGAAACTAGGGAACATGTAGAAGCCCAATCCTCAATGACCATCATAGAACCAATTTGGTGTGCTTCCACATGTCCTTAATAAAACATGCATCTATTTTATGGAATGGGAAGTGATAAGGCCGTATTACAACACACGCCACCCCAGACCAACGGCTCAAGGTCAAGGGTTTAATGGAGTTTACATCATAAATGACTCAAACAAGTAAATTGAAGTAACAACAAGTTCCCACGCAGGGGAAAAAACATAAAGTAAAAAGCTGCGCTGAGCTAGAACTGTCCTCCTCTGAAGGGTCGGTGATGCTCCCAGAAGATTCAGCCTCCTTACAAGCTAGGATGGTGCATACAATATTCTCTTCAAACATCTTGGCTATACCGTCAATAGCTCCATCTTCTTCCTCAACATTTTCGGGGGTCCTGGGAATGTTTCTTTCAGTGGAGGAGGGAAAACACTTTGGCAACTTCTATCTTTTATAATTCGACCTCCGCGGTCACTTCGACCTCCATGTTCACCTAGACCTCCTCAGGTGCCTTGACCTCCACATTCACTGCGGCCTCCTCTTTTGCTATAGCCTCCACGCTCTTCGACAAACCCTAAGCCTTTTCTCCTTAGAACTCTTCGAGCCTCAATGGGCTTCTGAATCCCTTGTCCATGTAACCCTAGACCACCTCCAGGGTTGTACTCATTCGCTAGCATAATCTTCCCTACCACCAAGGCCGGCTTGGATAATTCGAGAATGCCCATGCAAGAGCCCATAGGAATATGGATTATAGACACCAGCTCGAGAGTTTAAAAGCTTGATTCTTCTTTGCACTCGGGTTCCACGTATGGGATGGCCGTTTCATGGTATACCTTGAAGTTTGTTTTCCCATGCACAGTGATGAGTCTATTGTCAACCACAAATCGTATCTTTTGGTGGAGGCTAGAAGGAACAGCTCCCGCTGTGTAAATCCATGGTCTTCCCAACAAAAAGTTTAAGGTAGTAGGTATATCTAAGACTTGGAATGATACTAAGAAAAGCACATGACCGATAAGTAGTTCCAACTCGTTTTCTCTTAAAACCTCTTTCCTCATCCCATCAAATGCATGCACAGTGGACTTAATTAGACATAACCTTTCCATCTCAACACCTAAGCGGTGGAGTGTAGCTAATGGACATATATTCAGTGCAGAGCCATTATCAATCAACACTTTAGAGACAATGGTGCTATCGTGCTTCACTAAAATGTGTAGTGCCTTTGTGTGATCACCACCATCAGCAAGGAGGTCTTCATTAGTGAAGGAGATCTAATCCTTTAGTAGGATGGTCCCCACGAACTCCTATAGCTAGATGTCATCGATTGTTTTAGGGATATGTACCTCATTAAGGATCTTCAACAAAGTGTTTCTATGCTTTTTAGAGGATTGAATTAGCTCTAGGATGGAGATTTGGGCCAGCATTTTCCGCAGTTGATTTACTACGTTGAATTCACTCATTTTCACCACGGCTAGGAATTGCCTCGCTTCTTCCTCCGTTACAGCTTTCTTTTTGGTTCCTCTAGTAGGCGCATACCAATGACCTGATCGAGTGACGTCATCTACTTCCTTTGTCCTGTAATCCCAAGGTACCGCTTTGGTGTTGAATTCCAAGGGAGGTTCTAGCATTATCACCTCGTCCTTTCCTTGAGGTGGTAGTTCGATCACGATTGGTGTCAGGCTTTCCTCTAGGATTTCCATCGATGATAATTCTTTGACCATAAGGTCAATCATCATTGGCTCAATGGTTTCCATCTCGCCATCACTAGTGCAATCCTCATTAGGCAATTCTATCATCATTGGGGTAATCATAGCGACCATCCTCTCCTCCCGTGGCATCGAGTCATCCATGCCCCTCATCCGTTAGGGACAATGTCCTTAGGATCATTAAAGAAACTGGAGGTAGGCGAATATTTCACGTAGTAGTCATACTTTCCACTTGGTTGACCCAATGTATCGAACACTTCACCTTTATCACGCATCTTCTCTAGGTCACGGCTCCAATTCTTGAGACATTTTCTATGACAACTCGTTCATCCTCCTTTGGGAAAGAAGGCTCAGTTTTCTCCATTTCACAATTGCAAGTAGTACTGTGAGATGATGAGCTAATCATGGATGGTGCCATCATGGGTAGTGGCCCTTGTTCTCCATTGACATTTCAGATTACCTCATTGCCTATTATTTTGCAGATACGTTCTAATTTTTCCTCCATGATAATGTCCTCCCCTCTTTCATAGTGCCTAGCTAGCTCGAGGGCCTCATACAGTTTAGGGACATCCACCACAAGGGGTCGCTCACTCGCTTGCAGTTCCCCAAGAATCATATTTACTCCTTCAGCATGATTGGGCAAAGGGTTTTGCTGCACATTGGGCGTAGCTTCTTTGAAGTTAAACTTTCCTTTATCCAATAGGTGCTGAACTCTCCATTTCAGTGCGTAGCAATCATCGACATCACGCCCCTTTCCCCCAATGTGGTATTCACCCTTTCCCCCATGTGGTATTCACATGCCTTAGTCACATCGAACCTCGGGAATCTTGGGGGATTGTTTCTAGGCACCTCATTGGCTACCAATCTCTTTTTGAGGAGGATAGGTAACGATTTTGATAGAGGTCAGGGTAGAGGTGCGAATTCCCTTCGGGGGAACTTCTTGCTTCCATCAAATCCCTGTGACCCATTTCCTTGCATGGCTTTAGGCCTTTGTGAAGGCGTCGACACTGATTTAGGTGCAGATGACTCTTAGATAAACGCAACTTCGACTATCGTCTCCTTGTCCTTCTTTGTTGGGAACTTTTTGCTATTCCTAGTAGATATTCTTTCATCAACTATCACCCATTCAACCCCTTCAGCAACCTCCACCAGCTATGAAAATGTTTGGCACCTAGAGTACACTAATCCTTGGAAATAGTCACATGGCAAAGTCCTCAAGAAAAGCTGCCTCATTTCTTTTTTACTCAATGGAGGCTTCACTTGTGATGCCATCATTCTTCACCTTTGGCCAAACACTTTAAACGGTTCATTCCTCCTTTTTTCCATCCAAACCAGCTCTTCTCTTGTAGGGACAATCTCAGAGTTGAATTTATATTGTTGCAAAAACTCGTCAGCGAGGTCCTCCCATCCAGCGAGCTCTTCAATATCCAGTGCAATAAACCATGACAAGGTAGGGCCATCTAAGCTATCTTGGAATGTATGTATGAGGAGTGGGACATTGTTGGAGTAGCGAGCCATCTTCCTCAAGTAGTATTTGAGGTGAGTTTTAGGGCAGCCCGTGCCATCATATTTTCTTGTGAATTCTGGCTCATTGAAAGTCTCGGGTACTTTCACTTTAGCATATGGGGTTAGCTTGTCCACTCATTTCATCTCATATCCTTAAAGGACACAAAGTTGCTCCTCCATTTTGGCCAAGCATCTTGCACTTTCTTCATCGAAGCGGATGGCAGATCCCTCATTTGGAGAAGGATCCAGATTGACAATTACGGGCGTGACAGAAGGGGCTTCCTCAGAAGCACCTTTTTCAACAGGATCAGTGACATATGGCTCTCCAGTTGAGGGTGGAGTGTGTCCCGACAAAACGGGAGTAGAGGTTCCAACTATGGTCGTGCCAAGAGGCTCAATGATTTTTCGACTTATCTCAATCATCAAGGTAGTAAGTTGAGCTAGTTGGTTCTCCATGTTGGCCACGTGTATGCTGACATCCTCATTCTCCATCCGGGCCTTTGTACGAGTACAAATTGGAGATCTCCTCTTAGCCGTGTTGACAGTCGGACGAAAGTAGACAACCTGTTAGTACATGGATAATGATAGATAAGCATATATAAGTATTGAGTAATGATTAGGCAGTCAGCCCATGACAGAGATCTAATCGCCCCAATTTGTTCGTTTAATTGAAAGCAAGGTTGCCACATAGTGCAGGAAAAGACACGAGGGAGAACCCCTAAAGCAACGAAGCTATTCTGGAAAGACATGACTCTTAATTCTTGACATTGTGACACGATACAAACTCTTTAACATTGTAACATATGTGAGCAGGGTCCCCCTACACATCGCACTTAACTCAATCCAACTAATGAGGACAACTTCCGCTTGTGGCGGCCCCACTAATTCGGGTCAACTTCGAGGCACGCTCTTTGGCTTCCTCGAGCTCCCTTTTAAGGCGTTTGATCTCGGCTCAGTGGGTGATCTTCAATGACACGTTAGGAATCTTTAGGTGTAGGCTCTCTGGATCTTGTGCCTAAAGATATACTCCATCGAGGCATAATAGGTCTTCTCTTTCCATTCCAACTCCTCTTTAGGCCATATCAACTTCTGGGGGTGGCACATATCCCACATCAACTTAACCAGTGTGACGGAGTCTTCGTGATCTTGGCATCCATTAGGGAAGTCTATCCTGAGCGGGTCCTCTTGAATCGTCGGTGGGAGTTGTTGAACCTCTTGGAACTAGTGGGTGACTCGGGTAAGATAATACTCAGTGACTCTAGTATTTCCCAGTAAAGGAATAGGTCCAATAAGCCCACACACGAACCGTGCTTCTTGAACTCGAAGCCATTTGGCATACCATTAGAAATCTTCAGGTCTAGGGTTGGTCATAAAAGCTAACCACTCAGAATAATGATAATTAGGGGCAAATGTTTTCCTATCTCTAAACTTTAGGATAGGGTGGTTAGAGTCAGAAATGTCGTTCACGGTCATTAAGCTACCAAACCCCTTAACGTGAGAGAATAGCCAAATTTGTAAGAGTTTAGGAGGAGCATGAAATACTTTGTTTTGGTTTTCTTTAAAGCGGGTAAGGGAAAGAAAAGTTTCAGTCAAGACAGCATCAACAAAACCCTTTCCCATACATACCTCACGAACTACCCATGCCACGGAGAGGTTAATAGCATTCCTACAATGTGAGAATATCATGAACTCGAAAAAGGCTAATAGGAAGATCCTATTCTTTTGGAAAGATGGGGCGTTCTGAAAAAGCTCATTTAGGAATGAAAGTGGGCAGTTTTTGCGATTGACTTTCAAAACCTTTCTCATGTCCTCTCCCTTAACTCTAAGGAACTCAGATAAGGTCAATGTGTACTCATTCCCTACAGGCGAGCTAACTAACTCCGACACTAAGGGCTTCCCAATGGCAATGCCATATTCCTCCAAGGTGGGAGTAAGCTCGTGGTTATCGAATATGAACGTGCAAGTCTTGGGACACCAGGCATGCACCAATGCTTGTACAACACCATAATGAGTTTCTATTTCCAAGAGGGAAAGTAGTCGTCCAACATAGGATCGTACCTAATCATGGCCAGTCAGGTCTAGTCTATCCCACCATGTGCAAAGCTCGACTTTCGGGGCGGATATGATGCGAAGCTCGGGTACCCCCATTGTATACTACTCACAGCTACGATCAACCTAATTTGCCATGGACCGACTGAAAAGGAAAGCGAATAAGTAAATTGCGAAGAAAAAAATTCGAAAAATCTTACCCTACTCATTGAGTAACAAAGCCAATGACATAGACATACGCATGTAAGGTAGTTAGATTTCTACTCTAAACGGCTCAAAATTGAGCTATAGGATCATTGAACTAAATTAACAAGGTCGCGGCTAGGTTGGGTTACCCATGACTCTGGCTTCGTCAAAGAACTGACCCATGTCACGCGGTTGTAGACTAGGGTGGGGACCTTTGACGTCAGGAAGAAATTTCGAGGTTAAGATGGGCGACTCGTACTACATGGTTGTAGTCGGAGTGGTATCCATCTCAACACCATCCTAGGTGATCCTATGCGGCCCAAGTTCGGCGGCAGGTAGTGTGTGCTATGGTGTAGTGCAATACAGGGGACACATGCATGACAATTTATAAGCAATTAACACATCATGCGTAAATAAACCATTCATTCTTACACCCCCTACAAAACAAGGGTTAGCAATCACTTTCCCTTATATCTCCTATTCAGCATAAACATTAAACAACCGACCTGTTAGGGATGTACCTGATATCCTCGTTACCAAACAAACATATTTGAACAAGATTAATTTTGGCCTAAGTCCTCTAAGGTTTAAAACCAAGTTCATAGTGGAGTCGTTAAGTTGTCGCAACCTACCCCTTGGGGAGAGGGAGTAGGTTTAGGGGTATTGCCTAAGGGATGGGCTGAAGGCCCATGATTAGGCGCGGGCACTCCCAAGCCCATACCTCGCGCGACATTGGGATATTTTTTTAGGAATTTTGCACAAAATGAGTTGCCACTAACCTATTGGGATCGGCTAGAAACCAAGTGAGGCATGAGAGTGTATCTCACTTCCTACACAACCAGAGAATCTAGGGTCGGGGACTTGATTACACTAATTAATCAATTAGTGCCATTTCGGTATCTAATCTTGTTTGTTTTAAAAGAAGGGATTTTTGTTAGGCAGTCTGGATTGATTTTATACCTATCCACTAACATGCGAGGTAATCATGCGGATGTGCAATCATTAAAATAATGGTCACAGCTACCAAAATCCTAATTGTCATAAAATTAAACACGTACAATTAAACATAACAATATATGCAAACTAAACATGTAATATAATCAATATACGAGCAAATAAATGCCTAATTACACTTAAAGTCAATACATAGCAATTCCTAAGCAAACCCTACAATTTTTGGATTTTCAAAATTCTAATTTTTTCTTTAATTTTTTTGGGGTAGATCGGGTCGGGTTCAACCGGATCGAGTGGATCTGGTCCGATTGAGGCGGGTTGGATCCGGGCTAGATTCGGCCGAATAGGCCAGGCCCGACTATAGCTGGTGGGGCCTATGCTTAGCTTGGGTTGGGCCCGATCGATGGGCCTAACCTTCCTGCGAAAAAACTCGCTCGGCAGGCCCGTAACCCAAACTAACTCTAAGCTGTTGGGCCCAGTCCGATTGAGGCGGGTTGGATCCGGGCCAGATTCGGCCGAATAGGCTAGGCCCGACCATAGCTGGTGGGGCCTATGCTTAGCTCGGGTTGGGCCCGGTCGATAGGCCTAACCTTCCTGCGAAAGAACTCGCTCGGCAGGCCCATAACCCAAACTAACTCTAGGCTGTTGGGCAGCGGAACGAGGGTGGCCAAGCGGGCCAGATCAGGTTTGGCCCCGCTCAACCAGCGCCTTTTGGTCCATGATTACCCAGTCGCGACCAAGGGGCACTGCACTGGCGTGCTAGCCAAACGCCTTTCTGGCCTTCAAGTGGCGGTTTTGCCTTGATTTGGTGAGGGGAGGGCAGCTCTCGACCCCCGAGGTGGAGAGCTTCGGCGGCGGTAGCAAGGGAAGCTTTCGGGCAAGCCTCGGCGACACCACACCAAAGGTCTCGCAACACCGTTTTCCCTTCGGCTCTGGCAACGTAACTCACGGAGACTTGACCTAATCGACATCTAAAAGTGAGGGAGGGAGGCTGGGCAGCGAGAGAGAGATATGCAACAACTTTAAACAGCGAACAAAGGGCGTGCTTCAATCGGGCATATCGTCGATCAGTTGGAGTGCTCTACGAATCCTAAGGGTTTTGGCTTGGCCGAAGGTCAAGTGCTGGTCCCAAACTCTAGAAAAGCATGCCAAGGCATCAAGGGAAGCAATGGGGAACAGGTGGTGGCTAGAGTTCTCCTGCACTGGCTGAGAGGAGCTCCAGTCAGTTAAGTTCCAAAGACGTGCACAAGGTGTTCGACAGAATGCCTACCTAGTTTCTGAAGGGGTTGGTGGCGGTCGGCGTTGGTTGGCAACTCGGAGATGCGTCGGCGGTGGCATCAGTGGCCCAGAGACGCGTCAGCGGCGGAAGAATCGAGTTGCTGGCATCGCGGATTCGGGTGGAGGGGATTATGATAGCGATGGTGGTGCTAGGACAGGTGGCTGGCGATTGACCGGGCAAGGGCTAAAAGTGGCTATGCCCGGTGGAGGAGAGGTCCGGCACTCACAAGGCGGAGGGTAGCGACGGTGCCTCCATTCTCTTGGTTTCTCCTCCTCTCACTCGTTCCCTCTTGGTCTCTCCACCCTTTCTCCCTTTTCAGTGTTTGCTTCCCTCCTCCTCTTGTGTTCATTCCTCTCTGTGGTTTTCTTCTCCTCGACTGTACCTTCCACTCCTTGCGATGCCAATTGCAATTTGCCGGACTGCCCCCAATCGCTAGCTCCAGCCAAGCATTGCCCCTGCCCCCGGCAGTTTCCCCTGCTCCCTTCTGCTGTTATGCTTTTCTTCTTTTTTGCAGGCACACAAGGAAGCACTGTAGGAGGAGGATGACCAGCTGGTGGGCACAGCTGGGGTGGGCCTAACCTGGCGCAAGGGAAGAAGAAAGATAGGCGAGCTGGGCTAAGGTCGGATTCAGCCCAACTCGGCCTCTCTCGGTTTTTTTACTTTTATTTGATTTTTGCGACTAATTTCTAACTTTTAATGCTATTAAGTCTTAAGTAAAATGACAAAATTTAGGTGTCAACAAAGAGAAATTCTAAAGTCTGAAGCTTTCCATTCTCTTGTTACTTCTTACATTGAGCTCAAAGTTGTATTCAAAAGAGAGAGACTTGTAGTGTAACTCCGTGAGAGCAGTAGAAACTCTTCACTATGAAGTTGAGATTACAGATTGTAAATTCTTTTTTGATTCTTAATGGAAACCAGCCAGGAGGCTGTCAGCGTGGGAGAGTGGATGTAGGTTTGATTTAAACCGAACCACAATAAATTTTGTGTTCTTATTCTTTTCCCTAAACTCCTTTACTTTGTTTGTAATTTTATTTAACTGCTAAAGTTTGGACATTCTCAAAGTCTCGTTGTTCTTCATACTTAGTTTCAAAAGTAAAATATTTTTACTGTTCTTTGCAAAAATTATTTTCACACATTTTCACCTTCTTTAGATGTCCATACTAGCACTTACAATTGGTATCAGAGCCTATGTGCTTAATTTTTGAAGTATTGTACTTCTAAGCTAAAGATCCTCTATGGCTAGTATTTTGGCTCTAGGTTTAGTTGAAGGTCAGAGCAACACTAGACCTCCTTACTTCGATGGAAATGAGTACAATATTTGGAAGAACAAGATGAAGGCATTTCTTAAATCCAGAGATCCTCTGACATGGGATGTTGTAGAAAAAAATATCAACCCTAAAGCAACATCAACTTCAGACCGAGGGAAGCAACATGAGCTGAATTTAAGAAATGTTGAATTTACCAAGAGACAAGCTCTTGACGCAAAAGCAATCTATTTTTTATACTATGCCTTATCTCCCACTGTGTATAACTAAATTTCTTCTTGTGAAACAACAAAAGAAGTTTGGGATAGATTACATGTTACCTATGAAGGGATTGATCGTGTGAAGGAAACCAAAATAAACATTATGCTCGGATAGTATGAAGCCTTCAAAATGAAACCTGGAGAATGGTCTGGCTTATTAAGGTCAACCAATCTCAGGACCAATGAAAGTCAACAAGCTACTGCGTGGGCTTTCGAAAGATTGGAATCATGTGAAGACTTCAATTAGAGAAACCCAGAGGATCATGCCTCTATCAATTGACGGACTGATAGGCATGCTTCAGTTATATGAAGTGGAACAAATAAATGATGAAGAAAATCCCAAAGGTAAGAAGTCAGTTGCTTTAAAGTCTAACATTGATTTTGATGATATAGGTTTAGTATGATGATATAGACGATGAGGAGCTAGCACTTATGATCAAGAAATTCAGAAAGTTGAATAGAAAGGGAAGAAGATTCAACTGGAAGAAGCAGAGCATGCAAAATTTCCATAAGAGACCAACTAAGGACAATGAAACCAGCAAAGATGTGATATGCTTCGAATGCAAGAAAAATGGGCATATTAGACCTAATTGTCCTTTGTTGAAGAATAAGAAAGGAAAAATTGAGAAGTACAAAAAGGCACTCAAAGCTAAAACTTGGAGTGAAACCGAGTGTGAGGAAAATGAAGAAGAATATGCCAACATATGTCTGATGGCTCATTTCGAATCAGACTCAGAATCAGAAATAGATTCTTATTCTTATTATGACAAAGAAATTGAGGTAAGTGATTCAAAAATTCTTGTCAAAGTCTCTAAATACATAGATGAACTTTGTCTCAGTATCAAATTCTCTCTTAAAAGGATTTCGAGCTCGGGCATCGGGAAGTTTCTTGGAAAGAAAAATTTGAAAGTCCGAAAACAAGTTTTGATAATTTGAAAGAAAATTATGATTCTCTTTCAAGGAAAAGTACTTTTCTGAAAAGTGATATTTCTAATATAACAAAAATATTTTCAAAAGAATTTGAGAAACTAGGGAAAATTCTTTCATCTCAAATACCCTACTCTAACAAATCTAGTTTTGGTATGACTTCAGAAACTGTTCCTTTAATCATTTTTCCTAAAGTAAAAGAAAGAATTAAACAAATACCTGTAAAAGCATTTTACAAAAATCATTTTCAAAAAGTTTTTGTAAAACCTATTGGCCGAAGTGCACTCAGATGTTGAAAGTGTAATAGCTTAAAACATTTCGAGAAAGAATGTCCCAAGATTTGGAGACTAGTTAAGAAAGACTGGGCTAAGACTATTTTTAATATTAACCCTCCTGGATTCAAGAAAATCTAGGTACCAAAGAAAGTTTGAGTTTTTCTTTTGTTCATAGGTCACTATTAAAAGGAAGATCAAATGGTATTTAGATAGTGGCTGTTCGAGGCATATGACAGGAGACTTAAGCTGCTTTATAAAGCTTGTTAGACTAAATGGAGGAAATTTTTCTTTTGGTGGAAACAACAAAGGAAAGATTGTAGGATGTGGAACTGTGAAGATTGGAAGCCTGACTATCAATAACGTTTCCTTGGTGGAATGTTTGAACTACAATTTGCTGAGCATAAGTCAGCTTTGCGATACTGGTTCCAGAATAAACTTTCAAGAAGGCATTTGTTTTGGAATGAGTCAAGACTTCTCTTAGTCTTTTACTGGTAGAATGCATGGCAACATTTACCTTCTTGATGTAAACCTATAAAGTTCTCAGTGTCTTATTTCTATTCAAGATGAAGCAAGTCTTTGGCATCGGAAGCTTGGTCATGTTAACATGAAGCAAATTGCCAAGATTTCTTCTAAGAAGCTTGTTCGAGGCCTTCCTAATCCGACTTACCAGAAGAATGAGTTATGCACTCCCTGTGTATTAGGAAAACAAGTCAGAAGTTCCTTTAAACCTGTGAATCGAGTCTCTACCAATCGAGCTCTACAGCTTCTTCATACGGATCTTTTTGGTCCAACCAGAACTCAGAGTATTGGTGAAAAGAAATATTGTTTAGTAGTTGTGGATGATTACTCTCGCTTCACTTGGGTTTACTTTCTGGCAAGTAAGTTTGAAACATTCTCTTATTTCTCGAAATTTGCCAAGAAGGTTCAAAATGAAAAAGGGTTATACTATTTCAAGCGTACGAACTGACCATGGAGGTGAGTTTAAAAATCAGGACTTTGTTAAGTTCTGTGATGAATCTGGTTTTTAGCATGTTTTCTATTCTCCATACACTTTAGAACAAAATGAGGTTATGGAAATGAAGAACAGATCCTTACAAGAGATGGCCAGAACTCTCTTGATAAAAAGCAATATATCCTCTCGATTTTGGGCAGAAGCAATTTTCACAGCTTGCTATATTATTAACAGAGTATTCTTGAAGCCTATTCTAAAGAAAACTCCTTATGAAGTATATAAAGGAAAGAAGCCAAATGTTTCTTACTTTCATATCTTTGGATGTAACTATTTTATTCTGAAGAATGTAAATGATTGATTTGGAAAGTTCAAAGCGAAATCAGACAAAGGAATCTTCATTGACTACTCAACTTCAAGCAAAGCTTACAAAGTCTTTAACAAAAAGACTCAATCCGTGGAAGAATCTATGAACATCAAGTTTTAGGATAATGTGGAGAATCTACTAGACCAGTCTCAACTTGAAGAATCTGAACCCATTCCAAATTTTACAAAGTCTATTTCCCTTGAAGAGGTTCAGACTTCTGGAGAACATCAACAAGCAGAACGAGATGATTCAACCGAAGCAGAGGATCAACAAACTTTCAAACCAAACAGTAACTAGAAGCACAAGTCAAGTCATCTGAAAGAACTCATCATTGGCAACATTGATGAAGGAATCCGCACCAGATCCAAAGAAAGGGAAGAGTCTAGTGATCTAGCACTTGTTTTTGAAAGCTGGATAGAAGCTATGCAGGAAGAACTCAGACAATTCAGCATCAACAATGTATGGGAGCCGATTCAAAAACCCAAAGGTAAATTGTGATTGGAACGAAATGGATTTTCAGGAACAAAATGAATGAGAATGGAAAAGTGGTTAGAAACAAAGCAAGACTCGTGGAAAAATGATATACATATGAAGAATGGATAGACTATGACGAGACCTATGCATCGATAGCGAGGTTAGAAGTAATTAGATTATTACTTGCTTTTGCTTGTTATAAAAATTTCAGGTTATTCCAGATGGATGTCAAAAGTGCATTCTTGAATGGGTTCATTTAAGAAGAAGTCTATGTGGAACAAACACTTGGATTTGAAGATCTAAGAAAGCTAGACTCAGTCTACAGACTGAAGAAGGCCTTGAATGGACTGAAGCAAGCACCTCGAGCTTGGTATGAAAGGTTGAGTAAGTTTCTAACTAAAAATGGTTTTGAAAATGCAAATGTTGATACTACCTTGTTTATAAAGAAAGAATGAAAAGATTTTCTGCTGGTACAAATTTATGTAGATGATATGATTTTTTGTTCTCCTAATGAAAGTCTCTGCAAGAAATTTTCAAGAACTATGTAGGATGAGTTCGAGATAAGCATGATGGGTGAGTTAAATTTCTTTCTGAGATTGCAAGTCAAACAATCGAAGAAAGGTATATTTATTCACCAAGAGAAATATGCAAGAGATCTCATCAAGAAATTTGGGTTGGAAAATTGCAAAAAGACAGAGACACCAGTGTCAAGTTCTTCGAAACTGGGAAGAAAGTAGATCAGAAGCTATACAGAAGCATGATCGGTTCACTTCTTTACCTAACTGCTTCTAGAGTTGATATTTTATTCTGTGTTTGCATTTGTGCTATATTTCAGTCTAATCCCAGAGAATCTCATTTAAGTACTGCAAAACGCATCATTAAATATGTTGCGACTTCTCGAAAGCTGGGTCTGTGTTATCCAAAAGAAGGAGACTTTACTCTTCTTGGATATTCAGACACTAATTTAACAAGTTGTAGAGTCGATAGAAAGAGTAAAACTGGCACTTGTCAACTGTTGGGAAATATGTTGGTATCTAGGTTCTCAAGAAAGCAAAGTATTGTAGCTTTATCAATAGCAGAAGCAGAGTATATTGCTCTTGGGAGTTGTTGCTCTCAAATCCTATGAATAAGACAATAACTAAGAGATTTTGGGATTGAAGAATCGTGTACCGAGATCAGATGTGACAATACCAATGCTATTAATCTCACCAAAAACCCAATTCTTCATTCAAGAGCAAAGCATATAGAGATTCGACATCACTTTATAAGAGATCATGTCCAAAATGGGGAGATCATGATTCAGTTCATTGATTCAAAGAATCAGTTGGTAGACATCTTCACGAAGCCTTTGGAGAAAAGCCTATTTGAGTCTATTCGCAACAAGCTAATATTATTTCTCCTCTGGAATAAAGTCTGAAGTTGGTTAGACTCAGAATGTCCAGAAGCTACTTCAGCATGAGAATGTATCGAATCCAGGTATTTTATTTTTAGTATGGAAAGGTATGATTAACCTAATCGTCGCTTGCCTATTTTATTTTTAGAAGTTATCTTTTCTTGCTAAAATTCGAATTTTGAATTTTTGGTAGTTTTTATTTTTAGTTTATTTCGAAAAGGCAGTTTTCTTTTTTCTTATGATGGTTCGAATACCTCTTTTCTTTGTGACCTTTCATTTTCTTTATATACCATATTGTATTTCTTTCAAGCACTTCATTTCAAACCCTAAAATATAGACTCTCTTCTTCCTTGTCTTTTACTCTCAAGTTTGTTCTACAAGTTTCCATCGTTTCTTCTCTCGAACCTGTCTGTGAAATCCTCCAAGCCTACAAACATGTCTTACCAAAGGAAATCCTCTCGGATTGCAAGCAAGGGGCCTCGAAATGTGCCAGAAGGGCAAACACATTTCAATCTCATTGAGGAAGATTCGCTGTGCAACTCTCCACAGCAATCTTTGTAGAATTCTCCACAGAATTCTTTGCAGCACTATCCGCATAATCCTCCGTGCCAACAATTGGAAGAGGAAGTCGAGGAAGACGCAATTCCTCTCAAGACTTCAACCCGCAAAGTTCTTTAAAAGCATTACACTTATTTGAAGTAGGGTGGTACTCTTATAACTTTTATCATTGATTTTCTAAGAGAAAAAGGGCATAAGAACGAGACTTTGTTCTTAAGAATGATGAAACGGTTGGGTATAGCGCCAAAAGGGTTAGCAGACAAAGCCTTTCTTTATTTTCCTACAGACCCTAGGTTCGGTTCTAATCATCTTGAAAACAAGGATGATGATGAGAGATTCTATTCGAATTTTCAACCAAGAATGGGTGTTGCTGCTGATGTTCCTAGAGAGAGGATGAAACTATTTCGTTCTAAAGAGCACAAAAAGGTTTACTTCCAAATGCCGAAGAGAGGGGTGATGAACCCTCGAACTGTCGATTTTGACTTCCTTGACTTGATCAAGGTTAACTTGAGGGAAAAGTTAGCCTTCCTTCAACTCGAGAGTTTTTGTTCTGAGATGGCTATTGCATATCTAGAGTTAACTACATTTTTCTATTTGAATTTGTCTTTTCTTGACTAGAATCAAATCCAGTTTACTATGAGTAATAAAGACTATGTGGTGGATGTTGACACACTAGCAAACATTATTGGGGTGGAAAGGAGTGGTTTTCAACCAATCAGTGTCTCATTTGGTCAAGCAATGAGATTTCTTGTTAAGGACATATTACTAGAAGGAAGCATCACATATTCTAGATTACCAACCTCAAATGTTCTACTGCACAAAATTGTCATCAACTACATCAAATCGAAGGCTGCATCAAAAACAGATGTTTTTAGATTTGAAGCAAGACTCATGTTTGCTATCTGCAATGGGATACGCTTCCTCTCCCTCATACTATCCTGATGCACATGTACATGACAGTTATGAAGGATAAAGGATAGTTGCCTTATTTTGCATTGGTTACAAAGTTGTTTAGACATTTTTAGATCAAGTTTCTTGCCTCACTTTGCTCTCGAATTGTTGCTCCTATGATAATAGAATTGAAGATGATTTCGAAGATGAGGTTGAAGGATCTGAACAAGGTTATTGAATGCTTGAAGAATGAGTCCTTTAGCAAAACCAAGGAAGTTCTGCTGGAAAAAAGAGGAAAGGCAAAGAAGTTGTGTATGAACCTATAAAGAAGAGGAGATCACTTATCTTGTAGGACGAAAAGGATGAAGATGATCTTATAATTTCTACCATTGCCTTAAAAAATCTTTGAGGTTTTGTTGGTTCTGAGAAACAAACAAAAAGAGAAGGAGGAAACAGACAAGAAGAAGAAGAGCAAGAAAAGCAAGGAGAGCATGACGAAGCAGAAGAAATAGAGAAGGGAGAAATAGAAAGAGAAGAAGGAACAAGGGCTAAAAAAGAAGAAGAAGGTCATTCTGAAAAGAAAGATGAGGAAGACTCTTATGAAGCAATAGTTGCAATATCTTTATCCTAGGATTTAGAAGCAACTAAGAGTGGACTAATAGGAGTACATACAGAGAAAGAACATCACTCTCGCTCCGAACACAAGAAGACACAAGAAGAAGGAATCCCTTCTCCACCTGTAGGCATAAAAATAGGGGGAGCTGTTGAGAAAACAGGGACTTCTTCTCCTCATTTTGCGAGTGATGGCATAAGTCGATCTCTTGTAGACTTAGAAGATGTTTATATTTCTCAATTTCCTGAAGCTAACATTGAAGAATCTACTTCGAGTCTTGGTGCTAGACAAGTTGATGTTCCCTCATCTCTCAATTCTCCTAGAATTCACTTTGCTAAAGCTAGTGCGCAGACTGAACCAAATGCTGACTATCCAAGGATGATAGAACTCCTTTTGGAAGTTAAAGCTCAGCAATAAGCCATGGAGATTGAGATTCAGAAACTTCACACTGCATTGAGATCCTCTTCTGATTTTCACTCTGAAAAGGTACAGTTTTTAGACACTCAGGTACATACTTTGAATCAACAAGTCTCTCAAACTGTGGTCAAGAATGATCAGACTGATCAGATTCTCAAGATTGTTCAGACTCAAGTCGAGAATGTTCATCGCCAATGCCAGAAGGTTAAGGAGGTAGTGCAGTCCATGGGGGATTTCCAACCAGTTCAAGTTCCTCGACAACCTTGATTCTTTTCTATTTTGACTTTCTCCACTGTTTGTTGTTGACAAAAAGGGGGAGGATGTGCAGATTTAAACTTCTGAACTTAACTTTTTACAAATTTGATTTAAGTTTGTTTGATATTTTGAACAATTATATTTTGCAGCAATCTTTGTGGTAGTTTATGGATGTGGATGTTTAAATCTTGATGTGTGTCTAAGTTTTTTCAAGATTAACATGTTTTTTGTGGTTGCATAATTGATGATATCATGTACTGCTAAAAGTTATTTTGTAAGTTATAAATCTTTAAATCTGCAGAAAAGTTTTGTCACCACCAAAAATGGAGAGATTGTTGGAGAAAACTCTTTTGATGTTTTGAAGCTGACAAAACTTATCTACATTCTGTTCTGAAAATTTCCAGACTTTTGTGTTAAAGTCTGTTTTACATCAGAAGTCTGCTCACTCTGACGAATTCCAGACTTAATGTAGATAATGAAGACTTATCCAGACGCGGGATTATCTTTTTTTTCTTCAAGGGTTTGGTTTGTATGGATTATATATGGTATTCTAGTTAGAAATATCACCTACGAGATTGATTATATTTATTGGAATCAATTTAGATACATCAAATCTTTTCAGAAGGCAAGTAAATTTGAAAAGAATCTAATTATGAAAACCAAGATCCTGATTATATGGGCAAACGAGATTGATAGGTTTTTATCACAATCTTCAAACGGCTCGAGATCTCCTTAATTGATTCTATCCAACGGGTTGATTGGAAAAATATCTTTGGAAAGTGCCAACGGTCGAAAAGGATGAAGGAGTATTTGAGGAGGACTCTCCAATTGTTCGATAGAGTGCGTGTGTGACATCTTGAAATTCGAGTCCTCTGAGGAATGAATGGATGTGAATTTCGTTAATGCATTGTTGGTTGATCTCACTCGGAATTGATCACTCCTAAGATACTGACCTTGAGGGGAAATGCTAATAAGGATAGAACTCGTACCACTAAAGGACTCGACCTGGGAAAACAACTTAACCGTGAGACTTGGGTGGTGACAATCCTGTAATTAGACAGGCTGATTCTGAGGACGACTAGAAGTCAATTCACGGACAGAACATAATGGAACGACGGGTGATTCCGTTTACTATTATCAAATCCACGAACGACCTTATGTCGATCCTCAGTAATTGTGTACTTTGAAATAAAAATCTATCTTCCGTAATTTCATGTTGACAAGGACGTCCATGCGTCGAGATGTCTTGAACGTGGTTTGGCATGAGTCGGTTACACAAGAATCCTCAAAGCCACCTGTTACTCTGAGTTGTACCCAAAATGGCATTAAGGCGAAATTGACATGGCATGAGAACTAAAGATTGGACTTCGAGTTATCGAGAACGTCCGAGACAGACTTCGGATGAAGCTACTTCAACAGTCGACATAGCCAATTAAGCCAAGCAGTTGAAAAAGAGATTTTCGGACCGAGGAAACAAGCTCGTGAGGATGTGGGCCGGGCCAAACTAGTGTGGGCCATAGGCCCAAGGTGGGACTACCCATTATGGGCCCAAAGCAAGCAAATGAGACCATTGGGCCCAAACCAACTATTCATCTTTCAAGCCCATGGTCTAACCTTAAGCTCATTTGAGCCTAATCAATTCCCAAGCCCACTCCTATTCATGGCCAAGCCCATTTCTTAGGCCCATCCACTAATTTCAGCCCAAGGATAGTTTGGTAATTTGTGCAAGGTGGAAATGACCAAATTGCCCCCGAAAGCAAATGGATAAGAGCAAAGGAAGAGAGAGAAAGTGGGGTCAAGGGCATGGGGACTTGAAGCAAGGATGTGAGGGCATGATGGGGTGTGTAGTAGGCCTCACATCATGCTCTCTCTCCCCTCCTTGAGCTCTCTCTCTCCTTGTTTTCCCTTCCTCCAGTTTTTGTTCCAGCAGACCCTCTTCCAAAGATCTTAGTTGAAAGTGATCTTCCTAGACGAACTAGCCTTCGTGCCACCCACTGTTGTCTTCAAGACATCCAGACCGTTCGCCTAGAGCTGGCCGTTTGACCTGCCGCCCGATCAGAAGCCAGCAGTAGTCTCATCACGTGGCTGTTCTACTCCAGCTGACCTTTTGTTCAAAACTTGTGTTAAAAGTTATCTTCCCGGATGAATTAGGCCACAATCCACCCACCACCGTGTCCATAAGAGATAGTCAGTACGGAAAGTGGTCGCCACTCGCCGAACGAAGCCTCCGGTCGTCCCGAATTCTGGTGAGAAGCCACCGCTTGTTGGATCGCCTAGAGTTCGCCCAGTTTCGCCTGTTTAGAATTTGTAGCCTGTTTTCTCCCTTTCCGACCATTCTTTCACCTAGCTAAACTACTAGCAACTCCCCCTTGACCCCCAGGTTCCGTCAATTGCCGGCCACCCCCTCACCGGAGCTCCGATTAGCCCTTTCAACTCCGTTTCTCCTCCAGTAGTCAGTTTTTAAGAGTTACAGAGAGAAGCAGAGGCTGTGGTTGCTGTGTTGAGCTTAAGACCACCTTGGATCATCGTGGTAGAGGTCCTAGTGCGTAGCCACCATTGTCACTGCCGCGTCAGTGTCTCCGGCCCGCTTAACGGGTGAGTTTAGCTCATAATCCTTTGATTAGAGCCGAAACTTGCTTAGGATTAGTTTAATTAGTGTTAATTCTAGTTTAGGTGATTTAATTAAGTTGTATTAGCTCTAAGATAGGTGGTTAGATGGATGAATTAGATTAGTTTAGCTTAATCTTGGTTTATTTGCTTAATTGTGCTTATGTGTTTAATTAAGTTTGTTTTGCTTAATTAATTGTTTGATTGTTTTAAATAATGTTTTGTTTAACTTCTGAGTTTAATTTCTTAGTTATTTAATTATGAAAATTTACTATTCACGCGACGAGACACTATTCACAAATTACTATTCATGCGCACTGATCACGGGGGTACTGTTCATGCACACTGTTCACGTGCACTGTTCACCAGAGAATGAAAAGTAGTCTAAATTCATGTATTTTGATTCTATGAACTGAATGGATATGTAAATGCATGGGCATTCACATGAATTGAGTAATGATTTGTGCAATTGATTGCTGAATTATGAAATTGAGTGGTGATTGTGAAAAGTATGTAATTTCTTTAGAAAATCCTTGGTGTCGGGTTTAACACCGAAAATGGATTCTAGGTATTATATCAAACAGTGGGGTTTGAAAAAGAATGGTATTAGTTTTTCTAGTTCGATTTTGACTGTGTACCCACACATGTCTATTTTCTGGGATGTTTTTAGCATGAAGAAAATAGGCTAGGATCACCATTTTAATGGAAGCATTTGGGTGCAATATACAGTGTCATAGGCTGAGATTGATTGGTTAAGAGAACTCATCCCCGATTGAGTTGGGTGGATGTTACCCTATATGGGATACCCACTGAGTGGGATTCGAATGGTAGTAGTGGCTAAGTTGATTGGACCTTTGCTCCTTCGGGAACGCCGTCATTGTAGTGACGAAGCCGTGCTCTAAGGTGGGGAGACGATGCCTGGCTAAATGTCAATAGATAGCCGAACTGCAAGTAGGCTATGCCCATGTGTGGTAGTAATAACAATTGGAACGCATGCTGAGTGTTATCGACGTGCCGGATTACGGGACGAAATTTTGTGGCATGGTATGGGACATGTCATAACGATTTGATTTTATAATCAAGGGCCTAGTTGTTGTTGGTTATGTAAAAGTGTTCGCGTTCTTGTACTCGAGCCTTAGAGATGGCTTTTGTTTATAAACTAGTTTGTCTATGAAAGTGTGGCTTGTAATGAAATTGTTGTCCTGCTTTCCTATCCCATGTATGTTGTTGTCAGGGTATTGGTAATTCACTTCTGCATGTGCAATAAAAATGAAAGGGTCGATGACGAGACCTGGGAATGTAGCAAATTTCTATCGACCACCAAGGGATGTGCACGTGCTCGAGGTTCGAGGCGTGACATCCCCATTTAGTGGTATCAGGCAAGGTTACTGTTTGGAATAGTGAGTAGGAAAGGCTTTTTCCTCATGTAGACGCTTGTGATTAGCTAGCTAATTGGTAGTTAGTTTGGTGTGGGTCACTCAGTTTTCCTAATTCAGTGAGGAATTGGAAAGTAGGTTCTTTAGAGATCTTGTAGAATGAGTGATCTGAAGTAGAGGAGTCCTTAGAAGAAGACTGTTGCATCTATCACCTAGGGTAGGATGCCGACTAGAGTCGGTACCTAAGGTAGAGTGCAGGTTGAGGCTAGTGCTAGTGGAGTAGCACTGCCACTGGTTGGTGCTGGGGTAACAGCTCCTAGTGATCCGAGAATGGACGGGATCATGCAAGCGCTAGAGGCGATGGGAAATCGGATGGAACAACAAGCCCATAATCAAGCTATCACTATAGCCGCTGCTACTGCAGCCGCCACTATTGCCGTCAATGTCGCCATTGATGCTGCAGCTGCTGCCGTAGCTATTGCCGCACCTACTGCCGCACTTGCCGAGGTTCCACCTAGGAATGTGGTTGCCGTGAGGCCTATGTATAAATTAGTGGAATAGTTTTTGAAGCTGAATTCGCCAAAGTTCATAGGAGCAAGAGATCTCAAAGTTGCAACCCTGTGGATTCAAGAGCTGGAGAATGCCTTTGAACTACTGATGTGCACTAAGGTAGAGAAGGTCGTTCTTGCAGTCTACTAACTAAAAGGGATTGCAGGCACATGGTGGAGAGCCACCAGAGGAACAGTATTTCCTAAAGACGTGGTTCTGAAGTGGAACGCCTTTATTGAGGTCTTCAACAACAAATACTTTTCTGACTATGCTAGAGAGATAAAGATGGTGGAGTTTCAGCGCCTTCACCAAGGTACGATGTTGGTAGATCAGTACGAAGCGAAGTTCGCTGAACTGTCACAATATGCCCCTGAACTGATCCAAAATCCGGTAAACCGAGTTAGAAGGTTTAGTGATGGGCTCATATCGAATGTGAAAAGCCCGTTGGTGCCACTCGACCTAAAGGACTACAATAACCTCTATAAACGAACCTAGCTGATCAAGAGGGACTTGAATGAACAAGCCACCGCATTTAGGTCACAGTTCGAGTCAAGCAGAAATGGTAATCGATTTGGGAAGAGGTCGATGATTGGAGGAGAGTATCCTATTCATCCCAACTGAAAAGGGCAGGATCGGAATGTCGGCACCCAACTCGAATGGCATATGCCAAATTTGGAAGAGGAAGCATGGACTAACTCAGTGTTTGGGTTTATCAAGAGTGTGCTATGGATGTAACCAGCATGGTCACTAGGTGAAGGATTGTCCATGTAGATAGATGGGACCACAGTAGTTTTAACCACCGCCACCGATGGGACAGAACAAAGGGAACGTGCCGCAGAATGCACCGATTAGGGGAATAATGTTTTTGGGATAATTTTATCAATATGGCACATTGGAACTTTGGTTAGACTTGTAGAATTTCAGTTTGTTGAAATGAAGTGGTAAATAGGAGAATTACTAGTTAGAGTGGTACTTGGTTGTTTGTGCTTATGTATAATTTTGAGATTGTAATGAAAAAGATTGGCTCAATGAGCATCTTGTTGTAATGAATTATCGTTATGTAGCAATCCGGTTTGTTCCGTTATTGTGTGAAAATTTCGAGTTTGTCAAAAATCTTAAAGGATCCTCATTTGTTTAATGTCGTCATTTAAGACAACTCGTTTATGGGATGTAGGTTGCCAATGTTATTTGGCAATTGTAATGGATACGAGAGTTGAGGAACCGAATGTGGAGAACATCGCTGTGGTACGGAAGTTAGGAATCATTCGGTTTACTCCTAGAAGGGAAGATCGAGTCGTGATTGTGTTTATTGACGACAACTGGGTATACTCTAGAAGTCTAGAAGAGTATGAAAGATGTTTAAGGGTAGTGCTTCAGACCTTGCAAGAACATGGATGGGATTTTTGTGAACTCGACCAAGACTGAAGCCATAGTCAAGTGGCTAAGATTGATGATAGTGACAGAGATCAGAAGTTTCTTCAGGTTGACAGGTGTTACAGACAGATTTGTGAGGAGATTTTCAGCAATAACTATGCCTCTGACTAGATTGCTAAAGAAGGCAGAGAAGTTCATAGGGATAGATAAGTGCGAACATAGTTTCCAAGAGCTTAAGCGGAAACTAACTACCACACTAGTGCTGACAATTCCGTTTGATTCTGGAGGACTTTTGCAACCTTCGGAGCTTCCCGAGTAGAAGTGGGAACACATCATGATAGTCCTTGTGATGGGACTACCGAGAAGTCAATCGACGCCATCAAGGTCATCTGAGAAAGTATGAACCGGACTCGACTCGTGCATAGAACTTTGAAAGAATTGATGGTGTAGATGCAAGAATTGTTGGATAAAGGATTTACATGTCCTAGTGCATCACCTTGGAGAGTACCAGTTCAGTTTGTGAGAAGGAAAGATGGGTCATTGTGCCTTTACATCGACTATCGACAACCCAACTGGGTGGTAATCAAGAGCAAGTATCGATTGCCAAGAATTGATGATCTGTTTGATTGGTTACAGGGAGCTCTGATGTTCTCGTAGGTCGATCTGAGTATGGGTTACCATCAGTTGAGGATTAAGAAAGAATTGAACAAGAGACAGTGTCATCGGATGGAACGTCTCAAGGACTGTAATTGCAACCTCCTGTATCACCCCGAGAAAGCTAGTAAAGTTACAGCTATGTTGAATCGAAAGTCATCGATTGCGCAAATGGTGACTCATGAATGGACTATACTTGAACGAGCTGGAGATTCGATTTCAAATCTGAGGTAGGCCACCTTTGTCTTATGGTCATCCTCAGAATTGAACCAGAAGTGCAACTAAGAATCAAGACGTTGCGGTTAATAGACCCACAGATCTAGAAGATTCTACAAAAAGATACGGAAAGGAGAAAGGCTGATTTTGAAAGCTACTGAGGACAGAACATTAAAATTTTGTGGACGATTGTTTGTACCCAATGATGTGGATCTTAAGGAAAAGATCTTGTTAGAAGCTTACAATAGCAGTTATCAGTAGACTGCTCCAATGACATCGTTTTAAGCGTAGTGTGGCAGAGAGTACATAATTCTAGTTTGTTGGGATGAGGTCAAAGTGTAGAAGGGTACAGACCTAGAGTTAGTTCACCAATTAGTGGATTCAGTTGCAGTCATTAAGGAAAGATTAAAGACTGCTCAGAGTCATTAGAAATGTTATACTGTTAAGAATCGAAGGCCATTGGAATTCCAAGTTAGTAGGCACATCTTTCTGAAGGTGTCACCAATGAAGGGTGCTTCGTGCTTCTGCAAAAAGAGAAAATTGAGTCCGGGGTATGTAGGTCCCTTTGAGATTCTGGAAAGAGTCGGGACTCTAGCATATTGTCTTGCATTGCCGCTAAGGTTGGTGTAAGTGCATGACGTCTTTCACGTGTCGATGTTGAGGATGTATGAGCTTGACCCGATCCACATGCTAAATCTTGAAGAATTAGACATGGATGACAGGGTGTTGTACGTGGAAAGCTCGGGTTCAGATTGTGGATCGGAAGGAATAGGTTTTTCACACCAAGACAACCTCATTGGTCAAAGTGGTCTGACAACACCACGGGACGGAAGAAGCTAATTGGGAAAGCGAAGATTCGATGAGACGACTGTACCTCCACCTTTTTGTTTAAGAATTTATAAAGGTTTAAATTTTGAGGACGCAATTTTTATAAGAGGGGACGAGTTGTGACATCCTGAAATTCGAGTCCTCTAAGGAATGAATGGATGTCAATTTCGTCAATGCATTGTTGGTTGATCTCACTCGAAATTGATCACTTCTGAGATACTAACCTTGAAGGGAAAGACTAATGAGGACATAACTCGTACGACTAAAGGACTCGACCTGGGAAAACGACTTGACCGTGAGACTTGCATGATGATGATCCTGTAGATAGGTAGATTGATTCTGAGGATGACTAGAAGTCGATTTACGAATGGAACAACGGGTGATTCCGTTTACTGCTATCGAATCCACGAATGACCCTATGTCGATCCTCAGTAATCGTGTACTTTGAAATAAGAATCTATCCTCCGTAATTTCATGTTGTCAAGGATGTCCATGCGTCGAGATGTCTTGAACGTGGTTTGGCACAAGTCAGTTACGCATGAATCCTCAAAGCCACCTGTCAGTTTTAGTTGTACCCAAAATGGCAGTAAGGTGAAATTGACATGGCATGAGAACTAAAGATTGGACTTTGAGTTATCGGGAATGTCCAAAATGGACTTTGGATGAAGCTACTTCAACAATCGACAGAGCCAATTAAGCCGAGCATTGGATTTTCGGACTGAGGAAGCAAGCCCGTGAGGATGTGGGCCGAGCCAAGCCAATGTGGGCCTTAGGCCCAAGGTGGGACAGCCCATGATGGGCCCAAAGCAAGCAAATGAGACCATTAGGCCCAAACCAACTATTCATCTTTCAAGCCCATGGTCCAACCTTAAGCCCATTTGAGCCCAATCAATTCCCAAGCCCACTCTTATTCATGGCCAAGCCCATTTCTTAGGCCCATCCACCAATTTCAGCCCAAGGATAGATTGGTAATTTGTGCAAGGTGGAAATGACCAAATTGCCCCCAAAAGCAAGTGGATATGGGCAAAGGAAGAGAGAGAAGGTGGGGTTAAGGGCATGGGGACTTGAAGCAAGGATGTGAGGGCTTGATGGGGTGTGTAGTAGGCCTGACATCACACTCTCTCTCTCTCCCTTCCTTGAGCTCTCTCTCTCCTTGTTTTCCCTTCCTCCAGTTTCTCTTCTAGCAGACCCTCCTCTAAAGATCTGAGTTGAAAATGGTCTTTCTAGATGAACCAGTGTTGGAGAAATCTTTCCAGAATATTTTGAAGCTGACAAAACATTTCTATCAGTCTAGTCTGGTAATAGCAAGCCTTATGTTTAGAGTCTGAAGACTTTCAGATTCCCAGACTCAAGACTCAAGACTCAAGACTATTCTCACCGTGCGTCTTTCTAATCCGAAAGAACGAAGGCAATCCGAGCCAAAGTATTTGGTTGAGGATTTAGTCCTATCCTCTGGAGAAGATATCTTGGCTAGATAATTATAACGGATTTTTTCATTCGTAATCAAGATCATTTGAAGATCCGATGGTCGACGAAGTATTCTTGGAAGGTTCTATTCTTGGAAACCAAGATCTTGATTGTATGGGCGAACAGGATTGATGGGCTATCATCAGGTTCCTTTAATAGCTCGAATGATCTTCTTGATTGATTCCGTCCAACGGGTAGATTGGAGGAATTCCTTTGGTAAGTGCCAACGGGTATGATGGCATGAAGGAGTATAAAAGGAAGACGTTCTAGTTATTTTAAGATATGATCGATAGAGAAATTCCAGAGTCTGAAGCACCTTGATTATTAGTCGATACATTCTGAGCGAAATTGTACACACAGAGAGTGTCTATACTTAGTGATACCTTGAGCGAGTGTGGTAGATCATCTATACCGAGAAATCAAGGAAGAACATCGCTGTAACATCTCTTTGTTCATAGTGGAATCCAGCCAATAGGCTGTCAGTGCAGAAGAGTGGACGTAGGCTTGAAATAAGCCGAACCACTATAAACCGCGTGTTCAATTTTCTCTTCCATTCTCTCAGTTCTATTTACTTTGATTATTGTTTGTCTCAAATCTATCAACTGTCTAGTATTGTGCAATTTTCGAGAAAAATCTTTTGTATACCTATTCACCCCCCTCTAGGTACTTATTCTAGCTATATCAATTGGTATCAGAGCTTTGGTTCTCACTATATTTGAAGTGTTTTACTTCAGAGTAAAAGATCCATGGCTAGTATGCTAGCACCAGGGCTGGTGGAATGGCAAAGCAATACTAGACCACCCTACTTTGATGGAAAGGATTACAACATCTGGAAGAACAAGATGAAAGCCTTTCTACGATCAAAGGATCCTCTGGAATGGGATGTTGTAGAAAAATGAATTACTCCTACAGCTGCATCAGTCTCTGAAAGAGGAAAAGAAACTGTTGAGACCAGCGGAATGACTCAGGAAGAGATAATGAAGAGACAAGCACTCGATGCAAAAGCAATTTACTCTTTATATTGTGCTTTGTCACCAACTGAATATAACCGAATATATTCTTGTGTTATAGCAAAAGAAATTTGGGATAGATTGCATATCACCTATGAAGGAACAGATCGAGTGAAGGAGACCAGAATCAATATTCTCCTCGATCAATATGAAGCCTTCAAAATGAAACTAGGAGAATCTATAACTGACATGTTTAGCCGTTTTACATATATTGTCAATGGTCTTGAGAATCAAGGACAAAAAATTTCTGATCCTATGAAGGTAAACAAGCTACTGCGTGGACTCTCCAAGGATTGGAATCACATAAAGACTTCAATAAGAGAGACGCAGAGAATTATGCCACTATCGTCGACGAGCTGATTGGAACTCTTCAGTCTTATGAAGTGGAACGAATTAATGAAGATGAAGATCCAAAAGGTAAGAAATCCATTGCATTAAAATCAAATGATAATTCTGATGTTACAGATTCTGAAGATGATATGGGCGATGAGGAGCTTGCTCTCATGATAAGAAGATTCAGAAAACTGAATAGAAAAGGGAGGAGGTTCAACTCAAGGAAACAAAGTTTTCAAAGACAGCAAACCAAGTCTGTTGATGATGAGGAACCAAACAAAGATGTAGTTTGCTTTGGATGTAAGAAAAGAGGACACATCAAACCCAACTGTCCTCTTCTGAAGAAAAAGAAAGGAAAAGTTGAAAAGTCTCGAAAGGCTCTCAAAGCTGAAACACGGAGTGATACGAGTGTGAAGAAAGTGAGGATGAATATGCCAACTTATGTCTGATGGCGCAATCAGACTCAGACTCAAACTCTAAAACAGACTTAGACAGTGAATTTGAGGTAAGTGATTTTAAAATTCCTGCCAAAGTTTCTAAATATATAGATGAACTGTGTTTTAGTCTTAAGACTTCTCTCAAAAGGATTTCCAAACTTAAAAAGGAAAACTCTGCTCTAAAACAACAGGAAAATGTTTTAAAAGAAAAAGTTGAATGTTTAGACAAGAATGTTTTCACTCTTAAAGAAAATGAAGATAGTCTTTTAAAAGAAAATGCTCTTTTAAAAACTGACTTATCAAATATTTCAAAGAAATTTTCAATAGGGTCCGAGAAACTTGACAAAATTCTTTCAATTCAAAGACCTTACTTCAATAAGTCTGGTCTAGGTATGACAACAAAAACTATTCCCTTAATTGATTTTCCTAAAGTAAAAGAAAGAATCAAGCAAAGACCCTCGAGAGAGGCTTACAAAAATCATTTCAAGAAGGTTTTTGTAAAGTCTGTAGGTCGAGATGCCCTCAGGTGTTCAAAGTGTAACAGTTTGGATCACTTTGAAAAAGAGTGTCCTATGGTTTGGAAACCTGTTAAGAAAGTATGGGCTAATACTGTTTATTTTACTAACACCAAAGGACCCAAGAAAATTTGGGTACCTAAGAAAGCTTGAGACTCTCTTTTAAATGCGGGTCTCCGTCAAGAAAAAGGTAAAGTGGTATCTTGACGGTGGATGCTCAAGACACATGACAGAGACTCAAATTGCTTCATAAAACTTGTTCAAGTAAATGGTGGAAAAGTTTCATTTGGAGGAAACAAAGCAAAGGAAGTATTGTGGGATTTGGAACTGTGAAAATTGGAAATCTCACAATAAGTAATGTTTCCCTAGTGGAAGGACTCAATTACAATCTTCTCAGCATCAGTCAACTATGTGATACTGGTTTTAAGATCTTCTTCCAAGAAGGAACATGTTCTGGTATCAGCAAAGACTCTACTCAGTCTTTCATGGGTCGAAGACATGGAAACATCTATCTCTTGGATGTAAAACCGGATGAATCGCAATGCTTAATCTCAATTCAAGACGAAGCAAGCTTATGGCACAGAAAGCTTGGTCACATCAACATGAAGCAATTAGCCAAAATCTCTTCAAAGCAGCTTGTTCGAGGTCTACCCAAATTACCATACCAAAAATCTGATCCATGCACTCCATGTATTTTGGGAAAACATGTAAGAAATTCATTTAAGTCAATAAATCATGTTTCTACTAATCATGTACTGCAGCTGCTGCATATGGATCTCTTCGGACCAACTAGAACCCAGAGCATTGGAGGTAAGAAATATTGCCTAGTAATTGTGGACAATTACTCACGATTTACTTGGGTATATTTCCTTGCAAGTAAATCCGAAACCTTCTCGTATTTTGAGAAATTTGCTAAAAAGGTTCAAAACGAAAAAGGATGTGTTATCTCCAGTATAAGAACAGATCATGGAAGTGAATTTGAAAATCAAGATTTTACAAAATTTTGTGATGAATTTGGCTTTAAGCATGTGTTCTCCTCTCCATATACTCCTCAGCAAAATGGAGTTGTGGAAAGGAAGAATAGATCTCTTCAAGAAATGGCTAAAACTCTTTTAATTGAAAGTAAGATTTCTTCACGATTTTGGGCTGAAGCTGTTTCAGCAGCGTGCTATATAATCAATAGAGTCTTCTTAAGACCCATTCTAGAAAAAACCCCTTATGAGTTATTCAAAGGTAAGAAGCCTATTGTTTCATACTTTCATGTATTCGGTTGCAAATGCTTTATATTGAAAAATGCTAAAGATCAAGTTTGTAAGTTTGAAGAAAGATCAGATGAAGGCATCTTTCTTGGATATTCTTCATCAAGCAAAGCCTACAGAGTCTACAACAAGAAGAGTCAGTCTGTGGAGGAGTCAATGAATGTCAAATTTCAAGACTCTATGCAAGATGAATCCAGTCAGACTCATTATGAAGAGTCTGAATCTGCTTCAGACTCTCTAAAGCCTACAACTCAAGAAGCAACTCAGACTCTGGAAGACCAGCATCAAGCTGTTCGTGAAGATTCAAATAAAGAAAGAGATCATCAACCAGACAAATCAACCAGCAATTGGAAGCATAAGTCCAAGTCATCCCAAAGAACTCATTATCGGCGAAATTAATGAAGGAATTCGCACTGAGATCCAAAAGGCGTGAAGAGTCTAGTCTTTGTGGCTCTCATTTTGAAATTGAACCAAAGAGCATAGAAGAAGCTTTATCGATGAAAGCTGGATTGAAGCTATGCAAGAAGAGCTCGACAGTTCAACATTAATGATGTCCGGGAATTGACATCTAAACCAAAAGGTAAAACTGTTATTGGAGCCAAATGGGTGTTCGGGAACAAGATGAATGAGAAAGGAAAAGTCGTACGAAACAAAGCAAGACTCGTGGCCAAAGGATACACGCAAGAAGAAGGAATAGACTATGATGAGACTTACGCTCCAGTAGCAAGGTTAGAAGCTATTTGATTATTACTTGCGTTTGCTTGCTATAAAAATTTCAGGTTATTCCAAATGGACATCAAAAGTGCCTTCCTAAATGGATTTATCCATGAGGAAGTTTATGTGGAACAACCACCAGGGTTTGAAGACCCAAAGAAGCCGGGATTCAGTCTTGGACCGAAAAAGGCATTATATGGTTTAAAGCAAGCACCTCAAGCTTGGTACGACAGACTAAGTAAGTTCTTAATACAGAATGGTTTTGTCAAAGGTAAAGTAGATACTACTCTATTTATCAAGAAGGAAAACAAAAGGTTTTTACTTGTTCAAATATATGTAGATGATATTATTTTTGGATCTTCTAATGAAAGTCTGTGCAAGAAATTTTCTAAGTCTATGCAGGATGAGTTTGAAATGAGTATGATGGGAGAGTTAACATTCTTTCTTGGACTCCAAATAAAACAATTGAAAGAAGAAACTTTTATTTATCAAGAAAAATATGCTATTGATCTTGTCAAGAAGTTTGGACTGGAAAAATGCAAAAAGACCGACATACCTATGTCAAGTTCTCTGAAGATAGACAAAGATGAAGAAGGAAAGAAAGTTGATCAAAAGCTGTACAGGAGCATCATTGGTTCACTTCTTTATCTTACCGCTTCTAGACCCGACATTTTGTTGAGTGTTTGCATCCGTGCTAGGTTTCAATCAGATCCTAGAGAATCCCATCTCAGTGCTGCGAAACGTATTATTAAATACGTTGCTTCATCTTCAAGCATCGGTCTTTGGTATCCTAAGAAGGGAGACTTTAATCTTCTGGGATATTCAGACGCAGATTTGACCGGTTGCAGAGTTGACAGAAAGAGCACTTCGGGAACTTGCCAGTTGCTTGGAAGCAGGACAGTGTCTTGGTTTTCAAGAAAACAGAGCATTGTGGCTCTTTCAACAATAGAAGCAGAGTATGTAGCTCTTGGAAGCTGCTGTTCGCAAATTCTATGGATAAAACAACAGCTACAAGACTTTGCAATTGAAGACTCATGGACAAAGATTAGATGTGACAACACCAGCGCAATCAATCTCACTAAAAATCCAATCCTTCACTCAAGAGCAAAGCATATAGAGATTTGACATCATTTCATTAGAGATCATGTTCAAAATGGAGAAATCTCGATTCAATTTCTTGATTCAAAGAGCCAACTAGCGGATATATTCACAAAGCCTTTGGAGAAAAATCAATTCTATTTTATTCGCTCCAGACTCAACATTTTGAAGTTTGAGGAAGTTAAAGTCTAAAGACTATCCAACCGTTAGACTCAGCCATTCATGGCTATAGACTGTAAGTTGTTATTATACTCAATCTCGAAAAGGTACGATCATTAGTTCAGTTAATTTATAATTTCCGTGAAAAACGGAATCGTGTCTTTTCAAAAATATTAACTTATTTTTGGCAGTTATCGATTTCAAAAGAGACGACTGTTCATTTTCCATTTTTAAACTAAGTTATATATATACAGTTTTCCTCCTAAAAGGCATTCTCCTCCCAATCCTGTCTCTACTTCGTGTTCATCTTCGAGAAAGTTGTCAACTTTTCTTGGGAAAGCGAGTAAAGGAATCTTTCAACGACAAGGAATGATGTCTTCTTCGAGAAAGTCATCAAGAATCGCGAACAGGGGACCACAAAGAATGAGGAAGGGGCCTACACATTTCGATCTCACCGAGGAGGAAGATTTACCGAGTCAGCAATAGAGCCCGATTCACTCTCCTCCACGTCAATCTTCACCATCTACCCCACAAGGTGTGGGTCATCAACTGGAGGAAGAAATAATCGAGGACGCAGACCCTGTAAGAGTCCAAAAACCCGCTTTTATTTACAAGCTCTATCATGTGTTGAAAAGCATTGGGTCTCCACTGAATGTCGTAGATGATTTTCTTAAAGATAAGAATTATGGGAATGAGTATATTTTTCTGCAGAAAATGGAGGATTTGGGAGTTGCTCCCAAAGGAAAGACTGAGGAAGCACTTGCGAACATTCCAAGTGACCCTCGTGTACCGGGACTGAATCTGACTGATGGGAACGATGATGATAAGATGTTCCTTGAATTCCAACCTAGAATGGGTGTTGCAGCAAAGGTGAAGGGAAATCGGATGGATTTATTCAAATTGAAGGATCAGGAGAATCTGTTTTTCAGATTGTTGAAAAGAGGGGTGATAAACCCTAGGAGTGTTGATTTTGACTTCTTGGATGCCATCAATGTGAACTTGCGGGAGAAGTTCAATCTGCTTCAACTTGAGCAATTTTGCTCCGATACCACAGACGGTTATGCACAATTGACAGGATACTTCTATTCGAATCTCAGCTTTTTAGATGCCAATAGAATATCCTTCAGTGTTCGAGACCAAGTCTATGTGGTAGATGTGGACATGTTGGCAGACATAATTGGAGTTGAAAGAGGACGTTATCAACCAATCAAAGTTTCGATTGCTCGTACCACACTGGAGCTTGTCAAAGACAGGGATACAGAGAGAAGAATTACCTACTCAAGAATGAGTGCCATCAACATCGTGCTTCACAAAATTGTGATCAACTCTCTCAGGCCAAAGTCTACATCAAAGACTAACGTGTCTAACTCCGAGGCGAAATTGATGTACGTGATCAATTCAGGGAGGAAGTTCTCTCTCCCTCACACCATTCTCTTTCACATGTACAGAGCAATGGTGAAGGACAAGGGCCAATTGCCTTATGCAGGTTTTGTGACCAAGATCTTCAGACACTTGAACATTGAGCCTCCACATACTCTTTGTGTTCGACCATGCGACAAAATGGTGGTGGGTTTGAAAATGCCTGATAAAAATGCGTCCGAAAGAACTTAGCAAGGCAATGGAGAAGTTCAAAGTGAAGACTCCAAGTATCTTCGCATCAAAGAGAAAAGGGAAGGAGCCCATGAGTGCTCCAACCAAAAAGAAAAGAACTCTTATCTTGGAGGATGAAGATGAAGAGGAAGATCTCTCTATTCCTATATTGACAAGAACCAGACATTCTGTACCAGAATCAACAGAACAGAGAGAAAAAGAGGAACAAGCAAAGAACAGAGAAGCAGAAGAGCAACAAGAGAAAGAGAAAGAGGTTGAAGAAGAAGAAGAAGAAGCAGTGAAAGAAAAGTGTGCAGATGAAGCAAGAGAGAAAGGGAATCAAGGCACTGAAGAGCATGACCATCACTCTTCCCCAATTGAGGTCCCAGAGACAGGGGGAGACGGCGAGCAAGGAAGGACTACACCAGATCCTGTCAACACTGAAGGTGTGAGTCGCTCACTAGCAAATCCAGAAGATTTTCAGGCTTCTCAAATGCCTGAAGAAGGACATGATACGTCAACACCAAATTTGCTCGATTTCACCGAAGATCCATCGTCTCTTTGACTTTAAAACTTTGACTTTAAATCTCTTTATGTGTTTGAATGTTTTTTAGTATGACTTGGGTGTTGAATTTGACTGACTTGGATGTGGATTTTGATGATTGACTATTTGCATTTATATCAAGTATTGCTATATGATTTTTACTCATGAAAGACTAACCGATTTTCTGTGGATGCAGAGTCTAGTTGTTGATTTTATTAATCTTTATGAGATAGCCATATTGCTTGAGTAATATTTTGCAGGTCAAAGTTGTTCAAATCTACAGGAAAGTTTTGTCACCATCAAAAAGGGGGAGATTGTTGGAGAAATCTTTCCAGAATATTTTGAAGTTGACAAAACATTTCTATCAGTCTAGTTTGGTTATCTGCAAGCCTTATGTTTAGAGTCTGAAGACTTTCAGATTCCCAGACTCAAGACTCAAGACTCAAGACTATTCTCACTGACAGTCTTTCTAATCCAGTAACGAAGGCAATCCAGAGCCAAAGTATTTGGTTGAGGATTTAGTCTTATCCTCTGGAGAAGATATCTTGGCTGGATAATTATAATGGATTCTTTCATTCGTAATCAAGATCATTTGAAGATCCGATGGTCGACAAAGTATTCTTGGAAGGTTCTATTCTTGGAAACCAAGATCCTGATTGTATGGGCGAATAGGATTGATGGGCTATCATCAGGTTCCTTTAATAGCTCGAATGATCTTCTTAATTGATTCCGTCTAACGGGTAGATTGGAGGAATTCCTTTGGTAAGTGCCAACGGGTATGATGGCATGAAGGAGTATAAAAGGAAGACGTTCTAGTTATTTTAAGATATGATCGATAGAGAAATTCTAGAGTCTGAAACACCTTGATTATTAGTCGATACATTCTGAGCGAAATTGTACACACAGAGAGTGTCTATACTTAGTGATACCTTGAGCGAGTGTGGTAGATCATCTACACCGAGAAATCAAGGAAGAACATCGCTGTAACATCTCTTTGTTCATAGTGGAATCCAGCCAATAGGCTGTCAATGCAGAAGAGTGGACGTAGGCTTGAAATAAGCCGAACCACTATAAACCGCGTGTTCAATTTTCTTTTCCCTTCTCTCGGTTCTATTTACTTTGATTATTGTTTGTCTCAAATCTATCAACTGTCTAGTATTGTGCAATTTTCGAGAAAAATCTTTTGTATACCTATTCACCCCCCTCTAGGTACTTATTCTAGCTATATCAACCAGCCTTTGTGTCACCCACCATTGTCTTCAGGACATCCAGACCGTTCGTTTGGAGCTGGCCATTCGCCTGTCGAAGCTGCCATTTGACCCGCTGTCGGCCAAAAGCCAGCGGTAGTCTGACCACCCGGCACTGTTCTGCTCCAACTGACTTTTCGTTCAAAACTCAAGTTAAAATTTCTCTTCCTTGATGAATTAGGCCACTCCACCCACCACCATGACCAGGAGAGAGACTCCGTATGGACGGTGGTCACTGCTCGCCGAACAGAGCCTCCGGCCATCCTGAGTTTTGGCGAGAAGCCGCCGCTCACAAGACCACTTGAAGTCCGTCCGGTTCTGCTTGTTTCGAATTTGCAACCCATTTTCTCCCTTTCTGACCGTTCTTTCACCTAGCCCAGCTATTAGCAGCTCCCCATTGACCCTCAAGTGCCGCTGGTTGATGGCCACCCCTTCGTCGGAGCTCCAATCAGCCCGTTCAACTCTGTTTCTCCTCTGGCAGTCAGTTTTTGAGAGTTACAAAGAGAAGCAAAGGTTATGGTTGCTGTGCTGAGCTTAGGACCACCTTGGATCATTGTGGTAGAGGTCCCAGTGCGTAGCTACAGTCGTTGTTGCCACGTTGGTGTCTCTGGCCCGCTTAACGAGTGAGTTTAGCTCCTAATCCTTTGATTAGAGTCTAAACTTGCTTAGGGTTAGTTAATTTAGTGTTAATTCTTGTTTAGGTGATTTAAGTAAGTTGTATTAGTCCTAAGATAGGTGGTTAGATGGATGGATTAGATTAGTTTAGCTTAATCTTGCTTTATTTGCTTAATTGTGCTTATGCGTTAATTAAGCTTGTTTTGCTTAATTAATTATTTGACTTAATTTTTTGTTTAATTTTTAGTTTAATTTATTAGTTATTTAACTCTGGAAATTTACTGTTCACGCGGCGAGACACTATTCACAAATTACTGTTCACGAGGTACTGTTCACGCAGCACTGTTCACGTGCACTGTTCACTCGATAATGAAAAGTTGTCTAAATTCATGTATTTTGATCCTATGAATTGAATGGATATGTAAAAGCATGGGCATTCGCATGAATTGAGTAATGATTTGTGCAATTGATTGCTGAATTGTGAAATTGAGTGGTGATTGTGAAAAGTATGTAATTTCTTCAGAAAATCCCAGGTGTTGGGTTTAACACCGAAAATGTATTTTAAGTATTATATCAAATAGTGTGGTTTGAAAAGGAATGGTATTAGTTTTTTTGGTTCGAATTTGACTGTGTACCCACATTTGTCTATTTTTCTGGGATGTTTTTAATATGAAAAAAATAGGTCAGGATCACCATTTTAATGGAAGCATTTGAGTGCAATACACAGTGTCCTGGGCCGAGATTGATTGGTTGTGTGATTGGTTAAGAGAACTCATCCCCGATTAAGTCGGATGGACGTTGCCCTATATGGGATGCCCACTCAGTGGGATTCGGGTTGCAGCAGTGGCTAGGCCAACTAGGCCTATGCTCCTTTGGGAACACTGTCGACGTAGTGATGAAGCCGTGCTCCAAGGTGGGGAGACGATGCCTAGCTAAATGCCAGTAGATAGCCGAACTGCGAGTAGGCTATGCCCATGTGTAGCAGTAATAAAAATTGGAACGCATGCTGAGTGTTATTGCCGTGCTGGATTATGGGACAAAATTGTGTGGCACGGTATGGGATGTGTCATAACGATTTGGTCTTATAATCAGGGGCCTAGTTGTTATTGGTTATGTAAAAGTGTTCGCGTTTCAATTGTTTAAGTTCTTATTACTGCATGATTGATTGAGATCGTTGCACCTTATAATCAGGACACGTGTGATGAGTTGATGCACGATGAGTGGCGCAATAATATGCAAGAACGTATGAGAATCATGGCATTGTTGGTTTCAGTCATGCATGAGTTGAGCACATTGTTTATGGCACGCACGCATGAATCGATAACATGCAAGGTATGGCAATGGCCAGGTGAGATCGCTTGTGATGCGACTCGTATGTGATTAATGAATTGCATCATCTAATGGCCATGTTCATTGTGTGTATTGTGCTGAGATTCAACGTGTAGGGTATGGCATACCGGGTAAGGTTGATGTGAACCGACTATTGATTGTTAGAGTTGGGTCATTGGTTGTTTGTGGGGTGGTTCTGAAGAGATACCTCGAGTTGAGTTTGTTAGAGAAAACTTCCTTGAGTGTTTTGAAGTTGACAAAACATTTCCATCAGTCTAGTCTGAAGACTTGTAGACTCTTTCATCAAAGTCTGAAGATCTCCGGACTGTCAGACTCAAGACTCAAAGTTTATCCTCATTGACAGTTTCTAAACCGTCGAAGAAGGCTTATCCAAAACAGAGTATTTCGTTAAGGATTTGATTCTGTCGACTAAAGAAAATCTCTTGGCTGGATATAGCATGTCGGAATCCATTATTCAAATCAAGATTGATCTAGGGATTTTGGATCTATTGATTGGCAAAGTATACTTGGAAGGTTCTACTTATGGAAACCTAGATCCTAATTGTATGGGCGAGCATGATTGGTAGGCTATCGTTATGTTCCTTAAATAGCTCGAAAATCTTCCTAATTGATTTTGTCCAACGGGTAGATTGGAAGAATTCCTTTGGTAAATGCCAATGGGTGTGATGGCATGAAGGAATATATAAGGGAGACGTTCCAGTTGTTCGAGGGTGTGCGCGATAGAAGAATTCCAAAGTCTGACGCTCCTTGTTCTTAGTCAATTAAATTGTTGAGCGAAATCTTGTACGCAAAAGAGAGTCTATATCTTTGAGAGACCTTGAGGAAGTGTAGCAAAGTCTCTACACTGTGGAATCAAGGAAGAGCTTTATTGTAACAACTCTTTTATTTCATAGTGAAATCCAGCCGGTGGGCTGTCAGTGCGGAAGAGTGGACGTAGGCTTGGATTAAGCCAAACCATTATAAACTCTGTGTTCATATTCTCTTCCCTACGCTCTTTTACTTTGATCGTAACTCGTTTTGTTTACAAGAGTCTAATTTCCTTTTCATAATCTATTATTGATTAGTGTTGCACACTTATCTCGGAAATTTGTTTTTACACCTATTCACCTCCCTCTAGGTGCTCGTACTAGCTTTCACAGAGTTGGTGTTCTAACCAGGGCTTAGGGGACAACTCAATGAGATTTATATCTCACTGGTTATTGTATAACCATTTTCAGGTCCTTAGTGTGAAGAACTGGGAACTTGAAGCAGAAGGGTCAAGAACATAGATGGCTCAGTAGTTCTTTTTGGAGATAAGTCTCATATACTTGGACCTTAGAGATGGCTTTTTTTTATAAATTGGTTTGTCTATGAAAGTGTGGCTTGTAATGAAATTGTTATCCTGCTTTCCTATCCCATGTATGTTGTTGTCAGGGGATTGGTAATTCGCTTCTGCATGTGCAATAAAAATGAAAGGGTCGGCAACGAGACCTAGGAATGTCGCAAATTTCTATCAACCACCATGAGATAGGCGCGCGCTCGAGGTTCAGGGTGTGACAGTGTGAAAGAGAAATTCCAAAATCTGAAGCTTCCCATTCTCTTGTTACTTCTTACACCAAGCTCAAAGTTGTATTCAAAAGAGAGAGACTTATAGTGTAACTTCATTAGAGAGCAATAGAGACTTTTCACTGTTAAGTTGAGATTATAGATTGTAAATTCTCTTTTGATTCTTAGTGGAAACCAGTCAGGAGGCTGTGAAAGTGGGAGAGTGGACGTAAGCTTGATTTAAGTTGAACCACTATAAATTCTGTGTTCTTATTCTCTTCCCTAAACTCCTTTACTTTGTTCTTAGTTATATTTAACTGTTAAAGTCTGAATCTGCTCAAAGTCTGTTGTTCTTTAGACTCAGTTTCAAAAGTAAAATATTTTTACCATTCTTTGCGAAAATTGTTTTCACACCTATTCACCCCCCTCTAGGTGTCCATACTAGCACTTACACTACCCGGAACCATGCTCACCTTAGCAGTGAGCCATAGTGAGGCGGTCTGAGCTACACAAGGATTCAGAAAAATTTAAAAATAAAATTGCAAAAATTGCCACATCCATGACAGTTGTGCCATGTAGAATAACCAATGTTATTATATCAAACTACCAACGTCCATATCTGCGATTTCCAGCCAAAAATGGCCAGAATGATTATAATGGTAAATTATCAAAAAGTTTAGGATTAAATTAGTTAAATTTAAAATTTTAGTACTGAATTGACGTTAGTACAATAAGTTTATAACTTTTTTTTTTCAATATTTTTTTTTTTTCTAGAAACATCATTCTTGAAATAGTTCTCGATGTTGTCATGTGTTGCAAGCGCTATTGCGCTTGTGCAAGTTAATTGACAAACCTTATTTTAGAAGAAGAAGGAAGAAGAAAGTTCAAACAGAAATTCATTTTACATATGTGCATTCTTCTCCAGCTAAAGGTAGCCTTGTAGTGCATTCTGGATTGCAATAGTTTTGCCTAGAGACGAATTCATTCCGCAATAAACTAAATTAACTCACGACAATCATGAGAAATGGATTTGTCTCCTTTTAGTTCTGTCTATAATTGGATGATTGCATTCATATCCAAAATGTAGACACTTCATCTGGGTCCACCTGTTAATGCAGAACGTTAAAGAGTAGATACTTGAATTTTATTTTAAAAAGTCTTGGACACCTTTCACCGGTGTCTACTTGCCAATGCAGAACGTTAGGTGGGAAATAGACAATTGTATTTGACTTTAAGGTGAGACTGCCAAGTATTTGAGGTAGGGGCACTCACTTGCCTAATTCATACCAAAAAATGTCAGCTCATTTCTTAGCTTAGCCATCCCCCACTAACCTTTTTACTCTTTAGGGGGAGAAGAGATATCTAGAGGTTATAAGCTTCCTAACGATGGCAAACTCAGAGGCCAGAATGAGTAGCGATGCTGCACAAGCATCTAGAGGTCAGTATCAAGTGTTCCTGAATTTCAGAGGACCGGACACTCGTTATGTATTCACAGACTTCCTCTATCATAATTTGGATGACATGGGAGTCCGCGTATTCAGGGACAGTGAGGAACTCCACGTCGGTGAAGTGATTGGTGAGACCCTTCTAAGTGCTATTGACAACTCGACAATTTATATACCTATCTTCTCTCCAACATATGCTTCTAGTAAATGGTGTCTCCGAGAGCTTGCCCACATAGTGGACAACGTGTCTAAGTCATATGGTAAAAAAAGTATCATTCCCATTTTTTTCTTTGTGATTCCGGATGATGTTAAACTTCAGAGTTCACGATATAGCGGTGCTTTATTGGAACACAAGAACAATTATCCCAACGAAGTTGAGGAATGGAGGGATGCCCTTGAAGAGGTAGGTAAAATCAAGGGATCGAGAGTGGAAGAGCGCAAAAGGTAAAACTCTTTTAAGATCTACACCTTTTTCTTGTTTTGTCTGTTTTAGGGGATAGAATGTTGCCTCTCAAATGATTTCTTTTAGTTTTTTTTAACGGAAAATGTTGAAAGCTACCTTCAGTTGTTGCTCTTCATTCAAATTTACGACCTGTGCTTTTTCTCCTACGATGTCAACTTCAATTTGATCTACATCCTCACAATCGAAACACCAGTTTGCAACATCAGATAAAAATTTTAACCCAAAGTATGCATTTTGCATCCTCAAGAAACACCAATTACAAAACAAAACTAAGATCTGGTGAAAAAAATCATGTCTAAATACATTTTGCATACTGAGAACATGCGAAGAATGAGAGGCCGTCATATTGGGGCCTTGAGCTTTGCAGAGCTCGTGGGAGGTCCGAATCAAGGCGGGGCAACCTCGATTGGGACCGGGCCGGAGGTGATGACGGTTGCTGACCTCTGATTTGAGGTCAGCGATGGTGCGAAGGCCTTCGAGTGGTGTGGCTGCACGTGCGTGCATAGAGAGAGAGAGAGAAGGGACATTAGGTGTAGGGGGGCCGAGAACTTTGTGCCGGTTCGAGCACTAGACAAGTAAAGAGGGGCCGAGGACGGCGGTAAATGCAAGTCAATGGTGACAGGTCGAGGAGAGTGGTGAGATAAATTTTTAATAAGAAAATGGAAATTGGATTAATAAGTTAGGGCGACAAGTGCAATTTGACAAAAAAGGAAGAAGTGAAAATTGGGGATTCAATATGTATTTGTGGAGATGCAAGTTGATAAGCGGGGAAATTAATTTCTGCAATTCCTCATTACTTTCCTCTTCACTTTTCTTCAGTGTAGTCTAAGGCAAACTTAAAAAAGCCTTGAAAGAGTTATCACCCAACTAATTTAGTTTAAAGTAGTAAAGGTGGAAAATGAATTTTGGGACATGGCTCGAACACGAGATATGGATGAGCTGGGGCGCAATATGTCAGTGACGTGGGCCCGGATGGCGTTTGTATTGTTTCGGGGGTCATCGCATGGCATTTACTTTAACCACTTAATTTGCTAGTCACCATGCATCAATAATGGCCCATAGTTTGGGTGACTTAACACCCAAATGAGCTGGTTTTGCACAAACTTTTTAGGGTTGGGTTGTCTAGTTACTCTAACCAACATGTCCTTTGAGAATCTTCTAGCCATTATCTTCTCCAATATATTTTTATATTGACAAATTGACCCGGTAAGATGCAAGCCAATGTCTAGATAGGTGACCCAAATATAGAGATGTTTTCACTTATGATGTGAAGAACCAAACTTGTATTGTACACCTAATTCACACATATATTTTCATCCTTCAACCACCAAGTTAAACTCATGAGAGTCGGGCCTCTTGATTTTCAATTTTTAACATATTCAATGTGACACGGCTCTTTAAATGCCATTATACTTGACATGATCACATCCATAGAAGACTTACATGCATAAGTTAAGCAATTGGAATGCTACCACATCTATGCCGTTGGCATTGGGAAATAGTTACAGATTTTAGGATTATATCTTTCTTCACCAACTGCGGTGCTCAATGGATGTTGTTGCATTTGTCCACATTATCTCAGCTCATGATTCTCCTATCACGAGTGCTTAAATTTTTTCTAGGCTTGGCAATAAATGCCAAAATTTTGCTTAAGTACGATATAGTAGCCATTTGGTAACTTTGCCCATTGTGTAAGCCAATATCTCTCTCTCTCTCTCTCTCTCTCTCTCTCTCTCTCTCTCTCTCTCTCTCTCTCTCTCTCTCTCTCTCTCTCTCTCTCTCTCTCTCTCTCTCTCTCTCTCTTCCCTTCTTGAATACCATAATCTTTAGAAATTGCTACAATCATATATGAAAAACATATCTAATAAATTAGCCTATACTATTTTTCAATGTATTTAAATATTGTTTACAATTTACTTCAATCTTTTAATGTTAAGATTTTGATAATTGGACGTGTGATGCGTGGATATAAGAATAGTCTAGTCAACTAATTAAAGCACTTCTTTACATTGTAGCCAAGCAGAGATTGTCAAATCTGTTGCTCAAACGGTTTTCCAAGAGCTGAAGAAAAAAGAAAAAATAGTGACTGAACATTTAGTTGGACTTCATGACGAGGTAGAGGACTTGAAAGAGTTATTAGATGTCCAACAACTTGATGTACGTCTCATTGGAATTTATGGAATGGGTGGATTGGGTAAAACAACTATTGCTAAGGTTGTCTTCAATCAACTATATTCCCACTTTGGAAAGTATTGTTGCTTCCTTGAGGATGTTCGAGAAAAGTCGACCAAGAAGGGCATAGTCCAATTGCAAAAGAAATTACTATCTGAAATTGTTGGTTCCAGATGTGCAAAAAAAGTCCAGGATAGGGAACAAGGAATGACGACAATTGGAGATGTACTCTACAATAAGAAGGTCCTTGTGGTTCTAGATGGTGTTGATAAGAAAGTGGCCATTAAGAACCTAATAGGAAATTCCAAATTATGTCAAGGATCTAGGGTAATCATTACAACGAGAGAAAAAGATATTCTGGAAATTGAGGGATTTGAAGGTAAAATTCAACAACATGAGATGCTAAAGATGAGTGATACTCATGCACTTCGGCTATTTTGCCGACATGCCTTCGGTAGAGACTCTCCTTTGGATGAGTATCTTGAACTTTCAAGTGAATTCGTCTCACTTATGGAAGGGCTTCCATTGGCTATGGAAGTGGTAGGTTCGTCGCTTAAGGGGAAAGACAAAGATTTTTGGAAAGAGAAGTTGGACATGTTAAGTGAAGAACCTGAGAAAGCTATTCAAGAGAAGTTGAAAATTAGTTATGATACCCTAGAACAAGGTCATAAACAAATCTTTCTTGATATAGCATGCTTCCTATTCAATGAGAAGAAGACTGATTCAACTTACATATGGAAGCAATGTAAATTTCATCCTGTAAGTGGAATTGATGTCCTTAAAGAGAGGTGCTTGATAAAGATATTGGACGATGACCAGTTCTACATGCATAATCAACTAAAAGAGCTGGGAAGGCATATTGTCCGTCAAGAAAGTGCATCCAACCTTGAAAAGCAGAGCAGGTTGTGGGTTGCAAAAGACGCCCTCAAAATCATAAAAACCGAGAAGGTAAGAAAGAAACATCCCATTTACAAATAATAGTTGTATGTCCTAGAATTAAGGATTTATTTTTTGTTTAGAATTGTTATCATTTTTTTCCTGCTCATTTGAATTGTAAATCATAGTGGTTCAAAGTTGACAAACTTCTCCACATCACTGTGAAATTTCACTTGCAGATGAAGGACAAGGTTCAAGCGATTAAGATGGATGAACTGAATAACTTCATAGAGATTGCAAATGAAGAGTTCGAAAGGTTACCAAACTTAAGACTCCTCAAGTTAGGTAATGCAATGTATGCTGCGGACTTTGCAAAGCATTGTTCAAAGTTGGGATGGATGTCTTGTCGTCCTCCTAATTGGGATTTGAGGGGGGACAATATGAATTTGGATAATCTCGTTGTTTTAAAACTTCATGATACTTGCTTCACGGATGATGCAAAAGCATGGGACTTTATCAAGGTAAAGTACATGTTTTAATTCTAGTTTGATGGTTCCAGCGTGTACTATGAAATGGTTCTTACATTTGACATGCCATCCATTTTTACAGAGTGCACGGAATTTGAAGGTTCTATCTCTTACTCAATGTGGTGGCATATTGACAATTCCCAACCTCTCTAATTGCTTGGGTTTAGAGAAGTTGACTCTTGCACATTGCAACAGGCTAAAGAGAATTGAAAGTTTCATTGGAGATCTAAAGTCATTGATTGAGTTAAGGATTGAATGCTGTAAGAGTCTTACAGATTTGCCTAAAGAAGTAGGGGCACTAGAGAAGCTTAAGTGCTTCTCAATGAGGGGATGTTCAGGGTTTAGAAAACTTCCATGCTCACTTGGGAATTTAACCTCATTGATAGAATTAGACTTATCAAAAACGGGCATCGCCGAACTTCCAAACTCTATAAAAGGGCTACTGAAACTGGAGTCTTTTCTTTTGATTGGCATGGCAAGGAAGGAATTTCCCAAATTCATTGAAAAGTTAAGATCATTACGTGTATTGAGCTTACCAAAAAATGGATCATATTCTCCGGAGCATCATGTTTGGGAGTTACCTAGCGGCATCAGCATGTTTAAAATTCTTGAAGAGATGGATATCTCTGGGTGTGATGAAACGACAGGTGAAACTCCGGTTGGAATTGGAGATTTGTCATCTTTTACAACCCTAAATTTAACTAGCACCCAAATTTGCAATATTCCAAGGAATATTGACATGCTTCATTACCTCCAAACACTAAACTTAAAAAAACGTAATGAGATTGAAAGGTTGTCGGAGCTTCCCTCAAGGACAATCAATATGCTTCCTCAACAAGCTTCATCACCTCCAGAGTTGGCTTCTTTGCCTCGCCGAAACCTAAAAACCCTTGTGCATCATCCGTCCTCTTTGCTGAGATTGGATTTACTATGCCCCAACTTCAGGTGGGAAGAGTTACTTCCGTCCGGCTTGATATTGAGATATTTGACGACTTTAGAGTTCTATTATGTTGAAGTGGAAGACATTCCACTCGATAGACTTCTAGGACTGGAGACCTTAATCGTTCACAGTTGTGAACTGCCTCAGAGTTTGACCATTTCTTCAGAGCACCTGCGGCAAGCTCACCTGTCATATTGTCTAGATCTAGCTGATATATCTTTAGTTTCGGAAAAATTGGAGTCCTTCTTCGTTTTCGAGTGTGGATCTCTCGAAACAATAAATTGGTCAGATTGCATGAGAAACCTGGAGAAACTGGAAATCCAACAGTGCAATGAACTTACTGATGTTCGGGGCCTAAAGCATCTAGAGTCGTTGAAATCCTTGGAGGTCACACAGTGCCCGTCATTGATAAGTTTGATTGATGCCTCTTGCACAAATATACCAGATGATTGCCTCGTCAAAATTCAGGGGTGTGGAGACTTTTTCAAAGATTCTACTCGGAGCGGTCCACTAGCAATGCTTTTGTTGCGTTGCACATCAGAGATTCTTCTGGATACATCAAACGAGGTGTGGCATCTTCTTTATCAATATATAGTAGACGTGCATGAATTGGTACGTTCAATCCAATATAAATTGCAAAAATTTAAGAACTATTGTGAAACTTAGATGAACGGAACTATATTAGTTCAATCCGACCATGAATATTTATCATAAAGATCTTTAAATAATATCATATACATTAGTGTTCCTTTGACATGTTTTTAATTTGAAATGTTGTTTTGAATGGACTAAATAAATACACGTAAAAGTATTATAATTTCTAATTTTTGAATTTAATATTTGTTATATAATGGAGTGTTGGATATTATGTAACAATTGCCCTCTTGAACTTTGGCACTATTGTGCAATAGCTGGCATACTTTGAAAAATTATAGACTACCCCCACCCTAAAGCACTTTGATTTATGTTGCGTCCTTTAGTTTTTTTAATCTATATAGCCGTTAAGTGTTACATACAATGGACTAACTCGCTTTTCTTGATCGAATTTTCTCAAGTAATTTTATTAACCATACATCATTATCTCTCTTCTTAGCTTCATAAACCATGTCAAAGATGTTATTCTGTTCAAAACGAGTCAGTGCACTTTCAATTAACCTTTAACAGTCATACAAACGGAAAAAGTAATGATTGAAACAAAATGAAAGTTTAAAAATTAATCTAACTTTTCAAAGTTTGCATGCTACTGAGAGGCACTGCCAAGGTTCAGGAGGGTAATATCATATTTTCAAAGAGCAAAGCTATTTCCGACCAAAAAAAAAAAAAACTGTGGAGTTATTGTACATATAAGTTCTTCGTTTAACTCGGAACTTCCATCAAATATCTTCACCCATTCCTTTCAGGAATAGATGACCTAATACCTTCTGTGAAGCAATCCAAAGCCGTCAAAGAGCTAGACCTAGTTACTAAAATACTTTTTCCAGAATTAAAAAAAAAAAAAGAATATTCTTAAAGAACAGTAAAATGCACCGGGAATAAGTATTCTTGTGTTTTGTTTGCATCTATATAAAACAATACGTACAGTAAACAAAAGTGGAATATGGATATGTAGTCTTGTGCTAGTAAAGCAAGGAATAAAAGCTAAAAGAAACTCTTATATATTAGAGGAAGATTTGCTTCCTTTTTTTGGCCAAATATGCGCCTCTCTTTTCTTTAGCCACCCAATATTCGTACTTTTTTTTTTTTTGGTCGAAAATATCCGTGCTTCTAAGCCATTTGTTTTTTGCACCCTAATTGCTTAGGTGGCTTATTTATTTCCTTCATCTTTTGGTGTTAGAAATTTGCGGTTGCGGGTTTGTTCCTAAAGCAATCTTTCCCCCTCCCCAATCCGACGAAACTTCACTTCTGCCCTCTATATTCCCAGCGTCAAGAAGAAAATCAGTTTTGTTCATTTGTTATTTTGAATGAAAAGAACACCAAAACCATCAACTTCCTCAAAACAAAAGAACCCCGACCGGCGTAAACAAACCCAGGCTCGCGTTTACTAATCAATAACATAATCAAATCTTAACCCTCCAAAAGTAAAATAGCTCACTCCATTTTCATTTCTCAATCAGGAGATTCAAGACGAGCTCTCCCACGTTCCCAATTTCCCCGACGTGGCCAGTCAACCCCCGGCGGAGGAAGATGACTCGTATGGCGTCAGTGGGAACGTGAATCGCCCATTAAAGCGTCAAAGGAATGAAGAGGGAGACAAAGAAGGAGACGGAGGAGGTGGAGGAGGAGAGCGAGCCTCGCAGGGTGACGGCAATCGCTGTGGTGGTGGGTTGGTGGGAGAGATCTTGACCTCGCTCGTTTTGCCGGACGAGGAAGAGAAGCACGAGAGGGAAAGCCTCTTCATTGAGTCGCTGCAAGGCAAGGCCTCTGTTGGATTTCAAGTCGGCGGAAGACGACTTACCTGAATCCGATGCGCAAACAACAATTAACCCGAGAAAGAACGTTGAATTGCGGATGAATCACGAACGAAATTACTCCACATTGGTCCGGATGCGATCACAAGGAAAGCACCCGATTTCCACAGCGTAAATGCCAATTGTTCTTGTAAAACTAAAATGGAATGCCTTCTTATCTTTGATGGGAAGGGAAAGAAATTTTGGTGCGTATGTTTTGCCAACTGTTCTAACGGTTGTCTACTAAGGACTTATATACGACACCCCTTTCAAAAGGGTGTCTTTCCATCGTAGCATATTAAGTCAAAACGGTGCTATCCAATCGCACCCCATCATGGACGTACTAGATAAAGTATAGTATAACAGCATCCCTAGAATCGAACTCCAATTAAGGGGTTCGAGCAATGGGCGATTACTACTGCCACGTCCCGGCGCATCAAACGAAATCAAGATGAGGAAGAACAAGCGTGTCAGGCAGTCAAGCGCCGCTGTTGCGGCAGCGGCCACAGAGGCGGAGGGCGGTGAGCCCCACACGCTGTCGCCAAGCATCTGCAGGTGAAGGACATTTCGAAGCACTGGTGGGAGCGGTGCAACAGCCCGGAATTTTCGGAGGAGGAATTTTGGCGCGAGTTCTGGACGAGAAAGGCCACGTTTGACTTCATCTGCAACGAGCTCGACGCAGTTGTCACGAGGAAGAACGTGATGCCGCGGGAAGCGATCCCAGTGTGACAGAGAATGGCGGTGTGCATGTGGCGGCTCGCAACGGGGGAGCCGCTCCCCTTGTGTTGAAGAAGTTCGGCCTCGGCAACTTGATGGGCCGCGAGCTTGTCCTAGAGGTCTGCTCTGCGATCCGCAAGGTCCTTATGCCGAAGTTACTCCAGTGGCCCGAGATGCACCGGCTTGTTGCGATAAATGACGAGCTTGAGGCGGCATCAGGCATCCTGCGCGTGTACGAGACATTGTACAAGACCATGTGCCAATCATCGCCCTTCTGGTAGGCATCTCCGCGTTCCCGAACAGGCAGCACACAAAGAGGAACCAGAAGACGACGTACCCGATCAAGGTCCAGGGCGTGGTCGACCCTCGGGGCGTGTTCACGGATGTGTGCATTGGATGGCTCGGTCAATGCCCGACGACCAGGTCCCCGAGAAGTCGACCCTGTACCAAAGGGCCAGCTAGGGGCAACTGAAGGACGGCTGTGGTCGGTAACCCCGCGCAACCGCTAGTGGACTGGGTCCTCGTGCCCTCCACGCACCAGAACATCACGTGGGCGCAGCAGGCATTCAACCAGAAGCTCGTGGAGGTCCGGGGCATGGCGTGGGAGGCGTTCACGTGGCTCAAGGGGTGGTGGGCATTCCTGCAGAAGCAGACCGAGGTGCAGCTGCAGGACCTGCCACTCATGTTCGGGGCGTGCCGCGTGCTACTCAAGATTTGCGGAGGCAAGGAACGAGGTGATGGACCCGGCGCTGAGATTTGAGATCTTCGACGATGAGATGGTGCCTGAGAACCTAATCCAGTCAGGCAATGCAGCGCACGCCCGGGATCAGATTGCTCGCAATTTGTTGCAAATTTGGCTCGCGGGCACTTCCTTTCAACATCACTTTTTGTAGGATTGGAGTCACGTGTTCGGCACAGAATGGTGTTGGGGAAGGGGAGCGAGTCCCCTTATGAGTTTTTGTCACCATTGTTACTACAAATGAAAACAAACCCAAGCATGATGCTGTTCTAAAAGGGCTGCTAGTTAATTTGCTTCGTGCTCTTGTTTGAAGGTTTGAAGGGATGATGACTCTGAGCCAAGGGCAAGCGACATTGCTGACATTCTGTTCCTGCATTAGCCTCGCAAGCATTGACCTTGTCCTTACAATAACTGTTCCAGACATTGGTAACAATTGGTTTTGGATCACTACATTGAGGCCCTTAGTGTAATTTAAGGTTCTTGAAGAGTCCGAGTTCAGTGTTCCTCTTTACCGAAGAACAGAAATCATGTGCGACTATGCTGAACCATTGATATGGAACCGGGCATTGAGGAAGGAGCAAATTATGGTAAAGATGATAGTGGCAGAAGATGGGACGCTATTGGAGATCGTTGCTCAGGGGGATGATCAGCAAGTTGAGCAAATGAGGAAGGAGCTTCGGCTTAGTGAGAAGGGAATGATTTATTTAAAAGGCATATTCAAGAGATGACCAACGCCCCAGCATGGGGGGTTGGTCATCCGACACTCGCAGCAATACTCACTGCAGGGCCATTTTGTCACTAGGAAGCTTAAATCTGATGGTAAGTTGAATACCATATAGAATCTGCACAACCTAAATGAAGGTATTGAATTTTCTTTTTTGTTGGATACCGGATTCCTTAAATAGGTTCATTCATATAGCTCATATATGTAACGTTATGACTATCTAGATGAGCTGCCTCAATTTGAACAAGCCTGGAATAAAAATGCTATAAAGCATTTGCCTGGTTGGAGCAAGCATTTTGATGGCCATGTTGGACACAAGTATTGCTGTGAGATTTTTTATTTTGTTTTATTTTACTTTATTTTTTTTCTTTTTGGCTGCATCTTTTGTGTTAATGACAAGCAAAGAATCAATGTTTAAATTTCTTACTACTTATGAGGTGGACTAAGGTTAGATGATCTTTTTTATCTATTGCCATTTTTTTTGGCTGGTGAGTTTGCTTGATTGCTGATGGGGAATTAGACAGGTTCCCATCGTCTAAGCGCATCAATTGTTTAGCTGAATATGACAGTAAGCTGTTCTAGGAAGCTTCTTTGTACGATGGTGCAGTTGCTTTTGATTGCCATAGGTTTTACTGTTGTTTTCCATGGTAATTAGGCACTTGATGATGCTTTGTGACTTTGCACGTCTTGACTCCTGATTCATACCTTGTGTTTCCTGCAAATATGGTTTTAAGTTGTATATTGGTAAAACCAAATGTATGTTAGAAGTAGTTTAGATTAGACACTCAAGTCGTGGAGTATAGGCGCTTCCGTCCACCCAGCAACGTGCAGAGGGTGCCATCTGATAGGAGGAAACGAGCAGAGTCTTCTCAGAGTCAAAATGCCGGAAAAAAAAAAAAAAAAACCAAATGCCAGGGAAAAAGGCCGGCCTCTCGCATGATAAAGCGAGAGGCTGAGGAGATAGAATCGTTTTTGTTTGTTGCGGCCCTCCTGTGCCCTTGTCACTTAAATTCGCATATTTTGGACTAGCCGGGTAGAAATTCTCGTAATATAGAGATGCCTTTATCTTTTTCTCATAACGCCTAATGGTAATACATGTATGATTCGATAGGCATTGGTTGGAACGCCCAAATGTTGGAAATGCTCTTTTTTGGATGTAAAAATTTAAATCAATCACTTTGTCTTGTATTAAGATTGGACGTTTGTCCGCCGAAGCAGGATGTGAGTGATAAATGACTTTCTTTGATTAGGATTAGTTGGATAGCAGTCGGCCGAAATATAAAGAATAGCTTTTGGTCTCGTCTCTAGCTTTGACCCTGGGCCGTGGTCCATCTTATGTGAATGTGCGGGTGCTTACTGATGGATGCTTTTGTGGATTAACGGATGCCTGCAGTTCATCAGCCTAGTCATTGCTGAGATGGCACTTCCGAATGATGTCAAGAAAAATAGGTCACATTTGATTTTGGGTGAAGTAAACTTCATTTGGCTGGAGATGAATAGATATGTTTCAGCATTAGTTGCGAGCACCACTTCTTCTCAATCAAACATTACCTCGTCAAATAATTTCTTAATTTCTTAGACACAATTTGTCACGTCCCGATTCTCAAGCATGCACACATCCTTCGGTGGTCAACTAAATTGCGACGTTCCTAGGATGCGTCGCTGCCCTAACTGATTCATGCACATGCGAAAGCGAAATAAACAATCCCTAAACAACAACCAACTTGGGATAGAAAAGCAGGACAATCAAGTTAAACCAAACACACTTTTATAAACAAACTAGGTCAGCCTGTAAGTTATATACAAAAGTCAAGGCCCCAAAAAGGACTACCTAGCTAACCCTACAACGGACCCTATCTACTTGAGATCCGGGTCGATCATGACATCGTCAGGGATGTCGATGTCTAATGGGTCAACTGCCTCCTCAACTTTAGGCTCCTACTCATCCTCAGGCAATTGGTTCTCCGCAATATTAGCTATAATATCGGCGTCCACGATAGGGTCGAGTACCACCCTACCCTCACCCTCTACGGCGGGTCCATCGAAACCATCCACGGGACCATCCTGTTCCCTGTTAGGCCCGTGACAAAACCACACCTTGAATCGATGAGATACCCACTGCGGTAGGCCCTTATCGACCAAGATCGTGGTCACGACGAACTCACAGATCTAGGGATTCCCGGGGACAGAGAAGAAGGTACTCTACTTGCTATACCCTTGTGGCTGCCCAAAACAAACCGGATGAACTTCCATCTAGAGACCTGAAAAGTTAAACCTACGACGGGGTGAGACAATGTCTCAGTAAGTTCACGCCCTAAACCCCGATTAGGAAGGTAATACACCTAGAGGTAGCCTAAACACACATCATAGAGAACTTACCTCGCCTAAACTCCTTTCTGCACGTCAGCACAATTCATATAACATATGCATACATCCAATATATTTGAAAATTGAAACGCCTCACTTTAATAAATCAATCAATCAGAGGGTCCCGATTATAAGGCCAAATTGTTATAACACGTCCCATTTCGTGTCACATAAATTTGTCCCATAATCAGGTGCGGTCAAATCACTCATTCAGGCATTCCAATTAGTTACGACCCAACGGCTACGGCTGACTCAACAGTTAGCGGTCTTCCGGCAAAGTTGGGCATCATCTCGCACCATCAAGCACGGCAATGTCTACATCTAGATGGCATTCCCGAAGGAGCATCAGTTCAACCTCTACTGCAATCGACATCCGTTGACAAGGGGCATTCTCGAAGGAGCATTGTCTGGCATAAAAGCTCGTGACAGGTTATCATATCGATCACACGCACATCTAATTACGGCCAAGAATATCGTGCTTTGCACTCAAATGCCTCAATTAAAATAATATACTTGGCCTATTGTCTTCATATTAAAAACACTTGATAAAATAATCGTGTGTGGGTACACGGTCAGCTTGAGCCATAAAATGTGATATCCTCACTTTTAAAAATCCCTCTATTTGATATAGTACTTAAAAATATTTTTGGCGTTAAAAACTAACACCCGGCTTTTTTCTAATTTAATACAAAAAATCCATAATTTTGTAGTAATAACTCAAAATCAACATTCATCATCAAATTCCACAAATTAGCACTCAATTGCACAAACTAATTACATTATGATAATCAGCATGAAATTCTAACAACTGGCTATTCTGGTATAATTTGTGGAAAATAATGAACAATTAAATAAATTACAAAATAATTAAATAAATGCAAAATAATTAAATAAATCACTAATTAAGCTATATACACTAATCTAACCACCTAATTGAACTAATTAAATTACTCTAACCAACCTAGCTACATCTAATCTAATTAAACTACCTAATTAAACTAACTACCTAATTAGCCTATCTAATTAATATAATTAGCTAACCGAGCTAAATGCATTAATTTCACTTAGACTAATCTAAACCTATCATAAGCTTAATTAACTTTCTAAGCAAAGTTTAGGAAGTAAACTTAGTGGATTAGTGAGCTGGTGAGTTCACGGCGATGGCGACGTGGAGGCAAGCGAGACTCGGGCCTACGGCGACGCCCAAGGAGGTTCGAAAGGGCCCGAAAATGCTCCAATAGCTCATGGCTAGAGTTGGACATTCGATTCTGGAGGCTGGCTGGAAGAGCTAGTCAAGGGAGCTAGGACAGGCTAGCGAGTGGCGGATGGCAATGGTGATGGGCAATCGGGTGAGCAGGGGCCGGTGGCGGTGGCTGGCGACGTCGGGCCTAGCGGATGGAGCGACGAGGTAGTCCGCTTGGTTGAGACAAGCTGACGATGGACGGTGAGGAGGCGGACACGGGCTCATGGGTTTGGACTCGCTGGTGGTCGAGTAGGGCAACGCTGGGCTCAGGGACAGCTATTTCGGCGGCTGGTGGTTCCAGTGAGGGGCTAGCTGTTTCGATGAGGTTGGGGTGCTCTGGAATGGAGGTTTCAACTTGATGAAATGAAGAAGAAACTGAGGAAGAAGAAGGAGAAGGAGTAGCTGCTATAGGGGGAACAAGAGGCCTCAATAGTCAAGGAAAAATATCTAAACACTTGAGTAGGAGTCCCCAAAGCCATCAGCCATAACCAGCTGCCAAATTCCCACTCAATCTTCCTCCACAAGCCAAGGAGATTGCCAAATGTTGCAGCCCCCCATGGACCTACGAATTTCCAGCAATTTCCTCGCCAAATCAACTTAAGTTCACACTAATTGGCCTAAAATCAATGGCCAAACTGTTGAGGAAGAAGCTCACACTCAATTCCACAATTTCCCTCGCCAATTGATCCATCTTAAACGCCAAAAATTCACATAAAAACGGCCCTCTGAATTTCTTGGTCCAAAATCGCTCAATTTTGATTTTTTCGCCAAAAATCCGGGCTCGCCAAAATTTTTTCGAAGAATAAGTTGATGTTCCTAAAATAAATCGTGACATGCCACAACTTTCAATTTCTGAAACCGATTTCAATTTCGTAGTTAATTTCAACTGAATGCGATTTTAGCGTGACCTAACTTATCGGGTAACTTTTAAGAATTTTTAGCGCAATTGACCTGTGGTCAATTATTTTCAATCCACGTTGTACATCTTTGACACATTGGCGACTCTCGATTGTCAGAACAATCCCAAGGTTTCAAATATAGACATAGGGTACAGTATCGACAAAAAAATCGGTTTAGTGCCATTCGATAAGAATTTTGCAATCATGTGGAAATACCCACACTTTAATTACATGCCTCTATCAAATCGACTTATCTCTAGTCTCTAATCGATTTTAACTATGTCGTAATGACCTTTGCAGATTAGCACTGTGAAGTAGTCAATTTCTGGTCGAATTCTCAAGTCGGTCGTGTTTAGATTCCTTAATGGCTTCACCTGGTAGATTAATTATCTTGTGAGTGATTAGCTCAGAGAAAATGACTATAGGCGTGTTGATGAAAAGCCCATTTCATTTAGTCGAAAGAAAGGTTGAAAATCAAGATGACACATAATCTTTTCTCCTTATCATGTGAATGTGGAGCTCGTGATTGTATGGCCATGACGTGTGAACTGATCCAACACATCCTAGGTTAGTTTATCTTGGTGGTCAGAGGCTTCAAGCGTTTTTTTTTTTTTTTTTTTTTTTTGGCTCTCAATAAGACTTTATGGAAAAAATGAATCGAATCATGGATGAGAATAGCGGAAAAGCAACGCACATAAGTGAACTGATCCAACACATCCTAAGTTAGTTTATCTTGGTGGTCAGAGGCTTCAAGCGTTTTTTTTTTTTTTTTTGGCTCTCAATAAGACTTGATGGAAAAAATGAATCAAATCATGGATGAGAATAGCGGAAAAGCAATGCACATAAGTGAACTGGACTCAAGCGAGACGCCCTTTCCAAGCAAAATAAAGAGGAGACCCCTAAGTGTGCACTGAAAATGGGTTTAAAGGATATTCCCTCCGAATCTGCAAGTGATCCTTGTCTCGACGACATCGAAGTCTTGGATAAAGATGAAATGGCCTTTTCATGTTGGTTCAACGCTTATTCAATTAACTTTGTAACGAGAGAACAGTGCTTGTCATTGATTAAGAAGAAAGTGATCAACCTAAATCAATCAGGAGACACGGTGTTTTCAATGTCCTGCTTCTTGTCTGCTTCCATGGTCACCATCTTCAAGCTCCCGGTGTCATTCGTCCTGTCAATATGCCCTATATTTCTCAGAAGCTGTGGTAGAGCCTCTAAGTGTGGAGCCACTAGATTTAAGAGCTATCTTGCAGTTGTATCAGGAATTTAACCTTATATCAATCCACTTGTTAAATTGAAACACAGGACTTAATGTAATGAATGACTTCTGTCATAGTGGGTTTATTAATCTTTTCTGTGGTAGCTTGGCACTTTGAATTTAAAATTACACATTGGTGCCACTCACTCCTTTGTACAAATTTAACTTTTTCCTAAAGTGAAAGATGGATAAACTATGTGAACAACATACCAAAGAGACCGATCCCTCGATTTGCTCCTTCAACATATAATTTGCTCTCTTCAACTACTGATTTCTTATCATCGTGAAAAATCTTCATGGAGCTACCACTTTCACGAATCAAATATCAAAATTCTCCTTATATTGTGTTGCGACCTAGCCCCCTGAGCTTATGATCCCAAGGAATAGGTTTAGAAGCATTTGTTTACAAAGTCAACCTAAATGATACTTGCAAATGGAAATCTAAAATAAAACACCATTCAACCCCGCAAACGGATGTATAATCCGAATGGTACATACTAATGGTAGTTTCAAACAAGTTCCCTAGTTGGTTAATATTGCAAACGGATTGTCAATTATAAACTTGAATCCTCTTGAATTCATGCTTCTCGTGACAGCAGTTCATTTTAAGTTTTCAAATAGCCTAAAAATATTATCTAGGAGTCACCACTAGTCTATTTGTTGGGATTGGCTAAAAACCCAATCAAGGGTTGAGAGACCACCTTTGATTTTCAGAGAACCAGAGATTTTGTGGGTTCGGAGACTTGGGTTATGCTAAGGATTTCTATGAGTGCTCTTTCAATATCTATGAGCATGGTTGTTATATAAAATGGCCAAACAATCTTTTTATGTTTTCATACAAATTGAGTCCTTATATTAAGTGATTATACTTGGATGGTGTAAAATCCTCAACTTCGAGCCATTTACACGGTAAAGGAGAAGTCCGAACTTGGTTTTGCCAGTTATGCCCGGTTGCATCTGACTTCATTCAATCATAGCTTAGGTTCAAATTTTGGACCCAATAAGGTAGTTGGTTGCAATTAGATTCAATTAACTCCTGCCCAACAAGATGACCTTCTAACTTTGATATATTACAAGTTGCATCTAATGTCTTCGTCACGTAGTAATTTAAGGAGCATGGACTAAGCATGGACACTTGGCACATTGGGCCTTTGCCTTAGAATATACGTTTGGACTTGGACTTAGACCCATTAATGAGGATGACACTTAGACCTTGGATTAGTCAAACCTTCCTAGAAAATGAGTGTGAACAAGTGTGATAGGCATTAAATGAGAATAATAAGTGTGGAGGCTTATGTGTCCTAAGTAATTAATGAAAATGGGTGACTCATGGCCTAAAGAATGATGACAAGTGATCTTGGAAGCCAAGTAGGGCGTCACCTCTCCTCCATAGATTTGCCCCCTTGAGTTTCATAGGTTTTAACCTCCCAGTTTTCGAAATTACTAGACCTTTCCCACTTTCCAATTTTATAGAGCTCTTTCTGTTTTGAATTTGGAGAAACTTCAGTCATATAAGTTGTTCAAAACATCTTTATCTACAATATATTTAAATTTCATATTTTTCTAAAGTGAAATAGTTGGAACGAAGGCCCAAGCATATATCGTCTGGAACCTGCCCAATGTAGTAAAAATAGTGACCAGGTTGTCTTCTTGAATTTTTATAAAATTTTCCTTTCCAAATATGGATATTCTTCCTTGATAAAAGTTTTAACGGATATCCACTTATACAACATATAAAAATTTCAAAGAGTTTTGTGAAGGTTTAAATTTCAAAATGGGTCTTTCTCTCCAACCATTGAACCTGCCCAACGGACAAATTTTTGGGTTGTGTTAAGTGATTTGTTTCTTTTTCCACAAAATTAATTTGGCTATAATTTCTCATGAAAAATGTTGTTAAAGATCTTCTCTACAACATATTAAAATTTTATAATTTTTTAAGCCCGTTTGATAAGGTATTGATACCAATTTCGGGAATTACTCAAAACTGTTTTTCACCCTAGGATAAGAGGGTCACATGCCCAACTTGAGGAGCAAGCTAATCTAGAATCTTCTTGGCTTGAACATAAGAATGCAATAAATGCTTTTGGACCCTAGTGTGTTAAAGAGAAGAAACTTGGAGAGTAGGTTGGATTAATGTGAACACATCTAAACCTAATGATTGCACGAAATCTAGATGATTAATGAGAAAGGCTTATTCATCAGCTTTGGTGTCCCAATACTAATTACATGTAATTATTTCATGATGAATCAATCTCTTAGGTGGACCAATGGAAAGATGAGCAAATGTTTCCTTGGGATTAGGCTTGTCACCTCTTTCTCCTTAGCCTTGCCACCTTATCAACCTAGGCTTGCCACCTAATAAATCCAATTGGTCCATTTGGAAGGATAATGATGAGAGGCTTACCTATAAATAAAGGCATTCATCCCATTACCACACCACACCACCCTACTTCTCCTTTACTTACTCTCTCCTTTTCTCTCATGCCCTCTTAGCACTGCCCTCTCTCTCTCTCTCGGCCTTGCTCATCCACCGCCTCATCGGACAACCTTCTCTTGGTAAACCACTTATAGTTCATCGAAGGTAAGTAGAATCTCTAACTCTTGGCTAGGGCGATAGCCTACATCATTGAATTTAGTCGTGTGCTCACTTGTGTAAGCTGTGTGTATGTTGTAATGTTCTTTTGTATGGCTTGCTTATGTTTGCATGCTAGAATGTGTTTACGCCCCGGGACGAGGTTAAGGTTCGCTTGGCTTGGAATCGATGTCAAGTTGCGATGGCCTAAGCCGTGAGGCCTTATATTGGTATTGAAGCATACCGGTTCCAAGTCTTGCTTGGTACAAATATCGGCTTAGGCGTGCGGCTCAAGCCAAGAACCAAGAATCTTGTCCAACATATCATATAGTATGATGTGAAGAGCTATGGCACACTCACTTGAATGAGCATACCCTTAGGCCTTGCATACATTGACTAAGATAAAAGATGAAAAATTGACTTATGTGATGTATTTGTGTGATGCACTTAAAGAAGAAAAAGTGCCTGTTGCCATATAGTGTTGGTGGCGATGCCTCGTTCATTAAAATGGATGCCCTGGTTGAGTTAGGATACTTGGGTTTAAGTTTGGATGCCTTAGGTAAGCTAGCCTTGGATGCCCTGATTGAACTAGGATGCCTCGGTGAGCTAGCACCAGGATGTCTCAATTGAGCCAAGATGCCATGGTTGAGCTAGGAAGCCTAACATGAAGCTGGAAGCCTCTGTCAAGCCGAGAGGGCTTGGTCGAGCCAAGACGACGATAAAAAAAATTATGTTATGAGTACTGGTATATGCATAAGCATGATATGTTTATGTATTCATTTATATGATGAAGGTAAGCATGCATTGAATTATGCGGTAATGGACATCTACATGTAGTCAAGGTATAGGAATATATTTGCCATTGATCTGCCATAACTATTGTGACATCCTAATTTTTAGGTTCTGTTTTCAATTGAATAAATTGGGCTTTTCATCAACATGCCTATAGTTCTTTTCTCTGAGTTGGCCAGTCACGAGATAACTAGCCTATCAGGTGAAGCCGTTAATGAATATAAACGCAATAGACTTGAGAATTTGATCAGGAATCAATTACTCCACCGTGCTAATCTGCAAAGATCATTATAACACAGTTAAAAATCGATCAGAGACTAGAGATAGGTGATTCGACAGAGATGTGTGATTAAGTATGGGTGATTCAACCTAACTGCAAAATTCTCGTCAATTGGCACTAGACCGATTTTTCTGTCATTTTGGTACCCTGTGTTCGTATTTGAAACCTCAAGATTTTCACAACAACCAAGAGTTGCCAATGTGTCGAAGATATACAACATGGTTTGAAAATAATCAACCATGGGTCAATTATGCTAAAAATTCCTAAAAGCTACCCAGTATGTTAGGTTACGCTAAAATCGCGTCGATTGAAATTAACAGCGAATTTAAACCCGATTTTAGAAATTGAAAGTTCTATCATGTCACAATTCATTTTAGAAACGTCGACTCATCATTTGATGAATTTTCAACGAGCCTGGGATTTTTACAGAAAATCAATTTGGATGATTCGAAAAGGAAAGGAAATTTGGAGGGGCCAAATTGAGTGGATGTTTGGCCTCCTCGGTGAGCTATTTGGTGAAGAGAGTTTTTGGAATTTATGTGGGCACCCTCCTCAATAATTTGCCATCAAATTAGGGAGATTTGTTAAGAAATTGAATTTCGGACATTTCAGAAAAGAAATTCGGATGAGTGAGGGCAATGGCTATTTTTGCTGTCCAAGACTTGTTAATTGTGGGAATTTACGTGCAAGAAAGTAAGTGGGGACCAAGTATATTAACATGGAGATTTTTTAGGACCAAATTGGATTGAATTAAAGTCCAAAATTTTGAAATTCGAAGGCTAGAGGGGTTGTCACATTTTGGTTTTCATTTGGACTTCAATTGGGGTAAGTTGGTGTTAAAATTGGCCTTGGGTGACCAATTGATATTGTTGGATGAAGATAGGCTGAAGATAAGGGGGATAAAGGGGATGAACATGTGACATCCTGAATTTCAAGTCTGCTTTCGATGAAATGAAATGGGCTTTTCATCAACGTGCCTATGGTCATTTTCTCTGAGTTGGCCACTCACGAGATCACTATGAGGTGAAGCCGTTAAGGAATCTAAACGCGACTAACTTGAGAATTCGACCAGAAATTGATTACTCAACCGTACTAATCCACAAGGGTCAATATGGCACAGTTAAATTCGATTAGAAATCGGAAATAGGTCGATTCGACAGAGATATGTAATTAAGAGTGGGTGATTCTATTTAATTGCAAAATTCATGTCGAACGGCACTAGACCGACTTTTTGTCAATTTTGTACCATGTGCCCATATTTGAGATCTTGAGATTTATACGACAACCGAGAATTGCCTATGAGTTGAAGATGCACATTGTGGATTGAAAAGGATTGACCACAAGTCAAATGTGCTAAAATTCCTAAAAGCAACTCGGTAGCTTATGTCACGCTAAAATTGCGTTCGATTTGAAATTAACCACGAAATTGAACTCAGTTTTAGAAATCGAAAGTTGTGGCGTGTCATAATTTATTTTAGAAACGTCGACTCATCATTCGAAGATTTTTTGGCAAGTTCAAATTTTCGACGAAAAATCAAGAATTCACGGAATTGGAATGGGAAAATTAGAGGACCGTTTTTGAGTGCGCCGTTGGTCGTCAAGTTAGGTCAATTAACAAGGAAAAATGTGAAATTAAGTGAGGACACTTTGGCTGAATTTTTGGGGCATTAATTTGATTGAATTGAAAGGGATTTGATTGAGATTGAAGGCCAAATGCACAAATTTGTATGCCATGGGGGGAGCAACATTTTGGACTACTTCAATGGCTTCTTGAGGAAGATTAAGGAGAGAGAAGTGGCTGAAGACAAGGGCTGAGCTGGTGGGGGCTTGTGAGTTGTGAGATGGACAAGTGTTGAAGCCTTTGGAGGCCATTTGGGGTACCCCCCTTCAGCTGAAGCTTCTTCTTCCTCTTTAGCCTTGCCTTCCCCATTGTTGAGGAGTTAAGTGAGCTTGAGAGAACCAGAAAACCAGAGGAGACCAGTAGCAAGCTAGCCGGAACCCCCTGCCGTTGTCGAGTGCCGCCGCTCGCGCCTAAGAGCCTAGCCCGGCATCCCGCTCGTCCACACATCCATGCACTATCGCCCCCACCCTTGCTCACTGCCTCATGCCCATATGTACACCATCCAGCTATCGTTCACCATCACCAAGCCTCCCCGTCACCTGTCTAACCCCGTCTAGTCAACCACTATCGTGTGCCACTTGCCTCCTCGCCATTCTGCCCTTGATCTTCTTCGGTTCAGCCTCTTCGACCAGCAAGCTGAAGCAGAAGTTCCAGGAACATCTAGAACTTTGTGGCCTATTTTAGGTCACTTTCGGACTTCGTTTGGTGTCGTTGCTTGGAGGTTTGTTGCTCACCTCCGCATTGCCGTTGCCGTGGACTCATCGGCGCGTAAATCCATTGAGTTTACTCACTAAACCTTGTTTAGGAGGTTAATTATGCTTAAGGGTTGATTATATTAGGCTAAGCATGGTTTAGGTGGTTATATTAGTCTAATTATAAGGTAATTATATTATGTGGCTTAATTAGTTTAGTAAATAATTAATTAAGGCTAAATAGGCAATTAGATTAGTGTAAGCTTAATTAGGCACTTAATTAATTAATTGCATTATTTAATTATTTATTTATTTCAATTTTATTTAATTAATTTTTAATATTATTTAATTAATTTAGTATTTTATTTAAATTATTTAATATTTTCTAGAAATTACGCCTGGGATAGTCGATCGTTAGAATTTCGTGCCGACCGCCGTGGTGTGGTTAGTTTATGCAATTGATTGTTGGATTGTACAATTGAGTGGTGATTGTGAAGAATTGGTATTTAAATAGAAAATATTGGGTGTCAGGTTTTGACACCGAAAATGTTTTTATGTACTAATCAAAAGGTGGGACTTTAAAATGGAAGGATATTACTTTTCAAGGTTCGATCTGACCGTGGACCCACACACGACTATTTTCCTTAATGTTTTTAATACGAAGAAAATGGGCCAAGTGCATTATCTTAATTGAGACATTTGGGTGCAATGCACGATGTCTTGGCCGCGATTGATTGGTCATGTGAATGGTATGAGAACCCATAGCGAGTGTTTACGCTAAACGTTGCCCTTATATGAGATGCCTGTATAATGGATGCCGGTCGCAGTAGATTCAGGACTGATGCTCCTTTGGGGACGCCGTCAACATACTGACGAAGCCGTGCTCAATAAGGTGAGACGATGCCAAGCTACGCTAGTAGACCGCCGAACTTGTGAGTAGGCCATGCCCTCGAGGGGTGAGATTAACAATTGGAACGCATAATTGATTGAGTTAGATGTGCTTGATTATGAGATAAAACTGTGTGGCATAGTATGGGATGTGTCATAACAGTTTGGCCTTATAATCGGTACCCATGTGATTGATTGAGTTGAGAGAGGTGTTTCAATTGTTGTGTGCATCGATTTTATGAATGAGTATATGAACTGTGCTGACATGTTGAAGGGAATTGAGCCGAGGTAAGTACTCTGTATTGTGTGGTTAGGCCACCCTTGGGTGTATTTCCTTCCTAATAGGGGGTTTAGGGGGGTGAACTTGCTGAGAAATGGTCTCAGGTCGTCGTGGGCTTAAACTTTTCAGGTCCTTAGATGGAGGACTGAAGACACAAGTCTGTGGAAGTGGAACCTGAAGGATCGGCATTTGTGTCTGACGAGTAGGTCATAGGATAGCTTCATTTTGAGAGTCGATCTTTTGTAGATTTTTGTACCTAAACCCCGTTATTTATAAAAGTGTGGCTTCTGTGAAATGTTACCCTGCTTTCCTATCTCATGCTGTTTGTTGTCAAGGGTTTTGTTATTCGCTTCCACATGTGTAATTAAAATGAATGGGCAGCGATTCGTCCTGGGAACATCGCAAATTTTTATTGACCACGAAGGGATGTGCGCGCGCTCGACGTTCAGGGCATGACATCCCCATTTAGTGGTATAAAAGCAGGTCTATGTATGGAGTGATAAGGTGCGATAGATCATGGGATAGTTAATAGGAAATGCTTTTTCATATGTTGATGTATGTAGGTGATAGCTAATCGGTAACTTGTTTTGTGTGCTCACTCAAATTCTAATATGATATTGGAATTGGAAAACAGTTGTCTATAAAGATCCCGTAGCATGAGTGACCAGGAGCAGAGGACTCCTAAGAAGAGGGTAGTAGGCCTTGTTGCTTGGGGTAGGATGCCAACAAGGGTCAGTACCCGAGGTGCCCAGAGTAGAGCATAGGTTGAGGCCAGCACAAGTGGTGTAGCACTGCCGCCAGTTGGTGCTAGGGTAGTAGCCCCTAGTGATCCCAGAATTGACAGGATCATGCAGGCGCTAGAGATGATGGGAAATCGGATGGAGCAGCATACCCAAAATCAAGTTGCCAATGTTGCCACTTTAGCCACCGCTACCGCAATTGCCACTAATGCCTCCAATGCCACCACTGATGCCGTTGTTGTTGCCGCTGCTGCTGTCGCACCTACCGCCGCACCTGTTGCCACACCTGCTGAGGTTTCGCCTAGGAACGTGGTTGCCGTGAGGCTTATGCACAAATTGGTGGAGCAGTTTCTGAAGTTGAACCCGCCGAGGTTCATCGGGGCAGGAGATCCCGAAGTTGCAGCACTTTGGGTCCGGGACGTAAAGAAGGCAGTTGCATTGCTAAGGTGCATAGAGGAAGAAAAGGTTGTCCTTGCAGGCTATCAACTATAGGGTATTACAAGCACTTGGTGGAGGGCCACCAGAGAAATAGTATTTCCGAAGGTGTGGTTCCGGAGTGGAACGCCTATGTCGAAGTCTTCAACGGCAAATACTTTTCTGATAGTGCTAGAGAACTGAAGCTGGCGGAATTCCAGCATCTTCGCCAGGGTACAATGACAGTGGATTAGTACGAAGCCAAGTTCGCTGGGCTGTCGCAGTACGCCCCTAGATTGGTTAAGGATCTGGTAGACCAAGCTCGGAGATTCAAAGATGGGCTCAGACTGGAAGTGAGAAGTCCGTTGGTACCTTTCAAATTGAAAGACTACAACGACCTGTATGAATGGGCCCAACTGATAGAAAGAGACCAGAACGAATGAGCCGCCGCATATAGGTCACGGTTTGGGTCTAACCGGGATGGGAATCGATTTGGGAAAAGACCGACGACTGGAGGAAGGCATCCTGTTCCACCCAACAGGAAGGGTGGAATAGGAAAGTTAACATCGAGCTAGGATGGAGTGTGTCGTTCCTGCGGAAGACGGCATGGATTAGCCCCATGCCCTTCTAGGATGAGTGCTTGTTTTGTGTGTGGCCACAGGGTCACCTAGCCAGGAATTGTCTCAGAAGACAAATGGGATTGTAGTTACTGCCGTTGCCACTGATGGGTTAGATCCAAGGAATCGCGCCACCGAATGCATCACAGGGTGGTTTGAACCGACCTCCAATGCAAGGAAAGGTGTACGCCATCACAAGAGGACAGGTTGAGGATTCACCTGATGTGGTCACAGGTACGGTCTCGCTAAACGACCACGTTGCTTATGCTTTATTTGACCCTGATGCCACTTATTCCTTTATAGCTGAGCAATTTGTTAAGCTGATAGGATTGAGTCCTGAATTGTTGGAGTCAGTGGTTAGCATATCGACACCGTTAAAGGATAAGGTGTTGTCTACGATGGGTTATCTTGGTTGCAAGTTAATGATTGGTGAGCGAGAGGGGAAGATAGACTCGATAGTCCTAGCCATGTATGATTTCGATGTGATAATTGCCATGGACTGGCTCACCAAGCAATGAGCTAAGATGGACTGCTATCGCAAGGCGATTCAGTTTAACCCGTTAGCGGGTGAGAGTTTTGAGTTTATTGGGAGTTGAGGAGGACCTCGATTACCTTAATCTCGTCACTTGAGGCAACCCATTTGTTAGATGGGGGTTGTTAAGGTTACCTGGCCACTGTCGTGGATACGACAGTTAAGGAGCTGGAGATAGAAGATATCCCAGTGGTTCAAGAGTTTCCAGATGTGTTTCTAAAGGAATTGCCAGGTTTACCGCCAGAAAGGGAGATAGAGTTTGTGATTGAGTTAGCCCCCGGAACAGAGCCGATCTCTAAGGCTCCTTATCGAATGGCATTATCTGAGTTGAAAGAATTGAAGGTGCAGATATAGGAGTTTTTGGACAATGGATTCATACATCCCAATGCATCACCTTGGGGAGCACCAATTTTGTTTGTGAAAAAGAAAGATGGTTCATTGCTCTTGTGCATCGACTATTGTCAACTCAATCAAGTGATAATCAAGAACAATTATCCATTGCCGAGGATCAATGACTTGCTTGATCAGTTGCAAGGAGTGTCGATATTTTCTAAAATCGACCTGAGGACAGGGTATCATCAGCTGAGGATCAGAAATGAAGACATACCGAAGACGGCATTTCGTACTTGAAACAACCATTATGAATTTACTATAATGCCGTTCGGTTTGACGAACGCCCCAGCTACTTTCATGGATTTGTGATCGTGTACATCAACAACATCCTGGTGTACTCTAGTAGTCCTGAGGAGCACAAAAGGCACTTAAGGATAGTGCTCCAGATTCTGAGGAATCATAAGCTGTACGCCAAGTTCAACAAGTGCGAATTTTGGTTAACTCATGTAGCTTTCCTAGGTCACATGATTTCAGGAGAAGGATTCTCTGTGGACCTCGCCAAGACTGAAGCAGTGATCAACTGGCCAAGATCGATTACAGTGATAGAGAATAGAAGTTTTATGGGTTTAGTAGGGTATTACAGAAGGTTTGTAGAAGGATTTTCAGCATTAGCCTCGCCGTTGACTCGACTGTTGAAGAAGGAAGAGAAGTTTGTGTAGAAAGATAAATGCGAGTTTAGTTTCCAAGAGCTTAAGCAGAAGCTGACTACCGCACCTGTGCTGACCATTCCATCTGGTCATAGAGGATACGAGATTTACAGTGATGCGTCGTTTAGATGACTGAGTTGCGTGTTAATGCAGCATGGCAAGGTTGTTGTATACACGTCCCGTCAGTTGAGACCTCATAAGTTGAATTATCTAACGTATGGCTTAGAACTCGCAGTGATTATTTTTGCTTTGAAAATTTGGAGACATTATTTATGCAGAGAAAGATTTCAGATATTCACTAAGCATTAAAGTCTCAAGTATCTGTTCTCTCAGAAAGAGTTGAATATGAAACAGTGTTGCTGGATGGAACTCTTGAAGGACTATGATTGTGATATTCTGTTATCACCTTGGAAAAGCAACTAAGATCACAGATGCATTGAGCCGGAAGTCTTCAGTAGCGTAGATGGTACTCAAGGAATGGATCTTACTTGAGAGAGCTCGAGACTCGGTTTTCAAATTTTAGGTATGCCACCTTTCAAATCTTATGGACACCCTCATAATTTAATCGGAAGTGCAAATCATAATCAAAAGGCTTTAGCTGACAGACCCAGATATTCAGAAGATCCTGCAAGAGGATATTGAGAAGAGAAAGGTTGACTTCCAGACTGATGATGGAACACTGAGGTTTTGAGGACAACTGTGTGTACCTGACGATGCAGCGCTTAAGGAGGAAATCTTGTCAGAAGCTCATCGTAGTAGTTACAGCGTTCATCCTGGCAGTACAAAGATGTATCAGAATCTGTGTCAATATTATTGATGGTCCAGTATGAAGGCGGATATCGCCAAGCATGTGCCAAGTGTCTGACATGTTAGCAAGTAGCACTGTAAGTCGGGAGGACTTTTTCAACCTCTCGAGATTCCTGAGTGGAAATGGGAACACGTTACAATGGATTTTGTGACGAGCTTATTAAGGAGTCAGAGAGGTAAGGATTCCATTTGGGTAGACTGACGAAATCAGCTCACTTCATTGTAGTACAAAAGGACCTTGATTTGAATAGGGACGCAGAGTTGTATGTGCGTCAGATAGTTCGTTTGCATGGAGTGCTGGTGAAGATTACCTTAAACCGAGACCTGAGGTTGATGACTACCTTTTGGAAGAGTTTGCAGGCCACCTTAGGAACGAAGCTGCAGTATAGTACAGCCTAACATCCGCAAACAAATGGCCAGTTTGAGAGGATGATTCAAACCTTCGAAGACATGCTACGAGCTTGCGTATTGGACTTCAAGGGAAATTAGGAGGAACAACTTCATCTTATCGAGTATGCCTATAACAACAGCTACCAGCAGAGCATTCGGATGCCTCCTTTTGAAGCGTTGTATGGTTGACCTGTAGAACACCAGTGTGTTGGGATTAGGTCGAAGAACGAAAGATCACAGGCCCAGAGTTAGTCCAACAGTCGATGGATGCAATTGCCGTCATTAGGGACAGATTAAAGACCACTCAGAGCCGCCAAAAAAACTATGCTGATAAGCGTCGAAGGCCAATGGAATTCCAAGTTAGTGATCACGTCTTTCTGAAAGTGTCACTAATGAGGGGTACTTCGTACTTTGGCAAGGAGGGAAAGCTGAGTTTGAGGTACGTAGGTCTCTTTGAGATTCTGGAAAGAATCGAGATTCTAACATATCGTCTTGCATTACTGCCGAGGTTGGTGTAAGTGCATGACGCCTTTCATGTGTCAATGTTGAGGAAGTATGAGCCTGACCCCACCCATGTGCTAAATTTTAAAGAATTAGATGTGGACAACCAGTTTAGATTGTGGACTGCAAGGAGTAGATTTTGCGCACCAAGACGATCCCGTTAGTCAAAGTGGTCTAGCAACACCACGACACTAAATGAGCAACTTTGGAAAGTGAAGATTCTATGAGACATCCATACCCCCACATTTTTGTTTAAGATTTGTAATAGGTTTAAATTTTGAGGACAAAATTTTTATAAGAGGAGAAGAGTTGTGGCATTCTGATTTTCAAGTTTGCTTTCGATGAAATGAAATGGGCTTTTCATCGACGTGCCTATGGTCTTTTTCTCTAAGTTGGCTGCTCAAGAGATAACTAATCTATTATGTGAATCTGTTAAGGATTCTAAATGCAACTAACTTGAGAATTCGACCAGAAATCGATTACTCGACTGTACTAATCCGTAAAGGGTCAATACAGCATAGCTAAATTCGATTAGAGACCGAAGATAGGTTGATTCTACAGAGATATGTAATTAAGAGTGGATGATTCCACCAAATTACAAAATTCATGTTGAACGGCATTAGACCGAATTTTTATCAATTTTGTACCTTGTGCCCTTATTTGACATCTTGAGATTTATACAACAACCGAAAGTTGCCTATGAGTCGAAGATGCACATTGTAGATTGAACCACAGGTCAAATGCGGTAAAATTTCTAAAAGCAACCCGATAGGTTATGTCATGCTAAAATCGCGTTTAGTTGAAATTAACCACGAAATTGAACTCAATTTCAGAAATCAAAAGTTGTGGCGTGTCATAATTTATTTTAGGAACATCACTCATCCTCCGAAGACTTTTGGGCAAGTTCGGATTTTCGGCGAAATATCAAGAATTGACGGAATTGGATCGGGAAAATTAGAGGACCGTTTTTTAGCGCACCGTTGGCTGTCAAGTTGGGTTAATTGACAAGAAAAAATGTGAAATTAAGTGAGGACACCTTGGCTGAATTTTTGGGGCATTAATTGGATTGAATTGAAACGGATTTGATTGAGATTGAAGGCCAAATGCGCAAAGTTCGCGTGCCATGGGGGGAGCAACATTTTGGACTACTTCAATGGCGATTGAGGAGAGATAAGCGGCTGGAGACAAGGGCTGAGCTGGTGGGGGCTTGTGAGTTGTAAGATGGACTAGTGTTGAATCCTTTGGAGGCCATTTAGGGTCCCCCCTTCAGCTGAATCTTCTTCTTGCTCTTCAGCCTTACTTTCTCCATTGTTGAGGAGTTGAGTGAGCTTGAGAGAACTAGAAAACCAGAGGAGACTAGTAGCAAGCTCGCCAGAACCCCCTGCCGCCGTCGAGTGTCGCTGCTTGCGCTCGAGAGCCCAACCCGGCATCTCACTCGTCCACAAGTCCGTGCGCCATTGTCCCTGCCCTTGCTCGCTACCTTGTGCCTATACGTACGCTGTCCAGTTGTCGTTGGCCATCACCAAGCCTCCCCGTTGCCTGTCTAAGCTCGTTTGGTTTGCCGCTACCATGCGCCACCTGCCTCCTCACCATCCTGCCCTTGGTCTTCTCTGATTCAACCTCTTCGACCAACAAGCTGAAGCAGAAGTTCTAGCAACATTTGGAACTTTGTGGCCCGTTTTAAGTTACTTCTGGACCTCGTTTGGTGTTGTCGCTTAGAGGTTTGTCGCTTGCCTCCGCATTGCCTTCGTTGTGGAGTCACCGGCTCACAAATCCAATGAGTTTACTCACTAAACCTTGCTTAGGAGGTTAATTATGCTTAAGGGTTGATTAGATAGGCTAAGCATGGTTTAGGTGGTTAGATTAGTCTAATTAGAAGGTAATTAGATTATGTGGCTTGATTAGTTTAGTAGATAATTAATTAGGCACTTAATTAGATTAGAAAAAATTAGACAATTAGATTAGTGTAAGCTTAATTGGGCACTTAATTAATTAATTGCATTATTTAATTATTTAATTTTTTCTAATTTATTTAATTTATATTATATTTAATTATTTAATATTATTTAATTAATTTAGTAATTAATTTAAATTATTTAATATTTTCTAGAAATTATGCCAGGATAGCCGGTCATTAGAATTTTGTGCTAACTACTATGGTGTGGTTACTTTATGCAATTGATTGTTGGATTGTATAATTGAGTGGTGATTGTGACAAATTGGTATTTAAATAGAAAATACCGGGTGTCGGGTTTTGACATCGAAAATGTTTTTATGTACTATATCAAATGGTGTTACTTTAAAATGGAAGGACATCATTTTTCAAGGTTCGATTTGACCGTGGACCCACACACGACTATACTGACGAAGTATTGACGAAGCCATGCTCAATGGGGTGAGACGATACTTGGCTACGCTAGTGAGGCACCGAACTTAGGAGTAGGCCGTGCCCTCGAGGGGTGAGATTAACAATTGGAACGCATGATTGATTGAGTTAGATGCGCATAATTATGAGACAAAACTGTGTGGCATGGTATGGGACGTGTCATAACAGTTTGGCCTTATAATCGGGACCCCCGTGGTTGATTGAGTTGCGTGAGGCATTTTAATTGTTGTGTGCATTGATTTTATGAAAAGAGTATATGAACTGTGCTGATGTGCCGAAGGGAACTGAGGTGAGGTAAGTCCTCTGTATTGTGTAGCTAGGTCACCCTTGGGTGTATTTCCTTTCTAATAGGAGTTTAGGGGGTGAACTTGCTGAAACATTGTTTTATCCCATTGTGGGCTTAAACTTTTTAGGTCTTTAGGTGGAGGACCAAAGCCCCGAGTCTATGGGGGTGGAGTTTGAAGTATCAGCGTTTGTGTCCAACGAGTATTTCCTTCCTAAACCCCGTTGTTTATAAAAGTGTGGCCTTTGTGAAATGTTGCCCTGCTTTCCAATCCCATGCTATTTGTTGTTAGGGGTTTTGTTATTCGCTTCCGCATATGCAATTAAAATGAATGGATTGGTGACGCGTCCTGGGAACGTCGCAAATTTTTATCGACCACCGAGGGATGTGCGCGCACTCAAGGTTCGGGGCTTGACAGAACATGTGGATTTTTGGGGGACCAAGCGTTGATGAAGATTGATATTTTTATTTGACTTTATGCCCCCTCTCCAATCTTCTCAAGCACGCCCGCTAGCTGTTTCCCCTTCACGGCTTCTGCTTTTCATTTCATTTTCTCCCTCCTTGGACGAGCTGCTTTAGTCTCTCCTTCATCCCCTTTGAGAAAAGAACCTAGCTGCTCCACGGTCATGCTGCCATCTCCACCATTTCGTCCCCTCTGCCCTTCTCCTCCCACTCACGCTGTTTCCCCTCCAGCAGCACGTCCACGTATCCCCCACCGAGTCAACCACCAGCTACACCTCTCCCCGACGTTGACTCCAGCTCCTCCACGTTCTCCTTGCCACTGACTCAGCCACTCCATCTCCACCGTCGCCTGTCCCCCCAACGTCCAGCCCCACGATTTCTTCATGCCAGCAGTTGCCACGAAGACGTCGCAAGCCCTCCACCGAGTTAACCCACAAGCTCCCTTCACTTCTATCCTCTTCTCCATTTGACCGTGATGCCCCCATTAGCGACTTTGTAACAACGTCTAGCCCATCTCACGCCTTCCCACACTCTAGCAATTTGGCCAAGCTCGGCACCGATTCGAGCAGCCCTCCTCGCCTCCAGTTTGGATCGCTCGAGTCGACCAGTAAGCTGTTGGGTTAATTATGCTTAAGGATTTATTAGTTTATGCTAAGTATTGTTTAGGTGGTTAGTTAGAGCGGATTAGTGATTTAATTACTCATTATTGCATGTTAGGTGGTTAGATCGGCTTAATTAGCAACTAGATAGGTTGTATTATTTATCTAGATAGGTTCGGGATTTTTCTGGGCCCGTTTGGGTGTTTAATTAGGCTTTTCCAGCCTAAGTCTCTATTTTTGGTATTTAAATGCATTTATTTAATTATTTTGTATATTTGTTTAATTATTTTTTATTTTTTGAAAAGTATACCGGGATAGCTGGTGACTGGAATTTCGTGCTGATTGCAATGGTATGCTTGGTTTATTTAATTGAGTGCTAAATTTTGCAAATTGAGTGATAATTGTAATTTTCGATATTTATCTCAAAATTGAGTAATTTCGGTATTTAATTAGAAAATACCAGGAATTAGTTTACAACATTAAAAATGTATAGTGGGATTTTTGAAAAGAAATATATTGCGTTTTTGGCTTAGGTCGACCGTGTACCCACACATTATTATTTTTATTGGGTATTTTTAACATGGTGAATTATCGGATTGTGAGAGCATATATTATCAGCTTGTGCGAGCATTCAGCTTGTGAGAGTCCCTTTGCATGTCAGCTTGTGAGAGCAGTATACTGTATCGGCCTATATGCTTCGATACATCAGCTTGTGAGAGAAGTATACCTTATTAGCTTGTGTGAGCTAAGATCATTTTATCAGCTTGTGGGAGCACTATGTATATATTTATCAGTTTGGGAGAGCTATTATCTATCTATATCAGTTTGTGAGAGCTATGACCATATATTGCAGCTTGTGAGAGGAAAGATCGTCTATTTCAGCTTGTGTGAGTATTGGTTGTATCAATCGAATTGATAGACGAAATTGAATTATATATGGTATTGATGGATAGATAGTACTGATTGATAGATGGTATCAATTGTGTCGAACTGAGCTGATTGACTGAGTTGATTGATGGGTTGGTTGATTTGAATTAAATTGATTGGTCGAGTATATAAACTGTATTGACTTGCAGGAAGGAATTAAGGCAAGGTAAGTCCTTTGTCTTGTGTGTGCATAGACTGCCTTTAGGCGTATTTCCTTCCTAGTCGGGGTTTAGGAGGTGAACTTGCTAAAACATTGTCTCACCCTGTCGTGGGCTTAACTTTAACTTTTCAGGTCTCTAGTGTAAAGAACCCGGAGCTTGAGGCGGAAGGGTTAGGAGCATGTGTGGCTCAGAAATTCTTTGGGAGATAGACCTCCTGTACTTAGACCCTAGAGTTGGTCTCTGTTTGTAAACCGGATTATTTATAAAAGCTGTGTTGATTGATTTGAAATTTGTTGTCTTGTTTTTCTATCCCACGTTTATTGTGGTTAGGGGATTAGTAATTCGTTTCTGCATGCACATTTAAATGATTGGGTCGGCGATGCGTCCTAGGACATTGCAAATTTAATCGACCACCAAGGGATGGACACGTGCTCGAGGATCAAGGCGTGACAACTATTGTATCACGAGTGTTGTACCTAGTAGATTTTGATGATAAGATGTCCTCCTAGTAGAATATTAGGGTTTTTACTTATTGAGTCCATGACTCACCCTGTTATTTTTCATAATTGTAGGTATGGAGGAGTTGCGGTCTTGATAGAAGAACTAAGATTTACCATGGCTTTTTTTGGCATAGAGTGCATGTAATGGTTATAAATATAACGGCCTGTGACAAAAAGGGCTTATGAATATAATTGATGTAATTGAGTATTTGCAAGTAGTTGTTTTCCTTGCTACTTGTTGTTGTCTAGGTATTGAATGTATGCTTTCGCATGTACTTAATAAAAATATAAAAAGAAATGGGACAGCGAAGCACCTGGGACATTGCGAAAAATAACCCTTGTAGCTCGAGACCCTAAGAGTGGAGTTGGGATCGTTACAGATGGTCTATTTGTGCTATTTCTAAACTAGCTAATTAAAGTACAAAAGGAAATCACCCAAGTAATGAAATTGCATTACGGGAAAGTAAACACCCAAGCAATATAAGAGAGGAAGTAAACAAAAACTAAAAAAAGTATAAAAAAGGAATATAAAACCCGCAAGTTGTCAGATGTTCACATGATATAAATCGGAAACCTGAAATTTATGTCAAGGAATGAATGGTTCAAATTATCAAGGTTGGATTGGACATTGGCCCTACCGCCATCTTCAAATCTTGGACACTTCCCCTATGAATGCCTTGATGCCTAAAACTAGCCAAAATCTAAAGTAAGGCTAAACTAATATACAATAGAAAGATAAGGAAAGGACATTCGAAGGCACAATCAAACAATCAATGCAACGAGTGAATGCTTCAAATTGAATGACAAATGGCCTTGGGATTGGCCTTTGAATTGCATATGTCATGTCTTCTTAGGACATATAATCAATTAAATTTGTGACCATCGATAATTAATTATCACTTGCGTTCACAGGCAGTAATTAATATCGAATGGCCCTAATTTGGGTCTAGATGATCCCAAAAGATCGCCGACCATGCACCGACCCTAGTCCATACACCTAAAATCTTCATGCAAAATGAGAAAGTGGTATGCATTTAGACCATAAGGCCTTGTTCTTAATCAATCAACCCATAAAAGTGAACTAAAATGGGTCACTTATACAATCAAGACAAAAATGATCATTCAAAGAAGTATTCACATAAAACTTTCTTAATTTTCTTCACTTTTCTCTCTTGACATTCAGAGCTCACCCTCTACCATCTAGGTAGTTTGCCCTAATCAACCCCCATCTGAAGATGTTTCTCCATAATCCATTGCCCCTTCACTCCCTCAAAACTTCATCCATCTGCTCGTAGTGTTCGTATTTCCTTTTCGCCTTGCTTGAATTGCACCCCCACTCAAACCCTCTCATCCCTCATTTCATTGCCATTGACTCATCTTTACTTATCCTTGCAACACCTCTACTTCCCTGTCCCACTGCATGCCGCATCTGTTGCCATCGCGACTTCTCCCAATCTTGATCAGAACCTCAATTTCATGGACGAGAAGGATTTGGAGGAAGATTCCCGCCTTACCTCTCTCTGCAACAGGTTGGGCCGACTTTGCGTTGCTCATGAAATTGAAGTTTGGGAGGACCTGCCGCCACTGGAGAAGATTGAGGAATGCAAGCTCATCTTAGTCGGTAAAATTCTGTCAAACCTTTCGGTAAACTTCCAAGCATTACAGAATACTCTCAAACGAGCATGGCATACAAAGCATGTAGAATTCATACAACGCGATACTGGCCTATACGTTGCAAAATTTAGATCTCTAGAGGAGAAACAGAGAATTCTAGATGGAGGTCCATGGTGTTTCGCTAGCCACTTGATTATATTAAAGCCATGGCTTCCTAATACACCTTTGCATTGTTATGATTTCTCAACATGTGCCTTTTGGGTTCAAATATTCGGCTTACCTCTAGAATGGTGCTCGGAACAGATGCTGAGTAAAGTAGTAAGGCATGTTGGGAGTGTGATTGCTGTTAAAGTAGACACAAAAGAAGGTTCTAATATCAGGGTAGGTAGAGTTAGGGTGGAAATAAATCTATCGCGGCCTTTAAAAATAGGGCACCTAATTCATATTGAAGGAAGAAATATATGGCTAGACTTCCGGTATGAACGCCTCCCACATTTTTGCTACTCATGTGGTCAGCTCAGCCACTATGCCACGTATAGTCAAGAAATTCCCTTTACCGAAGCAAAAATGGAAGATAAGGAAAAAATGGCTTTTGGCCGATGGTTACGTGCAGAGGTCAAAAAACATAGTCCTTACTGGCTTACCTTTTATGGTGATTTAGAACGCTACGTAGAGATAGCTGATGTGATACCTGAGACCCCTCCTTTTTTGATTAGTAAGGCCCCAGTGCCCCCTGAAAATCCCACCAGACCTAGTGACAGTGATGGACAAACAGCAGGGCAATCATTTACAGGGCAAATGGACCTTGCCTTATCTAAACAGAAGGGCATACAAGTCTTTCCTCAGTCTAATAAAGAGTAGAGAGAGGGGATTAGGCAACTATTAGCATTACCTCAGTCAGCCCGAATGGGTGAACAGCATCCTCAGGGTGAACGACATTTGCCACAACCTAACTTGGGTTCTTCCAAGGAGGCTCTTATTTATGTACCTACAAAGTTAAAAGGCATTCAGGATCAGCACACGGGTTTCCCAACTCCTAAAAAATTAAAGCAGTCAAGACTACCAACTAGAGCAGGAACTTCCAAGAAGTTAAAAAGGTATCATCCATATGAGTCTAGAGCTCATATTGTAGAGGATTTTGATGAAACCCAACTAATGGACACTTCGATCCTCATTGTTGAAGAGAATAACAGATGGGCTGAGGTGGCTTGCCCTCTAAAGCCACCCACAGCAAAATGAAGCTAGTTAGTTGGAACCATTAGGGTCTGAGGTCTTCCCTGACAGTTCAAGCTCTTAAGGCCCCAGTGGCCAAAGAAACACCTGACCTGGTGTTTTTGATGGAAACCAAAAATAGACCGGAGATGCTCACAAAAATTCAAAGGCGGCTCAAGTTCACAAATTCCTATTTAGTTAATCCTGTTGGCTCGGCAGGAGGTCTAGCCATTTTCTAGCAGGCACATATCTCTCTAAACGTGCTTCATTCTCATCAGGACCTCGTAGACTTTATGTACATAGGAACAACATACCTATTTGTGTGACTTACGTCCATGCACCAGCTGTGTTTCGGCTTCAACAACAGCTTTGTACTAAACTTCGCCAAATTGCAAACTCTAACTCTTTAGCTTGGATTTGTGTTGGTGACTTCAACGAAATAACCTATCACTGGGAGAAGGTAGGAAAGAGGTTAGCAGATTTCCAACGTATGAACTCTTTTCGAGAGGTACTACATGACTGTTCTTTAATAGACATGGAGAGTAAGGGATGCGCGTTCACTTGGTCAAATAACCGTTCAGGTGATGAGATTGTTAAGGAGAGACTAGACAGGGTTCTATGCAACTTGGATTGGCGACTCGCCTTCTCGGAAGCCGAGGTGTTTGCCTTACCAGTAGTGGGGTCGGACCATAGTCCTTTAGTTTTAAATATTGAAGCCCTTCTGCGAAGGAGACAGAGGCCATTTATCTTTGAATCGTTCTGGTTACAAGATCCGGATTGTAAGATGGTTATTGCCAACGCATGGCACATTGCAACCGGTTCCAGTTCTGACCTGCCAAAGAAATTAAAGTTTGTTGGTTCCGCACTTGCTCGGTGGAGTCATGAAAAGTTCTTCGCACTTGCCTGGTGCAGTCATGAAAAGTTCTCAAAGGCCAAAAACAGAATATCAGAATTGCAATTTTAACTACAACATATCACAAACCAAAATGATACTTGCTTTGATAAATTGACAGCAACCAAAATCAAGATAGAACTTCATAAACTTTGGCAGCAAGAGGAGCAATATCGGGCTATGAGGTTAAGGATTAACTAGCTGAAAGTGGAGAAAAAAACACAAGATTCTTCCATGCAACTACCATCCAGAGAAGACAGAGGAATAGAATACAAATGCTGCTGGACACTAACCACAGATGGGTGAGAGATGAGGTGACTTTGAAGGGGATGACACATAATTTCTACTCTAACCTCTACACAACAGTGGGCTACTGCGACTATGACGCCATTCTGGCCCAATGCTCAGGTATAGTTAATGCTAATATGAATTCCATTCTTACAACTACGGTAACTAAAGAGGAGGTTCGCCTTGCAACGTTTCAATTGGGCAATACAAAAGCACCAGGCCTGGATGGTTTGAATGGATTGTTTTACCAATCTAACTAGGACACACTTCAGGATGAGATATTCATTTCAGTTTAGAATTTTTTTCAATCGGGTGTGCTGCCACCAGACCTTAACAAGACTTCTATAACTCTGATACCAAAGATACCACTACCCAAAAGTCTAGACCATTACTGTCCCATTAGCCTATGCAATTACGCCTATAAAATCATATTCAAAATCCTTGCTAATCGCCTGAAGCCCTTATTGCTTGACCTAATTCCTACGGAACAAACTGCATTTGTTTCTGGACATCAAATCCAGGACAATATCCTCATAGTCCAAGAGATTCTTCATCAGATAAAGACTCGGAAATGAAGAAGGAATTTCCCGACGATCTTAAAAATGGACATGAAGAAGGCATACGATAGAGTCGAATGGGATTTTCTAAAAGCTTATCTACTCAAGCTAGGCTTCCATCATACCTAGGTTAAGTGGGTTTCGTAGTGTATCTCATCAGTGTCTATCAGCATCAATTTCGATGGCGAGCAGTTAGAGTATTTTCACCCGACCCGAGGTCTCCATCAAGGCGACCCTTTGTCCCCTTATCTGTTTATCTTGCTGACAAATCTTCTATCAACCCTTATCCATCAAGCCATCGATCTCGGGAATATGAGGGGCATCAAACTTAACAGGTCATGCCCTACTCTTTCCCACTTGTTTTTTGTTGATGATGCCATTTTCTTTTTAGATGGCACAATTAGGGAATGTCAGAACTTAGCTAACATACTGAACCAATATTGCCTAGCCACGGGACAGGAAATTAGTAGGAATAAGTCAGTTATTTTCTTCAGTAAGGATTGCCCTATATGCCTTAAGGAAAACCTGGCTAGCGAACTAGGAGTCCCTGTGCTTGAAAAAATAGGTAAATACCTAGGCATTCCTTCTGACTGGGGTAGATCCAAAAGAGATATGTTTTCCTGGCTTTTGGGTAGAGTAAATAACAAGCTGGAAGGTTGGAAGGAGAGTTTTATTTCCAAGGGTGGAAAGGAAATCCTAATTAAGATGGTAGTGCAGACTATACCTCAGTATTCCATGTCTGTCTTTAAAATTCCTATATCTATTTGCAAATCTATTGAACATAAGGTTGCTTGATTCTGGTGGCAGAATGATTGTCGAAAGTCAGGGGTTCATTGGAAACGTTGGGAGGTTTTAAAATGTACAAAGGCTATGGGAGGAATGGGCTTTAGAGATTTAGCCGCATTCAATAAGGCAATGCTTGGGAAACAAGCATGTCGATTATTACAACAGCCTTCCTCCCTTTGGAGTAAACTATTTAAGGCATTATATTTCCCTTCCAAAGACTTTCTTAAGGCAGACAGAGGAGCGCACCCTTCCTGGGGTTGGCAAAGCCTATTGTCAGGAAGGGAGGCAATCTTACCTAACCTCCAATGGTTGGTTGGCAACGGAACTCAAATCAAAACACGCGAGGATTGGTGGCTACCAAGCGGAAGACTAGGCGGCCTAGCAGCAAGTGAGGAACCTATGTTTGTAGCTGACCTATTGGAGCATAATTCAAACAACTGGGAATCCTAGTTAGAGTTAATTTTGCCTCAGACCGTCTAGTTTGGACAGCAACCACCCAGGGGGAGTACACGGTTAAAAGTGGTTATACTCTATCAAGCAAACAGTACCAAGCACAACCAATCATCAAGCCTCATCTTCCTATCAAGCTCCTTTAATCCTTTGGAAAAATATTTGGCAATTTAAACTCGCACCCAAAGTAAGAATTTTTCTTTGGTCTATCTGCCATAATGCATTACCAACCAAAGACAACCTATTCCGGTGATGGATCAGTACTGATCCGGTTTGCACATTATGCCATCGACAACTACCTAAGATGATTGAGCATCTCCTTCTTCTATGCCCATGGACTCATAGAATCTAGGCTCACCCTAGTATGTGCATTCACATCATCGCAACAGCAATACATAGAGTGGAAGAGTGGATAGCAGACCGTATCATTTAGAGGAAAAACTCACCTGATCTGGAAACTATCATTGCGGTATTTTGGGAGATCTAGAAAGCTTGAAACAGGTCCGTTTTTTGCAATCAACGACCAGATCCAATCCTTCTTGTTGAAGCCTTGATGAAGCCGCTCTTGTTCAAGTTAAAACGGCTCAAAACCTCCTCCATCTCTCGAATGGACCACGCTGCAACCCCTCCGATCACAACAATTTTTGGCAAGCCCCTGATCAGGGTATAATAAAGATCAATATTGATGGGGCTTATATCATGGACAATATAGAAGGATCTGTGGCATTTATATGCTGTGACCACTTTGGGAAAATGTGAGAAGGGTTTACTAGGATTGTACCTACTTCTTCAACCTTGCAAACTGAAACACAAGCTCTGATCATCACCCAACATCACTTATTGTAGCAAGGGAACACTGAAGCACATCTTTAGATCGATTCAGATTGTCTTCTCTTAGTAGAATCCATCAACAACAAGCAAGATCCTCCATGGGAGATATGCTCCCCGATCGCCGAAGTTGCCTCTCTCTTTTGCCGCTTCTCTCATCTCCGGTTTAGGTTTTGCAAGAGACAGACCAATTTTGCGGCAGATTAGGCCACAAAAGCCAATAGCGAGGGCTGTCTTCTACCTAATTGGGCCCAATTTCCCCCCTTCTCTCTTTGATCTTCTTCTTTCGGATGCATTAGCTGCAGGTTGTAATATCTTTTCCAGTTAATAGTTATTTTCTTTCTGTCCAAAAAAAAAAAAAGAAGTATTCACATACTGAGATCTTAAAGGAAGAAAGCCAAAGAAAGTCAAACCCATTGAAGATTGGCAATCAAGACTATGAGTTTTGAAAAATTTCAAGCAAGGACAAAATTTTGGAAAAATTGCAATTATGGACAAAAGTTTGGAAAAATTGCAATTATGGACAAAAGTTTGGAAAATTGCAATTAAGTCCTTAAGAGCAAGTTTTCAATTTGCAAGTGATTTGGAAAAAAGAAGGTTAAATTTGTTGAAATTTAGAAACAAATTCAACGTCCTTAGGAATTCAAAGACTCGGGATAGACAGTGTCGGCACATTGATTGGATCCTTTAAACCATTAAATGTGACTCAATTCTGACAAACTTAACATCAAACGAAAGTCTAGAACAGTGTCTAAAACTTTTGAATTTTGAAATATTTTAGGAAGAAAGGATTTTAACTCTGTTAAAGTTATGAGATACTTTTAGGGGATCAAAGAGAACTTAGGTGCGGAATTAAAGGCACACTAATCAAACCTCCTTTTAACTCCCCAAAGAACTTTAAGCTTAACGAAACAAAAACCAAGCCGAAGACTGAAAACCCTTTTAAAACTTTCAAGGAGAATTCATTCAAAGAGTTGGACTATATGAATTTATAAAACTCAAATAGTGCACTCAAATCAGTTCATTAAAGTAAATTGCAGCTGAGCCCTACAAATTTGATTGAGTTGGCAAAAATAGCAAATCATGTTTTTATTTTCTGAAAATTTTTGACAATTAAGTTTTGTATGTTTAAATAAATTTCATGAAGACATCCACAATTCATTCGGCATGCATGAATTTCTAAAAATCAAGGAATTTAGGCATGTCATTTGGGAAACAGAACATCACAGAAGCATACATGTCTGGTTCATAACCATTTACATCATCCAAAAATGATCCATTCAATCTGAAATTTATACACAACATAGGTCATACAATTTCCTACTACTTTCATGAGACATCTAAGGCCAATTCAATTCATATGAACTTATAAAAATATAATACCAGCACATGTCAATCGGGATAGACAAATCTCAGCAGTAATTTCATTCGGTTTAAACATAATAAACCTATCCGAACGATGTTCAATCCTTATGAAAATTTTATATATTGTTCACAAGGATGTATAGAGAAACTTTCATGATGAAAAAATTTCCAAATTCATAACATCTGATTTTATAAAAATTGAGAAATCAGTGCTGGTCAATCAGCCAAGCAAAAATCCAGACAAGGTCACGGACATTCCAGACACGTTCGACCAAGGTAAATGAATTCCAATTATCACAAAAATTTTATGTGCTATAGATCTGAAATTAATGCACAATTTTCATTAGGCACCGAATTAAGGATCTAACCACAAAAAATCATATGAAAATAGCAAACAACAAAGGTCATCATAATAGAGCATGGAAATAGAACACTGATCATTTACTGATTGTAGTTCATTTTTTATAAAAATTGCTGGACGTAGTAAATAATGGCCAAATTATGCAAGTCAGGTGTCAAAAGAAAGCTCATGAAGTCTCCTACGAATCCTTCAAAGGCCACTGATACAATTGAAATCAGTTTCCAGCTCAAACGAAGACATTAAGCAAAGAGGTCATGTCTGAAACAGAGTTTTATATATTATGCACAGTTAACAAGCGATTAATCTAAAAAGACGATTTGTGAATTTTATGCAATTTTTATAAGACATCTAATCCAAAATCATCATACAAAAACTCACAAAAAATGACCAAAACCGAATAGGTCGATTAACCGGTTCATTATAGCAAAACGGCATGTTCTAGAACTAATCACTACATTTTGGAATTGTTTTTGAGAAAGCAAATGAAGTCCAAATCATGCATGTAATATACTGTTGGAAAGCTTGTGAAATCATCTACGAATCATATGAAACATCAACATCAAATGAGGTTATTATCCAACTCATTCGAAGAAGTTCATCAAGTCAGTCCAAACTAGCTATGATTTTCCAAAAAGAGCAATCATGTTCAATCAAGCCACCATCTCATCATTGATCATCATAAGCTCATCCTAAACGATATTCATCATCTTTATAAGCATGATAAAGCATCCTATGTTCGAATCCTAACCTCGACTATCTAGTATAGTTTTGCTTCATCGGATTCAAGTACGAGAATGCATTATACCTTGATTTCTTCGTGTTCAAGCTTGATCGTCGAAGTCATCGGCCACCGTAAGCTTGTGGACAGGTTGCTACTCATTGTTAGGATGATCGAAGGAGCTAGCACGGCTGTCAGGCCATCGAACAAAGCTCAGGAACCGCTCGTCTTCTCACTGGTGTGGAGATCGTGCTGCATGCCCAAAGGAAAATGGAGCTCCGATCAGCGAGCTCCGTGCAAGAATAGCTGTTGACCGACCTTGCAACCTGTCAAGTGAATTGCAAGTGCACAATATGTACAAGTAATAAAGTAGTGAGTGAGTATCGTTCCCATCAAGATTGTTTCTAATTATCTAATTACTTACCAAAGGTGATCAATCCAAAGATTTAGCTAACCAAGTCGAAAGGTAAGTAAAAAGTGAACTAAACCAATTAAAGGACTGAAATATAAAATAGCTGAAACTTAGAGGATTCAAAAGCTAATTAAAATAGCAAAGTAAACCTAATCTAAAGCAAACCAAAAAATTAACAAGGCAAATTTCAAGATTTTAACAAAGATCACAGAGCATTAGAGCATTCGACTTCACTTAACCACTCATAATCAATTCTCTTAACTTATCATGTAACAAACTAATTCCCAATTGTGTTGGTGAAATTTCCCTAAGTTAGATTACAAGCCAACCTCAGTCTAATAATCCTTAGTTAGGTGAGTTAACCCACACTAACCTTAGGTGAATTTAAACAACCTAGAAGCATTAAGTTCTTATGGAAATTCCTGAATTTAATCTAAGTAGTCCCAACCTAGATTTACTACCACAACTACATAACTAACTTTTTTTTTTTTTTTGGGTCGAAAAAGGACATATTTTATAACATTAACGATGAGTTACACCGTTTGCCATTAGGTCAATATAAATAATATCCAAAAGAGGGGGGGGGGAATAGAAGAGGGCCAGTTCAGAGGTAGGCTTCCGGACTCATGGGTTTTGGAAGCCCAGTTGGCGTCCTCGTTTGCTTCTCTGCTGCAATGTAGCACACACAGATTAGGGAACCCTTGGAGCAGCGCCGTAGCCTCAGCAATCAGTGCTCGGATCTCCCATGGCGTTGAGCAAGGGTTTTTCACAGCGTCTACTAGGATCTAGCAGTCCGATTCCAAGGTAAGAGATCGATATGCTTGTCCTTTCTGCAACAAGTCTCGAAGGGTGAGATTTAAGGCTTGAGTTTCCGTCTGCAGAGCCGAAGAGGCATTGACACACCTTGTAAATCCAGCAACGATTTGACCAGAATGATCTCGAGTAATTGAAGCCACCGAGCCTTTGTGAGACATAGGGATAAACGCTCCATCAATGTTGATCTTCAAAGCTCCAGGAACCGGATTATGCCATATCCGATCTGTTTTTGAGGATTGTAGCCAAGATTCCAGGCACGCTGCATATAGGCAACAATCTACAAGGGCATTCGCAAGAGCTGATTGAACCACCTGTAATGGATCTGGGCGAACTGTGTGAAAGATGAAGTTATTCCTCGCTTTCTAGATCTGCCACAGAATATGCACGAGTGTTGCCAAATCAAGTAAGATAGTTCTCTTGGCTAATAGATTTGTTAACCAGGCATCAATATGGTGTATATTATGTTCCTTTGGTGCAATGTTAATCTTTTGGTGAGACCATACCTTCCGTGTCCATGGACATAGTAGGAATATGTGCTCTGTTGACTCTAGGTTGTGTGTTTGACATAACTAACATGTAGAATCCAGAATAATATGTCTGTGATGGAGGTTCTCACGAGTAGAAAGGGCATTGTGGCATAGAGACCACATAAATATACGAATCTTTGGGGATGTCTGCATCTTCTAGATCTTGCACCAAAGTTGTGGAGGGGTCTGGTAGGAGGATGATCCGTTGCTTTGTTCATTGCTGTGTGCTGTAGCTCTAAGGTTGTTATAACAATTTTTGATTGTATATACTCCAAATCTTGAGCTTAACCATGATTGATTGATTTTCAAGACTTGTTCATGCAATATAATTGTTTTGATTATGGCGTTCTCTATCCTGACTTTAATACTTTTAGAAGTTTGGCCAACTTTTAAATGATTTTTGTTGTATGCATAATATGGGGTGGAGATTGCATGCATGAGCACTAGTGATATTGAACCATAATTTATATCTGTGTCAAACAAATTCACCAATTTTAGTCACAAATAGCTTCGGGTTTGTGTTCTCCTTCTTTCCTTGACATGTGCCAATTCCCCTAATAAAATAAAAGCATGTGGCACCCCTTCGACGGCCCCCAAATCCGATTAGGGTCACCACAATTCGCTTTTTCCTTTTTCTTTCCCAAATAACAAATCACTCTGATACCATTTTTAGTTGCAGCGGGTCCATACAACCATGGGGGTTTACATCTTTTATTAACGGTCCCTTGCGCAATTTACATAACGGAAGCATTTCCAACAATTCCCTTCCCTACATTCAGAAATCGATGCACACCTACTAAACATCTTATATAAGTTAAAGCCGAACACGTTTATTTACATAAAGCATATGGACATCTTTAGTCAGTACATCGAAATGCCAATATTTCTATACTCGGCTATACTTTAAAAGATGACCGACATCTCCTCCCACAATCGTATGCTTAAGGTCCATCAACCAGTGTCGGCGTCCAAAGGTTTCCTCCTTTGCTATCCTTCTCCCCGCAGTCATATCCAACCGCTCAAACCATCTATTAATCTGAAATGTTGGTCCCCAAAAGGGGTGAGTACAACCACTCAGCAGATAGGGAAATCCAATAACAACTCAATGCATCAGGTAGATCATACATGCATTGCAGGCGTAACTTACCTTGAAGCCATGCGCATACTATCATGCATCATCATATCAATTTATAACACATACATGTGTATAATCATCGTATCATACATGTCATCATCATCATGACATCATCACATTACACATGTCATATCATATACCATCATCATTATCATCACCATGCATATCATCATGCATGCCATATCATCATGCATATCATATCATCATGTTGATCATCGTTATTTCACATCACATATCATTATCATCATCATGCATATCATCATGCATATCATATCATCATTATCATCATGCATATCATCATGCATATCGTATCATAGGTGATCATTATATCACATCACATCATCATCATCATCACATCATCATGCATATCACATCACATCATCACATCATCATGCATATCATCATGCATATCATATCATGGGTGATCATCATATCATATCATATATCATCATCATCATGCATCATCATGCATATATTATCATAGGTGATCATCATATCACATCACATGCCATCATCATCATGTCATGAGTTAATTATCATCTTTATCTTTCAATTTTGATCACCACATCACCCATTTCTCAAATCATCAATCTCATCATCAACCCTTCGGGCAAAAACCTCCGACAGGGTTCCCGGCAAACTCAGCCATCCCATGGCCACCGGGCTTCCGGCCCCCCACATTCCGGGCATCTCGCATCCTAACTACCATCACGAGGCATTCCCTTCGGGCAGAAACCTCCGACAGGGCTTCCGGCCTCTACCCTTCTAGCCAGGCATCCCGCACCCAAATCCTGGCATCGCGAGGTATTCTTTTCGGGCAAAGACCTCCGACAAGGCTTCCGGAATTATGTACCGACATATCACCAGGCCTCCCCTGGAATTACGTACCGTATACCACCGGGCATCCCGACACTCCTGGGAATCTCGGAATTACGCCACCAGGCCACCAGACAACATCCTCCACCACAACCTCTTTCTCATCCATATTTATCCTTTTATCTCAATTTAACATGGCAATTGGCATGGCATCAAACAAATCACACTTGCATTTCAATTCACATGTCATACACATGCCAAAGCTTTATCACATATGCATTTCAACTTAATACATGTACAAAGACCTCATCACACAAGTGCCACACAAATGAAATTGAATCCATGGCCAAATAAAAATATATTTTATTATTATTTTATTATTATTATTTTATTATTATTATTTTATTATATTATTATTATATTATTATTATATTATTATATTATTATTTATTTCCATAAATATTAAATTTAATATCTATGATTTTTCCCAAAATCATGATACTCAAAAATCATTAAGCAAACAAATAGAATCACAATTTCATACAAAATTTGTGGCCAAATTGAATTTCTTATAATTTCACAATTTTCACAAAATAGCACCTTATATTCGGATAATGGCCAGACTTGCACAGTTTCCGAATAAATTTAATTAAAATACTTATATGGCCTTTAAAAATTACGAAATTTTACAGGGTGATAGCCAACACATTTTCGTACCCTTTTCATTAAGAACTTTAAGCCAAATTCTTTTTAGATTAATTTCTATATCCCTACGAAGCTTCTGGAATCACTACCGCGACGTCCAGAACACACTTCTCCGTATTTCTTAGATTTCACCCATCAAATCTCTTTATTTTCCTCTGAAATTTGAGTATGTTATGTAAAAATGTGTCCTTTACAAGTTTCATGAAGAGATCTAGGTCAAATAACCAGATTTTGGTCACCATTTTAGTCCATGAAGTCTCGGGTGTCTCGGTACACCTCACCAGAATCAACCATCTCCAAGATCTAACCGATTCACCAAGTTATACTTGTTATTTTTGCTTCAAATTTGAGTATGTTGTAGCTTAATGTGTTTCCTACAACTTTCAAGAAGACAACAAAGTGAGATCTCCAACAGAAATCAACATGCAAACAAGAAATCGACAAGAGGTCAGTGAAAATTTCGTAGATCTAAGTCTCCGTATAATAGAACTTTTGACCCCTCAAATCTCCATATTTTCCTACGAATTTTTAGTATGTCATAGTACAAGACGTCAGATTCAACTTTCATGAAGACACCGAAGCCAAAATCGAACTCCAAACCCACATGCAAACTCGAACAAACTACTGACTTCAACAAACCGAACGAGAACAGTCACACGGTTTGCAAATATCAACTCTTACCTCGGTTTTTCGCACAAATCACACCTATAATCTAACATGCAAACACCCCAACAAACATGCAAAGGAAGTTATGGACTCCACTTGCCTTAAAGGTGAACAAACGACGACGAACGGCGACGATCAGATGGAGAACGAACGGCGCACCCCTCCGGCTCCGCCTCCTCCCCTCTCGGTTTCTCTCCCTTTCTCTCAAACTCTCTCTCTCTTTCTCACCCTCTCTTTGGACGAATTGAACAAAGAACCGGCCATCTCTCTCTCCTCATCCCTTTTATATCCCCTAAAGCTCATGATTACCTTGCCTCTACCATGGCCAATGCATGGCCTTCTCCTTGCCACTTGTCATATTGGGTTTTAAATTTGAATTTGATTGGGCTTGGGCTTAGGCCCATCCGGCCACTCCCCTTTGGGTTGGTCGAATTCCTCCTTTGGGCTCAAATGGGCCGACAAGCTTGGCCCACCAAGCTCTAGGCCAATGGGTCCAAGGCCCATTTCAAAAATAACCCTCTTTTTCCTTTTTTTTTTTGAATTCCTTTCTATAAATATTTCCAAATTCAAATTTCATCTTGGCCAAAGTCTTGGGATACTTTGTTTATTAAGATTTAAATCTATAAATCTCATGGCCAATTATTAATCTATAAATTTAAATACACAAATCATCAAATTAAAAGACAAATTGGCTAAGGCATAAGCCAAAAGAAATTCTATCACCTAATTAAAGACTTTAACACACCTTATGGCTTGTCATTAAATTTGGGATGCCACAAAGCATGAAAGCTAACTAAGAAAACCTAAAATCTGGTGGTGGCTCCAAGACTTCGGAATTTGAAATATGCAGCACAAGAGAGGTTTATATAGTCTCCAAAAATATGTCCTAAGTTATCCCCCAATTAGGTCTTGAATAGGAATCCTTGGCAAATTAGGAGTTTTTCTTGAGATTTATATCCTTGATTTTCTTTGAACCTAGCCTCAATTATGGTCAAATTCACCAAATTTTTGGTCTTGCTAGCTTTTTCTTCAAGATAAGATATTCTGGAAGATATTGAACTAATCTAAAAGACGGTAAGATGCAAGGATTTATCTGCAAATCCAACATAGATACATAGGAAAATTGCGCATATGATCCTGGCATGTTCTGCAAATGATGCACTTGGTTCCTTATGAATTCAAAAGTCATATTTCCAACAAAATTAAACAAAAGTACATGTATAACAAATAAATTCACCCAAAATTAATCAAAACTTAGCAAATGTCAAGCTTAAATTAGTAAAAATACTCTATCTAAAATAGAGTTATCAATTATCCTTAGCTAAAAGTTTGCTAGTCCTCAAGCAAACAATAGAAGTAGACAAACCTCATCTCTAATTATCACCATCCATTCATAATGAACTTGAAATCACAATTTAAAGGGAAACATAAATCCCGTCAAACCCAAAACCAATATATAAGCTATATCTAATCTTAACCATACAATCTATGCATGTGATCCTAGATTTTTCAAATCATGTATACTTAAATAAATCAAGTTGATATGCAACACCCCAAACTCATAATCCATTAAACAAGTCTCATAGGTTTGCTTTTCAGTTCTTTCTCTACTAATGAAAACTAATACCCGGTCAAAAATTAATAGGTCTTTAAGGCTTAAAATGTAGCTTGGCTAAAGATAGGATATAAAGGATTTAAGCTCAACACACCCCATAAACATATCAATTTTCAAAACATTTGAATTAACATATCCTCCATCTGCTTACACTATCATAAACTTGCAATTTACAAACTTTTAACACTTTAAAGCTTCCATTAATTCTCTTTCTACACTTTATGGTGAAGTTCCTCTCTAAGTCCCTCTCATAGTGCAATGCTAACCCATTGAGTATCCAAAAGGCTTACTCAAGTTGAAAGTCAGCGGTAGGGATCTGTATGAGTAGTACCGAAGTAAGCAACTTCCACTTTATAACTTGCACTTAAACCTTTTTCTTCCTTTCTCCCTCTTTAATTGCCGATATTTTTCTTTTTTTTACCTTTTCATGACTACTTTAAGCTTCAGCAACTTCACACATCAAGAATCCCTAACTATTAAAGTAGTTTTAAGGATAAACGTGGGTATGGAGTATAGGGTAAGGCAATACACTTAACTTAGATCAACATTACAAGGTCATCAAAGAAAAATTGGCCAAATGAAAACTGAAGAGGTTACTAGGGATCAATTTACAAGGTAGGCTTGAAAGGTTCAAACAATCCAAAGAATGCCTATATCACCTTCTTAATTGAATATAGCTTATTAATTTCAAGAGAAACCGAACAAATTTTAAGACTTAGATGAGTTCTAGATAATCACATGCTTCCCATTGATTTATTCTAAGCACACATAACTCATAAAGTAAAAATAAGCGCTCAAAATATGGGGTTTCATCCTGGACTTTTCAATTCTACTTTCAATTAAAATAATCGGGCCTTTCATCGATGCGCCTATAGTGCTGTTCTTAGAGCTGATCACTCTTGAGATAACTAGACTATCTAGGGAAGTCATTAAGGAATTTTAATGCAATAGACTTGAGAATTCGACTAGGAATCGGCTACTTGACTGTGCTCATCTGCAGAGGTCATTACGGCACAATTAAAAATCGAATAGGGGTCAGAGATAGTCCAGCTTGATTGAGATTTGTTGCTAAACATGGGTGATTCCACTAAATTGCAAAATTCTCATCGACCAAAGCACTAGACTAATTTTTCTATCTTTTCGGTACCTTGTGTCTGTAATTGAAACCTTGAGATTTTTACAATCACCGAGAGTTACCAATGTGTCGAATGGGTTCATTGTGACTCAAAGAAAATTGACCACGGGTCATTTTCACTAAAATTTTTTGAAAGCTATCAAGTAGCCTAGGTCACGCTAAAATCATGCCGAATTAAAATTAACCGCGAATTTGAATCCGATTTCAAAAATTGAAATTTATGTTATGTCACGAGTCATTTTAGGAATGTCGACTCAATCTCCGAATATTTTTTTTTTTGTAAATCGAGATTTTTTTGGGAAAAAGTTGTCATAGGGCCGTTTTCAACCGGAAAAATCAGAGGACCATTTTTTATCGCGAAATTGGGATGCAGATGGGTTCAAGTGGCGAAGAAAATGCCAATTTTTCATATGCCCCCATGGACACATCTTGTGGACCACTTCAATGGCTTATAGAAGGGATTTTATGCTAGAAATGAAGCTGTGGAGGACAGCTTGCAAGTGGGACACACCAAAGGGGACAAAGAGATGAGAAGATGACATTGGTGGCCCCCTCCAGCTTAAAACGGTTCCCTCCTTCCCCTTGCCCGTCGACTAGCCTCCATTAAAGACCAAGAAAGCTCAAAAACTTGTAGGAAATCCAGAGGAGAGACCCCCCTCGCCTGTCGAAGCCTACCAAACCCCCTGCCACCACCATTCACTGTCGCGCGCCTCACTACAGCACCATTGCGCATCGTCCCTCCTTGTTGTGCGTCTTAGGCCATCATTTCATCCTACTTGTGTGTCCAAGAGGTCCTCCGGCCAGCTCAGGCCACTGTCCAGGCCTTCTCCACCACCGTGAAGCATCGCCACCGCCTGTCTGGACCCGCGACCAACCTCGCTTCCTGTTTTGGCCCCAACTAGCCTCTGGAGCAACTTCGATAGCCCTTGAGCAAAACCGGACCAAGCAGGTTTCCAACCACTGTTTTGGCCCACTTTGGACCGTTTCTCGACCTCGAAAGGCAGTCTTGCTTCGGAGTTTGTCAAGCCTCTCGGCGTCTCTGTCGTTTTGATCCAAGCGGATCTTGAAACAAGTGAGTTTAACTCACTAATCCCTGCTTAATAGTTAATGATGTTTAAGGGTTGATTAGTTTAGACTAAGCTAGGATTAGACGGTTAGTTAGAATGGATTAGTGAATTAGTTAATTATCGATGCATGTTAGGTGGTTAGTTTAGTCCAATTAGAGCCTAGACAAGCTCTAGTATTTAACTAGACTGGTTCAAAAAATTTCTGAGCTCGTCTCGATTTTTAATTAGGCTTTATGAGCCTAAGTCATATTTATTAGCATTTATTAATTATTTTTTGTAATTATTTAATTATTTATTTATTTTTCGAAAATTAGATTAGGACAGCCGGTGACGGAAATTTTATGCTGATTGCAATGGTGTGATCTATTTATTTAATTGATTTCTTATTTGTGCTGATTGCGAGTGATTTGTGATTTTTGGGTTTAATCCCAAAATTTATTTGATTCCAATAATTAATTGGAAATTTACTGGGCATCGATTTACAGTGCCAAAAATGTTTTTATCGATTATATAAATTGTGGGAATTTTGAAAGAGCAAATATTATATTTTTGGCCAAGGCCGACCGTGTACCCACACATGATAATTTTCATTTGGTACGATAAAAATGATGAAAATATGTGATGGCTTATAGTCATAGTGAGATGACTATTGAAGGTTGAGATGACGCATGTTGTGCGTGAGATTATGAGATAGGTCAAGAAAACCGCCGAAGTATGGTCGTGCCCGTTGGGTCGTAATCAAATGCTGAAGTATGGCCATGCCCGTTGGGCCGTAATCAACCGCCAGAGTATGGTTGTGCCTGTTATGCCGTAATTTACCACCGAACTTGGAACCGGTTATGCCCGTTGGGCCATAATCAACCGCCAAAGTATGGCTATGCTTGTTAGGCTGTAATTTACTGCCAAACTTGGAACTGGCTATGCTCGTTGGGCCATAATTCACCGCTAAAGATTTAATAGGCCGTGCCCGAGTGTGGCCGTAATCAATGGTTGGAAAGGGTAATTGGAAGGACCATGTGACGGTTTTGATGATATGGAATTAACTAGATTGATTGATCGATGAGTCGATCGGGGGTGATGAGTTGAGTTATTGATGTGATTTGATGAATTGCACTGACTTGCAGGAAGGAATCAAGGCCAAGGTAAGTCCTCTAACTCATGATTGTGCCTAGGCAGTCCTCAGGGCGTATTTTCTTCCTAGTCGGGTCTTAAGGAGTGAACTCGCTGAGACGTCATCTCACCCCATTGTGGGATAACATTTCAGGTCCCTAGATGGCAGCTCCTCCCAAGCATTTTGGACAACTGAAGAAGATCACAGAACAGCCGATTTATGGGCGCACTAATGGGTTAGAGTACAAATTGGTGAAGTCCATAATCTGGGTTGATGTGAGTCTACCCAAAAAGGTGCCCCATCAATACAGAGTGTGGTATTGCTAGGATCGTAATGGACTAAGAGAGGGCCCCATACCGGAATCTAAGATACCTCTATATGTGATGGAGGTTGCTTTTAGAAAGGGCACTACAGACCCTAGAGGAGGTTCGGTGGTAGACCCGGTGGACCCTAAACTTGAAGATCCAGGATCTCCTGTGTATTCCACTGTAGACTCTAGTTGGAGCATGGATGAAGATGGCGAGGAGGATGAGGGCCCGTAGTTGTCTGAAACCCCCCTATTTTGTAGATGTTATAAATAGACCAGCTTGTATCATATATGATATGGTTTGCTATGTATGTGTGTGTGTGTGTCTATATATATATATATAAGTGTGGTTGTGTTTTTAGTCCAAAAATTTATGGCCCTACTTTTCTATCCCATTGAATTGTTGTTTGAGGATTATTTATCTGCTTTTGCATGTGCATTAAAATGAATGGTCGGCAATGCGTCCTGGGATGCACTCGGAGGATCGGGGCATGACATATGGATTGCACAATTAAGATTAAGACTAACTCATATATCAATCTCAAGTTAAACAAGATTTATATCTCTCTAAAAGTTGCAACAACTCATAACCTTGAAAAGGACATCAATCTTGTAAATTACAGTTTGAAAGTCATCATCCCCTATAAAGTTTGCTTCAAAAATATTTCAAAAATCTCAAATAAGCCAAGAAATTTTTAAAACTAGCAAAAATTTTAGCATAAAAATTTTCAAAAATTCTTTATCCCCTATTCCTAACTTAAAATGAAGCATTGTCCTCAATGTGTAAGAATAAAAAATTAAACAGGAGCAATGAGGCAACCAAATTAAAGTAGAGTAACATCCAAAATAATCCCCTGGATATGTGATGATGTCGATTGTCCATGTTGAATTAGGCCTGGTAGAGTGAGGACTGGTTCAAGTCCCTGATTAGAGGCCATCGCCACAAAAATTCTTTTTTTTTTTCTAAAGACAAGACACAAACCGAACAAACACAAGAAATAGAAGATTAGAAACTTGGGTTACCTCCCAAGAAGCGCTTATTTTATAGTTCGTAGCTGAAATTTTGCCATACTTTTTAGTAAGTGGAACCAAAGTGATGAAAGATGTTTGGGCATCAAAACCTCTTCTATAGTAGTGCTTGAGCCTATGACCATTCATCTTGAAAGTCCCCTCCTTCTCATCGATAATCTTGATGGCTCCAAAAAGGAATACTTTGGTGATGGTGTAAGGACCGGTCCATCTAAATTTCAACTGACCTAGAAACAAATTAAGATGGGAGTTATATAATAAAACTTTTTTCACCCACATGAAATTTCTTCCTTAAGACGTGTCAATCATGCCATCTCTTCGTTTTCTCCTTGTAAATTCTTGTACTTTCGTATGCATCATTGTGCATCTCTTCCAATTTATATAATTGAAGCAATCTTTTCTCACCTACTATTAGCATATTAAAGTTAAGCTTCTGCAAAGCCCAATTTGCTTTATGTTCCGACTTAATAGGAAAATGACATGTTTTACCATACAAAAGTCGAAAATGTGACATAACAAAAGGAGTTTTGAAAGCAGTTATAAAAGCCCATAAAGCATCATCAAGTTTTCTTGTCCAATTCTTCCTATTAGTGTTCATAGTTTTTTTCAAAATTGTCTTTATCTCCCTATTAGATATCTCAGTTTGGCCACTAGTTTGGGGATGATAAGCAATAGCTACCTTGCAAGTGACTCCATATTTATGCAAAAGTGACTCAAATTGTTTATTCATGAATCGTGCGGCTTGGTCACTTATAATGACCTTAGGTGTACTAAACCAAGTAAAAACATGCTTTTTCAAGAAATTACAAATAAATCTAGTATCATTAGACTGTAAAGCCATAGCTTCTACCCATTTAGACATGTACTCACAAGAAACCAATATGTTAGTGTTACCGAGAGAAGGTGGAAACGGACCCATGAAGTCAATGCCCCAAATGTCAAACAATTCACACACCATAATATTGTTTAATGGCATTTCATGCCTTCTAGATATGTTCCCAATCCTTTGAAACCTATGACTAAGAAACATAAGCATTTGCATCCTTTAAAAAAGCAAGCCAATAAGATCCACATTATAAGACCTTAGCGGCAGTCTTGGTGACACCATAGTGATCACCTACCTCTTCATCATGACAATGAAAAAGAATGTTGGGGATTTTTTTTCATTAGCAACATAACATTTAATAACTCGATCAGCGCATATCTTAAACAAATAAGAATCCTCTCAAAAGTTGGTCAACACATCAAGCTCATGACTTGAAGACTGTGGGTTCAAATCATGTTCCCACATAATCATCTGAAGGCATAGTCAGCCTCAAGGATGTCACTTACTAAAAAGTTCATAATATTTGTGGAAGAAGTACACCCCATGTGACATCCGGAAATTTTCAGTTCTGCTTTCAAAATTAATCAGGCCTTTCATTAACGCGCCTATAGTGCTATTCTTAGAGCTGATTACTCCTGAGATAACTAAACTATCTGGTGAAGTCATTAAGGAATTTTAATGCAATAGACTTGAGAATTCGACCAGGAATCAGCTATTCGACCGTGCTCATCTGTAAAGATCATTATGGCATAATAAATATCGATTAGAGATTAGAAATAGGTTGGTTCGATTGAGATATGTGGCTAAACGTGGGTGATTCCACCAATTTGCAAAATTCTCATCGGCCGGCACTAGACTGAATTTTCTATCATTTTGGTACCCTATGTCCGTATTTGAAACCTTGAGATTTTCACAACCATCGAGAGTCGTCAATGTGTCAAAGAGGTTCATTGTGGCTCGAAGAAAATTGACCAGGGTCATTTGCACTAAAAACTTTTGAAAGTTACCCGATATGCTAGGTCACGCTAAATTCATGCCAAATATAAATTAACCGCGAATTTGAATCCGATTTTAGAAATTAAAAATTCTGTCATGTTACAAGACATTTTAGGAACGTTGACTCACACTCCAAAGATTTTTTTGCAAACCGAGTTTTTTGGCGAAAAGTCGGGATATGGCTGTTTTTGTTTGGAAAAGTCAGAGGACCGTTTTTGATCGAGAAATTGGGATGCAAGTAGGTTCTATTGGTGATGAAAAATGTCAATTTGATCGAGGATATGATGGTTGAATTTTTGAAGGCCAACTTGCACCGATTCAAGAAGAAATTGAATCCAATTGAGCCAAATGTGTACAAAATTCGTAGCCCTCCTTAGTCCATGACTTTTGGACCCTTACAAGGCTTCTAGAGGAAGTTTTGGACTAGAAAAAATAGCTGAGGAAGACAGCTTGCAAGTGGGACCAAGTTGAGGGAGACAAAAAGATAAGAGAGAGACAAAGGTGGCCTCCCTTGCAGCAGCCAGTTCCCCCTCTCTCTTCTTTCTTCCCTGCACGTCGGACACCCCCATGCTAGCACCCTTGAAGCTCAACAAAACCAAAGAAATCGCAGCCCCTTCCCCCTTAACCGTTTGAGCAGTCCGCTAGAGCTCAAAGCCATCGTATTGCCGTCCAGTTGTCCGCCGAGCCTCCGCATGCCAATCGCATGCCCACAGGTCTCTTGCCATTGTCCCTGCCCATTCACACCTCTAGCAGCTTGCCAGGCTAGCTCAGGCCACCGTCAGAGATTCCACTGCCATCGTATGTCACCGCCTTCACCCGTCCAAGTCGCAGCAGCCTCACCATCCCCGTTTCCAACTTAACCAACCACTGGAGCAGCCTTTTCGGCCCCCGACTAGAACTGAACATAGTGGGTATTTCCAGTATTATTTAGCCGTTTTTGTGGCCTTCCGAACCTTGAAAGTTGCACTCGCTTTGGAGATTGTCGATCATCTCCGCATTCCTGTCATGGTGGGCCGAGCAGATCGTTAATCAAGTGATTTTAACTCACTAATCCATGCTTAGTAAGTTAATGATACTTAATGGTTGATTAGTTTAGACTAAGTATAGTTTAAGTGGTTAGTTAGATTGGATTAGTAATTTAATTAACCGATATTGCATGTTAAGTGGATAAAGTAGTTCAATTAGCAAGTAGATAAGCTATAGTATTTAATTAACGAGCCTTGGAATTTTTTTGGGCCTGTTTCGGTATTTAATTAAGCTTTTCCGGCATAAGTTGCAATTTTTTATATCTATTAAGTAATTTTCGTAATTATCTAATTATTTATTTTCCGAAAATTAGACCGGGATAACTAATGATCAAAATTTCGTGCTGATTGTAGTCGTATAATTTGTTTATTTAATTGACTGCTATTTTGTGCAAATTGGGTGTTGTTTGCAATTTTCGGGTAGTTATCCCAAAATTTCTTATTTTCACTATTTAATTAGAAAATTAGCGGACATCGGTTTATAGCGCAAAAAATGTTTTTATCGACTATATGATTAGTGGGATTTTATGAAGTAAAGATATTATATTTTTGGCTAAGGCTGATCGTGTACCCACACACGATTATTTTTATCGAGTATGATAAAAGTGTTACAATGACTGGTTGAGTAGTATGGTATACTGTATCAGCCTACAGGCTTGATACATCAACTTAGAGTGAGCAGTATACCTTAAGTATTGCACAGCTTCGGTGAGCATTAGCTGTATACTGTATCAGCCTGCAAGCTTCATCCGTCCGTCAGCTTAGAGTGAGCAGTATACGTGGTTATCAGCTTTTGGCAAGCATTTTCTATCTATCTTCAACTTAGAGTGAGCAGTCCTTGATATGATTGGACTTGATAGATAGTGTTGATTGGAGTGACTAAGTGATGGTACTGATGATATAGAATATGAAAGCGCTAGTATGAACACCTAGAGGGGGGTGAATAGGTGTAAAAACAGATTCTGCAAAATACAGTGAAGACCTTTACTTTTAACCTAAGTCTGAATAACAATAGACTTTGAGCGAGATCAGACTTTAGCAGTTAAATAGAGTTACGAACAAAATAAAGAGATTCAGGGAGGAGAATAAGAACACAAGGTTTATAGCGGTTTGGCTTAATCCAAGCCTACGTCCACTCTCCCGCACTGACAGCCCACCGGCTGGATTTCACTATGAATCAAAAGAGTCGTTACAGTATCACGTCCTTGATTCCACAGTGTAGAGATTCTACTACACTTCCTCAAGGCCTCACAAATGTCTAAACTCTATTTTGAGTACAAATTTACGCTGAACAATTGAATCAGCAAAGAACAAGGAACTTTAAACTTTGGAATTTATCTATCGCGCACACACTTGAATAACTAGAGCGTCTTCCTTATATATTCCTCCATGCCTTCATAACCGTTGGCACTTTTCAAAGGAGTTCTTCTAATCTACCCGTTGGACAGAATCATATGGGGAGATCTCGAGTTACTTAAGGAATGTGATGATAATCCACCAATCCTACTCGCCCATACAATTAGGATCTAGGTTTCCATAAGTAGAACCTTTCAAGTATATTTCGCCAATTAACGGATTCAAATTACTCGAAATAATTTCAAAACGAATAATAGATCTTGAGATGTTATCTCCAGCTGTGAGATCTTCTTTAGTTGCTCAAAAGAAATCCTTAAAGAGATACTTAATTCTGAATAAGTCTTCTTCGTCGTTCTAGAAACTATCAATGAGGGTAGACTTTAAATCTTGAGTCTGGCGGTCTGACGATCTTCAGACTTTGACGAAAGAGTCTGCAAGTCTTCAGACTAGACTGATGGAAACATTTTGTCAGCTTTAAAACAAATAAGGAAGTTTTCTTCAACAATCTCCCCCTTTTTGATGGTGACAAAACTTTCCTGCAGATTTGGATACTTTTGACCTGCAAGATAATACTTAAGCAAGTAAGGGTATCTCATAAAATTTTAATGGATTAGGATAAAGACAGTATCGAATCTGCATCAACAGGAAATAAGTTAGTCTTGTAAAAACAACTATCTTCGCCATGAATACCAACAACGCTCAAGAATACTACTGCAAGCATTAAACGATCAAACAATCCAAACCAAAAACACAATCCAAACCAGTCACAACCAAACAAGAATTAAAGTCAAATCCAAAAGTCAAATCAAATCAAATCTGCACTAACTTCTCCCCCTTTTTGTCAGCATTAAAAAGGTAGAGACGAAAAAAGAGAATTGGATAAAAGTAAGATTGTTTTAGAACGCGAACAAGTTGGAAATCTCCCATCGACTTGACAGTCTCCTCCAGCTTTCTTAGATCCTCTTTCAGTTGCGCTACTTCCTCACCCTTGGTAGTTACTTGAACTTGAAGATTAAGGGCCTGAACTTGATTGTGCAAAGAAAATGAAAAAGCTTGACTGGCATTCTGCATATTCTGAACTTCGCATCCTAAGGCATAAATCTAGCCTCGCATCTCCATAAGAACATCAAGCAATCTTCGAAAGTCTACTGAGTTGTCAGTTTGAGTGCTTGCTTCAGCATGATCAGTTTGTGGAGTATTGCTAGATGATGGCATTTCAGCATGAGCACCCAGACTTGGAGATGAAGCCTCATGACCTTCTTCAAGAAATTGAGAGGCATATACATCTTCTAGATCGGCAGGAGAACGACTAACATCATCATTAGTAAAAGCAAGTGAAAAAGTACCTCTTTTCTTAGCAGCTCTCCCTGTTTCAGTGCCTTTAGGTGGAGAGAAGTACTATTCATTCTCTGTCTCTTCTTCAGTGACATGATGACTTTGTTCTCCTCTTTCCTCTTCTTCTTCTGCAGTTCTTTCTTCATCTACTTCTTTCCTCAATGTTTCCCCTTCTTCACTCCTCTGCTCTATTTCTTCTCTGTCTTGGTCCTCTCTCTCCTCAGTCTTTGGAACAAAACGCTGTAAGTTCCTTAAACCAAGAGTGGAAATGGTGACATCTTCCTCATCTTCTTCATCCTGCAAGATGAGTGCTCTTCTTTTCTTGAATGGAGCTGTCATGGGCTCCTTGCCTTTCTGTTTTGCAACCACAGAGTCTTAACGAGTCTTGACAGGGGTCTTCTCCTTAAATCTCTCTAAAGCCTTGTTTAGCTCATTCAGGCTCATTTTTGAAACCATCTTCAGTCCCACCGCCATTTGATCATAGGTTCGAGCACACAGAATTTTGGGAGGCTAAATATTAAAATGTCTAAATAGCTTAGTAACAAGTGCTGAATAAAGAAGTTGGCCCTTACCTTCACCATTGATCTATAAATGTGAAACATGATAGTGTGTGGCAGAGAGAACTTTTTACCAGCATTGATAGCATACATTAGCTTTGCTTCTGAATTGGAGATGTCAGTCTTTGATGTCGATTTGGGTCTAAAACAGTTAATCACAATCTTGTGAAACAAGACATTTGAAGCATTCATCCTCAAGTACGAAATTCGACCTTCTGCCATTCCATCCCGAACAAGCTCCATAGTCGCACGGTCAATAGATACACTAATTGATTGGAACACCCCTCTCTTTACTCCAATCACATCAACCAGAGTGTCCATATCAACCACATAATTCCGGTCTCTAACACTGAAGGAAAATCTATTCGCATACAAAAAGCTTAGATTGGAATAGAAATACGCAGTAAGTTCTGGATGAGCCATTGTTGTCTCAAAGCAAAATCGTTCAAGTTGAAGTAAAGTAAATTTCTCTCGCAACTTCACATTCAGAGAGTCGAGAAAATCAAAATCCACACTCCTTGGGTTCATCACCCCTCGCTTTAGCAAGTTAGAGTAAAGTTACTTATGTTCCTCAGAACGAAACAGATCTGTCCTTTTTCCTTGAATATTCGCAGCAACACCCATTCTAGACTTAAAATGAGTGAACATCTTTTCATCATCATTTTCATCAGGTTGACTAAGTCCTCCAACACGTGGATCACTTGGAATATTCGCAAAAGCTTTTTCTGTCGAGCCTGCAGGAGCAATTCCCAAACGTTCCATCATTCGTAAGAAATGGGTTTCTTTTCGGTACCCCTTTTCTTTCAAAAATTCATCAATAAAGTTCAATGGAGAACCTCCGTTCTTTAAGGCAGAGTAGAGTTTGAAGGTAAAAGTAGGCTTTTGAGTTCTTACAGGTTCGGCATCCTCAATAATTTCTTCCTCTTCTTGCTGTCGCTAAACATTCTGTGGTCTAGCCTGAGGAGAATGGCACGGTTGAGAATGTTGTTAACTCTGTTGATGCCTTGGAGATTCTTCTTCCTCGGTCAAGTCAAAATACGTAGGACCCTCACGCATCCCTTACTTGCAATCCTTAAGGACTTTCTTTTGGAAGCCATTATCACAGTCTTTGAGAGAGTTTCCAAACTCGATTTGTGAGAAAGATGATAACTTTAAGGATTAAACTAGAGAGAAAAAGTAAGAAAATGAAGTTCTGTGCTTCTAGGGTTCATGAAGAAGACAATCAGTATATAAGGCAATCGAAACGAGGTATACGGATCGTCGTAAAAGGAAAAAATAGAAAATGCCTTTTCAAAAAAATAACTACCTTTTTTAAAAATAGATAACTGTCATTTCAAAAAGATAACTTCTTTTTCGAAAAGGAATGATTGCTATAATTACAAAAACTTGGAATGATAACATCAATCAATTGTAGATTAATAGACAATCGTACCTTTTTGAGATTTTATCCAAATGATAAATTTCTAAAACTGAAATAACTTACAGTTGTGATCCTTGATCTTCTGAGTCTAAGCATATTTAGACTTTTATCCTTGATTCTAAGCTTCTTCAGACTTTAAGATATTAAGTCTAGAACGAATAGACTCAAATTGACTCTTCTCCAGTGGCTTTGTAAAAATATCTGCAAGCTAATTCTTTGAATCAATTAATTGAATCAAAACTTCTCCATTTTAAACATGGTCTCTAATAAAATGATGTTGAATCTCTATATGCTTTGCTCTTGAATGAAGAACTCGATTTTTGTGAGATTAGTTGCGCTGGTGTTGTCACATCTGATCTCAGTGCATGAATCTTCAATTCCAAAGTCTCTTAGCTGTTGTTTTATCAATAAGATTTGAGAACAACAACTTTCAAGAGCCACATACTTTGCTTCTGCTATTGAGAGAACTACAGTACCTTGCTTCCTTTAAAACCAAGATACTGTCCTGTTACCAAGCAATTGACAAGAGCCCGAGGTGCTCTTTCTATCAACTTTGCATCCTGCTAGATTTGCGTCTAAGTATTCAAGGAAAGTAAAGTCTCCTTCTTTACGATACCATAGACCTAACTTAGAGATTGTTGCAACATATTTGATGTTGCGTTTCGCAGCACTTAGATGAGATTCGTTGGGATCTGATTTAAATCTGACACAAATACAAACACTAAACAAAATGTCAGGTCTAGAGACAGTAAGATAAATAAGTGAACGAATGATCCTCCTGTACAGCTTCTGGTCAACTTTCTTTCCTCCTTCATCTTTGTCCAGCTTCGAAGAACTAGACATTGGTATATCAGTCCTTTTGCAATTCTCCAAACCGAACTTTTTAACAAGTTCTTTAGCATATTTTTCTTGATTAATGAAGGTCCATTCCTTCATTTGTTTTACTTGTAGTCCAAGAAAGAAGGATAGTTCACCCATCATGCTCATTTCGAATTCATCCTGCATAGACTTAGAGAATTTCTTACATAGATTTTCGTTAGGTGATCTAAAAATAATATCATCAACATAAATTTGAACAAGTAAGAAGTTTTTGCTTTCTCTTTTAATAAATAGAGTAGTGTGTACTTTACCTTTAGCAAAACCATTTTGAATTAAAAACTTACTTAACCCGTTGTACCAAGCTCGAGATGCTTTCTTTAAACCATATAGCGCATTTTTCAGTCTGAATACAAAGTCTGGTTTTCTTGGGTCTTCAAAACTGGGAGGTTGTTCCACATAGACTTCCTCTTGGATAAATCCATTCAGGAATGCACTTTTGACATCCATTTGGAATAATCTGAAATTTTTATAACAAGAAAAAGCAAGTAATAATCTAGTTGTTTCTAACCTTGCTACTAGTGCGTAAGTCTCATCATAGTTTATCCATTCTTCTTGCGTATATTCTTTGGCCACGAGTCTTGCTTTGTTCCTTATAACTTTTCCTTTTTCATCCATCTTGTTTCTAAAAACCCATTTGGCTCCAATAACAGATTTACCTTTTGGTTTATGAGTCAATTCCCAGACATCATTAATACTGAATTGCTTGAGTTCTTCTTGCATAGCTTCAATCCAGCTTTCATCACTTAAAGCTTCTTCTATGTTTTTGGGTTCTATTTCATAAATAAAAGCCACAACGCTAGACTTTTCATGTCTTTTGGATCTTGTACGAATCCCCTCTCAATGTCACCAATAATAAGTTTTTTGGGATGACTAGACTTGTGCTTCCAGTTGCCGGTCGGTCAAACAGACTGCTGATCTTTTTCTTCATTTGATTCTTCAACGATCATACGTTGTTGACCTTTTGAAGTCTGAGTTGCTTATGGGGATTTAGACTTTGTAGAGTCTGGAGCAGGTTCAGATTCTTTAGGTTGAGTTTGGATCAATTGATCTTGAAATTTGACATTCATTGATTCTTCCATAAATTAAGTCTTTTTGTTGTATACTCTGTAAGCTTTGTTGGTGGTTGAATATCCAAGGAAGATGCATTCGTCTGATTTTTCTTCAAACTTATCAATTCGATCATTTGTATTTTTCAATATAAAATATTTGCAACCAAACACATGAAAATAGGAAACAATTGGTTTCTTTCCTTTGAAAAATTCATATGGAGTTTTCTCTAACTCCTCTAGAATAGGCTTTAAGAAGACTCTATTAATAACATAACATGATATAAAAACTACTTCAACCCAAAAACGAGAAGAAATGTTGCTTTCAATTAAAAGTGTTCTAGCCATTTCTTGCAACGATCTATTCTTCATTTCCACAACTCCATTCTGTTAAGGATTGTATGGAGATGAGAACATATGCTGAAAACCAAATTCATCACAGAATTTAGCAAAGTCTTGATTTTCAAACTCACCTCCATGGTCTGTCCGTATACTTGAAATAGCATACACTTTCTCATTCTGTACTTTCTTAGCAAACTTTATAAAATAAGAAAAAGTTTCAAACTTACTTGCTAGGAAATATACCAAGTAAATCGTGAATAATCATCCACTATTACTAGGCAATATTTCTTTCCACCAATGCTCTAAGTCCTAGTTGGTCCAAAGAGATCCATATGTAGGAGTTGCAGCACACGATTAGTGGAAACTTGATTTATTGGTTTGAAAGAACTTCTAACCTATTTTCCCAACACACATGGTGTGCATAATTCAGATTTTTGGTATGTCAGATTGAGTAGTCCATGAACAAGCTTCTTTTCAGAGATCTTGGCTATTTGCTTCATGTTGATATGACCAAGTTTTCGATACCAGAGATTAGCTTCCTCTTGAATTGAAATTAAACATTGAAATTTTTCTAGTTTGATGTCCAATAGATAGATGTTCTCATGTCTTCGCCCCGTGAAAGTCTGAGAGAAGTCTTTACTAGTTCCCGAACATATTCCTTCTTGAAAATTGATTTTGAAACCTGTGTCGCACTGTTGGTTGATATTTAGCAAGTTGTAGTTGAGTCCTTCCACTAAGGAAACATTGTTGATTGTGAGACTTCCAATCTTTACTGTTCCCCATCTGACAATTCTTCATTTGCTATTTCCACCAAAAGAAATTTTTTCACCATTAACTTGCATAAGCTTTATGAAACAACTTGAGTCACCTGTCATATGTCTTGAGCATCCACTATCCAAGTACCATTTGACCTTTTTCTTGATAGTGACCTGCATTTAAAAAAAGAAACTCAAGCTTTTTTTGATACCCATACTTTCTTGGGTCCAATGGAGTTAGTGTAATATACGGTATTTGCCCAATCCTTCTTAATAGGTCTCCAAACCATAAGACATTCTTTCTCAAAGTGTTCTGAGCTGTTGCACTTAGAACATTTCTATAAAAGTCTTTTGTAGGCCTTTGTTTGATTCTTTTCTTTACTTTTGGAAAATCAATTAGAGGAATGGTTTCAGAAGTCATTCCCAATCCTGATTTGTTAAAGTAAGGTCTTTGTGTTGAAAGAATATTTTCCAATTTCTCATATCCTATAGAAAACATTTTTGAAATACTTGAAATATCATTTTTCATAAGTGTGTTTTCTTTTGAAAGAGAGTTTGCATTTTCTTTCGAAGTAATAAAACTTTTATCTAAATTTTCAACATTTTCTTTCCAAATAATTTCCTGTTGTTTTAGTGTAGAATTTTCCCTTTTTAGCTCGGAAATCCTCTTGAGAGAGGTTTTGAGACTAAGACACAGTTCATTAATATATTTAGAGACTTTAGTAGGAATTTTTAAATTACTTAGCTCGATTTCACTGTCTGAGTCTGAGTCTATATCTGTTTCAAAGTCTGAATCTGATTCTGATTTTGCGATTAAACAAATATTAGCATAATCATCATCACTCTCTTCGCATTCGGTATCACTCCAAGTTTCTGCTTTGAGTGCCTTTCTGTATTTCTCAGCTTTTCCTTTCTTTTTCTTCAATAAGGGATAGTTGGGTCTGATGTGTCCATTTTTCTTGCATTCAAAACAAATCACATCTTTATTGGATTCATCGTCCTCAACTGATTTATTTTGAAACTTTTGAGAACGTTGTTTCTTCCAATTGAATCTTCTTCCCTTTTTGTTCAGTTTTCTAAACCTTCTTATCATGAGAGCAAGCTCTTCATCGTCCATATCATCTTCAGAATCTGTAACATCAAAATCTTCATTAGATTTTAAAACAATAGATTTTTTACCTTTAGGATATTTATCTTCATTGATTTGCTCCACTTCATAAGACTGAAAAGTGCCAACCAATTCGTCAACGGAAAGTGGCATGATCCTTTGTGTCTCCCTTATTGAGGTCTTTATGTGATTCCAATCTTTTGAAAGTCCACGCAACAGTTTTTTAACTTTCATGGGTCCAGAGATTGGTTGACCTTGATACTAAAGACCATTCACGATTTCTGTAAAACAACTAAACATGTCAGTAATAGATTATCCTGGTTTCATCTTGAAAGCTTCATATTGACCGAGCAGAATATTGATTCTGATTTCTTTCACTCGATCAGTTCCTTCATAGGTGATGTGCAGCTTATCCCAGACTTATTTAGCTATTTCACAAGAAGATATTATGTTATATTCAGTAGGAGATAATGCACAATATAATGAATAAATTGCTTTTGCATCAAGAGCTTGTCTCTTGGTTATCTCTTCCTGAGTCATCTCGCTAGTCTTAACAACTTCTTTTCCCCTTTATGAGATTGTTGTAGCTTTAGGGATGATTCCTTTATCTACCACATCTCATTCCAGAGGATCTTTTGATTTTATAAATGCCTTCATCTTATTTTTCCATATATTGTATTCCTTTCCATCAAAATAAAGCAGTCTGGTGTTACTTTGCCCTTCAACCAAACCTGGAGCCAACATACTAGCCATGGATCGTTAACTCTAAAGTAAAAATGAGTACACAGGCTTTGATACCAATTGAAAGTGCAAGTATGAACACCTAAAAGGGGGTGAATAGGTGTAAAAACAGATTCTGCAAAATACAATGGAAACCTTTACTTTTAACCTAAGTCTGAGTAATAATAGACTTTGAGTGAGATCAGACTTTAGCAGTTAAATAAAGTTAAGAACAAAAATGAAGAGATTCGGGGAAGAGAATAAGAACACAAGGTTTATAGTGGTTTGGCTTAATCCAAGCCTACGTCCACTCTCCCGCACTGACAGCCCACCGGCTGGATTTCACTATGAATCAAAAGAGTCGTTACAATATCACGTCCTTGATTCCACAATGTAGAGGTTCTACTACACTTCCTCAAGGCCTCACAAATGTCTAAACTCTCTTTTGAGTACAAATTTACGCTCAACAATTGAATCAGCAAAGAACAAGGAACTTCAAACTTTAGAATTTATCTATTGCGCACACACTCGAATAACTAGAGCGTCTTCTTTATATACTCCTCCATGCCTTCATAACCGTTGGCACATTCCAAAGGAGTTCTTCCAATCTACCCATTGGACATAATCAATTAGGTAGATCTCGAGTTACTTAAGGAATGTGATGATAGCCCACCAATCCTGCTCGTCCATACAATCAGGATCTAGGTTTCCATAAGTAGAGCCTTTCGAGTATACTTTGCCAATCAATGGATCCAAATTACTCGAAATAATTTCAAAACGAATAATAGAACTTGAGATGTTATCTCCAGTCGTGAGATCTTTTTTAGCCGCTTGAAACAAATCCTTAAAGAGATACTCAATTCTGAATAAGTCTTCTTCGTCGTTCTAAAAACTATCAATGAGGGTAGACTTTAAATGTTGAGTCCGGGCGTCTGGCGATCTTCAGAATTTGACGAAAGAGTCTCGCAAGTCTTCAGATTAGACTGATGGAAACGTTTTGTCAGCTTCAAAACAAATAAGGAAGTTTTCTCTAACAGAATTGACTATGTTGATTGATCAATGCTTCGATCTAATTCGATGAATTGATTTATTAATGTGGTTTGATATATTATAAATTGTACTGACTTGCAGGAAGGAAATGAGGCCAATATAAGTCCTTTGACTCGTGATTGTACTTAGGCGGCCCTAAGGGTGTATTTTCTTCCTAGTCAGGTCTTAAGGAGATGAATTTGCTGAGACATCGTCTCACTCCGTTGTTGAATAACATTTTCAGATCCATAAATGGCAGCTCCTCCTGAGCATTTTGGTCAACCAAAGAATATCACAGAGCAGAGGTGCTATATTCTACTCCATAGGGACCCTAGGAGATGGGAGTACGAACTTGTGAGGTCCATGATCTGGTTGATTCGGGCCTACCCAAAAAGGTACCCCATCAATACCGATCACGGTACTATCAAGATCGGAATGGCCATAGAGAGGGCCCCATATCGAAATCTGAGATACCTCTATATGTGCTGGAGGTTGCTTTTGGAAATGGCACAGTAGATCCTCCTAGTGGCTTAGTGGTGGACCCCATCTGTCGAAACCAGAGTCCCTGTGTACACAGCTGGTGGCTCCAATGAGGGCGAGGATGAGGAGGAGGAGGAAGACCTGTAGTTGTTTGAAAACCCCCTTGTTTTGTAGACCTTGCATGTATATATATATATAAGTGTGTTGTTGGTTTTAAAAATTATGGCCCTACCTTTCCTATCCCATCTTGTTATTGTCTAGGGATTATATATTCGCTTCTGCATGCGTATTAATCGACCATTAAGGGATGGACACACACTCGGAGGATTGGGGCATGACATCCCCGTTTAAGTGGTATCAGAGCATGGTTTAGGATTGAAGTGATAATGTGCGATGGTTTATAGGACAGTTAGTAGGAATGACCTTTATTTCATGCTAGTGCATGTCTGTGATAGTTATTTGGTAGAATTGTTTATTTGTATATGTGATATTACTAGTATGAGTACCTAGAGGGGGGGTGAATAGATATACAAAGATTTTTTCTTGAAGATTGCACAATACTTTAGACAGTTGAAGAATTTGCAATAATTAAAAATCAATCGTGAGACCGAGTAAGGGAAAGAGAGAATTGAACACTCGGTTTATAGTGGTTCGGCTTGGATTCAAGCCTACGTCCACTCTTCCGCACTGACAGCCAATTGGCTGGATTCCACTATGAACAAAGAGATGTTACAGTGTTGATCTTCCTTGATTTCTCGGTGTAGATGATCTACCACACTCACTCAAGGTATCACCAAGTACAAACACTCTCAGTGTATACAATTTCGCTCGAACAGTCTCGACTAACAATCAAGGGTCTTCAGACTCTGGAATTTTTCTATCGATCACACACTTAAAACAACTAGAACGTCTTCCTTTTATACTCCTTTATGCCATCATAGCCGTTGGCACTTACCAAAGGAATTCCTCCAATCTACCCGTTGGACGGAATCAATCAAGAAGATCATCCGAGCTATTTAAGGAATCGATGATAGCCCATCAATCTGTTCGCCCATACAATCAGGATCTCGGTTTCCAAGAATAGAACATTCCAAGATTATTTCGTCGACCATCGGATCTTCAATCGATCTTAGATAAGAATTAAAGAATCCGAAATGATTATCCAACCAAAGAATCTATTCCAGAGGATAGGATCGAATCCTCAACCATAAACCTCGGCTTTGGATTTCCTTCGTCCTTTGGATTAGAAAGACTGTCAGTGAGAATAGACTCAAGTCTTGAGTCTTGAGTCTTAAGTCTTGAGTCTTGAGTCTTGAGTCTTGAGTCTTGAGTCTTGAGTCTTGAGAATACAAAGTCTTCGGACTTTAAAGCGTCGGTCTCCGAACATCCGGACTTTAGGCGATAGAAACGTTTTGTCGGCTTCAAAATATTCTGGAAAGATTTCTCCAACAATCTCCCCTTTTTGATGGTGACAAAACTTTCTTCAAGATTTGAACAACTTTGACCTGCAAAACATTTCTCAAGCAATATGGCTAACTCATAAAGATTAATAAAACAACCAGACTCTGCATCCACAGAAAATTGGTTAGTCTTTCATGAGTAACACCATATAACAACACTTGAAATAAATGCAACCAGTCAAGCATCACAATCCACAGTCAATTCAGTCAAATTCACACCCAAGTTCAAGTTCTCAAGTCATACTCAAAAATAAACATAACCACAAAAGTCAAAGTTTTTAAAAGATGTTTGGTTCAAATTGGTTCTCCCCCTTTTTGTCAGCATTGAAAAGGGTGAGAAAGGAGTCATGTCGCTTGGGAATGCGCACGATCGGAAATCCCCAATGGTGGACTACTCCTTCGAGCTTCTTCAGGTCTTCTCTCAGATGAGCTACCTCTTCTCCCTTGGCATTGGCTTGAAGTTGCAGAGCGAGGTCTTTGAATTTATCCTCCAGAGAGACTGAAGATGCTTGTCCAGCATTCTTCAAAGCTTGGATTTCACAATCCAGAACATATATCTGGCTACGCATTTCCAGAAGAATATTCATGATGCTACGAAAATCTGCAGAATCATCCGTCTGTGTACTGGCATGAGCTTTCTCTGATTGAGTAAATGCAGACGATGGCGCTTCAGTATAGTCTGGCAGATTTGGAATCAACGTATCACCTTCTTCATGCAATTGAGAAACCTGAACTTCTTCTGGGTCTTATGGAGATTGTCTTAGATCTTCACTGACAGCAGCATGAGGTGTAGACCTCTCTTGCTCGCTAACTCCCCTGTCTCTAGGACATCGAAAGGGGAAGAGTGATGATCATGCTCTTCATTTCCCTTCTCTCCAGATTTGTCAGCAGACTTTTCTTTTTCTCCTTCTTCTTCTTCTTCAACTTCTTTCTCCTTCTCTCTCTGTTCTTCCTCTTCTCTGTTATGTTCTCCTTCTTCTCTGTTCTGCTGAAGTTCTGTCGGATGAGACACAGAACGTCTTGTTCTTGTCAGAGCTTGGATAGTGGGATCTTCATCATCTTCATCTTCATCTTCGTCCTCAAGGATGAGAGTTATTTTCTTCTTTTTCGATGGAGCACCAATGACCTCTTTTCCTTTTCTTTTTGAGGCAGACTGAACTGGAGATTTCACTTTGAATTTCTCCATTGCCTTGGAGAGTTCTTGCGAGACGCATCTTCATTAACATTTTCAACCCTACCACCATCTTATCACACGGTCGAACACAAAAAGTATGTGGCGGTTCAATGTTCGGATGTCGAAGATCTTGGTCACCGGACCAGGATAAGGCAATTGTCCTTTGTCTTTTGACAATGCTCTGTACATATGGAAGAGAATAGTGTGCGGGAGAGAAAACTTCCGTCTGAGTTGATCGCATACATCAACTTTTGCTTGAAAGAGACACGAAGTCTTTGACGTAGACTTGATCCGAGACAGTTGATCACAATCTTATGAAGCACAATGTTGATGGCTTTCATCTGGAATAGGTAATTTTCTTCTCTACGTCCCTATCTTTGACAAGATCCAGAGTAGTACGAGCAGGTGAGACTTTGATTGGGAGATAGCGTCCCCGTTCAACTCCGACTATGTCCGCCAACATATTCACATCTACCACGAAGACTTGGTCTCGAACACTGAATGAAATTCTATTCGCATCCAAAAAGCTAAGATTTGAATAGAAATAAGCGGTCAGTTGAGCATACCCGTCCGTAGAGTCAGAGCAAAAAGTCTCAAGTTGAAGCAAATTCAACTTCTCTCTTAAGTTCAAGTTGATGGTGTCTAGGAAGTCAAAATCGACACTTCTAGGGTTTATCACCCCTCTTTTCAACAGCCTGAAATACGCTTTTTCCTGATCCTTGGATTTAAACAAATCCATCCGATTTCCTTTCACCATTGCTGCCACACCCATTCTAGGTTTAAATTCAAGGAACATTTTGTCATCATCGTTCCGTCAATCGATTTTGTCTGGCATACGAGGATCACTTGGAATGTTCGCTAGAGCCTCCTCTGCCCTTCCTTTAGGAGCAATTCCCAATTCCTCCATTTTCCGCAGAAAAAGATACTCATTCCCATAATTTTTGTCCTTAAGGAAGTCATCTATATATTTTAACGAAGTACCGGTGCTTTTCAATGCACGATAAAGCTTATAGATAACAGAGGGTTTTTGGACTCTTACTAGGTCGGCATCCTCGATTATCTCTTCTTCCAGATGTTGACTTCCACCTTGTGGGACAGGAGACGATGAATGACGTGGAGGAGAGCGAATCGGACTTTGTCGCTGACTTGATAAGTCTTCTTCCTCAGTAAGATCGAAGTGAGTCGGTCCCTTCTCCATTCTTTGTGGTCCCCCGCTTGCGATTCTTGATGATTTCCTCGAAGACGACATCTTTCTTTGTCTATTGGAAGATTCCTTCACTTGCTTTTCCCAAGAAAAATGACCACTTTCTCGACGATGAACAAGAAGTAGAAAAATGTATCGGGAGGAGAGTGCCTTTTAGGGTTTTGAAAATTGGGCGAAGAATAAGCTGTATATATATATATATATCTCGGATTTGAAAAGAGAAGTTTAATCGGTACAAGGAAAGTGTACGAACACTTCTTTTCAAAATCAATAACTGCCAAAATTAATTCCTTAAAAAAGATAAGTTTTCAAATTTCACACGAATTATATATGAATGAAAGAACGTACCTTTTCGAGATAAAATAGCAACTTACAGTCTTTAGCCATGAATGATTGAGTCTCAGGACTTAAAGTCTAAGAGATCAGAGTCTTAGAGTTGGTGAGTCTCTAGACTTCAACTTCTTCAAGCTTCAAAATGTTGAGTCTTGAGCGGATAAAGTCGAATTGATTTTTCTCCAAAGGCTTTGTGAATATGTCCGCTAGTTGACTTTTTGAATCAACAAATTGAATCGAGATTTCTCCATTTTGAATATGATCTCTAATGAAGTGATGTCGAATCTCAATATGCTTTGCTCTTGAATGAAGGATTGGATTTTTGGTGAGATTGATCGCGTTGGTGTTGTCACATCGATTTCGTGCATGAGTCTTCAATGCCAAAGTCTTGTAGCTGTTGTTTTATCCATAGAATTTGCGAACAGCAGCTTCCAAGAGCTACATACTCGCTTCGTCGTTGAAAGAGCTATAGTGCTTTGCTTCCTTGAGAACCAAGACACCGTCCTGTTTCCAAGCGAGTTGACAAGTTCCGAAGTGCTCTTTCTATCGACTCGCAACCGGCTAGATCGCATCGAGTATCCTAGAAGATTAAAGTCTCCCCTCTTTGGATACCAAAGACCGATGCTTGAAGATGAGGCAACGTATTTGATAATACGTTTCACGGCAATGAGATGTGATTCTCTAGGATCGATTGAAACCTAGCACAGATGCAAACACTCAACAAAATATCAGGTCTAGAAGCGTAAGATAAAGAAGTGAACCGATCATGCTCTGTACAGCTTTTGATCTACTTTCTTCCCTTCTTCATCCTTGTCTATCTTCGAGAACATGACATTGGTATGTCGGTCTTTTTGCACTTTCCCAATCCAAACCTTTTGACAAGATCATTCGCATATTTTTCTTGATGGATGAAAGTTCCTTCCTTCATTTGTTTCACTTGGAGTCCAAGAAAGAATGTTAACTCTCCCATCATACTCATTTCAAACTCATCCTGCATAGACTTAGAAAATTTCTTGCAAAGACTTTCATTAGAGGATCCAAAAATAATGTCATCAACATATATTTGAACGAGTAAGAAACTTTTGTTTTCCTTTTTGATGAACGAGTAGTATCTACTTTACCTTTGACAAATCCGTTACGTAATAAGAACTTACTTAGTCTGTCGTACCAAGCTCGAGGTGCTTGCTTTAGACCATACGAGCCTTTTTAGTCAAGCGAGTCGGCTTCTTTGGGTCTTCAAATCCAGGCGGTTGTTCCACATAAACTTCCTCTTGGATAAATCCATTTAGGAAAGCACTTTTGACGTCCATTTGGAATAACCTGAAATTTTTGTAACAAGCAAATGCAAGTAATAGACGAATAGCTTCTAACCTTGCTACTGGTGCGTAAGTCTCGTCATAGTCTATTCCTTCTTCTTGCGTATATCCTTTGGCCACGAGTCTTGCTTTATTCCGTACGACTTTTCCATTTTCGTTCATCTTGTTTCTGAACACCCACTTGGCTCCAATAACAGTTTTACCTTTTGGTTTAGATGTCAATTCCCAGACATCATTGATGTTGAACTGTCTGAGCTCTTCTTGCATAGCTTCGATCCAGCTTTCATCAGATAAAGCTTCTTCTATGCTCTTTGGTTCAATTTCAGAGATGAGAGCAACAGCACTAGACTCTTCACGCCTTTTTGATCTGGTGCGGATTCCTTCATTGATTTCGCCAATAATGAGATCTTTGGGATGACTGGATTTGTGCTTCCAGTTACTGGTTGATTTGCCTGGTTGATGATCTCTTTCTTTATTTGAATCTTCATGAGCATCTTGATGATGGTCTTCCTGAGTCTGAGATGCTTCTTGAATTGAAGACATTGGAAGGTCTAGAGTAGGTTCAGACTCTTCATGCTGAATCTGGCTGGATTCATCTTGTGTTGAGTCTTGGAATTTGACATTCATTGATTCCTCCACAGACTGGCTTTTCTTGTTATAGACTCTGTAGGCTTTGCTTGATGTAGAATATCCAAGGAAGATGCCTTCATCGATCTTTCTTCAAACTTACCAACTCGATCATTTGCATTTTTCAAAATAAAGCATTTGCAACCAAATACATGAAAGTATGAAACAATAGGCTTCTTACCTTTGAACAATTCATAAGGGGTTTTCTCAAGAATAGGTCTTAGAAAGACTCTATTTATAATATAGCATGCTTTGTTGAAACTTGACTTCAGCCCAAAATCGTGAAGAAATTTTACTTTCAATTAAAAGTGTTCTAGCCATTTCTTGAAGAGATCTATTCTTTCTTTCCACAACTCCATTTTGCTCTGGAGTATACGGAGAGGAAAACATGTGATTAAAACCAGATTTATCACAGAATTTCGTAAAATCTTGATTTTCAAATTCACTTCCATGATCTGTTCTTATACTTGAAATAGCACATCCTTTTTCATTTTGAACCTTTTTAGCAAACTTCTCAAAGTACGAAAAGGTTTCGACTTACTTGCAAGAAAATATACCTAGGTAAAGCGAGAGTAATCGTCTACAATTACTAGACAATACTTCTTACCTCCAATGCTCGGGTTCTTGTTGGTCCGAAGAGATCCATATGAAGCAAGCGCAGTACATGATTAGTAGATACATGATTTATTTGCTTAAATGAATTTCTTACCTGCTTTCCCAGAATGCATGGAGTGCATAAGTCAGACTTTTGGTATGGCAATTTAGGTAGACCTCGAACAAGCTGCTTTGATGAGATTTTGGCTAATTGCTTCACATTGACATGGCCAAGCTTTCTGTGCCATAGAACTACTTCATCTTGAATTGAGATTAAGCATTGTTCTTCATTTGGCTTTACATCAAGGAGGTAGATGTTTCCATGCCTTCGACCCATGAAAGACTGAGTCGAATCTTTACTAATTCTAGAACATATACCTTCTTGAAAGGAAATCTTGAAACCGGTATCACACAATTGGCTAATGCTGAGAAGGTTATAGTTGAGTCCTTCTACTAGAGAAACATTGCTTATTGTGAGATTTCCAATTCTCACAGTTCCAAATCCCACGATGCTTCCTTTGCCGTTTCCTCCAAATGAAACATTTCCGCCGTTTACTTGAACAAGCTTTACGAAGCACCTTGAGTCTCCTGTCATGTGTCTTGAGCATCCGCTGTCAAGATACCATTTTATCTTTTTCTTGACGGAGACCTGCATTCAAAAGAGAGTCTCAAGCTTTCTTTGGTACCCAAATTTTCTTGGGTCCTTTGGAGTTAGTAGGATAAGCATTATTAGGCCATACTTTCTTAACAGGTTTCCAAACCATAGGACAGTCTTTTTCAAAATGATCTTGACTGTTACACTTTGAACATCTTAGAGCATTTCGACCTACAGACTTTACAAAGACTTTCTTGAAATGATTTCTGTAAGCCTCTTTTGACGGTCTTTTCTTAATTCTTTCTTTTACTTTTGGAAAATCAATCAAAGGGATTGTTTCCGCTGTCATACCTAGACCAGACTTATTAAAGTAAGGTCTTTGGACTGAAAGAACTTTTTCAAGTTTTTCCGATCCTATTGAAAATTTCTTTGAAATATTTGATAAATCAGTTTTCAAGAAAGCATTTTCTTTTGAAAGTTTTTCTTCATTCTCTTTGAGAGTAGAAACATTCAAGTTTAAACTTTTCACTTTTTCTTCAAAAATAACTTCCTTTTGTTTCAGAATTGAGTTTTCCTTTTTAAGTTCGGAAATTCTTTTGAGAGAAGTCTTAAGACTGAAACACAGTTCATCAATATATTTAGAGACTTTGACAGGAATTTTAAAATCACTTACCTCAAATTCATCATGTCGAGTCGATCCAGAATCTGAGTCCGAGTCCGAATGTGCCATCAAACATATGTTGGCATATTCATTATCACTCTCTTCACATTCTGTATCACTCCATGTTTCGGCTTTGAGAGCCTTTCGAAACTTCTCAGCTTTTCCTCTTTTCTTTTTCAGAAGAGGACAGTTGGGTCTGATGTGTCCCTTCTTTTTACATTCGAAGCAAACTACATCTTTGTTTGGTTCCTCATCATCAACAGACTTGGTCTGCTGTCTCTGAAAACTTTGTTTCTTTGGGATGAACCTTCTGCCTTTTCTATTCAGTTTTCTGAATCTTCTTATCATGAGGGCGAGCTCCTCATCATCCATATCATCTTCAGAATCTGCATCATCGAATCATCATTTGATTTTAGTGCAATAGATTTCTTACCTCTTGGATCTTCGTCTTCATTAATTCGTTCCACTTCGTAAGACCGAAGAGTTCCAATCAGCTCGTCTACAGATAATGGCATGATTCTTTGCGTCTCTCTTATTGAAGTCTTTATATGATTCCAATCCTTGGAGAGTCCACGCAGAAGCTTGTTCACCTTCATGGGATCAGAAATTTTTTGTCCTTGGTTCTCAAGACCATTGACAATATCTGTAAAACGACTAAACATGTCAGTTATAGATTCTCCTAGTTTCATTTTGAAGGCTTCATATTGACCGAGGAGAATGTTAATTCTGGTCTCCTTCACTCGATCTGTCCCTTCATAGGTGATGTGTAATCTATCCCATACTTCTTTTGCTGTAACACAAGAAGATATTCTGTTATATTCAGTTGGAGATAAAGCACAGTATAAAGAGTAAATTGCTTTTGCATCGAGTGCTTGTCTCTTGTTTATCTCTTTCTGAGCCATTCCGCTGGTTTCAATAGTGTCTTTCCCTCTTTCAGAGATTGATGCAGCAGCGGGAGTGATTCCTCTTTCCACAACGTCCCATTCCGGAGGATCCTTTGATCGAAGGAAAGCTTTCATCTTGTTCTTCCAGATGTTGTAATCCTTTCCATCGAAGTAGGGAGGTCTGGTATTGCTTTGCCCCTCCATCGGCCCGGTGCTAGCATACTAGCCATGGATCTTTTACTCAAGTAAAACACTTCAAACAAAGTAAGAACACGAGCTCGATACCAATTGATATTGCTAGTATGAGTACCTAGAGGGGGTGAATAGGTATACAAAGATTTTCTTGAAGATTGCACAATACTTTAGACAGTTGAAGAATTTGCAATAATTAAAAATCAATCGTGAGGCGAGTAAGGGAAAGAGAGAATTGAACACTCGGTTTATAGTGGTTCGGCTTGATTCAAGCCTACGTCCACTCTTCGCACCGACAGCCAATTGGCTGGATTCCACTATGAACAAAGAGATGTTACGGTGTTGATCTTCCTTGATTTCTCGGTGTAGATGATCTACCACACTCACTCAAGGTATCACCAAGTACAAACACTCTCGTGTATACAATTTCGCTCGAAGCAGTCTCGACTAACAATCAAGGGTCTTCGAGACTCTGGAATTTTTCTATCGATCACACACTTAAAACAACTAGAACGTCTTCCTTTTATACTCCTTTATGCCATCATAGCCGTTGGCACTTACCAAAGGAATTCCTCCAATCTACCCGTTGGACGGAATCAATCAAGAAGATCATCCGAGCTATTTAAGGAATCGATGATAGCCCATCAATCTGTTCGCCCATACAATCAGGATCTCGGTTTCCAAGAATAGAACATTCCAAGATTATTTCGTCGACCATCGGATCTTCAATCGATCTTAGATAAGAATTAAAAAATCCGAAATGATTATCCAACCAAAGAATCTATTCCAGAGGATAGGATCGAATCCTCAACCATAAACCTCGGCTTTGGATTTCCTTCGTCTTTGGATTAGAAAGGTCGGTGAGAATAGACTTAAGTCTTGAGTGAGAATAGACTTAAGTCTTGAGTCTTGAGTCTTAAGTCTTGAGTCTTGAGTCTTGAGTCTTGGGTCTTGAAAGTCTTCTTGAGAATACAAAGTCTTGAACCGCCTGAGCCAGAAATTTTAAACATTTTGACTTCGATTTCTTCGGTCTCCGAACATCCTAAAATTTGGACTTTTTTCATGAAATTACTATCTTATTGTCTTGTCTATCACATGCCTTGATTTCATGATTTTTGAGAAGCATATGGATATTTAATTTAAATATTTTCTAAGAATGGTACAAGCTGGAATTTTGTAGAAAGGCATGAAATATGGACCATTTTAAATAGCATGGACTCCATGAATTGTATTATTATGGATGATGGTGTCTTGATGCATGCATGATAATGAATTGAGATGCATGTATGAATTCAATGATGAATATGATCTTGATTTGCCATCACATCGCATGCCATGTTAAAATTGAACTATAATTGAAGATGAAGAATTGAGATAAATTGAGAAGACCGTCGGAGGTGTAACGATGCCCCGGGAGTGTCCGGATGCCTGGCTAGAAGGGTACGGCCGGTTGCCCGGTGGTCATGAATGGCCGGATACCGGAGGGTCCTCGGGAGACCGAGTGGTATCAAGATGCCCGGAGAGTGGGGGAGCCGGAAGCTCGGCATGGTAATTATGCCGAGGGATACCTCGCGATGCCGGATTGGGTGCGAGATGCCTGGCCTGAAGGGTGCGGTCGGTTGCCTAGTGGCCTTAAATGGCTGGATGCTAGAAGGTCCTCGTGATGCCAGTTGGGGTACAAGATGCCCGGAGAGTGGGGGAGCCGAATGGTCTGAATTGTATCTTGGATACATGTGGGATGCAAACATTGGTCCCGGGAATGAGAAATGTGGTGGTCCAAGATGAAATTGGAATTAAATCATGCATGGTGATATATGCATGACATGATGCATGATGATATATGCATGACATGATGCATGATGATATATGCATGACATGATGCATGATGGTGTATGTGATATGATGATATTACATGCATGGATGCATGGTAATGATGATGGTACATGTGCTATGATGATGATGCTACATGCATGGATGCATGGTAATGATGATGGTATATGTGATGATGATATTACATGCATGGATGCATGGTAATGATGATGGTACATGTGATATGATGATGATGTCATATGCATGGATGCATGGTAATGATGATTGTACATGTGATATGATGATGATGTCATATGCATGGATGCATGGTAAGGATGATGCCATATGTGACATGATGATGGTAAGTGTATGATATGATGGTGAGGTCTATATGATGATGATGGTATATGAGGTATGATGACATGTGCATGATGCCATGGTATGTTATGCATGGACGCTTGTATGACATGTGACGTTATGATTGTGGTGATTGCATGGCATGATGCATTGAGTGGTGATTGGATTCCTTTACCTGCTGAGTGGTTGTACTCACCCCTTTAGGGACCAACATTTCAGATTAGCAGCATGCCGCTCCCTGCTGTCACCTGGGGCGTATTTTACAGCATTCCTTCCAATGTAGAGGTCAAGTGCGAGGAGTTTGACTGTCCCTCTGTTCTTGGTCTGATGTATATTCGAGTGCGCTGTTCGGTTATGTATGATGTGGGTCTGGCTGGGGGCCCTGTTGTCCAGGAGTTCATATCCGTCCACGTTCGTCATGACGGAGTGATGCGTGGGATGTTGCCGCTGCCACCACCTGATGCACCGGGATGGGTGTGAGGACCCGTGCGTGACGAGGAGGAGCTGAAACTTTTTGGGATGGTTAGCCGACACTAGTGATGGGGGATCTTGCACGAGAGTTGTAGTGGGTCGTCTGTTTCTTTTTGGGTTTTAGGCCGAGTATGACTGAGTCCTAGCCTTTCTTTTGATGTACCGACCCAAGGAAACCCATCTTTAAAATATGTAAATAAAGTGTCATGGCTTTGTCTTTTATTATGATGATTAGTGGTGTGCAATTGTATCATGGTTGATGGAGGGGGAGATGGTGATATTATATTTTGCTTCCGCTAATGAGTCATGCTGGGACTGTTTTAAAAAAAAAAAATTTCTATGATTTATGATGCTTCTTCTAAGAGATGAAACAAGGTGTAACGCCAGGTGCCTGTGGTGAACCAAGAGGGGTTCGGGGTGCCACATGGTAGCCCTTGAGGATCTAAGATTCGCTAGGATTATGCAAGCGCTTGAGTTGCTGGGAAACAGAATGGATCAACAAGCACAGATTCAAGCCGCCAGTGCCGCTGCTTCAGCTGTCGCTGCCACAACTGCCGTTAATGCCACCGTAGATGCCACTATTGCTACCGCACCTGTTGAGGTTTCGCTTGGGAACTTGGTCGCTGGGAGACCAATACATAAGTTGGTGGAACGGTTTTTGAGACTGAACCCATAGAAATTTTCTAGGGCAGGAGACCTCGAAGCCGCAGCCCTATGGATTCAGGGCTTGGAAAAAGCCTTTGCACTGCTTATGTGCACAGAGACGGAGAAGGTAGTCCTTGCAACCTATCAACTATAGGGCAATGCTAACACTTGGTGGAAAGCCACCAGAGGCATGGTATTCCCTGAAGGTGTTGCCCAGGAGTGGAACGCCTTTGCCAAAGTCTTCAATAGTAAATACTTTTCTAAGACCGCCAGAGAACTGAAGATGGCAGAATTGCTAGGTCTGCCGCTAGAGAGAGAAATCATGTTCGTGATTGAGTTAGTACCCGGGACAAAGCTAATCTCTAAGGCTCCTTACCAAATGGCGTTATCAGAGTTGAAATAACTAAAGGTGCAAATGTATGAATTGTTGGATAAGGGATTCATACGTCCTAGTGCATCACCTTAGGGAGCACCAGTTTTATTCGTCAAGAAGAAAGATAGTTCGTTGTGTCTATGCATCGACTATTGTCAACTTAATCAGGTGACGATCAAGAACAAGTATCCACTCCTGAGGATCGACGACTTGTTTGATTAGTTACAAGGAGCATCGATATTTTCAAAGATTGACTTGAGGACAGGATATCATCAGCTGAGGATTAGGAAGGAGGACATTCCAAAGTCATCGTTTCATACTTGATACAGCCATTATGAGTTGATTGTAATGTCGTTCGCTTTAACAAATGCTCTAGCTGCTTTCATGGATCTGATGAATCAAGTGTTCAAAGAATGTCTGGATCAATTCGTGATTGTGTTCATCAATGATATTCTAGTGTATTCAAGGAGTGATGAAGAGCATGAGAGTCATCTGAGAGAGGTACTGCAGACTCTGAGGATTCATCAACTGTACGCCAGGTTCAGCAAGTGCGAGTTTTGGTTGACTCCTGTTGCGTTCCTAGGTCACGTGATTTCAAGTGATGGAATCTTCGTGGACCCATCCAAGATTGAAGCAATGATCACTTGGCCAAGACTGACTATAGTGACAGAGATCAGAAGTTTTCTGGGTTTGGCAGGTTATTACAGAAGGTTCGTAGAGGGGTTCTCAGCATTAGCGTTGCTGTTGACTAAACTCCTGAAGAAAGAAGAAAAAGTTTGTGTGGACAAACAAGTGCGAGGGTAGTTTCCAAGAGCTTAAGCAGAAGCTAACTACTGCACCTGTGCTGACCATCCCATCTGATCTTGGAGGATACAAGATCTATAGTGATGCGTCATTTAAAGGATTGGGTTGCGTGCTAATGCAACATGGGAGGGTTGTTTCATATGCCTCCCGTCAATTGAGACCGCATGAGCAGAATTACCCGACGCATGGCTTAAATCTCACGGCAATCATTTTTGCTCTAAAGATTTTGAGACATTGTTTGTGTGGAGAGAGATTCTAGATCTTCATTGACCATCAAAGTCTCAAGTATATATTCTCTCAGAAGAAGTTGAATATGAGACAACGCCGCTCGATGAAACTTCTGAAGGACTACGATTGTAATATCCTATATCACCTTGGAAAGGCGAATAGGGTCGCCGAAGCTTTGAGTCGAAAGTATTCAGTTGCATACATGTTGGTTAAGGAGTGGAATTTACTCGAGAGAGCTTGAGACTCGATTTTTGTAGGCCACCTTTCGAATCTTATGGCTACCCTCAAAATTGAGCCAAACGTTCAGATCAAAATCAAAGCACTTCAGCTAACAGACCCAGACGTTTAGAAGATTTTGCAAGAGGATATTGTTAAGAGAAAAGCTTACTTTCAGATTTTTGAGGATGGAACACTGAGGTTCCGATGACGATTGTGTGTACCTGACAATTCAAAGCTTAGAGAGGAGATCTTATCAAAAGCTTATTGTTGCAGTTATAACATTCATCTTGGCAGTACAAAAATATATGAGAATCTGCGTCAACACTACTGGTGGTATGGTATGAAGGCGAACATCACTAAGTATGTCGCCAAGTGTTTGACGTGTTAGCAAGTGAAGACTCAGCATTGCAAGTTGGGAGGACTTTTGCAACATCTTGAGATCTCAGAGTGGAAATGGGAGCACATCACAATGGACTTCGTGACAGGCTTACCAAGGAGTTAGAGAGGTAATGATTCTATCTGGGTAGTGGTCGACAGACTGACAAAGTCGACAGACTGACAAAGTCGACTCACTTCATTGCAGTGCGAAAGGATCTTGACTTAGACAGGCACGTAGAGTTGTATGTGCATCATATAGTTCGACTACATGGAGTGCCGGTGATGATAACCTCAGACCAAGACCTGAGATTCATAGATGCCTTCTAGGAAAGCTTGTAGAGTGCATTAGGGACGAAGCTGCAGTACAATATGGCATATCATCTTTAGAAAAATGGCTAGTTTGAGAGGACAATTTAGACTCTCGAAGACATGTTGCGAGATTGCATATTAGATTTCAAAGGAAGCTGAGAGGAGCAGCTTTATCCGGTCGAGTTCGCCTACAACAACAGCTACCAACAGAGCATCCAAATGGCTCCTTTTGAAGCGTTGTATGGCAGAGTGTGCAAAACACCTATGTGTTGGGATGAAATCAGGGAGAGGAAGGTCACAGGTCTAGAGTTGATTAAGTAGTCAATGGATGCAGTCGCAATTATCAGGAATAAATTAGAGAATGATCAGAGCTACTAGAAAAGCTACGCAGATAAGTGCCGGAGACCATTGAAATTCCAAGTTGGTGATCATGTTTTTCCAAAGGTGTCACCAATGAGGGAAACCTCGCGCTTTGGCAAGAAGGGAAAACTGAGTCTGAGGTACGTAGGTCCATTTGAGATTCTAGAGAGAATCGAGACCTTAGCGTATCGTCTTGCAATGCTGCCGAGACTGGCGCAAGTGTATGCCGTCTTTTATGTGTCGATGTTGAGGAAGTATGAGCCCGATCTGACTCACGTGGTTAATTTTGAGGAATTGGACATCGACGACAGAGTGTCACATGTGGAAAGCTCGGTTTAGATTATGGATCGAAAGGAACAAATTCTGCTTTCAAAGACCATCCCGTTAATCAAAGTGGTCTGGCAACACCACGGCACTTAAGGAGCAACCTGGGAAATCGAGGAGTCGATGAGATGATTGTACCCCCACCTTTTTGCTTAAAGTATTGTAATTGTTTAAATTTCGAGAATGAAATTTTTATAAGAAGGGAAGAGCTGTGACATCCAGAAATTTTCAGTTCTGTTTTCAATTAAATTAATCGAGCCTTTCATCGATGCGCCTATAGTGTTATTCTCAAAGCTGATCATTCCTGAGATAACTAGACTATCTCGGGAAGTCATTAAGGAATTTTAATGCAATAGACTTAAGAATTTGACTAGGAATCAGCTACTCAACCATACTCATATGTAGAGAACATTACAGCACAGCAAAGATCGATTAGAGATCAGAGATAGGTCGGCTCAATTGAGATATGTGGCTAAACGTGGGTGATTCCACCAATTTGCAAAATTCTCATCGATCGGCACTAGACTGATTTTTCTATCATTTTGGTACCCTGTGTTTGTATTTGAAACCTAGAGATTTTCACGACCACCGAGAGTTGCCAATGTGTTGAAGAGGTTCATTATGGCTTGAAGTAAATCGACCATGGGTCATTTGCACTAAAAATTTCTGAAAGTTACTCGGTATGCTAGGTCACGCTAAAATTGCGCCAAATTGAAATTAACCACGAATTTGAATCCGATTTCAGAAATTGAAAGTTCTGGCATGTCACAAATCATTTTAGGAACGTCGATTCACCCTCCGAAGATTTTTTTGCAAACTGAGTTTTTTGGCGAAAAGTTGAGATAGGGCTGTTTTTATCCGAAAAAGTTAGAGGACCATTTTTTATTGCAAAATTAGGAAGCAAGTAGGTTTTATTGATGAGAAGAAATGTCAATTTGATAGAGGATATGATGGTTGAATTTTTGAAGGCCAACTTGCACCGATTCAAGAAGAAATTGAATCCAATTTGAGCCAAATGTGTACAAAATTCGTAGCCCTCCTTGGTCCATGACTTTTGGACCCTTATAAGGCTTTTAGAGGAAGTTTTGGACTGGAAAAATCAGCTGAGGAAGACAGCTTGCAAGTGGGACCAAGTTGAGGGATACAAAGAGATGAGGGAGAGACCAAGGTCGCCCCCCTTACAGCAGTTGGTTCCCCCTCTCTCTTGCATCTTCCTTGCACGTCGAACACCCCATGCCAACACTGCTGAAGCTCAACAAAACCAGAGAAACCATAGCCCCTTTCCCCTTGACCGTTCGAGCAGTCTGTCGGAGCCCAAAGCCATCGTCGCGCCATTCGGCCATCCGCCGAGCCTCTACACGCCAACTGCATGCCTGCACGTCTCTCGCCATTGTCCTTGCCTGTTTGCACCTCTAGCAGCTCTCCAAGCTAGCTCAGGTCATCATCGGAGCTTCCACCGCCGCCGTATGCCACCGCCTTCGCCCGTCCAAGCCGCAGCAGCCTCAGCATGTCCGTTTCCAGCTTAACCGACCACCAAAGCAACCTTCTTGGCCCCCGACCATAACCGAACATAGTGGGTATTTCCAGCATTGTTTGGCCCGTTTTTGTGAACTTTTAGACCTCGAAAGGTGCACTCGCTTTGGAGATCGTTGATCATGTTTGCGTCCCCAAAGTGGTGGTCCAAGCAGATCGTCAATTAAGTGAGTTTAATTCACTAATCCCTACTTGGTAAGTTAATAACGCTTAAGGGTTGATTAGTTTAGACTAAGTATGGTTTAGGTGGTTAGTTAGATTAGATTAGTAATTTAATTAATCGATATTGCATGTTAGGTGGATAGAATAGTGCAATTAGTGAGTAGATAAACTGTAGTATTTAATTGACAAGCCTTGGAATTTTTTCAAGCCCGTTTCGATATTTAATTAGGTTTTTCCGGCCTAAGTTGCAATTTTTGGTATTTATTAATTAAATTTCATAATTATTTAATTATTTATTTTTCAAAAATTAGACAGACATAGCCGGTAAGCATAATTTCGTGCCGATTGCGGTGGTGTAATATGTTGATTTAATTGACTGTTATTTTGTGCAAATTGAGTGTCGTTTGCAATTTTGTGGTATTTATCCCAAAATTTCTTATTTTCAGTATTTAATTAAAAAATCACCAGGCGTCGATTTATAGCATCAAAAATGTTTTTGTCGACTATATAATTAGTGGGATTTTATGAAGTAAAGATATTATATTTTTGGCCGAGGCCGACCATGCACCCTCACGATTGTGGTATAATGATTAGTTGAGTAGAATGGTATACTGTATCAGACTGTGGGCTTGATACATCAGCTTAGAGTAAGAAGTATACCTTAAGTATCGCATAGCTTCAGTGAGCAATTAAGTATCGCACAGCTTTAGTAAGCATTAGCCGTATATTATATCAGCCTGCGGGCTTGATACGTCAGCTTAGAGTGAACAGTATACGTGGTTGTCAGCTTTTGGCGAGCATTTTCTATCTATCTTCAGTTTAGAGTGAGCAGTTATTGATATGATCAAACTTGATAAATATTGTTGATTGGAGTGATTGAGTGGTGGTTTTGATGACATGAAATCAACTTAGTCGATTGATCAATGATTCGATCTAATTAGATGAATTGATTTTTCGATGTGGTTCGATATATTATGAATTGTACTGACTTGCAGGAATGAAAGGAGGCCAAGGTAAAGTCTTCTGACTCATGATTGTGCTTAGGCAGCTCTCAGGGCGTATTTTCTTTCTAGTTGGGTCTTAGGGGGATGAACTTGCTGAAACGTCGTTTCACCCTACTGTGGGATAACATTTTCCAGTCCATAGACGGCAACTCCTCTTGAGCATTTTGGTCAACCAAAGAAGGTCACAGAGCATAGGTGCTATATTCTGCTCCATGGGGACCCTAGGCGGTGGGAGTATGAACTTGTGAGGTCTATGGTCTAGATTGATGTGGGCCTACCCAAAAAGGTACCCCATCAATACCGATCATGGTACCGTCAAGATCGGAATGGCTAGAGAGATGGCCCCATGCCGGAATCTGAGATACCTCTGTATATACTGGAGGTTGCTTTTGGAAAGAGCATAGCAAATCCTCCTGGTGGCTCAATGGTGGACCCCAATCTGTCGAATATGGAGTCCCCTGTGTACTCAGTTGGTGGCTCCAATAAAGGCGAGGATGAGGAGGAGGAGAAAGACTTGTAGTTGTTTGAAAACCCCCTATATATATATCGGCTTGTATTGTATATGATCGGTTATGATATGTATATATAAGTGTGTTGTTGATTTTAAAAATTATGGCCCTACTTTCCTATCCCATCTTGTTGTTATATGGGGATTATTTACTCGCTTCCGCATGCATATTAAAATGCGTGGGTCGGCGATGCGTCCTGGGATGTCACTATTTAATCGATCATTGAGGGATGGGTACGCATTTGGAGGATCGGGGTGTGACACCCCAAGTGCCAAAACTTGGCACGAAGGGACACTTAAGTGCTAAAAGTTAGGAAAGTGCCACTTAAGTGTCACTTTTTTTTTTTTTTTTAAATGGGACACTTAAGTGCCACCTCCAACAAATTCTATCAGAAATTCTATGTGATAATTTTTTTATTATTTTTCTTACTTACGTGGCTCGCCAAAGAGTTAACTCAGTAAAGAACGAAAAAAACAACGTCGTTTTGGTGCGCATTTGAATTTTAATATAAAAATTAATTTAATTAAATTATAAAAAATAATTTAAAATTAAAATAAATAAATTTTAAAAAAAAGGAGGGAGGAAGAAGATGGCTGAGAGCTAAGCCCTCACCGTTGCCGCCTTCCTATCACCGAGAATGGCCGGCGACAATGGGGGAAGGCTAAGGCTCGCGAGCCCTCACCCAAATCTAAGGCGAGGGTTGCGCCTCTCCCCAAATCCGGCAAGGGTCGACAGCCCTCACCAAGCTCGACCAAAGGTTGTCGTTGGTTAGGGCGCACACCGTGGTGACGACCCTTAGCAACCTCGCCCGAGATCTAAGTGAGGGCTCGTGGACCCTTGCCACCGGTCGGCCGGGGTCGTCGGCCCCTTGCTAGGGCCTAGCAACCTCGACCGATCCTTCCCCCACTATCGCTGGGAAGGGCAGCAGTAGCGAGGGCTCAGCCCTCAACCGTCTTCTTCCTCCCTCCATTTTTTTAATTTTTTTTTAAAATTTTAAATGTTTTAAATAAATTTATTTTAAATTTAATTTAATTAATTTTTATATTAATTATTTACCAGGTCAGCAGTAAAATGACATCATTTTTGTATTTTTTTAATCATGTCAGCCTACAAAACAATATTGTTTTGCACTTACCTCGCCCAAAAATTGTCACATTAGCATTTTGGCTTAATTTTTTCGCTATTGGCACTTAAGTGATCAATTTTGCTCCGATTTTGGCATTTAAGTGTCACTTTTCTAACTTTTGGCACCAAGTACTTAAAAGTTATATGATCAGTATAAACAGTTACTTTAGAGCTGATCAAATAAGAATAGAATTTATCAAAAGCCAAAACAACTGCTAAAAGCTCCTTTTTAGTGGTACCATAATTTAATTAGGCTTCATTAAAGATTTGGCTAGCATGATGTATGGCTTGAAAATTTTCATCCTTTCTTTGATTAAGCACAGTTCCAACAGCATAATCGCTAGCATTACACATCAATTCAAAAGACAAGCTCCAATCCAGTGGTGTCATTATAAGAGTCAAAATTAGCTTCTCCTTCAAGGTCTCAAATGCTTGTGAACACTCAAAGTTAAAATCAAACGTAGCACCTTTTTTAGGCAATTTTGTGAGTGGTTATGCAATCTTAGAGAAGTCTCTTATGAATCGCCTATAAAACCCTGCATGTTCTAAAAATCCTTGAAGTAATTTTACAGAAGTAGGGGCGGCAATTTGGAGATAACTTCAATTTTGGCTTAGTCCAACTCAATACCTCTAGTAGAGATTTTATGGCCTAAAACTATTCCTGCTTGCACCATAAAATGACACAACTCCCATATTAGCACAAGGTTATTTGTAACACCAAAGCTAAATTATGCAAGCATGAATTAAAAGATGTGCCAAAAACAGAGAAATCATCCATGAAAATCTCAGTGCATTTCTCTGTCATGTCAAAAAAAATAGCCATCATGCATTTTTAAAAGCAGCAAGTGCGTTACAAAGACCAAAATGCATCATTTTATATGCAAATATACAATAAGGACAAGTGAATGTAATCTTTTCTTGATCATCAAGTGCAATGGGGATTTTGTTATACCCTGAATATCCATTCAAAAAACAATAATACTCACACCCTGTAAATTTATCTAACATTTGATTAAATGAAAAGCAAACAAAAGTGATCCTTATGAGTGGCATTATTCAATTTTCCATAACACATGCAAACTCGCCAACTCATAACCGTTCTAGTTGGAGTTAATTCATAATTTTTAATAGTTATAATAGTTATAACTCTCTTTTTTGACACTACTTGCAAAGGACTCACCCAATCACTATAAGAAATTAGATAGATAATACATGCATCGAGTAATTTAATCACTTCGGCTTTCATAACTTCTTGTGTCACTCCCTAAACCTCGAGCACGCGTGCATCCCTTGGTGGTCGATAGAAAGCGACGTCCCAAGACTTGTCGTCGGCCCTTCATTTTTAATCTTTCATTAAGCGCAAGCGGAAAACGTATCATCTCCCCATCAGCATACAATCAAGCATGAAAACAGGGATAGCGAGATGAACAACAGAAACACAACATCTACTCATATAAATATATTTTACATTTTCATATTAGATTAACCTACAAAGGATCGTTTTTGATTTACAAGCCCAACAGAGGGCCAATCCAACTTTTAAGCCAAACCAAAAAGAAACCAGGCTATGCTAATCCAATTGTGTACCAAAAAGAACCCTTGGGTTCAGCACTATAGTCACTCAAACCTAGAGGATTTAGATCCCGTTGAGTTGAAGCCGAAGGCAAATGGGTTGATCTCTAGCGGAGCGGGGGCAGCATCCTCCACAACACCATCAGAAGGGTCCAGCTCCATGTGATCCCAGTCAGCATCCTCGAGGGTCCCTGACGAGCGGCTCGTCAACACCTTCTAGAGGACCTATTAGCATGTCGCCATTCCCGATGAACCACGCTAGGAACCTATGGGGTATCCATTGCACCGGTCCCTCATCCACCTAGATGGTGGTGAGATACTTCTCATACAAAGATGCCCGACCCAGGAAGCGGTGGTGCGTCATGACAGTATCCCAGTCCTTAGGGATACCACACCATAATGGCGAAAGTGCTATCTTAAAGACTTGAAAGTGGTTATACGATAACCAGTGAGATATAAATCTTAGCGAGTCCTCCCCTAAGCCCCTGATTATAACACCAACTCAACTCGAGGTTTCTCTTCAAAACCACCCTACAACAAGCAACAACTAACATTCAATTCGCATACAACTTTACTTGGTATGCCATACCCTGCACGTTATAATTCAGCATGATACACGCAAAGCACATGGTCATTAGATGATGCAGTTCATCAATTACACATGAGTCGCATCACAAGCGATCTCAATTGGCCATTGCCACACCTTGCACATTATCGATTTATGCATGTATGCCATAAACAATGTGCTCCTTTCATGCATGACTGGAACCAACGATGCCATGATTCTCATGCATTCTTGCACATTAGTGTGCCACTCATCACGCATCAACTCATCACACGCATCCCAATTATAAGGTGCAACAATCTCAATTAATCATGCAATAATAAGAACTTAAACAACCGGAGCGCAATCACTTTCATATAATCAAGAACCACAGGGGTCCTGATTATAAGATCGAATCATTATGACACGTCACATACCATGCCACACCATTCCGTCCCATAATCCGGTGCGTTAACAACACTCAACATGCGTTCCAATTGTTATTCACTACCACACATAGGCATAGCCTACTTGCAGTTCGGCTATCTACTAGCATTTAGCTAGGTATCGTCTCCCCACCTTGGAGCACAACTTCGTCACTACGTCGACGGCATTCTCGAAGAAGCATGGGTCCAGAATCTACTGTGACCCGCATCTGCTGTGTGGGGCATCCCATATGGGGGCAAGTCTAGCTCAACAGCTCAGGATGGTTTTCTCTTAATCAACACATGACAATTCAATGACGGCCCAAGATACCTCGCATTTCACTCAAATGCCTCGATTAAAATACTAATCCTAGCCTCTTTCCTTCATATTAAAGACGTCTGAGAAAGTAGTCGCGTGTGTGGGTACACATCAAATTCAAACCAGAAAAACTAACACCATTCTTTTTCAAACCCCATTGTTTGATATAATACTTAAAAATCCATTTTGGGTCAAAACCCAACACCTGAGATTTTCTAAATAAACACCATATTTTCACAATCACCACTCAATTTCACAATTCAAAAATCAATTGCACAAATCATCACTCAATTCATGCGAATGCCCATGCATTTACATATCCATTCACTTCATAGAATCAACACACGTGAATTTTAAACACTTTTCACATTCTGGATGAATAGTGCACGTGAACAGTACTCGGTGAACAATGCACATGAATAATATTTTGTGAACAGTATCACGTGAACAGTAAATTTTGAGAATTTAATAAATAATAAATTATATTTAGAAATCATTAAAACAATAATTAAATTAAGGAAATCAATCAATTAAGATAAACATGCTTAATTAACCACATAAGCATAATTAAGCTAATAAAGTAACATTAAGCTAAACTAATCTTAGCCATTAATCTAACCACCTATCTTAGGACAAATATAACTTAATTAAATCACCTAAACTAGAATTAACACTAATTAAATTAACCCTAAGCAAATTTAGGCTCTAATCAAAGGATTAGGAGTTAAACTCACCCGTTAAGCAGGCTGAAGGCACCGACGCAGCGGTGACAACGGTGGCTACGCACCGGAACCTTTACCATGATGACCCAAGGCAGTCCTAAGCTCAACACAGCAACAACAGCTCGGATTCCCATTGAAATTATGGAAAATAGCACTGCCGGAGAAGAAAACAAGTTGAACGGCTTGGTTAGAGCTCCGGCGAGGGGATGGTTGGCAACCGATGGCACCAAGGGGTCAAGGGGGAGTTGCTGGTAGTTGGGCTGGGTGAAAGCTTGGTCGAAATGGGAGAAAATGAGCCGAAATTGTGAACCAGGCGGAATCGGGCGGAGTCAGGCAATCTGGCGGCCGGCGGCTTGCGGCAGCTGGACAGGACAGCCGGTGGCTCCATTTAGGGCGAGGCTAGGCTCATCGATACGGTCTCTCTCTCCCGGTCATGGTGATGGGTGAAGCGTTGGCTGATTTGTCTAGGAAGGTAACTTTTAACTTGAGTTTTCACTAAAAGGTCAGCTGGAGTAGAATAGGGCTAGGTGGACTAGCGACCGGCAACTTCTTGCCGGCCAGCGGCTTAGCCAGCAGCTCTGATCGACGAATGGTGGGGTCCAGGTGGACGGTCTGGGTGTCCTTGACACTGTGGTGGGTGGCATAAGAGTTAATTCGTTCGAGAAGCCAACAATCAACTTGGATCTCTTAAAGAAGGGTCTGTTGGAACATAAACTTGAGGAAGAAGGAAATGAGGGGGAGAGAGCTGCGACAGTTTGGGGCTAAAGAGGGGGAGAGAGAGTGATGTGAGGGCTGGTGTCATACCTCCTTTAAGGCCATTAAAGGCTTGCTTCAATTCCCCAAGCACATGACCTCAACCTCTCTCTTCTCTAGTCCTTCTCTCCCTACAACTAGGGGTAATTTGGTCATTTCACCTTGCACAAATTACAAATCTGACCTTGGGCTAAAATTGGTGGATGGGCCTAAGAAATGGGCTAGGCCATGAATAGAAATGGGTTTGGAAATTGATTGGGCTTGATTGGGCTCAAAGTTGGACTATGGGCTTTGAAAGATGAATAGTTGGTTTGGGCCCAATGGGTTCATTTGCTTGACTTAGGCCTACTATGGTGGCTGTCCCACCTTGGGCCTAGGGCCCACACTGGCTTGGCCCGGCCTACTTCCTCTCGGGCTTGCTTCCTTGATCCAAAAAACCCCTTTTTCCAATTGCTCGGCTTAACTAGCTTTGTCAATTGTTGAAATAGCTTCATTCAAAGTCCGTCTCGAACGTTCCCGATAATTCGAAGCCCAATCTTTAATCCTCATGCCATGTCAATTTCGCCCAATGCCATTTCAAGTACAACTTAGACTAACAAACGGCTTTGAGGATTCACGTGTGACCAACTCGTGCCAAATCATGTTCAAGACATCTCGACGCATGGATGTCCTTAACTACATGAAATTATGGATGACAGATTCTTATTTCAAAGTACATGATCACTAAAGATCGACATAGGGTCATCCGAAGGTTTGATAACGGTAAACGGAATCACCCATCATTCCATTATATTCTGTCCACGAATCAACTTCTAGTCGTCCTTGAGACCGGCTTGCATATCTACAGGATCGTCCTCATGCAAGTCTCACGGTCAAGTCATTTTCCCAGGTCGAGTCTTTTAGTTGTACGAGTTCTGTCCTCATTAGCCTTTCCCCTCAACGTTAGTATCTCAGGAGTGATCAATTCCGAGTGAGATCAACCAACAATGTATTGACGAAATTCACATTCGTTCATCCCTCAGAGGGCTCGAATTTCAAGATGTCACATCTTGCATTTTTGGATTGAGCTTCCTTTGAGGTTGGATGACTAGTTTGTATTGTTCCTTCATCAAAATTTTGCTCATACAAATCGAAGGGCTTATTCCCTTTGTGTCCACAATAGTCCATGCAATTGTACTTTTGTGATCTCTAAGCACTCTAAGTAACTTTCCTCCATCACCCCTCTCAAAGAAGAAGAAATAATCATTGGATAAGAATTACCATCAAGGAAAGTATATTTTAAATGAGAATGCAACGGTTTAAGCTCAAAAGTTGGTGGTCTTGCAATGGAGCTTCTTTGCACTTGATTATAACACTTGAAATGTTAGTACTTTCCATCCCGGGTATGGTGGACTTGCTCCCAAAAACTCCACAGCCTTCTTAATTTCTTCATTCTCAACCTCTTCCTTCTTTGGCTAAACCAAACATATCTTTATAGGGTCTTGAATTGTGGTCAATTTTAACATGATTTCCACTTCCCTAACTATAGTGCTTATCCACAAGCAATCACTTGGTTCCTGGGGTTTTTCATGGCTTTGAAGACTTTGAAGGTGATTCTATCTTTTCCTACTCTAAGGATCAATTTTCCTTGTTGTGCATCAATAAGAGCTCTTTCCGTGACTAGGAATGGTCAGCCCAAAATGATAGGAACTTCATAATCCTCCTCCATATCTAGCACAACGAAATCCACCGGGAATATAAATTTATCCACGTTCACCAAAACATCTTCCACCATGCCTCTTGGATATTTGATAGATCTATCTGTCAATTATAGAGACATAGTGGTCACTCTTACGTCCCCCACACCTAGTTTCATAAATACCAAATAAGGCATTAGGTTTATATCAACACTAAGATCACATAAAGCTTTATTAAAGTAAGCATCACCAATATTGCATGAAATAGTAAACTTCCCTAGATCTTTTAATTTTGGCGATGACTTATTTTGAAGGATGGCGGAACATTCCTCATTCAACTTCATGATCTCATACTCCTATAACTTCCTCTTGTTAGCTAGGATCTCTTTCAAGAATTGGTCATAACTTGGCATTTGAGCTAGAGAATCTATAAAAGAGATGCTAATGTTCAATTATTTAAAATAATCTAATTTTTTTTTAATATTGTTTATCTTACTTGTGTTTAGCTAGCCTCTCCAGAAAGGGAATAGGTGGAACATATAGCATTGGAGATGGCTTGCTTTTGACTCATCCTTGTGTTCGATCTTAGTAGAAGGTTTGATCCTTTTCTCTTCTACTACATTCTCATCTTGGTCTTGTTTTCCAACTTTTTTTCCACTCCTCAATGTAATTGCATTTGCATTTTCTATGGGGTTCCTCTTGGTATTGCTCAGCAAAACGCCATTTTGTCTCTCATTAATTCTTTGAGCTAGTTGCCCCACTTGCTTCTCTATGTTTCAAATTGGTGCTTCTTGATTGTGGAATCCTACACGGTGCTTCTCATGAAATCTTGCATGGTTTGAGCTTGTTTTTTCACAACTTGGGCTTACTTTTCCACAGTTTTGGTTAGCTTGACAACTAAATCCTCTGAGTTGGAATTCGGCTTCTCCATGGGCTGTGGTGTTGTTCTCAGTTCTTGTTGATTTTGACCTCCCCAAGATAGACTAGGGTGATTCCTCCATTTGGGATTGTAAGTGCCGTAATAAGGATTGTTTTGAGGACTCCTATTAAAATTTGAAACAAAGTTGGTATGTTCAGAAGAACTAGTATAAGGGTTACCTACTTGACAATAGTGCTAATATGATTTCCATCACAAAATTCACAAGATACTCAATTGAGTTTCAAAAAAGCAATCATCTTACTTAATGCATCAAGATTTTCATTTAAAGTTATATTTATGTTAACTTCATGAACGCCAATTGACTTCTGCGCTTTGTATCTCTCAATTGTCCATCGGTTGCTATTGCTTGCCATCTCCTCAAGTAGACAAAAGCTTATTTCGGTGACTTATTTTACAAAGTGCCTCTAGCTATCACATCTAGACTAGGTCAAAGGGGGGGCTGCGCTTCATTATATAATGTGTGCACTTGCATTCAAATTGGCAGTCCATGGTGCGGGCATCTCCTTGAGAGCTCCTTAAACCTCTCCCATGCTTCATGAAAGGGCTTACATCCATCTGCATAAATGTAGTAATATCGATACGCATTTTGGCAGATTTTGCAAGAGGAAAATACTTAAATTTTTAAGCCAAGTCTTGCCAAGTGGTAATAGAGCTTGTAGGAAGAGAAGTCAAGCAAGTCTTAGCTTTATCATGAAGAGAAAATGGGAACAATCTGAACTTAAGAACATCATCAGTAACGCCATTGAATATAACAGTGTCGCAAATTTCAAGGAATGCCTCTAAGTATAGATTTGGATCATCATTAGGTGATCCATTGAAGTGCCCTGCATTTTGAAGCATTTAAGTTATGGATGGCTTGATCTAAAAATTATTGGCTTGCACTACCAGCCTCTTTATACTTGATTGTGCTTCTTGAATTGTAGCGTAGCATAATTTTTCAAAGTCCTCTTTAGAGGTGTGTCTTATTGATTTTTGGCCATTGCAATGGGGATTACCTGTACTTGCTCTCTTCTTCTCCTAAAAAGGTTCTCTCAATCTCATGATCAAACTCTTCAAGGTCTCCTTGTTGGCTTTGGGTTATGTGATGCTCCAAGTGAGTTTGGCCTACAAAAGAAATAAATTAAAAACAAAATAAAGGTTAGTCTTAACCAAGAATCGCTCGATATCAATAGTAATTGGAAAATTATCAAATCAATCCCCAACAACGGTGCCAAAAACTTGTTAGGTGAATTGCAAGTGCACAATATCTACAAGTAATAAAGTTATGAGTGAGCATCATTCTCATCAGGATTGTCTCTAATTATTCAATTACTTACCGAAGGTGATCAATCCAAAGATTTAGCTAACCAAGTCGAAAAAGCAAATAAAAAGTGAACTAAGCCAATTGAAAGGACTAAAATGTAAAATAGCTTAAACCTAAAAGATTCAAAAGCTAATTAAAATTGCAAAGTAAACCTAATATAAAGCAAACCAAAAATTAACAAGGCAAATTTTAAGATTTCAACCAAGATCACAGAGCGTTAGAGCATCCAACTTCACTTAATCACTCATAATCAATTTTCTTAACTTGTCATGCAACTAATTAATTCCCAATTGTATTGGTGAAATTTTCCTAAGATAGACTACGAGCTAACCTTGGTCTAATAATCCCTAGTTAGTTATGTTAACCCACACTAACCTTAGGTGAATTTAAACTACCTAAAAGCATTAAGTTCTTGTGGAAATTCCTGAATTTAATTTAAGTAGTTCCAATCTAGATCTACGAACGTAACCACACAAGCAACCTAGTGTACCTTGATCTAGATTTAATTTATGGTTCAATATCACTAGTGCTTATGCATGCAATCTCTATCCGATATCATGCCTACATAAAAAATCATTTAAAAGTTGGTCAAACTTCTAAAAGCATTAAGATCAAGATAGAGAGCATGACAATCAAAACAATTATAGCATGAACAAGACTTGCAAATCAATTAGTCATTGTTAAGATCCATTGTAGCTCTAACAAAAAAAAAAATAGAACATAATTAAAGCTAAACTAAGAACAAAAATTAAAGAGAACATAATCCTAAATTAAAACAAATTCACCAATATGAGTCACAAACAAGTTCGGGTTTGCCTCTTCCTTCTCTCCTTCATATGCGCCAATTCTCTTAATAAAATAGAAGTGTAAAGACTAATTAAGAAAACCTAAAATCTGGTGGCGGCTCCAAGACTCCTTCGGAGTCCGAAATATGTGGCACAAGAGGGGTTTATATAGCCTCCAAAAATATGCCCTAGGTCAGGCCCCCATTAGGACTCATTGGCAAATTAGGAGTTTTTCTTCTTAAGATTCATATCACTAATTTTCTTTGAACCTAGCCTTAATATATGAAGCACGGATACGTTGTTCGTGCTTCCGTGTCGTGTCTGACATGTGTCAAAGCTTGTCGGACATGTCGACTTGCTCGGACTTGGTCGAACATGCAGTTAACGCGTGTTAGATTTTCCAAGATGTGGTCAACTTTTCTCGACACATGTGTCCGAAAGCCGATGGAGGTTGGAGGCAAGGGCGAGGGAGCAGAGACGAGGCCGTGAGCAACGGCGAGCCTGCAATGGCAATGACAAGCCCGCGACAATGAGAGACAAACAAAGAAAGAGCATAGACTAAGGCGAGGGTCGCCACTGTGATGCTACGATGGATTGGCGACGAGGTTGCAACTGCGAGGGAGAAAGGGCTGAAGGCGAGGTAGTAAACAATTGTGATGAGGACTGAGAGCAAGTAGAGATCAAGGGGAAGAGGAGGGGAAGGCAGTCGTGTAGCGAGGAGGAGGAGGAGGAGGAGGAGGAGGAGGAGGAGGATCAAGAGGAAGAGGAGAGGAAGGGGGTCGTGCGGCAAGTAGAGAGGAGGAGGAGGAAAAGGAGGGCGTTGGCTAGGGTTTTTTTGGTAGGGAAACTCAAAAATAATTTTAAAAGGGGACTCGATGGCGTGACTTTTAATTCGGGGGAGGGGAAGTGACGGCCTATCTCGTCAGGTGGTGGGGGAAGGAAAGAAAAGTCAAATAAATTTGGGGGTGGGGGAAAATGGATGAGGGAAAGAAGGGAGTAGGGTGGACCCCCAATGGCACTTTTTTTTTAATCGAAAAAATAAATAAATGAGATCCGGGAGGTCATCCGCACTCCTGCCGCAGGAGGTGCAGGGACCATCGTCGGTTCTAGAGATCCGGGAGGTCATCCGCACTCCATTAGAAGGCGACTAGATCATCTCTCTTGTGCGGCTTGTCTCTAATCTAGAGATTCGAGACACCCTCTTTTCTTTAGCTCGGGGTAAGGGCTCGAGACTGGATGATTTCATGGTTGAGTTCTTTAAGGAGAACTAGGGAACGGTTGGACAACTAGTCACGGCAGTCGTGAGAGATTTCTTCACCATGGGGAGGCTCTCAAGAGAGATCAATAACACTATTTTGGTTCTGGTGTCGAATGTTCCTAATGCGACCACCGTTGATGACTACAGGCCTATTGCCTGTTGCAATACCATCTATAGGTTAATTACCAAAGTTTTGGCGAATCGAGTTGCCGCTGTGCTAAAGGATGTAGTTAGCCCTTTTCCAAGTGCTTTCGTTAAGGGACGGCAGATTAGGGACAATATCCTTTTGGCTCAAGAACTCTTTTCTAGCTTCCACATGGAGCCTTATTCTCTTAAGTTTGCTATTAAGGTGGACTTTAGGAAAGCCTATGACACAGCGGATTGACACTTTCTTGTGAGTGTTCTCCTTGCTTTTTGATTCCCCGATCATGTGGTGTAGCTCATCATGACCTATGTGCGGATGCCTAAGTTTACCATTGCTTTGAATGGGGAGTTACATGGGTTCTTTCTTAGTTGTCGAGGACTTCGGCAGGGTGATCCCATATCCCCCTATTTATTTACTTTGGTTATGGAGGTGCTCTCTAGGATCCTCCTTAAGTACTCTATGTGGCTAGATTTTACGTTCTTTTAGAGGTGTAAGGCTACCAACCTCTCACACCTATTTTTTGCAAATGATGTGTTCCTGTTCTGTGAAGCTCACTTGCCTTATGTGAATCTCCTCAAAGAAGGCCTCTAAACCTTTTCAGCTTGGAGTGGGTTGTACCTAAATTCGAGGAAGAGTGAGGTTTTCTTGTCAGGGGGATCACCTACCTTAAGGAGTCAAATCCTTCTTGACCTTGGTTTCCATGAAGGGAACTGTGACATCCTAAATTTCAGGTTTTGTTTTCAATTTAATAAGTCGGGCTTTTTATCGATGTGCCTATAGTTCTTTTCTCTGAGCTGATCACTCACGAGATAACTAGTCTATCAAGTGAAGCCGTTAAGGAATTTCAATGCAATAGACTTGAGAATTCGACCAGAAAACGACTACTCGACCGTGCTAATCTGCAATGGTCATTACGACACTGTCAAAATCAATCACAGACTGGAGATAGGTGGATTCGACAAAGGTATGTAATTAAGTGTGGCTGATTCCACATAATTGCAAAATTCTCGTCGAATTACACTAGACCGATTTTTACGTCTTTTCAATACCCTGTGTCTGTATTTGAGACCTCGAGATTTTCACGATAACCAAGAATCACCAATGAGTCAAATATGTACATTGTGGCTCGAAAATAATCGGTCACAGGTCAATTACACTAAAAATTCTTGAAAGCTACCCGGTAGGTTAGATACCGTTAAAATCGCCCCACATTGAAATTAATCGCGAATTTAAACATGATTTCAAAACTTGAAAGTTCTGTCACACTTCTTTTTAGGAACGTCGACTCGTCCTTAGAAGATTTTTCTGCAAACCAAGATTTTTGGCGAAAAATCAAAGTTAGGCTGTTTTGGATCGAGAACTTCAAGGAACTATTTTTGGTCACATTTTTTGTCATCGGGTGGGATCTTTGGACAAGTAAAAATGTGGATTTAAATGTGGTCACTTTGGTTGGATTTATGGACTTCAATTTAGCTCAATTGGAGAAGGATTTAATGGAATTGATGAGGGAAAGTCACAAAATTCGTATGCCCTATGGGGAGGAACATTTTGGACTACTTCAATGGCTTCTTGAGGAAGATTTAGGAGAGAGAAGTGGCTAGAGACAAGGGCTGAGCTGGTGGGGGCAAGACAAGGGAGATTTGGACAAGTGTTGAAGGCTTAGGAGCCTTTGGGGTCCCCTCTCTTCAACTAAAGCTTCTTCTTTCTTCAACAGCCCCTTTCCCCATTGTCAAGGAGTTGAGAGAGCTTGAGAGAACTTGGAAACCGAGCCAGCAGCCCCCTTGCTCGTTCGAAGCCGTCGCACGCCCGCCGGTGCCCACCTAACGCTGTCACTCGCCCGTCACTGTTGTTGAAGCCCCATGAGTGCATCCGCGCCATCTCGCCTCCTGTCACACCCAGCCACCGTCCTCCACTTCCCCTGGCCGTCGTGGAGGTCACTGGAGCCCGTCTTGCCGCCGTATAGCAGCCACCTCCACCTGCCTGAACTGTTGTTACCTCCACCTCCCATCCCGAGTTGTTTGAACTGCCGATTTAGCCCCTACCATCCAAGACCAGAACCAAAGCTTCAGTAAGGGTCGTGAGCTTCAGGAGGCTTTTTCAAGCCCTTCCCGGCCTTGGTTGATGTCGCTGCTAGGAGGTTTGTCGCCCGCTTTGGCATTGCCATTACCGTGGACTCATCGGATCGCTAAACCGGTGAGTTTACTTGCTAAACCTTGCTTAGGAGGTTAATTATGCTTAAGGGGTGTTTAGATTAGGCTAAGCATGTTTAGGTGGTTAGATTAGATTAGTTAAAGGTTAATTAGATTAAGTGATTTGATTAGTTTAGTAGTAATTAATTAAGGCTAATTAGGCAATTAGATTAGTGTAAACTTAATTAGGCACTTAATTAATTAGTTGCATTATTTAATTATTTAATCATTTCGAAATTATTAAATTAATTTATATATTTGACCAAAAAAATTAATTTATATTATATTTAATTATTTATTATTATTTAATAAATTTTGGAATTGATTTAATTAATTAATATGTTCCGGAAATTATACCAGGATAGTCGGTCGTTGGAATTTCTTACTGAATGTTGTAATGTGGTCTAATTATGCAATCGATTGATGGATTGTGCAAATTGAGTGATGGTTGTGAAAATTATGGAATTTATTGAGAAAATCTCGGGTGTCAGGTTTTGATACTGAAAATAGTTTTATGTACTATATCAAATGGTGGGACTTTAAAAAGGAAGGGTATTCATTTTTCTAGTTCAAATTGATCATGTATCCACATACGACTATTTTACCATGTGTTTATAATACGAAGAAAACAGGCCAGGTTCAATTTTTTAATTAAGGAATTTGAGTGCAATGCACAGTGTCCTAAGCCAAGATTGAATGATCGTGCGTTAGTTAAGAGAACCCGTCCTCGGTGTGTGTCAATGGACGTTACTCTTAAATGGGACGCCCCTGGATAAGGGAAGCTGGTTGCAGTAGATTCTGAATCGAAGCTCCTTTGGAAACACCGTATGGAAATGCCATCCCCAGTGTGTGTCGAAGGATGTTGCCATGCTCAAAGGAGTGAGACGAGGCCTGGCTACACCAGAGGACCGATGTGTGTCAGGTAAAACTACCTGTGTGGGTAGTATTAATCGATTGGAATGCATGTTGAGTGAAATTGATGTGCCGAATTATGGGACAAAATTGTGTGGCATGGAATGGGACGTGTCATAATGATTTGGCCCTATAATCAGGACCCTTGTGATTGATTGAGACATTCCAATTGATGTGTGAAATTGCTACATGCATATGGTTGTGATTTGAACTGTGCTGACATGTATGAAGGAACTAAGGCGAAATAAGTCCTCTGTTCAAATTGTGTGGCTATGTGGCTAGAGTGCCCTAAGGCATATTTTCTTCCTAATAAGGGTTTAGGGGGTGGACTTGTTGAAACATTGTCTCACCCTGTTGTGGGCTTAAATTTTCAGGTCCCTAAAGGACGGAGCAACTAGTTCATTTTGGTTGGCCTAGAGGAGTTGCAGAGGTGAAGATTGAAGGATTGGTGAACATGTTTGACTAGTAGGTTGTAGGACAGTTTTTTTTTTAGAGCCGGTCTTTTGTAGACTTTTGGCTGTAGACCTCTGTTTGTAAACTCCCTTGGTTTATATAAGTGTTTTGGTTGTGAATTTGTTGTTATACTTTCTATTCCATGTTGTTTGTCACCAGGGGTATTAATTGTTTGCTTCCGCATGCGTACTAAAATAAATGGGTCGGCAACGCGTCCTGAGATGTCACATATTTTATCTACCACCGAGAGATGGACACGTGCTCAAGGATCGGGGCGTGACATCCCTACCTGAAGTGGTATCAAATATGGTAAGTAGTTGGAGTGATAAGGTGTGATGGTTTATGGAATAGTTAGTAGGAATGGCCTTTGTTTTATGCTAATGCATGTGTTTGATAGATGTTTGGTAGATTGTTTGGTATTGATTACTCAAATTCTAATCTGGTATTGGAATTGGAAAACAGGTTTCTATAAAGATCCTGTAGCACGAGTGATCAGGAGCAGAAGACTCCCAGGAAAAGGTCGATAGGACTTGTGACTTAGGGTAGGACGTCGTCAAGGGTCGGTACCCGAGGAGGTCGTGGTAGAGTGTAGGCTAAGGCCAACGCTAGTGGAGTAGCACCACCTCCAATTGATGCTAGTGCAGCAGCACCTGATGATCCGGGAACTGTAGGGATCATGCAGGCACTAGAGGTCCTTGGGAATCAGATGGGGTAGCAGGCCTAGAATCAAGTCGCCGCCATTACCACCGTCACTATAGCTGCCACTACTGTCGCTACTAATGCTGTTGTTGCTACCACCGCTAATGCCGCTGCCACACCCGCTGTCGCAATTATAGAGGTTCCACCTAGGAACGTGATCGTTGTAAGGCCGATGCATGAGCTAATGGAGCAATTTCTTATGTTGAACCCACCTAAGTTCATTGGCGTAGGAGACCTCGAAGCTGCAGCCCTCTAGATCCAGGAATTGGAGAAAGCCTTTGCACTACTAATGTGCACCGAGGTGGAGAAGGTCATCCTTGCAGTCTATCAGCTACAATGGATTGCAAGCACTTGGTGGAGAGCCACCAAGGGGATAATGTTCCTAGAAGGTGTGATTCTAGAATGGAACGCTTTGCTAATATGTTCAATGGCAAATACTTTTCGAACAGTGCCATAGAACTGAAGATGGCCGAATTTCAGCGCCTTTACCAAGGTACAATGAATGTGGGTCAATACGAAGCAAAGTTCGCTGAACTGTTGCAGTACGCCCCTAGATTGGTCGAGTACCCGGTAGATCGAGCTAAGAGATTCAAAGATGGACTCAAACAGGAGCTAAGGAGTCTGCTGGTGTGGTTCAATTTAAAGGACTATAATGACTTGTACAAATGGGCCCAGCTGATAGAGAGAGACCAAAATAAACAAGCCATTGCATCAGGGTCATGGTTTGGTTCAAACCGGGATGGAAATTGGTTTGGGAAGAGACTGATAACCAGAGAAAGGCATCCCATTTCACCCAATAAGAAGGATGGGATCGAAAAGTCAGCGCCAAGAGAGAATGGTGTGTGTCACTTCAGCCCCGTGCCATTTCAAGATGGGTACATGTTATGAGTGTGGCCAGTAGGGTCACATTGCTAGGAATTGTCCTCGAAGACCGATAGGACCACAGCAGTTACTACTGCCACCACCGATGGGTTAGAACTGAGAATTTGCGCCGCATATCGCATCGTAGGGTGGATTGAACAGGCCACCAACTTAGGGAAGGACATACGCTATCACTAGAGGACAGGCAAAGGACTCGCCTAATGTGATCATAGGTATAGTCTCGTTGAACGATCACGCTGCTTATGCTTTATTTGACCCAGGAGAAATTCATTCATTTATAGCTGAGCAGTATGTTAAGTTGGTAGGATTGATTCATGAGTTGTTAAAGTCAATGGTTAGCATATCTACACCATTAAAGGATAAAGTGTTAGCTACAGTGGGTTGTTCTGGTTGCAAGTTAGTGATTTGGTGAGCGAGATGGGAGAATAGACTTGATAGTCCTAGCCATATATGGTTTTGATGTAATAATTGGCATGGACTAGCTCACCAAGCAATGAGCTAAGATGGACCGCTATCGCAAGGCAATTCAGTTTAACCCGTTAGCGGGTGAGAGCTTCGAGTTTATTAGAAGTCGAAAAGAACCCTCGATTTCCTTAATCTCATTACTAGAGGCAACCCGTTTGTTAGACGGGGGTTGTCAAGGTTACTAGGTGACTGTCATGGATACGACAGTTGAGGAGCCAAAGATAGAAGATATTGTAGTAGTGTAAGAGTTTCCAGATGTGTTTCCGAAGGAATTGCTAGGTATGCTGCCAAAGAGAGAAATTGAATTCGTGATTGAGCTAGCACCCGGGACAGAGCTAAACTCTAAGGCTCCTTATCGGATGGCTTTTTCTGAATTGAAAGAACTGAAGGTGCAAATGCAAGAGTTATTGAATAAGGGATTCATACGTCCCAGCGCATCACCTTGGGGAGCACTAGTTCTCTTTGTAAAAAAGAAAGATGATTCGTTGTGCCTGTGCATCAACTATCGTCAACTCAATCAGGTGACGATCAAGAACAAGTATCAACTATCGAGGATCGACAACTTGTTTGACTAGTTACAAGAAAAGTCGATATTTTCTAAGATCAACCTGAGGATAGGGTATCATTAGCTGAGGATCAAAAAGGACATACCGAAGTCGACATTTCGTACTCGATACGGCCATTATGAGTTCACTGTAATGTCATTTGGTTTGACGAACACCCCAACTGCTTTTATGGATTGATGAACCGTGTGTTCAAGGAGTACCTAGATCAGTTTGTGGTTATTTTCATCGACGACATCCTGAGGAACATGAAAGGCACTTAAGGATAGTGCTTCAGACTCTAAGGAATCATGAGTTGTACGCTAAGTTTAGTAAGTGCGAGTTTTGGTTGACTCGTGTTACTTTCTTAGGTCACATGATTTTAGGAGAAGGAATCTCCGTGGACATGATCAAAATTAAAGCAATGATCAACTGGCCAAGACCGACAATAGTGACAGAGATCAGAGGTTTCTTGGGTTTAGCAGGATATTACAAACAATTCATGGAAGGGTTTTCCACTTCAGCGTCACCGTTGACTCGACTACTAAAGAAGGAAGAAAAGTTTGTATGGATAGACAAGTGCGAGTATAGTTTCCAAGAGCTTAAGTGGAAGTTGACTATTGCACCCGTATTGACGATACCATCTCGTCCTAGAGAATATGAGATCTACAATGATGTGTCGTTTTGAGGACTCGGTTAAGTGTTGATGTAGCATGGTAGAGTTGTTGCATATGCGTCCCGTCAGTTGAGACCTCATGAGCTGAATTACCCGATGCATGACTTAGAACTCACAGCGATCATTTTCACTTTGAAGATTTGGAGAAATTATTTCTGTGGAGAGAGATTCCAAATCTTCACCGACCATCAAAATCTCAAGTATCTATTCTCTTAGAAGGAGTTGAATATGAGACAGCGTCGCTGGATGGAACTTCTAAAGGACTATGATTGTGATATCTTGTATCACCCTGGAAAGGCGAATAAGGTCGCAGATGCACTGTGTCGGAAATCTTCAATTGCACAGTTGGTACTTAAGGAATGGATTTTACTCGAGAGGGTTCAAGATTCGATTTTCAAGTTTAGGGTAGGCCACCTTTTAAATCTTATGGCTACCCTCATAATTGAATCGAAAGTGCAAATCAAAATCAAGACACTTGAGCCAACAAACCCAGATGTTCAGAAGATCCTGCAAGAGGATGCCGAGAAGAGAAAGGCTAACTTCTAGATTTCTGATGATGGAATACTGAGATTCCAAGGACAATGGTGTGTACTTGAGGAAGCAGCGCTTAAAGAAGAGATATTGTCAGAAGCTCATTGTAGCAGTTACAACATTCATCCTGGTAGTACGAAAATGTATCAGAATTTGCGTCAACATTATTGGCGGTCTAGTCTGAAGGCGGACATCACCAAGCATGTCATCAAATGTCTAATGTGTCAGCAAGTGAAGGCACATCAATGTAAGCCAGGAGAACTTCTGCAACCTCTCGAGATTCCCGAGTGGAAATGGGAACACATCACAATGGATTTTGTGACGGGCTTACCAATGAGTCAAAGAGGTAATTATTATATTTGGATAGTGGTCGATAGACTGACGAAATCAGCTCACTTCATTGTAGTATGGAAGGATCTTGATTTAGACAAGCATGCAGAGTTGTACGTGCCTCAGATAGTTCGTCTACATGGAGTACCGGTGACGATTACCTTAGACCAAGACTCGAGGTTTACAGCTACCTTTTGGAAGAGTTTGCAAACCGCCTTAGGAATGAAGCTGCAGTACAATACAGCCTATTATCCTCAGAAGGATGGCCAGCCTGAGAGAACAATTCAAACTCTCAAGGATATGTTGCGAGCTTGCATATTGGATTTCAAAGGAAGTTGGGAGGAACAACTTCATCTTGTCGAGTTTGCCTACAACAACAGCTACCAGCAGAGCATTCATATGGCTTTGTTTGAAGCATTATATGGTAGGGCATGCAGAACGCTAGTGTGTTGGGATAAGGTTGGAGAATGAAAGATCACAGGCCTAGTGGATGTAGTTGCAGTTATCAAAGACAGATTAAAGACTGCTCAGAGCTGTCGGAAAAGCTATGCAGACAAGCGTCGAAGACCATTGAAATTCCAAGTTAGTGATCACGTCTATCTGAAGGTGTCACCAATGAGGGGTACTTCATGCTTTGGCAAGAAGGGAAAACTGAGTCCGAGGTACGTAGGTACCTTTGAGATTCTGGAAAGAATAGGGACTCTAGCATATCGTCTTGCATTACCGCCGAAGCTAGTGCAAGTGCATGACGTCTTTCACGTGTCAATGTTGAGGAAGTATGAGTTTGTCCCGACCCATGTGCTAAATTTGAGGAATTGGACATGGACAACAGAGAGTCATACATGAAAAGCTCGATTCAAATTGTGGATAAGAAAGAACAAGTTATGTGCACAAAGACCATCCCGTTGGTCAAAGTGGTCTAGTAACACCACGGCACTGAAGGAGCAACCTAGGAAAGTGAAGATTCGATGAGACGACAGTACCCCCACCTTTTTGTTTAAAGATTATAAAAGTTTAAATTTTGAGGACGAAATTTTTATAAGAGAGGAAGAGTTGTGACATCCTAAATTTCAGGTTCTGTTTTCAATTTAATAAGTTGGGCTTTTCATCGACGTGCCTATAGTTCTTTTATTTGATCTAATCACTCACGAGATAGCTAGTCTATCAAGTAAAGCCGTTAAAGAATCTAAACGCAATCAACTTGACAATTCGACGAGAAATCGAGCACTCGACTGTGCTAATCTACATGGGTCATTATGGCACTGTCAAAATCGATCAGAGACCGGAGATAGGTCGATTTGACAGAGGTATGTGATTATGTCTGGGTGATTTCACCTAATTGCAAAATTCTCGTCGGATGGCACTAGACCGATTTTTCTGTCTTTTCTGTACCCTGTGTCCATATTTGAGATCTTGAGATTTTTACGACAACCGAAAGTCACCAATGAGTCGAAGATATACGTTGTAGCTCGAAAATAATCGATCACGGGTCAATTGCACTAAAAATTCCTAAAAACTACCCGGTAGGTTAGATACCACTAAAATCGCGCCAGATTAAGATTTAACGGGGAATTTAGACCTTATTTCATAAATTGAAAGTTCTGTTATGTCACACTTCTTTTTAGAAATGTCAACTCGTCCTCAGAAGACTTTTCTGCAAATCAAGATTTTTTGCGAAAAATCAAAGTTTGGCCGTTTTGGACCGGGAACTTCGAGGAACCGATTTTTGGTTGCATTTTTGGTCGTCAATGGGATATTTGGACAAGGAAAAATGTGGATTTATGTGTGATCACCTTCATTGGATTTATGGACTTCAATTTAGCTCAATTGTAGAAGGATTTAATGGAATTGATGAGGGAAAGTCACAAAATTTGTATGCCATGGAGGGAGGAACATTTTGGACTACTTCAACGGTTTCTTGAGGAAGATTGAGGAGAGAGAAGTGGTTGGAGACAAGGGCTGAGCTGGTGGGGGCAAGACAAGGGAGATTCGAACAAGTGTTGACGGCTTAGGAGCCTTTAAGGTCCCCTCTCTTCAGCTAAAGCTTCTTCTTCCTTTAGCAACCCCTTTCTCCATTGTTGAGGAGTTGAGAGAGCTTGAGAAAACTAGGAAACTGAGCCAGCAGCCCCCTTGCCAGTCTGAAGCCGTTGCACGCTCGCCGGTGCTCGCCTAGCACCATCGCTTGCCCGCCGCTACCACTGAAGCCCCGCAAGTCCATCCATGTCATCTAGCCTCCTATCATCCCCAGCCACCATCCTCCGCATCCCCTGGCCGTCGTGGAGGTCACCGGAGCCCGTCTTGTCGCCATACAGCAATCGCCTCCACCCGCCTGGACTGCTGCTACCTTCGCCTCCCATCCCGAGTTGTTTCAGTTGCCGATTCAGCCCCTGTCATCCAAGACTAGAACCAAAGCTTCGACAAGGGCTGTGAGCTTCGGGAGGCCTTTCCGAGCCTTTCTCGGCCTTGGTTGGTGTCGCCACTAAGAGGTTTGTTGCCCGCCTTGGCGTTGCCGTTGCCGTGGACTCACCAAATTGCTAAACTGGTGAGTTTACTTGCTAAACCTTGCTTATGAGGTTAATTATACTTGAGGGGTGTTTAGATTAAGCTAAGCATGTTTAGGTGGTTAGATTATATTAGTTAAAGGTTAATTAGCTTAAGTGATTTGATTAGTTTAGTAGTTAATTAATTAAGGCTAATTAGGCAATTGGATTAGTGTAAGCTTAATTAGGCACTTAATTAATTAGTTGCATTATTTAATTATTTAATTATTTCGAATATTATATTTAATTATTTAGTATTATTTAATTATTTTTGGAATTTATTTAATTAAAGTAGAGCAGATCAATGAGAATGAAAATCCTAAAAGTAAGAAGTCAATTGCTTTAAAATCTAATGATGATTTTGATGATACAGATTCAGAAAATGACATGGATGATGAAGAACTAGCACTCATGATTAGGAAGTTCAAAAAGTTGAATAGAAAGGGAAGAAAATTCAATTGGAAAAAGCAGAGCACGCAAAATTTCCAGAAGAGATCAACTGAGGACAATGAGATCAGCAAAGATGCAATTTGCTTTGAATGCAAGAAAAATTGGCATATTAGACCTAACTGTCCGTTGTTGAAAAAAAGAAAAAAAGAAAGAGAGAACTAAGAAGCATAAGAAGGCTCTTAAAGCTGAAACCTAGAGTGACACTAAATGCAAGGAAAGTGACGAAGAATATGCCAACATTTTTCTAATGGCCAATTCATAATCAGACTTAGACTTTGAAACAAATTCTGACTCAGACTCAGTCAAAGAAGTTGAGGTTAGTAATTTAAAAATTCCCGTTAAAGTCTCGAAGTATATATATCAACTCTGTCTTAGCCTCAAAACATCTCTTAAAAGGATTTCCGAGCTAAAGAGGGAAAATTCTAAACTAAGGCAACATGAAACTTTTTGGAAAGAAAAGTTTGAAAATCTAGATAAAAGTTTTGTTGATTTGAAAGAAAATTCAAATTCTCTTTCAAAAGAAAATGTTTTTTTGAAAGAAGATATTTCAAATATCACAAAAAGATATTCAAAAAAATCTGAGAAGTTGGAAAAATTCTTTCGTATAAAGACCTTATTTCAACAAAACTGGTTTGGGAATGACTTCAGAAACTATTCATTTAATTGATTTTCCCAAAATTAAAGAAAGAATTAAAGAAAGACCTAAAATGGCACTTTACAAAAATCATTTTCAAAAGGTTTTTGTAAAACCTATTGGCCTAAGTGCTCTCAAATGTTCAAAGTGTAACAGCTCAGAACATTTTGAGAAAGAATGTCCTAAGGTTTGGAGACTTGTTAAGAGGGATTGGGCAAAGACTATTGTTAATACTAACTCTCTTGGACCCAAGAAAATATGGGTACCAAAGAAAGCTTGAGTTCTTCTTTTGATCCCAAGTCACTATCAAAAAGAAAATCAAATGGTATTTAGATAGTAGCTATTCAAGACACATGACTGAAGATTCGAGTTGTTTTATAAAGCTCATTCAAATAAATTGTGGAAAAGTCTCATTTGGTGGGAACAACAAAGGAAGAATTGTTGGATGTGGAACCGTGAAGATTGGGAGCCTGACTATCAACAATGTCTCCTTAGTGGAAGGACTAAATTACAATCTACTTAGCATAAGTCAGCTTTGCGATACTGGATTCAAAATTAATTTCCAAAAAGGCATTTGTTCCAGAACAAGTAAATATTTCTCTCAATGTTTCACTAGCGAATACATGGGAACATTTACCTTCTAGACATAAAACCAGAAAGTTCTCAGTGTCTTCTATCCATTCAAGATGAAGCAAATCTTTGTCATTGAAAGCTTGGTCATGTTAACATGAAGTAAATTGCCAAGATTTTATCTAATAAGCTTGTTCGAGGTCTTCTCACTTGGATTATCAAAAATTTGAGTTATGCACTCCATGTGTTTTGGGAAAATAGGTTAGAAGTTTCTTTAAACCTGTAAATCAAGTTTCTACTAATCGAGCTTTGCATCTTCTGCATATGGATCTCTTTGGATAAACCATAACTGAAAGCATTAGTGAAAAGAGATTCTGCCTAGTAATCGTGGATGATTACTCTTGCTTTACTTGGGTTTACTTTCTAGCAAATAAGTCTGAAGCCTTCTCTCACTTCTCAAAGTTTGCCAAGAAGGTTCAGAATGAAAATGAATATGTTATTTCAAGCATACAAACAGACCATGGATGTGGCACCCCTCAACACGGCCCCCGATCCGTTAGGGTCGCCAACAGTTCACTTACCTTTCACTTGTCCTAATAACATGTCACTCTGATATCATTGAATTGTAGTGGGTCCATAAATCCTGAGGGTTTGCATCATCTCAATTGGTCCCAGCGCAGTTCATATAATGGAAGCATATTCAACATCTCCCTACCCCATACTCCAACAAAATAATGCAATGCAATGCACACCAACTACACATTTTATAGATAAGTTAAAGCCGAACCACTTTTATTTACATAACTATGATGGACATCATGAGTCGGTACAACAAAAGGCTAATGCTTTAGCTAAGCTCGGCTATAACCTAAAAGTACCCGACCCTACATTAGACATGTACATCAATCCATCATCTAGTGTCGGCCATCCAAAAAAATGTCATCCTCTACCAATCACACGCTCTAATCACACTCAGCCCGGTGCATTGGCCGGTGGCGGCGGCAGCATCCCCATCATCATCCCGTCGCGTCGAACATGCACGGATAGGAACTCCTGGACTACAAGGCCATCAGGTAGACTCACATCATATATAACTAAAACTCAAACTCGGATAAACACCAGTCCACAAACACCAACACAGGGGTGCTCCAAACCCTCGACCTCAACATCAGATGGTAAGCCATAAAATGTACCACATGTGACAGGTGACAGACATCTCTTAATATGAAATGTTAGTCCTCAAAAGTGGTGAGTACAACCACTTAGCAATAAATGATCCATCAACCCACAAAATGCAACAAACAAGACAACCAAAATTTCATGCACATAACATCCATGCAACCATGCTTATGTCTCCATGAGATTCATTCATTAAGGCAATTCATGTTCCATGCCATATGCATATACATGCGCATGATTCATATCCTCCATAAAATCATATATATATATATATATATATATATATATATATATCCCCATGAGATCCATTCAATGCCTTCATGATCACATTCTCAATGCCATATAGTATCAACGTCATATGCACACACACATGCGCATGATTCAATTCCCAATTTTAATTTTCAAAAGGATCTCATTTTTCTTCTAGGGACCAATGTTTGCATCCCTCATATCGCTCGCACCCAACCTGGCATCGCAAGGAACCTCCGGCACACACCTCCGGGCATCCCGACACTCCCGGGTATTATCGAATCAAGGGTCCAACGGTATCATCAACATCACAATGTATATTCACATATATGTATGTATATATATATATATATATATATATATATATATATATATATATATATATATCTCATTTTCAAATTAGCATTTGCTGCAATAATGTCAAAGGTTTAAACCAGCTTTTTGATGTCATATGATATGATAAATTTCACCACATATGAGTACAAATAACAATCCAAGATATCATATCTCATAGAACAATTCATTTTTTTTTGAAAATAGAACAATTTTCGGATAAAACAGAATGCACTCCTTTAATTAAAATTCTAGAAAAATTAGTAAACGATCTTAATAAATTTTGAAAATTTAACATGTTATAAATGAGATCTAGAGAAAAAGTTTTCATCAAGAACACCATGTCAAAAGAGCTTCGTACGAGTTGCTACAGTCTATGCATCATAGCCTTAAAACTTCAAAACATCACCATTGCATAGTTTTATTCACAAATTCGGTTTAAACCCTAAATCAACTCAAAAAATTCTAAAATTTTGATATGTTATAGAAAAAATCTAGAAGTAAAATTTTTGTGCAGAACTCGAAGTCAGATTCATTATAGATCATGAGCTACATTCACTATAACTCCCCCTAACCCTCGGTAACGATTTTCAGATTTAACACTTTCAAAGAAAAAATCATTTCACCATACAATACTTGTCTCTTTCTTCTCAAATTTTAGTATGTTACTCCTTAAGATGTCATCTACAACTTTTATGAAGAACACAAAATCAAATTTTGACTAGATAATTTTATATAATTCACGGAATTGCAAGGGGTCGGACTGTCCTTACATGCAACAGCTTGCTTGTTCTAGGAAGACTACCCCCATTCACTCAAATTTTAGCATCCAAAATCACATCTCAAGCATCTCCAACACCCATTACACTTCACACACAACCACAACAAGCAAAATGTAGGCTAACAGACTTTGCTTGCCTTAAGTTCACGCAAACACAGCAAGCAAACGGTGACTCGGGGACTTCAGGCGCGGCCCAATTGACGGCGGAGCTAGGTGGCGTCGACAGCGGATGCTCATGCACGCACGACGAGACAGGTCTTCTTCTTCCTTCACTGAAGCACCCACACGAACAACTCTCTCTCTCTCTCGACTTTCTCTCTTTCTCTCGAATTCTCTCTCACTCACCCACTCGGTCTGCCTCTCTCTCTCACGAACACACCCTCTCTTTCTCTCTTGGTTGCTTCCTCATCCATTCCACCCCTCTCTCTCTCTCTTTTTCTTTCTTTCACCCTCATGATTAGATAGTAATCATGAGGTTTTGCATGCAAGAGCCACTTGTATAATCCCTTTTGCCACTTGTCATTCTTCATGCAAGATGATGGGCCTCATTCGGCTGGGCTTGGGCCAGCCTTGGTCGACCAAACGGTGGGGGTTGTGGGCTGGTTTTGGGCCTTAAGAAATCAGCCCACTCCCTCTTAATAATCCACCATAATCCCCACTTATATAAATACCTAATTACAAATTTATATGGCCATAAAACTTTGTAACATAGATCAATAAAAATCCAACTTATAAAGTTCATGGCCAAGAACAAAATTTCCTTATCAATTTATCCTTTAATATAATCCTTAATCACTCATGGACATAGGATACCTTTCCAACAAAACAATTGCCCATTAAATGCTTAACCTTGTTTAATTGTAATCCATTGGTCTAATGGCTATAATATAGTCTGATGGCGCTTCCATCACCTATTCATGGGTCGTAGTACATCTAGAGATTGCTATGAAATTTTAGGATGCCACAATGGAGGTGAGTTTGAAAATCAAGACTTTGTGAAGTTCTGTGATGAATTTGTTTCCAACATGTTTTCTCTTCTCCAAACACTCTAAAGCAAAATGGGGTTGTGAAAAGGAAGAATAGATATTTGCAAGAGATGGCAAGAACCCTCTTAATTGAGAGTAAAATTTCCTCTCAATTTTGGGCTAAAGCAGTTTATACAGCTTACTACATCATCAACATAGTGTTCTTGAGGCCTATTCTAGAGAAAACTCATTCTGAAGTGTATAAAGGAAAGAAATCAAATGTTTATTACTTTAATGTGTTTGGCTGTAAATATTACGTTTTGAAAAATGCAAATGATTGAATTGGGAAGTTTGAAGAAAGATCAAATGAATGAATCTTCCTTGGCTACTCAATCTCAAGCAAAGCATACAGAGTTTTCAATAAGAGGACTCAATCTGGAGAAGAATCTACGAATGTCAAGTTTCAAGATTCTATGCAAAATCAATTGGATCACACTCAAGTTGAAAAATCTGAGCCTGCTCCAGACTTTACAAAACCTACTTCCCCCGAAGTGGTTCAGACTTTCTAAAGATCAACTTCAAGCAAAACTAGAGGACTCAACTGAAGCAGAGGATCAAGAGACTCTTAGACCAACCAACAACTGGAAACATAAGTTTAGTCATCCCAAAGAACTCATCATTGGAAACATTGATGAAGGAGTTTGTACCAGATACAAAAGGCGAGAAGAGTCGAGTGCACTAGCACATGTTTATGAGATAAAACACAAAAGTGTAGAAGAAGCCTTGTCTAATAAAAGCTGGATCGAAGTTATGCAAGAAGAACTCATACAATTCAGCATCAATGATATTTGGGAACTAATTCTTAAACCTAAAGGTAAGTTTATTATCTGGACTAAATGGGTTTTCAAGAACAAGATGGACAAGAAAGGAAAAGTAACTAAGAACAAAGCAAAACTCGTGGCTAAAGGATATACACAAGAAGAATTGATAGACTATGACGAGACCTATGCACTAGTAACGAGGTTAGAAGCAATTAGACTATTACTTGTTTTTGCTTGCTATAAAAATTTTAGGTTATTCCAAATGGAAGTAAAGAGTGCCTTCCTCAATGAATTTATCCAAGAAGTCTATGCGGGACAACCACCTGGATTTGAAGATATAAGAAAGCCAGACTTAGTCTACAGACTGAAAAATGTCTTGTATGGTCTGAAACAAGCACCTCGAGCCTAGTATAAAAGGTTAAGTATATTCCTAATCTAAAATGGTTTTGTTAAAGGAAAGGTAGATACTACTTTGTTCATAAAAAGAGAGGGTAAAGACTTTCTGCTGGTTCAAATTTACGTTGATGACATTATCTTTGGATCCTCTAATAAAAATCTATACAAGAAATTCTCTAAATGTATGCAAGATGAATTCGAGATAAATATGATGGGTGAGTTAACTTTTTTTCTGGAATTACAAGTTAGACAATCGGAGAAAGGTATCTTTATTCACCAAAAGAAGTATGCAAAAGATCTCATCAAGAAATTCAGATTGGAGAATTGCAAAAAGACAGAGACACCAATGTCAAGTTCTTCAAAGCTGGACAAAGATGAAGGAGGAAAAAAAGTAGACCAAAAGCTTTACAGGAGCATAATTGGTTCTTTTCTTTATCTTACTACATCTAGACCTGACATTTTGTTCAACGTTTGTATCTGTGCTAAATTCTAATCAGATCTCAAAGAATCTCATTTAAGTGTTGCAAAACGCATCATCAAATATGTTGCAACTACTTTAAAGCTAGGTTTGTGGTATCCCAAAGAATGGGACTTTACTCTTCTTGGATATTTAGACGCAGATTTAGCAAGTTGTAAGGTTGATAGAAAGAGTACTACAAGTACTTGTCAACTGCTGGGTAGCAGAGTACTATGGCTCTTTCAATTGCAAAAGCAGAGTATCTGGCTCTTGGGAGCTATTGTTCTTAAATCTCGTAGATAAGACAACAATTAAGAGACTTTAGAATTGAAGAATCATGTATTGAGATCAAATGCAACAACACCAGTGCTATTAATCTCACAAAGAACCCAATTCTTCATTCAAGGGCAAAGCATATAGAGATTTCACACCATTTCATAAGAGATCATGTTTAAAATGGGGAGATTATGATTCAGTTCATCGACTTGAAGAATCAGTTGGCAGATATATTTACAAAGCCATTGGAGAAAAATCTATTTGAGTCTAGTCACACCAGACTGAATATTTTACCTCTTATCGGTTAAAGTCTAAAGTTGGTCAAACTCAGACTTTCTAGACTCTACTACAGTAAAAGAAAATCTTGAATCCAGGTATTTTATTTTTGGAATGAAAAGGTATGTTTATTCGAATCGTTGTTTACCTATTTTATTTTTGGAAGTTATCTTTTTGAATTTTTGAATCTTTGGCAGTTTTTATTTTTAGTTATTTGGAAAAAGGTAATTCTCTTTGTGACGATTCATTTCCTTTTATTCGTGACTGTTCATTTTCCTTCTATACCTTTGTATTCCTTTTGAGCATTTTCACCAAACCCTAGCATACAGTCTTTCTACTCTCTCGAAGTTGTTCTTCAAGTTTTTATCTTTTTCATTCGAACGCGTTTATGGAATCCTCCTCAACCGTGAAGATGTCTTTCCAAAGAAAGTCATCTCGGATCGCAAGCAAGGGACCACAGAATATGTGAGAGGGTCCTACTCATTTTGACTTGACCAAGGAAGAATATTCTCCTCAGCAACAACAACAACATTCTCAACAGCGTCATTCTCCACAGCATGCCACTCAAAATCCTCCACGTCATCAAGAGGAAGAGGAGATCTTGGAAGATGTTGAACCTGTAAGAATGTCAAAACCCTAGTTTGTTTTTAAACTCTACAATCAGTCAAAGCATGGTGGTTCTGCGATGATTTTTATTGATGAGTTTCTAAAAGAACGAGGATATCAGAATGAGACATATTTCTTACGAACAATGGAAAGGTTAGGTATTGCACCTGAAGGAACGGAAGAAAGGACGTTTGCTAACTTCCCGCTGATCCCCAATTTAGTTCTTTGAATCAGCCATAAGTGAAGGATAATGATGAGAAAATGTACGCTAATTTTCTGCCTAAAATGGGCGTTGCTACTAATGTGCGTATTGAAGGAACGAGTTTGTTTCGTTCTAAAGAGCATAAAAGGACTTACTCGAAATTGTTGAAAAATTGGGTGATGAACCCTCGATTTGTAGATGTTGATTTCTTGGATTCTTTGAAGGTGAATCTAAGGGAGAAGCTAACTCTCCTTCAACTTGAAAGATTTTGCTCTAAGACTTCTATTGCTTACCCTAAATTAATTGCATATTTCTATTCAAACTTGTCATTTCTTGACACGAACAGATTTCGTTTTACTGTGAGGGAAAAAGATTTCGTGGTGGATGTGGACACATTGGCGGATATTATTGGTGTGGAAAGAGGGAGTTTCCAACCAATAAATGTGTCTGTTGGTCATGCAACAATGTCTCTTGTTCGGGACAGACTTATTGAAGGCGGCATTACCTATTCCAAAATGTCTGCTTCAAACATCTTGCTGCACAAGGTTGTGATCAATTGCATCTGACCCAAGTCAACCTCTAAAATAGATGTCTCTCGTTCTAAAGCAAAACTAATGTTTGCCATTAGTAATGGGATGAAATTCTCGCCGCCACATACAATCCTTATGCACACGTACAGGACTGTTGTGAAGGATAAGGGACAACTCCCTTACTTAGCGCTGGTCACCAAGCTATTTAGACACTTTCAAATTCAGCTTTCAGCATCTCTGTGTTCGAATCATTACTCCTATGGTTATAAGCTTTGGAGCGCTTGAAGGAGGAGTCCCCCAGCAAAACAAAACAAGACTCTACTGCAATGAAAAGGAAAGGCAAGGAACCTATGAGTGCACCTATCAAGAAGAGAAGAGCCATTATCCTGCATGACCAAAAGGATGAGGATGATCTTACTCTCTCTACATTTTCCTTGAAAAATCTTCAGAGTTTTGTTAGTTTTGAGCAGCCGCAGGACAAAGAGGAAAGAGGTCGAGAAGAAACAGAGCAGAAAAGTGAAGAAAGAGAAGAGAGAAGAGAATGAAGTGAAGAAAGAAGAGCAGAGGAAAGAGCAAGTGAAAGAAGAAAAGCATAAGAGGGAGAGGGTAAAGATGACTCTGTTGAACCTACATTTGCAATATCAGAGGATTATGAGAAGACTAGGAGTGAGACTGTAGGAGATGGAAGAGAAAAAGAACATCATTTGGAAGCTGAAACTGAGAAAGAACAAGAAGAAGATTTTCCTTCTCCACCTGTAGGCATGGACATAGGGGGAGCTGCTGAGAAAATAGGTACTTCTTCTTCTCCTATTTTTACCAGTGATAATGTTAGCAGATCTCCTATCAATCCAAAGGATGTCTATGCCTCTCAATTTCTTGAAACTGATATTGAGGCATCCTCTCCAAGTCTTGGTGATCGACGTGCCAAAGTTCCCTCAAATCTCACAACTCCTAGAATTAATTTGACTGGACCTAGTGCACCAATAGAAACAACTGTAGACTTTCAAAGGTTGCTAGAGCTCCTTCTGGAGTTAAAGGCACATCGATATGGTATGGAGTTTGAGATCAGGAACCTCCAATCAGCTTTGAAATCTACTTCAAACTCTCTACATGAGCAAGTACAGGCCCTTAAGCTACAAGTTCAAGAGATTGCCAGGGGTGAAGATATTGAGAAGTTGAAGGAGACCGTGACAAAGCTGGAGGAGACAGTTCAGTCTATGGGGGATTTTTAGATTGTTCGCATTCCTAAAAACATCTTATTTGATTGATTTTTTTTCTCCACTTTTTGCTAATGACAAAAAGGGGGAGAATGTGCAGATTTAACTTTTGTTTTACTTATTTTGTTTGACTTATCTTTTGGTGATGTTGGACTTTTGTTAAACCGTTGGACTTTTGTTTGGACTTTTGATTTGGAGTTTTTGACATCAACTTTTGGTAATACCGATTATGATTAGATAGTTATTTGTCTTATCTTTTCAGGGTTAACATGTTTTTTGCAATTGCAAAATCGATGCTATCCAGACCCTAATCAACTTATTTTTATGAGATATTATGTATTGCTTAAGAGTTGTTTTGTAGGTCAAAAGTTCTTAAATCTACAGGAAAATTTTGTCACCATCAAAAAGGAGGAGATTGTTGGAGACTTATCTAGATGAGAGATTATATTTATTTCTTCAAGGATTCGATTTGTATAGCTTATGGATGGTTTTTTGGTTGGATATAGCACCTACATGATTGATTATCCTTAATGGAATCAATTCCGATAACCAAATCTTTTGGAAGGCATGCAAACTTAGAAAGTTCTACTTATGGAAACCAAGATCCTAATTGTATGGGCAAACAGGATTGATGGGCTTTCATCTCAATCAATCAATCAACTCGAGATTCCCTTAATTAATTCTATCCAATGGGTAAATTGAAAGAATTCCTTTGAAAAGTGCCAACGGTCGTGAAGGCATGAAGGAGTATTTAAGGCAGACTCTCTAGTTGTTCGGGATAGAGCGTGAAAGATAAATTTCAAAGTCTGAAACTTCCTAGTTCCTTGCTATCACACCCCGATCCTCGAACGCGCACCCATCCCTACATGGTCGATTAATAGCAACGTCCCAAGACGCATCGCCGACCTATTCATTTTAATACAATGTGATAGAAAAGTAGGGCTATATTTTTCACAACTGAAAAACCACAACCACACTTTTATACAAGCAAACCTTATAGTATATATTACAATACTATTAACAGGTTAGATCTATCACACCTCAGATCTCAACTAAGAGTTTGCCAAACAATGGTGGAGTTTCAGTCCTCCGCTGAGTCTTCATCTTGATTCTCCTCTTACTCGACAATCTTTCCTCCTTCCACGTTCCCGCTGGAACCTACCGTAGAGTACCCAGATGACCCCGAACCTTCAAGGACGGGAGCCACTAGGTCAATCACCTCTCCACCTCTAGGTTCTGCAGTGCCCTCCCCATACACTACTTCCAAAGCATACACAGGCACCTCAAATTCCGGTAATGAGCCCTCTCTTCGTCCATTGCTATAATAGCGATACCATGCCCGGTATTGGTGGGGCACCTTTTGGGTTTTACCCACATCAACCCAGATGATGAATTTCACCATTACGTACTCCAATCCTTCAGCGTGCCCAGGCATCGGCACGTGGAACTTCTCTTCGGTGATTTCCTCGGCAAACCAGGACACATGGGAGGAGGTAGAGGTGCTGCCATCTACGGGTCTGAGATGGTTATACAATAACTAATGAGACAATGTCTCTACCAGACCTAGAAAACTTCTAATTTCTGTCACTTTAGTCGGTCTTGGCCAATTGATCGCGGCTTCTATCTTGCTCAAATCCATTAAAATTCCTTTGCCTAAAATTACATGACCTAAGAAAGCAACACGAGTCAACCAAAACTCACACTTGCTAAACTTAGCGTACAACTAGTGGACTCTTAGCTTATGTAGCACTAAACTCAAGTGACTCTCATGCTCTTCGTCACTTCTTGAATATACAAGGATATCATCGATGAACACGATCATGAACTGATCTAGGTATTCCTTGAATACTCTGTTCATCAAATCCATGAAGGCAGTTGGGGCATTCGCCAACTCGAATGGCATCACTATGAACTCATAATGACCATACTGAGTACGAAATGCTAACCTAGGAATGTCCTCCTTCCTAATTCTCAACTGATGATATCTTGTCCTTAAGTCAATTTTCGAGAATATCGACGCTCCTTGCTGCTGATCGAACAAGTCATCGATCCTTGGGAGGGAATACTTATTTTTTATCGTTACCTGATTGAGTTGTCGATAATCGATGCACAGGCGCAACGAACCATCTTTCTTCTTTACAAACAAAACTAGCGTTCCCCAAGGTGATGCACTCAGACGAATGAATCCTTTATCCAAAAGTTCTTGCATCTGCACCTTCAATTCTTTCAACTTAGATAATGCCATCCAGTAAGAAGCCTTAGAAATTGGCTCTATCCCGGGTGCTAGTTCGATTACGAACTCTATTTCTCTCTCCGGCGGGAGTCCTGGCAATTCCTTTGGAAAGACATTCGGAAATTCTCGCATGACTGAAATGTCTTCCATTTTCAATTCCTCAACAATCGTATTCACGACAGTTGCCAAGTACCCTTGACAACCCTCGTCTAACAAACGAGTTGCCTCTGGCAACGAGATTAAGGTAATCAACAGTCCTCCTCGATTCCCGACAAACTCGAAACTCTCACCCTCTAATAAGTCAAACTGAATCGCTTCGCGATAATAGTCCACTTTAGCTCGTTACTTAGTAAGCCAATCCATGCTAATTATTAAATCGAAATCATACATGGCTAGGACTAACAGATCAATTTTCCCCACTCGCTCACCAATCTCTAACTTGCACCCCAAACAACCCAAAGCAGCAATGACTTTATCTTTCAAGGGTGTAGATATGCAAATTACCGACTCTGATAATATAGGACTGACTCCTATCAACTTAACATATTGCTCGACAATGAAGGAGTGGGTTGCTCCTGAATCAAATAAAGTATAAGTAGGATGGTCGTTTAGCGAGATCATACATGTGATCACGCCAGGCGCAACTTTTGCCTGACCTTATGCAATTGCATACACAATGCCCTGAACTGGAGGTCTTAGCTGTTCTCCTTGCGGCACGCTCTAAGGGGCATACCCTCGAATTTGTCCCATTTGTGGTGGTGGCGGCAATTAGGGTTGTCCTTTTGGTCTCCTAAGACAATCTCTAGCCAGGTGACCTTGCTGACCACATTCATAACAAGCGCTCGTCCTTCGAGGGCATTGATTTGGTCCACGTCGCCTTCCACAAGCGCGACCTACCGGGCGCTGACCTACCAAATCCACCCTTCTTGTTGGGCAGGACTTAGAATCTGCCTCCAAGCATAGGTCTCTTTCCTTGTCGGATTGCATCTCGGTTAGCACTAAATCTTGACCCAGACGTGATAGCTCTCTCGTTCTGATCTCTCTCAATCATCTAAGCCCTCTGGTATAGGTCATTATAGCCTCTCGGATTTAGCGAGATCAATATGCTCCTTAAGTTTGGCCTGAATTCGTCCCTGAACCTTCTCACTCGGTTCACTAGATTCTCAATTAATTCAGGGGCATATTGTGACAGTTCAGCGCACTTCGCCACATATTAATCGACGGTCAGGGAGCCTTGGTGAAGACGTTGGAACTCTGCCATTTTTATCTCTCTAGCAGTCTCTAAGAAATACTTATCGTTAAAAGCCTCAAAGAAGGCGTTCCACTCAGGGGCAACACCTTCTAGAAACACTGCTCTTTGTGTGGTCCCCCACCAAGTATTTGCAACTCTCTCCAGTTGGTAAGTTGCAAGGATTACCTTTTCAATTACATTACACATTAGTAGTGCAAAAACCTTCTCCAAATTCTAAACCCACAAGGCAGCAGCTTTGGGGTCTCCTACCCTAGTGAATTGAGGCGAATTCAACTTCAAGAACTGTTCTGCCAGCTTATGGATCGGTCTTTCTCTCTGCGCCACAACAATCTCAAGTTGTAATCCAGTAGGTGCGATAATCAGTGCGGCGGCAGGTGCAGTAGTAGCAGCGGCTTGATTCAGAGTCTGCTGTGCCAGGACATCACTCATGGCCTCTAACGCCTGCATAATCCCTTCTATTTTGAGATCACCAGGGGCTGCTACCCCAGCATCCACTACAAGTGGTGCCACTCCGCTCGCACTAGCCTAAGCTGGCGCTCGACCTCTGCCTCCTCGGGTATCGACTTTGGTCGGCACTCTACCCTGAGTTATGGCCCTACTGGCTCTCTTGGTAGGAGTTCTTGGTTCTTGGTCACTCATGGTTCAACTTCTATTGAAACCTGTCTTCCAAATCTACATTGGATTAAAAGATGAGCGATCCACAAACATCTATCAATTTTAGCACTTAGCTAACACAGACATGCACTAGCATGAATTTAAAGGCCTTTCCTACTACTATCCCATAGATCATCGCACCTTATCACTCTAATTCCTTAACTTTGCTCTGATACTACTTAAACGGGATGTCACGCCTCGATCCTCGGATGCGTGCCCATCCCTGCATGATTGATTAATAGCGACGTCCTAGGACACATCGCCGACCCATTCATTTTAATACGCATGTGAAAGCATATAAATAAATTCCCAGGCAATAAAACAATTGGATAGAAAAGTAGGGTTATATTTTTCACAACTGAAAAACCACAACCACACTTTTATACAAGCAAACCTTGTAGTATATATTACAATACTATTAACAGTTTATATCTATCAGACCTGAGATCTCAACTAAGAGTTTGCCAAACGGGGGTGGAGTTTCAGTCCTCCGCTGAGTCTTCATCTAGATTCTCCTCTTGCTCGATGATCTTTCCTCCTTCCACATTCCCGTTGGAACCTACTGTAGAGTACCCAGATGATCCCAAACCTTCAAGGACGAGAGCCACTGGGTCAATCACCTCTCCACCTCTAGGTTTTGCAAAGCCCTCCCCAAACACTACTTCTAACTACTTCCAAAGCATACACAAGCACCTCAAATTCCGGTATTGGGCCTTCTCTTTGCCCATTGCTATAATAGTGATACCATGCTCAGTATTGGTGGGGCACCTTTTGGGTTTTACCCACATCAACCCAAATGATGGATTTCACCATTACGTACTCCAATCCTTCAACATGCCCAGGCATCAGCACATGGAACTTCTCTTCAGTGATTTCCTTCGGCAAACTAGGACACATAGGAGGAGGTAGAGGTGCTGCAATCTACGGGTCTAAGATGGTTATACAATAACTAATGAGACAATGTCTCTATGAGTTCTACCCTCCTAAGACCTGATTAGGAAACCAATGCACTATGGGCTGCCTATGCACACACAGGTCAGAGATCTTACATTAGCGTCCGATTCCACTTGCCTATTAGCATAGTTCAAATAGGCACCCAATCATAATATCACGGATCGATACTTCAATCAATCGACCTAGTTGATTACATGTCAACATGACCATTCCCCAGTCATCTCAATCCATACTATACATTTTTCAAGATAGTATATTTAGTCATCGAGTCACGTGCATTCTCTAATGCGACATATTCACCAAGGTGACAAACTTAGTCATCGAGCCATGTGCATTCTCTAAGGCGACATATACGCCAAGGTAACATACTAATCACCGAGTCTTGTACATTCTCTAAGGCATCATATACACCAAGGCGAAGTACTTATGACCGAGCCACGTGCATTTTCTAAGGCGATATACCAAATCAACGAGCCAAGTGCCATTTCCAGGTAATGTATATAATCAATGATTCACTTGCATTCTCTAAGGCGACCTATACACCAAGGCGACCTATCTGGTCATCGAGCCACATCATATAGCATTCTTTCTCACTTTTATCATACCCGATAAAATATCGTTCGTGGGCACACAATCGGCCTTAGCCAAAATATGATAATTTCCTTTCTATAAATCCCACCATTTTCTGTAGTCCACCAAAATATTTTTGGCATTATCAACCAATGCCCGGTCATTTTTCAATTAATTTTCCAAAATTATTTAATTTAGGAATAAATCCCAAATTCATAAATAATTCATTTTAGCACGAAATAAAGCTCAATTAAATAAACGGACCGCATCACGACAATCAGCATAAAATCCCGGTCGTTGGCTAACCCAGCCTAATTTTTAGAAAATAAATAAATAAATAATTAATTAATTTCGAAAATCAATTATTAAATAGCAATAAATCCAATTTAGGCCCCTGATGCCTAATTGGAAGCCGATCGAACCTGGAAAAATTTCAAGTGTTGTTCAATAAATAATAGGACATATCTACTTGCTAATTACACTAACCATTCTCCTAACATGCATAGGTAAATCCTTAATTTAATTATTCTAATATAATCTAACCACCTAATTGCACTTAATTAAATCTAATCAACCCCTAAGCATCATTAGCAAACTAAGTGGGGATTAGTGAGTTAAACTCACCCGTTTAACAATTCGCTCGGATTGAAACATCGGGAACAATGCAAGGGATTCTTTTCTACAAAGCAAGCCTAGGATCCAAGGCCTGGAAACACCTCAAAACGGCATCGATGCCTTGCTAGAAACCCGGGAGAAAACCCTCTATTTTGGCTGCAAAAACATAGGAAACAAAACTAAAATGGATGGCAAGGCTCGGTGAGACTTCGGTGGCTTGACAGGGGCAGTCCACGGTAGTTGAATGGGCTCCGACGGGCTTCCACAGCCACCTATAGTGGCTGAACAAAAGGCTAGATGGCGGGACAGGGATGTTGGGCGACGCGAGGAAGGCAGGGACGCGGGTGGTGCTCGTGCGGGCGAACAGCGGTCTCCGGCAACGATGGCGGTGTGCGGCTGCGTCTAGGCATGCGACGGACTCTGGTCTTCTTCTCCAGCTACTGTGGGCGGTGAGAATGGAGGGAGAGGGAGCTTGGACAGCAAGTTGGAAGAGGCTGAGGGAGAGAAAGATGGAGGGGGCCACTTGGCCTTGGTTTTCCACAAAATTGTCCCCCATTGGGCTTGTCCTTGATTTGATTATGAATGGAATGTGGAAATTTTGGTTAGCCATCCTTGCTTCGATGAATATTTAAATCATAGTAAATATGGAAGCAAATTCTCAATCAAAGAAATCAAATGAAAAAAAAGGTAAGGAGTTTGATAAAAGGAAGGAATCGAAACATCTAAGGAAAAATCAAACCGATTGCAAGATTTTGCTTCAATTTACAAGAATTAAGGCAATGGAAAAAGGAAGCTCAAAAATTGCCATAGAAGAGAGTGGTCGAATCACTATAAAAGGAGACCAAAAATTTTCGAGCAAAGTGGGGGCGATTTTTGAAAATTGAAGAGCAAAATTTTTATTTTGGTGAGAAGAAAAAAAAGTCAAGAGGGTAGTGTCCTTTTGACTAAGGAAGGGATAGTGGAAGGTACAGAGAAAAGGGGGAGGTGACGTAAGAGCAGAGGGAGGGAGATTTTAAGAAAAAAAAAAACAAAGTCACTTTGTTTGTCTTGCTCCTCCACACCCGCCGCCCGCATCTCCATCCACACCAATCTTGCACCCGCGCCTCCGCCATTGTCCCTGCTCCGCCCGACGCCGTCGCCGCACCTAACGCCGTCACTGCGCCACCGCCTCCGTTTGCCCACTCTTGCCCAAAGCTAGCAACCTACATCACCTTCGCGCTTGGACCTCCGCTCATCGCCGCTGTTGCCAACGTCACCACCTGCCAACCCTCGCCGAAGCTTCGACACCGGCTACCCTTTGCTACACCAGCTCTGCCGGCTGTCCCCCTCGCTCGCGCGACTCCCATCGCACCTTATTTTCCCGAGTCCCTTAGGTAGTTTAGTTTAATTTTCATTTATCTTATTTTATTTCATTTTTTTAGTTTAGTTATTTAAATTGTAATATTGGATGTCAATATTCATTTCATAAATCTTGTAGGTATTATCTCGCACGGACTTTGCTCGGAATTATTGTAATTACTAATTTGATCCGTAAGACTTCGGATTAGATTTTTAATTATTTTAAACTCTTTTTGTCATGATAATTAGGGTTAGGATAATCGTTAATTTAACATATGAGACAACAGGTTATTTTTTCGATTATTTGAATCCTTTATTTTGTTGATAGTTTAGATTTAATATTTATTTAATAATTAATTATCTTTTATAAAAAACTAAAAAATCAGAAAATCAAAAATCAAAATTCTGCATGAGTATATAGGTTTAGTAAATCAAACATGTAGGTTTAATAAATTTGAATTTTCTTAGGATTACATTTTGAGGATTGCATTGGTAAAAATAAGTTAGGGTTGAACCTAAATAACTTTTTTTTTTATAGGGTTTTAGATAATGTTCGCACATCTCAAATCTCATTTTTCTAAAAAATATTTTTCTAAGATAGGATAGGGTTTAAGTCAAATTAATCCCTAGAATAAATTAGAAAATGATCCCTTTTTAGATAGTTTAATTAAGGTTTTTATTAATTCTGAATTTCAATAGAAAAATACAAAAATACTAGGTGCATGTTAATTAGTTCACATAATAGGATCATTTAATCAGAATTTGTTCATTAGTGAAGTTAGGTCATGAGGTGCATAATAACTAGTTTGCATAATAGACCCATTTAATTAGAATTTGCATATTAATAAGATTAAGTCATTTAGTTAAGAAATGCATTTTTATAAAAGAATTCTAATTTTCAAGAAAACCAAAAAAAAAAATTATTTGCTTTGTGTGATGCAATTTATTTATTGAATGCTTAAGAATCTGTGTGATCACCTTTTTACATAATAGTGATTTAGGTTAAAATAAATCCAATATGCCTGCAAAAATATTTTGAAAATTAAAAGAAATGGTATCAAAAGGGCATTAGAAAATTCTAGTGTAACAAAGTCCCTGAACCCATAGTCTCTAGGTCGTAGGAGTAAAATAATTATCCCATTATTTTACTTAGGTGTCTAATCAACCTACCGTAAATCGATTAGTGGCGACTCCTAGATAAAATCCATTTGCATGTTAAAAATTTGAATTTAAGTTGCGATTTGGTATGGGCTTGGGAGAGCATGAGCTAAGCCTAGGCTTAGCAGTCCATTAGCCTAAATTTTAGGTGGTGCACTCGAAATTTAGGTTGCGACAGCACCCTTGATTTTTGTCTAAAGAAGGATTATTCTTGGAGGCAAAGATCAAAGAAGATACGAAGCCAATCTTTTTCATTGTCAGCCAGCTACTGAAAGAATGGATCCCACTGAATGTCATCCTAGGCAGCCACCAACAAGCGCCTTGCTTCGGCAGTCCATGAGGACAAATCGGAGAACGACTCTTTGCTAAGCTACTTAAGTCTACATTTGAGGAGGCAGAGCTTGCTACAAAGGACATACATTGGTATACCAGAAAACGAAGGAATCCCATTCCTGAGATGCCAAATTAAATAAAAATTAGTGTTGATTCCGTCATTATTGGATTATCACCTAATTAAATCAATTCCTATAATTGGACACAAAAAGGAATCTAGTTTTTCTCTCTCAATAACGGTTTGGGAGAAGAACTATTGTTTGGAGAGACGTAGGGCTCGTTTGGTTTAACTTTAGGGAAAGGGCTTTGCATTTCCCTAAGTATCTTTGAATGAATGGGCATTTTGTGAAAGCAAGTGTGTTTAGAAACTCATTTTTTGTGTATATTTTGCAAAACAACTTTAAGGTGAAAAGAAAAAATTAAAAATAAAAGAAAAGAAGGGGGAGGAGGAGATGCGGTTGTGCGGAGAGGGGAAAATCGTGGGGAGCGGCTCGATAGTGGTGGAGGTGGTGGTGGGGAGGCGGCTGGTGGCGGTAACGATGGCGGTGGCGGTGGGGGAGACGGCTTGCCTAAGGTCGAGCGTCGCCTGAGGTTGCGTGGCCTCAGGCGGTGGCGCTTGGGTCACCCGACCTCAGGCAAGGCTTCCCGGTGGCCAAATTTGGCCGTTCACAGCTAAGCCCCACCCATCGACTAGGCTTTGCGGTGGAGCAACAAGTCTAAATCCAAGGAAGAAGAAGATGAACAGTGTTTTTTTAGGGCAAAAGGGGAAAACATAATTATCGGTAAGGGCAATATTGGAAAGAAAAAAATTCATTAAACCTCAGCCTAGCATTTTGAAAATGTTAAAAGCCCAAATCAGTTCCGGACCTACTTTGGACTTTTAACATTCCAAATGCTAGCATTTGGCAAATAGAGCCTCAAAAATGTAAACTAAATGCTTAATATTTATCCCAAAGGCCTTTGGGAGCTCAAAGCCCATTGAGAATGCTGAACCAAACAAAGCCGTATTCCTCATAGAGAGGGTAAATAGACGGAAATACTCACAGATTTGAAAGAAAGAAATCGCTCATAAGAAATAGATCATTGAGGCTTGGTATTTTTCTCAGATATCTTTGGTCATCTTTCTTCTCCACCAGCATCAATTCTGGGAGATCAGGGGATGCGCCCTGTTCTACCCTGTTCTGCAGTTGGCTAACTCAAAGCGCTTTAATCTTACTTGATACTTTTCCATCGGTTCTGATTCTACTCGTTAGCACTTCCTAAAGTTCCTGACTACCAAACCATGACTTATATCAGATTCTATAACAAGGCAACGTCTTTATTCTCCAATACTTTGCTTTGATGTAGGAGTTGCTGAAATGCTTTCCTCTTTGCTTGGAATTAACAGTAGTTGTTTGTGATTACTTATTTGATTTTTAATATCTCGTATCCATTTTTCTAGATTTAAGCCATGGATCTAAGTTCGAGATTGTTCAAATCAGTCCCTCAAATAATTTCTTATTGAGATAGCTAGTATACGCACCTAGAGGGGGTGAATAGGTGCATGAATAATTTATCGAGATACGGAAGCGATTCTAGGCAAACGATAGAAAGGGAGTTCTCTTTTGATTAACAAAATGAAGTACGATTAAAGTAAAGTAAAGAGTAGGGAAGAGAAAATTGAACACGAGGTTTATAGTGGTTCGGCTTATTCCAAGCCTACGTCCACTCTTCCGCACTGACAGCCCACCAGCTGGATTTCACTATGAACAAAAGAGAAGTTACAACACAGCTTTTTCTTGATTTCACAGTGTAGATGTTCTACCACACTTCCTCAAGGTTTCTCACAAATATAGACTCTCTTTTGTGTACAAGATTTCGCTCAAAGTGATTTGCTAAAACAATAAGGAGCTTCAGACTTTGGAATTCTTCTATCGTGCACACCTCAAACAACTTAGAACGTCTTCCTTATATATTCCTTCATGCCATCATACCCGTTGGCACTTACCAAAGGAATTCCTCCAATCTACCCGTTGGAAGGAATCAATTAAGAAGATCATTCAAGCTATTAAAGGAACATGTCGATAGCCCATCAATCCTATTCGCCCATACAATCAAGATCTTGGTTTCCATAAGTAGAACCTTCCAAGAATATTTTGCCAATCATCGGATCCTTAATCTTCGAAACAATCTCGATCAATCAAAGGACTCCGTTATGTCATATCCAACCAAGAGATCTTCTCCAGTCGATAAGGTCATATCCTTAATGAAACATCTAGTTCTGGATAACCTTTCTTCAACGGATTAGAGACTGTCAATGAGGATAGATTTTGAGTCTTGAGTCTAGCTGTCCGGAGGTCTTCAGACTTTAAATAGCAGAGTCTGCAAACCTTTAGACTAGACTGATGGAAATGTTTTGTCAGCTTCAAAACACTTCAAGAAGATTTCTCCAACAATCTCCCCCTTTTTTATGGTGACAAAACTTTCCTGCAGATTTAGACAACTTTGACCTGCAAAACATTTCTCAAACACATATGCATATCTTATAGAGATAAATGGCTAAATGAATAACACTAGAATCTACAACCACAGAAAATAGGTTAGTCTAGTATGCAATAAAGCCATCCATAAGATATCAATAGTAGTTAATAGAAGCAATCAAGTCAAAGTCAAGTTCAGTTCTTATCGAGACACAAAAATAAAGTCAAACAGAGTTAAACATCAAAACAATCCAACAATCCACACAGTCCAACAAACCACACGATTAAAAGTCAAAGTTCAAATCTTGTATCTCTCCCCCTTTTTGTCAGCATTAAAAAGGTTGAGATGAAAATGGAATAAAGTCAAGATTGCTTGGGAACTCGAACAAGCTGGAAATCTCCCATACACTGAACGATGCCTTCCAGCCTTTTCAAGTCTTCTTTCAGTTGTGCAATCTCCTCACCCTTGGCATTGGCCTGAATCTGAACAGTGAGGGCTTGGATCTGATCATTCAATGAACATGAAGAAGCTTGACCTACATTTTGCAAGTTTTGAACCTCGCATCCCAGAGCATAGATTTGACCTCGCATCTCCAAGAGAATATCCATAATTCTGCGAAAATCTGCTGCATTATCAGTCTGAGTACTTGCTTCGGCCCGATCTGATGGAGTAAATGCAAACGATGGTAGATCAGCATAATCACGCAGGTTTGGCGATGAAACTTCATGACCTTCCTTAGGAAATTGAGAGGCATAAATGTCCTCTGGATCGCTGGAGAGCGACCGACTCCCTCACTTGCGGCGGGATATGAGGACTTTCCTCTTTTCTCTTGATCTCCCCCTGTTTTCATGCCTTCAGGTGGAGAAGACTGTCCCTCAGGTTCTTCTTCTTCTTGATCTCTTTTCTCTTCTTCTTCTTTCTCAACTCTTTCCTTCTCAGCATCTCTTTCTTCTTCTTCCTTCTCTTCTGCTTCTTTCGCTTCTGCTTCTTTCGTCCTTTGTTCTGATTCTTTCTCTGGAACAAAACGACTCAAATTCTTCAAAGCCATTGCAGAAATGGTGATGTTTTCATCATCATCATCTCCATCTTCAATAATGAGAGCTCTTCTTTTCGTCCTTGAAGCAACCAAGGGCTCCTTTCCTTTCCTTTTTGATGAAGAAGAGGTTTGATGAGTTTTGACTGGAGTCTTCTCCTTGAATTTCTTCAATGCCTTGTTCAGTTCCTTCAGACGCATTTTGGTCACCATTTTCAGTCCTACCACCATATGATCGCACAATTGAACACAAAAAATTTGCGGAGGCTGAATATTCATATGTCTGAATAACTTCGTCACAAGACTTGAGTAAGGAAGTTGACCTCTGTCCTTTATCATAGCTCTATACATGTGGAACATAACAGTGTGAGGAAGAGAAAACCTTTTCCCAGTGAGGATGGCATACATCGGCTTTGCCTCGAACTTGAAACATCGATCTTGGAAGTTGATTTCGGTCGGAGGCAATTGATCACAATCTTGTGAAGCAAGATGTTGAACACACTCATCCTTAAGTAGGAAATATTTTCCTCTATTCTCCTGTCCTTAACATGTTCTAATGTAGCACGAGCAATAGAAACTTTGATTAGTTCATATTTTCCTCTCTCAACCCCTAACACATCTGCCAGCGTATCCATATCCACTACAAAGTCTTGATCTTTAATGCTGAAAGAGAATCTATTCACATCCAAGAAACTAAGATTTGAATAGAAATATGCAATTAATTCAGCATAGGCCTCTGTGATGTCAGAGCAGAACTTTTCAAGTTGAAGATAACCGAACTTTTTCCTCAAGTTCACATTCACAGCATCCAGAAAATCAAAATCCACACTCATAGGGTTTATCACCCCACACTTCAGCAATTTTGAGTATAGATCCTTATGTTCCTTCGATCTAAACAACTCTCCCATTTTTCCTCGATTTTCAACCACAACACCCATTCTCGGTTGAAATTGGATGTACAGTTTGTCATCATCATTTCCATCTACAGGATTAACTCCCCAATCACAAGGATCACTTGGGATATTCGCAAGGGTTTCTTCTGCCACCCCTTTACGAGCAATTCCCAAACTTTCCATTTTTCGCAAAAAGATATATTCATTTCCATACCCTTTGTCCTTAAGAAAATCATCGACATAGTTCAAAGGAGTACGAGTCCCTTTTAAAGCACGATACAACTTATAAATAAAAGCGGGCTTTTGAACTTTTACATGATCTACGTCTTCGATAATTTCTTCCTCTTGATGATGATCAACGCCTTGAGGACTAGATGGAGGAGAATGACGCTGCTGAGAATGTTGTGGGCTCTGCTGCTGATTTGGAGACACTTTTTCTTCGGTGAGATCAAAGTGCATAGGCCCCTCACTCATCCGCCGTGGTCCCCTGCTTGCGATTCTTAAAGACTTTCTTGAAGACGACATCTTTCTTAGTTTTTAGAAGATTCCTTGCTTGACTTTCCCAAGAAAGATGACAACTTTTTCGAGGATTAAACAAGGGAAGAAAACAGGAATGGAAGATCCATGCTTTCTAGGGTTTTTGAGAGTAAAGTGAAGAGTGCACGATTGGTTAAAAAGGGAGGTATACGGATCGCCACAAAGGAAAATAAAAAAGATGCCTTTTCAAAATGACTGCCTTTTCCGCGAAAATAGTTATTTCAAAAAATAACTTCCTTTTCGAAAATGAAACACCGCAATAGTCATGTCAATTAAATATAGCAATAATCAAATACAATTGACGATCGTATCTTTTCAAGTTGAGATTCGAGAGAGAAAGAATAACTTACAGTTAAAGTCTTGTTTGTCTCGGTCTGAGAGTCTCTAGACTTTGATTTCCTCATACCACAAAATGTTGAGTCTGGAACGGATGGTTTCAAATTGATTTTTCTCCAAAGGCATTGTGAATATATCCGCCAGTTGGTTCTTTGAATCAACAAGTTGAATTGAAACTTCTCCATTTTGAACATGATCTCTAATGAAGTAATGTCGAATCTCTATATGCTTTGCTCTTGAGTAAAGAATTGGATTTTTGGTAGGATTGATTACACTGGTGTTGTCGCAATTAATCTCCGTGCATGAGTCTTCAATTCCAAAGTCTCTTAGCTGTTGTTTTATCCACAGAATTTGTGAACAACAACTTCCAAGAGCTATATACTCTGCTTCTGCTGTAGAGAGAGCTACTGTACTCTGCTTCCTTGAAAATCAAGACACTGTCCTACCTCCAAGTAGTTAACAGGTACACGAGGTACTCTTTCTATCAACTCTGCATCTGGCAAGGTCTGCGTCTGAGTATTCGAGAAGAGTAAAGTCTCCTCTTTTAGGATACCAAAGACCGATGCTTGAAGTTGAGGCAATGTATTTGACAATACGCTTTGCAGCATTTAAATGAGATTTTTTAGGGTCTGCTTGAAATCTGGCACAAATGCAAACACTAAATAAAATGTCAGGTGTAAAAGCAGTAAGATAAAAGTAAACCAATGATACTCCTGTATAACTTCTGGTCGACTTTCTTTCCTCCTTCATCTTTGTCTATCTTCAAAGAACTTGACATTGGTATATCAGCCTTTTTGCAATTGTCCATTCCAAACTTTTTGACAAGATCATTTGCATACTTTTCTTGATGAATAAAAATTCCATCCTTTAGTTGTTTTACTTGAAGCCCGAGAAAGAAGGTTAACTCACCCATCATGCTCATTTCAAATTCATCCTGCATAGTCTTAGAGAATTTCTTGCATGAGACTTTCATTAAAGGATCCAAAAATAATATCATCGACATATATTTGAACAAGCAGAAAACTTTTGCTTTCTCTTTTAATAAAAAGAGTAGTGTCTACTTTACCTTTAACAAAACCATTTTGAATTAAAAAACTTACTCAGTCTGTCGTACCAAGCTCGAGGTGCTTGTTTTAAGCCATATAAGGCCTTTTTGAATCTGAATACTGAGTCTGGTTTCCTTGGGTCTTCAAACCCAGGTGGTTGTTCCACATAAACTTCCTCATGGATAAATCCGTTTAGGAAGGTACTTTTGACATCCATTTGGAATAACCTGAAATTCTTATGACAAGCAAATGCAAGTAATAAACGAATTGCTTCTAACCTTGCTACCGGTGTGTAAGTCTCGTCATAGTCAATCCCTTCTTCTTGTGTGTATCCCTTAGCCACGAGTCTTGCCTTGTTTCTTATGATTTTTTCTCTCTCGTCCATTTTGTTTCTGAAAACCCATTTAGCTCCCACAATTGATTTACCTTTTGGTTTTGGAGTCAACTCCCAGACATCATTAATTCTGAATTGTTTGAGTTCTTCTTGCATAGCCTCAATCCAGCTCTCATCGGATAAAGCTTCTTCTATGTTTTTGGGTTCTATTTCAGAAATAAGAGCCACAGCACTAGACTCTTCGCGCCTTTTGGATCTTGTGCGAATTCCTTCATTGATGTTGCCAATAATAAGATCTTTGGGATGACTGGACTTATGTTTCCAGTTGCTGGTTAGTTTGTCAGGATGATGATCACTTCCTTCACTTGAATCTTCGACAGACACTTGTTGTTGGTCCTTCAAAGTCTGAGCTGCTTCTTGAGATTTAGACTTTGTAGAGTCTGGAGCAGGTTCAGTCTCTTCAAGATGAGTCTGAATAGATTCATTATATATAGAGTCTTGGAATTTGACATTCATTGATTCTTCCACCGTTTGAGTCTTCTTGTTGTAGACTCTGTACGCTTTGCTTGTGGTTGAATATTCAAGGAAGATGCCTTCATCTGACTTTTCTTCAAACTTACCAACTCGATCATTTGCATTTTTCAGTATGAAACATTTGCATCCGAATACATGAAAATATGAAACAATGGGCTTCTTTTCTTTGAATAGTTCATAAGGGGTTTTTTTTTTCTAGAATAAGCCTTAGAAAAACTATATTGATAATATAACATGATGTTGAAACCGCTTCAGTTCAAAATCGTAAAGAGATATTGCTTTCAATTAAAAGAGTTCTAGCCATTTCTTGAAGAGATCTATTCTTCCTTTCCACAACTTCGTTCTGCTCTGGAGTATATGGAGACGAGAACAAATGCTGAAAACCAGATTCATCACAAAATTTTGTAAAATCTTGATTTTCAAATTCACCTCCATGATCTGTTTTTATACTTGAAATAACATACCCCTTTTCATTTTGAACCTTCTTAGCAAATTTTTCAAAGTAAGAGAAGGTTTCAGACTTACTTGTCAAGAAATATACCCAAGTAAATCATGAATAATCATCCACAATTACTAGGCAATATTTCTTACCTCCAATGCTCTGTGTTCTTATTGGTCCAAAGAGATCCATATGCAAGAACTGCAGTACATGGTTAGTTGGAAACTTGATTTATTGGTTTAAAGGAATTTCTTACCTGTTTTCCCAATATACATGGTGTACATAGGTCAGACTTTTGGTATGATAAATTGGGTAGACCAGGAACAAGTTTTTTTGCTGAAATTTTGGCTATCTGCTTCATGTTAATATGCCCAAGCTTTTTATGCCATAAGCTCGCTTCGTCTTGGATTGAGATTAGACATTGCGTTTCATCTGGTTTCACGTCCAAAAGGTAGATATTTCCATGTCTTGGACCCATAAATGACTGAGTAGAGTCTTTACTTGTTCCTAAACAAATACCCTCTTGAAAGTAGATTCTGAAACCGGTATCACATAGCTAACTGACACTGAGAAGATTGTAGTTGAGCCCTTCAACTAAAGAAACATTGCTTATTGTGAGGTTCCCAATCTTTACAGTTCCAAATCCCACAATTTTTCCTTTGTTGTTTCCTCCAAATGAAACTTTTCCACCATTCACTTGAACAAGCTTTATGAAGCAATTTGAATCTCCTATCATATGTCTTGAGCATCCACTATCCAGATACCATTTTACCTTTTTCTTGATAGTGACCTACATTTAAAAAGAGACTCAAACTTTCTTTGGTACCCATATTTTCTTAGGTCCTTTTGAGTTAGTATGATATGCGATTTTTGCCCAAACTTTATTGACAAGTTTCCAAACCATAGGACATTCTTTTTCAAAATGATCTGTACTATTGCATTTTGAACATCTGAGAGCATTGCGACCTATTAGTTTTACAAAGGTCATTTTAAAATGACTTTTGTAAGCATCTCTTGTGGGTCTTTGCTTGATTCTTTCTTTCACTTTAGGAAAATCAATTAAAGGAATGGTTTCAGCAGTCATTCCAAAACCAAATTTATTGAAATAAGGTCTTTGAATAGAAAGTATTTTTTCCAATTTTTCAGATCTTAAAGAAAATCTTTTGGAAATATTCGAGATATCATTCTTCAAGAATGCATTTTCTTTTAAAAGATTATCTTTACTTTCTTTAAGAGAAGAAACATTCTTGTCTAAGCATTTTACTTTTTCTTCCAAAACATTTTCTTGTTATTTTAGAGCAGAATTTTCCTTTTTAAGTTCGGAAATTCTTTTAAGAGAAGTCTTAAGACTAAAACACAGTTCATCAATGTATTTTGAGACTTTAATAGGAATTTTGAAGTTACTTACCTCGAATTCAGTCTCTGAATCTGAATCTGTCTCGGAGTTTGATTTTGAATCCGATTGTACCATTAGACATATGTTGGCATAATCATCATCACTATCTTCACACTCCATATCACTCCAGGTTTCTGCCTTGAGAGCCTTTCGATACTTTTCAGTTTTTCCTTTCTTCTTCCTCAGAAGAGGACAGTTGGGTCTGATGTGTCCCTTTTTCTTACATTCAAAGCAAACTACATCTTTGTTTGATTCATCATCTTCAACAGACTTGGTCTGTTGCTTTTGAAAACTTTGTTTTTTTTTAATTGAATCTCTTCATTTTCTGTTCAGCTTTCTGAATCTTCTTATCACAAGAGCAAGTTCTTCATCATCCATGTCGTCTTCAGAATCTATTACATCAAAATCATCATTAGATTTTAATGTAATGGATTTCTTACCTTTAGGATCTTCGTCTTCATTGATTCGTTCCACTTCATAAGACTGAAGGGTCCCAACCAACTCATCGACAGACAGTGGCATGATTCTTTGGGTCTCTCTGATTGAGCTATTTATGTGATTCCAATCCTTGGAGAGTCCACGCCGTAGCTTGTTTACTTTCATGGGATCAGAAATTGGTTGACCTTGATTTTCAAGACCATTCACGATTTCTGTAAAATGACTAAACATGTCAGTTATAGATTCTCCCGATTTCATCCTGAAGGCTTCGTATTGATAGAGAAGAATGTTGATTCTAGTCTCTTTCACTCGATCGGTTCCTTCATAAGTAATGTGTAATCTATCCCAGACTTCCTTGACTGTATCACAAGAAGATATTCTGTTATATTCAGTAGGTGATAAAGCACAATATAAAGAATAAATTGCTTTTGCATCAAGACCTTGTCTCTTGATTATCTCTTCCTAAGTCATTTCGCTAGACTCAACAGTGTCTTTTCCTCTTTCTAAGACAGATATAGCTTTAGGAATGATTCCTTTTTCTACAACGTCCCATTCTAGAGGATCATTTGATCTTAAGAACGCCTTCATCTTGTTTTTCCATATGTTGTAGTCCTTTCCATCAAAGTAAGGCGGTCTGGTATTGCTTTGCCCTTCTACCAAGCCTAGAGTCAACATACTAGCCATGGATCTTTAACTCTGAAGTAAAACACTTCAACCAAAGTGAGTACACAAGCTCTGATACCAATTGAGATAGCTAGTATACGCACCTAGAGGAGGGTGAATGGGTGCACAAATAATTTATCGAGATACAGAAACGATTCTAGGCAAACGATAGAAAGGAGTTATCTTTTGATTAACAAAATGAAGTACGATCAAAGTAAAGTAAAGAGTATGGAGGAGAAAATTGAACACGAAGTTTATAGTGGTTCGGCTTATTCCAAGCCTACGTCCACTCTTCCACATTGATACCCACCGGCTGGATTTCACTATGAACAAAAGAGAAGTTACAGCACAGCTTTTCCTTGATTCCACAGTGTAGATGTTCTACCACACTTCTTTAAGGTTTCTCATAAATATAGACTCTCATTTGTGTACAAGATTTCGCTCAAAGTGATTTGCTAAAACAACAAGGAGCTTCAGACTTTGGAATTCTTCTATCGCACACACCTCAAACAACTTAGAACGTCTTCCTTATATATTCCTTCATGCCATCATACCCATTGGCACTTACCAAAGGAATTCCTCCAATCTACCCGTTGGACGAAATCAATTAAGAAGATCATTCAAGCTATTAAAGGAACATGTCAATCGCCCATCAATCCTGTTCGCCCATACAATCAGGATCTTGGTTTCCATAAGTAGAATCTTCCAAGAATATTTTGCCAATCATCGAATCCTTAATCTTCGAAACAATCTCGATCAATCAAAGGATTCCGTTATGTCATATCCAGCCAAGAGATCTTCTCCAGTCGATAAGGTCATATCCTTAATGAAACATCCATTCGGATAACCTTTCTTCAACGAATTAGAGACTGTCAATGAGGATAGACTTTGAGTCTTGAGTCGGCTATCCGGAGGTCTTCGGACTTTAAATAGCAGAGTCGCAAACCTTCGACTAGACTCGATGGAAACGTTTTGTCAGCTTCAAAACACTTCAAGAAGATTTCTCCAACACTTATTACCTATTTGTTGATATGCCTCTAAGATTTTTTGAGAATCGGTTCCAGAAATCGTTCAATCTGAGTGTGTATTAGTGACGACCATTGGATGTTACTTGATTCATTGGCTTTTATATATGAAAATGTGCACATTTTGTTGTCACCGAGAGTGAAACTAAACACGCAATTGTTAACCTGGTGCATTTTGTATACTTGCAGCTGCAGATGGTGGTCGTTGGCAAGGAGACGATTTGGGATCAATGATTCGATCACTCTTTGCCAATGACATTTGTGATTAAGTCCTTTACTGTGTTATACTCTCACATCTCTGCTCTCTGTGTCCGAGAGGTTGTGGCTAGTGGGTCAGAATGACAATCCGATGATGGCCAAAGATTGTAGTCGGTAATGCGCAGGGGATTCTAGCTAAGCAGATGGAGGTTTAAATGTTAAGCTTGTATGCATTTTGCTTAGCATAGATATACGAGTAAGCTTGTTAAAATCTGGGAGTGAAGAACATTGAAAAGAGAAACAAAGGCGTCGGAGAAAAAGAAATGGAAATAATAAGAAAACAAACAATAAACAAAAGGAAGATACATTAAGATAATAGAGAGAGAGAGAGAGAGAGAGAGAGAGCAATAAAAAGGCTGAATTAGGGTTCGGTGTGAGTTAGGTTGAATCTTGTTCTACTAAATTTGGGCTCAATCTGGATTTGGGGAGCTTGGGCTTGGTTTAGTTTAGGTGGGTTTGGGCAGACTAAGGGAGTGCATGACAACCTTTGATTTCTATTCCGAAACAATCTTTCTATTTCAGACTTGTTTCTAGAATAGAAATCTATTTGATAAAATTATTTCATTTTTATATTTCTGAAATAGATTTTGGTTCCGAAATAGGTTTGGAATAGAAATCGAAGTAAGAATTTTATACTTCTCTATTTCTAGAATATAAATCAGAAATAAAAATTATTATCATCATTCATCGCTGCGGACCATCATCCGTCGGATGCCGCCCATCGTCGCTGCCGCCGCCACCGTCGCCGCCAGCTGCCACCGGTGGCCCACCGCTGCCGGCCACCATTCATTGCCGCCGATCGCCAATCCACCGCCGTCGAAAGGAAGACCGTGGCACCCCTCGACCGTGGGACCCCGATTCACCCGAGGTCGCCATAGGTGATCTCTCTTAATTACTCAATCTCATATAACTTTACAGACCGATACCCTTTGACTAGGGATTTTATTTCTTTTAAAGCGGTCCCAGCGCAGCTTATTAGCGGAAGCATAAACAAGTCTCACCATCTCTCCCTCCAATAACCATAATGCAATGTACACCAACTACGCACCATAAGAAAAGATAAAGCCGATTCACTCTTATTTATATTTTCATGATAGACATCAAGGTCGATACAACAAAAAGGCCAAGATTTTAACTATACTTGGCTACCAACCAAAAAGGACTCAACTCTACATCGAACATGTACCACCCTTCATCAATAAGTGTCGGCTATCTCCAAAAAGTGTCAGCTCCCATCAGCTATACGCGCCATCATACCCAATCTGGTGCATCGGGTGGCGGCGGCGGTAACATCCCTAACATAACTCCATCATGTCGGACATGGACAGATAAAAACTCCTAGATAACCGGGCCATCAGCTCGACCCACATTGTACATCACCAGGACACGGACTCGAACAAAAACTAAACCAAGAGCACCGACACAGATGTGCTCCGTACACTCCACATCAACATCAGTAGGTATGCCATAGTAAGTACCGCGTGCAACTGGTCGCAACGGCATCTTTCTAATCTGAAATGTTAATCTCAAAAGGGGTAAGTACAACCACTAAGCAGTAAAGATCCACCACACTACTCAATGCGTCAAACAAAACAATCAAGAATAAAACACATATCATTCATGCATTCAAGCATACCTTACCTTACAATCATGCATATATCACCATGCCATATGTGTATATACCACCATGCACTTATCATCAAGCATTCATGCATATATCCATGCCATATGTGCATATACCACCATCCACTTATCATCAAGCATTCATACATATATCACCATGCCATATGTGCATATATCACCATGCACTTATCATTTATGCATTCATGCATATCCATACGCATGATACAGTCGCAATTTTTATCTTTCTAGGGACCAGTGTTTGCATCCCATAATTTATCGCTCGCATCCAATTTGGCATCACGAGGAACCTCCGGCACACACCTCCGGGCATCCGGCACACACACTCCGGGCATCTCGTACCCCAACTAGCATCACGAGGTATCCCCCCGGCACACACCTCCAAGGCTTCCGACACATACACTCCGGGCATCCTGAAAATCCCGAGGACATCCGGCACACACACTCTGGGCATCCGGCACACACACTCTAGGCATCCCAACACTCCCGGGGCATTGTCGGCTCACACCTCTGATAGTCTCGTTATTTTCTCATGTTATATTCACACATGTATCTTAATTTCAACATGGTATTTGATACATAATATCAAAGATCTCAACCAACTTTTCATGCCATATAACATGCCATATGTCATCACATATGCAGCCAGATCAACCACTCAAAGTATTACATCACATGGGTAAATTCATTTATTTTTCAAAACACATCAATGTTTCGGATAAATCAGAATGCATTCCTCTAATTAAAACTCCAGAAAAATTAGTAAATAGTATTAATAAATTCTGAAAACTCGATACATTATAGACGAGACCTAAAGGCAGATATCTCATGAATAACTCCATACCAAAAGAATCTCACACAAAACAGTATGGTCCATGCATCACAGTTCTCAAACTTCAATATTTCAGCTTGCACAGTTTCAAGAGTAATTTAAATTAAATACTCAAATGAACTCCAAAAATTATGAAATTTTGACATGTTATAGACGAGTCCTACAGGTAAATATCTCATGTAGACATCAAAACCCAAGTCGTTCTAGATTAATAGATATAGATGATTTATTCCCTCTGTTCTCTGTGTCATCTTTTCCCAGATTATCATCTTTAAAAAGAAACTCATTTCACCGACCTACATATGTTCATTTATTTTAAATTTTTAGTATGTTATCCCTCATAATATTATCTACAACTTTCATTAAGGACACATGATTACATTTTAACTGTATGATTTTATAAAAATCACGAAATCATACTAGGTCGAGGTAGCGTTTTTCCCAGATCCAGTTTCTTCAAAGAACAACGATTTCACCAACCTATTTTTGTTTATTTCCTCTAAATTTTTGATATGTTCTACCTCAAGAAGTACACTACAACTATCATTGAGAGATAAAAGTGATATTTTCACAAGAAAGTTACTTTACAGACCACGAAATCTCTAAAGGTCAGCACAACGAATTCCAGATCTAATTTCTCCAAAGAAAAATCATTTCACTAACCAATACTTGTTCGTTTTGCCTCAAATTTTAGTATGTTGTTCCTCAAGGCGTTCTCTACAACTTTCATGAAGAAATCGAAACAAGATTCTAACTAAAAAGTCACATGCAGCACACAAACTCATGGATGGTCGGACTGGTCTTTCCAGAAACAGCATGCTAGACCAACGAATCTCTCTTCAAAGTTCCGAAATTTCATCCCATCTACCACAACCAATATTTACCATCTTCTACACACACAGTACAGCAATGCAAGGGGTAGGTTTTAGGACTTCACTTGCCTTAAACTTAAGCACAAACAACAAGAAGGATGGCTGGCAAAGCGGCGAACGGACGGCGGCAAGTTAGGCAGACGATCCTCCTCCTTCCTCTCGCACGCCCGCTTCCTCTCTTTCCCTCTTCCTCTTGTTGGAGAAATCTTCGTGAAGTGTTTTGATGCTAACAAAACGTTTCCATCAGTCTGGTCTGAAGATCTCCAGACTCTGCTATTTAAAGTCTGAAGACCTCCGGACAACCAAACTCAAGACTCAAAGTCTATCCTCATTGACAGTTTCTAATTCGTTGAAGAAAGGCTATCTAGAATTGGATGATTCATTAAGGATGTGACCTTATCGACTGGAGAAGATCTCTTGGCTGGATAAGACATAACAGAATCATTTATTTGATCATGATTGATTCGAAGATTAAGGATCCGATGATTGGCAAAATATTATTGGAAGGTTCTACTTATGGAAATCGAGATCCTGATTGTATGGGCGAATAGGATTGATGGGCTATTGACATGTTCCTTTAATAGCTCGAATGATCTTCCTAATTGATTCCGTCCAACGGGTAGATTGGAGGAATTCCTTTGGTAAGTGCCAATGGGTATGATGGCATGAAGGAGTATATAAGGAAGACGTTCCAATTGTTCGAGTGTGTGCGCGATAGAAGAATTCCAAAGTCTGAAGCTCCTTGTTGTTTAGTCAATTCCATTGAGCGAAATCTTGTACGCAAAAGAGAGTCTATATTTGTGAGAAACCTTGAGGAAGTGTGGTAGAACATCTACACTATGAAATCAAGGAAAAGCTGTGCTGTAACTTCTCTTTTGTTCATAGTGAAATCCAGCCGGTGGGCTGTCATTGCGGAAGAGTGGACGTAGGCTTGGAATAAGCCGAACCACTATAAACCTTGTGTTCAATTTTCTCTTCCCTACTCTTTACTTTACTTTGATCGTACTTCATTTTGTTAATAAAAAAAGAACTCCCTTTCTATCGTCTACCTAGAATCGCTTCCGTATCTCGAGAAATTATTTTTTCACCTATCACCCCCCCTCTAGGTGCTTATACTAGCTATCTCAATTGATATCAAAGCCTATGTACTCACTTTGTTTGAAGTGTTTTACTTCAGAATTAAAGATCCATGGCTAGTATGTTGGCTCCAAGGCTGGTAGAAGGGCAAAGCAACACCAGACCGCCTTACTTTCATGGAAAGGATTACAATATATGAAAAAACAAGATGAAGGCGTTCCTAAGATCAAAGGATCCTCTGGAATGCGACGTTGTAGAAAAAGGAATCATTCCTAAAGCTGCATCGGTCTTAGAAAGAGGAAAAGATACTGTTGAGTCTAGTGAAATGACTCAGGAAGAGATAATCAAGAGAAACTCTTGATGCAAAAGCAATTTATTCTTTATATTGTGCTTTATCACCTACTGAATATAACAGAATATCTTATTGTGTTACAGCTAAAGAAGTCTGGGATAGATTACACATTACTTATGAAGGAACCAATCGAGTGAAAGAGACTAGAATCAACATTCTTCTCAGTCAATACGAAGCCTTTAAAATGAAATCAAGAGGATCTATAACTGATATGTTTAGTCGTTTTACAGAAATCGTGAATGGTCTTGAAAATCAAGGTCAACCAATTTCTGATCCCATGAAAGTAAACAAGCTACTGTGTGGACTCTCCAAGGATTGGAATCACATAAAGACCTCAATCAGAGAGACCCAAAGAATCATGCCTCTATCTGTTGATGAGTTGGTTAGGACTCTTCAATCTTATGAAGTGGAACAAATCAATGAAGACGAAGATCCTAAAGGTAAGAAATCCATTGCATTAAAATCTAATGATGATTCTGATGTTATAGATTCTGAAGACGATATGGATGATGAGGAGCTTGCTCTCATGATAAGAAGATTCAGAAAGCTGAACAGAAAAGGAAGAAGATTCAATTCAAAGAAACAAAGTTTTCAAAAGCAACAAACCAAGTCTGCTGAAGATGATGAATCAAGCAAAGATGTAGTCTACTTTAAATGTAAGAAAAAAGGACACATCAGACCCAACTGTCCTCTTTTGAGGAAGAAGAAAGGAAAAATTGAAAAATATCGAAAGGCTCTCAAAGCAGAAACCTGGAGTGATACAGAGTGTGAAGAAAGTGATGATGATTATGCCAACATATGTCTAATGGCACAATCGGATTCAAATTCAAACTCTGAGACAGAATCGGATTCGGACAGTGAATTTGAGGTAAGTAACTTCAAAATCCCTATTAAAGTTTCAAAATACATTGATGAATTGTGTTTTAATCTTAAAACTTCTCTAAAAAAGATTTCTGAACTCAAAAAGCAAAATTATGAGCTAAAACAACAGGAAAATGTTTTGAAAGAAAATGTGAAATGTTTAGACACGAATGTTTCTTTTCTTAGAGAAAGTGAAGATAATCTTTCAAAAGAAAATGCGTTCTTGAAAAATGATATCTCAAACATTTCTAAAAGATTTTCTATAGGCTCTGAGAAACTGGAAAAAATTCTTTCTATTCAAAGACCTTATTTCAATAAATCTGGTTTGGGAATGATTGCTAAAACCATTCCTTTAATTGATTTTCCAAAAGTAAAAGAAAGAATTAAGCAAAGACCCACAAGAGATGCCTACAAAAATCATTTTAATAGAATCTTTGTAAAACCAGTAGGTCGTAATGCTCTCGGATGTTCAAAGTGCAATAGTGCGAGATCATTTTGAAAAAGAATGTCCTATGGTTTGGAAACCTGTCAAAAAAGTTTGGGCAAAAACTACATATCATACTAACACCAATGGCCCAAGAAAATTTAGGTACCAAAGAAAGTTTGAGTTTCTCTTTTAAATGCAAGCCACTATCAAGAAAAAGGTAAAATGGTATATGGATAGTGGATGCTTAAGACACATGACAGGAGATTCAAATTGTTTCATAAAGCTTGTACGAGTAAATGGTGGAAAAGTCTCATTTGGAGGAAACACCAAAGGAAGAATTGTGGGATTTGGAACTGTAAAGATTGGAAATCTCATAATAAGCAATGTTTCTTTAGTTGAAGGACTCAACTACAATCTGCTCAGTGTCAATCAGCTGTGTGATACCGGTTTCAAAATCAACTTTCAAGAAGGAATATGCTCAGGAATTAGTAAAGATTCTACTTAATCATTCATGAGTCGAAGACATGAAAATATCTACCTCTTGGATGTGAAACCATATGAATCGCAATGCTTAATTTTAATCCAAGATGAAGCAAGCTTATGGCACAGAAAGCTTGGGCACATTAATATGAAGCAGATAGCCAAAATCTCAGCAAAGAAGCTTGTTCGTGGTCTACCCAATTTATCATACCAAAAGTCTGATCTATGTACACCATGTATATTGGGAAAATAGGTAAGAAATTCCTTTAAACCAATAAATCAAGTTTCCACTAACCGTATACTGCAGCTTTTGCATATGGATCTCTTTGGACCAACCAGAACACAGAGCATTGGAGGTAAGAAATACTGCCTAGTAATTGTGGATGACTACTCACGATTTACTTGGGTATATTTCTTGGCAAGTAAGTTTGAAACTTTCTCTTTGAAAAATTTGCAAAGAAGGTTCAAAATGAAAATGGGTATGTTATTTCAAGTATAAAAATAGACCATGGAGGTGCATTTGAAAATCAAGATTTTACAGAATTTTGTGATGAATCTGGTTTTCAGCATTTGTTCTCTTCTCCATATACTCGAGAGCAAATCGGAGTTGTGGAAAGGAAGAATAGATCTCTTCAAGAAATGGCTAGAACTCTTTTAATTGAAAGCAATATCTCTTCATGATTTTGGGCTGAAGCAGTTTCAACATCATGTTATATTATCAATAGAGTTTTTCTAAGGCCTATTCTAGAAAAGACCCCTTATGAACTATTAAAAGAAAAGAAGCCTATTGTTTCATATTTTCATGTATTCGGATGCAAATGTTTTATACTGAAAAATGCAAATGATCGAGTTGGTAAGTTTGAAGAAAAGTAAGATGAAGGCATCTTCCTTGGATATTCAACCACAAGCAAAGCATACAGAGTCTACAACAAGAAGACTCAAACTGTGGAAGAATCAATGAATGTCAAATTCCAGGATTCTATGCAAAATGAATCTATTTAGACCCATCATGAAGAACCTGAATCAGCTCCAGATCCTACAAAGTCTAAATTGCAAGAAGCAGCTCAGACTTTGAAGGACTAGCTACATGTAACTGTTGAAGATTCAAATGAAGTAATCACCAATCTAACAAATCAAGCAAAGAATCGGAAGCATAAGTCCAGCCATCCCAAAGATCTTATTATTGGCGACATTAATGAAGGAATTCGCACAAGATCCAAAAGGTGCGAATAGTCTAGTGCTGTGGCTCTTATTTCTGAAATGGAACCCAAAAGCATAGATGAAGCTTTATCTAATAAAAGCTTGATTGAAGCTATGCAAGAAGAACTCAAACAATTCAGAATTAATGATGTATGGGAATTAACTCCTAAACCAAAAGGTAAATCTATTATTGGAGCTAAATGGGTTTTCAGAAACAAGATGGACGAGAAAGGAAAAGTCATAAGAAACAAGGCAAGACTAGTGGCCAAGGGATACACGCAAGAAGAAGGGATAAACTATGACGAGACTTACACATCGGTAGCAAGGTTAGAAGCAATTCGTTTATTACTTGCATTTGCTTGTCATAAAAATTTCAGGTTATTCCAAATGGAAGTCAAAAGTGCCTTCCTAAATGGATTCATCCATGAGGAAGTTTATGTGGAACAATCACCTGGGTTTGAAGACCCAAGGAAACCAGACTCAGTATTCAGACTCAAAAAGGCCTTGTTGGCTTAAAACAAGCACTTTGAGCTTGGTACAACAGACTGAGTAAGTTTTTAATTCAAAATGGTTTTGTTAAAAGTAAAATAGACACTACTCTTTTTATTAAAAGAGAAAGCAAGAGTTTTCTGCTTGTTTAAATATATGTCGATGATATTATTTTTGAATCCTCTAATGAAAGTCTATGCAAGAAATTCTCTAAGACTATGCAGGATGAATTTGAAATGAGCATGATGGGTGAGTTAACCTTCTTTCTCGGGCTTCAAGTAAAGTAATTGAAGGAATGAACTTTTATTCATCAAGAAAAGTATGCTAAAGATCTTGTCAAAAAGTTTGGACTGGATAATTGCAAAAAGGCCGATATACCAATGTCAAGTTCCTTGACGATAGACAAAGATAAAGGAGGAAAGAAAGTCGATCAGAAGTTATACAGAAGTATCATTGGCTCACTTCTTTATCTTACAGCTTCTAGACCTGACATTTTGTTTAGTGTTTATATTTGTGCCAGATTCCAAGCAGACCCTAAAGAATCTCATTTAAATGCTGCAAAGCGTATTATCAAATATATTTCATCAACTTCAAGCTTTGGTCTTTAGTATCCAAAAAGGGGAGACTTTACTCTTCTTGGATACTCAGATGCAGACCTTGCCGGATGCAGAGTTGATAGAAAGAGCACCTCGGGTACCTGTCAACTACTTGGAGGCAGGACAATGTCTTGGTTTTCAAGGAAGCAGAGTACAGTAGCTCTCTCTACAGCAGAAGCAGAGTATATAGCTCTCGAAAGTTGTTGTTCACAAATCCTGTGGATAAAACAACAGCTAAGAGACTTTGGAATTGAAGATTCATGTACGGAGATTAACTGCGATAACACCAGCGCAATCAATCTCACCAAAAATCCAATTCTTCACTCAAGAGCAAAGCATATAGAGATACGACATCACTTCATTAGAGATCATGTTCAAAATGGAGAAATTTCAATTCAGTTTGTTGATTCAAAGAACCAATTGGCGGATATATTCACAAAGCCTTTGGAGAAAAATCAATTTGAAACCATTCGTTCCAGACTCAACATTTTGAGGTATGAGGAAATCAAAGTCTAGAGACTCTCAGACTCAGACAAACAAGACATTGACTGTAAGTTATTCTCTCTCTCGAATCTCATCTTGAAAAGGCACGATCGTCAACTGTGTTTGATTATTGCTATATTTAATTGACATGACTATTGCAACGTTTCCTTTTGAAAAAGGAGTTATTTTGAAATGACCATTTTTCCAAAAAAAGGCAGTTATTTTTTAAAAGGCATCTTTTCACTTTCTTTTACGACGTTTTGTATTCCACCCTTTCGACTAAGTTATATACAGTTGGTTTCTCTTCGTTTTAACTTCAAAACCCTAAAAAGCACCGATCTACCATTCCTGTTTTCTTCTCTTGTCTAATCTTCGAAAAAGTTGTCATCTTTTTTGGGAAAGTCAAGTAAGGAATTTTTCAAAGAATGAGAAAGATGTCGTCTTCAAGAAAGTCTTCGAGAATCGCAAGCAGGGGACCACGGCGGATGAGTGAGGGGCCTACGCACTTCGATCTCACCGAGGAAGAAATGTCTCCAAATCAGCAGCAGAGCCCACAACATTCTCAGCAGCATCATTCTCCTCCATCTAGTCCTCAAGGTGTTGATCATCAACAAGAGAAAGAAATTATTGAAGACGCAGATCCTATAAGAGTTCAAAGGCCCTCTTTTATTTATAAGCTGTATTGTGCTTTAAAAGGGACTGGTACTCCATCAAACTATGTCGATGATTTTCTTAATGACAAAGGATATGGAAATGAATATATCTTTTTTGCGAAAAATGGAAAGTTTGGGAATTGCTCGTAAAGGGGTGGCAGAAGAAACCCTTGCGAATATCCCAAGTGATCCTCGTGATTGGGGATTTAATCCTATAGACGGGAATGATGATGATAAATTGTACAACCAATTTCAATCGAGAATGGGTGTTGTGGCGGAAAATCAAGGAAAAAGGGGAGAGTTGTTTAGATCGAAGGAACAGAAGGATCTATACTCAAAATTGCTGAAGCGTGGGGTGATAAACCCTAGGATTGTGGATTTTGATTTCCTTGATCCTATAAATGTCAACTTAAGAGAAAAGTTTAGTTTTCTTCAACTTGAGCAGTTCTATTCTGACACCACAGAAGCTCATGTTGAATTAACAGCTTATTTCTATTCGAATCTTAGTTTCCTAGATCAGAATAGATTCTCTTTCAGTGTCAAAGATCAAGACTTTGTAGTGGATATGGATATGCTGGCAGATGTGTTAGGGGTTGAGAGAGGAAGATATCAACCGATCAAAGTTTCTATTGCTCATGCTACATTGGAACTTGTTAAGGACAGGAGAACAAAGGAAAAGATTTCCTACTTAAGGATGAGTGCATTCAACATTCTGCTTCACAAGATTGTGATCAATTGCCTCAGACCGAAATCAACTTCCAAGACTGATGTTTCAAGTTCAGAGGCAAAGCTGATGTATGCCATCATCACTAGGAAAAAGTTTTCTCTTCCTCACACCGTTATGTTCCACATGTATAGAGTAGTGGTGAAGGACAGAGGTCAACTTCCTTATCCAGGTCTTGTGACGAAGTTATTCAGACATTTGAATATTCAGCCTCCGCAAATTCTTTGTGCTCGATTGTGCGATCATATGGTGGTAGGACTGAAAATGGTGACTAAAATGCGTTTGAAGGAACTAAGCAAGGCGTTGGAGAAATTCAAGGAGAAGACTCCAGTCAAAACTCATCAAAGCTCTTCTGCAGCAAAAAGAAAAGGGAAGGAGCCCATGGTTGCTCCATCCAATAAAAGAAGAGCTCTCATCGTTGAAGATGAAGATGATGAGGAAAACATCACCATTTCTGCGATGGCTTTGAAGAATCTGAGTCGTTCTGTTCCAGAGAAAGAATCAGAACAGAGGACGAAAGAAGCAGAAGAGAAAGAAGGAGAGGAGAAGGAAGAAGAAGAAAGAGATGCTGAGAAGGAAAGAGTTGAGAAAGAAGAAGAAGAGAAAAGAGATCAAGAAGAAGGAGAACCTGAGGGACACTCTTCTCTACCTGAAGGCATGAAAATAGGGGGAGATCAAGAGAAAAGAGGAATGTCCTCATATCCTGCTACCAGTGAGGGAGTCAGTCACTCTTCAGCAGATCCAGAGGACATTTATACCTCTTAATTTCCTGAGGAAGGACATGATGTTTCATCGCCAAATCTGTGTGATTATGCTTATCTGCCATCGTCTGCCTTTACTCCATCAGATCGTGCTGAAGCCAATACGCAGACCGATAATTCAGCTGATTTTCGCAGAATTATGGATATTCTCTTGGAAATGCGAGGTCAGATATATGATTTGGGATGCGAAGTTCAGAATTTGCAAAATGCAAGTCAAGCTTCTTTGGGTTCATTGAATGATCAGATCCAAGCCCTTTCTCTTCAGATTCAGGCTAATGCTAAGGGTGAGGATGTTGCACAACTAAAGAAAGACTTGAAAAGGCTGGAAGGCATCGTTCAGTCAATGAGAGATTTCCAGCTTGTCCAAGTTCCCAAGCATTCTTGAATCTATTCCATTTTCATCTCGACCTTTTTTATGCTGACAAAAAGGGGGAGAGATGCGAGATTTGCAAAACTTTGACTTTACAACCTTTGATTGGTTTGATGTTTGAAGATTGTTTTGATGTTTGACTTTATTTTTGTCTGGATGTGTGGACTGAATTTGGATTTGGACTTGACTCTTATATTAACTACTATTGATATCTTATGGATGGCTTTATCGCATACTGGACTAACCTATTTTCTGTGGTTGCAGATTCTAGCATTATCATTCATCAAGTCATTTATTTTAAGATATCCATATTTGTTTAAGTAACATTTTGCAGGTCAAAGTTATCCAAATCTGCAGGAAAGTTTTGTCACCATCAAAAAGGGGGAGATTGTTGGAGAAATCTTCGTGAAGTATTTTAATGCTAACAAAATGTTTCCATCAGTCTAGTCTGAAGATCTCCAGACTCTGCTATTTAAAGTCTGAAGACCTTCGGACAACCAGACTTAAGACTCAAAGTCTATCCTTATTGACAGTTTCTAATCCGTTGAAGAAAGGCTATCCAAAACTAGATGTTTCATTAAGGATATGACCTTATCGACTGGAGAAGATCTCTTGGTTGGATAAGACATAACGGAATCCTTTATTTGATCATGATTGATTTGAAGATTAAGGATCCAATGATTGGCAAAATATTCTTGGAAGGTTCTACTTATGGAAACCGAGATCCTAATTGTATGGGCGAATAGGATTGATGGGCTATCGACATGTTCCTTTAATAGCTCGAATGATCTTCCTAATTAATTTAGTCCAACGGGTAGATTGGAGAAATTCCTTTGGTAAGTGCCAATGGGTATGATGGCATGAAGGAGTATATAAGGAAGACGTTCCGCTTGTTCGAGTGTGTGCGCGATAGAAGAATTCCAAAGTCTCGAAGCTCCTTGTTGTTTAGTCGATTCCTTTGAGCGAAATCTTGTACGCAAAAGAGAGTCTATATTTGTGAGAAACCTTGAGGAAGTGTGGTAGAACATCTACACTGTGGAATCAAGGAAAAGCTGTGCTGTAACTTCTCTTTTGTTCATAGTGAAATCCAGCCGGTGGGCTGTCAGTACAGAAGAGTGGACGTAGGCTTAGAATAAGCCGAACCACTATAAACCTTGTATTCAATTTTCTCTTCCCTACTCTTTACTTTACTTTGATCGTACTTCATTTTGTTAATCAAAAGAGAACTCCCTTTCTATCGTCTGCCTAGAATCGCTTACGTATCTCGAGAAATTATTTTTGCACCTATTCACCCCCCTTCTAGGTGCTTATACTAGCTATCTCACCTCTCTCTCGGTTTCCCTTTCTCTCTTGGACGACACACACACACACACTCTCTCTCTCTCTCTCTCTCTCTCTCTCTCTCTCTCTCTCTCTCTCTCTCTCTCTCTCTCTCTCTCGGTCGATTTACCCTTATCAATCCGCCTCCCTCTCTTTAATTTTCTTCCCCTACAATCATTTGCAATCATTTGATTGCATGTAGCTGCCCAAAGAAGCCAATGGGGGCAGCCGCACTTGGCTTCTCCTCCATGCCACTTGGCGATTCACATGCAAAGGTTGATGGTCTTCAAGGCTGGGCTGGCCTTAGGCCTTCATGGGCCGGTCGACCAAGGGGTGGCGTGGGCTGGTTGGACGGTCTTTGGGTCTAAAAATCAGCCCATCCTCTCCTATTCCTATTCCATTTAACCCTCATTTAAATTAACACATAATTTCAACTTATAAGCCCACAAAACTTTGTAATTTAAACCAATAAAATTCTACTTATAAAGTGCACCACCAAGAATAAGATTTCTATATCAATTTGCACCTTAATAAAATCCTTGGGTCACTTGTAGACACATCTCCATCCAAACAATCATCCATTACAATGCTCGGCCTTAAATTAATTGAAATTCATTAATTCAATGGCTAATACAAAATCAAATGGCACTTCCATTACCTAATCATGGTTCATGGTACTCCAGAGGTTGTCACGAGATTTTAGGATGCCACATCAACAGCCCCCAATCCGTTAGGGTCGCCACATTGTTTCCTCTACCTGGATATCCTTTTTCTTTATCAATGGACTTCCAAGAAGTCATATGGGGGTTCTTTAATATACTTGATTGGTCCCTGTGCAAAAGTATGGCGGAAGCGTATCCAACAACTCCCTCCCCTATATTTAGAAACGATGCCACCAACTAAACATTTTATAAGTTAAAGCCGAACACTTTTATTTACATAAAACTAGATGGACATCTTTAGTCGGTACATTAAAATGCCGTAGTCTTCTATACTCAACTATACTTCAAAAGATGACCGACATCTTTTGCAACAGTCGTATACTTAAAGTTCATCGATCAGTATCGGCGTCCAAAAGTTCCTTCATTTGCTGTCCTCCTCCTCGCGGTCATATGCAACCACTCGGTCCATCTACTGGTGGCAGTGGTAGCAGATGTATCTTGTCTAGTCTAAAATGTTAGTCCCCAAAAGAGGTGAGTACAACCACTCAGCTGTAAAAGATCCACTAAACTATATCGTGCATAGCCATCACAATCTAATTTCATGCAAGATAGACAAAACATGTATAATTAAAGGAAATGAGTGATGTGCATCCTTTTCATAAAACCTCTCAATGCAACGACAAGTGCAATTTCAAAACTAAGATGCACCATTTCAGTCACACGAAATTATGTACCGACACACCACCAAGCCTCCCCGGAATTACATACTGACATACCACCGAGCCTCCCCGGAATTACATACCGACATACCACCAGGCATCCTAACACTCCCAAGGAACCTCTGAGACTCTACGGACTCAGACATCCAAAGGGCATCGATTCATTCGAACCTTTGGGCATCCCAACTCCCGGGGCACCGTTGACCCGAGGGTTCAACGGTAGCATTAACATCTTAATTTATTTCAACACCAAAAATATTTTCGATGCAATGCCATCAGAAGTCCCATTAGTTTCATGAAAATTTCGGTATTGAACAACATGTCGAATGCCACAAAAACAATCATGTCAGATAACAACTCAAAATGCATTCACCTTTGAGATAAATTGTACAAATTCGGATTAAAACAGCTCAAAAATCAGAATGCACAGTTTTGATAAAAATTTTGGAAAAACCTCCAAACGAACTCAGAAAATTCTAAAATTTTGATATGATGTAAAAAAGACCTAAAGGAAGGAATTTCATGAAGAGTACTAAGTCAAATTAGTCATGTATAGAGAGTAATAAATCACATAACTCAGTCCAAATTTCTCTGTAAAATTCGACAAGGTTGCTGGGTTAGACTCGACCTATTTTGGGTAGTGCGGTTTCAATAGAATCCTACACCTAGACCACGGCTATTTTCACTTCCAAGAATTCACCACAAATTAGTCCTTTTGACTATAGCTCAACAGCACTGAAAATGCATAGAGAAAATCAAAACTTTTCCTCGATTTCATGATTCCGTTCTATCTCAATCATCCGAAATTCAGCTTTCAACATTCAAAATCTAAATACTTCCAAGTCTATTGCACTACATCAGACAATAACAGCATCGCATTACATAGGTTAGTAGACTTTCACTTGCCTCAAGTCCTATGGCTCAACGGCAAGCAAAAATAGAAACTTGCGGGCCTCGGGCGTGGCTCAATGGCGGCAAAGACGGGCGGGGTCAATGGCAATGGCGCACAAGCATGGCTGAGGATGGTCCTTCTCCTTTTTCCTCTCACACTTGCTCGTCACTCTCTCACTCTCTCACGGACTCTCTCTCTCTCTCTCTCTCTCTCTCTCTCTCGCTTGCTGGTTGTTTTGCTCGGTTAATCTCTCTCCTCTCTCAAAACCGAGCCAACTGCTGACTAATTAATTAATTTGCATGTATTTTCCTTCGGTGGCTGCACGCACACAAGACAGCTGGAGAATGGCGTGTCTTTAGCATGCAGCTCCTTGAACAATTGCTGACAGCCTATACCGAAGCAACGTGGCTGTTGCTGATCTTCCTTCGGTCAAAAATCCCAAAACTTGTTGACTCCATTTTGTCGACAATGAAAGGAGGCTTGGGTTAATTGGGTCAGAAATTTTGTGGCCGTACGGTCCTTAATACACGGCCCACATTTCTCCAAAGATTAATCCTTAAACTTCTGTACATGTATGGAGCATTCTCGGTTTCATGGTCTCCATGGAAATCAACTAATCTCCTCTTATTCAATCCACCTCATGTACAAGTACGTGACTAAAATTCTTGCATAGAAAAAGAACTCGACAAGGCTGCATGGTGATTAAAATTCGTTTCTTCACTTGCTGATTCGCATAATAAAAAAGACATGCATGGTCCTCATGCACGGTCCAACTTCTCCAAAATTTAACTCTTAATTTCAGCATATGCAAGTGCTGAAAAGTAATTACTAACATGGCTGCACGGGGTCGCAACAATGTGCATGGGACGTTCGGTTTGTAGGGTACACAATTGGACGGCTAAAATCAATACAAATGATATCTACACCTTATAGCACAAACCCCATTCTTACTAGAGATAGTACATAGGAACAAGGCTATACCTCATTCGACGGTCGAACCATTTCTAAATGTGACCCCTCGGCTCGATGGTGATAACAAAACAATGTCCGACGATACTTCCATCACTTAGTCACGGACCGTCGTATATTCGAGGGTCGTCAAAATTTCCGGATGCCACAAAGACATTTTTTGTCGTTATCAAACAAATAGAATTGGAGTAGAAATTTTATATCGTTATCAAATGGTTATTTTTGCTTAGAAACTCATCTAGAAATAGAAATAGAAAAATCAATTTCTCTTACAAAAATCAATTTCTGGCCAGAATGGTTATCATTCACGCCCTAAGACACTAGTGGTTTGAGTCCATTGAAGAGGCTGGTCATGGAAAGCCCATTTGTTTGCATGGCCCAGATCCACAAAGCCCTTGTTTAGTCCATATTCGAACCGAGCCCAGTGTCAGCTTTGATTAAAAATTAAAGAAATAAATATTAGAAAAATAAAACTAAGAATTAAACAAGATAAAAACAAAAAATAGAAAAAGATCATAAAAATAGGCCTTGATTAGATTGTTAGATGTTAGCATTAGATTTAGTTTAGTGTCATTTAGTTACTATTCACATAATTTAGGTAATTTCATGATATTTTCTAAGTTTAGTTTAGGCTTAGATAGATTAGATTTTTTTATTTAAAGAAATTGTATAATTCAATTTTTAAGCTCATGGAGATGCTGTTTTAGAGCTTAACAATTAGGCCGTATAATATTTTTTTACCTGACATTGTATCTTACCATACTTTGTTTTTTACTCACCTTTCATTATTACTCTTGATGTGCCCATGATTTCCGTTATTTTGATTTCTGTGTCGTTATTCATTTTTTCTTAGTTGGAAGGTTAGGTTAGACACTAGGGTCATAATAAACATAAAAAGATATTGCATGGGCACTAAGTGAACGGGAATTTTAGGACTCATAATTAGATAAAGACCACATGGGACACTTAGTCAATAATTGATCAAGTTAGGTACCAAAAGTGTATTAGTTGAATAACTAGTGTAATTAAGTCCCAAATCTAAAACACTTGTTGCTTAGGAGGTAGGAGGCGAGTTATTCCTCATGTTTCACTTTGTTTCTAGTCAACCCAATACTTTAGTGGATATAGCATTCTTACAATATAAATCAATTAAAATGAGCATTCCAAAGCTGTGTGTGGTAAGGGTTTGGAAGAATCCATGCCAGTAACTGTTGATCCCAAATTTGACATATCTCTAAATTCGACCACCCCTCGTGCAAACCTTTTGTATTTATAAAAAATGAAAGAAGAAAAACGCATGGCCCTTTCACTTCAGAGGAATCGAACGACATGGCATGATGACTGGACAACGAAAGAATGCACGCGCTTGTATCCATTGAATGTGTTGAACATGCTGCACATTTCAATGCTCCTGCTGCACTGTCTCCCCATGCTCACATGCCCCATCCCTCGCTGTCTTTGCTAGCGTCCAGAGTCAAATCTCTCTCTCTTCTCTCTCTCTCTCTCTCTCTCTCTTCTCTCTCTCTCTCTCTCTTCAGGGGCACTTCCCATGTGCCTGACTGCACTATCCTTCCCCTTCTCTGATTTTATTATTTTAGGTTTTTTTTTTCTTTTTCAAGTGGAGTGACTCCTGATTGGCCTTTATGGTTTCCCAAGGAGCCTTAATCTCATCGTCTACTTGCTAACGTAGAACGTTCGGTGAGAAATAGACAAGTGCAAAAGGGAGCCGGCCAAGCTTTCTAGGTATTGGTACTTTTTTTTTACCCTTTTTCAAGTGGAATGACTCCTGATTGGCCTTTATGGTCTCCCAAGAGTCTTTACAAATTTCCGAAGTTGTTAAAAAGTCTAAAGACATCTCATCGTCTACTTGCTAATGTAGAACGTTAAGTGAGAAATAGACAAATGCGAAAGTGAGCCGGCAAGCTTTCTAGGTATTGGTACTTTTTTTTTTTTTTTTTTTCCCTTCCTTTTTCAAGGAATGATTCCTGATTGGCCTTTATGGTCTCCCAAGGAGTCTTTAAAATTTTCCGAAGTTGTTAAAAAATCTTAAGAGATCTCATCGTCTACTTGCTGATGTAGAATGTTAGGTGAGAAATAGAGAACTAAAAAAGTGAGCCGGCCAAGCTTTTAGGTATTGGTACTTTTTTCTTTTTCAAGTGGAATGACTCCTGATTGGCCTTTATGGTCTCCCAAGGAATCATTGAAAATTTCCGAAGTTGTTAGAAAGTCTCAAGACATGCCATCGTCTACTTGCTAATGTAGAACGTTAGGTGAGAAATAGACAACTAAAAAGTGAGGCGGCCAAGCTTTTTTAGGCGTTGTTACTCTCTTGCCTCGTTCATATCCAAAACCTCAGCTCATGACTTAGCTAGGCCACGCCACACCAACCTTTTTTCTCTTTAGGTGAGAGAGATATCTAAAAGTAATAAGCTTCCTATCTATGGCAAACTCAGAGCCCAGAAAGAGTAGTGATGCTGCACAAACATCGGGAGGTGAGTACCAAGTGTTCTTGAGTTTCAGAGGACCCGACACTGGTCATGGATTTACAGATTTTCTCTACCATGGCTTGGTAGCTGCTGGAGTCCATGTATTCAAGGTGGATGATGAACTCTGCATTGGCAAAGTGATTGGTGATAAACTTCTACATGTTATCGACAACTCCATACTCTATGTACCCATCTTCTCTCGAACTTATGCTTACAGTAAACGGTGCCTCGAAGAGCTTGCACTCATAGTAGACATTGTCTCTAAGTCCAAGGACCAAAAAAGTATTCTTCCCATTTTTTATGACGTTGAACCTGAGGATGTTAAACTTAGGACTCCACTTTATAGCACTGCCTTTGAGAAACACAAGGAGGACTTTCCTATGGAAGTTGAGGCTTGGAGAAAGGCTCTTGCAGAAGTTGATGATATCAAGGGATGGAATGTCAAAAAGGATCAAAGGTAATATCCGTTCAAGATCCCTGCCTATTTCTTCTTTTTTCTGTTTTAGGGGATAGAAGTTACCCTATGAAATGATTTCTTTTATTTATTTTTAAAGGAAAATATTGAAAACAACCTGCAATTGCTGCTCTCATTCAACCTTACATCTTCTACTTTTAATTTCTTCCCCGAAATTTTCCCTTGCCATGTCAATAACTTCAATTTGATCTGCATTCTCACTTATCAAAATAAACAATCTGTATCTTCAGACAGAAATTTCTACCCAAAAAATCAATTTACCCATGTGATAAGAGTATCAGTTTCCATTTTCTATGTACGGTGAAAAGACGAAAAGCATCAGAGATCCTATCTGGTGCCGACTTTATTTTATATACATTTGTGAGTTCTCCTCAACAAACATCAATTACGCAAGGAAACTAGGATTCTGGGAAGAAAAAATCACGGTGATGCATTTGTAAGAAATTAATCTAGTCAACTAATGAAAGTGCTTGTGTGCATGGCAGCCAAGCAGAGATTATCAAATTAGTTGTTGAAAAGGTTTTGGAGAAGCTGGAGATAAAACGAGAATCAGTGACTGAACATCTAGTTGGACTTGATCATCGGGTGAAATTCTTAACACATCTTTTAGATGTTGACCATTGTGATGTGCAGCTCATTGGAATTTATGGAATGGGTGGCATCGGTAAAACAACCATTGCCAAGGTCATCTTCGATAAACTCTCTTTCCACTTTGGAAAGTGTTGTAGCTTCCTTGAGAATGTCCGAGAAAGCTTGTTGACTAAGGAGGGCATATTACAGTTGCAAAAGAAATTATTATATGACATTACTGGTTTTGGATCTGCAGAACAATTAATGGACAGTGAGCAAGTAATGAGGAGGATTGGAGACACACTCAGCACTAAGAAGGTCCTTGTAGTTTTGGATAATGTTGATAAAAAAGAGCACATTAACAAACTAATAGGAGGTTATTCATTACATTCAGGATCTAGGATAATTATTACAACAAGAAACAAAATTGTTCTAAATGTTAAGGGACTTAAAGATGAAATTCTATGCTATGAGATGTTAGAGATGGATGATGCTCTTGCACTTCAGCTTTTTTGTCAGCATGCCTTTGGTACAGAATTTCCTTCTGATATTTATCATGGGCTTTCAAGTAGAATTGTCTCAATTACGGGAGGGCTCCCTTTGGTTATAGAAGTAATAGGTTCGTTACTTAATGGGAAAGACGAAGCATTTTGGAAAGAGACATTGGTTAGGTTAAGGGATGTACCTAAGGAAGACAAAATGGAGATGTTGAGGATTAGCTATGATAACCTAGACAAATATCAACAACAAATTTTTCTTGATATAGCATGCTTCTTGTTCAATGAGAATAAGACTGATGCAATTTACATGTGGGCCGATTGTCAATTATATCCCATAAGAGGACTTAAAATCCTTACCGATAGACGCTTGATAAAGATATTGGACAATGATAAGATCTGGATGCACGATCAACTTAAAGACCTAGGAAGGCGTATTGTCCGTCAAGAAAGTTTATTCGACCCAGGAAAGCGCAGTAGGTTATGGATTGCACAAGAGGCACTCGAAATCATAAGAACCAAAAAGGTAAGTAAGACATGTCCCATTTTCAAATAGAATTTGTAAATCTTGGAATTAAGGATTCCTTTTTTGTTCAAATCTTTACTAATTGTTTCCTGTTCATTTGAATTGTAAAACATAGTAGTTGGAAGTTGATAAATTTCCTCCCATCATTTCAAAAATTTTACTTGCAGAGGAAGGATGAGGTTCAAGCACTTAAGATATTTAGATGTGGTGACTCCATAGAGATTACAGATGAAGAGTTTGAAAGGTTACAAAACCTAAGATTCCTCGAGCTAAATTGGGGAACTTATGTTGGGGACTTTGCAAGGTGTCATTCAAATTTGAGATGGTTTTCTTGGTATTCTCCTGGGGACTTTAGGGCAGACAATATGTATTTGGATCGTCTTGTCGTTTGTAAACTTGACACTATTGACTTCAAGGATGATTCAACAGCATGGAATTTGATCAAGGTAAATTATATGTTTTAATTCTAGTTTGATAGTTCCCATGTTTACCAGGCAATGGTTCTCACACTTAAAATGCCATCTATTTTTGTAGAGGGCACAAAATTTGAAAGTTCTATCTATTACTCGATGTTTTGGCATAAAAACAATCCCAAACTTCTCCAAATGCTCGCGTTTAGAGAGGTTGACTCTGGCAGATTGCTTCGGTCTAAAGAGAATTGAGAGCTTCATTGGAAATCTAGGGTTGTTGATTGAGTTAAAGATTGAAGAGTGCAAGCATATTACAGATTTGCCTGAAGAATTAGGGGCATTGGTGAAGCTTAAGCACTTTTCATTGTCGGGGTGTAGAGGGTTGAGAGAACTTCCGGATTCCCTTGGAAATTTAACCTCATTGGTAAAGTTGAACTTATCAGGTACAAGCATTGCCAAACTTCAAAACTCCCTTTTAAAGTTGGAGTTATCAGGTACAAGCATTGCCAAGTCAGACAAGGTGCGGCATTTTCTTCATCAATATACAGTAGATGTGCATGAATTGATTTGCTTTAGTTTCAATTTGATGCTATTATTCAGAAAAACAACACAAATCGTAAAAAGTCAAACATTATTCTGAAATTTACGTGAACAAAAATATATTTTTTTCAATCCAACAATGAAAAACTATCAGAGAGATCTTTAAATGGTTTCAAATACATGAGTGTTCTTCTGGCATGTTCTTTGTAATTTGAAATGTTGTTTGGTATAAAGTAAATACACATATAGAAGTAATATAAGCTGTAATTTTTAATTATACTTTTTGTTATATAACCGAGTGTTTGATATTATGTAATATTATATGTGTTTATTTTGATGTCACAATATTTATCAATAATTGCCCTCTTGAACTTTGATACTGTTGCACAATATCCGCAAACTTCGAAAAATTATAGAATCCCCCCCCCCCCAAAAAAAACCTTGGAATTACTGTTGCATCCATTAGCTTTTCGATATGCATAACTATTACAATGGACCGACTCAAGAATTTTCTTAACTAATTTTATCAACCATGCGTCATTTTGTATTTTCTTAACTCCATAAACCATGGAAAGTCTTCAAAGAGCAAGAAATATTTACTTAAGGCCCTTAAAAAAAAAAGAAAAAGAAAATTCTAAATTAACAGTTGAAATGTATGTGGATTACGGATTCTTGTATTTTGTTAGTATCTAAATAAAACAAATAAGTAAAATGAACATGAGTGGAATATGAATATGAATATGAACTCTTGTGCGAGTCAAGGAAGGAACAAAATTTGAAAGAAAGTCTTATATGTTAGAGAAAGCTTCGCTTCCTTTTTTGGCCAAATGTCCCCCTTTCTTTAGCCACACGATATCCTAAAAAAAAAAAAATCGCCATTTTTTGTTGCACTGTAATTACTTTACTCTCCCTCTCTTCATAGACAAAGGCTGAAGGCGGGGAAAAGGCCACGGCTTGGACTCGGGGGACGAGCAAAGAATATTGCAGCCATGTAATGACTGTGAGTGATAAGTTGAGACGGCTGTAAGCTGATTCTCTCGTTTCTTCTCTTAGGTCGCTGATTTTTATTTTGCGTTAGTCACTTATCTCTACTACCATTTGGCGTTGGATATTTGCGTTTCCTAAAGTAATCTTTCCTCCCTCTTTTGAAGTTGCCATCTTGTGTTGGACTTTAACTACTTAGATTGCACATTTTTATATTTTCTAGTCACTTATCTCTCCTTGACTTTTTGGTATTGGATAGTTTTGGTTCTTCAATATTGCCATTAAACTCATTTAATCATTGAATAAAAAAAATTGCTTTCGTAGATAAGATATTAGATGATAAATTACAAATTATAGATTCCAAAAACACAGCTTGAAACGTCTGCGTTTAGATGATACTGCGTGATTTAATGCTTAGTCGTACGAAACGACTACGAGTCGCCTAACTTTGACTAAGGCGAAATAGACTCTGGTTGACTGGATCTCCTACATAACACTAACTCCAGATTCTCACCACATGCACTCGTTGGCTTCTTCCTCTGCTCGACTTCTTCACTTCTCTCTCTCTCTCTCATCTCTCTTATTCAACAGGATGAAAAGAGACAAACCAGCAGGTTTCTTAGACCTTTCTCTCTGAAATTTACATTTACTTGAAATATATAAACGTCAGTTCTGTCAAATGCAACACACGAAAACATGCCGGTAAGCTCTCACCCTCAGCTGTGCCTGTATATATTTGGAATCGAGTATCTAGCTTTTATCACCTTCAACTTTTCTTTAGCGATCTAGGACTTTTAGTTATAGTGGTTGAAGAGAAAGTGGTCCTTAGTTGGGCTAAAAGGGGTTTATTTTGACGTTGCTTCCTTTGTTTTTGTGGTTACAGACAGCGGTGGTGAAGGTGGATTGGGCAAGTGAGAAGGAAAAGAAAAAGGCCATTGAGACGGTCTCAAAAGATGAAGGTATAAATCAGATCAAGCTTTCTTCTCGCTTCTGTCTCTCTAATTCTCTTAAAAAGAGCAAGCCCAAGATCTTAATTTCTGCAGTTAAGTCAAGTCAATACAGAGTGTGAATTTCGCTTTTTATGGGCAGCTGTCAAGTCGTTTTCGGTGGACAACGACAAGAAGATTCTGACGATTGCCGGATATATGGATGTGGAAAGCCTCGTGCGGAAGCTGAGAAAACAGTTTCCCTTTGTCCAAGTGATCAGCAAGGAGAACGACAACATAAACGAGCCGTCGGAAAACTCGGAGGCCGATCCGCCCAATGTCTACCCGTTTGTATGGGCCGCCCTTAGCCGATAAGGCCCACTCTGCGTCATGGGATGATCAGCCAGCGGATTTAAGGAGGGTTCGTACATAATTGCAAAAAGTTACCGATGACACGGCGATTCAAGAAACAACAAAATAAGGAGACAAGTTACCGAAGTGCTCAGGACTCAACCGCTCTGAAGATAATGCGAAGCAATTACTAAAATCCCTCCGACCATCACGGGAATAGTTTGAATTTGAAATCATAACCGTGCGGCGGTTACCTTTTCGGTTAGCTATAAATAGCCGTTGAGGGATTGCTGTAAAGGGGACCGGAAATCGCTACTCGAATCCCAATGATCTTTTATTCCTTTTCTAGTATTTTAGATTCTTTTGTTTCCTTTATCCATAGTTATTGCAGTTAGAATTTAGCATTTCTTTTCCGAACCAACACAGAATCCAAAACACACATAAAAGCCGAAGAGCCAACCTTCGGCAAAAGGTATTTCATCGAATTCATCTCCTGGCGAAACAATCCCTATCTTAAGTTTGATATTTTAGTTTTTGAAAAACCTTGGAGTTTGTTACTTGAGCTCCTAAAGTAAAAAAGGGGTTTTGACAATTTTTAGAGGATGTTCCGTGGTGACTAAAATCCATTGTTGTGGTACACGTTCATTGTGACAATTAAGCAACGATTGGAAAGGCACATCATGTAATATATAATGGTAAGTTTAGATATATTCGCCGTAGACATAATACCATAAGGCAGTTACTCTCAAATGGAATGATTTTTTTAAACTTTGTAGAGTCAAAGAAAAACATTTCGGCTTCATTGACAAAAGGTTGTTAACATCTAAATTTTGCCTATTTATTTAGAATTTAATCGCTTAGAAAATTAAGAATTAATTTCTAACCCCTAAACAACAAATTTTTCATTAAATTGCATTGCATATAGATATCTGGAATGTTTGAATTACTAGAATTAATATTTAAAAAATATAAAAAAATTAATTGAAAATTAAATTGGTTAAAAATTAATTAAAAATCAAATTAGTTTTTTAAAAAAAGTGAAGTGAGGCCGGACCAGGGCCAGCCTTAGCCTGGCCCCTTTTTCTTTCCTTCTCTTTTCCCCTTGCCGGCCAACCACCTCTTCTTCTCCTCCGACCTAGCCCCTTTACCCTTTTCTTCTTCTCTTTTTCTCCCCCAACGTAGGCCAGCCCACTTCTCTTCCTTTGCTAACCCAGCCCCTATTTCTTTTTTTCCTTCTCTCCTCGTTCGGTTGGACGCTACCTCGATGACAAAAGAAACAAGGATGAAGGACGGTGTACAAGCGAAGGATGATAACGAATATTGCACTCGATGCATTTGGTACACCCCAGCTAGCAACAACCAGCATCGTCCTTAGAGAGAGAGGACTAAGGTGAGCTTAAAAGAGAGGTCAAGATGGGGATTTTGGGGGGCCTTCTTGGGCGAAGAAAGAGAAAAACAAGGATATGAGCGAAAGAGAATGTGGGAGTGAGAGAGAAGAACTAGGAGGGTCTTTGGTAGTGAGGGCACCATGAGTGCGAATGGAGCGAGGGACCGAGAGTAGAGAGTAAGAATATTGGTAAATTAGGTTTATACTAAATGACATAATTATCATTATATTGTTTTAGCCCTAAACCCTATGTATATATTGTAAATTATTTTATTAATTCAGGATACGTTTGCTTAAACTCTACATGGTATCAGAGTAGTGATCCTTAGAGCCATTCCTTTTTTTTTTCCTTGCTCATTGTGCAAGCCTTCCTCTTTGTGCAGCCATCCCTTAAGCAATATATGGCCCTTCTCTGATTCGACCAAATTGATTCCATCGCAAGCAGCTATTCCTTCGGCCACAAATCATAGGGCAGTTGAGTCTTAAGCCTTTTCAGCCATCATTCTTGCACATGAGCTACCGGATAGCCCATATTTTATGCATCCTTCTGATAACCCTAGATCTAATCTCGTCCGCATGGTCCTTACGGGTGACAATTACAATAATTGGTCCCATGCCATGGAATTTCCCCTTTTCACCAAGAACAAGATGGTGTTTTTCTTTTTTTTTGTGACCCAAGAAGCCCGTACAGCCGGCAGCCGGCGAATAAACCTAGGGGGACACGTAAGTGGGAGAGCTCACCACCCCCAGCATCCCACTTAAGACCCCAAGCGACCGTGAGGGGATTCGAACTCCTCCTCTTCATGAGGGGGAGAGAGCCCAAACCATTGCAACCACCAAGGCGATGATAGAACAAGATGGTGTTTGTTACTAAAGAAATTGAAAAATTAGCTGTTGCTGATCCTGTCTATTAGGGGTGAGCATCAGTCCAGGGTCAACCCTAGACTGGCCCAACCCTACCGGTCCTGGTTCAATTCCCACAAAGATTGGGTCGATCCTCGGTCCTAGGATTCCTAGATCAGTACTGTACGAGTTGGTCTTCGGTCCTTGGAGTTTAGGATTGGTCCAACCCAACCAACCCTGATTTTATATATATATTATTTATAATTTTTTATATAGAGAAAACCTTCAAATAAATGGAAAACCTTCAAATAAATGGCGTCAATAACATTAAATAGCTCTTTAATAAAGAGTTCAAGTAATTTTACATTATTTTTTATTAACTTAGATTTTTAATGTATTTTATGGCTTCGATAGTTATAATTTATGAATGAGGAAAATATTTTTGTAAGGAGTCCTCATGGCGTCTAAAAAGAGCATAAACAGCTCTTTACGACATCCTCCTCTAGTACTCGTTCTTTATGTCTTATTTGTTTTCTTAGTCTTCAATTTTCTAAAATTGAAAGAAACAACTTCTCCACTCGCCACTCGACACTCGCCTCGCTCGCTTTGGGTCACTCATGCTGCTTGCCGCTTGATGTTCGCTTGGCTTGTTGCTCCCCACTCGACACTTGACACTCACTCTATTCGACGCTCACCCCACTCAACTCTTACCGCTTGCCTTTCTTAGCTGACCTCACTCATCATCGAACCCATTGGGTAGGTCCGATCCTCGGTTGCCCTTTTAAGGAGTACAAAAATTAAATAAAAGATTATTGATTAGTCCCAATTGACCTTGGAACCAAACTAAACCCATGGAGTCAATCCGGTCCTCATTTGCTTTTTCAAGGAGCACAACAAATAAAATAAAAAATTATCGATTGGTCCTAGGTTGATCTTGGAACCGGACCAAACCCACTAGGTCGATTTGGTCCTCGATCCCAAGCTCAATAGGGTCGGTCCTTCGTTCCAAAAATTGAGGACCAGTATTGTGCAAGTTGGTCCTAGGGTTAGAGGGTGGACTGGCCCAACTCGGACCATACTCACCCCTACTATCTATGCATCTTGGATTCGTGCTAACAATATATACATAGGGTTTAGGGTTAAAAAATACAATGAAAATTATGCCCTATAGTATAAACCTAATCTACCAATACAATGACAATTTGGCTCATTAAATCATCACCAAACAATAAGAGAATTGGCACTTGTTTCAATTCCTCATGGGTCTCAATTCGAGGCATATTAATGTTATTAGTTAGATTTTACTAATGGATAAGTTACCTAGTGTTGTACGTGCATATGCCCTAGTTTTTTCAAGATGAGTCACACCACCATTGTCACGATCCCAACCCCATCTTTATGGTCACAAGAGACAAGGGTTACTTTCGTGACGTCCTAGGCTCATCGCCATCCCGATTCTTTTTATTTCGTTATTATGCACATGCGAAAACGTGAATAAACAACTCACTGGACAAACAACAGCTGGAAGATTGTGACCTATATCAAGCAGAACACACTAATTTATATTATAACAATACTTTTACAAGCCCTTCCTCTACGGGCTATTTTTTCTTTTTACATCATAGTACAAGTTTTCCACATAGGCCAAGGGAAATCCTATCTCCTTTGACTGCAGCTCCCAAAACTGACGTGAGACTTCCATGCCTACAAGACTGAAAGATGAGGGGTGAATTTTGAGGAAACTCAGTAAGTAAAATTCCTAGTTTTCTATTAGGAAAGCATCTCACCATCAAAACCTAGCAAGTACAGCACTCGCAAATAGTGTCGATGGTAGATCAATTGCAATTCTATTGCCACCTCTTGACTATCTATATGTGATCTACTTTGAACTTACCAAATAAGTCATTTCACCAAACAAGATTATCAACAACACATAGCAACATGTTTGATAAGTTTATTAACCGTATACCATAGTTTTAGGGGCTTACAACCGTGGCCTAGGCATCTGGCTTCAAGCCAGGCATCGCATACTTTCAGGGGCTTTCTGGCTCAACCAGGGTATCCGGCCATTAAGCCAGGCATCCCATACTTTTAGGGGCTTCCTGGTTCAACTAGGGCATGCCATCAAGTTAGTCATCCCATACTTTCAAGGGCTTCCTAGTTCAACTAGGGCATCTCGTTAAATGAACGATGCATCGCTACCAATGCTATATGACAACGGGCGCTTTTTCCTCTTTAAGTGCACACGCATAAGTGTATCACACAACTTGGTTCTTATCTTTTCTATTAGCTGACACATGCATGGCCCGAAGGTGTGCTCATTCATTCATGTGTACCATGAGTCCTCGCACTAAACTAATAATATGCCGGGAAACGATCCTTGGTCCCCAACTTGAACCGATCACTTAGCGTCGATCCCTACACCGAACAAGGCTCGGAAACAACACGCCTCAATGTCGATCCAAGACCTCGAGGCTTGGGTATACCTCACTTTAGTGATGATCCCAAGCTTGATGGACCTCGGCTCCAACCTGATGTGAACATACCACGTACCATGAATGACCCTCAGCTTTTAGTTTGATCCAACGCCAAGCACAAAGTCCCCACGTCCACTTGGACTATGAAAATTGGCATGCTTAGTGCCTTATCAAGACCTTGTGGATTTGGGTGATCCACGTACTGATCAAGGCATAAGATCGACAAGCCTCAGTGTCAATTTAGGACATTGCGGCTTTAGGCAATTCTCGCACCAAGTGAAACTTGGACCCGGCATCCTATTTATGCCGAAACTAAGGCTTTATGGCTTGGAGCGACCTTACCTTGCAATGAACTCAACTCAAATGAACCTTGGCCTCATTTTGGGTGTGAACAACTCAAGCATATGTTCAAGCACAAACATGAGCAAAACCATACAAAAGATCCAACATCCTACCCACGGTTTGACGGGTGAGCACTGTTGACACCTAAATTTTGACAATCTGATCATTCACCTATTGCATTAAAAATTAGGGATTAATTTTAATCCCTAAACAAAAATATTAGAATTAAATTGCATAACATATAGTTTTAGGAGCATTTTTTTTATTGCATTTGCATTGGACTAGTGATGGATGGGTTTGACTTGATGATTCTAAACTTTAATCAGACGAGTTGGATTAAGCTCGCAGCAAGAGGAAATTGGCCAAAGCATGCTATTCTCTAATGACCAAAAATTGACTTATGAGGAATGACGATTCGATATATTCAGTAAATCTTTCATATATTCATGCAATATACACATTGTGTCACGTCCCGAACCTCGAGCATGCACACATTCCTTGGTGGTCGATAAAACTTGCGACGTCCCAAGACGCATCGTCGACCCAATCGATTATGCACATACAGAAGTGAAATAAAAACCCCTGACAGCAAACATGGGATAGAAAAGTAGGACAACAAATTCATAAACAAAACACGCCTTTATAAACAAACTAGTCTGTCTACAAAAATATCGGCCCTAAAAAAGAAGTTGTCCTACGACCCATTAGTCGGACACATTCATCAATCCTTCATACTCCACCTCCATAGGTTTCGGGGGCTTCGAGTCCTCCACAACCCCATCGGGAGGGTCAGCTGCACCCTCGCCTGGAGCGGCGTTGACCGCAACGGCGGGGATATCAAAATCCTAAAGGAGACCATCCCTATATCCATTGAGCCTATGGCAAAACCATGCCCTGAATCGATGTGGTACCCTCTGAGGTAGGCCCTCATCGATCGAGATAGTGGTCACTACGAGCTCATAGACCCAGTGACTCCTGGGGACAGGGACATCTATACTCCACTCTGAAAGTGCTAGTATGAACAAAATAAAGGAGATAGGGAAGAGAATAAGAACACAATATTTATAGTGGTTCGGCTTAATCCAAGCCTACGTCCACTCTCCCACGCTAACAGCCTTCTTGGCTGGATTCCACTATGCAATCAACAAGAGATTACAACTTCGAGTGCAAACACTTAGTAGTAGATCACACTATCTCACTAAGTCACTCTTTTGGTATTTCTCTCACGATTACAAACGTTTAAGCTCTCCAAAGACAAGTATATAATTGAAGGTCGCTCAGACTTTGGAATTATAAATTCTACGCTCCGTCTCTTACTTGCTCATCGGTCCTTCATCTCCTTAAATACTCCTCCACTTCCAAACTAGCCGTTGGACAGCATCCCGGAGAATCGTCTTCCAATATACCCATTGGACAGCTCTGTATCTAGAAGATTTGGTAGCCATTGAGTGACAAAGGTAAAATCCCAAATTGATTCCGATCGCCCATACAAACGAAATCTTGGTTTCCATAAGTAAAGCTTCTTCGTATATAAAGTTCTTGTCTTCAATCAAATCAATCTTGATGTGGAATCCAAACCAGATCACTAGCCGTTATATGATTGGGCTTGAGTTACGATTCATCGTAATCTGGATGTAAAGTCTGAGTCTTTAGACTTTACGATATGAGTCTTGAGACTTTACAATCTAGGTCTTGAGACTTTACAATCTGAGTCTTGAGTCTGACAGTCTTCAGACTTTGACACAGAAGTCTGGAAATCTTCAGAATATACTGGACATATGTTACGTTCAGTCTTGGTCATCTTCGACTTTGATAAAATCCTTTAGATGTTTTATCATCTGCATGGTCTATTACTCAACCATCAAACATGTTAGTAGCCTTTGATTTATTTTGTCATCTTCAAAACATCATAAGGGATTTCCCTAACAATCTCCCCTTTTGATGATGACAAAACAATCTCTGAATATGCAGATTTGTAAACATACTTTTAAATCAAAGGATATCAGAAGATAGAAAATAAATTGAGCATAACAATATATAGAAAAATAATCGCAGCTCAATATTATGCCATAAATAATATCAACCAATCAGCACATATGCATATTCATATCTTCTCCCCCTTTTTGTCATAATCAAAAAGCGATAATAATAGATTCACGTAGAGAATGATAACAAATATTTTGCATGAATCACAATTTCCAAAAATCAGCTTTTATAAAGTAAGTCGAATATTAAAGATATGCAATATAGCTCACTTCGATTATTACATTCTGAATCCAATAAAAATCACCGATGCATCATGAAATTCACGTACACTTTTTGTCATAATAAAATGATAATATCAATACAAGATTTATTAATGACAAAAGGTAATAAAAGATGCACTAACCGGATTTTTTAGACAAATTCTGACACATTTACCTTTCCTTCCATTCATAATAAGATCACGATCAATCCAAAAAGATTTTTCCATAATTGATCAAAGCTCCCCCTCAATTTGTTGCATTTTTGAGATGATCACGATTCTTTTCCTTTTCTTTTGGATTTGATTTCTCCCCTAGATAGAATATATCTTCAATTGTCGTAGGAGATATTTTCTGATTGCACCAAAATTTGCGTAGATTCGCAATCATCCTTCCCTTAAAAATTTCCTGCAATCAACTCATTTCCCTTTTTGGTATCCATCAATTTGGATCCTTCCATTTCGTTAGAGTAAAATATATAATCTCTATAATCAAATATTCTTTCTTAATTCATCGTAACAAAGTATTCAAAGAAAGAATATTATGCACAATAATATTTTGAAAAATAAATTCTCACTTAGTCATAATACGATAAAATCAGGGAGAATGAAATCTTTGAATATCTAAGAATATCTTGCATCATCACGTAAAATAGATTTTCACTTTGCAAAATATAATTAGATCTGAGAGTATAAAATTAGACAAAATAATCTGAATTATCTCAGATAATCACACGTGTTAAATCAAATCTCAACTCACAAATCACAAAAACAAATCATACGATTCTTTCTTCCATAAAGAAAAATATGATCATTATAAAATCTCAATCAACCAAGGATATATCAAATATCAAGCATAATGAGAAATTGAGAATAAAAAATTCCTTACCAAATCCTCTTTCTTCTTTCTTCTTTATATCCTGCAAAAATAACTTATCTTTTCTTTGGTACCCATTTTTTCTTGGGTCCATGAGAGTTAGCAGAATATGTTGCTTTTATCCAATTTTTCTTAATAAGTCTCCAGACTTGAGAAAGATCTTGTTGCCTAAGTCGAGAATTCTCCTTTTAAGTTCAAAAATCCTTTTAAGAGAAGATTTAAGATTTGAACAAAGCTCATTTATATATTTTGAAACTTTGAAAGGAATTGCTGAATGACTTACCTTGATTTCCTCATCGTATTCTGAGTGCGGTTCGAATCGACTCTGATTTTGGGTCTATGTCTGAGTGAGACTTTGATTCTGAGTCTATGTCTGAATCAGACTTTGATTCTGAGTCTGTGTCTGAATCAGACTCAGATTTTGAATGTGCCATCAAGCATATATTTTCTTGATCATCATCTTCTTTCATGATTCTTTTATGGCCATTATGCTTGTATTGACTTCTTCCATCGAAGTTCCTTCCTTTTCTACTCAGCTTTTTGAATTTCTTGACCATAAAGGCAAGTTCTTCGTCGTCCATGTCATTTTCTGAATCTGTTTCATCAAAAACAGCATTAGATATTAAAGCGATGGACTTCTTACCTTCGGGATCTTCATCATTGAGTTGTTCCACTTCATAGGATTGAAGAGTGCCAATCAATTCATCAACGGAGAGTGGCATAATCCTCTCGAGTCTCCCGGATTGAGGTCTTGACATGATTCCAATCTTTTGAGAGACCTCGCAAGAGTTTGTTGACCTTCATCGGGGTAGAAATTTGCTGACCTTGATATGCTAAACCATTTACAATTTCTGTAAAACGGCTAAACATATCTCCAATTGATTCTCCTTGCTTCATCTTGAAGGATTCATATTGGCCAAGCAAGAAGTTTACTTTTGTCTCTTTTACACGATCGGTCCCTTCATATGTAACATGAAGTTTATCCCAAACTTCTTTTGCTGTTTCACATGAAGAGATTCTGTTATATTCAGCAAGAGATAAAGCGCAATATAAAGAATAAATTGCTTTCGCATCAAAAGCTTCTCTTTTGGACATCTCCGTCCGAGACATAGGAGCGGGGGGTTTTGTTTCTTTGTCTTTGCCATTCTTATTTGATGTAGACGCAGCAATGGGGTTGATTCCTCTTTCCACAACATCCCATTGTAAGAGATCTCTGGATCTTAGGAATGCTTTCATTTTGTTCTTCCATACGTCATATTCTTTTCCATCAAAATATGGTGGCCTTGTGTTACTTTGCCCTTCCATAAGTCCTGGAGCCAACATACTAGCCATGGATCTTTTACTCTGAAGTAAAACACTTCAAACAAAGTGAGTACACAAGCTCTGATACCAATTGAAAGTGCTAGTATGAACAAAATAAAGGAGATAGGGAAGAGAATAAGAACACAATATTTATAGTGGTTCGGCTTAATCCAAGCCTACGTCCACTCTCCCACGCTAACAGCCTTCTTGGCTGGATTCCACTATGCAATCAACAAGAGATTACAACTTCGAGTGCAAACACTTAGTAGTAGATCACACTATCTCACTAAGTCACTCTTTTGGTATTTCTCTCACGATTACAAACGTTTAAGCTCTCCAAAGACAAGTATATAATTGAAGGTCGCTCAGACTTTGGAATTATAAATTCTACGCTCCGTCTCTTACTTGCTCATCGGTCCTTCATCTCCTTAAATACTCATCCACTTCCAAACTAGCCGTTGGACAGCATCCCGGAGAATCGTCTTCCAATATACCCATTGGACAGCTCGTATCTAGAAGATTTGGTAGCCGTTGAGTGACAAAGGTAAAATCCCAAATTGATTCCGATCGCCCATACAAACGAAATCTTGGTTTCCATAAGTAAAGCTTCTTCGTATATAAAGTTCTTGTCTTCAATCAAATCAATCTTGATGTGGAATCCAAACCAGATCACTAGCCGTTATATGATTGGGCTTGAGTTACGATTCATCGTAATCTGGATGTAAAGTCTGAGTCTTTAGACTTTACGATATGAGTCTTGAGACTTTACAATCTGGGTCTTGAGACTTTACAATCTGAGTCTTGAGTCTGACAGTCTTCAGACTTTGACACAGTCTTCAGACTTTGACACAGAAGTCTGGAAATCTTCAGAATATACTCTGGACATATGTTACGTTAAGTCTTCTGGTCATCTTCTGACTTTGATAAAATCCTTTAGATGTTTTATCATCTGCATGGTCTATTACTCAACCATCAAACATGTTAGTAGCCTTTGATTTATTTTGTCATCTTCAAAACATCATAAGGGATTTCCCTAACACACTCAGTAACTCCCTAAGGTTATCCAAAACAAACTAGAGGGACCACCATCTAAGGACCTGAAAAGATTGAGCCCACAACAGGGTGAGACAATGTCTCAACAAGTTCACCCCCTAAACCTCAACTAGGAAGGAAATACGTCTAGAGGTAGTTTAAACACACATCACAGATGACGCACCTTGCCTCAGTTCCTTCCTGCATGTTAATATAGTTCATATCACAGATGCATATAATAAATGCACATATCAATTGGAACGTCTCACTCAATCTCGATCAATCATAGGGGTCCTGATTATAGGGCCAAATCGTTATGACACGTCCCATTCCGTGCCACATAATTTTGTCCCATAATTCGATGCGTCTATCTCAATCAATCACATGTTCCAATTGATTATGGCCCTTAAGGCATGGCCTACTCGACATTCGATGGTCTTCTGGCATAACCAGGCATCGTCTCACCCCATTGAGCACGGCAACGTCTACACAAGACGGTAATCCCGAAGGAGCATCGGTCCAACCTCTACTGTGACCGGCATCCGTTGTCCAGGGGCATCCATATAGGGGCAACGTCCACCCGACGCACATTGGAGACGGGTTCTCATAACCATCACATAATCACTCAATTACAACCAAGGACACCGTACATTGCACTCAAATGTCTCAATTAAGATAATGTACTTGGCCTATTTTCATCGTATTAAAAACACCCAGTAAAAATAATCGTGTGTGGGTACACAGTCAGATCAAACTTTAAAAATTAATATCCTTCCTTTTAAAATCCCATTATTTGATATAGTATTTAAAAAAATTTTCGGTATCAAAACCCGACACCCAGTATTTTCTAATTAAATATCAAAATTTCCTTATTTTGAAATAAATACTCAAAATCACAATCACCACTCAATTTGTACAAATTAACATTCAATTGCATAAACTAAACACACCGCTATAATTAGCACGAAATTTCGGTTATCGGCTATCCCAATATAATTTCTAGAAAATATTAAATAATTAAATAAATAGCAATATTAATTAAAGAAATACCAATTAATCCAATAAATGCAATTTAGGCCGAAAACGCTAATCTAACCACCTAAACGGGCCTAGGAAATTAATCCACCTATCCACAAAAATAGTACAATATGTTTATCCCTTAATGAATCTATTCTAACTACCTAGCCATCATAATTAAGCAATTAAATCACAAATCAAAACTAACTAACCACCTAAGCCATACTTAGCCTAGTCTAATTACCTACTAAACGTCATTAACTTCCTAAGCAGATTTTAGCAAGTAAACTCATTGAATTAGCGGGCCAGTGAGTCCACGGCGGTGGCAACACGACAGCGAGCAACACACAAGCCTGGAGTGACGCCAAATGAGGTCCAAACGGGGCCTAAAATGAGCCATGAAGCTCACGGCTGGGCTGTGAGGTTCAATTTTGCTCTAGGCCGAGAGAGGCTGGTCAGGGCTCGGCTTGGCATGGAAAAGGGCTAGGTGGGATGGTGACAGCTACAGCAGGTGACAACAGTGGCTCCAGCGGCTGGACGGCAACGATGGTGCAGCTTCGACGGCTCGGGACAGCGAGTTGAGCTCACAGAGACGCAAGTAGGAGGTGGGACGAGCGGGCGAACGGCGCGTGAGCGGGGGCAGTCGCGACAGCGCTCAAAAGATGGTGAAAGGTGGTGACAGGTAAGGGCTTTCAGCTGGCTTCCTCTGGTTTTGTTGAGCTCTTAATGTGACATCCTGAATTTTCAATCATGTTTTCAATTGAATAAATCGGGCCTTTCGTCAACGTGCCTATAGTGCTATTCTCTGAATTGATCACTCGTGAGATAACTAGATTATCTGGAGAAGTTATTGAGGGATTTTAACGCAATAGACTTGAAAATTCAACTAGGAATCGACTGCTCGACTGTGCTAATTTGCAAGAGTCATTACGAGCACAATTAAAAATCGACCAGAGACCAAAGATAGGTCGATTCGACTAAGGTGTATGATTAAGTGTGGATGATTCCACCTGATTGCAAAATTATCGTCGATTGGCACTAGGCCGATTTTTGTCATTTTAGGTACCCTATGTCCGTAATTGAAATCTCGAGATTTTCATGACAACCGAGAGTTGCCAATATGTCGAAGATGTACGTTGTGGCTTGAAAATAATTGACCATGGGTCAATTGCACTAAAAATGCCTAAAAACTACCCGGTAGGTTAGGTCACGCTAAAATCGCGTCAGATTGAAAATAACCGCAAATTTGAATCCAATTTCATAAATTGAAAGTTCTATCATGTTACGATTTATTTTAGGAACGTCTACTCATCATTCGAAGAATTTTCGGAGATTCTGGTATTTTTACGGAAAATCAATTTGGACGTTTCGGAAAACGAACGGAAATTCGGATTGGCCAAATCACTTGCAAACAGAGCTACTTGGCAAAAGGAAATTGTAGAAATTATATGGACTTTTTCTACATCAATATTGGACATCAATTGGGGAATTTGTTGAAGAAATTGAAGTCCAAGAATGAGTAAATTCGGAGCCTTGATGGGGGGTGCAACTTTTGGCATCAATTGGATAATTTGGGGGAAATAAATGGCAAGAAAGTTTATGGGGGACAAGGGATAAGTTTGAAAACTTTTTGATCCAAGGAAATGATGGGTTTAGATATTTTTAATTGACTTTTCTTCCCCCCCCTTCTCAGCCTCTCGAGAACGCCAAGCCTCCAGTTCTCTTTCTTCTTCGTGCGGCTTCTGTTTCCCCATTTCATTTATTCCTTCTGCCTCTACTTTTTCCTTCCTTTTATTCCAGCAAAATTTCATTCTCCATCCGCACGCTGACTACTTTCACCACCGCAGCAACCCACCAAGTGCTGTCCCTTGCCACCAAAGCTAACTTCGGTTTGTTGACCCTTGCGCCTGCCATCTCTAGCATTCGAGCCCAGCATCTCCATTTGTCGAGTCTAGCCTAGCAACCATCGATTCTCCTCTGCCACGTTGCTGCTCCAACGTGGCCATCTTCAACAACCCGTTCGTTGCTACGTCCATGTGAGCAGCCGAAGTCTTCCGTCTGCGAGAAGCCCACACCTCCACCGAAATCAGCCACTCGAAGCAGCCGATCCGACCAAGATTAGCTGAGTCCAGCATCTCCGCAAAGCTTAGTCAAAATTTCCAGCCAACCGTGGGCTTCCTCGGGCCAATTTTCAGGCCCGATCTGTGCCCCAGTGGCATCACCGTTTTGGATTTTGTCGATCCTCATCACGTCCCCGTCATTTTGGTCCGAGCGGATCGCAAATCAAGTGAGTTATCTCACTAAACCTCACTTAGTAAGTTAATTATGCTTAGAGGGTAATTAGATTAAGTTAATTAAGTTTTTTGTGGTTAGTTAGATTAGATTAGTTATTTAACTATCCAATTTTGCATGTTAGGTTGTTAAATTAAGTTAATTAAGGCCTAGATGGATTGTATTAATTATCTAGATTGGTTAGGGAATTTTCCGGGCCCGTCTCAGTATTTAATTAGGCAATTTCGGCCTAGGTTAGCAATTTTGGAATTTAAATTGAACTAATTAATTAATTTTGATAATTATTTAATTATGAAATATTTTCCAGAAATTAGACCGGGATAGCCGGTAACCGGAATTTTGTGTTGATTGCAATGGTGTGTTCAATTTATACAATTGGATGTTAATATGTGCAAATTGAGTGTTGGTGTGATTTTTGGTGATTTATTCCAAAAATTGTAAATTTCAATATTTATTCAGAAAGTCCTGGGTGTCGGGTTTTGACATCAAAAATAGTTTTATATACTATATAAAACAATGGGGTTTTTAAGTTGAAGAATATCAATTTTTCGAGTTCGATCTAATCGTGTACCCACACACGACTATTTTCACAGTATTTTTAATTGGAAGAAAATAGGCTAGGATTACTATTTTAATTGAGGCATTTGAGTACAATACATGGTTTGGATTGATTGATCATGTGTTGGTTAATGAGAACCCCTCTCGAGCTTTTAAGCTGAACATTAAGCTATATGGGATATCCATTCTTTGGATCACAGGTCGCTGTAGATTCTGGACCTCTGTGTGGCATCCGGAATTTTGTGACAACTCTTAAATATACGACGGTCCATGACTAAGTGACAGAAGCATCGCCGGTACAATATTCGACCCCATTGACCCATGCACACTTGTTCCGATAATACTATACAACACCACCACCTAGGTATGTATGAAATAAGAGGGGGATTTGGACTTTAATGTACTGATTATTTAGTGAGCCGAAGGAAGGGATCATCCATGTCCCAAGCTACCCCAATCTCTCTCCATTTTAGTCGACACATTGAGTCAACGAATCATGGGATTGTTGACCGAGAGAAGCCCAGCAACAACCACGTTGCTTCTCCTTCGGTGGCTAGCACATGGAGAGAAACTGAGCAAGGGAGAGCCACGCCTCCACCGGCTGTCTTCAGCCTTGGTCGCCACCAAAAATTTCCATGCAATTGACTCTCAAAGTCAACAAACCAAAGAACAAAAGGGTTTGGAATTAAGAGGAGGAGAGAGAAGAACCGAACAAAATTTTGAGTGAGTGAGAGAGAGAATTTGAGTGAGCGGGTGAGCGAGTGAGAGAGAGAGAGAGAGAGAGAGAGAGCGAGAGAGTTCGTGAGTGAGCAGCGAAGCGGGTGAATGGCAAGAGGAAGAGAAGGACCACCTTCTGCTGTGCTCGAGCTGCCGCTGTTGACGCCGCTAATCTCTGCCGCCGTTGAGCCGAGCCCGAGACCCACGAGCCCCTGTTTTGCTTGCAATTGAGCTAAAGAGCTAGAGGCAAGTGAAAGTCCATTAACCTATATCATATTGTGTTGTTGTTGTCTAGTGGAGTGCAATAGACTTGGAGATGTTTAGGTTGCAGATGTTGGATGCTGGATTTTGAATGAGTAGAAGTAGTTCTCTTTGAATTAGTAAACTGTTTCGTAGAAAACAACATGACCTTTGATGATTCCGTGAATTTTCTGTAATTATTTAGTTAGAATTGGACTTCAAACCCTGAATGAAAGTTGTAGGACACATCCTTAGAAATAACAAATCAAAATTTGAGAATAAATGGACAAGGCTTGATCAGTAAAACGATTTTCTCTGTAAATGTTAAATCTGGAAGCTATTACAGAATGTTAGTAAAGAATATAGCAATTACTGCTCTTGATATACAATGAATCTGACTTAGTGTTCTTCATAAAACTTTTTCCTTTAGCTCTTTTTTATAACATATCAAAATTCAAAATTTTCTGAGTTCATTTAGGGGTTATTCCAAAAATTTTACTAAAATTGTGCATTGTGATATTTGAGTTGTTTTGTTTTGTATTTGCTCGATTTGTCCCAAAGGTGAATGCATCTTGAGTTGTTGTTTAACATGATGATATTGGCATTTAGCATATCATGCAATATTGAGATTTGATGAGACTCAAGGGACATATTGTCATTGCATTAAAAAGTGTTTTTGGAAATTAAGATGTTAATTGTTACCGTTGGACCCTCGGGTCAATGATGCCCCGGGAGTCGGGATGCCCAAACGATCGAATGAATTGATGCCTTGTGGATGCCTGGGGACCATAGTGCCTCAAAGGTTTTTCCCCGAAGCATCGGGATGCCCGGTGGTATATCGGTACGTAATTTCGGAAGTTAAGGGTAACCATGTCTAATGGCCCCAGTGATTCCTCGTGATGCCAGGTGGGGTGCAAAATGCCCGGAGATGTGATGCAACGCTCTGGATGCCCGGTGGTGTGGCATCCTAAAATCTCGTGACAACCTCTAGAGTACCATGAACCATGATTAGGTAATGGAAGTGCCGTTTGATTTTGTATTAGCTTTCGAATTAATGAATTTCAATTAATTTAAGGCCGAGCATTGTAATTGTCGCGACCTGATCTCGCCGCCCCTCGAAAATGTCCAAGGATGGGAAAGGTCAGATTTAGGGGTACTTGATCATGAGAGTTCCCTCACAAGATCGCGAACTCTCCCAAGCTCATACCTCGCGTGACAGTGGATTTGTTTATACGATTTAGGTATCTAACAACCTAGACAAATATACAGGAGTCGCCACTAGCCTCATTTTGGGGGTCGGCTAGAAACCTAACCGAGGGTCGGGAGTGATCCCTCGACTCCTACGTAACTAGATATCTAGGTTTGGGGACTTGGGTTATGCTAGTATTGCTATTAGCGCCATTTCGGTACCTAAATAGTATGTTGTGTTTTTCCTAACATGTCCATGCATTTCTTCTTATATTTTCAGGATCGTCAATTCTATATTAAATGATCATGCGTGATGGATTACTTTCATTCTATTCTATTTCTAAAAAAAAGAAAGGAAAACAATCAATAATATTGAAAGTGCAAGACATTAAGTAAACAATCAAGAAAAACAGTAAATCTATCATGCAATTCTAAACATATAAAAGAGAAAACAATTGATAAAGAAAGAAACCCGCAACTCGTCGAGTTTTATACAACAAATGGAGCCCGAGACATATGTCAGGAAAATGGGTATTACATGAAAATGGTCGAAATGGACATCGACCTGCACCATCTTCACGCCTTCTCCATCTTCAAGGTCCTAATCTAAACCTAATCTAAGAAATTTATGACTAGGTGCATACAAGTGAAAGAAACAATCATCACAACTAAGATCAAAGCAATTGGGGTAGAAACCATGTATGATTGGCTCTAAGAAAAAAACACATAAATCAAGCACTTTATAAGAGCAACTTTCATGAATGGAAATTCCTGAGGCGTATCAAGTTCAAGTAAAGTCAGATTCATGGCCGAAAAGCAACAATTGCTAAAGCATGCAGATCAATCATAACCAAATCAGAGAATGATGTATGATAACTGATTTGTTAAGCCACCTAATCAATGCATGAAAATCATGAAATTTGAACATGACGTAGGGTTAAATGTGAAGAAAAAGTTTGATTTAGACATTTAGCCCTAAATCCATGTGCAAAAGGCCACACAAATCCATTAACATTGATATGTGACTTGTCATTAGGAGCAAAATGCATAACAATTTAAATTGCTGCATGTCAACTTGAATTCTAGGGTTACTTGACATTAAAAATTCTCAAATTTTAGCATGGGATGGATATGGATATTATGGACAGCTTTCATTGAGAATTTATCCTCAAGATCATTATGTATAAGATCACACAAAATTGGTAGACAGTCAGATTCATAGAGACAAGACAGCACTGCAGGTCAAGACAAATTCAGACTTCAAAACTTGATCTAAAAAAAAAGAAAAACAGGGCAAATGATGAGCAAATTGGACAAGCTAGGCATCGTTAGAAAGCTGAAGGTGTCCTTTACAAATTCCTATCAGGTGACAATTGCAATTTAGGTCTTTTTTTAGCTCAAGCAAAGCCATTTGTATAAGTAGTCAGATCAGATCATAACAAGCAGAACACATCAGCAGATTAGTGCTCTTTGCAAGAAGCATCAGGCAGGGCAAATGATGGCCAAATCGCACATATAATATGTCTATGGAAAGCTTGAGAAGTCTATTACAAATCTCTAGAAGACATTAAGTCCTAATAACATCATCTACCAGCTCAGTCCAGTTAAAACAGAAAATCGCAGAACAGCAAATCAACCTAAAAACTACTGCAGAATTGACAGACTTTGTAGGTGTTTTTCAGTGACCAAATGACGTTTATTATGGGCATACGACATATCAAATCGAAGCTTGAGAAGTCTATTCTATATGTCTAGAAGGACTCGAAGTCAAAAAACCCTTATCTAACACCTCGTTTCAGTCAAAACAATAAGTGACATAGCAGGTATACGAAATTGCATATCAAGGCAAATCAAGCTCAATCAATCTCAAGTTCATGATCATTGACTATCAATCCACAGAAAATCATTCAATCAGAGAACAATTCAAAACTCAGAACACAATAAACAACACAGGTTCAGTAACAATGGCGAAATGAGTGGTATCAGATCTATATACTTGGTAAATCAACTTCTAAGAAATGTTTCATATCAACACGTTTCCAGATATGACATTATCATGATCTATTTCATCAAATACTTCACGTACAATCAAAACGATTAACTCAAGCTATGGAACGGGACTGAAGCCATGTTTTCATCTAACATTCTAAAATCAGTATTAAAAACACAAAACCATCACAAGTCATCTAAGTTACAGCTCAGATCTGAAGTGAATTACACCTGAACTACGTGAACGTGATTCTTCTACCCATTTCATTGAAACAGAGCAGGAGAGAGGGGAATGAGTTTACCTGGTTTATCAGTGATATGGATACTGCAACAAGAGTTCCAGACGAAGAATAAGAGTTTTACGATCGTCCAAGAATGAGGTTGGAACCAGCGATAATAAGTTCGAACATAAACTGGATTCGTCGTATCTTAGGGAAGCTGGATTTTCTGACTCTTTTGAGCGATTCTAGTGAGATCAAGCACACGCCAGACCACTACAGCACCTTCGGATCGTCGTGGATTATCAGATCTGGAGAAGTTAAGTTCTGGTGACGGATAGATCCACTGATTGTCCTGATCGGTAGTGATGAGCGTTCGTCTGTTTCGTTACAGCCACGGCTGTACCGACCGGCGGAGGAGATTTTGCTGCGGCTGTCACCAATCGGGGATGGGAATATGCTGATCGCGAAGAGGATCAGCATGGCGAGGTCAACGACCGCTTCAAGCTCTTCATCTTCGAGGCCAGGAACATCACCGAACGTGCGAGATCGACCGCGAGTTCGGTTTCTGTGCAAAGAATGGAAGCTCGAAACGACGATCGATTGAGAGAATCCCCAAAGCGGAAAAGAGCTCAATCCGCCATCGAAGAGCTCAATCGAGCAGTTACCCAAAGCGGAAGAGAGAATCCCCCTTTCCAGAGAGAGTGCGAGCGTCCCCCTCCGCGAGAGAATCCCCACCAGAGAATCCTTTTTTTTTTAGAGAGGGAGAGAGAGAGAGAGAGTTCTTTCGAGCGAGCGCGAGAGAACCGGAAAAGAGAGGACTCCCGAGAGAGAATTCCCATGCGAACCGTTTTTTTAGAGAGAGAGACGTCCAAGAGATAGAAAAAATCGTCAAAATGGCCTCCCCTTCCAAAAAATGAGCGAGCCTTTATATATATTTTTTGAGCGTTTTTTTTTCTTTTTCTTTTTCTTTCCTTTTTGTTTTGTTTTCTATTTCTTGTTTTCTTTTCTTTGTTTTCTTTTTGGCTCTTTATTTTTTTATATTTTTTGTTTTCTTTTCTTTGTTTTCTTTTTGGCTCTTTATTTTTTTATATTTTTTTGCCAATAATGGATGATTAAAATGTCGACGAAAATTTCAGGTTTCAACAGCTGCCCCTCTTTGGGTGGGAGCTCGAAGAGGTTCCACTCAAAGACAAAATTGATACCTGAAATTTTTAGTCGACTCGGCTTTGAAAAAATAGAAAATGACAAAAGCAATGATGGTTGGTTAGGGACGTATCTAATATTTACCTTTGCTCATCAGGGTATCTGAACTCTTGTCGGGGTTTATTTGCTCTATCTCTGTTTCTCTCTCTCGTGAAATGGAATGAAGATAATGAAATCACTAAATTGAAAAAGAATGGTTTAAGGATAACTACTAACCTAAAGACAAAGTTTTAAGAAAACCTAGAACTTGGGGACAAGGTTTTAAGTTGACCTAGAACTTGAGACAAGGTTTTAAGTTGACCTAGAACTAGGTGATTTAAACTAGGAGAAGGGTCTTACCGTGTAATAACGGGTTTTGACCGGGAAAAATGGTTTTACCGTGTAATAATGGGCTTTGACTGGGAAAAGGGTCTTACCGTGTTATAACGGGCTTCAACTGAGAAGAGGTCCTTTCAACCAGGAAAAGGGTCTTACCGTAATAACGAGCTTCGACCGAGAAGAGGTCCTTTCGACCGGGAAAAGGGTCTTACCGTGTTATAACGGGCTTCAACTGAGAAGAGGTCCTTTCGACCGGGAAAAGGGTCTTACCGTGTTATAACGGGCTTTGACCGAGAGAAAAGGTCCTTTTGACAAGGAAAAGGGTCTTACCGTGTAATAACGGGCTTCGACCGAGAAGAGGTCCTTTTGACCTGGAAAAGGGTCTTACCGTGTAATAACGGGCTTCGATCGAGAAGAGGTCCTTTCGACCGGTTATGAGTTTCGAAATTGCTAGAGAACCAATCTTGCGAAATAACATTGATTGTCAAATCCTTTCAAAGAAGATTTTAACAAAATGAGATTTGAGTAACCATCTAATTTGATTAACCATCTAAGGGTTAAATCAAATATGCCAAGTGGAAATATTCTAATCAAAAAAGGTCTTTCACACTAGCTCTCAAAAAGGGCTTTTGTTCCCAACCATTGATATGGGAATACTGTTTAAATCTCACTGGAGAAGTCTCACTCAACCTATGTCTATGGCTTTCGGAAATGTTCACAGTGAATACAATCCGTTGATCAAAAGGTCTTTTGAAGGGACCGTAATGATGGCTTGGTCATGGGCTTACTCAAAGGGTATGCACTTTGAGGCCAAGAAATGAATATTCAATCAATATCTTCGTCAGGTTTACAAGTCAAGAATCTTGAAGATAAGATAAGATAGGATTGCTTCCACTCCTTCTAGCGGTAGCTCCTATGTGATATTCTCATTTCAACTCGAACCATCCCAATCGGAAGAGACTTCAGATAAGGGTTGTAATGTTGGTTCGGGTGAGACTTAGAAAGGCTTGAAAAACTTTCATATATCAAAGGGTTAAAAAGTGAATGATTATTTTGGTATCATTACCATCACACGACTTCTCAAAAATTCGACTCTTGAAATTGAACCTATCTTGAGAGTCCTTTAGGTAATTTGTCTTGAGACATGAGAGCTTCGCTCTTTGTTCTAATGATATTGCTTGCAATACATGTTTTCTCTTGCAAGATATTTCTTTTGTTTTTCAATGAATGCTCTTTTGCATGATCATGGATTTCGCTCTTTTTTTTTTTTTTTTTTTGCATTCTTGCTTTTCTTTGCATTTTTTTTTTCATGAGCATTGACCTTACTTTTACCGGGCACACTGCTTTTTCATGCCCCCTAGTTTTCATTATCTTTTGAGTATCTAGGACTCTCGGGTGGCATTTACAAACATTACCAATATTCTCAATTTTGTTGGTAAATCATGTGCCTTGCCCTAGTGTGGGGAGATAATCATCACCTGGGGTTATGAAAAAATTGCATAAGGCTCAAATTGGCTAAGCAATGGATAATTGTGTTTGTGGTAGTGAACGGAATGCTCTTCGTCACTTTGGGATGCTTCGAGTTTCGACAAGAAATCACCTGAAGTTAGCACAAGAAGATTGATGCAAGTGAAAGCAATAAAATCTTTCTTAATCTTTTGCTTCATAATTTTCAACCAAAACCTCCTATTTTGCCCCAATGTGGGGTTGTTCTTGACAGGGTTATTTTGGAAATGCTCCCTATTTGGCTCAAAGTGGCTTGCAAGGGATATCAATAGTGTTTGGGATTGAGAAATGAAATGCCTTTATCATTTCAAATCATGTATTCACCGTGAATGAATCCTATGCCCTAAGACATGGTTTTTTTCACTTAATTCTCTCAAAGAGTGTATGAGGACATGTTTGGTAAAGGGGTTGCCTCTCATCATTTTAGGCACTACCACCTAGCATATATAACAATCCTTTTTCAGTTGTCCAAAGCACACTTTGGTTAAATTCAACTCCTTGGGGAAATGAAAATATAATGAAATTTTGTCTGAAAGGACATGTTTCCTTGACCCTACTGGGGAGATTTTTTGGAAGTAAGATTGGACAAAATTTGTAGACAGAACAGGCTTTGCTTAGCATATGGGTTCATTTCTAGAGTTCTAACTATACCTCCAGAATTCTAACCGACTCTTTTGGCATTCTAAAGGATAAGGTCACTTCTAAGTTCTAAAGAAGAATGGACACTTTTGAAAGTTTTGCATTCTTGAAATGAACCTCTTGCGGATAGGTAGAATCTTCATCAGAGATCCTGCAAAATAAACAAACATGCAGATGCAATATGTATGCATGAAATGCATGATGCAAACATCCTAAAGCGGCTCAGATTCCATCCCAAAATGGCTCAAAGGCTTTTCACTTTATTCATGGATAATATTTCTTGACAGCATCAGCATTTACAGGTCTTGGCAATTCTTGACCATCCATTTCTACAAGGATAAGTGCTCCACCCGGTAGCACTTTTCTTACAATATATGGACCTTCATAGTTTGGGGTAAACTTCTCATGAGTATCTGGAATAATAGGTAAAACTTTTCTCAAAACAAGATTATTAATCTCGAAATGCCTTGATCTAACCTTGCGGTTAAATGACCGAGCTACTCTCTTCTGATAGCTTTGTCCATGACATAATGCTTTTACTCACTTTTCATCGATCATATTAAGTTGTTCAAATCTTTGTTGAACCCATTCAGCTTCAAAGAGCTTGATTTGAGAAAGTACCCTCAGTGAAGGAATTTCCACTTCCACGGGTAATACAGCTTCCATCCCATAAACCAATGAGAACGGTGTTACCCTAGTCGAAGTACAAATTGAAGTTCAATAAGCAAACAAAGCATATGGTAATCGATCATGCCAATCACGATAATTTTCCGCCGTTTTGGCTAAAATCTTCTTGATGTTCTTATTTGCCGCTTCCACAGCTCCATTCATTTGTGGGCGGTAAGGAGAAGAATTCAAATGGCGAATGTGGAATTCTTCAAGTAAATCATCCACCACTTTATTGTTCAAGTTTGATCCATTATCTATGATGATCGCTTCAGGAACTCCATATCGGGCGATGATATTATGACGGATGAATTTTGCCACACTCTTTGCAGTAACATGGGCGTAAGAATTGGCTTCAATCCATTTGGTGAAGTAATCAATTGCTACTAAGATAAAACGGTGTCCATTCGACGCTTGAGGATTAATTGGTTCGATGATGTCGATGCCCCACATTAAAAAGGCCAGGACTCGGACATTTGATGTAGCTCATTAAGAGGAGCATTGATTTTGTCTCCATAGACTTGGCATTGATGAAAGCACCTCACATGTTGAATACAATCAGCCTCCATGGTTAACCAATAGTAACTGAGCCTCATAATTTTTCTAGTCAAGAGATGACCGTTCATATGAGGACCACACTCTCCTTCATATATTTCTTTCAAGAGCCCAATTAATCCATTGGCATCCGCTTGAGAGAGACCTGCCCCAATTTTGGTTTCTTTAGGGTTATCTGAATCTCCTAAATTTAGAGTGAGTGTCTGTTTGGTGATAGGAGGTTTGGACTCTTCATGTCTGAGCCATTATTTTTCAATACCTTGAGGATCATCTTCATTTCTGAGTCGGAATAATCAGGTTTGTCAAAGTCTTTTGAATGCGAATCCGAGCCATGCAAATGGCTATCATGATGTGAAATGCCATGCTTGGAATGCAATCGAAAAACGTTTAGTATATATACATATGAATGAATGCAATGAATGTAAATGTCACGAAACATTTGTTTTCAATTTCAAGTTGTTTTTTGAAAAATTTATTAGGAACTAGCCCTCACGTCATTGGACGTCTTCGTTCCACCAAAACATTTTGAAACTATAGATCGTGTGGAGGCTCAGGCCTCAAAGCATCATCATAGGACTGGTTTGGGCCTCACACGTCTATTAACAAAACATAAATTTTATTGATATGCAAAAGTTGTATTACAACGTATATCATCTTGGATCTAGAAAGTTTATGATCTGGATTATTAAAAGCATAGACGAATGAAATGAATGGAATTCCCTCGCAGGGGAGAAATGAATGAAATTCCCTCGCAAGGGAGAAATGAATAGGATTCCTTCGCAGGGGAGAACTAAATGGAATACAACTAAAAATTGAATGCAAGTACTAGAATCATCCCTCACACAGTGGGAACTATAGGCTTTTCACCATCGATAGTGCCAACCATGTTGACATCTTCAAAATGCTTTGGAAGGGGGTCTTGTTGGACATTTGGTGTCGAGTCCTTAAAGGTGAGCAACTTTTTATCCAACAAATTCTGGATCTTATAACGGAGCATCAAACAGTTGTCCACATGATGACCTTTTTCACCCATATGATACTCACATGTCTTATTAAGGTCGAATCCGACAAACTTTGGCGGATTATCCCTCGGGATTTCTTTCGCCACAAGACGATTTTCGATCAGCATTGGAAGTAGTTGTGACATGGGTCTAAGCAATTGAGTAAATTGCCTTTGAGGGGCCTTTCCTTTACGCTCAAAGTTTCTGGAAGATCCTCCTACTTCCATGGCAGGTTTATGAGCTTGAGCATTATACGGCTTCTGAGAAGATGAATTTTCTATGTAGGCGATCTCTACAGCCGATTCCTTATCTCTCTTCAGGGTATATTGATGGTTTGTGTTCTCCGTCAACCTTCCTTCCTGCATGATCCCCTCGATGCGTTCTCCCAACTCTACAAATGTAGCAAAGTTCATACAAGTATGGTTATACATCTTCTCAAAAAAATCACGGGGCATAGCCTGAAGCAGCAATTTCATGGTCTCTTTCTCAGACAATGGCGGTTTTACTTGAGACGCGGTGACCCTCCATCTTTGAGCGTAGGCCCTAAATGATTCAATTCTCCTTTTCTCGACCCGAACTAATTCTTCTCGAGTCAGAGCGATTTCAGTATTGAATTTGTATTGATGAAGGAATTCATCAACGAAATCTTCCCAAGTACGGATTTTCTCCATGTCCAACTCTATAAACCAAGTTAACACAAGACCAACCAGGCTGTCCTGAAATGAATTGATCAAAAGTGGGGGATTATCTGAATAACGGGCCATCTTGCCCAGGTAGTACTTCAAATGTGTCTTAGGACATCCGATGCCGTTGTATTTTCTTGTGAACTTCGGCTCCTTATAAAATTCAGGGACCATAACTTTGGCAGAGGGCGACAGTTTATCAAACCCCTGCAATTGATAGCCTTGCAGCGTGCAAAGACGCTCCTCGATCTTGGCGAGGTGCCTTGCATTTTCTTCATCAAAGTGCAAAGTTGGAATCTCTTTAGATGGAGGCTTTGGACTGATAACTATTGGGATTGCAGTGGGGATCTTCTTCTACAGGCCCTTTTCCCATGGGCTCTACTACCGGCACTTCAGGGGGCGCGGTAGGAATATTCATGGTAGAAGAAGTAAATGTCAAGTTTTTGACTTGGCTAGAGAGATCGGCCAATAACGTCATCATTTGTGCCATTTGATTCTCCATATTAATGACACAGGCTCGAGTATCTTCATTTTCCATCTTTGTTTGGCGGCGAGTTCATATAATAAATCTTTCTTCAGCTGTTTTTCAAAACCTCCTGTAAAAGAAAATGACTCGAATTAGTACCAATCAAAAGAAACCATTAAAGTACAAATCCTAGTCAATTTTATATTTTCTTGAGATGAAATAATGATAAGAAGTGTATGATCCCAGTATCATATAACCTCCTCTTATCAAAATTTCTTCAAAAGAAATTATACAATTGAAAAGGAACGATGACAAATATTTAATCAAAATGCCCCTTTTCTAAAAATTACATGAAAATGTTCAAGAATGTTATTCATTTCATCGAACAATTACAAGGGAAATATAATCTTGCTTTCTTGAAGCTTACAAAGTAGCTCAATTTTACAAGGTATATGAAAATGAATACAGGGAAACCTTGATAGAAAAGAGGGAAACACAAATGAATTCCCTTTACAAGAAAAGTGTATGAAATGAAAACCTAAGGACTAGGTGGGATCATGCGGAGACGCTTGTTATCATGGGCCAAGTGTTCCTCATTGATCAAGGCATCGTCTTCTTGTTCCTTAATGTGAGCTCACCGAAAACCTTGAGGTTTAGGAATTTATTTTTTACGTAGTCTTGATGTCTTGGGTCGAGATTCTCCCATAAAGTCTTGAGATTCCAGGCACAGGGATCATGTCCACTTCGGGTCTACCCATCTAATCCTAAACCTAGGGGCACTCATGATTAAAACATATCGTCGTTGAAATATAAAACGCATAATTGATATATGGAGAGTAAGAGATAAGAATGATAAAAAAGGAACGATCTCTTACCCACCAAACACATGGCAAACACAAATCACATGTCGCATGAAACTGTGAGGTTTTAATGCCTAAGGTGAGGGTGCTAAAAGCTCAAGGTCCTCATCCCAAAGGATAAAAATAGTTTACCCACCGCTACTATCGTCGGTCAGTGCTATTTTTATCGGTTGGGATGAGCGGGTTTATGTAAGCAATGGATTACCACGAGCATCCACTCGCAGATTCCACCCATAAACTCTCCTAAGGTCCTAGATTGGGCAATCGGGGTTTTAGACAGCGGTTGTGTGTGTAGTGTCGTGCTAAAGCTTGTAAACATGCATTTAAATTTAAACATCCAGCACTTCAATATAAACACACATACATTCATACATCCTTACACCACCTGCAAAACAAATGGTTTACAACCGTGCCTCCCCTTATAACTCCCAACTACAAAACCATTTAACAAAAGGTTAATGACTAACCTGATTTTCCACGCGACTTTGAAATGCAGGCGATCCTACATAAGACATGTTAGTTAAAACACAACAACCATTTTTAAACGACTTCAAGTCCTCTTAACCTAGTAACCAGACCCCAGTGGAGTCGCCAAGCCTGTCGCGACCCAATCTCGCCGCCCCTTGAAAATGTCCAAGGATGGGAAAGGTCGGGTTTAGGGGTACTTGATCACGAGAGTTCCCTCACGAGATCGTGAGCTCTCCCAAGCTCATACCCCGCGTGACAGCGGATTTGTTTATACGATTTAGGTATCTAACAACCTAAAAAAATATACAGGAGTCGCCACTAGCCTCATTTTGGGGGTCAGCTAGAAACCCAACCGAGGGTCGGGAGTGCTCCCTCGATTCCTATGTAACTAGATATCTAGGTTCGGGGACTTGGGTTACGCTAATATTGCTATTAGTGCCCTTTCGGTCCCTAAATAGTATGTTGTGTTTTTCCTAACATGTCCATGCATTTCTTTTTATATTTTCAGGATCGTCAATTCTATACTAAATGATCATACGTGATGATTTCTTTCATTCTATTCTATTTCTAAAAAAAAGAAAGGAAAACAATCATCAATAATATTGAAAGTGCAAGACATTAAGTACACAATCAAGAAAAGCAGTAAATCTATCATGCAATTCTAAACATATAAAAGAGAAAACAATTGGGAAAGAAAGAAACCCGCAACTCGTCGAGTTTTATACAACAAATGGAGCTCGAGACAATGGGTATTACATGAAAATGGTCGGAATGGACATCAACCTGCACCATCTTCACGCCTTCTCCATCTTCAAGGTCCTAATCTAAACCTAATCTAAGAAATTTATGACTAGGTGTATACAAGTGAAAGAAACAATCATCACAACTAAGATCAAAGCAATTGGGGTAGAACCCATGTATGATTGGCTCTAAGAAAAAAACACAGAAATCAAGCACTTTATAAGAGCAACTTTCATGAATGGAAATTCCTGAGGCGTATCAAGTTCAAGTAAAGTCAAATTCATGGCCGAAAAGCAACAATCGCTAAAGCATGCAGATCAATCATAACCAAATCAGAGAATGATGTATGATAACTGATTTGTTAAGCCACCTAATCAATGCATGAAAATCATGAAATTTGAACATGACGTAGGGTTAAATGTGAAGAAAAAGTTTGATTTAGACATTTAGCCCTAAATCCATGTGCAAAAGGCCACACAAATCCATTAACATTGATATGTGACTTGTCATTAGGAGCAAAATGCATAACAATTTAAATTGCTGCATGTCAACTTGAATTCTAGGGTTACTTGACATTAAAAATTCTCAAATTTTAGCATGGGATGGATATGGATATTATGGACAGCTTTCATTGAGAATTTATCCTCAAGTTCATTATGTATAAGATCACACAAAATTGGTAGACAGTCAGATTCATAGAGACAAGACAGCACTGCAGGTCAAGACAAATTCAGACTTCAAAACTTGATCTAAAAAAAAAAAAAAAAAACAGGGCAAATGATGAGCAAATTGGACAAACTAGGCATCGTTAGAAAGCTCAAGGTGTCCTTTACAAATTCCTATTAGGTGACAATTGCAATTTAGGTCTTTTTCTAGATCAAGCAAAGCCATTTGTATAAGTAGTCAGATCAGATCATAACAAGCAGAACACATCAGCAGATTAGTGCTCTTTGCAAGAAGCATCAGGCAGGGCAAATGATGGCCAAATCGCACATATAATATGTCTATGGAAAGCTTGAGAAGTCTGTTACAAATCTATAGAAGACATTAAGTCCTAATAACATCATCTACCAGCTCAGTCCAGTTAAAACAGAAAATCGCAGAATAGCAAATCAACCTAAAAACTACTGCAGAATTGACAGACTTTGTAGGTGTTTTTCAGTGACCAAATGATGTCTATTATGGGCATGCGACATATCAAATCGAAGCTTGAGAAGTCTATTCTATATGTCTAGAAGGGCTCGAAGTCAAAAAAACCTTATCTAACACCTCGTTTCAGTCAAAACAGTAAGTGACATAGCAGGTATACGAAATTGCAGATCAAGGCAAATCAAGCTCAATCAATCTCAAGTTCATGATCATTGACTATCAATCCACAGAAAATCGGTAGAAGTCCAGCACAAGTGCCATAACTTGGCACGCCGGGACACTTAAGTGCCATAACTTCAAAACGGTACACTTAAGTGCCACCTCCGGCGACCCTTGCCGGAAATCCTACGTGGCAATATTTTATTATTATTTTTTGCCTACGTGGCTCGCCGGAGCTCCAAATCAGCATAAAAATTAAAAAAAATTTAAAAAGAAAAATTTAAAAATTTTAATTTTAAAAAATTTTAAAATTTTTTAAAAAAGATAATTTTAAAAAATTAAAAAAACTAAAAAATAAGAAAATTTTAACAATTTTAATTTTAAAAAATTTTAAAAATTAAAAAAATTAAAAAAAGGGGGTGAGGTCGAACGGGCGGCGAGGGCCGAGCCCTCGCCGCCGCCGCCTCCCGCCATCGCCGGAAGGGCTGGCGACGGAGGGGGAAGGTCGGCCGGCGACGGAGGGGAGGGTCGGCCGGCGTCGCCGGCCCCCGGCCAACCGACGGTGAGGGATGCGAGCCCTCGTCGGATCGCGGCGAGGGCCGCGACCTCGCCCTAGATCCGGGCGAGGGCTCGTGGGCCCTTGCCGCCGGGCTAGGGCGCGGCGACCAGCCGACCCTCCCCACTCCGTCACCGGCCCTTCCGGCGGCAGCGGGAGGCGGCGAGGGCCCACGACCCCTCGTCGGATGGGACGGGGGTCGCGGCCCGCGCCTAGATCTAGGGCAAGGGTCGCGGCTCGCGAGGCCGGCCGACCGGCGGCGAGGGCCGCGAGCCTCGCCCAAATCCGGGGCGAGGGTCGCGGCCCTCGCCGCGATCCGGTGAGGGCTCGCAGCCCTCGCCGTCGCTGGCCCTTCCCGACGACGGCGGGGAGGCGGCGGCGGCGAGGGCTCAACCCTCGGCCGCCCGTTCGACCTCCCCCTTTTTTTAAATTTTCTTAATATTTTAAAACTTTTAAATTTTTTTAATTTTAAATTTTTCTTAATTTTTTAAATTTTTTAAATTTTTCTTATTTTTTAAAATTTTTGGATACTTTATTTTTTGATTAATTTTTATATTATTATTTACACGTATACACGAAACGGCGTCGTTTTTGCGTTTTGTCCGCCACGTCAGCGTGCAAAACGACGCCGTTTTGGACTAAACTCGCCGGAAAATTGCCACGTCAGCCATTTGGCCGAATTTTCGCCGGAGTGGCACTTAAGTGTCCCATTTTACTCCGATGATGGCACTTAAGTGTACCATTTTAAAGTTATGGCACTTAAGTGTCCCGGCGTGCCAAGTTATGGCACTCCAGGTGTCCTCACCTCACAGAAAATCATTCAATCAGAGAACAATTCAGAACTCAGAACACAATAAACAACACAGGTTCAGTAACAATGGCAAAATGAGTGGTATCAGATCTATATAATTGGTAAATCAACTTCTAAGAAATGTTTCATATCAACACGTTTCCAGATCTGACATTATCATGATCTATTTCTCGTTCATGCTTTTGAGGTATTTCGTCAAATACTTCACGTACAACCAAAACGATTAACTCAAGCTATGGAACGGGACTGAAGCCATGTTTTCATCTAACATTCTAAAATCAGTATTAAAATCACAGAACCATCACAAGTCATCTAGTTACAGCTCAGATCTTAAGTGAATTACACCTGAACTTCGTGAACGTGATTCTTCTACTCATTTCATTGCAACAGAGCAGGAGAGAGGGTAATGAGTTTACCTGGTTTATCAGTGATATGGATACTGCAACAAGAGTTCCAGACGAAGAATAAGAGTTTTACAATCGTCCAAGAATGAGGTTGCAACAAGAGTACCAGGGATAATAAGTTCGAACAAAAACTGGATTCATCGTATCTTAGGGAAGCTGGATTTTCTGACTCTTTTGAGCGATTCCAGTGAGATCAAGCACACGCCAGACCACTACAGCACCTTCGGATCATCGTGGATTATCAGATCTGGAGAAGTTAAGTTCTGGTGACGGATAGATCCACTGATTGTCCTGATCGGTAGTGATGAGCGTTTGTCTGTTCCATTACAGCCACGACTGTACTGACCGGCGGAGGAGATTTTGCTGTGGCTGTCACCAATCGGGGATGGGAATATGCTAAGCGCGAAGAGAATCAGCATGGCGAGGTCAACAACCGCTTCAAGCTCTTCATCTTCGAGGCCAGGAACATCACCGAACGTGCGAGATCGACCGCGAGTTCGGTTTCTGTGCGAAGAATGGAAGCTTGAAATGACAATCGAATGAGGACCAGATCGCTGAGGAGAGGGAGAGATGTCCAGAGCCTAGTCCTCGACCGAGGCTAGGGTTTTCTTCAATCCGCCATCGAAGAGCTCAATCAAGCAGTTACCCAGAGTGGAAGAGAGAATCCCCCTTTCCAGAGAGAGTGCGAGCGTCCCCCTCCGCGAGAGAATCCTCGCCAGAGAATCCTTTGTTTTTTAGAGAGGAGAAAATATTCAGTGGTACGTGCACGCCACGTCATCCGCTGATGTGGCACGCACGTTCTACTCAGCTTTCAACACCTGTCGTGTGGGATCTGCTGAAAAATTAAAAGACTTGCTCGGCTCAGCTCGGCTCAGCTTACTGGCGGATGAAAAGACACGCTCCTGAGCGGCAGAAGAAAAGACACGCTCCCGCCCAAAACACCATTCTCTCTCCTCAATCGATTTTTTTTGCAATTTTTTCTCTCTCTCTCACTTTCTCTCTCCTTCCCTCGGGGGAGAACAAACGCAGAACGAGACCTGCGTTTCCTTCTCCACTTCCACAAAGACCTGCGTTTCCTTCTCCGCTTCCACTTCTGCCTTTGAGTCCAGCTCTGCCTCCTCAAAAGGCTCACCAGTCTTCTAGCACATTGGAAGACCTGTGTTTCCTTCTCCGCTTCCACTTCCGTCTTCGAGTCCAGCTCTGCCTCCTCAAGAGCCTCACCAATCTTCTAACACGTCGAAGCCTCATCAGTCGCAGTAAGGTCCCGACTCCCTCCAGCTCCGACTGTTCCCTCAGAGATCGAGTTGAAGGTTTGTGTCCAGCTCTGGCTCCCTCCCCCAAAAGCCTCATCTGCCTCTGGCGTCCTCCGTCTGCAGCATCTGCTCGTCCTCCCCGTCCCGCCGGCCTCCATCGCGAAGCCATTGGCCTTCGGCAGGAGGGAGGCGGCCTCGGTCTTGTTCTCGAATGGCACTAGGCTCTCCACCGCTGAACGGGTGCTGTCCCTAACGTTGGCCCGCTCGGTCGCGAGAAGAAGGAGAGACGCGAGCTGGAGAAGGATTCCTGCCGGCCTCCGCCGCGAAGCCATTGGCCTCCAGCAGGAGGGAGGCGGCCTCAGTCTCATTCCCGAGCAGCACCAGACTCCCTGCCGCTGACCGGGTGTTGTCCCTGACGCTGGGCTGCTTGGTCACGAGGAAGATCTTGGCGGACCTGGGCGGGTTCGACGGTGCGGAGAAGAAGGAGAGGCGTGAGGTGGAGAAGGATTCCCGCTTGCTGTGGACTTGGGTGGGGTCCGTGCGTTTCTCTCTCGACCGGTGAGTTTCCTTCTCCCTCCCCTCTCGTGGGCCGATTTCGGAATGCACAGTCGAAATCTCGAATGGGTTGTTTCTGCATCTTCTTGGGTTGTTCTGTTGCCAATGAATGCGCGAGTAGGTTGGGAGAACGAAGATGGGTTGTTCTGGGGTTGTTCTGTTGCCAGGGAATGGACAAGTAGCTAGGGAGAACGAAGATGGGTTGTTCTGGGGTTGTTCTGTTGCCAGCGAATGCGCGAGTAGCTAGGGAGAACGAAAATGGGTTGTTATGGGGTTGTTCTATTGCCAGCGAATGCGCGAGTAGCTAGGGAGAACGAAGATGGGTTGTTATGGGGTTGTTCTGCTGCCAGGGAATGTGCGAGTAGGTAGGGAGAACGAAGATGGGTTATTATGGGGTTGTTCAGTTTCTGTTTCCAGTGAATGCGCGAGTAGCTAGGGAGAACGAAGATGGGTTGTTATGGCGTTGTTCTATTGCCAGTGAATGTGTGAGTAGGTAAGGAGAATGAAGATGGGTTGTTATGGGGTTGTTCTGTTTCTGTTTCCAGTGAATGTGTGAGTAGGTAGGGAGAACGAAGATGGGTTGTTATGGGGTTGTTCTGTTTCTGTTTCCAGTGAATGCGCGAGTAGCTAGGGAGAACGAAGATGGGTTGTTATGGGGTTGTTTTGTTTCTGTTTCTAGTGAATGCGCGAGTAGCTAGGGAGAACGAAGATGGGTTGTTCTAGGGTTGTTCTATTGCCAGTGAATGCCCGAATAGCTAGGGAGAACGGAAGTGGATTCATTCGATCATCATTTGCTGCCACGCCTCATGTTTCTTTTCATTTTTTTTTTTTTTGGTTTAATGGAACCTTGCAACGAGAGTTGTTTAATGCCATAGGAGATGTTGAGGTTCTGAGTTTTCTCATTCCTCATTAATAGTTGAGTTGAGAACTACCACTCTTTTTATTGGTACTAATTTGACAATAGTTTTGGATTGCATATTGATTTTACTATATTTTAATGTATTTTCTTTTCTTTGCTTCCATTTTCACTAAAAAAAGCATAACCTTGTTTGCCGCGGATGTTTCTTAGGCTGTCCCTCACACGATGGTGCACTTACGGATGGACATCGCAAGTGAAGAAGACTAAGCTTCCCAGTCTCAATTACTTAAAGAGTTCATTGACATTTGCAATATCGACAAGGCATGGATATTTAAGTCTGAAAATGGTATCATTGCTTATCTCATCTGCTATCTTTATGCTTATTCTTCCATAAATATACACTATGATAAAAGTGGGTATTGTTCGGTTATAGGTAAAGGCTCCAAGTCTATTGAAACAAGAAAGGGAAGAGATTCTAAGATGTTTTGCTGTTGCTTTTTCTTGAATCTCTTGGGCCTGCCAAAAACCTGCAATGAAAGGCTGCATTTCCATTCTGCCAAAAACATACTAATGGGACTGGATTTGTATCCGAGGACATAGCTTTGAAGTGTCTTGAAAATATTTTCAAGGGACGAGGTGTAATTGCTTCTGCTTTTAAGGTTTGTGACCTGTGGATATGAGTATCATCTTAGTGGTAACTTCCTCTTGCTATGCAAGAAAAATTGATCTCCAAAAACTAATTATGACAAAAAAAAAAAAAGGAAAACTGATAGTATGTAATGATATCATTTATGGTTAATTGTGCATTATGTCTTTAGATAGTATAGTGATGACACTGTAATGGCAATACTATATTTGGCAATAGGATGATGCTGCCTGGGCTAGTAAAGATTTTGCGGTGTTATACTGTATTATGTATCTGAATATTGGAGTGTTGTCATGTCTTTTCATGTACTTCTGCTTTTAATTTATTAAATATTTTAAAGATTAGAACTTTCTCTTACAAAGTGATGTTTGATAAAAAAAAAATAATGTGGTATAATTGCTGGAAGTGAAATTGATCTTTTTATTCTTTGTTTATGATTTTATACATTTGTTAGTTGGTCCTCCAATTTAATTAGCAAAATAAGAGTAATATGTTTGTATAAGATTTACTAGATTTTCATTCTATTTAATTATACTCCAGACTGGTTTCACGAGCCCAAATGGAAGTTAGTTTGGTGGTTGACATTAAAGAAATTCTTTAATTTCATTTCTGCTGCCTTTAGTGATAATGTATCAGTATGAGAGTGCAATAGAAGTCCCTCACATGGTTTCAGTATGCTATTTATTCTAATGTATTTTCTTTTCTTTTCTTTGCTTCCATTTGCAGTAAGAAATTCATAACATTGTTTGTTGTGAATGTTTCTCAGGCTGTCCCTCACATGGTGGTGCACTTAGGGATGGATATCGCAACTGAAGAAGACTAAGCTTCCCAATCTCAATTACTTAAGGAGTTCTCTGACATTTGCAACATCGACAAGGCATGGATACTTAAGTCCAAAAATGGTCGGTGCTTATCTCATTTGCTATCCTTATGCTTACTCTTCCATAGATATACATTATGATAAAAGTGGTTATTGTTCGGTTTTAGGTAAAAGCTTCAAGTCTGTTGAAACAAGAAAGGAAAGAGATTCTTGTGAATGTTGCATCTTCTCTTGATCGTGAAGATTAATGTGCACTTGACTTTGCACATATGTCATAGAAGAGGCCAATGCCTTGTTTTACTCAATTATATTATTTATAAGTGCCTGTGTTTTAGTTTAGGCAACGATTACCTTACAAGATGTTCTTTGAACAATTATTGAATGTTGTTCAGCACTTTTGGAATATAAATATGATAGCTTGCCCCTCTTGGTTTGTCATGGTTGATTTGCAATTGGTGTTATTTTGTCCATGTAATGCATTCCCTACTTATTATTGGTTTTCCAAGCATTGTAAGGTACAATTTTGAATCAAACATGCCAAGCACCTTATATTTTTTTCTAGTTGGTATTGGCTATTCTGATGCATTTTGAATCAATGGATCTCATTTTATTTTGGTTGCCTTTATAGGAGCTTTCTGTAATCAAACAACTTTTATCTGCAAGTAACTTTATGCAATTTCTTTGTAGTTTGGAGAGACAAGATTGAGAATACTGCGTTGGCATCGGGAATTTTTGTCATGCTCATTGCTTTAGTATTTTGTTTTAGGGTAAAGGCAAAAGCCTCGATTCTTTATGATTGCAGTTGTTATTGTTGTTGATGCATAAGTTTCAGACAAGAAAACCTCGGGCTTTTGCGTTTACCTTTGTTCTTGGAGTGCACCCAACCTTTTCGACAATATAGTTCCTATGTTGCCCTATTCTTGGTAAGGTTGAATAATGTTTTTGCTATTAGTAATTTGGACTTAATTGTTGTTTTTATTTTTATTTCACTTCAATTTTAGTTATTATTTGCTAATGGATTATTGTTGTTTATGTTACTAGAATATGTTGGCTAAAAGGTTTTTGCAAGTGATTATGAGGTTGTAATTATGAAGAACCCAATGTCAGTGGGCACCAAAACTCATGTTTGACATTCACTTCTAGTAAAAGTCAAATTATTCTCAAGCGAAATGGGTATGACTTCATCTTTTTAGAATTAATTTGTATTTATTTCATTTTTATTCTTTATATAATTAGATATTTTCCTCAAATTGTAGAGGCTTCAAGTGATAATATCATTGCACACAATGTTAATGAAGAATTTGAATTCAGAATTGGTATGATGTTTGCTAATGAGAATGAAGCCTATAATACATACAATGCATATGCAATTTGTAAAGGATTTGGAGTGCGAAAAGGACAAAAAGCGAACAATAGTAAAGGAGTATTACGAAGATGCACATTTGTATGCAATTGTGAAGGACACTCTTCACCAATCCCACCTCATGAACAAAGAAATATTTATAGGACAGTGAAGAGAACATGATGTTAGGCTTGAATTAAATTTAAAATTGAAAATGGAGTCTGGGAAGTTACCAAGTTTGAAGATGTTCATAATCATCCTTTCATTGAAGATAAGCAAAAACACCTTATACGCTCGTATCGACACATTACAGACACTAGCAAAGGTATCTTGACTTCTATGACTGGGGTTGGTATAAGAGCTATAAAAGCATATTCTTATCTTTGTGATGAAGCAGGTGGGGCAAATAACATTGGCTTTACATTGCGTGATTGTCAAAATTTCTTACAATCGAAAAGAAGGAATCTGATTGATGCAGGTGATTGTCAAAGGCTTATCAACCATTTTAATTACTTACAATCAAATGGAAGTAATTTTTCTTACACATTTCAATTGGATGAGGATCGAGAGGCTGACCAATGTTTTTGGTTTGATGGTTTATCCAAGTTGGATTATGATAGCTTTGGAGATGTAGTAGTGTTTGATACTACTTATCGTACAAATAAATATAATATGATATGTGCACCTTTTGTTGGTGTGAATCATCACTGGAAAAATGTTCTGTTTGGTTGTGCATTTCTTATGGATGAGACTATTGTTTCTTTTGTTTGGGCATTTCAATCATTTTTGGAGGCAATGGGTAATAAATCACCCAAAACTATTTTCACTGATCAAGATCATGCTATGGCAAATGCTATTATAACTGTTTTCCTGAATTCTGATCATCGTTTATGTATATGGCACATTGGGAAAAATGCTACGCATCATATTGCACATCTTCTTGGAAAGCCAGGTTTTCGTGATAAATATTGGCACAAGCTTTTATATCGTTGTGAATCTGAAATTGAAATGGAGACCACTTGGAAAGCTATGTGTCAGGAGTGGAATTTAAGTGAGAACAAGTGGTTGGATAATCTATATCGCCTGCGTCCTAAATGGTGTCCTGCATTTGGTCGTGATTTTTTTCTGCAGGAATTAGATCTACGCAAAGAAGTGAGAGCACCAATAATGTATTTCAAGATATGGCGTGTAAGACGATGACTTTATCTGAATTTGTTGGTTATTATGAGAAGCAAGTTGAAAAAATGCGCAACACTGAAATTGTTGATGATTTTGAGTGTGCTCGAGGAAAGCCACATGTTATGGTTGAGACTAGTGGAATTTTGCAACATGCTGCACAAGTATATACTCACGTTATTTACAGGAATTTTCAGGCTGAGTTCTTACATGTTTTATCTAAACATGTTCTTCGATCAGAAACTGATGCGCCTTTACATACTTATATCGTGGGAACCAGAAGTAGTGAACGAAAGCATATTGTGTATTTTAGTCCAAGTAATTCTACCATTTTTTGTAGCTGCAAATTATTTGAAATGCAAGGATGGTTATATAGGCATGCTTTTTACATCTTGACAAATGTTGCAAATATTACAAGCATTCCATCGCAATATATTTTGAAGAGGTGGACAAAAGTTGCAAAACAGAGGATTTATTGTGAAGATGTTGCACAAAGCTCTCATCATGCGGTTAATTCAAAGACACTGTATTTGAAGAGGTTGATGCAGTTAGCTTTCAGTGTCATGAATGATAGTGCCAATCATGATGTAACAGAGGAGCTTGCAACTACAACCTTGTTGCGTCTTCATTCTCAAGTTACAACTAAAATGCAATCTCTAATAGGTAAAGATCATGTTGATTTCTTGGAGGAATGTGATGAATCTGAATATGTAGAAAATCATGGAATTCGAGTATTTGATCCCCTTAAGAAAAGGCCAAAAGGTGTACCAAATACTCGGATTAAGGGCGCCGCGGAAAAGAGAAAAAGAAAAGCATCTTCATGCGTAGGCGGCACCTTGCATGAGGTATGACACTTGTTTAATGTGATCAAATGATTTTATCAATTATCTTATCTTGTTCTTGCATGAAGTAATTCTAATACTTTTATTATGTTTGTTTGCAAAATTGACTTTAATGATGAAACATGGGCAAGATGAAGTATCGCTTTTTGACATTGAAATGATGAAACAAATTATCTTGAAAGTGTAGATAGTTAACTAATGTCAATCAGTGCAGTTTTTGGATTTCCTTTTGGCTATGAGCATGCACTTCTCCATAGGATATGATTAATGTGCAGCTCTTGTGTTTTTGCTATGAGCATGCACTTATAGATAGGATAGGATCAACGTGCAGCTCTTGGATTTTTTTGTATGAGCATGCACTTTTACATAGAGTTGGATCAATTTGTAAACATTTTTTGGGACTTGTATAGTTTACTGCTCCTGCTACAATAAAGGATGCCATATTATGATGTTGAATTATTAATCAATGCAACAATCTGCTTTTGGCTGTAAGCATCTGAAAAAATCTTCTCAATGATCAAGAATCCCTTGCCTCCTCCAATGCCTGCTCAGGTTTGGTTTGTACATTCTTCATGGAGTTTCTTTCCTAGTAATTTGGCTATTTGCAAATGCAATAGTGTGAAGAGCATGTTTCAAGTAAATTGTTCATTTAACATACTTGGCTTTTATTATAGGAGTTTGTGGGCTGTGGAGCAAATCATCACAGACATCCTTGGTGAAAGTGAGGATATCTCCTTGAGGCTTCTCGGTCCTCTCCTTGCTAGTGTTTTAAAAGAAAATAAGGTAATTGTGTTGTTCCTTTTGCCATTTCAGAGTGGTTTTTGTTTGCTTTAGTTTCTAATAAGGTGTATAATGTGATTTAGAAAGTTGCACCTTTGTGTTGGAAGCTTGGAGACAGGGTCATTACTAGCTGTGTAGCTAAGCTTGGACCTCTTCTTTGGGGAGCAAGTACAATCCAATGGCTCTCTGTGGATGATTACTCTCCAGTTGTGGCTTCTGTATGTGAAAATGAGCCAACTATGGAGAATAATCATGCTAATGGTTCTTCACATCCAGTGGTGCATCTTTTGATTTTTATAGGACCCTATGCTTTCTTTTGTTTGCTTAAGACAATGGTATTGCTTCTGATTTGCCATCTTCCATGGAATAATCTTCTAGATGAAATGGACTTCGATGCCATCCTTTTATTGTCATTTCTAATAAAGATTCTTCCATTGCCCATGATAAGCTGCTGAAATCTTCAAATTTTTTACTCTGGCTACTTCATCCCATTGTTGTTCTCTTAGATGGTGGATACACAATGCTTCCATACATAAGCTGATTTTCAGGGCTTGATTTGTTGGAGTTGTCATACTTCATGTCTAGCTTTGCTCATCTTTCTGTCGTTCATGTATCACTTACTAAACTAATGGGGATAATAGTGAGTAGTGAGGTGAATCTTGCTTCAGTTCTTTGGCATGGTTCATGACGATTATATATGTTGTTAAATTAATTGCACTATTTGGATTTTGAGGTTTTGCTATGACATATTAAGTGGCTGTATGAGCCAGAAAAGACTTTGGACCCACCCAAAAAAAAATGAAGGTAAAAGACTTTAGACAAAATAAAATAGAAGGTCAATAGAGAAGTATTCCATAACGTCTCTTTCTCTAGCACATGTCCACCATTTATCTCATGCGCCCTCCACGGTTTGGCTATTAACAAACAAATCCCTCATTTAATACAGTTTTCCTTCTAGTTTTCCATTCCAGTAGACTTTCTCTCTATCTGTTAGTCCTTCTCTTTGTTTTCTTTTCCCCTTGGCTAGATTGAACCTATTAAATAGCTGAACAGAACCATTATTCTCACATTCAAAAGCTTTCCCACAGGTGGCTTATGGGGTCGTTTGTTCCCCCGGGAGAAGTTGTTCGAACCGGATAGTGCTCCTAGATCGAACACTAGTGATGCTGCTGTCCTTCGTTTCCCCAATGATATTGTTCCTGTTGCTAAAACAAGTACAAAAAAGGCTCATTCTGCAGATTTTAAGGGTTCACTGAAGCTGGGAATTGACTTAGAGGCACTTCCAAAGAAGAGGGAACATAAAGGTAACAAGTTGATGAACCCTGATGAGGGCTATGACCTCTCTTGGCTATATGCAGAGAGGCAAAAATATGTCGTATAAGGGTCCTTGGGAATGGACACAATCTTTCAGCTGCCTCTAAAGTTCCCTAAAAAATGAGAAGAATGCAGCAAATGTTAAATATTGAGCCAGGTGCAGGTGAGAGCACTGTTGCTCGGGATGAGGAAGCTCCAGTCCTTGTTGATATTGCTGGGAAAAAAACAAAGCTCCTGGTAGTGGGGGGAAAGATGAGCAATTATAACAATGCCGTATTAGAGGTATAATCGTAATTTTTGCAGTATAATCTGATTATGTTAATTGGTACAGTGCTATATTTTTATTATCTTTTTCTTAATTAGAAAGCCTTTTTTTTCCCTTCAATTAAAATACTGAAGTATATCAGAAAGTTCCTATTGAACATTTCTGATACAATAGTCAAACAGTACTGGAACTACTTCTGCTACTGTTATTATTATTATTATTATTATTAGGTAGTAGTAGTAGTATAGTAGTAGTAGTAAAACTGAAGTAGTTTAAAAAGCTCCGCTGAATTTTGTGGTTACAGTAATTAGATAATGTTGACACGTTTTTTCTTACTTTTTCGTAATTACTACGTGGTTTAATCTTTGTGCCCTTTTTTTAAAATTTTTATGTACTCATGTATTTTCTTAATAATTTTCAGGATCTTTGGAGTGCTCGCATTTTGAAGGATTAGTTGGGCTTAGAATAAAGGCCTGGTGGCCATTTGATGAGATGTGAGCACTCTAGACATTCACTAGCAATACCTTATTTCTGTCTTGGTTGAGCATGTTATTTGTCAATCCTCATCTCCTTCTTTCACTTGCGACTGTTGTTCCTTCGGTGATGGCTGGCTGCTGCTGTTGTTCCAATAATGGTCTACAGTAGTAATGGTTGTTTATGTCATTTTATTGCTATTCCTGATCGTTTGTTTTACAGGTTCTATGATGGCCTAATTCAATCTTACAACCCTCTAACGAAAAAAGCGCAAGGTGAGGTGACTATCAGTCTTTGAAAGTTTTTCCCTTTCAATTTGCAGTCATTGACAATTGTTTCACTTTTTAAATTGCTGCTGTCAGGACATGGTAATTCTTCCTTACAAAGACAGCCTTCTCGTTATTCAGTTGGTATCTCGCAACAATTTGATTTGGATGGCAATCGGGTATGTGTTTAATTTTTGGTGAAAATAGGGAGTTCTGTCTCCATATGTAGTTTCCAAAATGTTAAATCTCAAATTGTTCATTTCACAGGTCAATCAAGGGCTTACTGTTTATGGGAATAAAGGAAGCACAGATCAGCATGCGTAAGTTATTTTTTGATAAAGTAATGCCACTATTACTTTTACATGTTGGTGACATGATTATTCCTAATGCATGTTATTGTCTAATTTCGATATAGCTACAAACAACATCTTAGAGAGGGTGTGCACAACTTCTTCGTAACATTCATTGAAGTGCTTTGTGAGAGACCACCTGGTCATGATTGGGAGCTTGAACCTAGTGTTACCTGTGGTGACTATCTGTTTGGAATGCTTCAAGTTAATTTACAATAAGAGCTACTAATATTTACCTTTAAGAAGATTCTAGCAATAGTCGAAGTTGTTATGTCTATTGTTTCTGAAGTTTAAGATCTTACACTTCTCTTGGAAAGGAGACATGAGTACAGTGGATGATTTACTTATAGTCACTTGGTTGTTTTCTGCAATTGATTTCTATATGCCAATGATCGTGAGTCTATAAGTCACCATTGAAGAAGTGACCCCTAGATCAGTGGGGGCTCTTGTAGAATTGTATGAGCGAGCAGTTAAGATATTCGCCTCATTAGTTAATATTAATGCCTATCATCAACCTGGTAAATAGTTTACCTCATAATGCTTATTTAAATTAGATGGTTGCTATATGTTTTGGGCTTATTGCTATTGAGAATATGTGTGGCCTCTCTGAGTCAAGAAATTAAATCAATTCATCCAGCTGGCTTTTTTTTTTCTTGGCCCCGATGTGCGACTGAAATTCTTAGGTGTCGAAGCTAGGAAAAAGGCAGTAGCAGAAGTATTTGCTCATCATAAACGGGTTCTGGCTGTACTCAGTGAGGCCAGGTATCTTACTATAACAAGCTTGTCTAAGATGGAAACTATCAGCTCTTAAGGAACGGGGAATACTTAAAGAAACTATTGAGTGGAGGGTGGTAGAAACATGGATAAGAAGAAAAGCAAGCTCATAGGCATTGCAGATGATGGACAGAAAGAGATCCGCATTGAAAGGGCAGATGAATTTGGCCGAATAGTAAGTTTTCAACGAAAAAAGATATTAATCATAAAGCCTTGTAATACTAAATTGTCCATTATAATTTCTTTTGCCTCTGAGAAAGAAACGCCAATTCATTACTTTGATGTTTTTATGCCAATCTTCTTGTTTTGAGTGTTTGCAACAGTTAACCCCAAAGGAAGCGAAGCTTTCCGATTGCTTTCCCATAAATTTCATGGAAAAGGGCCTGGCAAAATGAAGCAAGAGAAGCACATGAAGCAATACCAGGAAGAGTTGAAGTTGAAGCAGATGAAGAATTCAGACACACCCTCTTTGTCTGCATAGAGGATGAGGGAAGCTCAAGCTCAAATGAAGACACCTATCTTGCGCTTAGTGGTCATGTTAAGCCTGGGTATGTTTTCCTGTGTTAAAAAATCAAGTTACTAGTTCTTTATTCATTGGCATTTAAGTACATAGCATTTTAGATTAATCTGACTTTATAAGATGTCAATGTGGAGTGTCTTGTTCCATGACCAAAGTGCTTGACTGTCTTTTCGCTTTGTCTGCTTCAAATTTTCTATTTATCCCAAATCCCTCGAGCTTGGGCTCGCCGAGGAGATGTTTCTGTTTGCTAATGTACAGCTCCATGGATCACTGCCTGGATGACTCTTTCTAGATTATATTTCCCTTCAAGACTCGCAAATTTGTTAACTTAAAAATCATAGCCTATGACCATGCATTATAGATCAACCTATAGATGTCTCCATCTTTATGCTTAAAAAGGCGGCACCTTAATAGAAATTTGAGTGGTCTGACTTGATAGATGATAAACAATCTATATCGAGAAGACAATCGACACCATCTAATAAGTGTAAGCTGGACTTCATGCAATGTCTATTCACCATGGTAATTGAATGATAAAATAATGTTTAGATTTTTGTTACTTTGTGCCTGTTTATTTAATTGTTTTTTTTTTCTTTTTTTCTTCGGGGTGTTTCCGGTCAAAACAGTGATCCAAGAAAGGAGTCGAACCACCACCGAGAAGGATCCCGGGAGCTTAACGCCCATTGCTTGGAGATAGGAAGGTCAAGTGTCGACCCAAGTTTGTTGCTTTTTCATCTCTAAATATAGAGCGCAAAGAACAAATAGAGAAAGCAGGGGAGAAAGAACGAATGAGAAAAGAAAAACAAGAGAGGGAAAAAGAGAAGCCGAGGGGAAAGCTGGCAGCGCAGAACATGATCATCTATCGACCGGAGTCCAAGATAAGGGAATTACGGCAAGTCATCAAAAGTTTAATCATGCAAGTACACACAATTGATTCTCTCGTAGTCAACATGATTCCAACAACTGGACATTTGTTGTTCCGTATAGCATGCTGTGGAAGAAAAAGATGAGTTTTTAACACCGGCAAATGAGGAAGAGTCAATTGTATCATCTCGAACCTATTGTTGATGCTGAAAGCAAGGTGGCTAATAGTTATATAGATGCAGAAGTACTTTTTCTCAACTCTTTTGCTTTTATTGCTTTAATGTGATTGCAAACCCTTAGATTTCTCTGGTTAAATCTGGTGCAATCATAAGCAAGTATTATGTCATAGATGCTTTTGCTTACCACAAGTACGCCTTTGCAATGAAGCGATATGCATGAAATTTTATGTTCTCATACCAAACTTTGATTTCAGTCAATCATAGCAGCAAAAATGTTATGGCTTGGCGGAAGTGAATGTCTGATCGAAATCGTGTTGGCCATAGAAATTATAGTCGTCCTCATCACCTTCATTAATGGACTCCTCTTGTCTCGTGTTTTTATGTAATATGATCCCATTCAATGCTTGGGGTATCTCTGCTTTCTCTGACATCATTCCTTGCAGATGAATTGGTTAAGCATACTCCTTTTCTGCCATTGGCAGCGTATGAAACATAATTCACATGTCATGGAAAATTCTGTTAGATTTAACTCAACATGAAAAAATATATTCTGATTACACTTTTGATTTCTAATAGAAAATGCAGCTTTTTTCTCAAAATTTGGCAAGAACAATCTGATTTCTCAGTGTAATTTCCATCAAGTAGATATCATAGGTTTGAGAATGAATATCTTTACTCGAGGTGTCTACATGACTGCATGTTACTTTTCTTCCTCTTGCCCAATGCAGAGCATTTTATTTTTATGGAGTTTCGAAGTTCTTGTGGGTTTGAATTTGAAATGATCTCAGATATCTCACTTTAGCTGGCTTTTCCAGAACTCGTGAATGATTGTTTTATTACTTGTAGGGAGATGACGATCCGAGAATGCCGACGAACTGTCAAAGGAAGAGTTGGGTCAACTTGTTGCTTCTCGTTGGACAGGGGAAAAGACAGAGAAGGAAAGCGGGAAGACTTTGCAAGAGATAATAATAATGAGGAACAAAGTAGGGAGATCCCAAAAGACACGCGTGATGGTATTGATGATATATATGCGTTAGAAACTGCCGACAGCGAAAAGAATGAGTATGATAATGTGGAAGATGCATTTGATGAAGATTCTCGGAGTGAACGATCATTATGATTTCAGTTCTCATTACAAAGATGGATCGTTAGTGACTCGACGATGAATTAGACTTTGAAGGTTCGCTTTTACGGCTTCCCGTGAATTTGAATATCCTATTTTAAATCGAGAAATTATTCAGCAAGTATGAGCGCGCCACGTCATCTGCTGACGTGGTGCGCATCTACCACTCAGATATCGACACATGTCTGTAGGTGGTCAAGACTTCTGTTTTCATATTTACTTTTTAAGAATCTTTCATTTATTCTTGAGTTTTTTATGCTCATAATTCATTGAAATTCATGATGGACAGACTATAATTTGCTTGAGGAAGTGAAGAGGGTGACCGAAGCAGCTCACGTAACAAGAACTAAATTAAGTGTGCATCCTTATTTTAAGTTGCCGTTTCCCCTCCGAAACCTCCAGCGTGCAGCTGCTAGTAGGAGAACAAAACTCTTGTTCCTTCCAATGGACTGTCAAAAAGGGGCCGAAATCAGTCTCGATATGAGCAAAGGTGTGATGTCAGAATCTTGACCTTAGAGTGGACTATATATACTATGCTATCGATTTTTTAAGATGGCTACAAGTTCTGCACAATAGGTGTAGATGATTTTTGTGGTAGGCTTTATGCATTCTTCTTCTTCTGTTTATCAGTTACTTCTTTTTTTTTGAGTGGGGTCATTCTCTTGGCTGGGGTATACAACATTATATCAGCTGGGTCCTTCTGAAGGCATTAAATATTTATCTTTAAAACCTGATCTTGCTCTAGGGATTTAGTGATAACAATGTTAGTATTTACTCTACCTATGATGATGTGATCTCCTTCTCATCTTTTTTCTCCTTAAGTCAATAATCAAGCTATCTGATGATAAAAGATGTATTATCGAAGGTTAAGATCAGCTCTTCTATCTCTCGTCTCTCGAATCTTCATTATATGGGTTTATATCTGGATCACAGTTGCAACTCCTAAGAATATTTGGAATCAATCATTCAACTAAGAAAATGCTATCAAGAAGTGATTCCTTCTATGCAATTACATTCATCGATCAAGAACATTTCTTAAACAAGCATGGTTGAACTTATCTAACTTGCTTATTTAGGTTTTAATCTCATTTGCAAGTCATTTTATTGCCATGAGATTAGGAAGTGCAAGACTTATCAGGTGTTTACTCTTTGGTCATGCTTTGGATATACAAATTAAAAGTGTCCGTAAATGTCAGTTTTTTTTTAGAAATGATTCTCATTGAATTTTGTAAGTATTTTTCGGTCTACTTGAGCTTGACATTCCCATCCTTTTGGCTAATACTTCCGCCTTTATCAGCCCTCTTCTTTGCACAGCTTTTGCTTAAGAAGATTTATAGTGAGGATGTGATTTTGGAATAGTTTTGTAGTTTCTCATCTATGAACTGTGCTTTTCTAAATGTTTCAGGAAGAAATTTATTTCATGGACGATTGAATGGCGCTTTCACTCGATAGATGTATTATCATGTGACCATGGGTGAGTCGTAGTTAAGCTTGATGAAAGCTGATCTGCAATACCTATGTTCACCTCTAGAGATGAGAATTAATTTGTGCTACTGTCCATTCCAAAAAGCAATGATACCATGTTCAGTGGTTGAGGATGGTTTTTATTGCAGAATACATGAGGATGTGGCCCTTCATCTTGATGCAGAGAAAGTCTTGTCTGAGGAGACTATTTCAGGTCATCTTGAGACTGACACTGATCAGTAAATTCAAGGCAGGGGAGTGATAATATATGGAAATCACAATTCTTTCATGGGACTAAAAGCGTTAGGTGCTTTGCAGATGGTGGCTTAAATTCTTTTATTGTAGACTTTGAGTATGGATAGTGAGTAATGAAACTACAAAGATAGGGACGATTCGACAAATTAAGACACCTCTGTGTAAAGCTTTTGTTATAGAAAATGAGATTATAGTGTTAGTTGATGTACATTCGTCTTACTCAAATGTTGCAAGTGCTAGATTAGCATAAAAATGAGTTAGTGTGGGCGTTTAACCAGAGTGAGGTTGCTAAGTGGCTCTGTCCAATACATCACCCTTAGATCAAGTCAAATGGTGCATTTACCTTTCTTTTCTTCGATTGCCTTGTTCTATCTCTCCAAGCTTTTAGAAGCTTTTAGAAGGTTCTTCTGTATGAGACTAAAAGCTTGTATCATATATATCGTATCATCAAAATATCACAATTTTTCTATGTCAATAAGAGTTCATTTGCTAGTTGTAGTGTGATGAATTTTTTGCATAGAGAGCAATACCAGCAATCATGAAAAGCCATTGTTAAAACTTTGCCAAGCTTTCAAAAGGACAAAGGGGAAATGCGCATATAGTTTGCCTAATTTGTGCATAATTTCTTATAGATTAATATTAATCGAAATCAAGACCATGAGACTGCAAAGTGTAGAGTTTCATCTCTTCAAGCACAGAAACATACTTGGTGAAATTGAGTTTTACTATGATGACCAATCAAAGGAAAAAACGAGTATGGAGACTACTAATGAGATTTAACCAGCTGAATTGAGAGCGTGAAGGACCAAAGTGAATGCGTAAAGGACCAAAGTGAACGGACTTATAACTTATTAAACCAACATCTCATCAAAGTTGAATAATGTTGCGTCTTCTTGCCCACATTATCATGCGAAATCGAAGCAGTGTATTTGTTATGACACTGGTATTCTGTAATCGAGGGCCAAAAAGAACTTGAACACAGCATTTCGATGTTTGAATAACAAACTTTTCAAGATATCTTCCAACAAATACAAAGAGTGAGAATTAAAAAACCACCATATTCTTTATAGCAATAATTAAAAATTCAAGATTGTTTTGATTTCCAAAACTAACTGAAAGTTAACTAATGTCGATTTTGTTTTTATGTTTTTGTTTTTTTTTTTTTTTCTACAAACACTCAAAAGCTGTAGAAATTCTTTAGATCCTCTTTCTTGGCATAGCAGCTTGGTATAATGTAAATAATAGCTGCTGCACTAGATATGGGGCTCCTCCTGCAAAATTAGAGGATAAAAACATAGGAGAATACGTTCAGCACTTGAAAAGGAACAACAGTAAAGCATTTGAACTAAACCTGATAAGTAAACTTTATACACACCAGGCCTACATAGACGAACCTGCTCAAAACACGTCTTTGAACCTCAATAGAAGAAAGATAAAATGTCGTCAACCAAGTTATACAGTTTTTTACTCTTCCTCCAGCTTTACCATTAAAATTCCAGCCGATAAGAGAATAACCACTGAAAAACATTCAGATTGTGCAATTTGATGTCACTGTCAATGCTTATATCAACTTGTGTATCATCAGCGAGTCCACCCATCTCCTGCATCTAAGTTGATTTTACTGGAAGTACTATGTTGATGTCTTCTCTAGAACAAGTAAACTAACATAATTAAGGATGTCTACAATACATATAGAAACATAAAACGATGAACTTGCATCATTACCTCTAACACGATAGCCCAAAACCCGATCAACATGAAAAGCAGAAAAGTGTCAAATGAATTAAGATGGATTCTAAGATTGATCACCAGAATCAAACAACAAAGTTGCTCATAAGTAGATTTACCTGCTGAAATTCACTCTGGCGGTGCCGCTTATGCACATTGGTGTGTCATTCACATGACGGTCTCTTTTCTTTGGCTTTATGGGTGGGGTTTTCAACTCTCCAAAAACCTTCTGCACCACAAAATCAATTTTTAATATATCATCAAGCCTCAATTTAAAGGACTTTCCCTGTGCCTTTGCACGTGGAAACCATCAACTTAGAACTACCAACCAAAATATATCCAAGGCTTCTAGGTATCTTTAGAAAACAAACACGCCATGCAAGAGGACCAAACACCAAACTGCGTCCACTCAATATATTGTAGAGGTTCATATCTTAGGAAGCAAAAAAAAAAAATTGTAAGTCCCATACATTTGCTAAATGTAACTGAATGTGAGGAAGTATCTTATATATGTCTATACGTAATATGTTAGTAATGGAAAGGCCAATGTAAAAGTATCTACCTTTTGTTTATTTGGACCATTTGAACCTTCTTTTGCTCCATTTCTTCCATGGTAGACCGTGAACCCTTTTTACAATTGTTCTCTTTCTTAATTGTAAATTACCTATTTCAGGTAATGCAGCTTTCTTCTTCGACCCATGTCTCTTAAAAGTAGCAATAATTTGCTTGCCATCATCATTCCTGCTCTTAGAGGTAGCAATAATTTGCTTTTCATTGTCAGTCATGCGTTTCTTCTGAATGTCATTTTTCTGCACAAGCTTCCTCTTCTTAGCTCTCTCTTTACTAGCACTAGTTTCGAGAGCAGCTTGACCATCTGGACTATTGCATCCATCAGAACATTCAGAATTTTTCTCTGATGCTTCATCATATTGTTCTGAACTCACCAGTTGAGAATGAGATGAAGCGGGCACAGAAGGAGAAGCTAACCTTCTGGTTGAAGGTGCTTTTGCTGGAGGTACATCTACCTTCTGTTCATCATCATTTTTCTGAGAGGAAGAGGTTCCATCCGTAGAACCACCCAGGGATGGGCAACCAGGCTTGATGGTGCATGGCTCCTCTCCTAGGGCAGATCTGGCTTACCTTCCAATGGCTGAACTTCAGGTGTTACAACAGAATTCCCTCCACTCAAAGACCTCTTGCTTGGAAAATGGGAGCCACCAAGCATTTGAGATACTTTTTCCGTGCTAGACAATGTCTTGGATCTTGACCCACAAATTTTCGTCCGAGCTCGGTTCAAACTGGAATCGAGATGGCTTATTGGCTCAACTGAATCACTTTTCGAGCGGCACTTAGGACATTGCCATTTCCCTAGTGGAATCCGCTAGAAATGGAAAACCATAAATTGAGACAACTAAATTATCTCAATCAAGTACGATAAGACAAATGACAGCAATTAACACATCTAACTCAAGGGAAGACCCCTCAAATAGCTATGAACTACCTTGAGAGGAGGATCAAGGCATATACGTTTCATCCCCAAAACTCAGCAGAACCTCAACACAGCATCTAATTCTCTTTATCCCAAGACATAAGCTCGTGCTGCGAGACACAAGCATGAAGTGTGAGGCACGTGTCAATCATAGCTAACGAAAAAAGAGAAAGGAAACGGTTAACTAGTTACCAAATCGACCAGGTCCCATGAATGGTTCAGCTTCATCTGTCACACCACCTTGCTGTTGCTCCTGAAATTTTTCATGTGAAAAAGCAAAAAAATCAGTTGCCTCAAAGATTTTACTCTACGAGAACGACAAATGCTAGCTGTTAATTTTGTGATCCTGGCTAGATAGATAAAAGAACGACTCTGTTTTAAGAAATTGGAGTGTTGAAAGAAGACGTTCTACTCACGGCATCAGTCTCCATTTCAGCAGCTGACAGCAACCTATTTAAACAGTGTCCAGATATTTTGCAAACCAAGAGCTCATTGGCAGGATCCATAACAGTTTCTCTGCACGTCTCATCACAGACTGAAAGAAAAGACGATGATGAAGGAAACCTCATTAGGAAAGACATTCCTGCACGACACATATAAATTGGATATACTAAAGAGACTTGTCATTGTAAGCAATTAAAGTATTTTACCCTGAACATTTCCAGTCTTCTCACAAACAAAGACATCGCCAATTTGATGATAAGAACACGTTTCTCCTGAACAAACATGGTCCAGAACCAATGCATCAGTGAACCCTTTGCTGCTTTTCCACAAAGACATTTGATCAGCAACTGTCTTGTCAAGAATTATCCAATCATCATTCACCTTCAGAAGCAAACATGCATGTGAAATTAAAAGGATGAACCCACGAGTCCTTGAGCAAACCAGAACATATGCGGTACCACTTGGAATATTTCAAGGAAAGTAACTCTAGTAAAGCATGTTGATCATAATTGCTAGGTCAAGAATAATAGTGTAGTAATGCTAGTCAGGATTAAATCTCAAGCAAAAAAGCCTTTACAAATAAGAGCCACTAAAGCAGCAACCATCAAGTCTTTTTCCTTTGACCAGTTTCCATAACTTCATTACGGTTGTAACGCAAAAATGAAGAGGATCAACCAGGATATTATTAGTATAAAGCTAAAGAACTAAATGTGAAAGTCACATCAGAAGACACCAAGTGCACTTCTACCCAACAATCTGCTTTCTGGAAGAAATCCAGTCAAGGTTTGAACAAGCTATAGCACTGGCACCAATTTATACAAAATTCCAACAAATCTAACCTTTGACCTGTAATATCATCACAATGAAGAATCCTTACAAAAAGCAAGCTCCATCTACCTGTGAAGGAAGAGGTGCCTGGCTTCTCTTTGCAGCTTGCATTTGGATACTACATTGTTCCTGGCGTAGTCTCTGAGACCTCCAAGGCTACTGAATTCTGTTCTTTATCATATTTCTGAGTGTCAGGACTGTTCTTAAGTACTGGGGACAAAAGCCTCGAGCTACAGCTTGCCATGTAAGCTTGAGACTGAAAAACTTCTACAAACTCCAGAATTTAACAGCCGATTCATCTCGATCCAGGAGCAAATAATACATTCCTCAGGGATATCTATGAGCTCAAGACAAGGGATTTTGTACAAACTCGCATTATGCAAAACCTGAAGAGATGGACCAACACAGGCTAAGTCAAAGAATTTTGGTGAGATGTGGATGCTTCTGACAACTTCATATCTGTACAAAAGAATTTTCCTTGACAGAAAGGTATAGCTGACAAAATTGCTGCCAATCCCAGAGTATCCCCTTCCTCAACCGTTGATCCCGTAGCAAATGCTCCTATCTAGAAGTCTTACAGAAGATGAATCAGATTGCCTAGTCGAAAGTTATGTTTATGAATTTCCTATCACAAGTTAAACAAGATGGGCTATAAAATAGATTTCACCTATTTTTTAGTTCATGGACGAAAAACCAATTTACAATAATAGCACAGGAAGGTCAAAATGGCCCAGGAACATAAACTGGAACCTGGCCCTATATTTGCTACTGTAGTAAATGTTATGCGAGGATTACAGATCCTACTGATAATATAGTTTCTTTGGCTCAGAAGAAAGGGAGAAACCAAAAAGAAAAGATATCGGCAAAGTGTTAGATGCGGCAAGTTCATCGTGATCCATCAGCCAAAAGAGCCCATTTAGCATGTGTCCCACTGTTTGATCATTCTCATTACACCTCTCATGTAAGTGAAGGGAGATAGAGCTCCATGCGATGAATATGTTCATTGTTAATCAGAATATGCAAATACCTTTCACATAGCTAAGATCAAAATCATTAGATGTCACCAGGGAATCAATTAGAAATTAGAGGCATCTAATAATCAAATGAGAAGTATGAGTGAGATCTTAAGCATAGTGCCCCATGGTAATGACGGAACGGATTAAGCACTGTTTGCAAAGCCCAAGGACAGATTCAGAGGAGTAAGCAAACAAGAGGCTCAACAATATTTGTTTTGAGTGGGACTAGCATGTGGAAAGAAAATGAGATCCATCACAATTATCATCGCATTAAGAGGTTACTCTGTCAAGAACTTGCATGTTGTCTAAGTCACTTTGGGGAGTTTAAGAAAGCAAGAGCAATTAGTTTTCAAATAAAGAAATGACTGTTAATGGGATGCAAACCTGTTTCCTCACGGTGAGTATGAGGCCTCTTTTTAGTTCTTCGCTGTAAGGTTCACCTTCCACCAGAATGACAAAGGCATGAATGCCTTGTCCTTTCACCTAGAGACAAAAACATGATTTGTTGATTTGTTAGCATTTAAAGCAAGTGCAATGAAAATTTTATCATCAATTTAGTCCTCTCTAAAGTAGCTCATGCTCAACACCAACAACCGCAGCTTCCGCACATTTGGGATGCGAGACAAGAGCAGATTCAACTTCTGCTGTTCCAATCCGGTGTCCACTGCAGAGGCAAGTGAAGCATCATCAGATAACTAGTCCAAAATTCAAAGCACTGGGTGCTTTAAGAAGGAAAAGAATTGGTCTTTGGAAGTTTCTCAACAAAAACAAAGCCACATTGTATGAGCACATAAAAAATGTTTGAATGAAGGTACCAAAAGAGAAGATCTTGAGAAATTCATGTAGCACCTGACATTGATGACATCATCAACTCTACCAGTCAGCCAGTCGTAACCATCCTTGTCCCTGAATGGGTTGAGCGAATTAAAAAATAAGGAAACCAAATTGCACAGCTTATGCTGCAAAAAATATAACCATAACTACACCTTCCAAAGATATATAAGCGCAAGATTATCATTCAAGTTAAGGAATTGTATAAACATCCCTAGTAAGAACCCAGGCATAATGCAAGTACCTCAAGCAATAATTTAATAGTTGTATCAACTAACTTGCTGCAGCCATCACTAGTAAAATAGTATCCTGGGAATGGTTGAAGTATGTTGTTTCGTATTGCTCATGATCACTATAGATTGTACAAAATGCCCCAGGCCAGGAACTTTTAATGCACAGGTATCCACTACACTCACCTTTAATTTCAACCCTCTTTTCATCCACTATGACAGGCTGCACAAAACAAATGTGGAAATTAGTCGGAGAGACACCTTATGAAAGTAAGTTGTTCAAAAGTCAAAGGGAATGAAAGAGTTTAGAGACCTGAACCCCAAAGAAAAGAAAAGTAGCAAATCCAGGTTTCTTTGGCCAGGCACCAAATAATGGTGTGATCAGCAGGGAAGGTAAGCATCACTGGAATCAGACTGAGACCATAAAGTGGATATTGTGGGCATTCTTTGTAAAAAATTCTAACATGATAAACCCAAACAAATAACAAAATGTACCATGAAGCCACCAGTTTCAATTTGCCACCAAGTGTCAGATATAGGGCACTCTGAATCCCCGACTACATTGAAAAACCACCTGAAGAAATGTACACAGGTTTATGGATCTAGTGAAACATTATCTACATTAGAAAGTTAGGATAAAGCTCAGTACCTCCACACACTTGGATTGATAGGCTCGCCAACACTTCCTAGGACCTGTAATGATTTGCGTGAATACTTACCAAATAAGCTTCCAATTCAATGAGTTACTTTCCCACGGCCAGGTCTTCCAATCATTATATCGACCCCTCTCCTCGATTGGCTCTCCTAAGCATGATAAGGAGCTCCACCATACAAACAACATGATGTTAAGCCCACTGCTCCACCATTAACTTCAAAATCAGAAAACACCTAAAATAATAGAGTAAACGATGTCGGACATCTATCTCTGTAAAAAGATGAGATTATTTCTATAAGCTTGATTCCAATACTTGCTTGGCCAATTCCCTAGTAGGTAAAAGCACCAAAACACTTGGTGGCCTACCAAATCCTGTCTTCCTTAAGGTTTTTGCAGGCCCATTCGTCAGAGATTCCAAAATGGGCAAGACAAAAGCTAGAGTTTTGCCCTGGTACAATTCACACAAGTGAACAAGGTGATAATCGTGCTCAAAAATTAAAACCCATCAACTACAGCAATGAGCAACTAGTTCGAAAACTCATGTTCCTAGCAACCAATCATCTTTAAAAAACTTGAAATGCAACTGCGGCCAAATAGTCTTCACGCCACTTTTGGTTTTTTTATGTCAAATAACACCAATGAACTAATGTATAGATGACTCTGCCACAAACTAGAAGACTTATATAACTGTAGGTTTTTTGGTCGAATTACCAACTGTAGGTTCGAATGCCTGAAAAGATCGGTTGGAATTTGACTTTTGCAATGACAATCGGGGCGAAATACAGGGATTTAGGACCAGAAATGCACGAAAGACATTTCACGAACCAAGTGCACTTTGCTACACTCTACACCATGATTGCTCTCGTCGTGCTGTTAATTAAAACAATATTCACCAAGCTCATCCATCAACCATTCACTACTCATAGAGCAGATAAAACCTGCTTCTCTTTTCATATATGTCAGCTTCGTGATCCTTTTCCGCATCACACACTATCATTACTCCAACGTCCAGACCATTCACTTCTCTAAATTGTCAGTTAATTAGCAGATTTCAAACAAGCACGCGACCATCAACATGTCAATCCTGCGAAATTCAAATAAAAAGATGTTCATACCTGACCAGTGCAGGCACGGCCGACCAAATCAGTCCCATCGTGGACGATATCAAACGTCATGGTTTGAATGGGAAACAGCGCCTCGATACCATTGTCCTTCAACTTCAACCTCAAGCTGTCCGAGATCCTGAAATTCAACACAGCATTGGGTTTCTCCTCCTGAGCCACCTTATTATCACCATCGCTCAACCTCGCCTTCTTCTTTTTCTTCTTCTTCCCTTTCAAGTTCTCGGGGTCAACCAACTCGGAGCTGGTCTCGCTCTTGTCTTCCTCGTCGTCCTCGCGCAGCTCCAGCGCCTTCCTCTTCTTCTCCTTCTTCGCATCCCCTGATGCTTCAGGAGCTTCGGCTGCTTGGATTCGGAGCCTTTACTGCCGCTCTTCTTTTCCTTCTTGTGCTTCTTGTCCGACTCCGCCGAAGACGCGAAGCCGCCATCGGCCTCGAGCTGGACCTTCGCCTTCATCTTCTTCTCTTTGCTCTTGCTTTTGGAGTTCTCCGGGGTTGAGTTGAATCGGGCACAACTATCGAAGGCATCGATGAAGCTGTCCGGAACCACGAGTTTAGGAGACAGGAGGGGAGGGAAGGGGGTGGTTTTGTCCTTCTCTTCTCTTCTCCTCCTGTGCTCGATCTTCGCATTGAAAATAGTCGAAGGCGGAGGTAGAGGCAGAGGGGGCTCGGGAACCAGCTGCAATTAGCGAGGCTCTCAGGGGGCAATGTGTCAACGGCAGATGACCGGCGATGCCGAGTAACCAACATGAGCACAAACCTTGTGCTCGATCTCCACGTTTGGAACAGCCGGAGGCAGAGGAGGTGAGGACCCAAGCTGCGACGGCGAGGCTCTTGAAGGAGGCGACGACCGGCGAGGCTTTTGGGAGGCGAGGCGGAGCCGGAACCGGATGCGCGGAGAAGGAAACGGGCGGTCCTTCTCTGTTTGTTCTCCTGCGAGGAGAGAGAGAGAAAAGCCAATAAATTCAATTGAGGAGTGAGAAATTTTTTGGCGGGAGCGTTAAAGCATTTATTGACTTGACATTGTTTCGCCAACGAGCCAAGCCGAGCCTATCCGAGCTGAGCGGATCCTTTCATTTTCCAGCGGGACCCACACGACAGGTGTCGAAACTGAGTGGAACGTGCGCGCCACGTCAGCGGATGACGTGGCGCGCACATACCACTGAATATTTTCTCTTTAGAGAGAGAGAGAGAGAGAGAGAGTTCTTTTGAGCGAGCGCAAGAGAACTGGAAAAGAGAGAACTCCTCGAGAGAGAATTCGCACGCAAACCCTTTTTTTTAGAGAGAGAGACGTCCAAGAGATAGAAAAAATCGTCAAAATGGCCTCCCCTTCCAAAAAATGAGCGAGCCTTTATATATATTTTTTTGAGCATTTTTTTCTTTTTCTTTTTGTTTCCTTTTTGTTTTGTTTTCTATTTCTTGTTTTCTTTTCTTTGTTTTCTTTTTGGCTCTTTATTTTTTTTTATATTTTTTTGCCAACAATGGATGATTAAAATGTCAACGAAAATTTTAGGTGTCAACAGTAATGGATGATTGTTTGGATGGAGATGTGTCTACAAGTGAACCAAGGATTTTATTTAGGTGCAAATTGACATAGAAATCTTATTCTTGGTGGTGCACTTTATAAGTAGAATTTTATTGATTTAAATTACAAATTTTTGTGGATTTATAAGTTGAAATTAGGTGTTAATTTAAATGAGGATTAAATGGAATATGAATAGGAGAGGATGGGCTGATTTTTAGGCCCAAAGACCGTCCAACTAGCCCACGCCAACCCCTTGGTCGACTGGCCCATGAAGGCCCAAGACCGGCCCAACATTGAAGCCCATAAACCCTTGTATGTGAGCTGTCAAGTGGCATGGAGGAGAAGTCAAGTGTGGCTGCCCCCAATAGCTTCCTTGGGCGGCTTCATGCAATCAAATGATTGCAAATGATTGTAGGGGAAGGAAAGTAAAGAGAGGGAGGCGGATGATGAAGGGGAATCGACCGAGAGAGAGAGAGAGAGAGAGAGAGAGAGAGAGAGAGTGTGTGTGTCATCCGAGAGAGAGAGGGAAACCGAGAGAGAGGAAGAGGGAAAGAGAGGAAGCGGGCGTGCAAGAGGAAGGAGAAGGACCATCCGCCTAGCTCGCCGCCGTCCGTTCACTGCTTTGCTGCCATTCTTGTTGCTGTTTGTGCTTGAGTTTAAGGTAAGTGAAGTCCTAAAACTGCCCCTTGCATTGCTGTGTGTATGTGTAGTAGATGGTAAGTCTTGGTTGTGGTAGATGGAATGAAATTTCGGAGCTTTGAAGAGAGATTTGTTGACCATACATGCTGTTTCTGGAAAGACCAGTCCGACCATCCATGAGTTCGTGTGCTGCATCTGACTTTTTAGTTGGAATCTTGTTTCGATTTCTGCATGAAAGTTGTAGAGAGCACCTTGAGGAACAACATACTAAAATTTGAGGCAAAACGAACAATTATTGGTTAGTGAAATGATTTTTCTTTGGAGAAATTAGATCTGGAATTCATTGTGCTGACCTTTAGAGATTTCGTGGTCTGTAAAGTAACTTTTTTGCGAAAATCTCACTTTTATCTCTTAATGAAAGTTGTATTTTACTTCTTGAGGTAGAACATATCAAAAATTTAGAGGAAATGAACAAAAATAGGTCGGTGAAATCGTTGTTTTTGAAGAAACTAGATCTGGGAAAAACATTACCTCGACCCAGTATGATTTCGTGATTTTTATAAAATCATACAGTTAAAATTTGTTCCTTTGTCCTTAATAAAAGTTGTAGGTAATATTCTGAGGAATAACATACTAAAAATTTAGAAGAAATTAACATATGTAAGTCGGTGAAATGAGTTTCTTTTGAAAGATGATAATCTGGAAAATATGACACCGAGATCAGGGGGAAATAATCGTCTCTATCTATTAACCTAGAACGATTTGGGTTTCGATTTCTTCACGAGATATTTACCTATAAGACTTTTCTATAACATGTCAAAATTTCAGAATTTTTGGAGTTCATTTGGGTATTTAATTTCTATTTCTTCAGAAACTGTGCAAGTTAAAATATTGAAGTTTTGAAAACTGTGATGCATGGACCATACTGTTTTGTGTGAGATTCTTTTGGTATGGAGTTATTAATGAGATATCTGCCTTTAGGTCTCATCTATAATGTGTCAAGTTTTCAGAATTTATTAATGTCATTTACTAATTTTTCTGGAGTTTTAATTAGAGGAATGCATTCTGATTTATCCAAAACATTGATGTGTTTTGAAAAATAAGTGAATTTATCCTTGTGATGTAATACTTTGAGTGTTTGATTTTGCTGCATATGTGATGACATATGGTATGTTATATGGCATGAAAAGTTGGATGAGACCCTTGATATTATTGCATCAAATGCCATGTTGAAATTGAGATATATGTGTGGATATAACTTGAAAAAATAACGAGACTGTCAGAGGTGTGAGCCGACAATGCCCCAGGAGTGTTGGGATGCCTGGAGTGTGGGGGTACCGGATGCTCGGAGTGTGTGCCGGATGTCCTCGGGAGTTTCGAGATGCTCGGAGTGTGGGGGTGCCGGAAGCCTCGGAGGTGTGTGCGGGGGGGATTCCTCGTGATGCTAGTTGGGATATGAGATGCCCGATGTATGTGTGCCGGATGCCCGGAGGTGTGTGCCGGAGGTTCCTCGTGATGCCAAGTTGGATACAAGCGATAAATTGTGGGTTGAAAACACCGGTCCCTGGAAAGATAAAAATTAAGACTGTATCATATGGCATGGATATATGCATGAATGCTTGATGATAAGTGCATGGTGGTATATGCACATATGGCATGGTGATATATGCATGACTGTAAGGTAAGGTATGCTTGAATGCATGAATGATATGTGTTTTATTCTTGATTGTTCTGTTTGATGCATTGAGTAGTGTAGTAGATCTTTACTACTGAGTGGTTGTACTCACCTCTTTTGGGGATTAACATTTTAGATTAGAAAGATGCATTTGCTGCCGGTTGCACGCGGTACTTACTAATGGCATACCTACTAATGTGGATATGGAGTGTACTGAGCATGTTTGTGTCGGTGCTCTTGGTTTAGTTTTTATTCGAGTCTGTGTCCTAGTGATGTACGACGTGGGTCGAGCTGATGGCCCAGTTATCCAGGATTTTTTATCTGCCCATGTCCGACATGATGGAGTTATGTTAGGGATGTTACCGCCGCCGCCACCCAATGCACCAAATTGGGTATGATGGCACGTATAGCTATTGGGATCTGACACTTTTTGAAGATAGCCAACGCTCATTGATGGAGGGTGGTACATGTTCGATGTAGGATCGAGTCCTTTTTAGGGTGGTAGCCAAGTATAGTTAAAATCTTGGCCTTTTTGTTGTATCGACCTTGATGTCCATCATGAAAATATAAATAAGAGTGAATCGGCATTATCTTTTCTTATGGTGCGTAGTTGGTGTGTATTGCATTATGGTTATTGGAGGGAGAGATTGTGAGACTTGTTTATGCTTCCGCTAATAAGTTATGCTGGGATCGCTTTAAAAAAAATAAATCCCTAGTCAAAGGGTATTGGTCTGTGAAGTTATATGAGATCGAGTAATTAAGAAAGATCGCCTGTGGCAACCTCAGGCGAATCGAGGGTGCCACAGGTGGCCTTGTGGCCAGATGCCGGAGGCTTTCACGACGCTAGGTTGGGTGTGAAATCCCAGAAGGACGCAAACACTGGTCCTCTGGGGGGATAAAATCGTTTGAATGATTAAAATTGATGATTATATTAAGTGTGAGTGTGGTCTGGTTATGGGACTAAATTGTATGACATGGAATAAGACGTGCCATAACAGTTTGGCCCTATGATCGAGACTTGTGTGACTGGACATGATGCATCTCGCTTGTTGAAACTGCACTGGTCATTACATTGAAGAGTTATATGGCTTAGATGCATACTCATTCATTGATGACCTATCTTGTCTATCTTGCATAAAACTGGATCGTGATGGCTTGCATAGTATAGTTTAATGGATCTTTTGCTATTGAGTGGTTGTACTCACCCCATTTGGGGACTAACATTTTAGACTAGAATATATGTCTCTGCTACCAGTCACCCCCGACACATTTTATGGTATATTGGTCGACCTTGAGTGTGAATGTATGGAGCACCACCATCCTGAGATACGAGGGTTGGTTTTTGTTCGGGTGCAGGTATTGATCATGTATGATATCGGTTCTCCCGCCGACCCAGTGATCCAGGAGTTTTTGACTGTGTTCGTCCGCCGTGATGGGAGTATGCTGGGGCTGTTGCCGCCATCGCCAGCTGATGGACCGGACTGGGTGTGATCGAGAGTGATGGTCAACAGATGAAGCATTTTTGGACCGCTGACACTGACTGATGGGCCTATGTACACGGTTGTTATAAAGTCGAGTACATTTTGAGAATAGATGAGTTTAGAAAAATCTTGGCATTTTGATGTACCGACCCGTGATGTCCATCAAGTTATGTAAATGAAAGTGTTCGGCTTTAACTTATAAAAGTTTTAGTTGGTGTGCATTGTTTCTGAATATGGAATAGGGAGATGTTGGATATGCTTCCGCTATATGAATTGCGCAAGGACATATAGAAAGAATATAAACCCCCAGGATTCATGGATTTGTTAAATTTCTATGGTATTAGAGTAATGGATTATCAAGTTAAGAGAAAGCAAAGGCGAGAGGTATCTGTGGCGACCCCAATGGAGGGGGCCGTTTAGGGGGTGCCACACTCTGCCCCTTCGAGGAAGCCATCTATTAAGATATGGATGTCACCGTGCTCAATGGAGGTGAGACGAAGCCTGGCCATTGCAGAAGACACCGAACTTATGAGTAGGTTGTACTTGGGCCACAGTAGATTCTAGACCTACGTCCCTTTGGGGAAGCCGTCTATTAAGATATAGACATTGTTGTGCTCAATGGTGGTGAGACGATGCCTAGCTATGCTAGTAGACATTGAACTTAAGGGGGAAAATATTAACAATTGGAGCGCTTGTGATTGATTAAGTTGATGAGACGTTTCAATTGTTGTGTGCATCAGTTATATGCATTTGAAATATGAACTGTGCTGGCATGCAGGAAGTAACTAAGGTGAGGTGAGTCCCATGTTCTAATTGTGTGGTTGTGTGGCTAGAGCACCCTGTAGTGTATTTACTTCCTAATAGGGGTTTAAGAGGTGGACTTGCTGAGATATTATCTCACTGGTTATTGTATAACCATTTTTAGGTCCTTAGTTGGTGGTCATGAAGGACTGAAACCTCGGATCTTGTGGAGGTGGAGTCTGAAAGATCGACGTCTGTGTCCTACTAGTATGTCACAGGCTAGCTTCTTTTGAGAGTCAATTATTTTGTAGGCTTTGACCTAGACTCTTTTTGTATATAAATCCAGTTGTTTATATAAGTGTGCTTTTATGAAATGTTGCTCTGCTTTCCTATCCCATGTTGTTTGTTGTCAAGGGTTATTGTTCGCTTCCGTATGTGCATTAAAAATGAAAGGGTCGGCAACTAGTCTTGGGAAGTTGCAATTGTATCGATCGGAGTGGGATGCATGCGCGCTCGATAGTCGGGGCGTGACACTCAACTAGCACAACAATGGATAAATCAAGCCTAAGGAAGAAAAAGAAGACAGCAGCTGAAGGGGACCACCAAAATGCCTCAAAATCTTCTCAAAATATCCATTTCACTCATCACACATGCCCCACCATGTCCAGCCCTATCCTTAGCCAAGTTTCTTCACTCAAACTTCTCTTAGAAGCCACTCAAATGATCCAAATGTTGCCCACCCCCTTGGCCTACGAATTGTGACTTTTCCCCTCCATTTTCATTCAATCCTACTCCAATTAATTCCAATTCATGTGCCATAAGGCCAAGGTAAGTGTCCACATTCATCCTATGATTTTTCCTCATCAATTGAACCAACTTGACAGCCAAAAGTGCACTAAAAAATGGCCCTCTAATTTTTCCGGTCCAAAAATGCCCAACTTTGGATTTTTGCTGAAAACTTAGGTTTGTAGAAAAATCTTCGGAGGATGAATTGATGTTTCTAAAATAAATTGTGACATGATAGACCTCAGAAATAGGGTGCAATTTCGCGATTAATTTCAATCGGACGCAATTTTAGCATGACCTAACCTACCGGGTAACTTTAGGAATTTTTAGCGCATTTAACCCGTGGTCGATTATTTTAGAGCCACATTGTGCATCTTCAACTCATTGGGGACTCTCGGTTGTCATGAAAATCTCAAAGTTTCAAATATAGGCACAAGGTACAGAAATGACAGAAAAATCAGTTTAGTGTCGTTCGACGAGAATTTTGCAATTAGGTAGAATCACCCACACTTTAATCACATACCACTTTCGAATTGACCTATCTCCGATCTCTGATCAATTTTGATAGTGTCATATTGACCCTGCAGATTAGCATGGTTGAGCAGTCGATTTTTAGTCAAATTCTTAAGCCTATTGCGTTTAAATCCCACAACTGCTTCACTTGATAAATTAGTTATCTCATGAGTGATCAGCTCAGAGAAAAAGACTATAGGCGCGTCGATGAAAAGCCCAACTCATTCAATCAAAAATAGAATCAGAAAATCAAGATGTCACACACTGAGAGATATATTTCACAACAGAATGGAAGATTTTGGAAGAAATACTAAAATAATAAGAGGGAATATTACACGTGAGAGGAATATATTTGGTGATACTCAAAAAGTATCAACACAGGGAAAGAAATGCATAAGAAATCCGCATGCAATTGGTCTACGAGGGAAACAAAATATAGGAAAGGAGATGTAGCTTGCTCGTGCAATATTGGAGAGAGGAAAGAAATTTTGTTTCTTTCCTTGGTGGGCCTCTTTATTTTGCATATAAAAAGGGAGTCTCTCTTCTTGTCCAAGGGGGGTCAGCTAATTTTTTCTCGAAGCACATAATATAGAGACACATTGAGAGAAAAGAAAGTAGATAGAGATGCAATAGAGCCATGGTGGCTCCCATCGTGAGAAAAGTCTTATGTTCTTCTCATAGGTTCTAAAAGTCTGCATGATGAAGACATGAAGATGAGCAACAAGCGTCCATAAGCAAAAGGAAGAAAAAGACAAGAGAGTAGGTGCTCAGAGAGGAGACAAAAAGCACAACAAAAGAAGAGAGAAGTCTTCTCTCTCCTTGGTCTCTGCACACGTCCGACGCTTCACCAACGAGCTACCTAGACTTGGCCCAACATCTCTGTAGTATTTTATTAATACGTCCATGATGAGGTGCAATTAGAATGCACCATTTTTTCTTGATAAGTTATAATGGAAAGACACCATTTGAAAGGGTATGAGGGAGTCATATATAAATCTTTTGAAGATAACCGTTGGGACGGTTGGCAAAACGTATGCTCAGAAAGAAAGTGTTCTCCTTTTCTTGTCCCATTTCCATCAAAGAAAAAGAAGGCGTTCCATTTCTTCTTTACGAAAACAATTGGCACTCACACTGTGGAAATTAGATGTTTTCCTCGTGACTGCATTCAAACTAATGTGAAGTAATTTTGTTCATCATTCATCCGTAATTCAACAATCGTTCTGGGGTAAATTGTTCATTGTGCATCAGAAAGAGTTAAGTCGTCTTTCGCGAACTTTCTTCCTACATTGGTATCAGAGCCTGGTTGTGATTTCTACCTTATTTTTTCATCGAATTTTCTGATTTGTCATTTGATATCGAGATCAAGAGAATGAAATCCACACTGTTTGGATGTTTATTGCTTGGAATTGGAATTTGAATCGTCAAAAACGAATTGAAGTGAATTGAAGTGAAGAACGGGTTTGGGTCAAGGTACACATATGGTTTCGACTATTTTTTGGAATATTTTTTTGGCCAAAATCGATTTTCAAATATACAAGGTGAAAGTACTCGTCGAGATGAGTCGAACTGTTGGTCGAGCACCACCAGAGGATGCCGGACGTGCCCACATGCACGGCCAAAAGCCGCAACACGTGAGCACCATGCGCCCAACGCGTTGGGAATGCTAGCGTGTGAGCGTCATGCACACATCGGTGAACTGACACGTGCTGATGTCACCGTGATGTCATCGTGACGTCATCCAATGGTTGGTAACTACCTAATGACGTCATCGATGATGTCACCGATGGCGGCAGTTGGTCGACCGGTCACCAACCGACGACCCAACCCGACCCAAGATCCAACAATATTACACCCGGGTTAGATACTGGTATTGGAATTGTATTCACCCCTTTCTTTGGGACCACCCTCGATGTTTCCATATCAGGCATCTAACATCTAGAAGACTTTACAAAAGTAGTTGGCCTTTATGATGAATTCGCCCTTTTGCCTCAGATCTACGAATTCGCCACATCCACGACTCAGTACAGGCAGCTGATGTGCCCTTTTTTAAAAAATAATGTTTCTCATAACAGCTTTTCTTTTCATATTCCCAGCTCTTGCAAATAGTTGGCTAAAATTTTTGCAGTATAGATTTACCTGAACAATCTATTGACACCAGTTATAAGCTGTTCGTTAGTAGCCTTCGCTCTTGCGGCTGCTGTCTCTCTCTTGGTTTTTCATTTTAGCGGGTGCCTTTTTTTTTGTTGTTTCACTTTTCAGTTTTGCCTACCATGTCCTTAACTAGAAAGGAAGTCGATGCAGTTCAACATTCTCGAGTGCTGCCCCCGAATGATTAGTATCTCGACATCAATAACAAAACAATCCTAATCTACGGTGTACCATAAAATATTGAGTTGTGCAGTTCTCCAAGTTCGTATCTTTTCTTAATGTCTACCCAAAAATTGCTATTATATGTGCTCCTCTTGCAAATTAACAAGATCATTTTGTCCCTTATTTGACCCGTGAGAGTTATTTTTTCTGTATAAATAACATGAGTATATGACTTTGTATCTTCAATTTAAGGTAGTTTGGTAATCAATCCCTTATACCCTTAATACTATGAATTACGTGAAATCAATCCAACTTTGTATCTTCTTGATCCCCTCCTGACACATGTTTCCGAGGAGATTTCGCAGAGCATCGATCGGTATACACATTTTGCTGCAATTCCACGATAATAAGTGGTGTTGTAATATGAGATTTTATAAAATGAGCACTCCCACATTGTTTTCTGGAGACCTAATGGGAACAATGCCAGATTTGACCAAAGTGCAACCGAATGGAATTTCATTTCTGAACCAAATAGAGAGTTTCAAGTTGATCAGGCTGTCTCAATTCGGTTCAACATTTGAACATAACTTTTCCCGCTTGATCTATTACATCGTAGTCCAAGTTGCTTCTTCACACTCCTCAATGTTGTTGGAGAAAACTTCCTTGAGTGTTTTGAAGTTAACAAAATGTTTCCATCAGTCTAGTCTGAAGACTTGCAGGCTCTTCCATCAAAGTCTAAAAACCTCCAGACTGCCAGACTCAAAATCTATCCTTATTGACAGTTTCTAGACTGTCGAAGAAGGCTTATTCAAAATGGAGTATTTCGTTAAGGATTTGATTCTGTTGACTAAAGAAGATCTCTTGGCTGGATATAGCATGTCGGAATCCATTATTCAAATTAAGATTGATTCAGGGATTTTGGATCCATTGATTGGTGAAGAATACATGGAAGGTTCTACTTATGGAAACCTAGATCATGATTGTATGGGTGAGCAGGATTGGTGGGCTATCGTCATATTCCTTAAATAGCTCGAAATCTTCCTAATTGATTATGTCCAACGGGTATATTGGAAGAATTCCTTTGGTAAGTGCCAACAGGTGTGATGGCATGAAGTAGTATATAAAAAAGACGTTCCAGTTGTTCGAGTGTGTGCGCGATAGAAGAATTCCAAATTCTGAAGCTCCTTATTCTTAGTCAATTAAATTGTTGAGTGAAATCTTGTACGTAAAAGAAAGTCTATATCTTTGAGAGACCTTGAGGAAGTGTAGCTGAGTCTCTACACTGTGGAATCAAGAAAGAGTTTTACTGTAACAACTCTTTTGTTTCATAGTGAAATCCAGCCGGTGGGCTGTCAGTGCGAGAGAGTGGACGTAAGCTTGGATTAAGCCGAGCCACTATAAACCCTGTGTTCTTATTCTCTTCCCTACGCTCTTTTACTTTGATCGTAACTCGATTTGTTTACAAGAGTCCAATTTCCTTTTCATAATCTATTGTTAATTTGAGTTGCTCACTTCACTCGGGGAAATTTGTTTTTACACCTATTCACCCCCTTCTAGGTGCTCGTACTAACTTTCACAATTTGTATCAGAGCTTGTGTACTCACTTAAGTTGAAGTGTTTTACTTCAGAGTTAAAGATCCATGGCTAGTATGTTGGCTCCAGGACTAGTTGAAGGGCAAAGCAATACCAGACTGCCTTATTTTGATGGAAAGAAATACAACATATGAAAAAACAAGATGAAGGCATTCCTAAGATCAAAGGATCCTCTGGAATGGGATGTGGTAGATAAAAGAATCATTCCTAAAGATGCACCTGTCTCAGAAAGAGGAAAATAAGCCATTGAGTCTAGTGAAATGACTCAAGAATAGATAACCAAGAGACATGCTCTTGATGCAAAAATAATTTATTCTTTATATTGTGCATTATCTCCTACTGAATATAACATAATATCCTCTTGTGAAACAGCTAAAGAAATCTGGGATAGATTACACATCACCTATGAAGGAACTGATCAAGTGAAAGAAACCGGAATCAGTATTCTGCTTGGTCAATACAAAGCATTCAAAATGAAATCAAGAGAATCTATTACTGACATATTTAGTCATTTTACAGAAATCGTGAATGGTCTTGAATATCAAGGTCAACCAATTTCTAGACCCATTAAAGTAAACAAACTACTGCGTGGACTGTCCAAGGATTGGAATCACATAAATACCTCAGTAAGGGAGACACAAAGAATTATGCCACTCTCTATTGACGAATTGGTTGTGACTCTTCAGTCTTATGAAGTAGAGTAAATCAACGAAGATGAAAATCCTAAAGATAAGAAATCCATTGCATTAAAATTTAATGATGATTCTAATGTCATAGATTTTGAAGACGATATGGATGATGAAGAGCTTGTTCTCATGATAAGAAGATTCAGAAAACTAAACAGAAATGGGAGAAGATTCAATCCAAAGAAACAAATTTTTCAAAAGCAATAGACTAAGTCAGTTGAGGATGATGAATCCAATAAAAATGTAGTTTGCTTTGAATGTAAGAAAAAGGGACACATCAGACCCAACTGTCCCCTTCTAAGGAAAAAGAAAGGAAAAGCTGAGAAATATCGAAAGGCACTTAAAGCAAAAACTTGGAGTGATACAGAATGTGAGGAAAGTGATGATGATTATGCCAATATTTGTATCATGGCACAATCAGACTCAGATTCAGACTCCAAGACAGACTTAGATTCAGATAGTAAAATCGAGGAAAGTAATTTGAAAATCCCTACTAAAGTCTCTAGATACATTGATGAATTGTGTCTTAGTCTCAAAACTTCTCTCAAAAGGATTTCCGAACTTAAAAGAGAAAATTCTGCACTAAAACAACAGGAAAATGTTTGGAAAGGAAAGGTCAAAAGTTTAGACAAAAGTGTTACTATTTTGAAAGAAAATATAGACAACCTTTCAAAAGAAAATGCATTCTTGAAAAATGATATCTCAAGTATTTCTAAAAGATTTTCTATAGGATCTAAGAAACTTGAAAAAATTCTTTCAAAGCACAAAGACCTTACTTCAACAAATCAGGTTTAGGAATGACTGTTGAAACCATTCCTCTAATTGATTTTCCTAAAGTAAAGGAAAGAATTAAGCAAAGACTTATAAGAGATTCTTACAAAAATCATTTCCAAAATTTTTTTGTAAAATCAGTAGGTCGCAATGCTCTTAAATGTTCTAAGTGCGATAGCTCAAATCATTTTGAGAAAGAATGTCCTATGGTTTGGAAACCTATTAAGAAGGTATGAGCAAAGACCATATATTACACTAACACCAATGGACCTAAGAAAATATGGGTACCAAGGAAAACTTGAGTCTCTTTTCTAAATGCTGGTCACTATCAAGAAAAATGTTAAATGGTATCTGGATAGTGGATACTCAAGACATATAACATGAGATTCAAATTGCTTCATAAAGCTTGTACAAGTTAATGGTGAAAAAGTTTATTTTGGAGGAAACAACAAAGGAAGAATTGTGGGATACGGAACTGTAAAGATTAGAAGCCTCACGATCAATAATGTTTCCTTAGTGGAAGGACTCAACTACAATTTGTTGAGTATCAGTCAGCTGTGCGACACCGGCTTCAAAATCAACTTTCAAGAAGGAATATGTTCAAGAACCAGTAAAAACTCCTCTCAGTCTTTCACAAGTCGAAGACATGGGAATATCTACCTCTTGGATATCAAACCAGATGAAACTCAATGTCTAATCCCAATTCAAGAAGAAGCAAACTTATGGCATAGAAAACTTGGGCACATCAACATGAAGCAAATAGCCAAAATCTCAGCAAAGAAGCTTGTTCGTGGACTACCTAATCTGACATATCAAAACTCTTGCATATGGATCTCTTCGGACCAACCAGAACTCAGAGCATTGGAGACTCTATAAAGTCTAAATCTCCAGAAGCAGCTCAAACTTCAGAAGACAAGCAACAAATGATCAATGAAGATTCAAATGAAGAAAAAGATCGACATTCTGACAAATCAACCAGCAACTGGAAGCATAAGTCCAGTCATCCCAAAGATCTTATTATTGGCGATATTAATGAAGGAATTCGCATAAGATCCAAAAGGCGTGAAGAATCTAGTAATGTGGCTCTTATTTCTGAAATAGAACCCAAAAGCATAGAAAAAACTTTAACTAATGAAAGTTGGATTGAAGCTATGTAAGAAGAACTCATGCAATTCAGCATCAATGATGTCTGGGAATTGACTCATAAACCAAAAGGTAAATCCATCATTGGAGCTAAATGGGTTTTTATGAACAAGTTGAACGAGAAAGGAAAAATCATAAGAAACAAAGCAAGACTCGTGGCCAAGGGATATACGCAAGAAGAAGGGATAGACTATGATGAGACTTACGCACTAGTAGCAAGGTTAAAAGCAATTAGATTATTACTTACTTTTGCTTGTCATAAGAATTTCAAGTTATTCAAAATGGACGTCAAAAGTGCTTTATTAAATGGATTTATCTAAGAGGAAGTTTATGTGGAACAACCACCCAGTTTTGAAGACCTAAGGAAACCAAACTCTATATTCAGATTGAAAAATGCTCTATATGGTTTAAAGTAAGCACCTCGAGCTTGGTACGACAGACTAAGTAAGTTTTTAATTCAAAATGGATTTATCAAAGGTAAAGTAGATACTACATTGTTTATCAAGAAAGAAAGCAAAAGCTTTTTACTTGTTCAAATTTATGTTGATGATATTATTTTTGGATCTTCTAATGAAAATCTGTGCAAGAAATTCTCTAAGTCTATGCAGGATGAGCTTGAAATGAGCATGATGGGTGAACTAACCTTTTTTCTCGGGCTTCAAGTGAAACAACTGAAAAAGGGAATCTTTATTCATCAAGAAAAATATACTAAAGAACTTGTCAAAAAGTTTGGACTAGAAAATTGCAAAAAGATTGATATACCAATGTCAAGTTCTTTGAAGCTGGACAAAGATGAAGAAGGAAAGAAAGTTGACCAGAAGCTATACAAGAGTATCATTGGTTCACTTCTTTATCTAACTACTTCTAGACCCGACATGTTATTTAGTGTTTGTATTTGTGCCAAATTTCAATCAGACCCTAAAGAATCTCATTTAAGTGCTACAAAGCGTGTTATCAAATACGTTGCCTCAACTTCAAATTTGGGTCTCTGGTATCCTAAAGAAGGAGACTTCACTCTTCTTGAATACTCAGATGCAGACCTAGCCGAATGCAGAGTTGATAGAAAGAGTACCTTGGGCACCTGTCAACTACTTGGAAACAGGACAGTGTCTTGGTTTTCAAGGAAGCAAAGTACTGTAGCTCTTTCTACGGCAGAAGCAGAGCATGTAGCTCTTGGAAGTTGTTGTTCACAAATTCTGTGGATAAAACAACAGCTAAGAGACTTTGGAATTAAAAATTTATGCACTAAGATCAAATGTGACAACACCAGTGCAATCAATCTCACCAAGAATCCGATTCTTTACTCAAGAGCAAAACATATAGAGATTCGACATCATTTCATTAGAGATCATGTTCAAAATGGAGAAGTTTCGATTTAGTTTATTGATTCAAAGAATCAACTGGCAGATATATTTACAAAGCCTTTGCAGAAAAATCAATTTGAAGTTATTCGTTCCAGACTCAATATCTTAAAGTCTGAGGAAGTTCAGACTCAAGACTGAAAGTCTAAAGACACTCAGACAATCAAGATCTACGACTGTAAGTTATTTCTATTTTGAAAACTTATCTTTCGGATCAAATCTTGAAAAGGTACGATCATCTATCCGAAATTGATTGATGTTATTTCCTCGTTGTCATGATTATTGCAATCCTTCCTTTTCGAAAAAAAAAAAAAAAAAAAAGAAGTTATTTTTAAAATGACAGTTATCTAATTTTTGAAAAGGCAGTTATTTTTATAAAAAAATGCATTTTTATATTTCCTTTTTACGACACTCCGTATGCCTCACTTCGACTGCCTTATATACTATTGGTTCTTCTTCGTTTTACTCACAAAAACCCTAAGAGAGCATAGATCTTCCACTTCCGTCTTCTTCTCTTGTTTAATCCTCGAAAAGTTTTCATCTTTCTTGGGAAACAAGCTTGGGATCTCTCAAAGACTGTGAAAGATGTCGTCTCAAAGAAAATCTTCGAGGATCACGAACAAGGGACCACCGCAAATGCGTGAGGAGCCTACGCACTTTGATCTCACCGAGGAAGAAGAATCTCCTAGACAGCAGCAGAGCTCACAACATTATTAGCAGCGTCCATCTTCTCCATCTAGACCTCAGAGTGTTGCACATCGCGAATAGGAAGAAATCATCGAAGATGCATAGCCCGTAAGAACTCATAAGCCCGCTTTTATTTATAAGCTTTATCGTGCTTTGAAGAGGAGCGGTACTCCGTTGAACTATATTGATGAATTTCTGAAAGACAAAGGATATAGAAATGAAACTTTCTTTTTACGCACAATGGAACGATTGGGAATTGCCCCTGCGAGGTCGGCGGAAGAAGCATTGGCAAATATCCCAAGCGATCCACGTGTTGAAGGGCTGAGTCAACCTGATGGGAATGATGATTATAGGATGTACAGTCAGTTTAAACCTAGAATGGGTGTTCTAGCAAAAATCCGAAGCAAAAGGACAGACTTGTTTCGCTCGGAGGAACACAAGCAATTGTACTCTAAGTTGCTAAAGCGTGGTGTGATAACCCTAAAAATGTGGACTTTGATTTTCTTAACTCACTGAATGTCAATCTGCGAGAAAAATTCAATCTTCTTCAACTCGAACAATTTTGTTATGAAATGATAGAGGCTCATGCTGAACTTAGTACTTACTTCTATTTGAATCTCAGTTTCTTGGATGCGAATAGATTTTCTTTCAGTGTTCGAGATTAGGACTATGTGGTTGATATGGATACATTGCCTGATGTGATTGGGGTTGAAAGAGGGAGATATCAACCTATCAGTGTGTCTATTGCTCGTGCAACGATAGAGCTTGTTCAGGATAGAACGGAAGGAAAGATTTCCTATTCGAGGATGAATGCATTCAACATTTTGCTTCATAAGATAATGATTAACTGCCTCAGACCAAAATCAACTTCAAAGACTGACGTTTCAAACTCAGAGGCAAAGCTGATATATACCATCAATGCTGGCAAAAAGTTCTCTCTTCCACACACTATTATGTTCCACATGTACAGAACAATGGTGAAGGACAAGGGTCAACTTCCTTACTCAACACTTGTGACCAAGTTATTCAGACATTTGAACGTTCAGCCTCCCCAGATTCTTTGTGTTCGAACATGCGATCAAATGGTGGTGGGACTGAGAATGGTCTCTAAAATGCGTCTGAAGGAACTCAAGGCTTTGAAGCAATTCAAGGTGAAAACCCCTGTCAAGACTCATCCAGTCTCTTCGGCTGCAAAGCGGAAAGGGAAGGAGCGCATGGTTGCTCCATCCAAGAAAAGAAGAGCACTCATCATTGAGGATGAATAGGATGAGGATGATATCACCATTTCTGCGATGGCATTGAAGAACTTGAGTCGTTCTGTTCTAGAGACAATGGAGAGATTAGAACAAGACAAGGATGAGATAGAACAGAGGACTGGAGAGAGAGAGAAGAATTGGAGAAAGAAGTAGAGGAGGAAAGGATTGAGGAAGAAGAGAAGAGGGCAGAGGAGAACAAGCAGAAGCAGAGCATGAGGAATATTTTTCTCCACCTGAAGGCATTGAAACAGGGGGAGATCCTGAGAAAAGGGGTACATCCTCATTTCCTGCCACCAGTGAAGGAGTAAGTCGTTCTCTAGAATATCCAGAGGACATCTATGCCTCTCAATTTCCTAAGGAGGGACACGATGTTTCATCGCCCAATCTGCGTGACCATGCTGATTTGCCATCATCTACCAATACACCGTCTGATCGTGCAAAAGCCAATACTCAAACTGATAATTTAGCAGACTTTCGCAGAGTGCTTGATGTTCTTTTGGAGATGCAAGGCCAAATTTATGCTCTGGGATACTAAATTTAGAACTTGCAGAATGCAGGACAAGCCTCTTCAGTTTCTTTGCATGATCAAATCCATGCCCTTGCTCTTCAAGTTTAAGCAAATGCTAAGGGTGAAGATGTGGCACAACTAAAGGAGGATTTGAAAAAGCTGGAAGGGATTGTCCAATCAATGGGAGATTTCCAACTTGTTCGTGTTCCCAAGCAATCTTAATTCCATTCTCTTTTCATCTCTACCTTTTTAATGATGACAAAAAGGGGGAGAGATGTGGTGCAAATTTGACTTTGAAATTTGAACTCTTGACTTTTGTGACAATTATGTTTGATTGATTTGACTTTTTTGTTTGGCTGTTTGGATTTGGACTGGATTTGGATTTGACTGTTTAAATGTTTGTTTATCTTAAGCACTATTGATTCTGTCCAACAGGTAGATTGGAGGAATTCCTTTGGTAAGTGCCAACGGGTGTGATAGCATGAAGTAGTATATAAGGAAAACGTTCCAGTTGTTTGAGTGTGTGCGCAATAGAAGAATTCCAAAGTCTGAAGCTCCTTGTTCTTAGTCAATTAAATTGTTGAGCGAAATCTTGTACGTAAAAGAGAGTCTATATCTTTGAGAGACCTTGAGGAAGTGTAGCTGAGTCTCTACACTATGGAATCAAGGAAGAGCTTTACTGCAACAACTCTTTTGTTTCATAGTGAAATACAGCCGGTGGGCTGTCAGTGCGGAAGAGTGGACATAGGCTTGGATTAAACCGAACCACTATAAACCCTATGTTCTTATTCTCTTTCCTACGCTCTTTTACTTTGATCGTAACTTGATTTGTTTACAAGAGTCCAATTTCCTTTTCATAATCTATCGTTGATTTGAGTTGCTCACTTCACTCGGGGAAATTTGTTTTTACACCTATTCACCCCCCTCTAGGTGCTCGTACTAGCTTTCACACATGTACTTTCCTTGAATTGATAATCACAATATCATGGGAGTTCACATATCGGCCATGTCCATCTTTAAGGCTTCAACTGCTTCTGAGCAAAGTAACACGTCTCTGGTATTTCTAACTCGTATGGGAATTCTTATTGTCTCAAGACCCTAACTATTTATGCTCATCCCAGATCTCATCGCATATTTACGTATGAATTTCTATTCAATATATTGCGAGTGTTGGAGATGAAAGAATGGCTTCCATTCAAATTTCAGCTCGCTAAAACGGGCTGGATGCAAGCACATGACATCGACAGTGAAAACCAATGCCTCAACCAATAGCTTAAGCAAGTAAAGATATAGGGATATGTCATTGAGCTCATCTAGTTTCTACTTGAGAATGCACTATTCTTGGAGAAGATGGAGAAAATAGTAATTTAAGTTTCTAAAATAGTTGAAAAAAAATGAAATACAATTAAATTGTGAAAGCTACATAATCTTTTCAATTAAGTTAAATTAAAGTTAATAACAATTTCTGCTCTTTTTTTCCCATGAGTTAACTGAACCATCCAAACCACTAGGGGTTCGCCCCACTGGCCACCCTTCCAACTTGGAAGGGGGAGGTGGGGGGTTCAAATTCCCACATTCTCAGGAGGGATTGGGGTGGGGACGATTTCATTTCAGGATTGGGTTTCGACTCCCACGTTCTGCAATGAGGCTGGGCAAAAATCTGAGAGTGAGTGTTAAAGTAGGATTAGAGTAAGACCGACCAAAAAACAAAAAAATTGAACCATCCATGTTATCGGCTACTTTTTACCATTCTTGCTCCTCTTTGATTTCCCCAAACCAAAGACAATTCACATTTGAATCATTTGAGCACTCTACCGTGGGCTGGAATGGAACTGAAAACGTTTGACAAGGGAAAGACGAATCATCCATGTTCCGACACACAAAAACTGAGATCAAATTTTCGTTGAAAGATAATTTTGCTTCTAGGGTAAATTTTCATTTTCGGTGAAACAAAAAGTATTGCCATTTATTATTATCTAGGAATATGAACTCTCAACGCTCAGTTTGATTTTCATGAAAATATCTGGATATAGTTTTTTTTTTTTTTAGCAAAAAATTAAAAAGTGCGGCATCTCTCCTCCCATTACTTTCTCCTTCTCTCGATTTCATTCCCAGCGCATTCGCATGCTCAAAGCATTTGCGTATTTTGTTCTTGCTATTCCCGAATAGATTTCCTAATTTCGTTCCCCATTGGAGGATTCGGGCGAACTTTCGAACTACACATGGGCGGATTGGGTCTGAAATGCCTATCGCTGCGTTCGATGTGTGGGGTATGCTTTAATGGGGAACGCTGGCGATCCATTGATTGAAGGACATTCTTGTGGAATGCATATATACCGCGGTTGATTCTCTCCGTGGCATTTGTTCATCGATTTCATCAAAATCGGCCACGAGAGAGAGGAAAGGGTTTAGAAGGAAATGGCGGGAGGGAAGCTCCATACATGGAGGTTCTACAATGAGTGCTCTCAAGCCAGGATCATCAGGACAGAGGCATGATGAGGCGGCATACATTCAGTTTTGCACCGAGAAAGTATGGGCAATGTTGGCTGTTGTTTTTCGCTACAGTTCGATTTTCCGGGCCGACAGATAAAATTTATTTATGTGTCTTCGTGGATGAGATGGGTTATTGCCATCAAAGAATCCCACTAAGCTGATTTTGAGGAAGCACCATTCGTCGAGTTTTAACCGGCTTTCTATTGATAATACACTAATGGTGCCATAAGTTGTGTACGGCGCTCACTTTGGTGCCAAAAGTTTTCACTGGATCATTTAAATGCCAAATCAGAGAAAAAACTATCACTTTGGTGCCACCGGTGAAAAATTCTGGCCAAAATGATTACGTGGCTTTATATTTAAAAAAAATTCGATAAACCTTTTAAGCGACATCGTTTTCTGTCCTACTTAAGAAAACAACGTCGTTTTGCTGTCCTATGTGGATGGCTTAGGAAAAACGATGCCGTATAGCTCATTTGTGATTGAAATTAGGGTTTTTTTTTTGTTCATCCTCGCCGACCTAGCTTGCTCGGCCACCGTCGCTTGGCCACCGTCGCTCGGCCACCGTCGCTCGGCCACCATGCTCGGCCACCATCGCTCGGCCACCGTGCTCGACCACCATCACTCGGCCAAGAAGTGATGGGAAAATAGGAGGCGAGGGCGGAAAAGGAGGAAGAAAAAGGATTGAAGGTGCAGAGAGAGAGAGAAGACGAGGAGTGCGAGGGAAACAAGGAGGGCGCAGATGGAGATGGTGGATTGGGCTCTATTCAAAGAGTGGCTGGTGCTGGTGTTGTTCTTCAGGGAAGAAGACTCCGCCGCCATGGTTTCTCTCTCTCTGTTGGTGTTGTTCTTCGGGAAAGAAGACAACATCGCCATGGCTTCTCTCTCTCTCTCTACTGGTGTTGTTCTTTGAAGAAGAAGACGATGCCGCCATGGCTTCTTTCTCTGTGCTGGTGTTGTTCTTCGGGGAAGAAGGCAACGCCGCCGCCATGGCCTCTCTCTCTCTCTCTCTCTCTCTCTCTCTCTCTCTCTCTCTCTCTCTCTCTCTCTCCCTCCATTTGGGGATTTAGGGTTTGACTTGGGGTTTAAGATGCCAAATGACGTCGTTTGCTGGTTTACACGCTGACTGGACTCTCCGGCGAGCCACATCAGTATAAGAAATTAATAAATAAAAAAAAGGCCACGTCGGATTTCCGGCAGTTCAGATTGGCGTTGGCACCAAAGTGAGCGTTTTTCAAATTTTTTGACACTTAAGTGATTCGACGGAAACTTTTGGCACCAAAGTGAGCGCCGTACACAACTTATGGCACCATTAGTGTACTTATCCCGCATATTTAGTGCTTGTCCCGGCTAATGCTGATTGGGCTTCTGTTGGTAACTTGTCAGCTTGGTTCAATAACAATTAGAGCATGCGAGTTCAGCCAATGGCGAGGGGTGCATATTTCTTCGGTGGTGTTCTCCGGGTCTCCAAATGGAGTGCCTCCAAAAAGACCATCTAGTTTGTTGCTGATGGTTTTATTTATTTGTATGATGATGGGCTTAAGGCCCGTCTGTGATTGAAATTAGATGGTCTTTTTCTGTCCTACTTAAGAAAACGACATCGTTTTGCTATCCTATGTGGATGGCTTAGGAAAAACGACGTTGTATAGCTCATTTGTGATTGAAATTAGGGTTTTTTTTTGTTCATCCTCGCCGACCTAGCTTGCTCGGCCACCGTCGTTTGGCCACCGTGGTCGGCCACCGTGCTCAGCCACCATCACTCGGCCAAGAAGTGATGGGAAAATAGGAGGCGAGGACGGAAAAGGAGGAAGAAAGGGGATTGAAAGTGCAGAGAGAGAGAGAAGACAAGGAGTGCGAGGGAAACAAGGAGGGCGTAGATGGAGATGGTGGATTGGGCTCTATTCAAAGAGTGGCTAGTGCTGGTGTTGTTCTTCGGGGAAGAAGACTCCGCCGCCATGGTTTCTCTCTCTCTGTTGGTGTTGTTCTTTAGGGAAGAAGACGACATCGCCATGGCTTCTCTCTCTCTCTCTCTCTCTCGAAGAAGACGATGCCGCCATGGCTTTCTCTCTCTGCTGGTGTTGTTCTTCGGGGAAGAAGGCAATGCCGCCGCCAAGGCCTCTCTCTCTCTCTCTCTCTCTCTCTCTCTCTCTCTCTCTCTCTCTCTCTCTCTCTCCATTTGGGGATTTAGGGTTTCGACATGGGGTTTAAGACGCCAAATGACGTCGTTTGGTGGTTTACACGCTGACTGGACTCTCCGGCGAGCCACATCAGTATAAGAAATTAATAAAAAAAAAGGCCACGTCGGATTTCTGGCAATTCAGATCGGCGTTGGCACCAAAGTGTGCGTTTTTCAAATTTTTTTATACTTAAGTGATTCGACGGAAACTTTTGGCACCAAAGTGAGCGCCGTATACAACTTATGGCACCATTAGTGTACTTATCCCGCATATTTAGTGCTTGTCCCGGCTAATGCTAATTGGGCTTCTGTTTGTAACTTCTCAGCTCGGTTCAATAACAATTAGAGCATGCGAGTTCAACCAATGGCGAGGGGTGCATATTTCTTCGGTGGTGTTCTCCGGGTCTCCAAATGGAGTGCCTCCAAAAAGACCATTTAGTTTGTTGCTGATGGTTTTATTTATTTGTATGATCATGGGCTTAAGGCCCGTCTGCCCATGTTGGGCCTAAAAGCCCGACTTGCTAGATAAGGGCCCATGTATGAAGAAGTGTTATGTTGAGGGGTTATGACTTTTGGGGAAACGTATTACGTTGAACAGTTACGTCTCTTGGAGGAGATGTATTTAAGAGAGAAAAGAAAAGAGAGGCACATACCTTTTCAAGTGAACGTACGTCAGTCTCTCTCTCTCCCTCAAAAAAAAAAAAGGAAGAAAACATAAAGAAACAGTACGCTCTGTTTTTCTCCCTCTAATAGCAACAGCATGCTCCTTGGTAGACCGGGATCAGATTCTTCCTCGAACTTCAACGTTGGTGTTTAATCTGTGGACAATAAGGTACACTCAATTCCGTGGTGTGCCTTTGATCAGTGATGCATGTTCTTCCTAGGCTCGTCTTTTACATTCGTTTTGGGGGTTTGATTTAGTGTCGAATCCGTTTTAGGGAATCAGTAATTCTCAACATTGGTATCAGAACTGTGGCATCCTAGAATTTCATGAAAATCCTTAAGTATGCCATGAGCCATGGATAGGCGATGGAAACACCGTTATTGTATTTTTGTAACCTTTTGATCCATGATTCGCAATGAGATTTATGGCCAAGCTTTTAATGGACAAATTTTGGGAAAGAAAGTTCTATCGGCCATATGTATTATAAATCGAAACTTATGGATTCACGATTGCAAGTGTATAGCCATTTAATTTGTAATTTAAGTACTTTGTATAATAGGGATTAAGCTATTTTTTTAAGGGGTTAATCTTGGATTTATTTAAGCTTGGGTCTTAGGCCCAAGAGTGTTGGGCCTAAGATGGGCCTTAAAATGGCCGGCCCATAAGCCCATGAAGGGCTGTTGTCGCACAAAAGGAGGGGGAGTCCGATTTGCATGCCTCCCCCATTTGTCCCATGGTGATGGCCAAGTGTCACCCATGCAAAACTAATGATGGCTAATGATGGAGGGAAGGAAAATTAGAGGGGAAAGTGGCCGGTTTAAGCAAGAAAGAGAGAGAGAGAGAGAGAGGGGAGTTCGTCCGAGAGAGAGAGAGGAGAGAAAGAGAAGGAAGAAAGGAAGAAAGGAAGAAGGGAAGAAGGAAGGAGGCCGTGCGTGCGAGAGGAAGGAGAAGGGCAGTCCACCGTCGTCCGTCGCCACCGTGTCTCGCCGTTGTGTTTGCTGTTCGCTTGGTCTAGAGGCAAGTGGGATCTCTTGATCTACTCTTGCATGCTGTGTTTAGTGTGTGTGATTGAATGGTGACAATTTTGGATGTATAGAATGCGAAAAATTGAAGTTATAAGAGTGGTGCTCTAGTCTAGTGTACTGTTCTTGAGAAAAACAGCTCGACCTTGGATGTTCTAGTGACTTGCATGTGATGTTCTAGTTGAAGTTTGGCTTCAACCTCGAAATAAAAGTTGTAAAGGACTTCTTGGAGTATAACATACTCAAATTTGGGACAAAACAAACAAGTATAAGTGGGTGAAACCGTTATTCTTTGGAAAGACTGGATCTGGAAATTTTGGTACTAGGAACAGAAGTTTTAACCGCCTATACTTCATTACCTAGGACGAATCTGACTTCGATGTCTTCATGAAGTATCTGCCTTTATGTCTTGGCTATCACATAGTCAAGTTTCATAATTTTTGGATGTCATTTGTGTATTTAATCGAAAATGTTTCTAAAACTGTGCAATCTGATGTGTTCGGATTTGGTAATGTTGCAATGCGTGGTCTATACCGTTTTGTATGAGATTATTTTGGAAAAGTGTTCTGCATGAAATATCATTTTTTTATGTCTTGCCTACAAAATATTCAAATTTCGTAATTTTTGAAGTTCGTTTGCCTATTTAACCAAAAATATTTCAAAAACTGTGCAAGTGGAACGGACAGAATTAGTAGTGCTGTGATGCGTAGTCTGTATGGAACTATATGGGGATCTTTTGGTGTAGTGTTCTTCATGAAATATCTGCCTTTATGTCTTGACTATCACATGTTCGAATTTCATAATTTTTGAATGTCATTTGGGTATTTAATGAAAATGTTTTCTAAAACTGTACTAGCTGGATTGTGCAAATTTCAAAAGCTGATATTGACCTTGTTGCCATCAGATCATGTGCCATGTTAATATTGAGACACAATTGCAAATATGAATTGTGATAAATGAGGATGCCGTCAGAGGTGTGAGCCCACGATGCCCCAGGAGTGTCGGGATGCCCAAAAGTGTGTGCCGAATGTCCTCGAGAGTTTCGAGATGCCCAGAGTGTGTGTGCCGAATGCCCGGAGGTGTGTGCCGGAGGTTCCTCGCGATGCCAAGTTGGGTGTGAGCGATAGAAATGTGGGATGCAATTACTGGTCCTAGGAAAGAACAATGCAGCGATCTAATTGAAAAACAAGAGCTGAAATTGAATCATGCATAGTGTGGTGACATGTATGCATGGCTGTATGATGTAACATGTTTAATTGCATGGTGGTATGTGCACATGGCATTGTGACATGTATGCATGATTGTATGATATTATATGTACAAGTGCATTGGTGGTATATGCACATGACATGGTGACTTATATACATGGCTGTTTTGATGAGATGTGCATGGCTGAAAGGTAAGACATGTTCAACATGTATGAACTATATGTACTCTATGATGTCATGATTGTTATGTTTGATGCATTGAGTAGTCTAATAGATCTTTTACCTGCTGAGTGATTGTACTCACCCCTTTGGAGACCAACATTTCAAATTAGAAAGATGCCACTCCCTACGGTTACGCGTGGTACCTTTTACGGCCTTCCATCTGACATGGAGGTCGAGTGTATGGAGCATAATTGTGTCACCATCCCTAGTTTGGTGTTCATATGGGTTCGTGTGCTAGTGATGTATGACGTGGGCCTGGGTGGGGGCTCGATCATCCAGGAGTTTATATCTATCCATGTCCGACTCCATGGAGTTATGTTAGGATGTTACCGCCGCCACCACCCGATGCACCGGATTGGGTATGATGGCGCATATAGCTGTTGGGAGATGACACTTTTTGGAGATAGCCTACGCTTATAGATGGGGGTGGTACATGATCGATGTAGAATCGAGTCCTTTTGGGATGGTAGCCGAGTATAGTTAAAATCTTGGCTTTTTGTTGTATCGACCTTGATGTCCATCATGAAAATATAAATAAGAGTGAATCGGCATTATCTTTTCTTATGGTGCGTAGTTAGTGTGCATTGCATTATGGTTATTGGAGGGAGAGATGGTGAGACTTGTTTATGCTTCCACTAATAAGTTGCGCTGGGACCGCTTTTAAAAAAAAAATCCCTAGTCAAAAGGGTATCGGTCAAGTGAAGTTATATGAGATCGAGTAATTAAGAGAGATCACTTGTGGCGACCTCAGGTGAGTCGGGGGTGCCACAGCCCCCTTTTTGGTATCAAAGCAATGGTTATAGATTGGAGTGATAAGGAGCCTCATTTGGAAATTGAGGAACATGATGACAATGCACACCATAGGGTATTAAATGGAATAATTGGTTAACCTTGAATAATGGGTGATGAGTATTCACTTGTAGATCCCTAGTAGTTTATTATGAGTTGCTTTTAGGTACTAGTGACATGTATATGTTACTTATGTAATAGTAGTTGCTTTGAATGGGGAGAGTGAGTCTCAAATTATTCCTGAGGCAGTGCTTGGAAATTGCAGGAAAATTATGGTGCGAGCTGGAAGTGCTCATCCATCGAGGGTTGAAGCCTCTGCTGCAAGGGCTGAACCCCGAATGGAAGACATCCTGCAGGCATTGGCCAATATTGGAAATCTAATGGATAGGCAAACGCAGCAACAACCTGGAATGGAACATCGCCCTCAAGGACTGGTGGAACAATTTCTGAAGTTGAAGCCACTTAAGTTTAGTGGAATAGGAAGTCCTGAGGAGGCGGAACATTGGATTGATGGAATGGAGCAAATTTTTAGGTTGTTGGACTACCGTGATGCTGAGAAAATAGTTTTGGCAAAGTACCGGCTGGAGGGAAATGCAAAGTTTTGGTGGAGAGATTCGAGGGATACAATCTTTCCACCAAGTACTGATGTGAACTGGGAAGAGTTTGTTTGAGCTTTCAATAGGAAGCATATCTCTGACTGTGCTAAGGATAAGAAGATCACTAAGTTTGTTTAGTTGGAACAAAGGGAGTTGATAGTGGATTAGTATGAGGCAAAATTTTCTAAATTGTCTAGGTATGCTCCCAAATTGATTGAGGATCATGAGGAGAAAGCTAAGAGATTTCTGAAAGGATTGAGGACTAATATTAGGAAACAACTGGTGCCTTTGAGTATAAGGGATTATCATGAGATTTATGAAAGGGCACGATTAGTGGAGCAAGAGCTAGTGAGAGAGCGATCAGAGTTTAAGAGACAGCCGAACTTTAGCGATGTGAGGAAGGGTAAGAGACCCTATCCCGGTCAAGGTCAGACTTGGAATGCAAAGAAAAAAAGCAATTTTGGAAATTTTGGAAGAGCACCTTATCAAAATGAAGAATGTCGAAGGTGTGATGGGCAACATGGCCCAAGACCTTGCAATGGACGACTGAGATGTTATGGTTGTGGACAAGTGGGACACCTTAAGAGAGATTGCCCACAAGAAAGGTCGCAAATGAGTGTTGGCTCGGTGCGACAGGCACAGCAGAGTGTTATTAGACCAAACCTACTAAGGAATCCTCAGAGGCCGCCAGCACAAGGAAGGGTGTATGCGATCACCCAAGAGGAAGCGGAAGCTTCCAAAAATGTTATATCAGGTACAATTTTCATAAATGGCAAGAAGGCATATGCATTGTTTGACATGGGTGCTACGCATTCATTTATATCTGAAAGATATAGGCATTTGAGTGAAATAGAAGTTACGCCTCTTGAGACGCCTCTTTGTGTTTCCACACCTTTAAGGAATATGGTATTGTCTACGATGATGTGTGCAAAATGTAAGATAACTATAGAAGAGCGAGATATGGAAATAGACTTAGTCATAATGGCTATGTATGACTTTGATGTTATCATAGGGATGGACTAGCTTCATAAGCATAGGGCTAAGGTGGATTGCTATAGGAAAGTGATCCAGTTCATGTTGCCTGATCAGTTTAGTTTCAAATTTTTCGGAGGTTAGATAAACCCCTCTATAGCCATTATTTTGATGGTAGAAGCTTGTGAGCTACTTGATGGAGGATGTCAAGGATACCTAGTAGTGGTAAGAGACCTTACTAAGAAAGAGGCTGAAATTGGTGAGATTCAAGTGGTCAGGGAATTTCAGGATGTGTTTCCTGAGGAGTTGTTTGGATTACCACCAGAGTGAGAAATTGAATTTGAAATTGAACTAATGCCTGGAACAGGACCGATATCGAAAGCCCCGTATAGGATGGCATTAATGGAACTGAAGGAGTTGAAAGTGCAACTACAAGAGTTGCTTGATAAAGGATTCATTAGGCCAAGTGCTTCACCTTGGGGTGCACTAGTCTTGTTTGTGAAAAAGAAGGATGGGTTGATGCGTTTGTGTATTGATTATAGACAGCTGAATCAAGTGACTATAAAGAATAAGTATCCTTTGCCTAGAATTAATTATTTATTTGATCAATTGCAAGGAAGTTCAGTCTTCTCTAAGATTGACTTAAGGTCGAGATACCATCAGCTAAGAATTAAGAAAGAAGACATTCCTAAGACTATGTTTAGGACTTGTTATGGACACTACAAGTTCCTTGTCATGCCATTTGGATTGACAAATGCACCAGCTGCATTCATGGATTTAATGAATAGGATATTTAAGCCTTATTTGGATCAGTTTGTGATTGTTTTCATTAATGATATCCTCATATATTCTAGAGAACCTGAAGAGAATGAGCAACACTTGAGTATAATTTTGTAAACTTTGAGGGATCATAAGAAATTCAGCAAATGTGAATTTTGGTTGGACCGGATAGCATTTTTGGAACACATGGTGTCAAAAGGAGGTATTTCAGTGGACCCAATGAAAGTTGAGATGGTAATAAATTGGCCGAGACCGACAACACCCACTGAGATACAGAGTTTCTTAGGATTGGCTAGTTATTATAAAAGGTTTATTGAAGGGCTTTTATGATTGGCAGGTCCTTTAACAAAATTGACTCGAAAGAACGCGAAGTTTGAATGGAGTGGGGAATGTGAAGGGAGCTTTCAGGAACTTAAACGAAAATTGACTTCAGCTCCAATCCTGACTATACCATATGGATATGATGGTTTTACGGTGTATAATGATGCATCTCACAAAGGACTAGGATGTGTTTTGATGCAGCATGGCAAGGTCATAGCCTATGCATCGAGGCAATTGAAACCTCATGAGCTAAATTACCCAAGGCATGATTTAGAATTGGCAGCTATAGTGTTTGCTTTGAAGATATGGAGACACTATCTATATGGAGAAAAGTTTGAAATCTATATAGATCACAAGAGCTTAAAGTATCTATTTTCACAAAAGGAACTGAACATGAGACAAAGGAGGTGGATGGAGTTGTTGAAAGATTATGACTATGAGATACGATACCATCCAGGAAAGGCAAATAAAGTGGCAGATGCCCTTAGTCGAAAGTCAGCTATGGACATGGCTAGTTTAAGAATAACAAAGTGGAATCTGTTAAAGTCTATTATGGATTCAGACTTTAAATTGGAAATGGATTGCCTTACTGGTATGCTTACTGCATTAAAGATTGAACCCAAATTATTCAGAAAGTTAAGATCTTGCAAGAATCTGACCCAGAGATTATGAAAGTAAAAGATGCAGTGTCTTTAGGGAAAAGACCAGAATTTCAAGTCTCTGAAGATAATGTGATAAGATGCCAAGGACGACTTTGTGTTCCCGACAATGAAGAAGTGAAGAAGAAGGAAATTTATAGTATTCATCCAGGAAGTACAAAGATGTAAAGGAATCGGCGTTAGCAATTTTGGTGGAATGGCATGAAGAAGGATATAGCTAAGCATGTCTCTCAATGTTTAATGTGTCAACAAGTAAAGGCGGAACACCACAAACCCGCAGGATTGTTGAGACCATTGGATATACCAAAGTGGAAGTGGGAACATGTAACGATAGACTTTGTGCAAGGATTGCCAAGGACATCTAGTGGTCACGACTCTATTTAGGTAATAGTGGATCATTTGACGAAGTCTGCTCATTTCCTAATTGTCTGTGTAGACTACTCGATGAGTAAACTTGCTGAGATGTATGTAAGCCAAGTAATACGCTTGCATGGTATTCCTATAACGATCACCTTTGATCGAGACTCTAGGTTTACTTCAAATTTTTGGCGAAGTCTTCAAGATGCTTTAGGGACAAAGCTTCAATTTAGTACTACCTTTCATCCTCAAACAGATGGACAAATAGAAAGAGTGATTTAGACTCTTGAAGATATGTTGAGAGCATGTGTCATTGACTTTAAAGGAAATTGGGATGAGAATTTACACCTGATAGAATTCGCCTATAACAATAGTTTTCAAAAAAGTATAGGCATGGCTCCATATGAGGCATTATATGGAAGAAGGTGTACGACCCCTATCTGTTTGAATGAAATAGGTGAAAGAAAACTGACATGACCAGAGATAGTACAAGTTACTACAGAAGCGGTCAAGATAATCAAGAAAAGACTTAAGACAACCCAGAATAGGCAGAGAGATTATGCTGATAGGCATAGAAGGCCTTTAGAGTTTAATGTGGGAGATCACGTATTTCTTAAGGTATCTCTTATGAAAGGAATATCTCGATTCGGAATGAAGGGTAAGTTAAGCCCTAGATTTGTTGGACCTTTTGAGATACTTGAAAGAATATGAGATATAGCTTATCGTTTAGTGCTGCCTCCTAAATTAGGAAATTTACATGATGTGTTTCATGTGTCGATGCTAAGAAAGTAGCATTCGGATCCTGGTCACATACTTGATCATGAAGCCATTATAGTAGATGAGAAAGTGAGGTACATCGAAGACCTTTGCATGTACTGGATCAAAAGGAGCAAGTTCTTAGGACTAAGAAGATTATTTTGGTTAAGATATTATGGCAACATCATGATGTCGAGGAAGCCACATGGGAGAGTGAAGATCGAGATGAAGGAAAAGTACCCTCATTTGTTTCAAGAGACATGGTGATGTCTAATTTCATGATGACGAAATTCTCTAAGGATGGGAGAATTGTGGCATCCTAAAACTCCGTGAAAACCCTAAGTATGCCATGAGCCATGGAATAGGCGATGGAAACATCATTGATCTATTTTTTTAACCTTTTGATCCATGATTCGCAATGAGATTTATGGCCATGCTTTGCAATGGATAAATTTTGGGAAAGAAAGTTCTATCTTTGGCCATATGTAATATAAATTGGAACTTATGGATTCATCATTACAAGTGTATAGCCATTTAATTTGCAATTTAAGTACTTTGTATAAATAGGGATTAAGCCGTTTTTTTTTAAGGGGTTAGTCTTGGATTTATTTAAGCTTAGGTCTTAGGCCCAAGAGTGTTGGGCCTAAGATGGGCCTCAAAATGGCCGGCCCATAAGCCCATGAAGGGCTGTTGTCGCACGAAGGAGGGGGGGAGTCCGGTTTGCATGCCTCCCCCCATTTGTCCCATGGTGATGGCCAAGTGTCACCCATGCAAAACTAATGATGGCTAATGATGGAGGGAAGGAAAATTAGAAGGGAAAAGTGGTTGGTTTAAGCGAGAAAGAGGAGAGAGAGAGAGAGAGAGAGAGAGAGAGAGAGAGGAGTTCGTCCGAGAGAGAGAGAGGAGAGAAAGAGAAGGAAGAAAGGAAGAAAGGAAGAAGGGAAGAAGGAAGGAGGCCGTGCGTGCAAGAGGAAGGAGAAGGGCAGTCCACCGTCGTCCGTCGCCGCCGTGTCTCGCCGTTGTGTTCACCGTTTGCTCGGTCTAGAGGCAAGTGGGATCTCTTGATCTACTCTTGCATGCTGTGTTTAGTGTGTGTGATTGAATAGTGACAATTTCGGATGTTTAGAATGCGAAAAATTGAAGTTATAGGAGTGGTGCTCTAGTCTAGTGTACTGTTCTTGAGAAAAACAGCTCGACCTTGGATGTTCTAGTGACTTGCATGTGATGTTCTAGTTGAATTTTGGCTTCGACCTCTAAATAAAAGTTGTAAAGGACTTCTTGTAGTATAACATACTCAAATTTGGGACAAAAAAAATAAGTATAAGTGGGTGAAACCGTTATTCTTTGAAAGACTGGATCTGGAAATTTCGGTACTAGAAACAGAAGTTTTAACAGCCTATATTTCATTACCTAGGAAGAATCTGACTTCAATGTCTTCATTAAGTATCTGCCTTTATGTCTTGGCTATCACATAGTCAAGTTTCATAATTTTTGGATGTCATTTGTGTATTTAATCGAAAATGTTTCTAAAACTGTGCAATCTGATGTGTTCGGATTTGGTAATGTTGCAATGCGTGGTCTATACCGTTTTGTAAGAGATTCTTTTGGAAAAGTGTTCTGCATGAAATATCTTTTTTATGTCTTGCCTACAACATATTCAAATTTCGTAATTTTTGAAGTTCATTTGCCTATTTAACCAAAAATATTTCAAAAACTGTGCAAGTGGAACGGACAGAATTAGTAGTGCTATGATGCGTAGTCTGTATGGAACTATATGGGGATATTTTGGTGTAGTTTTCTTCATGAAGCATCTGCCTTTATGTCTTGACTATCACATGTTCAAATTTCATAATTTTTTAATGTCATTTGGGTATTTAATGAAAATGTTTTCTAAAACTGTACTAGCTGGATTGTGCAAATTTCAAAAGCTGAAATTGACCTTGTTGCCATCAGATCATGTGCCATGTTAATATTGAGACACAATTGCGAATATGAATTGTGATAAATGAGAATGATGTCGGAGGTGTGAGCCGACGATGCCCCGGGAGTGTCGGGATGCCCGGAGGTGGGTGCTGGATGCCCGGAGATGTGTGCCGGATGTCCTCGGGAGTTTCGAGATGCCCGGAGTGTGTGTGCCGAATGCCCGGAGGTGTGTGCCGGAGGTTCCTCATGATGCCAGGTTGGGTACAAGCGATAGAAATGTGGGATGCAATTACTGGTCCCGGGAAAGAAAAATGTGGCGATCCAATTGAAAAACAAGAGTTGAAATTGAATCATGCATAGTGTGGTGACATGTATGCATGGCTGTATGATGTAACATGTATAATTGCATGGTGGTATGTGCACATGGCATTGTGACATGTATGCATGATTTTATGATGTTATATGTACAAGTGCATTGGTGGTATATGCACATGACATGGTGACTTATATACATGGCTGTTTTGATGAGATGTGCATGGCTGAAAGGTAAGACATGTTCAACATGTATGAACTATATGTACTCTATGATGTCATGATTGTTATGTTTGATGCATTGAGTAGTCTAATAGATCTTTTACCTGCTGAGTGGTTGTACTCACCCCTTTGGAGACCAACATTTCAAATTAGAAAGATGCCACTCCCTACGGTTACGCGCGGTACCTTTTACGGCCTTCCATCTGACATGGAGGTCGAGTGTATGGAGCATAATTGTGTCACCATCCCTAGTTTGGTGTTCATATGGGTTCGTGTGCTAGTGATGTATGACGTGGGTCTGGCTGGGGGCCCGGTCGTCCAGGAGTTTATATCTATCCATATTCGACGCCATGGAGTTATGTTTGGGATGTTACGGCCGCCGCCACCCGATGCACCGGATTGGGTATGATGGCGCGTATAGCTATTGGGAGCTGACACTTTTTGAAGATAGCTGACGCTCGTAGATGGGGGGTGGTACATGATCGATGTAGAATCGAGTCCTTTTGGGATGGTAGCCGAGTATAGTTAAAATCTTGGCTTTTTGTTGCATCGACCTTAATGTCCATCATGAAAATATAAAAATGAGTGAATCAGCATTATCTTTTCTTATGGTGCGTAGTTGGTGTGTATTGCATTATTGTTATTGGAGGGAGAGATGGTGAGACTTGTTTATGCTTCCGCTAATAACTTGCGCTAGGATCGCTTTTCAAAAAAAAAAAACCCCTAGTCAAAAGGGTATCGGTCAAGTGAAGTTATAGGAGATCGAGTACTTAAGAGAGATCACCTGTGGCGACCTCAGGCGAGTCGGGGGTGCCACAAGAGCCGTAGTTAATGTTTCCCGATCCCCTTTTTATGTTATTGAATTACTTTTGTGGTCGAAATTCGAGAAAAGCCGCTGCTAGTTGATCGAGGACGGTAAAACCCAACACCTACGTATCTTTTGTCCTGTTTGGTGATTTTCTGCAAGTCGAAATTTGTTTTTGATAGTGCAGGGACGAAACTCTCGTCGATACGAGAAAAACGAGTCGCGGATCGCCACTGGACGTGCCGCCACACGCGGCCCGAACGAATGGGAGTCATCGGTGCGTGCAACGGTCCCTCGCAGGCGCCTACATCGCAGGCGCCATTTCGGCCCCAGGCGCGTGCCACGCACGCACCGGCTGACGTCATTGTGACGTCAGCCCGGCACAAACGTGGCACGTGCCGGTCGGTTTGTCCGACTGGCCCGACCGATCTGTCGATCCGACCCAACCGCCCGTTGACTCCGACCCGGTTGACCGTTGACCTCGATCATTGATTGTTGACCGTTGACTTTGATCGTTGACCCCAAAAAAAATGAGGAAATGAATGTGTTTCTTTTTTCCAATTAAGTCTATGTGGATTATATGTAATCACTTATTTGTTCTGCATTTATTGCAAGAATAATGCCTCCCCTTAGGTTACGCACACCTATTCGCACAATTACCGATGAACAAAAGGAAAGGCTTTTTAAGTTGATAGCTGAGTTGACTGATCATCGATGGGAGAGTGAAGACTTAATTGATCATGTTCTTGAAGTCAACAGCAAAATACAAAAGGTCATATGGAATGGTCATCCCATACCACAGTTTGAGATGGTGCGATTTTTCATAAACACTCTTCCACAAGAATGGCAATGAGTGTTGAATCGCTTATGGGAAGTCAACAGAGCTGCTTCGTATAGGAGAATTGTGATAGCTTTTATAGATTATTATTACTGGATTGTTACAAGGCAAAAGATCAAGAAATTGAACAAAAGAGGATCTTTCTCAGTTCGTATATTGACTTGGTGTTAGATATTTTGGCTAATATTTATTTGGTGTGCTTTGTGGACATCTTATGTAATGTTTTCTACTTAGTTGTTGTTGGTGTGGCATCCGATATGTTAGTTGTATTATATGAAAGCATTATTATTATATCATTGTTTGATATAAATACTATTTGCTTTATGTTATTATTAACTGTTGTGGGTAGTTCGTTGAAATTTTTGTAATTTCAAAGAATTTGTTTTGTATAGAATTTTATATTAATAATAACTCCAAGTTAGGATTTTGGATGATGATTGGAAACAAGTGACCTCTTGATTCTGAAACCTAATTTGAAATTATTCATTAATGTGATGGTTTTATGCAAAATAGATGCATAAATGATAGGCATTAATAATTCGTACATATGTGTCTGATATGTTCAGATCGATGATTTCAGCAACTAAGAGCACAATTGTTGATTTGAACAAAGAAGACAAAATGAACGGCGAGAATTGTGAAGTATTGAATATAAAAATTCAATGTGTGCTTGAAAAGCAAGAAGCACTAGAAGCTCTTGACCATGTTATGAAAGAAATTGAGGATGCTATGCACCACCTTGAGCTAGCAGAGGACTGCCTCAAGGCATTTGAGAAGGAAACACATATTTGCTATATTGCTTCTAGCTCAGAAAGAGCTTCGAGCTCTAAGCGCAAGTGCATTGATTCGTTCAATATGTGGAAATGCAAGGAATCAAGTTCTTCTTGCAAAAAACCAAAAGCTGACCAACATAAGAGAGGAAAACGTCCTCGGGTGAAGTGTATTTCAAGGGTGAAGTGTTACAACTGTGACCAGAAGGGTCATTACGCTCGCGACTGTCGAGAGTCAAAGAAGATTCGGGAGCAACAGACCATGTAGTGAAGGATAGAGAATCCTTCGTAGAATTTCGACGAGTTTCGACTGGAACTAAGTGGATCTAGGTAGAAAATAACTCCAGAGCTGAAGTTAAAGGGATTGGCACCTGCCAATTGAACATGCGTGGTGGACGCACCTTGTTCCTACATGATGTTTTATATGCTCCGAAGATTTGTCAAAATTTAGTGTCTGTTTTGGTGTTGGTTGAGCTTGGTTTTAGTGTGAACTTCCATAATAGCGGTGTAGATTTGTATTTAGATACAAACTACAATAGTTGTGGTCATTTTATATATGGTTTTATTGTACTAAATGTTGACTGTGGTGATGTCAATGTTTGTTATTCCTTTTTCACGTCTTCTACTTCATATAATAATGATGTGAATGTGTGGCATGCTATACTTGGTCATATTGGCCAACAACGTATGAATAGACTAGCCAAAGAGGGCTTGTTGGGTAACATTGAAAAAGTCGATTTGCTCATATGTGAGCATTGCCTAGTAGGGAAAATAACAAGAAAACCATTTGGAAAAGGGAAAAAAGCTGAATTTTCTTTGCTTTTAATCCATTCTGACGTCTGTGGTCCAATGAATGTGAGAGGAAGGCATGGGGCTGTTTATTTCAGCACATTTATAGATGATTATACTCGATTCGGATATGTCTATTTGATTTCTCATAAATCTGAAACATTGAGTTATTTCAAAAAGTTTATGAACTTGATAAAAAATCAATTAGATAATAAAATAAAAGTATTGAGATCCGATTGAGGTCGTGAATATTTATCTGATGAGTTCAGAAAATTATGTGATGAAAAAGGAATAGAAAGACAGTTGTCTATTCCATATACTCCTCAACAAAATGATGTTGCGGAGAGAATGAATAGAATCCTACTGGAAATGGTTAGGTCCATGATGACGCATGCTAACTTACCTATCACTTTTTGGAGTGATGTATTTTTAACTGCTGCCTATATACTTAACCGAGTGCCTTCCAAATTAGTTACTTCCACTCCATATGAGTTATGGACAAGCAGAAAATTGGACTTAAGTTTTCTTAAACCATGGGGTTGTGCTGCCTATATTTATGAGCCCTCTCACAAGTTTGGGAAATTGGATCCCAGAGGAAAGAAAAGTATTTTCATAAGATACTCTGAACACTCGAAAGGGTATGTGTTCATAGGTGAGCAGGAAAGTGGAAGTATAACTGAATTCAAATCACGGGATGTCATATTCTTAGATAATGAATTTCCTAATAAGGGCGAAATAGGTGAGGATTACTCCCTATTCAAAACCTTGGATCAAGATAATAAACTTAATGGAGTTCGTCCAAGTGGGCGTAATATGAGAAGTGATGAATTTAATTTAACTCACTCTCAATTACAACCACATGATGAGATGATATCGTCATTATCTAATCCAAGTAGGAGCATGATGGGGAATGATGTGCAAAGTGTACAATCTCCCATACGACGAACAGGTCGCAAAAGTATTCCCCGTCGACGTTTTGACATCGAAGGGGAAACTTTCATGGTTACTCCACAAGATGAGGATAAGTCAAGAAATATTAATGAGGCTCTAAATTGCCCTAGTAAAGAAAAATGGATTCATCCAATGGAAAAGGAGATTGAGTCAATGACATCAAATCAAGTTTAGGAACTGGTTGATCTTCCAAAAGGACGCAAAACTATTGGGAACAAGTGGGTTCTCAAAATAAAGCGTAAAGCTGATGGCTCGATAAGAAGGCATAAGGCTCGCCTAGTGGCGAAGTAATTTAATCAACAGGAATGAATTAATTATGAAGAAACATTTTCTCTTGTAGTGAGATTTATCTCGATTCGCATTATTCTGTCAATAATGACTAGTATGGATCTTGAGTTACATCAAATTGATGTAAAAACTTATTTCCTTAATGGAGAATTAGAGGAATAAATATATATGGAACAACCTACTTGTTTCATTATAGAAGGCTAAGAATGAAAGGTATGTCAACTTTTGAGATCGATATACAGCCTTAAGTAGTCATCGAGACAATGGTATATACGTTTTCATAATGCTATAATGGCATATGATTTTACAATAATAGATGAGGATCATTGTGTATATATCAAAAGATCTAAAGATCAATTTGTGATCATATCATTATATGTGTTTTTTTTTTTTGGTGACCCAGGGAACCTCTGTGCACCACTTCGCAGCAGAGTAAACCCTGGGGTGAACTGGGCCACCGCCACAAACCCAGCCACAGGTGAGTCACGCGTTTTGCAACCCCAAGGTTCGAACTCCTTCCCCAGCGATGGGGTACTAAGTCCTAGGCCACCGAGGCCACCGCGGGCGGTGGTATCATATCATTATATGTTGATGATATACTAATTGCCGAAAGCAATATGAAGTTTGTAAATACTGTGAAAAGTTGGTTATCTTCCAACTTTGAGATGAAAGATATGGGAGAGGCTACATACATTCTTGGAGTTAAGATTTCAATAGATCGTTCGAAGAGATCATTATCTCTTTCGCAAAAAACATACATAAATAAGGTTCTTGAACGATTTCGTATGCAAGATTATAAACCCATTGATACTCCTATTGCAAAAGGTGAAGGATTGAGCCATAGACTGTGTCTAAGGACTCTACAAGAGAAGGAACAAATGAAACATATTTCTTATACTAATGCTTTGGGAGCTTGATGTACGCTATGATGTGTACAAGACCTAACATATGTTTTGCAGTTAAAATGGTGAGTAGATACCAATCCAACCCAGGTCAAGCACATTGGAAAGCCGTTAAGAGAATACTGAGGTATCTAAAGGGAACTGCTGATTATACGCTGAGTTATCAAGGAAATGATCTACAACTCGAAGACTATTCATATGCTGATTGGGGAGGAGATTTAAATGAAAGGAAATCTACCTCTAGGTTTGTTTTCTTACTAAATAATGGAGCCATATGTTGGAGCAGTAAGAAACAAACGTGTATAGCCTTGTCCACAATGAAAGCTGAGTTCGTGGCATTATCAGCAGCAATACAAGAAGGTGTTTGGCTTAAGAGATTTTTGGATCATTTAGGTGTTATTGAGAATGCTGCAGACTCATTGTTGGTTAACTATGATAGCTAAGCAGCAATAGCGTACACCAAATATCTAAAATATCATGGCAAAACCAAATATATAGATACCAAGTATAATTTTGTCAATAATATGGTTGCACGAAAAGATGTGAACTTACAGTACATATCTACGCATAGAATAGTAGCAGATCCTATGACAAAGCCAATACCTAGAGATGTATTTTGTGGTCATGTGAAATCTCTAGGATTACGTAGAGGCAGATGTACTGAATATTGTAATTTCCCTTAAGTGTTCACATTTGATGAATTTGTGTTTTCATCATTAATATCTATGAATTTTTATTTTTATTTTTACGTTTATACATCTTAATGCTCAGTGCATTATATTAAGTTGAGAAAGTATGTCGGACAAATAAGAAATTAGCCCACTCACACAGGTAATTACCTCTATTTACCGTGTGATAAATAGAGATAAGACGGTTTTTAAGCTTATTATATAGGTGATAATCAATAGCTCAAGCTTAAAATATATATGTCGCCTTAACTAAGTGTTAAGATGAGGACATGATATGTACTATGTCCAAAAGTAAAATACCCCACATATTTTATTTTATCTATCTAAGATGCCACATGTGAGTTCTGATGAATTTTGTGAATGAGTAGATACGTGAACTCAAGTTAAACATTGGGTATATTTGAACTATCATCTGTACGGTATTGAAAGTGTAAACATACGCTCCATGGGAAAGGAGTTAATACCGTAATACGTATTTCATACTACGTATACATGAGACAACCAATAAGAGTGGCAAAAGTTTAATCTCAACTTTTATGCCGTGTGAGACTCTTGAGGAAAAGAGTTCCTCAATATTAGTGCCCTTATGACTTTTACTTATTCTCAAGATTTCTATTTAGTGTTTGCTATCTTAGGATGTTGCCAATGGTCATGAGTTGATTCGATCTAATGGGACATTTCTAGAAAAACAAGCTAAACTGAAATTGAGAGTTTGAAGGAAAGAGGAAGATCAAATTTGGATAATCACATTGTAGTTTTGCATTCACTGTTCAACAAATTATGACTGTCTTTGGGATAATCATAATTGTGAATACAATATATATATATATCATTGTTTAAAAGAGATCAAGAGAGATATAAATGTGTTCGATCAATCTAGGGTACTGCATACTAAATCTACTCAAAGTATGATGCCCATTATGAGTTACTATATATTCCTAACAAATGTATGGCAACGAGCTCTCAAAGTATGTTGGTCGCACGGATTATTCACTGGTATGAACGTTGCAAAGAGGTAAAAATGATCATGTTCGGCCCACCATGTACGAGTGGGAGATTATGGTTTTATTTATTTGTATGATGATGGGCTTAAGGCCCGTCTGCCCATGTTGGGCCTAAAAGCCCGGCTTGCTAGATAAGGGCCCATGTATGAAGAAGTGTTATGTTAAGGGGTTATGACTTTTGGGGAAACGTATTACGTTGAACAGTTACATCTCTTGGGGGAGACGTATTTAAGAGAGAAAAGAAAAGAGAGGAACATACCTTTTCAAGTGAACGTACGTCAATCTCTCTCTCTCCCTCAAAAAAGAAAGGAAGAAAACATAAAGAAACAGTACACTCTGTTTTTCTCCCCTTAATAGTAACAGCATGCTCCTTGGTAGACCGAGATCAAATTCTTCCTCGAACTTCAATGTTGGTGTTTAATTTGTGGATAATAAGGTACGCTCGATTCCGTGGTGTGTCTTTGATCGGTGATACATGTTCTTTCTGGGCTCGTCTTCCGCATTCGTTTTAAGAGTTCGATTTAGTGTTGAATCCACTTTAAAGAATCAGTAATTCCCAACAGCTGCGATTGTTGAATGACATACAGGTTGATTTTGTATGCTATGAGTTGATTTCATGCGTAGAATGGACTTTAGAAAGAAAGCATCTCTCCATGTGATTTGTCAATTAATAGTCTCATGGGGGTGGTTTATGATTTTCTTCTTGATATCTATTTATCTGTTATAGCCAATTCAAAGTTCCAACTCTTGATTGTTTGAGTGTTAAGCAATAGACTGAATCAAAAGCCATAAGTAGAAGTAGGAAGTAATAAGTGTTGGAGGTTTGTTTATCAAAACAAATTGAGTGTTTTTTCTTGTCCCACATAGGAAAAGTAGGAAGGAGTGGGCCAATTTAAAAGTGTGGGATTTCCTTTTAGTACTTAAAGGAATGATTGGGTGGGGCTAGACCCCACCATACCCGCATGTGGATGCGTGATTATTTGGCCCGCAGTTTAATTAGCACTAATCCCTTATTTTTTATTTATTTTTTATTTTTATGTTATTAATTTTTTAATCAATTCAAAGGTTGCCTTTTAAGTTGAGAATTTTCGGAAATGAAACATAAAATAAACTTTCGAAATTCTATTTAAAAAAAAACTATTATTCCGAATTTTGTTTGTGTCTTTTCAAGACAACCTTTGGAAAAATTACTTATTCGGTTTTGCAACTTTTTCCGAAGAATTGCAATTGTTCGGTTTTCGACTTCTTCCGAAGAGTCGCATTTGTTTATCCGAACAATTTTCTAAATGACGTGTTTGTTCATTCTTTGGCAATTTTCACGAAAAGTTGCAAGACTATTTCATATATATACTTGTCATTTTTCACAAAGAAAAAGTGGTCATTTTTTCGAGTCTTCTTTCTGAAAAACTATAGCCAATTTTTCGATTGTTTCCTAGAGAGACCCTGGAGAAATACTAGAATTGCTATCTAGTATTCTCATCTGAGACTTTGTTATATCCTGGAAGATTTTTGCTGATGACCATTAGCAACGTTATGGGGCAAATAAATCTTTAAAGATAGTGATATCACGCCTCAAAGTCCGAGTTGTTTTACTCAATCCGATTTCATTGTTCAACCCATTTCAAAGCCATATTTTTCCAACAATAAGGACAAAGTGGCGAAATGAGTGTTGCTTGTAATGTCATGTAGTGTATAATAGCGCTAGTACTTGAAAGAAGCATTTGGTGACATTACTTGGAACTTCTGTCTAACAATTAATGTAACAGTATTTGCTCGTCATTTGGGTTTTTGAAATCTAAGTTTGGCTCGACCATCAATGAATTCTTTGCCAGGGTCAACCTTGTCACTTATACTTTGATTTGGAGTTCCATAAGAGGGAAAATGCTAATAAAATGGAGACGAGATGGATGATCTTCTGATATTGGTTGTCTTGGAGGTGTTGCTTGACAAGTAATTAATCTGAGGAAACCAAGAATGGGTAGTGAAGCTAGATTCTTCAACTGAAGGTAGGCTGACTTTGTATCTTGCTACTTCTATTGTCAAGGATGGTGTACGCAATACACACTCACATACTATGAGCTTCATCTTTATACCGTTGGATATCTTGACATAAATTTGTGTAGACACCCCATCAAGTGAAAGGCCGTCTTGTTCATTTTCACGGTGCCTTCCAGCTACAAATTTCCATCTTCATGAGATCTTTCACATTTGATGCGAGAGAACTGTGTAGGTTTGTTGAAAAAAAGCAGCTTTAAATGAGGTCTCTGATACTTGTGTGTTGACACCAAAATTTCACCTAAATTAATTAATTTGAAATGACATTAAATGTTAGGAATTAGTCACAAAAAAAAAGAAAAAAAACGATTGAAAATGGTCGGGTCGGGCTGGATCCGGCTTTGGCCCGACCCAACCCTTTTCTTTTCTCTTCCTCCCCCACACTAGGCTTGCCCAAGCCTCCTTTCTCCTTCGGCCCGGCCCGCGCTCGTTTTTCCTCCCTCCAGCCGGTCTTCGCTGCAGGACCTGCAAGGAAGAACAGAAAACAGATCAGCAACAGAGAGCAGAAGGAGCAGCAATGGAGGAGTAGGGAGATCGGGATGGCAGCGTGATCCATGGGTTGGGAATGCCTGGTCAGTAACTGGCACGGCCGTGGTCTTCGCACGAGGTCTTGCAAAAGAAAAAGAAAGCAAAAAAGGGAAAGAAACGGGAAGAAAAATGAGGGGGCGAAGACCAACAGGGAAAACAAGAGAATTGGCACCACAGAAATACCAAGAGGAGAGCAAGCGAGAGAGAATACACCAAGCACAAAGAGAAACACAGGGGGCAGAGGGGAAAAAAAAAAAAAAAAAAAGCAGGGAGCAACGTAGAGGGGAGAGGGGCAGAAGCTGGAATCTGGCGGAGAGAGCCGGCGAACTGAGAGAGCGATACGAGCAACCGAGAGCAGCTTAGTCACGCACAGGCTTGTCTGAAAACCTTCTCGGCGATGTCCTCAAGCTGACTAGGTAGATTCGGCACCCTCCGTGCTCCATTTTAGGCGCATCAGGCTGTAGCTCACGGTCGTCCGGCTCGCGCAAGCTCCGGCCCTCGTTGCTCTTGCATTTCGTTCCCATGTTCCTTGTATGTTGTGTTCGAGACCCCCAATGCACGCTCGAGGCTCGGTTGAGCCGGAAACCTTTAAATTTGGCAGTGCACCCCAACTGTTTGACAAAATGCCTTAGAGAGATCCAAAAATTCAGTTCTTGTTTTAGCTTAAAATCGGTCTATGCTTGCATACGTAGTTGCTAAATCATGTTTTTTTGTTCGCGTGGTCACTGTGTTTTGACGTGGTCTTTGCGAAATAATCGTACGTCATCGGGAGAGTGAGGGTTTTCTTTATTCCGGTGAACGGATTATCAGTCATCGGAAAAGGTGGCCAGCGGCGGTCGCCGCCGGACGAGCGGCATGACCAACGGATGATGGTGGTCCAAGCACCGGTGAACTTTTGCTGGAGATGGCGTTCATTGGCGCTGGTTCAATGGAGGAAATCGTCGAACGAAAGGGGCTGCACGAAGACCAGAAGAAGAAGACCAGAAATAAATAAATAAATAAAAGATTAAAAGAAAATGAAGAAAAAGAGAAACTCAAAAGAGGATAAAAAGAATAAAAAAGCAAAAAGCAAAAAAATATATAGAAATAGAAAATGGGATGTGATTTTAGTTTGGTTAGTGGGCTGGCAAGGTTAGGAGCTGAAATGAAAAGTTGGGCTAAGAGCAAAAATTCGGAATAGGCTGTTTCTATGAAAGGATTTTCGTGGTTCTTATTTTTGTTTTTTTTTTTTTTTAGTAGGTCTTGGGGCCAACCCTTTTTTTTTTTTAAAGACCAGAACCAATGGAGTTCGGGCCGGTTTAGCAGGGCTAGGTCTTTTGACCCAGTCCGAATTGTTTTTCATATATTAAAAAAATCCAAAAAATTCAAAAAATAATGAAAAATATTAAAAATATTAAAAATTTCAAAAAAATTTCAAAAATCCCAAAAATTCCAAGTTTGTTTTAGAGTTCCCTGAAAAGCTTTAAAATAATTCTTGGACAATTTCTCTTAAAAGGTGTGGGGAAATCATCAGCTTAATATTGTGCTTAAAATTGAACAAGCCCGCACAGCTTCACCTTAGGGTCCTAATTATCCTCGGATATAATTGCCCTTGATTGCATGCTTACGACGCAATGATTATGCTTCCCCCTTGGTCTAATTAGGATTGTCATTTGTATATCTCTTAATGCTAAGTGTTTACTTCTCTTGCAATTCATTTATTATTTACTTTAATTACTGATTGTTATTTTGATGATTGCACACGTACATGATCACCTCACATGTTAGTGGATAGATATAAAATCAATTCAAACTGCCTAACAAAAATCATTTGTTTTAAAATGAACAAGATTAGGTATCAAAAGGGCACTAATTGGTTAATTAATGTAATCAAGTCCCCGATCCTAGATTCTCTGGTTGCGTAGGAAGTGAGGTACACTCTCATGCCTCACTTGGTTTCTAGCCGACTCCAATAGGCTAGTAGCGACTCTTTTTGTGCAAAATTTCTTAAGAATATCCCAACGTCATGCGGGGTATGGGCTTGGGAGAGCCTGCGCCTAATCATGGGCCTTAGGCTTGTCTTTTAAGCAATACTCCTAAACCTGTTACCTCCCCCTAAGGGTAGGTCACGACAGCTTGGCGACTCCGCTGGGGACTTAGTTTTAAACTTTAGAGGACTTCGGCCAAAATTAATCTTGTTCAAAAAAATTTTTTTTTTTTTTTTTTGCAGCGAGGATTCCAGTTACGCTCTAACATTTATGGTGTTAAATGTTTTTGCAGAATGGGAGGTATAAGGGGAAGTTCTTGCAGGTGTGGAGTTGGGAATGATTGTTTATGTTTTGAATTTATGAAGTGATGCTTGCCTATAAATTGTCATGCCTGCATTCCATGCATTGCACTACACCTTAGCACGCACAACCTACCGTCGGACTTGGGCCACATAGGATCACTTAGGATGGTGTTGAGGTGGATACCACTCCGACTACAAGCATGTAGTATGAGTCGCCCATCTCTACCCCAAAATTTCTTTCTTAACATCAAATGTCCCCACCCTGATCTACGAGTATACGACACAGGTCGATTCTTGGACGAAGCCAGAGTCATGGGTAACATGACCTAGCCGCAAGCATGTCGGTTCAATCTTGTGATCCCATGGCCCCATTTTGAGCCAGATAAAATAGAAATCGAACCACATCTCATGTGCATACCTATGTAATTAAAAAAAAAAAAAAAAAAAAAGACAAAGGTTGACACCCATTGTAAGTATCATTTTCCTTTTTATTTGCTCATTTTGTATTGAACTTCCATTTTGAAATTCGCGAACATCAATTGATTGCCCTCAGTGCTGTAAGCTTATAATTAAAAATTGGCAATCTTTTTTGACAAGTGAACATTGAATGCAAGTTCTAAACACTTTGATTTGGCCCTGTTAAACACATGATTTTGTTTAAATCTCTAGTTATGGGCTTGAAATTATTTTGAAAAAAAAAAAGAAAAAAAAAACTTTCAAGTTGTGATTTTATATCGGTCCACACAAATTGAAATTGCATTTTTATCAAATTCTCTCATTCTCACATTTTGGGACTAAAATGCGAATCATTTTGTGTACAAATTTCTCAAAATAGAAGTCACTTCATTTTTTTAGGAGTAAAATTACAAATCAATCTTTCAAAAATCAATGACACTTTTGTATATGAAACTTTTGGAATAACAGTGGACATTCGATTGATGGCTTTGGATTGATAATTTTAATGATGTCTTCTCTTATGATAAAATCTTGGCAAAATACTAAAATCCTGTAATAAGGACTATGGGACATGTACCATTGCCTCGATTTCATTGTAGGAAGCGACCTCATTGAGATATCATTTTCTCTTATTCACATACTAATTGTCGTCTTTCTGCAGGTTATGCGCGATTCTCCTTGACATTCTCGTGGTGACCGCACAAAGAAGTGAATTCTAAAGCTAGGACAAGAGTTGATGTAACACCCCGAACCCTTCGCAGGTCGTTAACAGTGCCGATGTTACATCTTTTACCATCTCTATCTCTTGGCTAAATTAAGCCTTGCCAGATTACAAGCATTTTTTTTTTTTAAAGCGGTCCCATGCGCGACTCATAGCGGAAGCAAAATTCATATCGTCATCTATCTCCTTTCTAACCCATGATACAAATACACACCAACTAACAGCACGATTTTATAAATAACGTTGACGCTTTGCTTACATACATACATATAGCAAGATGGGGTTTCCTTCGGGTCGGTACAAAAACCAGAAAGGTTAAGACTCGCCATGTCCCACCTAAAATCTCAAAAAGGAACTCCGACCCCTAACATCACATGAACACAAAACCCTCCCATCACCAGCATCAACTATCTACATCAAAAAGTGATCTAGCTCCTACTCCTCGCGCACAGGTCTCACACCCAACCCGGTGTGTCAGGTGGTGGCGGCGGCAGCATCCCTCGCATCGCTCCATCCCGTCGAACGTGCACAGACAGGAACTCTTGTATGACAGGGCCCCCAGCCAGGCCGATATCATACATAACTAAGCATCGCACTCGGATAAACGTCAATCCGGGCACAGAGAGACAATCTATCTCCGTACACTCCACCTCAACATCAGACGGTAGACCGTAAAATACCCCACGCGAAACAGCAGTTAGCGGCATAGTGCTAATTTGAAATGTTATCCCCAAAATGGGTGAGTACAACCACTCAAAGAGATAGGGAAATCCAATAACAACTCAGTGCACCATGCATACCATCATACAATGCAGGCATTGCTTACCATTAAGCGTATTCATGCATCATCATAGCATATATATCATCATCATGGCATCTGATATATCATTATCATCACATCATCATTAACCATGCATCACCATGCATATCACATCATCATTAGCCATGCATCACAATGCATGCATATCACATCATATCATCAACCATGTATCATCATGCATATCACATCATCATTAGCCATGCATCACCATGCATATCACATCATCATTAGCCATGCATCACCGTGCATATCACATCATCATTAGCCATGCATCACCATGCATATCACATCATATCATCATTAGCCATGCATCACCGTGCATATCACATCATCATTAGCCATGCATCACCATGCATATCACATCATCATTAGCCATGCATCACCATGCATATCACATCATCATTTTCCATTCATCACCATGCATATCACATCATCATTTGCCATGCATCACCATGCATATCATATCATCATTAGCCATGCATCACCATGCATATCACATCATAGATCAATTTCCCCTTTTACTTATCAATTGATCCCCACATTATCTTTTCTCAAATCATCAAATTCACCATCATCACCATCCCTTCGGGCAGAAACCTCCGACGGGGATCCCAAAGCATTCCAGCCATCTCATGGCCACCGGGCTTCCGGCCCCCACATTCCGGGCATCTCGCATCTCAACTAGCATCACGAGGCATTCCCTTCGGGCGAAACCTCCGACGGGGCTTCCGGCCTTTACCCTTCTAGCCGGGATCTCGCACCCCAATCCTGGCATCGCGAGTCACTCCCTTCGGGCAAAAACCTCCGACAGGGCTTCCGGCCCCCCACATTCCGGGCATCCTGAAACTCCCAAGGAATCTCTGGAATTACGCCACCAGGCCACCAGACCACCAGACAACATCCTCCACCACAACCTCATTCTCATCCACATTTATCTTTTATCTCAATTTAACATGGAAATTTGGCATGGCATCAAACATATCACACTTGCATTTCAATTCACATGTCATGCACATGTCATAGCTTAATCACATGAGTATTTCAATTCACATGTCACGCACATGTCATAGTTTAATTACATAGGCATTTCAATTCACATGTCATGCACATGTCATAGTTTAATCACATAAGTATTCCAACTTAATGCATGTACAAAGACCTCATCACACAAGTGCCACACAAATGGAATTGAATCCATGGCCAAATAAAAATCTATTTTATTTTATTATTTCATTATTTTATTATTATTTTATTATTTTATTATATTTATTTATTTTCATAAATAAATATTTAATATTTATGATTTTCCCAAAATCATAATATTCAATAATCATTTATAGGATCACAATTTTATATAAAATTCGTGGCCAAGTTGTATTTTTCACAATTTCACAATTTCCTCCAAAAACATCCTAAAATTCTCGGATTTAAACCCACTGCACAGTTTCCGAATAAATTAAATTAAAATACCCATTCGGTCTTCAAAAATTTCGAAACTTTACAGGGTGATATCCAACACATTTTCGTACCTTTTTCTTTAATAACTTTAAGCCAAATTATTTTTAGATTAATTTCTATAGCCCTACGAAGCTTCTGGAATCTCTACCGCGACGTCCAGAACACACTCCTCCGTATTTCTTAGATTTCACCCATCAAATCTCTTTCGTTCCTTCTGAAATTTAATTATGTTATGTAACAATGTGTCCTTTACAATTTTTATGAAGGGATCTAGGTCAAATAACCAGATTATGATCACCATTTTAACCCATGAAGTCTCGGGTGTCTCGGTACACCTCACCAGAATCAACCATCTCCAAGATCTAACAGATTCACCAAGTTATACTTGTTATTTTTGCTTCAAATTTGAGTATGTTGTAGCTTAAGGTGTTTCCTACAACTTTCAAGAAGACAACAAAGTGAGATCTCCAACAGAAATCAACATGCAAACAAGAAATCAACAAAAGGTCAGTGAAGATTTCGCAGATCTAAGTCTCCGTATAACAGAGCTTTTGACCCCACATATCACCATCGTTTTCCATGAAATTCGAGTATGTCATACTACAAGATGTTAGCTTCAACTTTTATGAAGACACCGAAGCCAAAGTCGCACTCCAAGTACACATGCAAGCTCGACTAAGATACTGACTATCACAAACCAAACGAAAACAGTCACATAGCTTGAACACATCCAACCCTTACCTCGGTTTTTCGCCCAAATCACACCTAAAACCGAACATGCAACCAACAAAACAGACATGCAAGAGAAGTTAAGGACCCCACTTGCCTCCAAGATGAACAAACAGCGATGAACAACGGCGTATGGCGGTCGGACTAGGCGGGCGTACGGCGGACGGGCGGCGGCAACTCTCGGCTCCACCTCCTCTCTCTCGGTCCTTCCTCTCTCCCGCTCAAGCTCTCTCTCTCGCACACCTCTCTCTTTGGATGGAAATGAAGCAAGCAACCGGCCATTTCTCTCTCCTAACCCCTTTTATATCCCCTCAATTGCAATGATTAATCCACCTAATGACCAACCAATGCATGCTCTTCCTTTGGCAACTTGTAATCTTTATTTTTTTGAATTTTAAATGGGCTTGGGCTTAGGCCCATCCGGCCATTCCCCCTTGGGTTGGTCGAGCTCCCCTTCTTGGGCCCTAATGGCCGACTAGCTTGGCCCACCAAGCTTTAGGCTAATGGGTCCAAGGCCCATTTCGAAAATAACCCTATTTTTTTTCTTCTTCTTTTTTTTTTGAATTCCTTTTTATAAATATTTCTAAATTCAAATTTCATCTTGGCCAAGCATTTAAATTATTGAAATTTCAATTATTGAAATTTAAATCATATGGCCAAGCATTTAAATTTAAATTTCCACAACACAAGCAAAATTCATCAAATTAAAAGACAAATTGGCTAAAGCATAAGCCATAAAATTCTATCACCTAATTAAAGACATTTAACACACCTTAAGGCTTGGCTTTGAATTTCCAGGATGCCACAGTTGATTTTTACTTTCATCTGTGCAAGAGTTTCTTATATTTTATCATTGTCTTTATTCTTGTTAAGAACCATGTTTTCCATTTTTGGTTTTGATTGTGAATCCAATTGATGCTTTTATAAATCATGTGACTCACATTTTAAACGATGGAATTCAATTTCTTGAAAATCATCATTTCAAAAAAAAAAAAAAAAACTGAGAAGTGCTTCAAATGAACCTTTACGAGTTTGAGCATCACCATCACCAGATTGTTTTTTATGAGTTTTATCAAGAGCCATATCATATGTTAATAAAAGGCTAGCATTAGGGCTCTTGTGCATTTTGGCAATTAAAACATTTAAACATTTGCCTGCAAGAGCTTTCTGCAATCAACATTAGAGATTTGTGTCGCAAAATGCTACTTTGTTATATGCTTTATTGCAAGGAAATGACACAAATGCCTTAGGTGCCAAAATATCCCTCACTTTGCATGATGAGACAAATGAAGGAGGTTGCCAAGCATCCAAAAGACGAATTCGAAGGAAGAGTAAATTGTATCGACTCTAGTTATTCATTTTTGATACAGTTTCTGACATGATTTTCTTTTTCATTGCCAATGATACATCGTGGGCGCCAAGTTATATACCATTCCAACAAAAGCAAAAGAGTATTCTTATAAGGGCAATGTCTCTCTCCAATAAGACATGACAAGACATCCAATTTAGCACGAAAGGATGTATCGTTCCTAAATTAAACCTAATTAAGTATGGAGATAACCCGTTTCATCTCCTCTTCTTACAGAGTGATGAATGGGAAAAATGTTGCACCTTGATCGTAAAAGCAGTGCCTTCCATCAAGGAATCATGCTAAGACCCGACTGTCCATTTTGGCGTAAAGGGATGTGTATAGTTCTTAAATGATTTCCAATTGAGCGAGGAAATAATATGTGGCACCCCTCGACGGCCCCCAATCCGTTAGGGTCGCCATAGTTCGCTTACCTTTCACTTTCCCTATTAACATGTCACTCTGATACCATTTCAATTGCAGCGGGTCCATACAACCTAAGGGTTTACGTCTTTTAGATCGGTCCCTTGTGCAATTTATATATGGAAGCACATCCAATAACTCCCTTCCCTATATTCAGAAAACGATGCACACCTACTAAACATCTCATATAAGTTAAAGCCGAACACGTTTATTTACATAAAGCAGATGGACATCTTTAGTCGGTACATCGAAATGCCAATGTTTCTATACTCGGCTATACTTCAAAAGATGACCAACATCTTCTCCAATAGTCGAATACTTAAAGTCCATTGACCAATGTCGGCGTCCAAGAGTTCCTCCCTTTGCTATCCTCCTCCTCCTCACAATCATATTTAACCACTTAATTCATCTACTAGTAGCAGTGGCAGCAGAGGGATCTTATCTAGTCTGAAATGTTATTCCCCAAAAAGGGTGAGTACAACCACTCAGCAGGTAATTGACCAATAAACCACTCAATACATCATGCCATGCAATCATCACAATCATAGCATCACATGTCATACAAGCATCCATGCACAACATACCATGGCATCATGCACATGTCATCATACCTCATGTACCATCATCATCATATAGACATCACCATCATATCATACACTTACCATCATCATGTCACATATGGCATCATCCTTACCATGCATCCATGCGTATAACATCATCATCATATCACCATATCACATGTACCATCATCATTACCATGCATTCATTCATGTAACATCATCATCATATCATCATATCACATGTACCATCATCATTACCATGCATCCATGCATGTAACATCATCATCATATCAGCATATCACATGTACCATCATCATTACCATGCATCCATGCACATCTCATCATCATATCACATGTACCATCATCATTACCATGTATCCATGCACATCTCATCATATCATGCATATATTATCATGCATAATTCAATTTCAATTTCATTTTGGACTGCCACATTTCTCTTTCCCGGGACCAATGTTTGCATCCCACATTCATCACTCGCGCCCAATCCTGGCATTGTGAAGAACCTCCGAGCATGTATCCAAGATACAACTGGGCATCCGGCACCCCCACATTCCGGGCATCTCGCATCCCAACTGGCATCACGAGGACCCTCCGGAATTACGCCACTAGGCCACCGGGCATCCGGCATTTACCCTTCTAGCCAGGCATCTCGCATCCCATCTAGCATCGCGAGGTATCCCCGGCACAATACTTGCCAGGCTTCCGGAATTATGTACCGACATACCACCAGGCCTCCCCTGGAATTACGTACCGTATACCACCGGGCATCCCGACACTCCCGAGGAATCTCCGAGGCTCGCCATGAAAATGGTTTCCCCTACCCTCCGGAATTACGTACCAACATACCACTAGGCCTCCCCTGGAATTACGTACCGTATACCACCGGGCATCCCGACACTCCCGGGACATCGTCGGCTCGCACCTCCGACAGTCTTCTCATCACCACGATGCATATTTTTATACATCTCATTTTCAATTTCACATTCACAATTATGGCTCAATTTCAACATGGCATGTGATGTGATGGCGACCAAGATCATATTCATCATTAAATTCATACATGCATCTCAAATCATTATCATACATGCAGCAAGACACCATCATCCATAACAATACACTTCATGGAGTCCATGCAATTTAAAATGGTCCATATTTCATGCCTTTTCAAAGTTTACAAAATTCCAGCATATACTATTTTAGAAAATATTTAAATTAAATATCCATATGCTTCCCAAAAATCATGAAATCAAGACATGTGATAGGCAAGACAATAAGATAATAATTTCATGAAAAATACATGCCCAATAGAGTTCCACACAAGAAGATATAATTCACACAAATACCGCATGCAATTTCGAATAGAAACATAATGTGCAGTTTTTGAAATAATTCGATTAAAATACCCAAACGACCTCCGAAAATTATGAAATTTTACCAGGTTATAGTTAAGACACTAAAGTAGATTTTATGAATACATCTAGGCAAAATTAGCTCTATATAATTTTCTATAGACGTACGAAGCTTCTGATTCTAGCACCGAGACGTCCAGTATAACTATCTCCGAAATATCAAGTTTTCACCCACTTATTCTTCTTCGTTTCCTCTGAAATTTGGATATGTTTTACTTCAAGAGGTTCCCTACAACTTTTATTAAGGGATCTAAGCCAAATTTCCATATTATAGTCATCATATGGGTCCATGAAGTCTAGGGTGTCCTGCACCGCGTCTCCAGATTTACCGTCTTCAAGAGTAAGTCGATTCACTAGGATAAACCTGCTCATTTTACTTCAAATTTGATTATGTTATTATTTAGGATGTTCTCTACAAGTTTCATGAAGAAGTTGAAGAGAGATTCTTGGTCAAAATCGACATGCAGCCCACAAAACTACCAAAAGGTCAGCAAAACAGTTCCAGATCTAGTGACTTCGTAGGATGAGGGTTTGACCCCTTAAATCTCCACCATTTTGTCCCAAATTTTAGTATGTTGTAGTTTAAGATGTTGGATACAACTTTCATGAAGGAATCAAAGTCAAAATCCAACTCGAAACATGCATGCAAGCCTTCACAAGATTCTGGTTTGGGCAGTTCACACGAAATCAGCAAGCATTCTCAAGAACAAACCACATTCTAGCTTCGGTTTTACCTACCCTAACATCTGAAATCTACCACCAAAAAATCACACATGCAAGACACACATGCAAGAGAGGAAATCGATCCCAACTTGCCTCTAAGATCAAGAGAACGATGGCACACGGGCGGCAAACGGGCGGCGATGGGCGGACAGCTCCTTCTCTCGGCTTCCCCTTCTCTCTCGCCACTCCCTCTCTCTCGCAACCTCCTCTCTCTCCCTTTGGCCGAATTCTCCACCAGCCACTCTCTCTCTCTCTCTCTCTCTCTCTCTCTCTCTCTCTCTCTCTCTCTCTCTCTCTCTCTCTTTGGTTGTATATATATATGCATGCATTCTTATTTTGCATGAGGGACACTTGTCCCCAAGGAGGAGACAAGTGTCTCCTTTGTTGAAGACACTTGGAGGCCATGCGGCTCCTCCTCCAACCCCCTCCATGCGTCAACATGGGCCGGGCTTATGGCCCACTTTAGGCCTATCTCTCACTTGGGCCTAAAGTCCAAGCTTTAATGGCCCAAAATTTTCTTAAATAAATCCATTTTACTTTCAATAATTTACCTTAAATCCCCACTTATATAAATACTAAATTACGATTTCATATGGCCATAAAACTTGAAATCATAAATCCATAAATTCCGATTTATAAAACACATGGCCAATGATAGGATTTTCTTTCCTATCAAATAATTATCCATTAAAAGCTTGGCCATAAATCTTATTGCAAATTATGGATTAAATGGCTATAAAATAACTTAATGGTACTTCCATCACCTAATAGACTTTAATGTAACTAGAGGTTGCATGAATTTTGGGATGCCACATAATATGTCAAATCTTTTCTTTGCATGCAATAAATGGGCAAAGCATCTAAAGAACAATGTCCCCAAGTGTGGAAACATGGAGCATCCACTCTTCTTTCAAAGCAAGATCTTGAAAAACACATCTCATAATCTATATATTAAATTTTCAAGCTCATTGTCAGCTAAACGTCTCTTCAAAAAGAGCATTTAAAAAACCAAGAATTGAACTTTGTAAATTGTTGTATACAATAAGGAAGTGCTTTTAATGAATAAAATCAGGGTCACATAGCCATTTTTCAATCAATCCTAGCGACTTCAAGCAAAGTTCATACCTAAAGAATGGAAACATGTGAAGGGTAAATGGTGTCGATTCCAATTGCTCATTTTGATAGCGTCTCTAACATGATTCTTTCTTTCCTTTGATAGGAAGACATCAAATGCTTAAAGACAAATGCAAGTGAAGGGTAATGCTAAGTTACCAAATATCCACAAGGATGAATCCAAGAGATGTGAGCCCACAAAGGACAAAAGCAAGTGAAGGGTAATAATGTATCGTTTCCAACATTTCAATCTCTAAAAAAATTTGCACTAACATATTCTTTTACATTCTTTACAAGGTTACCAGGTCGCCATGCCGCAGGTAAGTACCCTTCTTCTCCATTTTTTTTAAAGTAAAAAAAAAAAAGTGAATTTCCACTATAAAAGAGAACCTTTGGCGGTTTCCTAAAGACAAGCAAAGAAAAAAAATGAATGAATAATTGAGAAAAGAAAAACTTTCTACAAGCTTTTCGAACATCATTTTTATCTCAAAATTGTTTTCTCGTTTTGGGATTATTCATTTTGAATCAAAATTCCCTATAGAGATTGATCTACTCAGATGATTTCGACAGAGTAAGATGGAGATGTTAACCATGCCAAACAAAAAGTGCTTAGGATGAAGAAAGGCGAGCCATTTCTAAACACATCCTTCAAAAACTTTTGAGAGTTGAGTGAAAAACAACATTCTCTGAGGATAAAGGATTCATTCACATTGAGCACAAATATGGAAATGATAAAGGTGTTTCCTTCACCAATCCCAAACATTGCACTAATCTCTTACTACCCCTTTGGGCAGAATAAAGATGATCCTTCAAAGTACCCCTATTGAGAACGACCCTACATTGGGGCAGCATAGGAGGTTACGGTTGTGTTGTAAAGCAAAAGGTTGAGAAAGATTCTATTATTTTCACTTGCATCAATCTTCTGGTGATAGCTTCAAAGGAATTCTCATTAGATCTTGACTCATCCCAATATTAAGAAGAGCATTTCCTTCTCTACCCAAACACTGATATCCATTGCTTTAACCAACTTGGGCCTGATTATTCATTTTTGAACCCCAAGTGATGATCATCTCCCTTCACTAGGGCAAGGCATAAGAATTGACCAAATATAATTGACAGTCATGAGAAAATGTGAAAAGCATCTCGAAAGTTATAAGAGCTACAAAAGTTCCAAGAGCAAAAAGTTCGACAAACTATGGGGCATGAAAAAGTAGTGTGCCTAGTAAAAGCAAGGCCAATGCCCGTTAAGAAAAAAAACCAAAAAACTGCATCTCATGTGGAAAAAAAAATTATCAAAATCCAAGTGCCTGCACAAAAAAATTCATTGCAAGAGCAAAGGGCATTAGAGAAAGGGGCAAAGCTCCCATGCATAAATGATTAGTCAAAAGACTTTCGAGATATGCTATGTTTCAAAAGCCAAATGCTTTCGAAAGGTCGAGTGACCCGGTCACAATGCCATGATGATCACCGACACTTAAAAACCCTCTTGAAAACTTTAAGCCTTTCGAGCTTTTCCCGAGCCAACATTACAACCCTCTTTCTGATTGGGATGGTTTGAGTGAAAATAAGAATACCACAAAGAAACTATTGCTTGAAGGAGTAGAAGTAATTCTATCTTATCTTATCTTCCAAGTTCTTGACTCGTAAACCCGATAAAGATAGCGACAAATGTTCCTTTATTGGCCTCAAAGCAATCATTCATTTGTGTAAGCCCTAACCGAGCCTATATTGAAGTCCTTTCAAAAGACATTTTTGATCGATCAGATTGTGCTCATTTCGAATGCTTCTAGAAGCCTTCGACATAGGTTATGTGAGATACCCTCAACAACCAGTTATCTCCCACATGAATGGATGAGATCAAGTAGCCATTTTATCGAGAGTGTGTGAGAAACTCTTTCTAACTAAGAAGCTCTAGTTTGGCATGCTTAATAAGCTTTTGTCATAAGTCATAGCCGTTCTGATAAGAACTTAACTCCCAGAGAATTTGATGATTAATGATACATCCCTAAACAAGATGACAGTTTTGCGTCACATGATGCTGATTGACATCAAATATTTAAAAAAAAAAAAAAAAGAGCATTCGGACTTAGCTTGATTAGCTTATTCAATTAATGTTGTAATATTGCCTATACATCTCTTAATGACGTCTCTAATGACATTTGCTCAAGTTGAGTTTGACAGGATTCCTCAGTGAAGCCATGCAGTTTTCAAGGAGTTAGTAGGTGCTTCCCTAAAAACCAAAGGTTCATGGTCAGCCTTAAACCATGCCATCTCCAAAGGTTCATGGTTAGCCTTAAACCATGCCATTTTCCAAAGATTCATGGTCAGCCTTAAACCATGTCATTTACAAGGTTGGTGAGTTTATCCTTAAACCATGGGGTTGGTGGCTTTTTCTAAATCACACGGTCGAAACCCGTTTGTACACAGTGAGATTATCATCCGGTCGAAACCCGTTTGTACACGGTGAGACATTCCTCCCAATCGAAACCCATTTGTACACAATGAGACTATCACACGGTCAAAACCCGTTTGTACATGGTGAGACTTTCCTCCCAATCGAAACTCATTTTTACACGGTGAGACTATCATCGGGTCGAAACCCATTTGTACATTGTGAGACCTTCCTCCCAATCGAAACCCGTTTTTACACGGTGAGACTATCATCCAGTGTTTTTACACAGTGAGACCTTCCTCCCAGTCGAAACCCATTTTTACACGGTGAGACATTCCTCCCATTCAAAACCCATTTTTACATGGTGAGACTATCATATTCAATCAAAAACTATCACATCAAGTCAAAACCCATTTTTATACGGTGATACCATCACATCAAGTCAAAACCCGTTTTTACATTGTGAGACCATCATATCAAGTCGAAACCCGTTTTTACACAATGAGACCTTTTTTCCAATCTAAACCACACGGTTCATGGGTCTATTTTTAAATCACAAGGTTTGCAGGTTATCCTTAAACCACACAGTTCGTGGGTCAACCTTAAACCCTGCTTTTAAAATGTTCATGAGTCTATCTTTAAATTGCGATTTTTCAAAAGGTTCGTGGTCAACCTTAAATCATATCATCTACAAAGGATCATTGATTTTCCTCAAATCATGCATTTTCAACCCGGTTGAAACCTGTTGCTACACGGTGAGACCTCATTTCTTTCTTTTTCTTATGACACGACGTGCTTTTGTAGCCCGGGGTCTTCTTTTTATGACACAACGTTCTTCTGTAGCCCGAGGTCTTCTTTTTGTGATACTGCGTACTTTTGTAGCCCGGGGTCTTTTTCTTATGACACGGCGTGCTTCTGTAGCCCAGGATCTCTTCCTTCTTCTTATAACACGGCGTGCTTATGTAACTCGAGGTCTCTTTTTCTTCCTATGACATGGTGTGCTTCTGTAGCCCGGAGTCTCTCTTCCTCTTATTGACACAACACATTTCCATAGCTAGACTTGATGCAAGCCTATGGAGTTAGGGTCTCTCTACAACCAAAATAATTTAAGTGTCTTTTGTCTTTGAATGGAACCTTTTCAAACTCCCATTCAAAGAGGGGCAACTGTTGACACCTAAATTTTACCTAAATTAATTAAATTTGAAATGACATTAAATTTTAGGAATTAGTCACAAAAAAAAAGTAAAAAAAAAAAACAATTGAAAATGGTCGAGGTCGGGCTAGATCCGACTTTGGCCCGACCCACCCCTTTTCTTTTCTTTTCCTCCCCCGCACTGGGCCTGCCCAAGCCTCCTTTCTCCTTTGGCCCGGCCCGCACTTGTTTTTCCTCCCTCCAGCCGATCTTCGTTGCAGGACCTACAAGGAAAAACAGAAAACAGATCGGCAGTAGAGAGCATAAGGAGCAACAATGGAGGAGCAGGGAGATCGGGATGGCAACGTGATCCACGGGTCGGGAATGCCTGGTCAGCAACTAGCACGGCTGTGGTCTTCGCGCGAGGTCCTACAGAAGAAAAAGAGAGCAAAAAAGGGAAAGAAACGGGAGAAAAATGAGGGGGGGAAGACCAGCAAGGAAAACAAGAGAATCGGCACCACAGAAACACCAAGAGGAGAGCAAGCGAGAGAGAATACACCAAGCACAAAGAGAAACACAGGGACGAGAGGAAAAAAAAAAAAAAAAGAGAGAGAAAACAGGGAGCAGCGCGAGAGGGGAGAGGGGGAGAAGCTGGAATTTGGCGAAGAGAGACGACAAGCGAGAGAGCAATATGAGCAACCGAGAGCGACTTAGTCACACACGGACTTGTTCGAAGACCTTCTCGGCGACGTCCTCAAGCTGACCAGGTAGGTTCAACACCCTCCTTGCTCCATTTTAGGTGCACTAGGCCGGAGCTCACAGCCGTCCGGCTCGCGCAAGCTTCGGCCCTCGTCACTCTTGCGTTTCGTTCCCATGTTCCTTGTATGTTGTGTTCGAGACCCCCAATGCACTTTCGAGGCTCGGTTGAGCCGAGAAACCTTTAAATTTGGTTGTGCACCCCAACTGTTCGACAAAATGCCTTAGAGAGATCCGAAAAGTTAGCTCGTGTTTTAGCTTAAAATCGATCTATGCTTGCGTATGTAGCTGTTGAATCATGTTTTTTTGTTCGCGTGATCACTATGTTTTGGCGTGGTCTTCGCGAAATAATCGTGCGTCGTCAGGAGAGTGAGGGTTTTCTTTATTCTGGTGAACGGATTATCGGTCATCGGAAAAGGTGGCCGGCAATGGTCGCCACCGGTCGAGCGGCAGGACCAACGGGTGATGGTGGTCCAAGCACCGGTGAACTTTCACTGGAGATGACGTTCGTTGGCGCTGGTTCGGTGGAGGAAATCGTCGGATGAAAGGGGCTGCACGAAGTCGTCGTGGGGGCTGCACGAAGACCAGAAGAAGAAGACCATAAATAAATAAATAAATAAGATTAAAAGAAAATGAAGAAAAAGAGAAACGCAAAAGAGGATAAAAAAGAATAAAAAGAAAAAGCAAAAAAATATAGAAATAGAAAATGGGCTATGATTTTAGTTTGGTTAGTGGGCTGGAGAGGTTAGGAGCTGAAATGAAAAGTTGGGCTGAGAGCAAAAATTGGGAATAGGCTATTTCTATGAAAGGATTTTCGTGGGCCTTATTTTTTTTTTTTTGGAGTAGGTCTTGGGGCCGGCCCCTTTTTTTTTTTTTTAAAGACCAGGACCGATGGGGTCTGGGCCGGTTTAGCAAGGCTGGGTCTTTTGACCCAATCCGAATTGTTTTTCATATATTAAAAAAAAAAACCCAAAAAATTCAGAAAATAATAAAAAATTTCAAAAATCCCAAAAATTCCAAGTTTGTTTTAGAGTTTCCTGAAAAGCTTTAAAATAATTCTCGGACAATTTTCTCTTAAAAGGTGTGGGGAAATCATCAGCTTAATATTGTGCTTAAAATTGAACAAGCCCACACGGCTTCACCTTAGGGTCCTATTTATCCTCGGATACAATTGTCCTTGATTGCATGCTTACGACGTGATGATTATGGTTCCCCCTTGGTCTAATTAGGATTGTCATTTGTTTATCTCTTAATGCTAAGTGTTTACTTCTCTTGCAATTCATTTAATGTTTACTTTAGTTACTGATTGTTATTTTGATGATTGCGCACGCACATGATCACCTCACATGTTAAACTGCCTGACAAAAATCATTTGTTTTAAAATGAACAAGATTAAATATCGAAAGGGCACTAATTGGTTAATTAGTGTAATCAAGTCCCCAATCCTGGATTCTCTGGTTGCATAGGAAGTGAGGTACACTCCCATGCCTCACTTGATTTCTAGCCAACTCCAATAGGCTACTGGCAACTCCGTTTGTGCAAAATTTCTTAAGAATATCCCAACGTCACGTAGGGAATGGGCTTGGGAGAGCCTGCGCCTAATTATGAGTCTTAGGCCCGTCTTTTAAGCAATACCCCTAAACCTGTTACCTCCCCCCGAGGGTAGGTCGCGACATTGTGTGATCCATCTTTGTTTAAGTGGTGGCTTACTTTAACATTTCATTTTTGAGGAATACTGCACTCAAAAGCAGTTACAAAGATTGAAATAAAAAAAATGTTATAACTTTGAATGATGCACCTCTTTTGGAAGTCGAGACAACTTTGATTTCATGGATAGGATTGACTGGGAACATATTGCATGTTGTGCTTATCTTAGATTGAGCTATTTAGGCAACATTATTCAATTGATCTTTTCCAATTGGGGACAAGGTCAGTATGATACTTCTTTTGAATGAGCATCAAGTATTGGAGCTGCATTGCACACTACATAGATGTTTTCCTTGCCCCGGTGATTTTCCCTTTTTCCCCTCTTTGAAGCCAATTATCCTACCTTGAGTCACAATTTCTAGGCGTAATGTCAGAGAGAATGGGCAGCTGAAGACTGCTTATAATTTCACAGTGCTGGGTCACTAGAAAGTACTGGTTGAGTGATGTTATGGCACAGCTAAGATGATTTGTGTATAGTACACTAGACTGTGTCAGATTTGTAGTGAATTTGAGATTCAGGCAAGGAAGAATCTGCGACTTGATAAGTCAGCATGTGCATTATGATTACTCCATCTTCCTATTAATAATTGTGTTATATGTTTTTTCCCTTGTCTATGTTAAATCTTGATGTCAATAACAGCACTGCTTGTAAGCAGAAAAGTTTTCTCGTCATTCGATACCAAAGACTGCTTTTAAGGACAACTCCAATGCAGGTGCATTAATTTTGGAGGTGTGCTCTGACAAGAAGCTTTAGTTATTGTGTGGTAGAGACAATTGCAAATTCAATTATTCTGTGTAAATATTGTTATTGTGCCTTCTAAGGTAGCCATCTGTTTTGAGATAGTTTATCCATCTCTCAAGATTAACATATATCTTTGACTCCTGCGTACTTCACTTTACAGCCATTCTCACAACTTTACTGAACTATTGGAACTCCGTGTGTGTGTGTGTGTGTGTGTGTGTGTGTGTGTGTGTGGGCGTGGGCGTTTTCTTTTGTTTTATTTTATTTTTATTTGGGGGAGGGGTTCTGGTTGATATGTTCATGCATGTGTGTGCGTGTGTGTGTGTGTGTGTGCGTGTGCGCATGCGTTTTCTTTTGTTTTATTTTATTTTTATTTTTTTGGGTGGCTTGTGTGTGTGTGTGCGTGCGTGCGTGCGTGCACGTGTGTGTGCATGCGTGCGTTTTCTTTTGTTTTATTTTATTTTTATTATTTTGGGTGTGTGCGCGCGCATGTGCGTGTGTGTGTGGCGTTTTCTTTTGTTTTATTTTATTTTTATTTTTTTGGGTGGGTTGAGGGTGGGGTTCTGGTTGATATGTTCATGCATGCACACCTTTTTGGAGAAATATAACATTGCATGCAACCATGATGTTCTTATGATGAATGACAGGTATGTTCGCGGATTTCTAGTGCAAGGGAGACAGACAGAAGATATGAAAAGTTATTTGTCAAGAAAGATTCCAACCCATCAACAGGTCAGATATTTGTGGACACTGCTGTCTATTCAAGGAATCAATGCTTTTCTTTGGCTCTATCATCCAACGCAAGCAAGAGTTTCTATCCTTCTGTGGATTGGGCATTTCAAATGCGAGGACATGGTATGTTACTCCTTGTAATTGAGGTTTAGAGGCTCATGAGGCATCTTTGGAACATGGGTGTGATGAACTGTTCCTAGTTCGCTCAAAATGTTCCTCAAAGCTACCAGCAAAGGGTTCTTTTATGCCTTTGTTTCATTTGAGAAGGTTAGATTAACACATGAGAAAATGTGCATGTGCACACAGAGAAGAATTTATTGCGATAGTGCTTGAAAAAGTGGTGACTCCCTATCCCAGTTGCTCTTTAAAGGTTCATGTGCTCATTGACACTCAAAAATGCATTTACTCTCTCCTGACAGCATGAGGAGGACATGATCATGGCTTCTTTGATCTGCATTGTGGATTTTGGTTGTCAGAAGCTCCTAGTCTGCAAATAGAGTTAGATTGTGGAAAGAAACTTCAGTTCGATACAGAGATAGTTACAAATTTGAATTAATTCTATCAGGTCCCTTTATGAACTATATTCATATGATCTGCTGTACTTTTTATTATCAGCAAAAATATTAATCGTCTTGAGGTGGTGGAGCTAATTTCAGGAAACATCTTTGCATAGTGTGCTAGAACTCTGTGTGGTGTCTCATGTGATGGACTTTTCCTCCCCAGCGCAGGTTAATATTGATTTGGGAAGATACTGTCTTGCTTAGCAAGAACTTAATTTCAACTCTTTCATTAGTGATAGTTCAGTGAATCACTTCACTGGAAAGTCGCCTTTCCCAATGTTGGATAAATTTATAGAATATGTAGCCTCAATTGAAACTGCATCAGGTGATTGCTATAGTTTTATTTTTAGATAAACATAGTGATGAAACATTTCAATTGCTTAATAGTTCATAGAATTCTACCTGAGACTGTATGTTATTAAAGTTGCTAACCTTACCTGGGACTGATATGTCCTATTTGAAAAGAAACTATTGATTGACACTTTACCCTTTCATGCGGAGCAACATCAAGAAAATGATCTGGTTTTAAAGGCCTATCGTTTCTTCTCCTTTTCTCCTGTAATGCTCATGAATCTGTCGCGGTATAGGTAAAATTCGAAGCTGGTACTGGTTCTCAGAGCATGAACTCATGGTTTCTAGCTTGTCAAGGAACAGGTTCTATGAGCGGATAGGCAGATAGCATAGAGCATTCGCAGAATATGCTATGTCTTTTAAATGGGAAATTTCTTGTGTGGAAACGTGCTCTGAGTCTAACCTTTAGTAGACACCAACTTATTTTTTTTCCCAAATTTGATTGGCCTAGTTATCTATGTTGCGGACTTGATTCAGGCTGTATATTACCAAAATGTCACGATCTTGATTGCAAAGTTACAGAAAATTTCTTCCCAACGTTTATTTATTTTTTATTTTGTGTGAAAATGAAGGTAAAGTGAGCTTAGTAATTGCCCAGGCTACTGCTGTCCGCTGCGTCTGATCCTGGAGGATACTGTGCCTGATTTATCAGCATTTTTTTATTCTGGCAAATCCTCCTGATGGAACTAATAACGTGGTTGACATTGATGAAAACACGACAAATTGCTCCCCTATGGATGCTTGGTGGCTTGAAGCCATAAGAGTCGCAAATACTATAGAAAACCAACAGGTTATGGAGTACGACCACAAGGCAAGTTATCCACTTATTTGTGCAAATATTTTATGATCTTTCGACAAGTCATTTGAAACAAGGACTGGCGGGTGGATGTGGAAATTAATACACCTCAGGGTGAGCTTTGAGCTTGAGCTCGACCATTCGAACGGCTCAGAGTTGCAATTATTTAGGAGGAAAGTCGATCCGTCTCAGTTCTTCAGCTTGCAAACTTGAACAAGGGTAGCACTTCATGGATCCTTTCAATTCAATCGCATCAGAAAAGGAGCATCTGAAAGTACTGAAGATGTGGTTAGTAGTCCTGAGTTCCAATGTTTGGTTTGAAGATGTCGTTATCGACCATGTTAAAGTACTTTGGTTGAGTTCCGATGTTTGGTTTGTCAAAAAATTACATTTGAAAAATTATAATGAAAATCCATTTGAAGTATCTTTGAACGAAAGACGAAGTATATTTACTTCAGAAGAGCCATGTTATTCAAGACGAAATATTAGGCCGCGAATCCATTCCGACTGCTCACAGATGGCAAGAGTGTCATTCCGACTACTCACAAATGGCAAGAGTGTCATTTTATGGAAAATTCTTGGTTTATCATAAAATATAATATAAGAAATACATAAAATATATTAAAATTCAAAAAATCAAAAATTAAAAAATCGAAATATATAAAAAAAAAATTCAGAAACTTCTAAAAAATTCAGAAAATCACGAAAATTTTAGAAAATTCAAAAATCTGAAATTCAAAAAATTTCAAAATTCTGAAAAAAAAATTCTTGAGGGAATTTCTTTGGGTAAAAATTGAACAAAATAAATGAGTTAGGGAAAAGAATAAAAATTCCAAGAGATTACAAAAAAAACTTAAGTCACTCTTTTGGGAATTAAGTCTCTTACTTGCTCATCGGTCCTTCAAAAAGCTTTTTTTTTTTTTAGTGCTAGTTGTTTGTTTTTTATTGTAATTTATTTAATACTTTCCTTGATTATTGATTGTTATTTTAATGATTACGACTTTGATCAAATCCTTTAGATGTTTTATAATCTGCATGGTCTATTACTCAACCATCAAACATGTTAGTAGCCTTTGATTTATTTTGTCATCTTCAAAACATCATAAGGGATTTCCCTAACAATAAGCAAACACTCTTGATTGTGTACTTTCAATATGATGATTATGACTTCCCCTGAGCTTGGTTAAGATTGGCATTTATTAATTTCTTATCGCTAGATGTTTGCTTTTTATTGCAATTTATTTAACGCTTTCCTTGGTTGTTGATTGTTATTCTAATGATTGTGCACCTATATGATCATTTCATGTGTTACTAGATTGGTTTAAAATCAATCTAAATTGTCTGACAAAAATATTTTGAAATGAACAAGATTAGGTACTAAAATGACACTACTTGATTGATTATTGTAATCAAATCTTCGACTCTAAATTCTCTAGTTATTTAAGACGTGATATACTTCCATACCTCACTTAGTTTGTAGCCGACCCCAATAAATTAGTGACGACTCCTCATTAGAAAATTCTTGTAGTGTCATCTCAAATACAACAACATTGCTAGAGGTGTGGGCTTAAGAGAGTTTGCGCCTAATCACGAGCCATAGGCCCATCGTAATATTCCTAAATCTATTCTCCCCCCCCCTCCCAAGGGATAGGTCACCACAATTAAAAATTGATTTACTTGAATATCTAGTTATATTGATGGATGGTAACACTTGATTGAGTGACATCTTTTTATCAACCTTTTGCGATTTCATAGTATTCAAGATGTTGGTATAAGCCTAATTTGAAGCTGTTGGAAATCTAACATATTGGCAATTGCAAAAACAAACCAAAAGTTATTCTCTAGTTTTAGATTGACCACAAGGTGATCAAACATCCACAAAGCAAAATTTTCAAGATGGATCGAGGATGAATTATGTTTAAAAGGTGTGCCAGCTTCTGAGAGCAAAATATGACATAGAAAATGTCACTTCGACTTAAATGACAAGGACACTAAAATACTTGAAAAGTAAAGTGCGTAGATTGAAATTGAAGGAAATCAGAAGGAAATTGTTAGAATCAAAGGAAATCAAAGGAAAATCAGGGTGGTGACCACTAAAATTAAAATCAAAGTGCAAACAGAGGAAAACAAATCATTAAGAGAACTTCGCTCTATTTCCATGATTTTAGTAACTCCTAAGGCAATCGAGTCTCCTATAATGAACTGCCATTTCATTCATGATTTAATCTAATTTTGTAACCACTCTAGCTGTTAGCTCAAACAGCTTGAGGTACCCTTTCTTAAGTTTGATTGAAAGGTCAACAATACACCTCATCGAAATTATGTTACACAACATCCATGAGAAGCTAAACAGTATAAGCTCCGTATCAAAATTGGGATTATTATAACTTGATTCCTCATACTTTGCTTTGCTCCCCTAACTCATACTGATAATTGAATCTCTCTTCAGTATCTCAGCCATAAATTATCACCACCAACAGAAGCTAAAGAATTATGCAGTAAAAATTCCTAAAAGAGGTGGTGCTGAAAATAAAGAGCACCAATGGGAGTAAAATATGTTGATAACTATCATTTTTTTTTTCTCTGCTTTTACTAACACTTTGTCTTATTGCATTTCATGATATATTTTCATCGATGAAATTATTTCATCATTTTGATGGCACGCATCACGCGATTGATAAATGTGAACTGGTCAACTCAAAACAGCATTTGTCCTCCTCTTCATTTCTCTCTCGAATTACCGATCCCTTGCTTTGTTTCTAGAGCTTTGAAGCACAAGGAAAAGAACCCCACTTAGGCCTTTGATGTCCAATGTGAACTGTTCAACTTCAACGCCTCCTTTGCTTCTTTTGGGGGTCCATTCCGATGAGCACACACAGAGCACCGACCCATTATTTATTTAGTGGCCAACCGCCAAACCTGATAATAGGTTTGAATTAAAATACTGAGAAATAATGCATGGACGATCAACCTCATTGAGATTTCCCAGGGGGATTAAAGAATGCACGATAATGGAGGAATAATTCAGTCCGAACAAATAGTCGTCACGAGTGCACTCTACTGCCCAAACCCTAAGATAGGAAAGCTTTAAGCTTGTAGATGGAAACAATTTTGACACTAGTCTAGCTGAAATATGGAATTTTTATGTCACGAGTCGTAATGCACCAGCCTCTGTCGGTTGATGCTAATTGAAAGTCCTCACGAGACAAAAAGAAAAAATGAATGACATTGATCTTATAATGTGCCAAGCAACAAAGATCAAGTCAATCTTGGTTTGTTGATCTTTGTTTGTCTTCACTTTTTTGCTGGCCAAGTTCACACATTATTAGTTCATATTAAAAAGCCCCACTCAGTTCTATCCCCATAGAACCACCTTTTTTCTTCAGAGACTAGTCTTTTTCTTTTTTGGTCTTACTCGGTCTCTCTTTATTATATACAGTAGTGCACGTTGTTGCTACATGCATAAAAGTTTAGAAAAAAATAGAAAAAGATAGAATTTGCACCCCTAATATAGACATAATTACATATCCCATCCTCCCAAGTTATTGTTTACATTCTAAGTCTAAAATCTTTCTATTTGTTTGTCATTGTAACAACTAGAAAAACTTTTACCAAGTTAAAGATATCCATAGATATGAGAGATAGAGATAAAGTAATATATAGAGTGTGTGATTGAGAGAATGCTAACAATCTCATAATAATGACAATATAATTTGTTAGAGAAGTTTTTTGGGCCATAAAGTCATTGGTTTCACACAACTAAACACTATTGACACCTAAATTTTGACAACCCGTATAATTACTCATTAATTGCATAAAAAATTATGGATTAATTTTTAACCCCTAGCAAAAATAATTTTCATCAAATTGCATGACATATAGACATTAGAAGCATTTGCATTACTAGTATTAGAATTTATTAGTTAGAAAAAATTATTATTAATTAAAAAAGGGAGCAAGGCTTGGGCCCAGTCCCTTCTTCTTCTTTTCCTTTTCCTTTTCCTTTCCCCCTACTGGCCGGTCCATCCTCCTTTTTCCCTGGGCTGGCCCTCTCCTTTTCTCTCTTCCTACCTTCCTCTGTCTTGGACGCTAGCTGAAGGACGACACGAACAAAAGGACGGCATGAAGGAGACAAGGCAGAGTAGAGGGCGTCGCGTGAGACGTCCGGTCGGAGGCAGGCCAACAGCTGCAGTTAGCATGGCAGGAGGCCATGCGCACTGGATGGCTTTAATAGGGAGAGAGGAGAGAGCTCTTGGAGGGAGATTCGTTCGGAAAAGATAGAAATTGAGAGAGAGAGAGGGGCGGCCAGAATTCGCCTTGGCTGGGCGTCACTCAGCCGTCCTCGACGCAAATTGACATACCCTAGTCGGCATGGATGGTGGTCGTTGGAGGAGGCGGTGATTCTTGATTTAATATAGGATAGTTGGCGTTTTGTTGTTCTGGGTTTAATGGACGTCGATGGTCCTAGGGCCGTGTGAGGAAGACAACGGAGTAGGACTAGAAGGAAATAGGAATAGGGGTGAGGGGAGGATATGGGTTGGGTCAAGCCTAATGATTTTTGGGCCAAAATAGGTTTTACGAGCTTGGGTTTATTCGGATTTTGATTTTGGGTTTGACCCGGCCTTGGAAATGGGGGCCGAAGCTGGATTTTGTTGGATTTGGGCTTATTTGAGCTTAGTGTGTTTTGGATTCTGGATAGGATTGATGGGCTTGTTAAATTAGCTTTGGTCCGAACTTGATCCATTGGGATTGGGCATAGGTAAATGCTCGAGGAATTGGGCTTAATTCTATGAGTTGACCCCAATTCTTGTTTATAATCAATTAAAACCTCATTACGTGTAAAGCCCATTTCGTGTCCTTGAGCCCAGATTCGTGTGACCACGCGGACACGCCGACACGTCTTCTTGATAAACATCTTTTGAAAATGGGTCCCAATTTTCGATACGCGTAGAAAGTGAGAAATACTTCCATACACACGTTATATATTAAATATACTTTTATATATAAATACATAAATAAATAATAATAAAAATAGCATAGAATTAATTTACACAAAAAATATTAAATAATATCATTCATTATTTTAATTTGTTACAATAATACACAAAACTTAGAGGAAAAAACATTGTTTAATGAAAAATGCTGAAATGATATTTTTAAATTTATTTATTTATCATATATAGCATTTTTTATTACTTCTTTCATAGTAAATAAAAAATACCCCTATTTTTAAAAATTATTTTTAAAAATTATTTAAAAATATTAAAAAATTCCAAAAAACTTTATTTTTTTCTTAAAGTTATGAAAAAGCTTAAGATTTATATTTTAAATGTGTGAAAATCCTTAATAAAAATTTGTGCTCAAAGTTGAACAAGCTTTTAAAGCTTAACAATAGGGTTTGAATGTTCTTAGAGATAAGTGCTTGGTCATTATTCAAGCGTTTCTCTTTCAATTATTAATTGATTACATACTCTCAATATATTGATTATCATTTCCATTTTAGCCTAGTTAAGAATGACATTTTTCTTATTTCTTAGCATTTATTTCTCACTTTGCCTTGCAATTTATTTAATACTTTATTGGCTGTTGATTATTATTTTAATGATTGCGCACTCGTATAATCACATTAGATTTTAGTGAATAGGTTTCACATCAATCAGGACTACCTAACAATGCTTCTTTCTCAAGGAGCAACATTTCCTCTCAAAAAATTTTCTTCTAGCGGGACATCTTCAGGGGTCATCCCTGGTTCAGAACTCGGCCTTCGGGAAGGACTCGCAAGTCGTGATGGACCAGAGGAAGAGGAAGAGGAAGAGGAAGAGGATGATCTAGAACCATTAGTCCGGATGAGGAGGCAGGAGCACCTAGACAATCTGCCGGATCAGGTCGCCTGAACAAGCTGAAAACAAGGAGGACCAACATCAACACCGGATCGGGAGCATTTAGGCTGAGAACATCTGGGAGCCGCACGGGTGAGTCAGCCAGGTTGGAGTCACTGAATGAGATCATCGAATTCTTAAGTGCGAGCGATGGAGCTTCGGATTTGGGATTGCCCACAAAGCCAAGAAGCTGACGAAAGGGAATCTCACCGCTCATCCGAGAAGGTGCTTGCCACGTCTCAGTATCGGGTTGGTAGTGACATTTGTTTTTTTATTTTAATTTTAGACTTTATTTATTTAGGAAAAATGATAATTTTAAAAATATTTTTTTAAAGATTTTTTTTATATCACTTATAAAAATGAATGAACCAAGAATAGTTTCATCTTTCATGAAAAATATATTATTTAATTGTTTTTATCATTCATTTTATCTTTTTTAGCATGAAATTATTATTTGAGAAAACTTGATGACTGGTGCGGACATGGGACAAAGCTATGAGCCATTGTACGGATGGACAATTAAAGATAAAGTTAGTATGCTCCGAAGAATCTCATAAAAGAGAGGCGAATTACATTCAAAATTAGCATTATTCATGAGTAAATTTTATCTACAGTGACCCCCTTCACTCTAATGCTCCAATCATGCGATTTTTCAATGTTCTTGACATTTCTTTTTTCTCTTTTTTTTTTCCCATTTTAATTCACTTTCGTCAATTTGTGTGCGGAAGTTTATACTTGCTCATTCATTTGCCTCGGGCTAACCAAACACCTAGTTACGGTCTAATTAGGCCCTGCAGCTATTTAATCACAAACTGGACAATTGTACGTTTTATAAAGTCTCTACCTAAACCCCTAATATCAAGTGAATGACGTTATTCGTTTGATCACTGTAATTTTGTTTGTTCTTCATGCATTTGCTTTTTCAGCACCTTAAATTCTAGTATTCATCTTTCATTTACTTCAAATTTCGAGCCTATTAATTTCTTGTCAAATCAACGCAAAACTTATTTCACAAAAAACCAAAATCAAACTTTTGATGGAAGATATCTCACTTCCCAAGTAAATTCACATTTTTGGTGAAATAGAATGTATTGTCATTTTTTATTGATAGAATATTTAAATATTAAATCATACTTTCACCTATCAATTTAAGTTTCTAAGATAGTTATCTTTAGTCCCATCATATCCCACACTTATCTAGGAATATGAACTCTCTCTAAAGGATTTTAACCCTCAGTTTGATTTTCATGAAAAAATTTGGATATAGATTTAGTTTCTATAAAAACATGACTTGGGTTGGCAAAAATCAAACACGATTCAAAAAATGCCTGAATGCACATAATGTGTTGTAGTCCCTAACATGTGCTGCAAGTCGCATATTTTAGTATAGACAAACCAACCCTGATTGTTCAAGTGCTTCAGGCGCGTCTCTCCTCCCAGTGCATTCGCATGCTCGGAGCCTTTGCTTCCTTTGTTCTTGTTTTCTCGGTTAGATTTGCTAATCACGTTCTCGATCAATGGAAAATTCGAGTGAACTTTCGAACTGCACATGGTGGATTAGGACTGAAATGTCTGTTACTGCGTTCAGTGTGGTATATTGCTTTAATGGGGAATGCTGGCGATTGATCGACTGACGGATATTATGGGGAATGCAATTAATGCTGCGGTTTATTCTGTTTTGGCTATTCCGAGCTCCCTTTGTGACACTTGTTATGGATTTGATCAGAATAGGCCACGAGAGAGAGAGAGAGGAAGAGATTTAGAAGGAAATGGCAGGATGGAAGCTCCGTACATGGCAGACTCTACATTGAGGGCTCTCACACCAGGATCATCAAAGAATCAACTAAGGCTGCTGTTGAGGAAGGCCAGTTTATTGAGTTATAACCAGCTTTCCATTGCTATAAGACTCAAGCTCCATATTTAGTGCTTGTCCTGGCGAATGCTGATTGAGTTTCCATTTGTAACTTCTCAAATTGGCTCAACAACAATTAGAGCACGCAAGTCCAGCCAACGGCGAGGGATGCATATTTCTCCAGTGGTGTTCTACGGGTCTCCCGGTGCCTCCCAAAAGACCATCTAGTTTGCTGCGATTGCTGAATGAGACATGGGTTGATCACGCTGCACAATGTTCATAAAAGCTAAGGTCCTCGTATGTTTTATCGTATTCCCTGCACATGCACTTTGCTTCCACTTCAGTGACTTTTCCTTTAAGATATCTGGCTTTGTATCTTCCTTGCTTTTCCATTAGAAACGTCACGATTCTCCTGGACAACCTGCATCTGAGGTGGAACGTTTTATGTCCTGCTTTTGCTTTCTTCTTCTTCTATTTTAATTGAAGTGCTCATACCTTCAGAATCCCACTTTAACACCTGCACCGCGTTTGCATTTTGATAGTCGAATAACCAGTTTCCTTTTCCTTTCAACCGTATGAAGAATATATGGACCACATTCCCAAGGCAAGGGGAAGCAATAAAGTTTGCTTAGGGTCATCCTCAGGTTCGTGTGTTCAGTTACCAAGACCATCGTAAGGGCCAGAAAAGATTTCTTGTACCTTCTTACCAGGAGTTCCAGAAGAGGTAGTCATCTTTTATTTGCTTTTTTAGGGTGCCTTTGCTAGGGATTAGTGTTTAATTGTGATATTCTCTTCAATTAGGTACAAAAATATGGATCCAAAGTTACGCCACCATTATGAAGTTTTTTCAACTGTTACACTAGTGATATTTCGGTGAATTACTTCATTGGAAAGTCGCCTTTCCCAATTTTGGACAAATTCATGGTCTGTGGCCTCCATTGGTACCGTAATGGGTGATTGCTATCGTTTTATTTTCAAATAAACAAAGTGATCAGTCATTTCAATTGCTTCATACATAGTTCATGGATTTCTACTTGAGACCGTGTAGAATATTAAAGTTGCTTACTCTTTTCCAAGGAAGACAGTTAAGTTATATCTAGCTTTTCTGAAGTGGCAGACCTGAAAGAATTTTAATGGGACTGATATGTCCTATTTGAAAGGAAGTTGTTGCTTGGCACTTTCTCCTTCCATACGTAATGGCGTCAAGAAAATGATCTGGTTTTGAAGGCCTATCGTTTCTTCTTCGTTACTCCTGTGATGCTGATGAATCTGTCACGGTCTCGGTAAAATTCAAAGCTGGTGTTGGTTCTCAGTGCATGGACTTATGGCTTATAGCATGTCGAGGAATGGGTTCTATGAGCGGATAAGACGAGGGCATAAAAGCAATCACGGTATATGCCATGTCTTTTCAATGAGAAATTTCTTGTATTGAATCGTACTCTTTGAGCCTACCTTAGTAGACATGAGCTTATTTTTTCTCTATTCTGACTAGCCTAGTTTTCTATGGCAAAGGTACAGAAAATTTCTGCCCAACATTTTATCCATTTGAAACCCTTTTTCTTTTGTGTGTGGAATTGAAGGTAAATTGAGCTTAGTAATAGCCCAGGTTAGTGCTCTCCGCTGCATCTGATCCCAGAGGATATCGTGCCTGATTTATCAGCATTCTTTGATTCTGGCAAATCCTCCTGGCGTAACTAATAATGTGGTTGACAATGATGAAAACACGACAAATTGCTCATAATATGTATGGATGGTTTTCTATAGCATTCGCGACTCCTATCTCTTTCCGTCTCCACTGCATAATTTCTGATCAACTGCTCTTCCTCTATCTTCTTCCTCCATCTGTGCGTTTCCCCTCTCTCGAGCTTTTTTGGCCAGTCGAAATTCGAAGCTCTCGAGTGCTGGCATAGCCCCAGCAGAGAGAGAGAGAGAGTTTGTGCAATATTAAATTCCACAACCATTGATTTTACTATTTAATAGAAATTGACAACCGATTTAATATGAAAGAACAACAATCCGTGTACTTGGCTGTCATCCGTCAATTTTGGTTTAGTGTACGTCCATCTCTGCCATCTTAACCATTGGGGATTGGGCGCTACAGCAGTGTCCATGGAAGGAAAATGACGACAATGGAAAATAGGAAGAAGGACAGGGATGAAATTGGGGAATTTGCCAACCAAAAAGTTGTCATCTAGTCGAGTTGCCAAAGGTGCTAAGGAGTGGAACATGATGAGAGATCCTGCAAAGCTACAAGTGAAGTTGAGGATCAAAATGACCTTTCTTCTGCAAGTACCGAAGATTTGCATCGTCTTAATTGTGCAATCCCTAAAGCTTTATGTGGAATTGCAACGTGGTCCAGGTGAAGCAAGACAGAGCTCTGACGATTACTTGCAAGAACAAGCAGAGGAAGCGAGACCAGATGTGCTTGAAATCCTAGAAGGGATCCTGCTGGAAGAGGCAGAGCAGGGGGCACAACTTCAAGTTCAAGAAACAGCAAAGCTTCAAGGTCGGTTTAGGGATGCAACTTCAACTTCAGGAAAGGCGAGCCATCAAATTCAGGAAGGGGCTTTACTTCGAGTTCACGAAGCAGCACAACTTTGAGTTCGGAAGGCGGGCAGAGGTTCGACTTTAGGAAAGGGGAACAACTAAAATGGGCGCAAGTTTAAGAATAGGTACGGACAAAAGTTCAAGCTCAGCCAAGGTTCGGAGCCTCAACCATCAAGGTCATGATAAGAACAATAACGCAAACTCGAACAAGCACTGAAGCAAGCAGAAGATCTAAGCTACGTTCTTCAGCGTCCGACTAACCTTCATTGTTTATGGGTGCCCATGCCACAGGCAATGCAAAAGTTACATACTCTGCTTTTCAGAGGAGTCTCGAGACCAATTTGTCAAGGTGAAATTCTATTTTCCTGGATATTTCTTACATTTTTTTTTTTCTCAAGGAGACTCGAAAATAACAAGTGGTTATCGGGGACCCGGATCAATTGCCTCCTTCCATGGGCCAATCTACCTGTCTTCAAGAAAGGGAAGCTGACACGTGTCTTCAGAGTTTTCCATGGCGTGTTTTCATTCTGAAATAAAAGTGGTGAGCCTAACATTGTGGACAAATTTGTGCATGAATTCTTTTACTAACTGTTTGTTCTAATTTCATTATTTCTTCCATTACTTTATTTTCTTTTTCAATGAAAACGCATGTACTGGTGACTTTAAAAACAGAGGACCGTCACCTGCTCTGAATTTCATTTCTTGGTCACCTCCAATCAAATTTAGTTTCTTGTTTCAGCATATGAATGTTAAGAACATAATTACTTCGATTTACGATCCAACATACACTAAAATTAAGGTTAATTAAATGGAACACCAAACATAATAGAAAAAACTAATGAAAAAAAAGTTACATTAAATAATATTATTACCAAAACAATAAGTGCACTGGAAACTTAGTAAAAGGGCAAGCACTATATGAGTAAATCTCATCGAACCCTACTTCATCAACATACTTATTGTAAAAGTCGTAGGCATCTTGCTCACTCTTAAAAACCATGGCAACGCATTTCACATGACCTAGAAATTTAAAAGGATCAAATCAGCTCCAATTGAATCACATTTCCAGTATATATCAATGAAAAATGAGAGACGAATCAAGAACTTTTGCTCATACATCATACTCATACAAATGAATGGAAATCTACTTCTGTTCATTGACTTACTTCCTTGGTTAGCAAGATTTTGGGCCACTAGAGAAAGGTTAAAACATAGCGCCTAAAAATTTCATTAAAGCATGAGCATAACATATGTCGACATGAACGCTTGACAATCTCTTTACTACTCTGAGATAAACTTTAGCTGTCACGAGATGTAGGGTTGATAATTTCTAAGAATTTGACTCTCCTACAACCTCGGATTCTCGTTCCAGAATCTCGTCCAGTGAAAGTTAGAATTGAAGTAAAATAGGACTGACAAAAAAAAAAAAAAAAAAAAAAAAACATTCACGTGTCCAACACAATGCTGTTGTATGTAATGGAGTCTCACTATAAAACCACACCATAAATGCTATCAAGAATTAGTGTATCGTCTTTGAGCAAATCGAGCAAAGAAGTCGCATTTCCTTCGGCTGCCGCTCCATAAAGCCCCCTCTCCATTTTCACTCCGAAACGAATCCGAGCTTTCACAATTCCATTTTGCTTTTAGCATTTGGCTAATGGCTGCGAAAGTCAACCCCTTGTGATTTCGAACATCAACAAACCATCTTTTTATTGACATTTCAAATATTTTTTTTCAAAAAATTTGTTGACCAAGTCATCAACCCAAAAAAAAAAAAAAAAAAAAAAAACAGTAGGACCTGATTTATTCATACACGGGCACAAATGAATGTGGTTTTGATTGTTGTACATCATGCGTACCGGCGTGCTATTACTGGAGAAAACATATACTTTCAAAAGTAATGTATATACTGATTTGTACACTGCTTGTCTCTTGGTATGGGATGTATAAGCTTCTATGATGCATGGAACTCGTCTTTTAGTTTAATGCGGGGCTGCATTATCATTAACAATACCGAGTGTGTTTAAAAGTTATGTCTATGCCGATTCCTACGCGGTTTGCGGCTCAGTTTCCAGATCCGACATCGACTGTGTGTGCTTATGAGCATGACAATTGATTTCATAAGGTCTTGGAGTAGATGAATTGATGCTATTTCGTCTGCTGGCATGCTTCGTGTGTGGCTAAAAGGTAAAGAGAGCCATCGGCACTTATTATGGAATACTGGATCAAGAGAATTGGCTTGGCGGATAGGCAGGCCCAAAAGATATGTCCATGCTCTCCGAGGTCGGGCCTGCACATGAATTTTGAACTGTCGGGGCCGGGTCCATTTGATAGACAATTTCAATTCGGGTTGGGTAAATCGCAATTCCAACTAGTGCAAAGGCACGACATGGCTGAAGCGCGCATATAGAAACAAACTCCTTCCGTTCCGCGGGCCAATCTGCTGTCTACTGGGAAGGGGACATTCACACTTGTCTCCAGATTTTCTATGTGCGCCCCTTGATTTCGAAATACAAGTGGTGACTTTTTCTTGGGAGAGGATTGCTAGGATGCGTTGCTCATTTTAATGTATTGATGCATATATGCTTTGCATTCCAAATTAGTATAATATCTTTTTTTACCCAGCACCGGGTAATACTCTTTACTTGTTTAATATCTATGGAATCTCGTCTTTTAATGTCTTGTTTAGGACGTGCGCTCCTTCATTTTGAAATACAAATGGTGACCTCTTCTGCGGTGGGCCTGGACTGAAAATTTTGTCCATTAATTCTTTTACTAACTTTTCATTCTAATTTCTTTAATCCTTCTATTCCTATATTTCTTTTAGCGAAAGGACATTCACTGGTGATTTCAACAATAGTGGACCATTCGATCAAAAAAAGAATAAAGAAAACAATAGTGGACCACACCTGCTCTTGAATTTCATTTCTGATCACATTCAATCAAATTTAATTTCTTATTTCGGCATTTGACGTCAATGCATAATCTCTTCCATTTACTGGTGTCTTGAAAAATAGTGGACCATCACCTGCTCTTGAATTTCATTTCTTGATCACATTGAATCAAATTTAATTTCTTATTTTAGCATATTACGTTAAAGCGTAATCTTTTCCAGTTAATGATCCAACTTGTGCTAAAAATTAAGGTTCATTGACTGAAACATTTAGAGAGTCCTATGCATAACATTCTCTGTAAAAGGGTAAGCACCATATGAACAAATTCCAATGCACCCTACTTGTTTCGGCTTATTTATTGTGAAAATAGCAGGCATCTTGCTCACTCTAGAACACCATGCCTATTGTTGATACGTACATCATGTCCTAGAAATTTAACAATGGTCAAAATAAGCCGAGTTGAATCACATTTCAAAAATGCACCACGAAAAATGAGAGACGAGTCAAGAATTTATGCTCCTACATACTCGTACAAATGAATAGAAAATCAAAAGGAAACACAAAATTGGAAACTCGCGAGAGTACAAGTATTGGCGGGTTAGAGAAGAAGACGACGTCCGAAACCCTTCCGCTTCTATTAAGATATTGGGGCCACTGGAGAAAGGTTAAAACATAAGGCCTACAAAATTCATTAAAGCCCAAATACGGAGCTCGCATATTTTTCACCGCCACAAGTTCCCTCTCTCAAAGCTTTCATCGGACGCGTGTCAGCTGATCCATGTCCGTGGATTGGACGAGGGTTCAGGATTCTCTCGGACGCGGATGTGGTTTTAGTATGCCATTTTCTTTCAAACAGGTCGTGCAGAATAAGCCCTTTGTTATTGGTGGGCTGGAATTAATAAAAAGATTTCCATATTTACATTGAATGCAGAGGGTAAAGTCTCCGTGTAACTGAATTTAAGGTGCTGAGAATTTCATGAATCTATGAAAGAAATAAATTCTCATTGCCTGAAAACTAGAATGAAATCAATTTTTAAGTGAGAAAGCCGGCTATATTTTTGCAATATTTTATGCAAATAGGCTATTGAGACTTTTATCTCCCACAAATGTATGATTGCCCTTTTCTATACTTGCCTAACTGCCGTTTCCTCAAAATTACCGAATTACCTCATCAATGGAAGATTCTTATAGAGTAGGTTCTAGTTAATTTAGCTATCAATTTTTTCCTTTATATAGACATTTATAAGATCTTATAATGTTCAAAGTGAAGAAATATTTAGCAGCTTAAACAATCGTAAATGTTTGATGGGATATATTCACTAAAAGTTTTAAAACTTATCATGAAAGTTTAATTGAGTCTCTAAAACTTATAGAAAGTACAAGTTAGGGACAATAGACATTGGATTGTGTTTCAAAGGAGATAGTTTAAGTTTGTGAGATCTTTTGAGTGTAATTGGAGTCTTTTTAACACTTGAGAATTGTTTGCTTTGAGCGATTGTAATTTCCTCTTGTTGATTATGAAAAAACAACTTGTCGATTTCTCTTCATGGATTAGACACGGTCGGCCGAACTACATAAAACATTTATGTCAAGTTTATTTTCTGCTTTTATTTCTCGCTTGATTGTTTGCATTTATTTCCCACTTCGGCCATTTCACATGACATTAGCTTTTAAAACGGATTTTTCCTTTTTATTACCCAAAACTAGCAAATCCCGCCCAAGTTTTCCATCTAACCGACACATGTCCTCTCCCATCAATAATTAGGAAAAAAGATTATTAACTAAGTTCATTTGTAAATGAGGATATATGACGAAAATAAAATTAAATATTGCGATGATCTCATTTTCTTATCGCTGGACGTGAACCTGATGACATCTCAATTTATATTTGCTTGATTTGATAAAATATGCATAAACAATACTAATAACCTCACTCCATTTCTTGAGGGGGACAAAAAAAAAAAAAATTGTCGAATCCCTAAGCAGTAAGCACCGCCACTGCTAGTGACGCGATCCTTTGCTCTCTTTTTTTCGGTCATGTCGCGATCCTTTGCTGAATTGGCCATTTTCTAAAGGTCTATTTACTTAGAAAGAATGGAGAATTGTCTATCTCATGTGTCAGCAGAGATCCAAGAGCTCAGCAAAATTTTATTTGTTTACCAACTGATGGATGGCTACCCTTGCAAGACTGACATTAGCTGTGTTAGCGTTTGCCAGACAATTGTACAACGGACTTACAGTTGCGAATTTGCATGAAATTAGTACGGGGGATATATCGTTAAACAACAGGAGAGTACTTTTAGGTTATGGCACAAAACGAAATATCACCAATGGTGCAGAATTGGATAAATCATAGTGCTCCGTAGTTTTGCATTATGGAGAGAGTGACGAGGTTCGGTGAACACTTGGTGTTTTGAAAGTCTTTGGGGAAGTATTGACGTGAATACCAGTTTAATGGTCATCCTAAATAATGCCCACTACAGAACATGGAAAGGCAAGATGCTTGATTTGCTTTTATCGCAAGGAAATGCATGGTCCCATAGCAAGTGACGAGGCTAAGCCTGATTACACAGATCGACAAGCATTGTTCTTCCTTGGTTTGCTTCCAGATAGTTATGGGATGGTGGTGACAACTCTCATCCCATCAGCATCTAGATGAAAAGAAAAGTTGGATGCTCCGAAATCTGGCTTGCTCGAATATGAGACTCGGAAGAAAGGCGTGGGACTCCATTCAACCACAACTTCTTGTCTCAAAACTTAGAGAAAGGATTAGATCTCGAGACTTCTACGACCGTGATAGAACCAAGTCAAGAAAAGGCATAATTGTGGAAACTATGGTAAGCCTGGTCACATGAAGAAAGAGTATCGATCCTCAAAAAGAAGAAAGTGAAAGTAAATGCCAAGCATGAGGAGAATGACACAACTGAGGTAAGTTCCCAAGAAGACTTGTTTGGTTTGTCTACCTGAGATAATATTTGTGTTGATTTCTCTGCGAAGATGGATCAATATGATGTTGCGAAAATTGTGCGGATTGGTGGTGTTTGTGTTCAAATTAGCTTGGGCTAGAAACTGAAGGACACAAGTTAATCGACACCTACACCACATGGTAATCGATAATGATAGGGAAATGATGGCGCAAAAGAGTGGTAAGTCGTCATGAATTTTACCATGCGTTGGGCAAAGAGAATACACGAGTGCACTTATAAATAAATGCCGAATAAAAGCTTTTTAGTATCAAGTGGCCAAGCATGAGGAGAATGACACAATTTCGCTTCTCGGGTAAATTTTCATTTTCGGTGGAACAGAAAGTATGGCCATTTTTATTATTATCTGAGGTAAGTTCCCAAGAAGACTTGTTTGGTTTGTCTACCTGAGATAATATTTGTGTTGATTTCTCTGCGAAGATGGATCAATATGATGTTGCGAAAATTGTGCGAATTGGTGGTGTTTGTGTTCAAATTAGCTTGGGCTAGAAACTAATGCTCGAGCATGGGAGGGCATACTGTGGACCTTCGGTCAAACTCGAATTGTACCAGAAAATTAGACAATGACGAATTGGATAGTTCGGTTTTTGAATGGGACTTAAAAGCTTGTCGAGTTGTTGCCCAATATAGCAATGAGGAGGAAGAGTTGTGCTCTTTACCGCACAAGAGCTAAGGTCTGCAAGGACCATATTTATGACGTGGGGGAAGCAGTAACGCCTGATCTATGGCACAAGAGACTCGATCATATGAGGGAGAAAGGCCTCCAAATTCTTGCAAAGAAGGAACTCATCTCAAATGTAAAAGGATAATTAGGAATGCCAGATGAAAGTTATATTTGATTGGGTAGATCACAAACAAATAGAAAATTTACTGTTAACGGAGGTAGATTACTATTTTCTATGGAAAATTACAAGCTATAGGACCTATATCACGAAGACGAACTGGAGATTATGTCCTTTAAGGAAAAGTTACGAAAGGATATTTAACTAGTAAATTACTAATAATGAGGACAACAACGAAAGTTAAAGGATAGTTACGATGAACGAAGTAATTTGCTACCGAACAGGGGAGGGAAACTTACCGTGGAGGAAGTTGACTATGTTTAGGGGAAAGTTAAGAATGATAGGAACACAAATTTTACGAGAAAATGAGGAAAATTACCATCACTTGGGGATAATTACGATGAGTCTAGAACTATATAAAAAAAAAATTACCATAATTGGAAGAACGTTAAGATGTACAAAAGGAAATTAGGATCAATGAGGTAATTTACTATAAATAGGAGAAAAAAACTTGCGAAGTCCATGAGTAGGTTATGTGGAAAGAATCATAATACTCCCTAACAAATTACGACGTATATATCGAAATTGCCCTAAAGAAACAAACTTGCAGCAACCTTCAGCGACCGTAAATATTTCATTGTTGGTAATCGATTAAATTAATCCACTTGTTTATTTATTTGTTTATTTGACCTTAATAGGTGAAGACAACGGGATACGGATTCATAAATATAGCTTGCTTGCGTATGTATCAGAGCTGCTTGCTATTTTTTCCTGATTTGAAGAAACCCAAAAGCTATTTATAAGAAGTATGTCTGGCAATTTGTCTCTACTGATTCTTGAGAAGTGACCTTTGAGTAAGTACATGCGTGTGTATATATATATATGCGATGTTGACGTGTATTCCTCATCAAGCTTATCAATAGATCATGGACTAATTTGATTCCCAATATGTGAATATTACTAGTTATGGGATGTTGACATGTATTCCTCATTAATCCTTATCAACAGATCATAGACTAATTTGATTCCCAGAAATGTTCCCTGTTCATCTGTTCCTCAATTGGGGAACAATTAATTGAGCTAGCTAGGTTTTGCCATCATTTTGCTCATGAAACATTTCCTCTTTTTATTAGTTGCCTCGGTTCTTGTTTTGGCACTGGTGCAATGTAATAAATTTACGTTCTTACATGAACCGTGGACCTTATCATCAAATTAGCAATTACACGATGGTGGCTATATATATATAATTGATGATTGTATATCTTGGTTAGTTGATGAATGCTGTTGAAATGTTAGCTTGTTGTCCAACGTGGCACTTGATGCCTACCTAAAGTGAACAAAACCAATGATCTTTCATGGATCGCATCATCCAATGGCCTTCAAGTAGAACAAAACTATCATTTAGATTATCTGATTTGCTAAGTTGCTTTTGCTGGTGGACCAATCAATTCTTTTGAGTTTCATTCCTAACATGATGTAGTCAAGATGATGTCAAATGGAGCAAAGAAGTTGCATCTTTTTTAGCCGCTGCTTTGTAAAGCCACTTCTCTATTTCACCCAGAACCATCGTTTTGTTGGCAATGGAAATTCTTTAAATTTATTGACCACTTCATTAGCCCACAGAAACAATATGACATTATTTGCCAATATATCAGCACAAATTAATGTAGTTTTGATTGGCATATATCATGAATAGATAAATGCTTATGCATTGTAGTTCACAAGCATGCCGTTACCGATGAAAGTATATATATTTAAATACGTATATGTTAGATTCGTACACTACTTGCGGCTTGGTATGGATGGATAAGCTTCCACATTCAATAAAATACATCTTTTGGCTTATCGTCATGCTCCTTCATTGGTAACGATACCAACATGTGAACTAATTTTATAAGGTTTCCAAGGAGATAAATTGACCTTACTTCGTCTACTTGCATGCTTCGCCCTTTGGCCAAAACAAAGTTACTTAATATGGATTATTATTGGGTCAAAGGATTGGCTTGGCGGCTTGACAGGCCCAAAAGACATGTCCATGCTCTCCGAGTATCGGGCCTGCATGTGAATTTTGAACCCGTGAGAAGAGAACAATACAGTTAAAAGAGTTGGAGTTCATACTGGTGTCGCAGAGAATGTAGCCCCCTCGATATGGTCAACCAAAGAATTCCTCCGTGTTCGACTACAAGTTGCAGTAATTGAAGTCGCATCTCCTTCGATTTCTGCTTTGTACGGCCTCCTCTTCATTTTTGCTTCTTAAGCTTCGAAGGAATCGGGCTTCGTAGTTGCGTTTTGCAGGTCGCATTCGGCTTTAAGATGGCTGCAAAAGCCAATTCCTTCTAAATCGAACATTAACATCCTTAACAAGAAGCATCGTCCTGTTGACATTGGAAAATTTTCTAAATTGTTGACCAGAGTCATAAGCCCAAAATAATAATAACAATAATAATAAGATGCGATTAGTTTGTATATTGGCGCAAATGATTGTAGTTTTGAGTGGGGTATATCCTATGTGGATAAAATTCTATGCATTTTAGTCTACAAGCACATGGCTATACCACTAAAAATAATTTTTCCCTTAAAAAAAAATAAATGTACTTAAAAGTGATATCAGTGCTGATTTTTTCTAGCATCCTTTGGCTCATGGATTATAGTTCTTAATGAGAAATCATGATACATGAGTGTAGTATATACACTAAACTGAATTTTGGTACAGAATTAATGTGATGAGTTCCACCTGAATTTTGCTCCACCGGACCTAATAGCTCGATTGAACTTAGTGAACGTATTAGCTACTCGAAATACTTGCTCGTCGATGGTCAATGTTGCATTTATTTAATGTCCTTGGAATTCAATTATTTATCCATCACGTGATGTTTGTACTCGATGGAATTTATAGTTCATCTTTATCATTTCGTACATAGTGGACTTGTCAATTCACTCCAACTTTTCCAAAACCCAATGAATATATGTGGCCCTTCCTTCATTATTTGTGTACCTCCTCCACTTTTGCACAGAGAAAAGTACGAATCACATGTCTATGTCAGTTTTATTCATCACGTGATGTTTGTACCGGATGGAATTTATAGTTCATCTTTATCATTTCGTAAACTTGTCAATTCACCCCAACTTTTCCAAAACCCAATGAATATATGTGGCCCCCTCCTTCATTATTTGTGTATCTCCTCCACTTTTGCGCAGAGACAAGTACGAATCACATGTCTATGTCGGTATAGCTGCATATCACGGGTTGAAAAGAGAGTTGGCCCCAAAACGCGTGAAAGACAAATAGCCATATAGTACTTATCCATCATGTGATGTTAGTACTATATCATATTGTCACAACGTGGGATTCACGTATTTTCACGGTACATGACTATTTGAAAGTAAATCAAGGCACATTTTACTTGAGGAATGGTCATATATCATATAGGATGTAACTTTTATATGAGTAAACTTATTATTTCACTAAAAAGTGCAATTTATGACAAAAAGAAACACTAATCAATTTTGAAGCATATTACTTTAGATTAAAAAAATACAACCACATACAGACTTTCATAAATGGATTTGAAACAATGTGTCCGATGGTTATGGATTTTTTATTTGAAAAGTAGAAAATAGAACTATTTTTTATTTCCAAAATGCAAAATAATTGAATTTATATTAGCATTATAATAAAAAAAAACTAACATTAAAAGATAGTAGTCCATGAAGTATGATAAAATTACCCAAAAAGAATAGATTAATGAAATCAAATTAGAGACAAGATGGAGAATGAAAGTTCACTAAAATAAAAACATATAAAAAGAAGAAAGAGAAACGGAACTTTGTATGGAATAAGACTAGTAAGACTCCCTTTCTTTTTTTGCTTTACTTGGTATGGTATGGAATAGTTAGAGCAAATGACAATAAATTTTAAAGAAATAAAATTAGTAAATCAATCTAATAATTAAACTATCTAAGCCGTGTTGGAATAAAGTATGATGAGTCAAGAGCACCTTCATTCCTATCTATGTACATACCTGGGTAAAAGAATCTGAAAGGACCCTTCCTTTGGTAGATTGCAAGGAGAAATATGTGAGGTAGTAGTAAGTCCGGCCTTTATGCTTTCTCTTTTAATATAGTTTTTCTTTTAGCTTTTGACCGCTTCCTCCTTTTCCATTGAAGCGGTCGTAAATTGCAAATTGCTTCATCAATCGTATAATATTATAAACGTGACATTCAAGTACGTAGATGCTAAGACTAGATGACATGGAACTAACTAGCTGGCTGCGCCATTGGTGATGGGGTGCTGTTGAGATAATGTAGCTTGTTGGGTAGGTATAATATCTACTGCTGAAGTAGTGATGTCTTTCCACGAATCTCCTTAACGTTATATGCATATGTCAACAGTAGATACTTCCTAGGACTCAGGTATATGGGTAATTGTGCAGGTAAGCTTGAAATGTCAATTTGGAAAAGAAATCAAAGATTGACGCTCAGCTTTGCTTCTCACGCATAGGGCGTTGTGATGCTTCCAATCATATATCTTGACTTTAGGTCTTCTAGGATCTCAACGGTGCTTGATTCTTATATTTGTAAAGTTATATTTGGTGCTTGGTGCTTGGTGCTTGGTGCTACTAGAGGGTGAGAAGAAAAGAGAACATATGAGTGTTTCTTTTGCAATTAGTAAAGAGCACTGAAAATTGCTGTTATTTGTGCCGAAGGCCTCTCTTGTTCACCTCTTGTTTATGTTTGTATGAGGTACTCTGCTCTGCCATGCAATAGATGACATATCTGAATTCTGGACTATGCCATCTGAGAGATCTTGGATTGGGCAGGCTTATCCTCTTGTCGGTATTCCTCATGCTGGGATGCCTCTGCCCCTTGACCTGGCAGGGGCAGATGGACCTGTTTATGTAAATACTTAGCAGTACCACGGGATTTTGAGATGAAGATAAGCCTGTGCTAAGCTTGAAAAGCAGCCGATCAAAGTTAGAAGGGTGAATTGCCCTTTTCATACTTGTTGATTTTGGAAGTTCCTTCTGGCCTTTGCCAGTTATAAAAATTAATTATAAAGCTCTCTTTTTTTCCCGATTTGAAGATTCCGCTCGTGTTTGCTTCCTTAGCCACGTGCTATCCTGTCATTAGATGCCATTTTTAGGACATTCTATTTTTGGGAAATAGTCCAACTGCACACTTCATCTTCGTTACAGCTTTTGCGGCTACCTCGGCATTTAATTGACTGGGGATAAACTTAACTGATATCTTTGCTTTGCTTGTTTCTCTGATATGGTGTCATTCCTTTCTCTTGTCTTGGTTTAATTGGATCTATAGCCGTATATTCATGAGACGCGGCACCAGCATGCCATGAGAAGAGTCGGGAAGTAGAGGGCGGTTTCTTCAAGTAAAATCAAGGCTTCGAATGATGCAGCCGAAGAGAAGGGAACAAACTTGGTCAGGCTCTGTCTTCCCAATCTGCCAGTTCATTGGGCTCTGAACCTTTGGCACCTGACTTCTCTGAAACCTGGAATTCATCTAGTAAACACATGGTAGGAAGGAAGGCCACAAGAAGGGTGTCAACACTTCAATTTGATTTGGATTTTCAGCAAATCTGAACTGAACTAACTGTTAAGGTTAGTGGCTGAACCGAACTGAACTACGACCCAAACTAAATACGACCCGAACAAAAACCTAGTTCGGCTCGATTTGCTTATTTGGTTTTGTCTTCATCTTTTTTAATGATAAAATGCCTTTTTTTTCCTAATTTACTTGTCTTGTGTTTGCTTTATTTTTATTTGGGTGGGGGCAGGGGATTAGACTAATCTGGTCTAGAAAAAATAGAGTAAAAGAACAGCTAAAGTAATTTACATAATTATGACCAAAATCAAAGGGTAAAAGATTGGGTGGTTATTCAATGAGTGCGTAATATGTATCGTAAGAGCAATCTATGAGAGTTAAAAATAAGAGGGAAGACACTTTATCATTTAGGTAACTCAATTCGCTTGCAATTGCTTTTATTGGCCCGTCAACTCTTGAGTTTCATTCTTAATATGATGTAGTCGAGATGGTGCCGGATCGAGCAAAGAAATTGCATCTCCTTGAGCAACTAATTTCTAAACCACCTCTGTGTTTCACTCCGAAGTAAATCCAAGCTTCATAATTGCATTTTGCTTTTAGAATTTGACTTTAAGACCGCGACGAGAGCCAACTCCTTCCGAATCGAACATCAACATCCTCAATAGGAACCATCGTTTTGTTGACCATTGCAAATTCTTTAAATTTGTTGACCATGCCATTAGCCCACGAAACCAGTGACATTATTACTTCATATATGGGCACAAATTAATGTAGTTTTAATTGGTGAATATTATGTGTAGATAAAAGCTTATGCAGTTTAGTCCACAGGGATGCTGTTACAAGTGAAAACATATATATTAAAAGTTATGTATGTGTTAGATTCGTACGCCGCTTGTGGCTTGATATGGACATGCAAGCTTCTACATTTAATATAATGTCTTTTAACCTATTGTTGTGCTCTGTCATTGGTAACGATACCAAGTGTATTTAAAAGTTATGTCTGTACTTATTCATTTGAGGTTCGCAGCTAGATTTTCTGGATCCGACATCAGTTGTGCGTACTTATAAGCATGTGAACTAATTTTAAAAAGGTTTCGGAGGAGATAAACTAACGTTATTTCGTCTACAGGCATGGTCAATCAAAGAATTTCCTCCATGTTTCGCTCACAAGTTGCGATTGAAGCGCATCTCCTTCGATTTCTGCTTCATAATGCCTCCTCTTCATTTTCGCTTCTTAAGCTTCGAAGGAATTAGGCTTAGTAGTGGCGCTTCGCTGGTCGCATTTGGCTTTAAGATGGCTAAGAAAGCCAATCCCTTCTTCTGAATCGAACATTAACATCCTTAACAAAAAGCATCATCCTCTTGACATTGGAAATTTTTATAAATCGTTGACCAAATCATAAGCCCAAAAAAATAATAACAATAATAATTTTATGACAAGTGTAATTCATACATCTGTGCAAATGAATGTAGTTTTGAGTGGGGTATATCATGTGTAGATAAAAGTAGTCTACAAGCATGCGGTTACCAATAAAAATAAAATTTATATATACATATATATATATATAAGTTATGTATGTGCTGATTTTTTTTTCTAGCATCCTTTGGCTCATGATTACTGTTCTTAATGAGAAATTCCAGTATTATATATACTAAACTGAATTTTGGTACAGAAATAATGATAAGTTCCATGTGAATCTTGCTCCATTAGATCTGATAGCCCGATTGAACTTAGTGAACGTGTTAGCTACTTGAAATACTTGCTCATTGCTAGTCGATGCTACTTTTATTTATTGTCCTTGGAATTCAATTATTTATCCAACATGTAATGTTTGCACTTGTTCGTGAATTTTTTTTTTTTTTTGTGAGAACTTGTTCGTGGAATTTGTGGTTCACCTTTATCAAGAATCTTTGTTACGATTCTAACAATCTATTCATGTTTATCTTTAATTGTGTTTCTTTTGCAATTAGCAAAGAGTATTGAAAATTGCTATTATTTGTGATGAAGGTCTCTCTTGTTCGCCCCTTGTTTATGTTGTATGAGGTGCTCTGTCACGCAATAGGTAACATATCATAATTCTACATTGTGCCATCTGAGAGATCATATATTGGGCAGGCTTATTCTCTCGACTTTTTCTTCATGCTAGGATGCTTCTGCCTCTTAACCTGGTAGTGGTAGGAGGACCTGTTCATGTAAATGCTAGGCAGTATCATGAGATTTCGAGACGAAGACAAGCACGTGCTAAGCTTGAAAAGCAAACATCAAAGTTAGAAAAGTGAATTGCCTTTTTTATGCGTGTTGATTTGGAAGCTCCTTCTGGACTTTGCCAATTATAAACATTAAATATAAAGCTTATTATTATTATTATTATTATTTGAAGCTATTCTGCTCGTGTTTGTTTCCTTAGCCACATGCTAGACTGTCATTAAATGCTATTTTTAGGAAATTCTATTTTGTGGGAAATAGTCTGACTGCATACTTCATCTTCGTTACAGCTTTTGCAGCTATAATAGCGTTTAATTCATTGGGGATAAACTTAATTGATATATTTTCTTAGCTCGTTCTCTGACATGGTGCCATTCCTCTCTCTTGTCTTGGTTTAGTTGGATCTACAGCCGTATCTTCATGAGTCGCGGCACCAGCATGCCATGAGAAGAGCCAGAGGAAGTGGAGGGCGGTTTCTTGATCCATGTAAAATCAATGCTTCGAATGATGCAACTAAAGAGAAGGGCACAAATTCTGCTCCTGCTCTATCTCCCAATCTGCCAGTTCATTGGGCTCTGTTTGGCACCTGACTCCTCTGAAATTTGGAATTCATCTAGTAGTCACATGGCTAGAAGGTCGAGTGGTGTCAATAGTTCAATGTGATTAAAGTTTTCAAGAAATCCGAACCGAACCAAATTATAGGGGTGGGCAGCTAAATCAAACCAAATCGCAATTTGAACTAAATACAACCCAAATGAAAACCCGATTCGATTTGGTTTAGATTTCTCTTTTTTTTTTCTTTTTTTTTTTAATGAGAAAAACTGTTGACAGGAATGCATTTTAGTCTATAAGCGAGCAATTACCATTAAAAATATTTTTCCCTTAAAAAAAAATGAATATATGTAAAAGCTATGTATGTGCTTCTTCTTTTTTCTAGTTTCCTTTGAATTACTTTTCTTAGTGAGAAATTTTCATACATGATAGTAGTATATATACTAGACTGAATTTTGGTATGGAAATAAATAAGAGTTACATGTGAATCTTGCTCCACTAAATCTGACAGCCCGATTGACCTTTAGCAAATGTATTAGCCACTTGAAATACTTGCTCATGTTGGTCCATGCTGCTTTTATATATCGTCCTTGGAATTCCATCATTTATGCATCACGTGATATTTTTACTCATTTGTGGAATTTACAGTTCATCTTTATCATTTCATACACAGTGGACTAGTCCACTCTTAACTTTTTCAAAACCTAATGAATATGTGGCCCCTTCCTCCATTATTTGTGTACCTCCTCCACTTTTTTATGGGGCCATCGGCAGATAACTTACAAAATCCAAATGCATGAGGATGTGACTCAACTAATATCAAGATAAGGATCAAGACCAAATGAATCTTTGTCTGACAGATCGATCAAATCAGTACTTTAAAAGTTCGATTATTTAATGATGGTGCTATGAAGGACTGACTCAACATTTACTCTTAATTTGTGCATAGACATGTACGAATCATGTGTCTGCATCAGTATAGCTGCACATCACTCGTCAACGAGAGAGCCCACCCCAAAAACGCGTGAAGGACGAGGGGGACCCCCGGAAGTAAATGAATAAAGAGGAAGGTTCGTAACTGCGTTGCATTGCTTGACCTTGACCTGCTCACGCTATCATCCACGGCCATTTAAATCTGTTATAAACTAAATTTTTATGTTGCATTTAAGAAATTTTCTTTTTGTCAATGTTTGCGATAGGAACGGTGCACAAATCGGTAGTAATTTTTATTATCTTTTTGATACCTATAAAAGTCTAGTTTCCTATGATATGCACGCAACTTGAGATTTTCTTTCGAAATATAGAAGACACATCGAAATAGGAGTTTCCTCCTTCATCTTCACTTCGATATTCTACTATATTCTTTTTCATATTTTAATTAACTCAAACCAATAAGTCATTGATACGTTACCGGTTCTTTAAAAGTAATTTACTTGACTATTTAGCTATAGTGATGGATGGTGACAATTGATTAAGTGACACTTTTCATCAATCAAATGCAATTTTGTATTTCATCAGCAGTCGCCGAGGGCTTCATGGCCATTGCCTAGTGGTCGGCGAGCCTCACTAGAGCCTCATTGGCCATTGTGGAGGAAAAAAGCAAAAGAAGGAAGAAAAGGAAAAAGAAAAAGAAAAAAATTCAAAAAAATTCAAAAAAATATATCATTAAAAATTGTCAATGTCAATGCCGCCCGGCGTAAATTGGCTGGATGAACCGAACTAGCACAATTACAAAATATTTGGAATTAAATTGGCAAAGACAAACGTTTAAGATTCAATTGGTATAATTATAATAGGTTTAGAATTTTTTCAGTAATTTTCCCAAAAAATAGGCTCTCTTGTCTCTCTGTCCCCTCATCACTGAAAATAAAAATAAAACAATGCCAAGAGTTCAGAATAATTTATGCAGTATGATCCAAAGCATTAGCAAATTAATTAGAGTATTTTAAAGCAAAAATCATTTTAGTTTTCTTCAATCCAAGTGCATGGGACACAACGTCTTCCATTGTGGAAGCAAAAAAACATGCCACGTGATTCACGTTCATCTTCTACTTTTTTTCAGGAGGGCCAACAATATTCCCAAGTGCTGTTATGGATGGCTTGCGCAAATAAAGCATTGGGCTTGTTCCACGATGTACCTAACTCGAGAAAATGAAAGTGATTTTTGCTTCAACAATGAGAGAGATACGACACTCCAACATCGTACCACGATTAAAGAAATTAGAAAGCAATCACTTTCGCTTTAATAAAAGTGAGCTTTGCTTTCACTATTCTAGATTGAAAAGATGCCAACTCCCTTTTCATTAGTCGTAGGATAAATTAGTCCAATGATTTTGCCATTCAAAAAGAGATTTTTGTCGTGAAAAGCAGTTTTCCTTCTCAAAAAGGAGAGGGAAAAAAAGTTGGAACATGAGAGCTGGGTCATCGAAAGTTGTTTCATTTGAGACAACGATTTGATTTTTGTGTTCATCTTGATAGAGCAAAAATTATTAAACTAATACTTGCCCCAAAAAATTATTGAATGGATATAACTCTGCTTCTAGGCATTAAAAATTATCAAGTAGAATCTTTTTTTTTTTGCTCAGTTTTAATGTGTTTAAAGGGATCTACAACAAAAGATCTTGAAGAGTCACCCATCTCGATAATGTTCCCAGTGTTTCTCATGAAAAAAATGATGACTAAATTATCTAACAAACAATTGGAGAAGTCACAATTGGCTACTTTAATTAGTGTTCTCCTCCTATGAAGCTTTGACATTTCTGTTCTTAAGGAAAGGCGGACAAGAAGTCCAAAATCTTGTATATGGAATACAATCAAGTCCTAAATTCAATTAAGTCCCAAACCTTCTTCAAAAGTACAATTGAATCTTTTTGATGAACAATATCTAAAATTGTTTCATGTCACTCAAAAAGTGTTATAAATTGCACTTTTCAACATAATTTTAGGATGTAATTGCATTTTTCAATAAAGGTAGAGGAATTAATTCAATCAGTTGAAAAGTAAAGTACTTAAATTGCATTGTTTGCTAAAGGTTTAGGACTTGATCAAAACAATTTAAAAGTTTAGGATTGAATTACATACATATAAGATTTCGGACATTTAAGAGTTGTAATGCAATTTTTTTTCCCTAAGGGAAACATCTCAGAGATATTAAGAAGTAACAGATGGAATAAAGTTATGCGTACGGTACATGAGAATTTTCCCTTTTTCCACTTCAACAAGAATATAAAGGGACTCCGCCCATACCTGCTTTCTCCATTAATTTTCGGTCCATGCACTCACGAAAGTTGAAAATCATGTCGACCTCGGTGTTTCAAATTCTTCTGCTTCTGGTTTCCCTCAAGTTGCAAGCATCAGGTGCTGCACCTGGACTTGCGAAGCCTAACTGTCTTGAAACATGCGGGAACGTCACCATTCCCTTCCCCTTCGGAATAGGAGCCGGGTGTTTCTTCGAGGAATGGTACCAGATCGTCTGCAAACAAAACAACACGGTTCCCATTCTGAAGAAGATTGGATTGCGAGTTCTCAACATTTCACTCCCTGATGTAGGCGTGGATGGCGTGATTAACGTTAGTCTTCCTGTAATTTACTCAAATGCAAGCTGCGGGGGTGACGGACGTGCTGCGGGGGTGAGCTTGAAAGGAAGTCAATTTGTCTTCTCCCAGACAAGGAATGTCTTTACTTTGGTCGGTTGCAACACCCTGGCCACAGTGAATACCACACAATCAGCTTTTGTCGGTTGCAGGTCGAGATGTGCTGGAACCAACACCAGCTTTAGCTGGAATAGTTCTTGTTCCGGGAGGGATGGCTGCTGCCAGACGATGCTCCCCCTTAACCTTCAGGGCTTTAGTGTGGATTTCAAAGAAGAAGGTGGACATCAGGGGTGCAAGTACGCTTTCTTGAGGTCTGACTTTACAGGTTTATATGATTTGAAAGTGAATGAGACGGTTCCAGTGGTGCTGGAATGGGGGATTGCGAACAATACTGACTATGGACGCAAGCTTATCCAGCAGTCGAAGATTCCTACTTATCCTTCCGTATGTAGAACACAAAGTGTTGACAACAGTGAAATGCTATTTACACAGTGCTATTGCCTTGGGTGGGCTGGTGGTAACCCATATCTTATGGAAGGATGCAGAGGTAACACACTCCATGCTATCACGTTCCATTTTCATTTTATTTTGATAGATAATACGGAATGTGCTATCACATTCCGTATTTAGGGGCATCATACAGTGAAGTGGTTTGTTCATTTCTAGATATTTTTTTGAGAAGAACGCATTCACACTGTATAATGATTGTATACATGCTTTTCTACCTTCTTTTTGTTAGTTTTTCTGCCCAAGATTACACAAAGTGAATGCACTTTCAAACAAAATCGATCAAATTATATTGATAATAATTAACTGGAATTACAGGGAACAGGACAGTCCTTTAGTTACAAGCACAATATTTTAGCCATGGAATTAACAATTTATGTGGAAATGTGACCTAGTTTTGGTAATTTTACTCAAGGAGATTGGTTTCGCTGTTAATATATTTGCTTCTGGTTTCACAACCATCAGGAGATGCACCTCAACTGCGAAGTGACTGTGCTGAAACATGCGGGAGCGTCACCATTCCCTTCCCCTTCGGAATACGAGCCGAGTGTTTCTTGGATGACTGGTACCAGATCGTCTGCGAACAAAACAACACGGTTCCCATTCTGAAGAAGATTGGATTGCGAGTTCTCAACATTTCACTCCCTGATGAAGACGTGGATGGCATGATTAACGTTAGTCTTCCTGTAATTTACTCAAATGCAAGCTGTGGGGGTGACGGACGTGGTGCAATGGCAAGCTTAAAAGGAAGTCCATTTGTCTTCTCCCAGACAAGGAACATCTTTACAGTAGTCGGTTGCAACGCTCAAGTGACAGTAAAAAGTACAGAATCAGCTGTTTTCGGATGCCGGTCAAAATGTGTCGGAGCCAACTTCACCAGTAGCAACTATAGTGCTTGTTCCGAGAGGAAGGATGCTGCCAGAGTTCGCTCCCCTTGAACCTGCAGGGCTTTGGTGTGGATTTCGAAGAAGAAAGCGGAGATGAGGGGTGCAAGTACGCTTTCTTGGGGTCTGATTCAGGTGTTTATGATTTGAGATTGAGTGATACGGTTCCAGGGGTGTTGGAGTGGGGGATTGCAAACAATACCACGTATGCACTTGACCTTATCGAGCAAGGATACTATCGCAAAAATGAATCTTTCACCTGTACAAGATTTAAAAGTTTGAGCAGTGAAGGAGAAGGAATTATATATAGATATAGAAGCTACAGCGTCGACAGTGGTGAAATACTATATGCGCAGTGCCGTTGCCGTACGGGGTATCATGGTAATGCCTATCTTATTGGAGGATGCAAAGGTAACATATTTCATGCTATCACATTGGGAATTTAAGTGCACCATACAGCGAAGTGGCTTGTTCATTCCCAGATATTCCTCTGAGAAGAATTCATACACGCTGTTTAATGATCACATGTATAATTTTATTTTTTTTTTTTGGCCCAAGAATGCACAAAGTGATGCACTTTTAAACAAAATTGAACTTATTATATTGATAAAAATTTACTGGAAATAAAGGGGAACAGGACAGTCCTTTTGTTACAAGCACGATATTTTAGCCCTGGAATTAGCAATTTTATGAGGAAATGCGACCTACTAGCCTCCTTAATTTTACTCAGGAAGATGGGTTTTGCTGCTAATATATTTATGATATCATTTGTCATCAGATATTGACGAATGTAATTCACGGTGCCCCGGGACTTGTGTGAACACAGGGGCTCCTTTCGCTGCGTCGGTGGTGGAAAGACCAAGTTCATTCTTATTGGTAAGCAGATCTTTTAACCTAGAATTTTAGACCGCTTCATGCTGGAGAATTGCTAGAGAAAGAACAGCATAGCATAAATTATGTTCAGAAAAGGTACATAAATAAGATTTACATTACCCTTCGTTCTAAAATGATTGTCCATTTGCTTGGTGATGATTATAGATAAGTTTCCATCAATAGTACCTATCAAGACAACCTCAAAACTTTCTTCGTGCACGAATACTTATATTTGATAGCTAAGACAGCACTTAGAACTTTTCTAATGTTGCCGCTTCAGATCTATCAAAAGATGACCAAGGTTCCTACTTACTCTTGTCGTATTTGAATTGGAATTATTACAATCATAATCAAGATGAATGCTGGTAGGAATTTTTTCACTTTCATCAATGGTTTTCTCATTTCCTAGTAAGGGAGATTAGTTGTACAATCCAGATGTATGTATAAAAATATCACCTGATGGAACTTAGCAGGAGACAAATTAATTATTCAAGATTGTTAAGAAAAATCCACATGAAAGGAGCTCAGGTTAATCACTCTTATATGATTTCCTCTTAATCAGATTCACTAAAATATTTTATGATAAGACCTTATAGATAAAAGAAGGGTGCATTTTTTGGACTTTTGCCCCTTAATTTTTTGTAATGCAGGGGTTGGGGCAGGCCTTGGGGCACTACTTTTGTGTCTTGTCTTATGGGGGCTGTACAAATACATCAAGAAGAGAAAAGAAATCAAGCTCAAAGAGAAGAACTTCAAACGTAATGGCGGTCTTTTGTTGGAAAGTGAGCTATCTTCTGAAGGCCATGTCGAGAAAAACAAATTGTTCAACTCCAAGGATCTAGAAAAGGCTACTAACAATTTCAACGAGGATAGGATACTTGGGCGAGGTGGACAGGGTACCGTTTACAAAGGAATGTTAACAGATGGAAAAATAGTTGCTATTAAGAAATCAAAAGCAATAGACGAGGGCAAAGTTGAACAATTTATAAATGAAGTCTTCATTCTCTCACAGATTAACCATAGGAATATCGTTAAGTTATTGGGGTGTTGCTTGGAGACAGAAGTCCCACTTTTAGTATACGAGTTTATACCAAACGGGACTCTATACCAATATTTGCATGACCCAAAGGAAGAGTATCATGTATCATGGGACACACGCCTACGAATTGCAACTGAAATTGCAGGAGCCTTATTCTACTTGCATTCAGCAGCCTCAATTCCCATTTATCATCGAGACATCAAGTCCACTAATATCCTCTTGGATGAGAAATATCGGGCAAAAGTGGCAGATTTCGGTACTTCCAAGTCTGTTTCCCTGATCAAACTCATGTAACCACGTTGGTGCAAGGGACTTTTGGCTACCTAGATCCCGAGTATTTCCAATCAAGTCAATTTACAGACAAAAGCGATGTGTATAGCTTCGGAGTTGTTCTTGTTGAACTCTTAACGGGACAAAAGCCAATCTCATCGCTAAGGGAACAAGAAGGCAGAAGCCTTGCAACCTATTTCATAATTTCAATGGAAGAAAATCAGTTGTTCGACATTGTAGATGCTCAAGTTTTGAAAGAAGGTAAGAAGGAAGAGATTGCATCAGTTGCTAACCTTGCAAAAAGATGCTTGAACTTGAATGGGAGGAACCGGCCTACAATGAAAGAAGTGGCAATGGAGTTAGAGGGGATGAGAAAGCTCCCAAATCCTTTGGGTATTCAGCAAAATCAAGAGGACGAGGAGGCAACTGAATCTTATGCTGCTGCATGTGAATCCAGCAAGTCAAACATCGATGCCGATGTCACTACATTTTCGGATGTGCAGCCATTCTTACCTAGTGAGACGTGGTGAAGATCTGTTTTGCCTCTCACACTTGTGAGTTATATTGCTGCGTTTGTCATGGAAATCAGTCTTCAGAGCAAAAGAAAGAGAAGAAAGAAAGGAGGAAAGCTTGTTAATTTACTAATAGGAGGATTTTGGTTAGTTATGTATTGGTAATGAACTTATTCTCGGTGTTTGGGATCAATAAACTGTTAAGTCATGCCAATCCCAAGTTTATTCTAGTTCTGTAATTAGCATGATGCCGTGATTTCAGCTCATCTTGAGATCTTTGAATACTTGCTATCAATTCGGTTGTTGCAAAACTTACATTAGTCATGCAGTGGACCAACCTTTGCGATTCAATTAGATTTGTACTTGCTGAGAAGGAAAAACAAGAATGACGTTTCCCTTCTGGAAACGAAGGTGAACTTGCATCCGCCTTCCCCGCCCGGCTCTTCCCTGAAGATCACATTGAATTGTTGATGGCATAGAGGTATTGTTGCCAGCTGCCGATGCTCCAACTACTTAGATCCTCACCAAGTGATGTATCAAACTCACCACTCGAACTACATATATCAACATCAAAAAACCCCACTAGTTGTAGAATTATCTCTCCCGATCCTAGCCAACCTTACTTGTCAATTTTCAATGGCAAAAACGGAAACAGTAAAAAATCAATCGTGCATGGACCAACTTGTATATAAGAGATATTTACTCCTCATTTTAAGCATAGAAGATGTTGGGTGCTCTTTTTTCATATTTCCATTGATTTTGTCATGATAGTAGTGTTTGATTAAATGCCCTTAAGGAACGTAAGTCATGTTGTTTGTAGAATAAAATTCATGGGGATCATAAATTGGTTTTATGTCTTCATTATTGATGTTGACATCCGAATTTTTGTAGACATCTTAAATATCCATTTATTTTGCAAAAATATAAAAATCTATAAAAAAAAAGAAGATAAAAAAGCAAAAAAAAATAGAAATCATAAAAAGATGATGATGATGATGCAAATAATAATAATAATAATAAAAAGTAATAGTAATAAAAAAAATAAAAAATGAGAGTGAAAAAAAAAAAAAGATGAAAAATGAATGGGAAAAGTCGAGTGGGCTCGTGTAGCACGGCCCATTCTTTTATTTCTTTTTGAGCCCACTCTTCTATTTTTCTTCCAGCCCATTCTTTTGGCCCATCCGAAATTAAATAAAAGAGAGGCCCAGCCCATCATCCCTTTTCTCTCCTTTGCGCACGCGCGCCCGCACACGAGGGAGGGGGTGAACCCAGCGGCAATGGCGCCAGTCCAGTGACGCCAGCAGCGATGACGCCAGCAGAAGGAATATTCCAGCTGTCGTCACTCGTCAGAGGAGTGGAGGAAGGAGGCAGCGAGAGAGGGGCGCAAGGCAGAAAAAGAGAAGAGAAGGGCTCAGTTTGTGGGGGTTGGCCAAGAAAAATTGAATAAGTATATTAGAATGTCAAAAGTTATATATGACGCTCACTTTAGTATCAAAAGTTTTTTCTGGCTCAATTAAGTGCTAAATCAAAAGAAAAACGATTACTTTAATACCAACGGTGAGAAATTTTGGCCAAATTGATTAAGTGTCATTTATAATTAAAATTATAATATGACTTGGCAAAATTTTTAAAAATCCAGTCCATGTGATATTTCCATATGGCATGCTTGGCACTAAAGTAATCCTTTTTTAACAATAACTAATACTGAAATGATCACTTTAAATGAAATTTATCACTCAAATAATCACTTTTAATAAAATTAGGTACTTAAATGATCACTATTTACAACTTTTTGATAACATTTAGGGATTATATGTTGACTAGGCACACTAGCGAGCCACATAGGACTAAAAAAATTAATAATATATAGACACATTGGATTTCCGGCAATCCAAACCGGAGTTGGCACTTAGATGATCATTTTTTTTTTCAAAAAGTAGTACTTAAGTAATCCGAAAAAATCTTTAGCATTAAAATAAGCGTCGTACATAATTTTTGGCACTTTTAGTGTCCTTACCCTGAGAAAGAATAAATGCAAGAGAGCCATTCTTTCAGGGAAAAAGAAGAAAACGAGAGAGAGGAAAGGCTGAGGAGAGGACGTTTTTGGTTTTTCCCTAGAGTGACAAAAGCGAGGTTGCTAGAGCTCATTTCAAAGCCGATCAAAGGTCCATGCGGCGTTGTCCTTCATCATTTCAATTTTTTGTCTAGAAAATTTCAAAAAAGAACTCAAAATGTTTTTCATTTTCTCAAATAAGGATTGAAGTGGACCTTATTTCAAATAAGAGCCTGAAGTGCTATTACTTTTCTCAAATAAGACCTAAAGTGAATTTTTTTTAAAATAAGGGCTTGAAGTGGCTATGTTTATTTCAAATAAGGCTTAATTTTTCGGCGATCAATGGTATTTTCGTCATTTACCATTTTCCCCTTTTTTTTTCCTTTTTTTTTTTGTTTTTTGTTTTTTTTTTTTTTTTTTTTTGTGGTTCTTCTTCCTCTCCGTCAACGGCCGATGGCCAACCACTGGCAATGGCCACAGAGGGCTAGGCAAGGGTTATCCTTGCCCAATTCGACAAGGGCCACCCATGCCAGCCGTAGGTAAGGGATGGCCTCACCTCAATGAGGTGACCCTCACCCTAGGGGAGGTTGCCCCTCATGACCATCCATGAGGTCAACCCTTGCCGGCCACAGTGGGGGCTCCAAAACCCTTGCTAGCGATCGACAAGGGTTGTCGAGCCCTTGCTAACCCCAAGCGAGGCTGATACTCACTAGATTTGGCGAGGGTGGCTGGTGTGGGCTTGCAAGGCCCTCACTTGCTATTAGTGAGTGCTTGCAGGCCCTCGCCAATCCTTCCCAATAGTTGGCGAAGGTGGCCGAGCCCTCATCGACCCTTCCTAGTGACTAGTGAGGTAGATTTAGAAAAAGAAAAGAAAAGACGAAAAAGAAAAAAAATTGGCCAAAAATGCTCTTGACTGATCGAAAAATTTAGCTGGCTAACGATTAGCAAGATCAAACCCTTATTTGAAATAATCATGGTTACTTGAGAGCCTTATTTGAAACAATCAAAGTCACTTCAGCCCTATATTTAAACAAGATCTACTTTAGGTCTTTATTTGAAAAAAATAATGACACTTTGGATTTTTTTTGGAATTTTCCCTTTTTCTTCCACAGCCGTGGACTGGCTTTAGCCTAAACTCTCTCACCATCACTAATCGAGATCTTGACTCATCTAATATACCAATACCAAGTAAGATTCCCCTTTCCCGAACCCCAAAAAGAACCGCCTGGGTTGATTCATGCTCTTGGCGAAATCTTGTTAAACCGAAGTAATTTCATGTCGAGCTATAATGCTTTGAACCCGGAATGCGAGTTCATTAATGAACACCAAATACTCGATGTATTTCTTAAATGAAACACAGAATGTTTGAGAACCCAAACTCAAATGGAGAATTTCAAGTGACTCGTGATAGACTGAGATGGGTTTAAATGAAAATGTGTTGATTCCAGCCTTTATGCATCATGTTTAGTCCGTAGGTTGCAATAAATTTCGCTCTGGAATGCATGCTTAAAATCGCATATCAACCGTTTGATAAAATGGCTGAGAGAATGCCAAGTATTGATTCATCATTGAATCCTGAGATAGATCCGTTCATGTTTGCTTTTGGGTTGGTTGAATCTGCTCTGATATTCTTTTTTCTCTTTGGCTGGCTATGTGATTCTATGGGAACGATCGATTGCCGGTGAGCGAGCTGAGAGCCCCCCTTGGCTGAAGCTCTCACTCCACATCGACGAATCCCACTGTCCAGGGCTATTCTAGTTAGGCCATTCTCTCCATATTCGTGTATTTATGTTCGCTTCTTTTTCTGGTTTGCTGATTTTAGAAGCCATGGTTCGCTTAGTTTTTGTTTCAGTGAATTTGTTTTGGGTCGCCGGAGTAGACATCCGGTGATGGGCCGGTGGCGGTGAGGGGTGGACGATAGGCCGGCGAGTGGTGGCCTGAGTGGACGACCATGGAGGGTAAGGGCTCGGCTGTGGCCTGAGGTTTGGTCGAGGTCCCCTGGTTCGGTGAAGATGAATTTGCAGGCGGTGGAGGAGATGTTCTCGGTCCGCGAAGAAGAATGAAGGTGCAGGAGAAGAAGACAAAATAGGGAAGAAGACAAAAGGAATAAAAAGAATTAAAAAAGGAAAATCAATAAAAATTCCAAAAATCTAAAAATACATTAAAAAATCCTTTTATAATCGGACGAGGGTCGGATCCGGATAGACGGGTCGGGAGAATGGGTCGGATAAAGTAAACCCGGTCGAACCTGTTGCCTAAATATAATAATAATAAAAATATTAAAATTTCTAAAAAATTGTAAAAATCGTTATAAATTTCAAAAATTTGAAAATATTTAAAAAATTGGGATTTTTTTAAATTTAAAAACTTAGAAAATCCCTAAAAATTGATAGAAAAAATCCCAAAAAGTGCTTTCTTTTTTTCAAAAGATAATGCGAAGTGGAATTTGTCTCAAATAAGAACCCAAAGTAATTATTTAGTCTCAAATAAGAACCTCATTCGCCGGCTGGTGAACAGAAGCATTTCTGATTCATATTTCGGTAGCTTGATTAGGGGTATTTTTGTCCATTTCTTTTAAAAATTTTCGATTTTATTTTTTTTTTTTTAATCAATGGTTGTACTGTTCATCATCTTCTTCATCCCCTTTCGTCTTCTTCTCAAGACCATCAAACTTGGGAAAGGCCGGCGAGCGTTGGCCGTTGGCAAGGGCCGGCGAGGGCTGGACGCCCATTGCCAATAGTGGGCAAGGGCTTGTAGGCCCTCGCCCGCCCTTTTCAGTGGCCGATTCATCTAACCACAGGCGGAGGCGGGGAAGGTCGCCCCTCACAGGGATTCTACTGTCACCTGGACTATGACTAGCTAAGCTCGATCGATATCATCTCCGTCGAGCATTGTTGAGAGGAAGGAATTACAGCTAACATACGCAAAAATTTGAGTCGTGTTCTGCCGTGTGCGTTCTTCTAACATCCCTGGAATTAGGCTAACGAAGGAGAGATGAAATTTTTCGAGAGAAATGTGAGGGCATACGAAAATGAGATTTTAATCAAGAGAGAGAAAACGGACTGAAGATGAGCATGGCGTTGGGGAGGGCACCGAGCATGGGGAGGAAGAGGCTGCCGACGATGCTGGGCCCCAGGATCTTCAGCAGCAGCTTGCTGCCATTGGACAGACTTGATGGGTGAGCCCTCGCCTAGGGTCAGTGAGGGATGTTCTGTTATAGTACGGTGGATGTTATCTTAGTTGCAATATCAGTATCGTACTCATGATAGGATGATTATGAAGACTTGCCCACATTTAAACTAAATGCATGAGTTACTTGATTTTTGGGTTTGAAAGAGATGAGTTGTTGAGAATGGTTCTATCATGCTATGAAAGTTGCTTCATTGCAATAATCACTTATGAAGAATGCAACTTTTGGTGATCATGGAATTGTGTAATGTCTTCAGGGTGAGATGGTTGGAATAAATAAAGTTGGATAGTTTTCACATGGTATGTGGTTAATTTCACGGTAAGGATCCTTTATCAATTTCCAATGGACAGAAGGTTGGTGATTAGATTAAGGATGATCTGCACTTCTCACTTTGAGTGGTTACTGTCTAAAGCACATGATAAGTACAAGCCGTGTTTCTCTCTATGAGCAACGTTTTCCAATGGTAGAATTTCAACTTACTGTCTTCAATGCTCTTCTACCAATTTCCAAGACACAGTCATGTCTTTCTTCATAGACCTTTCACATTGGAGTGCCCTTTTAAGGGATATGTGAATTGCATCCATGGGATACATTAGTGGAACTACAGAGTTCCTCTGTTTGTTTCTTATACGATGAATTATGCATGCATCCATGCCTTCTTCCTGGCTTTGTTTTAAATAAATCCTCTAGTCAATCCAGTCGATGATAAGCAAGGCTGAACTGGGAAATTTATTTGTGTTAAGGAGAAGTTGTTTGAGCCTTTTCACAATGAACGGTTCCTTCTTTTCTCTTCGTAAAACTTAGCCTGCTACCTTGCTCTATCATATGTTATTCTCAAAAGTTAACACTTGTTGCGGCAGGTGACTGTCAATTCGGGGGGGAGTTGTCTTCTTTGGGCTATTTAATCTGCCTAGTATTGGAGATGCATTTCCAAAGGAAGCTGTTGCTGTTATAAAGATATCATCATCTAGGATGGCCACGCAATCCGAATGCCTAGGCTATGAATTTGCAAAGTGGTTGGGCATCCAAACTCCTCAGGTTGTTTTGTAGGATAAAACATACTTCCTAGGCAATGATACTATCTCTTCCAATCTAGGCAGCTTTATCTGTTACAACATTTGTTCTTGCCAGAATTTTAACATGTTGTAGTAGTGTAGGCCAAAGTCATTCATAATTCTAGCCCCGGATGGCTTCAAATAAAGGAAGCTGCAGAGCAAGCAAAAATGACAGCAATTCCAGAGGGAGGTGATATTGGTGAATGTGTAGAACTCTTGGAAGCTCTTGGGCTCGGTCGATGCCTTCTTCTAATGAGGTGTGCCTTACACTGAATTTGAATCTTTAATCAAGTTCCTCCATGCTGTTCCATGGAATATTCTTTGATTGGCTTACCTCACAATATTGTATATTTTGGTAGATTGAGTTTTTGTTTTATCATATGAGTCTCAGTTGTTTTGGTTCTTCATTATCTTATCACACCAAATTATGGTCTCCATCATACCACAGCAGTTGCATAATCTGCTTCTTTGATCCTTCCATGGCCATAAGAGAGAGCATGAGATAACATGAAATTTCTTCGGAATGCATCCAGTATTAAATTTTTTCCCCTTAAATTGATGTAGATGTTTGTTTTGAACAGTTATGTACATGGTTCTCCGTTAATGGAAAGTTCAGCTGCATTTGAGTCTCGGGAAGCTGCAGAAAAGATAGCAGCAGCTCTTGGTAGGGTCTTGATGCTGGACCTTGTGATCAGAAATGAAGACAGACTTCCTCGTCGTCAGCTATGGTGGCGGGGAAATCCTGCCAATCTTTGCGAGTGCTGGCCGCCTCCGAGGCCACATCCTCGCTGGCCCTCACCAACAACCGGCGCTCGCCGGCCTTTCCCAAGTTCGATGGTCTTGAGAAGAAGATGAATAGGGGATGAAGAAGATATAGTGCAACCACTGACCCAAAATAAAATATAAACAAAAGAACAAGACAATCGATTTTTTTTTTAAATAAAAGGACAATAATACCCTTGATCAGGCCACCGGAATATGAATTGGAAATGCATCTGTTCACCGGCCGGCAAGTGAGGTCCTTCTTTGAAACTAAATGATCATTTTAGGTCATTATTTGAGACAGACTTCACTCTATGTCCTCTTTTAAGAAAAGGAAGGCACTTTGGGTCCTTATTTGAGATTCGGGAAAATTCCAAATAAGGACCCGCAGTGAATTTATTTTCTCAACTAATAACCCAAAGTGAACTTTGGTCATACGAGTTAGGACAATGGGTGGATTGTTTCAAATAAAGACCAAGTGAATTTTGTTTCAAATAAAGAATAATGATCAAGTTAATCTCTATTGAGGATTCTTAAATCGGCAAACATTTTCCGGCAATTAAAATTGGGGCAATTTTGTCATAAATTTGTGATTGGAAAAAAAAAGAAAATTCTATATTAATTAAGTTTAGGTTATTCATTTAGATGTTTGCATTTTCTTCTTTCTTCTCCCTCGCTGCTCCTCGCCTTGCTCGATTGACGGAGAATTTGGGTCTTCGTAAACAAAGAAAGAAGCGTCTAATTTTCTTCTTGTTTTTGAATTCGTGCCTCAATTGACAGAGAATTTGGGTTTTTGACTTTGCGGAGGATGGGTACAAGGAATGGGAAGAACTTCGGTCTTTGACTTTGCAGAGGATGGGTACAAGGAACGAGGAGACTATAGAAAACCTAGGGTTTTTTTTTTTTTTTTTTTTTTTTTTCTTTCAGTTTTAGGATTTGTTAATTTTCCCTATATTTTTTTTTGGACAAAATTGCCCAAACTCCGATCGTCGGAAATGTCACAGCAAACATTTGGCTGACCAACAAGCTCAGGTTCTTATTTGGAATTGATTCAATCACTTCAGGTCCTTATTTGAGACAATGAATCCACTTTATGTCTTTGTCGACGACAAAGTTCATTTCGGGTCTTTCTTGAGAAAATTGGTCAACTTTGGGTCCTTATTTGGAATTTTCCCTATACTTAATTAGAAAATGAAAATTTGATAAAATTTAGAAAATTCAGATAAATCTAAAAATCATAAAAAAAATTATAAAAACCAGAATATTCATAAAATTTTAGAAAATTCAGAAAATCATAAAAATTTCGGAAAATTTAAAAAATCATTTAAAATATTAAAAATATTAAAAATTCAGAAAATTCACAAAAAAATCAGGAAAATTTTAAGAAAAATACAAAAACTATGAAAATTGGAAAACTGTTAAAAAGTGAAAATCCAAAATTGGACAAGTCTTTAGGACTTTATAATAGGGTTCTTTGTTTTTAGTTGTTTTCTCTTTTTTAGATAACGTTTAGGATATTTATGTTTTTTTTTCTTTATGATTATACTTGGTTGCTTCTTTGATACCTTGGATGTTATTTTCTTTGCTTTAAAATGGTTTGGATGAAACCTAGAATTCTCTGATAGATTGCCATGACGTTAGTTAGCATTCAATCGAGTTAGGCACTAGAAGGACATCAGTCTTATGATTAGTGTAATCAAGTCCTCAAATTTGGAATCTCCAATTGCATAAATGGTAAGATATTCTCCCGTGTTTTATTTGATTTCTAGCCAACCAAAAAAGATTAGTAGCGGGTCTTGTGTCAAAATTTATATAGGATTAATTGATCAAAAAATGAACGTCCGATGTCACACGAGATATGAGCTTTGGAGAATCCATGTTTATGATTGATGAATCATTTGCGGTGTTAACAATCAAATGGTCCGTCCGTGATCATCATTTATATGGACCATTCGATTCATCTCATAAGCAAGTATCTTAAACCTAATTTTATCCTCACTGGAAGGGGGTCGATCATGACATCTTGAATTATAAATTGAGCACAAAATCATGGAATTTACACTGTGGATTTTTTTGTAGTTCGAACGATCTGGGACACTACTTTTCGACAACATACGCTCCTTGGGTTGTCTACTTTTCTATTAAGATGAAGATATTGGAATATCAATTTGGAAGAGATGATAAAAGCAGGAGTTCATTTTGGTGATTTTATTTTCACATGTGCATTAGATCTGTTCCATGAAAACCATCAAAAACTGTGGTTTTTCAAAATTTTATCTTCCTTTCTATTCAATTGATTATGGATTCTATGTTTATTTGATAATCATCTTCAAAACTACAAGTAAGAAAGAGGGATCATGACCAATATTGGCTTCTCTTTTTCCGATGTTTTTCTTTTTTAACTCTGGCATATGTTTTTTCTATGTGAATACTTTATTTTTTCAAAAGTTTGGTTTATAAATGGAAAGTTTATGAAATGGTCTCACTGTTCAAAAATAAATAAATAAATAAATGAAATGGTCTCAAAGCTCATGGTATACTCCTCTGAAACCCAAATCTTCTTCTCGAAAACGTTCAATATCCATTTAATTGGACCTCTCTTGCAGCCAGGCCCCCCCTTAAGCCCAAATCCATTCGCCAGGCGTAGAAACGTCAATGAAACGGAATTGGCAAAGCGTGGCCGACCAACGGGCATAATTAGGAATCCAAATCTCAAATTTGAATACGAATTGTCCACGGTCATACTTCTCTCTCTCTCTCTCTCTCTCTCTCTCTCTCTCTCTATCCTCAAGTGCATTTGGTTTAGTATTTTGAAAAGCCAATTAGGAAAATACAAAGCAGCACAGCCTAAAGGATTTTTGGTAAATGTAAATGCCGTTTGATAAACTACACTTTAGGTGATTCTTTAAGTAGAAAAATGCTGTTTAGTAGAAAATATATGTGAAAAGCCCTTTGAGTGATTCATATTAGTTTTAAAATTTTTATTTCTTTTAAAATTGAAAAAAAATAATGTATGCAACTTTTTAAACATAAAAATTGACAATAATGCTAAAAAAAAATCAAATATATACAATTTTTTTTTAAAAAAAAGACCAAAGCTTTTGTTGAACGATTGTTGGGTTAGGTGACCTCCAGGCTCAGCTCACCAGCAATCGCGAAAGCGGTGAGCCGATATGGTGGCACCGGAGGTCACTTAACCTCAAGTGACCCTTGGCAAGGGTCACGCAACCAAGCAGCGTGCGACCTAGGCGACCTTGCTTAGGTCTTGCGAGGGTCACTCGACTAACGGCCTAGGTCGCATGTCGCCTAGGTCATGCGACCTTGGTGTGACCCTCGCCAAGGTCGCGCAATGGGCGACCTCAACTAACGGCAGCCATAGCCAAATCTAGTTTGCCAACAGCCATAGCCCTTTGCCAATTCAGTGAAGGGTTTGGTCCTTTTTCAATAAAAAAAAAATAACAAGGGACAAAATCGAAATTTTCAAGAATGGTTGAGAGTAATTTTGGAAGGAAAAATGAGTTTCAATATTTACTCAAATGCTAAAAGCCCAATGTTAGTTCTACTAGCATTGGATTTTCAACATTTTTAATACTGACCTTCACTTGAAAGCTCTTTAAAAATAATTGCCAAATGGTTCAATATTTCTCTAACGGGCTGGCCGGTGAGCTAAGAATGTTGAACCAAACAAACTTTCTGAAAAAAGGATATTCCAAGAGGCCTAAGTGAGTCTTTGTGATCTCGTGAGGAAGAGAATTTTCCGACTTTTCAAACCAGTTTGAATTAGCGGACTTCAAATTGGCTAGCAGCACCTTGCGATCATCATCAACAGGATATAGGGCCCACAGGCTTTCTACTTTTCCGGCTTGGGAGCTCCACCTCAAATCTACCGCCGGTCTCTATCTTTACAAAAAGATGATATGCTTTCTCCTTCTTTAAGTACAGAAGAGCTCGGAAGGCAGCTACGGTTTCATTGGTCAACGCCGTATCGAGTTGAAACGTCGAGGAAGATGGACGGACCTGACGGACGATGCGGTTAGCAATCTGCCCGACTCGGTACTCCTCCATATTCTGTCCTTCCTGCCCACAACGAGAGACGCCGTCAGGACAGTGATGGTCCCGGGGTTCCGTCACCCCTAGACTTCTACCCGCCACTTGTCTTTTGATCACTGTCCTTACCACGACCGCAAAAAAGTTGGAGACTGCTTTTGAAGTGGACGATAAATTCGTGAATTTTACCGACCACGTGTTGACTCTGCACGAGAGCCCCACGATCGATTCGTTTCGTCTTAATTTAAACTGTGCGTCTGAGGTGCACCCCTATGATCCTGAAAATGAGGACTATGTAACTCCGGAGAGGAGAGAACGTGGAACAAACTGGATACGTGGATTTGTTTTGCAGCGAGGAGAAAGGTTAAGTTCCTCGATTTAGACTTCTTGCGGTGTGCTAGGGAGGAGTTCCCACATATTGTTTATTTCCCACTTACTCTTTACGCGCTGCCCAGCATTGTTCTTAGGCGTAGAGCTGAAGCTGGCTTCCTGTGTGGTCAGACCAGTGGCGGGACGGGTCCGACTAAGGTCGCTTAGAAGATTGCTTATGAACAAATTTGACTTAACTGAAAACAAAATGGCTAACATCCTATCTGGTAGCCCCCTGCTGAAAGAATTGTCTCTTGATTCCTTGAAGATTGTTATGGCCTCCACGAGCCCAAATTCTGTTGTGGCCCATTTATTGAACAGTCAAATTTGGAAAGATGCGCCAGTCTTGAATAGCTTGATCTTACACGATCAGTTATCAAACATTTAATGATTGATCACTATGGGGATTTGGAGCTAGTTTGTCCTAATGTGAAGATTCTTGATATTGCTGGGTGTCTAGATTATGTCAAGGTGACTGACATGTTATCATTGGTTGATACATCCCTCTGCTTCAGTGATTATAAAATATATCCGCCTGAACAATATTGTGAGTTCAGACTGCTGTTGGAAAAGCTCAGCTGTAGTACTTATTTTATGCCATGCGATTGGTGCATACTGGTATGGTTTCTCTGCTGTTGCTTTGACCTATTTTGTCTTGCTTTGAGGTACTTTTGAATGATTTGGGTGCTGATCCTTCAGGTAAGGAGTATTACTATTTGTTTGATAATATATTCTCACATTTCAACTGTTCTAAATTTGTATAATAGAAGTGGGGTAAACTGATTTTGGATGGGCCTTGAAATGGACAGTGGCTGTGCCGTTTCTCTGCTTTGGCTTCTTTGTTCTGTTGCTTATTTTATGCTTCAGCTCATCGGGAAATGTCCAAGATAAAGAGTGAAAGAAAATATTATTTACTCAGGCTGGGTTCTTTTATTTATGCCCACCTAAACTTTTATAAGGTGGCCTTTATAGCATCTGCTGGCCTATGAACTTTGAGCAATTGTAACCTATTATTATCCACAACCCACTCATCTAACCAAAAACTACAGTTTATTAGGTGTCTGTCTTCCTCGTGTCCCTGTTTGTTTTCAATTTTAATGTGACATCTATCACTTTTTTAAATGTGCATGTCCATGCTCTTGTGATTTGTCTTTCTAATATTCTACATAATCTAATGAATTTCCTGGCGAGACTCTGAATCCAATGGTATCATACTAATTCATTTCAGTCAGTCCATACATACACATGCTCTTGAGCATCCACAATGTATGTCCTGTACTAATTTTCATTTAATGTCGGTCCAGTTAATTCTTTTTAAATTAGGTATTGACTATGTGGGAGTTGACAAATCAACCATGCCCATCTTTGGCCTGGAAACATGTGACACTACAAATGCATCTGAGAAAGCAGTACGTCCCTGGCATTTGTAGCTTGTTGAGGAACTCCGATTTTCTTGAGACGCTCACTATCTATGTTTATCCTGGAAGAGATGACAATAAAGCCAAGGTATAAATGCTTGAACTGTAAAATTTTGTTGGAAATTTCAAATTTGGAAGTGGTGGAGATTATGAAGTGGCTTTAAATTTCTAGCTTGCCGAAGTTGGGTGGAAGCTTGCATTTGAGTTCAATGGGAATAGTTACTGGAGTTCAGTGGACCGCACATCCGTTGACATGTACGGTGCCGTTTGGATTCACATATTTACATTGTTGATAAACAATGAAATCAATCGTCTTGTTTATTGTCTTCACCTTGATAGGTGAAGACAATGGGGTAAGGATTCATATATGGCTTGCTTGGGGTATGTATCAGAGCTGCTTGCTATTTTATCTTGAATTGAAGAGACCTAAAAGCAATTTATAGAAGTCCATCCCCGGTAATTTGTCTCTACTGACTCTTGAGAAGTGAACTTTGTGCGTACATGCGTGTATATGAATATGTGAATATTACTGGCTAAGGGATGTTGACATCATTGATCATTATCGATAGATCTTAGACTAATTTGATTTCTAAAAATGTTTCCTGATCATCTATTCCTCAATTGGTGAACTATTGATTGAGCTAGCTAGGTGTTGCCACTAATTTGCTCATGAAACATTTCCTCTTTTTATTAGTCGCCTTAGTTCTTGTTGTGGCATTGGTGCAATGTAAAATTTAGGCTCTTAATATGAACCGTGGACCATATCACCTAATTAGCAATTACACCATAGTGGCTATACATACATAAGAAATGATTGATTGATATTCTTTAATTTACTGTGAGAATAATAATTTGTTCTTTGTTAAATTTTATGATACCACCTTCAACTGTTTTAATGAGGCCTGAAAAAATTTGAACTTAGAACTTCTAGCTCTAATATCATATGAGAATTTAGTGGAAATACAACCGACTATTCTAAAATTTTAAGTTGTTAGATGAATGCATGATTTAATATTTTAATTATGCTAACAAACACCTCATGCTCTGATAGCAAATGAGATTTTGTACGACCACTATCAGCTGTTTAAAAATTTAAACTATTAGATGAATGTCTATTTTAATATTTTAATATTCTAATAGTCTAATAATATAGAGCTTGTTGATCAAAGAGAACCCATCAAGATTGAATTTTTTTTCCTAGTTGAACATCAAGAAAGAAATGACTTGGTCGTTATTCTGGACAAGTAGTAAATTACCATGCATGGCTTGAGAGGTCAAACACGTATTCAAATTCAATTTTATATGGACAATTTCTTCTCGTAAAATTTTGATTAGAAAAACTGAACTTAATCGGTTCGCTAAACTTCATTGTCCTAACTTGAAATCAGAAAGGAAGTTTAGGAGATGACTATCAATGGCCAGTATCGAACACTTCTGCTAGAATTGGAAGGATAAAACCAACTTGCAAAGAAACAGGCGGTGTGAAAGTGTGTATACAAAAAAATAACGGACTCTTTGTTATCGATAAATGATGGGACATGATCGGTTAATCAAAAGTGATACAAGAGGATATTTGAAGGACTTGAGTTAATCGACACCTACACCAAAGGGTAATCGATAATGAGCAGGGAATGATCAACAAGTACCATGGCTTAGCTACAAAGCAAAGGAGTGGTAACTGATGGTTTTATATGAGATGGGCTTAAGGCCCGTCCGCCCATGTTGGGCCTAGAAGCCTGGCCCACGGGAATAGGGCCCGTGGATGGGGGAAGGTATAAAAGGGAGGAGAGAGAGAGAAAAGACACCTCTTGGATAATTAACGTACGTCTTCTCCTCTCCCGCACGCTCTCTCTCTCAAAAAAAAAAAAAACAGTAAAGCATACGGCACGTTTTTCTTCCCTTCAAAGGCGATTTTGCTTAATCGGATCGAACAGGGCCAAGTTTCTCTTCCTTTATCGGCGTCGGTGTCTAATCTGTGGCTAACAAGGTACGCTCGAATCCGTGGTGTGCTTTAGGATCGGTGATACGTGTTGTTTTTCCCAGGCTTCGTCTTCCGCATTGATTTAAGGGTTCGATTTAGTATCGAATCCGATTTTCGGGGATCCGTTATTCCCAACATTGGTATCAGAGCCCTAGTTCATGTTTTTCCCGACTTGTTTGATGTTTTTGATTGATTTTTTGCGAAAGCAATTCGGCCGTACGAATTAGGGTGAGAAATCCCGACACCCGAGCACTGTTCGTCCTTTTTTCTGGGTTTTCGTAAGTCGAAATCAATTTCTGAAGGCACTGGGTGAAAGAGGTTGTCGAGACGAGTCTGGCGACATGTTGTGCGCCATCGGGAGACGCCGCACGTGCCCACACGCGCGGCCAGAAGGCACTATGCGTGGGCGCAACGCGCCCGGAAGCGCTGGCTCGCCCAACGCGTGCGGCACACGCGCCGATCTTCGAACCGGCACGTGCGCGCCGCCGACCGACGAACCGGCACGCGCCGGTCGGCGAATTGACGCATGTTGACATCACGCGCTGACGTCCGCATGACGTCACCCAACGTCAGAACCGCCGGGATGACGTCATCGATGACGTCAGCGCCGAGATGGTTGGCCGGACGGTCGGCCGGCGACGACCGACCGGCGACACGACCCGACCCGACCCGCGAACGCTGGCACGCGCGCGCACGTGCCGAATGATGTCCGCGTGACGTTAGCTCGCACACGCGTGCGGCACGTGCGGTCGGTTTGTCCAACCCGGCCTAACCGGCCCGACCGGTCCGACCGGTCTGATGATCGGCGAACTGACCGTTGACGACAGTTGACTGTTGACCATTGACCGACGACCGTTGACCCGTTGACCGACCGTTGACTGTTGACCAACTGTTGACCCGAAAAAAAAAAAAAAAAAAAGGAATTTGTTTCTTTTTCAGTCATGCCTATGTGGGTTATAAGTAATCCATTTTTAATTGTGCATTTGTTGCATGAATTTTGAAAAATTATGTATTTTCCCTTATGTAAATTATGGACTATGATTAATCCATTTTTAGTTTTGCATTTGTTGCAGGAACTATGATGCATTATGCAAGGATACCTGCAATCCCGAGAACGGACGAGGAAAATGCAAGACTTAAAATGCTGATGTTAGATTTAGCTAATTATCGGTGGTATGAAGGTGATTTAGTATCACATGTGGTCAGGGTCAATCAGATGATATAAGAAATCATCTGGAACGGTTATCTTATGCCGGATTTTGAGAAGGTGCCGGCTTTGATGAACACTCTTCCACCAGAATGGCAAGCAGTGTTGGATCGGTTATGGGAGGTCAACGTGGTCCCGAGTTATAGGAGGCTAGTGGAAGCTTTTGTAAGATAATACTATAGGATTGAGTTAACCAAAACTTCAACCCTTAGATTGAGCGCCACATGGCGTAGAGTGAATGCACCTTGGTGGCGACGTGAAAGCTCTCCACAAGTTTTTCCATGGTTAGCAAATGTGCCTTCAGTTTTCTCAGATATTTTGGCTGATAGATTAGAATGGACATTCCCTATTTATTTCTTGGATTAATTTGAGATGTTTTTTGAATGTGAATATCTATTTCCATATTGATATTTTTCTCTGAATATATTGCTTAGTATAATGTATAGTTATATTATGTGAAAGCATTGTTATTCTATTGAATGTTAGATATTGTTGCTTTCTGTTATTGCTGGTTACTGTGGGTAATTAGCTGTGGTAGTTTTAAAAGCTTTTGTAGCTTCATAGAATTGATTTTGCATAAGACAATTATATTAATGATAATTTTAAGTTAGGATTTTTGGAGGATGATTGGAAACATAGTGACTTTTTTATTCTGAAACCTTACTTGAAATTGTTCATTGATATGATGGGTCTGTGCAAAGTGGGTGCATAAATGATAGGCATTAATTATTCATGCATGTATGTCTGATGTGTTCAGATCGATGATTTCAGCAACTAATAACGTAATTGCTGATATGAACGGCGACAATTGTAAAATATTGAATATGAAGATTCAATATGTGCTGGAAAAGCAAGAAACACTATAAGCTCTTGACCATGTTATGGAAAATCTTGAGGATGATGTGCGCCGCCTTGAGCTAGTAGAGGACCGCTTAACGGCATCTGAGCCGAAAATAGGCATTTGCAATGCTGGTTCTAGCTCAAAAAGGGCTTTGAGCTCTAAGCGCAAGCGTATTGATTCGTTCAATATGTGGGAATGCAAAGGATCAAGTCCTTATTGCAAGAAATCAAGAGTTAACCAACACAAGAGAGGAAAACGTCCTCAAGTGAAGATAATGTCAAGGGTGAGGTGTTATAATTGTGACAAGAAGGGTCACTATGCTCGCGACTGTCGTGAGCCAAAGAAGGTATACACCTCTTGTACATTTGAGAACTTTGTTTATGTGTCAAGTTCTGTATTATTGGATGAATCCAATCCTTTGTGGACTATAAATTCAGGAGCTCCAGACCATATAGTGAAGGATAGAGGATCCTTTGTGGAATTTCGACGATACCAACTAGAACTAAGTGGATCTATGAGGGAAATAACTCCAGAGCTGAAATTAAAGGGATTGGCACATGCCGATTGAACATGAGTGGTGGATGCACCTTGATGTTTTATATGCTCCGGAGATTCGTCGAAATTTAAGTGTCTGTTTTGGTGTTGGTTAAGCTTGGTTTTTATATGAACTTCCATAATAGAGGTGTAGATTTGTATTTGGATACAAACTACTATGGTTGCAGTCATTTTCTGGATGGTTTTATTGCATTAAATGTTAACTGTGGTGATGTCAATATTTGTTATTCCCTTTTCACATCTTCTACTTCATGTGATAATGATGTGAGTGTGTGGCATGCAAGACTTAGTCATATTGGCCAACAACATATGAATAGACTAGCCATAGTGGGTGTTGACACCTAAATTTTGGTAATCCGATCATTTATTTTATACGTAAAAGTTAGGGACTAAACTTTAGCCCCTAAACAAAAAATATTAGTCAATTGCATATAGATGTTCGAAGGGTTATCATCAATTCACTGCACCCACGTTAGTATTGGCCTGATATGAGAATGGTCCTCATGGGATTCGGTTACGGAAATCCGCAATTGTGGGCTCCTTGCCCACTCACGCATTTGCTTGAGTAAAGTCCAAAAGTTGACCGGTTTATCTGTCGAAGAAGAAAAAGGAAGTGAAAATCCTGGAGATATTTGGTTGATTCGATTGCTAGTGAGGGGATTGGCAAACATAGATGGAGAGAAACCGGAAAGGTTTTGTTGAAATTTATTCTTTCTATGGTTGAAAAAAGGCTATTGCGGGAAGTGAATATAAGCAAAAGGATCAGCAGATTGTTTTTCGTATCTTCACACCAAGGGGGACGATATATTCAAAACAAAAAGGGGAAAGTGGAATTTCCTCTTCACTGGCATGGTCACAGAAAAATCACAAGAATAGGAAAGAACTAAAACATAATATGTAGATTTATTCTCTTTCCTTGAAAGCCTAGGTTATTCTTACCTATAAAAGGACCATCTATAGACAAGCAACCAGAGGGGGGCACACAATAGAATACACGGCCACAATTCAGAGCAAAGAGAACGAGAGCACCTTCGTTCACGAGAAAAGAATAAGATATATAGAGCCCGCCATTGAAAGAAGCTCACGGCCAAGAGGACATTGGTGCCGATTCTTCATCAAGAGCTCACCCTCACTTCCTGCGTTTACTTTCTTTCTTCCTCAGATTTACGGCCAGGTGAGATCTTCGTTCGCTGCTTTGGCAACACCGGAACCGGCGCAATTCGAATAACAACGAAGCAGTCCCCAGTTGCTACGTGGTCACGTGACCTTGTCTAACATCAACGTTGCTTCCTTCCTGTCCCACGACGAAGCACTTGCTGTTCCCGTTCCTGCTGCCGCTGTGACAGCGACGCCACTGCTGAGCCCGAATAGAGAGATGCTAAGCTTGTCATCACTTTTCAAGACCTGCTGCACACAGCGAGCTGTTGCTGTTGTGATCCATCGAGTCGCAAGCTAAACTTAGACGATCAATTGCGTCATCTCGTGCTGCTAATTGTTCCACCCGAGTTTTTGTTTTCACAGGTCCATAAAGGTTCGTCCGTGTCCACCAAACCGAGAGCCCCAACCTCAACGACTAAGCCGTTGACCCGATAAGCCACGAGCTTTACGCTCACCGTTGAGTTCCAGCAATTCCAGGCGTAGTTCTTTTGCCAAAAGCACTCACGTTGAATATTATCGGTCAAGAAGACAATTCCACTTGCTGCATGAAGAAGATCCATTGACCTTGACTTGAAAAAGTCAACAACAGAGATGGTCAATCGGTAATTTTGTCCCTTGAAGGGTGTAAGTCTACCGAGACCTACTTGCTGTCCATGACGTTCGAAGACTTGCGGGTTATTGAAGCTCTCGCTGGCCGCATCGGGAGTATCATCATGCACCATTGACGACGAAGCTGTTCTGTACTTTGAGCCAGAGAGCTAGAGTTGCTGCCCAAGTCCCGAGCCGCGAGTCCTTACGTGATTTCGCTAATCATCCGTGAACCATCACCATTGACGCCACTGAGGAGCCAATCGCCACCATCGGTCATCCGTGGAGCAGATTCCATTCGATTCAAATTTGACAATATTATTTGCGGAATTAGGTAATTATCTTATCTAAATTTGATTTGGATATTTTATTTCCTAATACATGCTTTTCAATATCTTACGTGCATATTTGAATTATGGACGTACTTCCGGTTAGGATCTATTGCCAAATTCGCAACCGCACACGGATTTTTTATTCTATCTATAAGGCTTTAGATGGAATAATTATTCATGCGGGAGTAAAATTGATATCTTGATCTTTAAGGCTTAAGATCAATTTATCGGTTTTTATTAGCGAAATAATCAAGTTTGATTTAGATATTGTTTCCTGATTCGGACGATGTGTGATATCTTCGATAATTCTAAATGATTTTGTGCTTATCTTTTAATTGTTTTATCTATCCCGAAAATACAAAAAAAGATTGCATTTGCATATCATGTGTTTTAGGGTTATTTGCATATTTAGGCAAGGCATTCTATTTATCATGAATTTTCGAAATAAAAATCGGGTTAGATTAGATGCATGTTAGGATATTACTTGTTTTAGGGTTTACATATTTAGAATAGGAATTTTAATTTCGAATTTCATAAATAAAAAAAAAATCAAAAAAATCAATTTAGGTTGCTAGATTTTAATTTAGGTTGCATGCTTAATTACTTAGCAATTATTAATTTCGAAAATAAAAAAAAGGAAAAAAAGGAAAAACACATAAAAGTCATTATGCATATGTCATGTAAAATTAGGGCATCATTGGCACGTCATTGCATATTAGATTGTTTGCATGTTTAAATTTTATTTAAATAGATCTTTTAGATAGATTGCATTTTAGGTTAAAGACTACTTGATTAAGATAAGATTCTAGTTTAAATTAGGATTTGGCTCAACCTAATTCCTAATATAAATTAAATAGGATCTCAATCTAGTTAGGTAATTTTCACATTTCACCAAATTTCGAATTTCATGAAAAATACAAAAAAATGTCATAGGTTAAATTAGTTTTATTATTTAGGATAAAATGCATTCTTTTAGGAAAGGAAAAAATGTCATGTGCACATCATTAGGATTAGATTCATTGAAATGTATGTCATTTAGTATTTTTGCTAGGCCCATCTAATTAGAATTTACATGTCATTAGGATTAGGTCATTTAGTTAATATCGCATTGCATATTGCATGATTTTCATTAATTAAGTGAAAAAAAAAAAGAAAAAGAAATTGTGTGTTAATTAGAAACCATATCCGGGGTTGTTGATGTGGATTTTAATTTAACATTGCAGATGCTTTCGTTGCTTGGAGGTAAGTTTTTTTTGCAATTTATTTATTGTTTATCTGAGTGTTAAATTGGTGGTTTGTGCATGCACATGATAACCTCACATGTTAAGGAAATAAATTTAAAATCAATCAAAACTGCTTGCCAAACATTTTTTCGAAATAAAAATAAAGGTACCGAAAGGGCATTAGAGGAATCTAGTGTAACCAAGTCCCCGTACCCATAGTCTCTGGTTCGTAGGAGTAAAGTAAATCTCCCGTTACTTTACTTGGGTTTCTAATCGACCCACCAAAAATAGATTAGTGGCGACTCATAGATAAAATCCATTTGCATGTTAAAAAATTGAACATGAAGTCGCGAATTGGTATGGGCTTGGGAGAGCCCGAGTTAAGTCTAGGCTTAACAATCCATTAGCCAAACCCTAAGTGGTTCACACCCGAAAAAATTGGTCGCGACAGTGGGCTTGTTGGGCAACATTGAAAAAGTTGATTTGTCCATATGTGAGCATTGCCTAGTAGGGAAAATGATAAGGAAACCATTTGAAAAAGGTAAAATAGCTGAATTTCCTCTGCATTTAATCCATTATGACGTATGCGGTTCAATGAATGTGAGAGGAAGGCATGTGACTGTTTATTTCATCACTTTTATAGACGATTATACTCGATTCGGATATGTCTATTTGATTTCTCATAAATCTAAAGCATTAAGTTGTTTCAAAAGGTTTATGAATCAATTAGACAAGAAAATAAAAGCATTGAGATCCGATCGAGGTCGAAAATATTTATCTGATAAGTTCAGAAAATTATGTGATGAAAAAGGAATAGAAAGACAGTTGTCTATTCCATATACTCCTCAATAAAATGGTGTTGTGGAGAGAAGAAACAGAACCCTACTGGAATGGTTAAGTCCATGATGGCGCATGCTAACTTACCTATCACTTTTTGGAGTGATGTGTTGTTAATTGCTGCCTATATACTTAACCAGGTGCCTTCCAAATCAATTGCTTCCACTTCATATGAGTTATGGACAGGTAGAAAATCGAACTTAAGTTTTCTTAAGTCATGAAGTTGTGCTGCCTATACTTATGAGTCCTCTCACAAGTTTGGGAAATTGGGTCCCAAAGGAAAGAAGAGTATTTTAATGAGATACTCAGAACACTCGAAAGGATATGTGTTCATAGGTGAGTAGAAAAGTGGGAGTATAACTGAATTTGAATCATGTGATGTCACATTCTCAGTGGATGAATTTCCTAAGAATGGCGAAATAGGGGAGGATTACTTCCTATTTGAAATCTTGGATTAAGATAATGATATTAATGGAATTCGTCCAAGTTGGAGTAATATGAGAAGTGATGAATTAATTTCAACTCATTCTCAATTGCAACCATATGATGAGATGTCGTTATCATTATCTAATCCTAGTGAGAGCATAATGGGGAATAATGTGCTAAGTGTACAATCTCCTATACAGTGAACAAGTCACCAAAGTATTCCCGTCGATGTTTTGACATTGAGGGGGAAACTTTTATGGTTGCTCCGCAAGATAAGGATGAGCCAAGAAATATTAATGAGACTCTGAATTGCCCTAATAAGGAAAAATGGATTCATGCAATGAAAGAAGAAATTGAGTAAATGAAGTCAAACCAAGTCTGGGAACTGGTTGATATTTCAAAAGGACGCAGAGCTATTGGGAACAAATGGGTTCTAAAAATAAAGCGAAAGGCTGATGGCTCGATAGAAAGGTATAAGGCTTGCCTTGTGGCGAATGGGTATAATCAACAGGAAGGAATTGATTATGAAGATACGTTTTCTCCTGTAATGAGATTTACCTCGATTCGCATTATTCTGGCAATAGTGGCTAGTCTAGATCTTGAGTTACATCAAATGGATGTAAATACTGCTTTCATCAATGGATAATTAGAGGAAGATATATATACGGAACAACTTGTTAGTTTCATAGTGAAAGGCCAAGAAAAAAAGGTATGTCGACTTTTGTGGTCGATATATGGCCTTAAACAGTCATCAAGACAATGGTATATACGTTTTCATAATGCCATAATGACATATGATTTTACAATGATTGATGAGGATCATTGTGTATATATCAAAAGATCTAAGGATCAATTTGTGATTATATCATTATATGTTGATGATATACTAATTGCCAGAAGCAATATGGAGTTTGTTAATACTATCAAGAGATGGTTGTCTTCTAACTTTGAGATGAAGGATATGGATGAGGCTGCATACATTCTTGGAGTTAAGATTTCAAGAGATCGTTCGAAGATATCATTATCTGTTTCGCAAGAAACCTATATAAATAAGGTTCTTGAACGATTTCGTATGCAAGACTGTAAACCCATAGACACTCCTATTGTAAAAGGTGAAAGATTGAGCCATAGACTGTGTCCAAGACTCCACAAGAGAAGGAACAAATGAAATATGTTCCTTATGCTAGTGCTGTTGGGAGCTTGATGTACGCTATGATGTGTACAAGACCCAACATATGTTTCGCAATTAGAATGGTGAGTGGATACCAATCCAACCCAGGTCCAGCATATTGGAAAGCCGTCAAGAGAATACTGAGGTATCTAAAGGGGACTGCTGATTATACGATGAGTTATAAAGGAAAGGATCCGCGACTCTAAGGCTATTCTGATGTTGATTATGGATGAGATTTAGATGAAAGAAAATCTACCTCTGGGTTTGTTTTCTTACCGAATAATGGCACCATATGTTGGAGCATTAAGAAACAAAAGTGTATATAGCCTTGTCCACGATGGAAAATGAGTTCGTGGCATTATCAGCAGTAGTATAAGAAGATGTTTGGCTTAAGAGATTATTGGATCATTTAGGTGTTATTGGAAGTGCTGCAGATTTGTTATTAATTAACTGTGATAGCCAAGCAGCGAAAACGTACACCAAAGATCCAAAATATCATGGCAAGACCAAACATATAGATACCAAGTATAATTTTGTCAAAGATATGGTTGCACGAAAGGAAGTGAACTTACAGTACATATCTACGCATAGAATGGTAGCAAATCCTATGACAAAGCCAATACCTAGAGATGAGTTTTGTGGCCATATAAAATCTCTAGGATTGCGTAGAGGCTGATGTACTGAATATTGTAATTTTCCTAAGTGTTCACAATTTGATGAATTTGTGTTTTCATCATTAATGCCTATGAATCTTTGTTTGATCTTTATGCATCTTAATGCTTAGTGCATTATTTTAAGTTGAGAAAGTATGTCGGGCATATATAAGATTAGCCCACTCACACGGGTAATCGCCTCTATTTACTGTGTGATAAATAGAGATGAGACTATTTTTAAGCTTATTATCTAGGTGATAATCGAGAGCTCAAGCTTAAAATATGTATGTCACCTTAACTGAGTGTTAAGATGAGGACATAATACTTACTATGTCCGAAAGTAAAATACCCCACATATTTTACTTTATCTGTCTAAGATGCCAGATGTGAGTTCTGATGAATTTTGTGAATGAGTAGATACGTGAACTCAAGTTAGACATTGGATATGTCTGAACTATCATCTGTACGGAATTGAAGATATAGACATACGCTCCATGGGAAAATGAGTTAATACCGTAATACGTATTTCATACTACGTATGCATGAGATGACCAATAAGAGTGATAAAAAGTTTGATCTCAACTTTTATGACGTGTGAGACTCTTGAAGAAAAGAGTTCCTCAATTTTAGTCCCCTCATGACTCTTACTTATTCTTAAGATTTCTATTTAGTGTTTGATATCTTAAGATGTTGCCAATGGTCATGAGTTTGATTCGATCTAATGGGGCATTTCTAGAAAAGCAAACTGAACTGAAATTGAGAGTTTGAAGGAAAGAGGAAGATCGAATTTAGAGAATCACATTGTAGTTTTGTATTCACCGGTTAACCAATTATGACTATCTTTGTGATAATTATAGTTGTGAATACAATATATATCATTGTTTAAAAGAGATCAAGAGAGATATAAATGTGATCGATCGATCTAGGGTACTGCATATTAAATCTACTCAGTATGTGATGCCCATTATGATCTGCTATATATTCCTAACAGATGTATGGCAACGAGCTCTCTAAGTATGCTGGTCGCACGGATTATTCACTGGTATGAATGTTGAAGAGAGGTAAAGAGAATCATGTTCGGCTCATCATATGTGAGTGGGAGATGATGGTTTTATATGAGATGGGCTTAAGGCCCGTCCGCCCATGTTGGGCCTAGAAGCCTGGCCCACGGGAATATGGCCCGTGGATGGGGGAAGGTATAAAAGGGAGGAGAGAGAGAGAGAAAAGACACCTCTTGGATAATTAACGTACGTCTTCTCCTCTCCCGCACGCTCTCTCTCTCAAAAAAAAAAAAAACAGTAAAGCATACGGTGCGTTTTTCTTCCATTCAAAGGCGATTTTGCTTAATCGGATTGAACATGGCCAAGTTTCTCTTTCTCTATCGACGTCGGTGTCTAATTTGTGACTAACAAGGTATGCTCGAATCCGTGGTGTGCTTTAGGATCGGTGATACGTGTTGTTTTTCCCGGGCTTCGTCTTCCGCATTGATTTAGGAGTTCGATTTAGTGTCGAATCCGGTTTTCGGAGATCCATTATTCCCAACAGTAACTCGTCATGAATTTTACCATGTGTTGGGCAAAGAGAATACACAAGAGTGCACGCTTAAGTAAAATGCCGAATGACAATACCAGCATCAAGTGACAGTTATCTCAGTGAGATGGAATATTATAATTGCTTATGGATATGGGTTATTCACGTATGAAAATAGAGACTAAAATATCAGAGAACGCAATTGTAGTTATTAGTGGGGATAGTAACCGCTTATATGTAACCATTACTTTGTAGATTATAAATAAATACCCATTGTATGTATTGTAATATCTCTCTCCAAACACCCTAACACCAAGTCAATTAAGGTTATTCGTTTGTTCACGGCAATTTCGTTTTGTTCTTCATGCATTTACTTTTTCTGCACCTTAAATTCGTCTGCTCTAAAATTTCACGCCTAGTAATTCCGTGTTCAAGATTGACACGAAATCCATTTCACAAAAAATGAAGATCAATTTTTCTTTGAAAGATATTTCGCTTCTCGGGTGAATTCCCATTCTCGGTGAAACGGAAAGTATTGCCTTTTATTGTCGAGGAATATGAACTCTCCCTGGGGGATTTTAACGCTTAGTTTGATTTTTCATGAAAATATCTGGATATAGGTTTTTTTTTTTTTTTTTTTTTGGAGCAAAATTAAAAAATAAAAAGTGCGGCATCTCTCCTCCCAGTTCTTTCTCCTTCTCTCGATTTCATTCCCAGCGCATTCGCATGCTTAAAGCATTTGCTTCTTTTGTTCTTTCTTTTTCCCGTATAGATTTGCTAATTTCGTTCCCCGGTGGAGGATTCGGGCGAACTTTCGAACTGCACATGGGCGGATTGGGTCTGAAATGCCTGTCGCTGCGTTCGGTGTGCGGGGTATGCTTTAATGGGGAACGCTGACCATCCATTGTTGAAGGACATTCTCGTGGAATGCATATATATGCCGCGGTTGATTCTGTTTTGCCGGTTCCGTGCTCTCTCCGTGGCATTTGTTCATCGACTTGATCAGAATCGGCCACGAGAGTGAGGAAAGGATTTAGAAGGAAATGGCGGGAGGGAAGCTCCATGCATGGAGGTTCTACAATGAGTGCTCTCAGGCCAGGATCACCACGAAAGAGGCATGATGAGGCAACAGACATTCAGCTTTGCACCGAGAAAGTATGGGCGATGTTGGCTGTTGTTTTTCGCTACAGTTCGATTTTCGGGTCGACAGATAAAATTTATTTCCATGTCTTCGTAGATGAGATGGGTTATTGCCATCAAAGAATCCCACTAAGGCTGATGTTGAGGAAGCACAATTCGTCGAGTTTTAACCAGCTTTCTATTGCTATAGGACTCAAGCTGCATATTTAGTGCTTGTCCCGGCGAATGCTGATTGGGTTTCCGTTGGTAACTTCTCAGCTCGGTTCAATAACAATTAGAGCATGCGAGTTCAGCCAATGGCGAGGGGTGCATATTTCTCCGGTGGTGTTCTACGGGTCTCCAAATGGGGTGCCTCCAAAAAGACCATCTAGTTTGCTGCGATTGCTGAATGAGATACAGGTTGATTTTGTATGCTATGAGTTGATTTTCACGCGTAGAATGGACTTTAGAAAGAAAGCATCTCTCCACGTGATTTGTCAATTAATAGTCTCATGGGGATGGTTTATGATTTTCTTCTTGATATCTATTTATCTGTTATAGCCAATTCCAAGTTCCAGCTTTTGCTTCTAACTCTTGATTGTTTCTGAGTGTCAAGCAATAGACTGAATCAAAAGCCATAAGTAGAAGTAGGGAGTAATAAGGACAGGGTGGCGAAATGAGTGTTGTTTGTAATGTCATGTAGTGCATAATAGCGCTAGTACTTGAAAGAAGCATTTGGTGACATTACTTAGAACTTCTGTCTAACACTTAATGTAACAGTATTTGCTTGTCATTTGGGTTTTTGAAATCTAAGTTTGGCTCGACCATCAATAAATTCTTTGCCAGGGTCTGCCTTGTCACTTATACTTTGATTTGGAGTTCCATAAGAGGGAAAATGCTGATAAAATGGAGACGAGATGGATGATCTTCTGATATTGGTTGTCTTGGAGGTGTCGCTTGACAAGTAATTAATCTGAGGAAACTAAGAATGGGTAGTGAAGCTAGATTCTTCAACTGAAGGTAGGCTGACTTTGTATCTTGCTACTTCTATTAACTATCATTGCATCAGTAGTCAAGGATGGTGTATGCAATACACACTCACATACTATGAGCTTCATCTTTATGCCGTTGGATATCTTAACATAAATTTGTGTAGACACCCCATCAAGTGAAAGGCTGTCTTGTTCTTTTTCATGGTGCCTTCCAGCTACAAATTTCCATTGTTCTTCATGAGATCTTTCACATTTGATGCGAGAGAACTGTGTTAGGTTTGTTGAAGAAAAGCAGCTTTAAATGAGGTCTCTGATACTTGTGTGATCCATCTTTGTTTGAGTGGTGACTTACTTTAACATTTCATTTTTGAGGAATATTGCACTTAAAAGCAGTTATGAAGATGGAAATAAAAAAATGTTATAACTTTGAATGATGCACCTCTTTTGGAAGTGGAGACAACTTTGATTTCATGGATAGGATTGACGGGGAACATATTGCATGTTGTGCTTATCTTAGATTGAGCTATTTAGGTAACATTATTCAATTGATCTTTTCCAAATACTTCTTTTGAATGAGCATCAAGTATTGGAGCTGCATTGCACACTACCTAGATGTTTTCCTTGCCGTGGTGATTTTCCCTTTTTCCCCTCTTTGAAGCCAATTATCCTACCTTGAGTCACAATTTCTAGGCATAATGTCAGAGAGAAGGGGCAGCTGAAGACTGCTTATAATTTCACAGTGCTGGGTCACTGGAAAGTACTGGTTGAGTGATGTTAATGGCACAGCTAAGATGATTTATGCATAGTACACTAGACTGTGTCAGATTTGTAGTGAATTTGAGATTCAGGCAGGGAAGAATCTGCGACTTGATAAGTCAGCATGTGCATTATGATTACTCCATCTTCCTATTAATAAAACACTAGGAATATCTTGTGTTATACGTTTTTTTCCCTTGTCTATGTTAAATCTTGATGTCAATAACAGCACTGCTTGTAAGCAGAAAAGTTTTCTCGTCATTTGATACCAAAGACTGCTTTTAAGGACAACTCCTATGCAGGTGCATTAATTTTGGAGGTGTGCTCTGACAAGAAGCTTTAGTTATTGTGTGGTAGAGACAATTGCAAATTCAATTATTCTGTGTAAATATTGTTATTGTGCCTTCCAAGTTAGCCATCTGTTTTGAGATAGTTTATCCATCTCTCAAGATTAACATATATCTTTGACTCCTGCATACTTCACTTTACAGCCATTCTCACAACTTTACTGAACTATTGGAACTCTGTGTGTGTGTGTGTTTGTGTGTGTGGGCATTTTCTTTTGTTTTATTTTATTTTATTTATTTTTTTTTGGGTGGGTTGGGGGTGGGGTTCTGGTTGATATGTTCATGCATGCACACCTTTTTGGAGAAATATAACATTGCATGCAACCATGATGTTCTTATGATGAATGACAGGTATGTTCGCGGATTCTCTAGTGCAAGGGAGACAGACAGAAGATATGAAAAGTTGTTTGTCAAGAAAGATTCCAGCCCATCGACAGGTCAGATATTTGTGGACACTGCTGTCTATTCAAGGAATCGATGCTTTTCTTTGGCTCTATCATCCAATGCAGGCAAGAGTTTCTGTCCTTCTGCTGATTGGGCGTTTCAAATGCAAGGACATGGTATGTTACTCCTTGTAATTGAGGTTTAGAGGCTCATGAGGCATCTTTGGAACATCGGTGTGGTGAACTGTTCCTAGTTTGCTCAAAATGTTCCTCAAAGCTACTAGCAAAGGGTTCTTTTATGCCTTTGTTTCATTTGAGAAGGTTAGATTAACACATGAGAAAATGTGCATGTGCACACAGAGAAGAGAATTTATTGCGATAGTGCTTGAAACAGTGGTGACTCTCTATCCCAGTTGCTCTTTAAAGGTTCATGTGCTCATTGACACTCAAAAATGCGTTTACTCTCTCCTGACAGCATGAGGAGGACATGATCATGGCTTCTTTGATCTACATTGTGGATTTTGGTTGTCAGAAGCTCCTAGTCTGCAAGTAGAGTTAGATTGTGGAAAGAAACTTCAGTTCGATACAGAGATAGTTACAAATTTGAATTAATTCCTGTATCAGGTACCTTTATGAACTATATTCATATGATCTGCTGTACTTTTTATTATCAGCAATAATATTAAACGTCTTGAGGTGGTGGAGCTAATTTGAGGAAACATCTTTGCATAGGTGGACTAGTGTGCTATAACTCTGTGTGGTGTCTCGTGTGATGGACTTTTCCTCCCCTACGCAGGTTAATATTGATTTGGGAAGATTTTGTCTTGCTTTGCAAGAACTTAATTTCAACTCTTTCATTAGTGATGGTTCAGTGAATCACTTCACTGGAAAGTTGCTTTCCCAATGTTGGATAAATCTATAGAATATGTAGCCTTAGTTGAAACTGTATCAGGTGATTGCTATAGTTTTATTTTCAGATAAACAGAGTGATGAAACATTTCAATTGCTTCGTAGTTCATAGAATTCTACCTGAGACTGTGTATGTTATTAAAGTTGCTAACCTTACCTGAAAGAATTTTAATGGGACTGATATGTCCTATTTGAAAAGAAACTATTGATTGACACTTTACCCTTTCATGCGGAGCAGCATCAAGAAAATGATCTGGTTTTGAAGGCCTATCATTTCTTCTTCTTTACTCCTGTGATGCTGATGAATCTGTCACGGTATCGATAAAATTCGAAGCTGGGACTGGTTCTCAGTGCATGGACTTATGGTTTATAGTATGTCGAGGAACAGGTTCTATGAGCAGATAAGAAGAGTGCATAAAGGCAATCACGGTAGATGTTATGTCTTTTCAATGAGAAATTTCTTGTGTTGAATCATGCTCGTTGAGCGGTTCAACTTGAACCTACCTTCGTAGACGTGAGCTTACTTTTTCTCTATTCTGACTGGCCTAGTTTTCTGTAGCAAAGGTACAGAAAATTTCTGCCCAACATTTTATCCATTTGAAACCTTTTTTCTTTTGTGTGTGGAATTGAAGGTAAAGTGAGCTTAGTAATAGCCCAGGTTACAGCTCTCCGCTGCATATGAATCCCGGAGAATATCGTGCCTGATTTATCAGCATTCTTTGATTCTGGCAAAACCTCCTGACGTAACTAATAATTTGGTTGACAATGATGAAAACACAACAAATTGCTCATAATTTGTATGGATGGTTTTCTATAGCATTTGTGACTCTCATCTCTTTCCGTCTCCCCTGCATAATTTCTGGTAATTTCTGGTCAACTGCTCTTCCTCCATCTGTGCGTTTCCCCTCTCTCGAGCTTTTTTGGCCAGCCGGCACAGCCCCAGCAGAGAGAGAGAGAGAGAGAGAGGGGAGGGGGAGGAGAGAGAGAGATTGAATAATAAATTTAACAACCATTGATTTTACTATTTAATAGAAATTGACAACCGATTTAATATGAAAGAACAACAATCCGTGTACTGGGCTGTCATCCATCAATTTTTGGTTTAGCGTACGTCCATCTCATGCCATCTCAACCATTGGAGATTGGGTGCTATGGCAGTGTCCATGGAAGGAAAATGACGAGTACGGAACATAGGAAGAAGGACAAGGATGAGATTGGGGAATTTGCCAACCAAAATGTTGTCGTCTGGTCAAGTTGCCAAAAAGGTGCAAAAGATTGCCAAAGGTGCAAAAGAGTGGAACATGATGAGAGATCCTGCAAAGCTACAAGTGAGGTTGAGGATCAAAGTGACCTTTCTTCTGTAAACAGTGAAGATTTGCATAGTCTTAATTGTGCAGTCCTTAAAGCTTATGTGGAATTGCAACGTGGTCCAGGTGAAGAGGGATGGAACTTTGACGATTACTTGCAAGAACAAGCAAAGGAAGTGAGACCAGATGTGCCTGAAATCCTTGAAGGGATCCTACGAAAAGAGGCAGAGCAAGGGGTACAACTTCAAGTTCAAGAAATAGCAAAGCTTCAAGGTCGGGTAGGTACGCAGCTTCTACTTCAGGAAAAGGCGGGCCATCAAATTTAGGAAGGAGCATACTTTAATTTCACGAAGTAACGCGGCTTTGAGTTCGGGAAGGTGGGCAGAGGTTTGACTTCAGGAAATGGGAGCAACTAAAGTGGTGATTGAAGTGGTGACCTCTTCTGTGGTGAGCCTAACCTTTTGGATCTAGGCTGAAAATTTTTGTACATGAACTCTTTACTAACTGTTCATTATTTCTTCCATTACTTTTATTTTATTTTTTCAATGAAAATGCGTGTACTGGTGACTTGAAAAATAGAGGACCATCACCTGCTCTTGAATTCCATTTCTTGGTCACCTCCAATCAAATTTAGTTTCTTGTTCCAAAAGCATAATATCTTTGATTTATGATCCAACATGCACTAAAATTAAGTTTTATAAATGGAACACCAAATCGAATATAAAAACTAATGAAAAAAATTTAGATTAGATAATATTATTACCAAAACAATAAGTGCACTGGAAACTTAGTAGAAGGATGAGCGCTATATGAATAAATCTCTTCAAACCCTACCTCGTCAACGTACATATTGCACAACTCGTATGCATCTTGCTCACTCTTGAACACCATGGCAACCACACTTTTACATGACTTAGAAATTTAAAAGGGTCAAATCAGCCCAGTTGAATCACATTTCTAAAAAATATCAATGAAAAATGAGAGATGAATCAAGAACTTATACTGTACATACTCATCCAAATGAATGGAAATCTACTTCTCTCGATTGACCCGTTTCCTTGGTAATTGAGATATTGGGCCACTAGAGAAAGGTTAAAACATAAGGCCTAAAAGCTTCATTAAAGCCCACATATTTGTCGTGGGTGTAGCACGTCTGCGTAAACGTTCGGCAATTTCTTCACTACTCCACGATGACCCTTAGATGTCGAGGTGCAGGGATGACAATTCCTGAGAATCGGACTCTCCTGCAAGCTCAAATTCTTGATGCCGAATTATACGTGTCCAGACAATGCTGTTGTATGTAATGGAGTCTCACTGTAAAACCACAACATAGACCTATTAAAAAATTAATGGATTGTATTTGAGCAACTCGAGCAAAGAAGTCGCCTTTCCTTCGGTTGCTGCTCCATGAAGCCTCACATCCATTTTCACTCTGAAACGAATCCGAGCTTCCATAATTCCGTTTTGCTTTTAGCATTTGGCTTTAAGATGGCCGCGGAAGTCATCCCCTCGTGAATCAAACATCAACATCCTCACGAGGAACCATCTTTTTGTTTATTGACCAAGTCATCCGCACAAAAAAATAATATGAAATGATGTTGGCCCAATTGAATGTGGTTTTGATTGATGTACATCATGTGTACCAACGTGCTGTTACAATTTAAAATACATACGTTTAAATGTTATGTATGTACTGATTTTTATGCCGCTTGTGGCTTGGTATTGATGTATAAGCTTCTACAATGCATAGAATATATCTTTTAGCCCAATGTTATGGTCTGTTATTGGTAACAATAGCAAGTGTGTTTAAAAGTTATGTCCATGCTGATTGATATGCGGTTTGTGGCCTGGTTTCTAGATCTGACATCGGTTGTGTGTACTTGTAAGCATGAGAATTAGTTGTATAAGGTTTCGGAGCAGATAAATCGATGTTATTTTGTCTACTACCGTCCTTCGTCCTTGGCTAATAGCCATGTCCAGGGGTGTCAGGAACCAAACTGAAACCCGAACCGAACCGAAAAAATCGATTTTTTCGGTTCGGTTCGGTTTTCGGTTCGGTTCTCATTAAAAACCGAAATCTCTTTTATCGGTTTGGTTTTTATTGGTTAACCGAACCGAATTGAACCATGAACCGATAAAATCTCTTTTATCGGTTCGGTTTATTCTCTCCCGTCCCGACTCTAGGTTTTATTCTCTCTCGACTCTGGCCCTCTCCTCTCATCTCGTGTCTCCTCTTGGTCAGCTTGGAGGTGCAACGGCGACGGCGGCAGGGATGGCGACTGCGACGGTGACGGTGGTAGGGATAGCGACTGCGACGGCGACGGCAACCGATTGAGGGATAGAGCTCCTCTTCCTTTTGCGACGGTGCGCGCTCTGCTCTGGACTGGGGGGCAGCCAAAGTCTCTCCTTCGTCACTTTACACGTTGTTTGGCTAAGACCAGACAAAGAACCACGGTCCGAAGCAAATTTCTCATCGTTTTAGCCTTATACACCCCAGGAGACAAAAACCTCCTCCTCCTCGTCTTCTGCTACCTCGGGAAACTGTAGCGCGACCCCCCTCTCTCTCTTTCTCTCGTAAAGGTGACTGCTTTTCTCTCGAATCTTGGTTGGTAGTGATTCTCGCGTGCAATTCGTGCGCATCGGGTGTGTCAGAGGGTCGTTAGATTGATGAATTTTGTGGGTGGAGTTCAGCTTGACATTCAACTGGACTGATTGGATGAACTCTACTTTCGTTTTGTAAAAATTGCTTTTTGGTCCCTTGGGCGGGGAGTTAATTTTGGAATTATGGGATTTGAGTATGCTGGCTATGCTTGTGGTTTCATCCGGTGTCGATGATCTCTTGCTTGGTCGATTCCAATGTGGGAAGCGAAAAGGGTTGGTTTTTCCCGTTATTGATTTCAGGGTAGTGTATGGTGTCTGTAAATTGAGTTGTTGAGCGAAACTTCAGTTGGGTTTTGCGTGTTTTATTTATTACGGCCGTCGAAATATTGCCTTGATTCTTTCATCTCAGCTAAAATGGCTGATTGAGATGCTAGATTATCTATATAGCAGCTTTTAATTAATGTTGTGATTGTTTTTCCCCTAGTGGAAAGAGCCATAATTGAGCTTTAAGTTCTAGATATTGCGGAGTAGGTCGTGAATCAAGAATATGTTTTTCTGGTCATGCTAGTCTTTAGTGATTTCAAGGACAATCATATAGTTTACTCTGTTAAACAAAGAACCAGAGACATTGAGTTTTCTCTGAATATATCCATGATGTTTGTGCAGCTACACTTTGGCGATAGTGGAGCGCCAAATCAACTGGAAATTGAACACCGCATGCTGCACACCAGGTGCTTGATGAAATTCCCGAGAAGGGTCTTGCTGTTCTTTGTGGCGGAGAGCTTCCTTACTCATTTGGTTTGGTCCCCTGTCTTCTTAGCAGGAATTCAACAATGGGTCTTGTGGTTTCTGCATCGAGATAATTCTTTTTATCTTCGTAATTGGTTGAAATGATAACCCAAGTGAAGCTATTTATCCCACATGCTCTTTTTCACTTTTCCCTCGTTGAACTTTTTTGGGTGTTCCCCTTTTGAACACCTTTTGCTTTCTTATGCTCTGATATCATTCTCCGGAAAGATGTCGATCGACATGCCTTTTTCCTCTTCTATGATTATGATGGAGAAGAAAAGCATGAAGGTCTTCTCTCTTCAAATAAAAAATCGAGGTTTCTATGTTGAGTTGGACTCTGGTTGAATCTAAGAAAAAGTTGGTGCTGTGAAATGTTGAGGCAAGTTCTCGATATTTTGAGTTTACAGAGAGAAAAAAAAAAAAACCGAAAACTGAAAACCGAAGACCAAAAGTTGAAAACCGAAAAACCGAACCGAACCGAACCGAAATTTCGGTTTGGTTTGTATTCGGTTTGGTTCGATTTCAGTTCGGTTTGTTCCGTTCAGTTTTTCAAAAAAACCGAACCGAACCGAACCGTTGACACCCCTTGTCCATGCTCTCCGAGGATCGGGCCTTCACATGAATTTTGAACTATCGAGGCCGGGTCCATTTAACAGACAGTATCAATTTGGGTTGGCCCAGAGAAAACACCATTTTGACCCTATCCACTAGCCTTGAATCATCTTCTACGTGTCATTCAATTCAGGTCTCTAATTTAATTTCTGTATTCGTTGGGTGAATAGGAGCCAGCGGCCACCATCGAGCCACATCTCAGTCGAATCGAGTATGCCCTGTCAAATGACAATATCCAGTAATATACAACAATCTCACTTTCTCCAATATAAGGAAAAGAAACAATATTTTTTATATTCCACCAATACGGAAGAACGAATGATGAACGTAGATAATTTGTGGTATATATATATACTCCGGAAAAATTCCAAATAAGAACTCGAAATGTGTTCATTTTCTCCGGGAAAACTCTTCGTTAGTTCCAAATTGCAAAATGATGGAATTTATATTAGTATTATAAATTAAATAAATAGCTAACATTAAAAGATAGCAGTATATGAAGTACATATAATTATACAAAAAGAGTAGATTACTGTAATTCAAGTGAATATAAGATGAAGGATTAAATTCACTAAAATAAAGACATTAAAGCTAGAAACAAACAACGGAACTTGATATGGAATTAGAAAAGCAAGACTGTCATTTTTTTTTTTTTTTTTTTTTTTTTTGCTTTACTTTTTTTTTTTTTTGGTCAGTTTTTCGCTTTACTTGGCATGGTACGGAATAATTAGTGCAAATGATGATAAATTTGAAAGAAATAAAATTAGTAAATTAATCTAATAATTAATCTTCTGTAAGTACTGAAGATTTGCCTCATCTTAATTGTGCAGTCTTTAATACTTATGTTGAATTTCAACGAGGTCCAGGAGGAGAGGGGTGGGACCATGGAGACTGACTGTGCAGAAACAAGCAGAGGAAGTGTGACATCATGTGCTTCAAACCAGGAAGGGATCCTGCAGAAAGAGGCAGAGGAAGATGAATAGTTTCAAGTTCAAGAAACGACAAAGCTTTGAGGTTGGGTAGAGACGCGGCTTCTACTTTAGGGAAGGGCACGGCATCAAACTTAGGAAGGGACATAGCTTCAAGTTCACGAAGCAATGCAACTTCGAGTTCAGGAAGGGCCAAAGGTTCAACTTCTGGAAAAGGCACAATATTGAGTTCAGGAAGGGGCATACTTTTAGTTTAGGTATGGGTTCAAGTTCAAGAATGGACACAACTAAAATGGGCATAGTTTCAAGTCTAGAAAAGGGAATAACTTCAAGTTCACCAAGCAGCGTGACTTTGAGTGCAGGAAGGGTCAGAGATTATTCAACTTCGGGAAAGGGCACGACTGTGAGTTCAGGAAGGGGCATGACTCTGAGTTTTGGAATGGGTGGGAGTTCAAGCTCAAGAAAGGACAACTAAAATGGGCACAACTTCAAGTCCAAGAAGGGGCATAACTTCAAGTCACAAAGCAGTGCAAGTTTGAGTACAGGAAGGAGCAGAGGTTCAACTTTAGGAAAGGGCACAATGGCGAGTTCAGGAAGGGCCAAAATTGAGTTCAGGAAGGGGTGCGACTAAACTGGACACAAGTTTAAGATTAGGGATGGACAAAGGTTCAAGTTCCACCTAGCCTCAGATTTGAGACCAATATGTCATAGTAGAACTCTATTTTCCTTGAACAACCTCTCTTTCTCTTGCAGCATATTTTTCTGCAGACTCTTTTCTTTGGTTTTCATTTTCTTTTGAAAGGATCTTCTTTCAAGGTTTTGCGGTCTATTTTAAAGAAAGTGCTAATAAGTTCATTTGGAAATCTGAAAACATGAGCGAGGTACATTTGCTATGATGAATAGTCGTTGATGCTATTTTTAAGCAATGCACGATCAATCTTATAAGTAGGACATATCTCTTGTCCTTCTGTTTTCCTAATTCCAATGCAAAATATTCACTTAAATCTCTTTTTTCGGGATAAATGAACCTGATGATCTAGAAGGTACTTTATATGAAATTTTTGTCTGAATTATTTCTTTATTTAACTCTTCTAATTTCAATTTCATCGATCTACTTTTATTAAACTTAATTTATATTTCTCAATCTTCACATTTACTAGAAAAAAATATCATTAAAAATTTTAAAATATGTTCATTGTGACTTCAGCACTCAAACTTCCTTTTGGATCTTTTAAAATGCCAAATTTTTACTCGCTTGATACATGTACTCTCCGTCATAATTGTGTCAAAGATCATCCTAAAAAATCCTACTGCTTTCGTGGACGACAGAATGCAAGAGAAGTTCATGTGGCGCCGAGAAAACAAGGGCGCCGTTTTGCGCTTTCTCGGTTGCTGAAGTCAATTTGGGGCAAATTTCTAGGGTTTGTGGTTCGGGTTTGCCCTTTCTCTCTCTCTCGGTTCCTTGCCGAATCCATGGCTGTTTAACCAATATATATCCCAATTGAGCTTCGATTCAACTTGGGCGACTGATTGCGAGTTCGCATCGTTCCAAATCCGTGGTCGTTTCTACTGTCTGGTGTTTTTCTGATTATGGTTTTGCCCCCTCTTCGTGCTCTCTGGTTAATTCATTACCAAAGTTTGGGCATTTTTGCCTCTCCAAGAATCCCGTGAAGAGTTTTTTGCTTCATGGCCAGTACTTTATAACCCCTCAAAAATTGCGTTTCTTACTACTGCAACATGAGGTTCTTTCTCTTACATGCTCATTGGAAGAATATATTGCATTACTTGATTTTGTCAACCCTTTAATTTTCTTATATCTTTGGTGCGTCTACATCTTGCCGGCATTCTGTAATTTGATCAGGATTATATAGAGATAAGACTTGATAATTTAGTGCAAATGTGGTAGTTGAATGTACCACTGGGAACTTGGGACTAAGATACTGCTGGTATGAACTTGGTGCTCTCATTGTTGTTTAGAGCTCTGAAAGGCCACTCTACTTGGATTTAATGGGCTTATTTGATTTGTTCGTCAGAACCATTTTGTTGAGCGTATTGTTCTTGTTGCGCTGCATATGATTTTGAATGCCAGGGTAAGAAGATAACAATATATTATGACCCTTGAGCTACAGAGAGGAATGGATGGTTGTCTTGGATTTCTCTTTAGTTATTCGACTAACTACGAGTCACTTTGTTATTTCCATATGTTTCTGTTGCACTAGGCAATGGTTAAGTTTTTAGATTCTGATGATCATATGTTGGCTAGTGGAATGAGGTTCTATCGTTGGAGGTGATGGTTTGTCAACTTTTTGCAACAGATTAGGGATAGATGAGCTAATACATTGTCATTTAAAATAGTTGCTTGTAATGGCCAGTTGAGCATAGGATCAGTTCACCGTCATGTGTTGTTCATGGTGGGTGGCTAGCTCAGCATTATGGCTAGTTTAGTGTTAGATAAGGATATGGTTGCTTTGCTATGTGCTGTGCATTGTTGAATTTAATTTGCTATGCTGTGTTTGAAGGCCTCTGTTTCACATAATTTTTAGTGTTTTTATTAAATCGACCTGTTTTGTTTTATGTTCTGCTGTGCATTGTTTAATTTGAAGTTCCTGTCCAAAAGCATGCACTGCTGGAATTTGAATTGATTGCTTATATCGAGTAGGTTAATGATTGCAGTTTTTTTCAAATGGATTGATCCTAAGTCCTCATTTCATGGCGGAGAAGTGATTTTGGATTGATCAATGAAAAGAAAGCACTGGTAAATAGAATTGGAAGGGTGGAAATTAGTTGAAAGTTTCTGAGGAGAAAGTCCACATTCTTAAAATGTAGCTACAAAAGAGTAAACAACATGACAACAAGATACAAGTAGAAGTGTCTCCATTGGAAACGAAGGTAAAAATCTATTTTGGAAGCAAAAGGGAAAATGATCTATTTGAGAGGGATAGTAGTATTGAAAGGATTGATGTGCCAACCCTGATGTTGAAGTTGGACCCAAAAAAAAAAAAAAATGTTTAGATTAACAACAATGTTATATTAGGGATGGTTGTGTTGTTTGTCCATCTTTTTTGCTTTTTGGTAGTGTAAGTGGAGGGTAGATGTGAGGCAAGACCAATGTTATGATGCAAAAAAGTGAAACTATTTTAAACTGTATTAGCAAATCCAAGTTCAATTGTGTTCAATGCATTAGTGAATCCACATTCAACTGTGTTCAATTGTATGTTGAGAAAGATGGCATGTTCCCTATACTGCATATTCATTTCAAATTCCTATAGTAATGCTGTCATATTATCATGTCGCATAGACTGAAAAGGTAAAGGATTTAGGTCCTTAAGCTTTTAATAACTAAGTTCGTCTTAATTGGAAGGGGAGGGACTTGCTTGGAGATGAAGAAAATACAAAACAGAGCCATCATGCATCCACAAACAGAAAAACTATTGCCAATTATATGCTTCCCATGAGGCCTAAAAACCTCTCTTCACTTAGAACTTGGATGATTACAATAGGAAAAACCAAGTGGACAAGTTGATATGTGGTTCGGAAAATAGGAATGAGAGGAAATCACAACCAACTTAAATGGTGACAATAGAAAAACACCAAGTGGACATTAGCTACAAAGATGGTATATGGTTCAAACAATAGAAAAAAGAGGAAACTTACAACCAATTCAAATCATCCCCATCACTAAACAACCATCATAGCCGTATGTCGTTGTTCCATTAGTCTTTGTAGTGGCTGCCATACCAAGTCGTTCATTCTTATCTCTGTGCTACAAAGAGATTAAAAGAAGATCAACATGCTCCATCTTAGAATCATCGGTAAGACAATTTCACAAGAATCAATACTCCGAAATACTTGCAAACCAAAAAAAAAAAAAAACTTGCAAACCAATATCATGTTGGAACTGAGTAACTTTACATAGTGAATTCCTTGGAAAAAGCTTCATCATATAACTGTGATTTTAAAAGAAGTATCTGGGAATTCTCAAAGTCCAAAAGCACTTGTTTTTTTTTTTTTAACTTTTAAGTTTTTAACTAGGCCACCAATAATTTGCAATTTTGTCCAAAATTAAATGGAATGATTATATTGATAAATTGTTAAAAGTATTATGACTAAATTTTGCTAGAATGAAAAATATACAATTGAATTAGCCTTCATATAATAGGTTCTCATTTTTTTTTTAAATATAATTATCCCATTGTAAAGTCAAATCCTCCAAAAATCATTCATTTCATGCAGAAGTTGAGGGGTTTTTTTTCCCTATCTTCTTTTTATTGGGGGGCCAAAATGGAACTTAAAATTGTCGAGAGCTCTTTATGTGGGATTGGATTTGATTCCAATCTTGGGCTTACATTATATAAGATGCACCAGGCCTTAATAGTATGTTGAAGCACGTCATGCGTCCATAATTCAACATACATTCAAATAACCATTTAAATATGGCTAATTTAGTTTTAAATATTTAGACAATTTGCTAATGTAGTCCATCTAGCCAACTTTTCCGAAAATAATTGCCATGGTCGTCAAGCATCCTAAACAGCATGGCTAACACCCAATTGACACTGATGTGGACAGTTTGAGCAATTTTCAAATATTATATCTTTTTTTTTTCCTTTCTTTCTATATATCTCCTTTAATTTTTATTTTTTAAATGAGGTCGTGGACATTAGGCAAGGACGTTGTTGCCTTCGCCAAGCCCTTGCCAAGATCTAGGCTAGTGCTCCAGGCCCTCGTTTAGGGTTGGTTGGCGACCTCGCTCGCCCGAAATTAGAGGGAAAAAATGAAAGAAAAGAAGAAAAAATTTCAAAAAAGTTCAAAAGATTGCAAAACTTTACCACATTAGCATCAATCGTCCTATGTATTGGCTATGTCACATAAGACAACTGGTGTTGAATAGACCACCATGTTAACGATTTCTGACAAAAAATTGCTGAAATAACTAAATTGGCAAATCATCAAAAAGTATAAGACTCAATTGACACGATCTTTTGATAAAAAAAAATGGCACAATTGAAATGTTTATGACTAAATTGGTTGCCGTACAATAGATTCAAGATTTTTTGGACAATTATTCCGATGAAAATTTGGCATAGGTTTTTTTTTTTTTTTTTTTTGGGTTGGTGTTATGGCACAATTTGAGCGTCCCCTCTTTCTATATATACTGTCAATATTTCCATTAACGATCATTGCAACTCATGCGTGATTCTCACTCTAATTGCTTCACATTTTGATGATTTTCTCTATTCCCACGATTTAAGTTACTCCTAAGGTAATCGCATGTTATGCAATAACTATCCCTTCATTCAAGATTCAATCTATTATGCAATTATTCCAACGCTTAACTCAAACAAGGCAAAGTACCCTTTCCTTACTAAAATCGAAATGGCCAGCAACACACCTCATTTCAAAGTCATGTCATACCACCTCTAGGTGAAATTAAACTGAATAAGCTTTGAATCGAAGTTGGGCCTATTATAACTGGATTCCTTCGTTGATAGTTGAAATTTCTCCTCAATATCTAGGCCACAAATGTTCACCACCAATTGAACTAAACAATAATGTTGTGAAAATCTCTAAAAATGTAGTACTGAAAAAAAAGAAAAAAAAAAAAAAAAAAAAGAGTACCGGTGAGAGCTATATAATAAGAACTATAATTTTCATCTCTCATTTTACTAGTACTTTATCTTACTACATTTCTTATCATGCATCCTTAGAGAAATTATTTCATCATTTTGATGTTGTGCATCCCATGATTGATAAAATTACTTTTGACCTTTAAAGTGAGCCAATCAACAAAGACCAAGTTAGTCTTGGTCATTCTCACTTTTTGCTAGCAAGGGTTCACACATTATTAGTTCATACTACAAATTGTTGAAAACTAGCATTTTCATTTCTCTACTTTTAGTAATATTTTATCTTGCTGCATTTCATATCATGTTTCCATCACTAAAGTTGTTTCATGATGTTGATGTTGTGCATCATGCATTTTGATAGAGCTATTTTTGATCTTAAAGTGAACTGACTAATAAAGACCAAGATTAGTCTTGGTCGTTTTCACTTTTTTGCTAGTGAGGGTTCACACATTACTCGTTCACATTGAAAAATGTTGACAAATATAATTTTCATTTCTTTGCTTTACAAGCACTTTATCTTACTGCATTTCATATCATATTCTGATTGTTGAAATTGTTTCATCATTCTAATGGCGTGCATCACACGATTGATAAAGTTACTTTTGATTTTTAAAGTGAGCTAATCGACAAAGACCAAGTTTGTCTTGGTCGTCTTCACTTTTTTGCTAGTATACATTATTTGTTCATATTGAAAAATGTTTATAACTATCATTTTCATGTATTTGCTTTACTAGCACTTCATCTTACTACATTTCATATCACATTTCCACCGATGCAACCATATTATCAGTTTGATGGCATGCATCACATGATTGATAAAGCTACTTTTGATCTTTAAAATGAGCTGACCCACAAAGACCAAGTTAGTCTTGGTTGTCTTCACTTTTTAGCTGGCAAATTCGCACATTATTGGTTCATATTGAAAACGTCCACTCAAAAACACCCACTTACTTCTAGCCCCACAGTCATAGACTCAGACCCATCTTTTTCTTTAGAGAGAGAGACTTTTCTTTTGGGTCTCACTTAATCTCTATTTTATTGTGTACAGTGGGTGTACAGTGTTGCCATGCACATAAAATATGAGAAAAGTAGAAATTTGCCCCCCAGTGATCCCATCCGCCCACTTTACTCTTTACATCCTAACTCTCACATCTTTGCGTTTGTCTATTATAGTAACCACCAGCAATACTTTCATCTACTTCAAAGATAAAATAATAAATAGAGCATGTGACTGAGAGAGTGCTAACCATCTCATAATAGTGACAATATAATTTGGTAGAGATTATAAGTTCTCTAACAATAAAGTCATTGTTATCACGCATCTAAACACTATTTACACATCTTTCCTCCTCAGTCTTATAGTGTTTTGTCATATAGATTAGAATTGATTTCCTAGATAAAAATGCATGATAGAATAGTTTTTAAAATGCATGTAGTATCTAGGTTAGATAATATTTTTTGGATTGAATTGCATGACGAGATAATTTTCTAGATTAAGATAGGATTCAGATTAGTCCATTCCTAACTAAAATAGATAATGTCTCGATTTAGTTAGATTTTAGATTTTTTTTTTTAATTACGAATTTCTTAAAAAAAAGTACAAAAAAAAATCATGCCCATATAGAATTAGGTTCATGAAATGCATGTCATTTAGTGAATGTTGCTTGATCAATTTAATTAAAATTTTCCGTCATTAGAATTACATCATTAGTTTAATTTAGATTGCACATTTAATTATGCAACAATTTTAATTTCGAATTTAAAAAAAAAAAAGAAAAAAAAACTTAGAGTTAGGGCATTCTTTGCACATCATTGCATACTAGGGTAGGATTGCATGTTTAATTTTCTACTTAGTTATAGTTTTAGATAATTTTCTCTAGGATAGGTTGCATGCTTATTAAGGAAAACACAAAAAATATCGTACTTACGTCATATAGTTTAGGTCATATCATTTCATCTAGATTAGTAGCATGCATTGCATAAAGCTGCCTGTCAATGTGATTGTGTGTTAATTAGAAATCATATCTAGGACCGTTAATGTGAATTTTGATCTAACAAATTGAAAAGAGAATTTCCATAGTGATTTTACCTATTTAACTCACCAATTTCATGTGGAGATTTGTCAAGATGGACAATTCATTGGAGTGATATATAATGCTTAAGAATGCGAAATGAGATGTGTCAGGATGATGAAATGCAAGCCTTATCCTATACACTGTCCCTTACCTATACATTTGTGAGATGAGTGTAAAAGTTCCATATCCACAAGGTAAAGAGTTCTCCCGCAAAAGGTACGATGACCGAAATGATGATGGGCAATTCCTTTCTCTATTCCAAGCACCACAGGTGATCAATTGCTTAACCCTTTTGAGTCACATACACTTGTGGAGATTCTTTTCAAATTACCCCTATCAAGAATCACCCCACATCAGGGCAAATTGAAGGGTAAGATGGCATCATAAGATGAGGAAAATGGAAATAAATTTTCTTGCTTTCACTTGCATCAATCTTCAAGTCGTGTTATTACATTCAATTCATGTGGTAATTTAAGTGTCTTAGGATGATGAAGAGCATTTTTTTTTTCTCTATCCTATATACTTATATCATTTGCATAACCCACTTGAGCCTGCAATTTCATTTTTTTTTAAATCCAGTTGGTGATCATCCCCCACGCTGGGGCAAGGCGAAAAGCAGTTGTTCAAACATTATGGTCTAGAGTGGTGACAGAAGATGAAGACCTCCCAAAAGCCCAAATGTTAAAAGCACCATATGGTCATTCAAATATAACCAAGGGGCATGAAAAAGCAGTGTGCCTGGTAAAAGCAAGGTCAATGCCCATGAAAAAAGAAGTGAAGAAAAAATAAATGAGAACTAAGGGCATGAAAAAGTGGTGTGCCTGGTAAAGGTAAGGCTGATGCCCATAAATGAACAAGAGAGTCATGATAAGAATTATCGGTTGTAAAAAAGTTGTATTTCCAGTGGAGTAATACTTAAAGAGTTCAAATGTTGAGTTTTTACAATCAATGGGGTGCCTTGTGAGGATAGTCCCTAATGGTGAAAAAGAAAATTGATGGCAATGCTAAAATGATCATCAACTCTCACCCTTTACACATATTTTAAGCCTAATGATCCTTTCGTTTCTCAACCCATGAGCTCAACCTATGTTACGTCCCTTACAAAATCTTTTCAGATTATGGCACTTGAACTAACATGGGAGCTCATATGTTTATAAGTATTGTTTGAAAAAGTGTAAGCAAGATTATTTCTTTCTCATTTTGCAAGATTCTTGACTTGTAAACCCAGAAATTATTACAAAATTCTTCTTTCAATTGCCTTTACTCAAAGAGTCCCTTTGTTAAGCCATTGACCAAGCCCGCATTACGGTTCCTATTAAGGGCCTCTCAAATTGGTAAGGTCATACTACTTGCGAGAATACTCAAACCCTTGTTGGTATGATAATAGTGAGATTGAGTGATTCTCATAAAATAGTCCTTCTAAATGAGAGTGAGTGAAAAGATAATTTTGAAATAGATTAGGATTGATTATATATATAGACTCTTAAATAATGTTTGCATATATTGATAATCTCAGTTTTCTTTTAAAAAAAATAGTTTTCTAAGATATGATAGGGTTTAAGTCAAATTAATTCCTAAAACATATTAGAAAATCATTCCTTTTTAGATAGTTTAATTAGTTTTTTTATTACAAAATTTAATAAATTTAATACAAAATATTAGGTGCATGTCAATTAGTTTGCATGTTAGGCTCATTTAATTAGAAATAACTTGTTAGTAAAATTAGGTCATGTAGTTAAAGTGCATGTTTTAATTTCAAGATAAAAAAAACCAAAAAAAAAAAAAAATTGTTTGCTTTGGCATTTAATTATTTTGATGCAATTTGTTTGATTCATTATGTGTTTAGTAATGATTGAGCACCCGTCTGATCACCCTATTGTATGATAGTGATTTAGGTTAAAACCAATCCAAACTGCCTGCAAAAACATTTTTTGAAAAAAAAAAATGGTACCGAAAGGGCATTAGAGAAATCTAATATAACTAAGTCCCCATACCCAAAGTCTCTGATTCGTAGGAGTAAAATGATTCTCCCGTTATTTTACGTAGATGTCTAATCGACTTATCGTAAACTGATTAGTAGTGACTCTTAGATAAAATCCATTTAAAAAAAAACTTGGACCTGAGTTGTAAATTGGTATGGGCTTGGGAGAGCTTAAGCTAAGTTTAAAACTTAGTAGTCCATTAGCCTAAATCTTAGGTGGTGCATCCGAAATTTAGGTCGCGACAAATTGTTATCTAGGTAAACAGAAATGTATCATTTTTTTTTTTAAGAAGAAAACCCAAAAAGGAAAGTTAGTATGGATGCATATAGATGTTTGGGGCCTAGCCAATGTCCATTGCCTAGAAATTCACTACTACATCACCCTCATTGACAACTTCAGAAGGAAGGGATGAGTTTATTTTCTGAAAAATAAATTTGAGTTTGCTACTTTTAATTAGTGAAAATTCGAAGTGAGAACAAGACCATTCTAAAGATTAAATATCTAATTCCACCAATGGTGGTACCCACAATAGCATAAAGTTCAAGGATTTTGTGCATAGAATGGAACTAGAATAACAAGAACAGCTCCCAATAGACCACGGCAAAGCGCACTTGCCAAGAGGACGAACAAGATCTAAATGAGTATTCAAGAAGTATAATTAGAAAGCAAACAAAAGTTGGTAAACAATAAGAAAAGTTGGCAATTAAAACAAATTGGCAAAAAGAATTAGTAATTATAAAAGAATTTATTATTTATACCGACAAATTACTATAAAATCAAGTGACTAGCAGTTTTTCTCGATCAAAAGTCTTTTTTATATGTTTGCCAATTCTTTGAAAAATTTACCAGCACGAATGGACAATCCCTTTTTCGAGAACGGACCAATGGACTCCGCGTCGATTAGGTCCATTTTATAAGACCCTACGTAGGTGCTCTTTATTTCTATCCTTCAAGATTGGTTGCCACTTTCTATTTTATTATATCAATGTGCTTCTTTTCATGGCTAGTGTGAAAAAAAAATGTTTTGAAGAGTTCAAATTTCATCTTCCCCTGATTTATTATCCTAGTACTCAATATGGAACCAGCAAACTAGTAATCAAAGTTCTTATAACACTGGCCAACGCAGCTGAGATCAGGAACGGCGGCGAACGGCGGCAACGGAACAGTAGCTTGATCGTCTCCAGCCCCCTCAACCGATTTTATCTTCTCGAACCGAAATCTGTTAATCTCTCAGTGACGTCACGTGCTCCTCCCGTGCCGTTACAGAGAATCTCTCGTCTCCAGCTACGCAACATCTTCTAGATTCTTCGAGGTTTTACTTCCGTCACGTCTCCCTTCTATCCATCACACGAAAGTCCCTCTCACCCGCATATCTTCCAACCGTATTATCCTTTTTTTAAAAAAATATAATTCCTCATCTCATGCTCTGTTATCGTACAAAAAAATGCATTTGATTTAATATGACTTTTGAGTTTCCTAGATTTTTGCCAATTGTTATGCATGCCTGGCTTTTAAGTCAAACCGAAGTCTCACTTGATTTCCCCTCGAAACATTGAAGAAAAATTATTTGCGTTTCACTACAGAAAAAAAGAGGGAAATTCGCCTTTTCACTTAAAACCAAAACACTGGGTCGGTAATTGTCAATTAGGAGGGTGCACTAACGGATAAAATAAAAATCACGTGGACTATTTCCCTCTTGAATCATGATTGTTATGATAACATCAATACTTTGGTTCTCAATATCTTTGGTCCCTTAGATAGTAAATGCTTAGTAAATGCTTTGCTATCAAATAAATGATGTAGAGATATGATCGAGGGACAATGTAGTGACTTCCTAACTAGTTTTGAAAGCAAGGTCTTGAGCTAATTATGCATGATGGAAGCCTATGAGATGGCAAATACGCCCTGGTAGATTAGAACACTACCGACAAAGCTTCTAGTGACGAAGTTCCAACTATTATAAAAGAATTTCGATGTCAAATGAATAGAAACCTTGTGTTCCAACACTAATTATAGATTTCTTGGTCCTAAGTTATAAATGAAATTGATGAGACTATACCATTTGAAAGTAATGTTTTAATATCAGGTTGCCAATGAGTAAGAGCCACATTGGAGAAAACATGGATGCACCCCGAAATAATAGTATTAAAAAACCAATTACAAATTTTTTGACACGTATTCTTAAATATAAAGATAGATACATGTCATAATGATACCTTTTCTTATGAATAGCTTTCACTGGACCTCGAAGATGGTTGGGTATTGTTTGCACAAAAATAAATTGTGACAAACTGAGAGTAAAATCTCAAATTTTACTAGTCAACTATCACGTGTCATTTAGTTTAATCATTTGATAGAAAAATTTAACAGAAACTAACATGGGATAAATTTGTTACAAGTGTATTAGTTTGGGGTAAATTTGTCAAATGTGTACCCATTTAAGGTTTTTAGTGGTCAAAAAATTAGTTTGGGATAAATTTATCACAGATGTATCAATTTGAGATTTTTAAAGGTATTAACATATTCCCATTGTAGGATTTTTTTTCATCTGACACCTCACAAGAGTTGTTTAACAAAATAGATAGAAGAGAGTAGAAAGAAACGCCAAAGGACAATCATTACTAGTTCAATAATCGATCATGACAAAAGCTAACAAATGTGAAGCTTAAACAAATTTTTTTATATTAATTAAAGGAAAAGTCCAACTAAAATAAGGGAATCAAATATTATATTAAGATATAGCAGACAAACCTGTAAAACTCATCCTTTACTTTTATTCTTTTTGGGGGAAAAACTGATCCTTTATTCAAAAGCAAATCTGATAAAGATTCTAGATTTCCATTCTACGCCAAGGAATGAGGGGTCTCATTTTGGCTTGGTTTGCGTGTGGAATTCTGCTCAATGAATCACTAATGGATTTGCACGGAAGAAGTCGGATAGATCGATGCCTGTGTGAAGGAGAACGAGGCAAACTCTGCCCATCGTTTTCGCTTTAAGATAGTTGGACCGGTTCTCCGCGAAAATAACATTTTTTTTCGTTGAAGAACATTGCGAAAATCTTCAAGCCACAATGTTGAATTGTTGATTTGGTGTTCCTGTGTTTTCTAAGGCGACTATTTCACTCGTCTTGCGTGCACTTTAAGTTGTTTCATGAATCGAAATCTCATGTACTTGATCTGTAAGGACTCCGACAGATATGAATCTCCTGTTAGGTTTCGATGCAACGCTGCTCACTCGTCTTGTAGCTGAGAAATCACTGGGCAGAGGCTTATGAAAGTGAATGCAATATACTGAATAAGAAGCAGATGGGCTAGCTAACTAGCGTGTATTTGGTCCTGAGTAGGACGTTAAACTGCTCCACCCAGCCCTCAGGGGTGCCTCGTGTTGATCTCCCCACAAGGGAGGGAGCGGAAGTCGAGAGGGTATTGGGAAGGAAAACCCAAGAAAATAAAACCCCCTGGGGCGAAATCCTGGCCCCAGTTTGTGGTATACATTAGAACCAGGTATTGGTCCTTAGCATGACCTTAAAAGGCTAAAGGAAGGAAACAGGTGGAGGAACCCGCCCTAGGGTGGGAGCCCCTACGCTGTCCTCCGTATTCCCTCTCAGTCGGGAAGACAAAGATTGACTGGGAATTTGGGGGCGCTCGGTGGTGAAGAGTTAAAACACCACGTCGACATGACAGATCATATGAAAACCTCACGCAAAATCAAGATCTAGAGATATAAATGCCTTATTTCACGCATTTTGACTTGTCTATCAGTGATACGATATACACCAAGTCTTGGCGTGCTACTGCTCATTAGGCAACACCAACAGAGGGCGGACGTTTGAGTTTTTGCAAATGTCTCGACACATAGTAAGTGATACAGCAGACTGCTATTAAGGCGGCCGCTGTTTTAGCCCTTTAATTCAATGATCATGTCCAGGAAACCCCAAAACTTGGCTGTTTTTAAAAAGTGCAGTGAGTAAGCTATGGGGTTTCCTCACGTGTTGTTGCCATAAAAACATCGTTGTAAAGCAAGAGAAACGAGGCTGGTCGCTGTGGAGATCTAAGGTCATTGTGAATAAAGCAGAAAACTTGAAAAAGAACATGTCCCGAGCAAAAAAAATTAAATAAATGGAATTACGAGGGAGGCTACCTGTTTTTTTCCCCCCAAATAACTAATATTGATTGGATGATATCTAAGGTCATTGCCGCATGATATCTCAGGAAAAACATGTCAATAGCGAGACGCAGATGTTCCTAATTCCATGTTTTTGTTCGCCTCATTTGACTTGCAAAGGCACGTATTTAAAAAAAAAAAAAAATTTACTTAACTAGAGAACAGGAAACGAAGACCTTGACTATCTCCACCGCAGATGAACAGTATAGCTGATTCGCAAGATTACCACTCCACGTCGCCAAACTGATCGAGTGCTTCTGTTTGTCGCATTGCTTGATTAAGAAGGTAGTTAGTATGGTAATAAATGATATAGTCATTAACATCAATCAAAAGTCAAGTCGATTGACTTCTATACAAAGCTACTGGCTGCGTAGAGCGGGAAGAGGGAAAATATGGCCCGACAATATACGAGGAGATACAAGGTTTTAAGTGATGATAGGGTATTGTTTGTCGAGAAACGTTAGTTAAAAATAATTAGTTGTCTCAGAAAATCGTCAACCCTATTATAGCCAGGGCTAATCAACAGGTAACAATTGTGAAAGCAGCTTTCTTCTTATATAGGTTGTATTGACATGTGACACGAACATACGACATGACACGACATGACACGTCGACACGTCATTTATCAAAAAAAAAAAATTTCGACACGCTGTGACACGTTATATATTAAATAAATATTTTTATTCTTAATTAATTTGATTCAAATTTATAAATAAATAATTAATTAAAAAAGAACATACAATGAATTTACTAATCATTCAAATTAGTACTTTTATTTTTTAAAATTAATTTTTAATTTCATTTCATAATTTTTTTCATTAAATAAAAAGTCCCCTTGGGGGTCTACTCCCAACCCCCCCCCCCGCCCAAACTCCTTTTTTTCCCTCATCTCTTTCCCTACCCTAATTTTTTTTTCACTTTTTTTCCCTCCCCCACCACCTAACAGGCTTCACTTCCCCCTCCCTCCAACATGCCAAGTCTCCTTTTTATTCTTTTATTTTCCTTCTCAAAACCATAGCAGCGCCTTCTTCTCCTCCTCCTTGCTGACGAAGACTTGATCAAGAAAAGCACCAGCATTCACTGAAGGAGTGGAAAAGGGAGTAATCCAGAAAAAATTTCAGTGAAAAGGGATCGGAAAAGAAGGCGGATCACGTTGAATACATTGAAAGCGACTTCCCAGGGATGGAATGCGCAGTCCCTGTGCACCGAGAGGCTACACACCACCGTGAACTCCTCCTCCTCCTCCTCCCTCTTGTTGCCGCCGCTGCCACCCCTCGACGACGCCCCCCTCCCCCATGCGCGCCTCCCTCGTGAAGTTCCTCCTCATGGCCCTCACCTCAATCTTTGCTCTTTCTCTGGCTGTCTCTCCTTGTCGCGGGCTCGCCTTTGCTCGGCCTTGTCTCTGCTCCCTCCCCTCACCTCCAGCCTCCATTCAGACATGACACGGAAGCACGTGTAACGTGTCCGTGCAACATAGCTTCTCATTAGGAATCCAGAAAAGGGAAAACAATAGACATCGAAACCATATTGCTGATGGTTTTCCACGACTCGAGAACCTAATATGAATTGCAGAATTTTCCTGGATGTCCATAGCGTGCCGTTATGATGTCCTGTCCAATGTTGACAATTCATCCGCGTCCCCAACTTCTACCTTCCCCGGTCAGTCCAGCATTTCTCAAGCCTTATAAATACCTTCCATGCGCAGCTTAGTCTCCAAGTAATCAAGCCGCAGCCACCGTCTCATTTCCAAGTTAATCCCCATGAGGGCGTCAAAAACTCTATGCTTAGGGTGTCTACTCTTCCTCATCGGCATTCTCAAGTGTAAAGCTTGGGCCCAGTACACTTTTGTGGTAAGTTCGAATGAGTGCTCTACCGACATTTCCACATTGTTATATGCATGCAAACAATGGTTGGACCGCGTTGCTCAAGTGTGTGAGATATTACAGGTCGAAGAAACACCATACAAGAGATTATGCAGCACGAAGAACATTCTGACTGTGAATGGGCAATTTCCTGGGCCGACTCTATACGTGCACAAAGGCGATACCATCATTGTTGATGTCTATAACAAGGCTAAATACAACATTACCATTCATTGGTATAAATAGTGTTTCTCAGCTTTTACATTATGAAGCATCGTCTTGAATATAATTCTATAATTAGCATCTGAGTATATTAGTTGCGGTTGTTAGATAAAAGAGACTTTTTATATGTGAAAGTAATTTATGTGTCTTCCTTGTCATCAGGCCAATCCCCGAATTTAGAGTATATAGGCACTCAAAAGTCATCAGGCATAGCCCACCCCTTTTCAAACCATATGAAAAGCATGTCCTTTTTAGTAGATTTCTTTGTACATTACTAGCTTTTTTCAACTACTTTTTGTTACCTTGTTCTAATAGATATGGTTCTTGAGAACAAAATCTAAGCGTCATCCAATGGCTGCTTAAAAATTTGTCCTAATTGAATGGCGGATGATTTTACTATAGGCACGGTGTGAAACAACCAAGATATCCGTGGTCCGATGGACCAGAGTATATAACCCAATGCCCAATACAGTCAGGAGCTAAGTTTAGTCAGAAGGTGATATTCTCCACAGAAGAAGGGACCTCATGGTGGCATGCTCACAATGACTGGTCAAGAGCCACCGTGCATGGAGCCATCGTTATTTACCCAAAAAAAGATTCAAGCTATCCTTTTCCGAAACCTGATGCTGAAGTACCTATTATATTTGGTAATTCACAAATCTGGTTGAGTAATTAATATGTGCTTGTTGGCTAACACATTTTCATAAAAAGGTATAGTGCAATCAAACATAATTGATCTTTGATCATTCAAAATTTTCAAACATAACGATATATGTGCAGGAGAATGGTGGAAGAAACCGATAATGGAGGTCTACCATGAAATGCTCAGAATCGGGGGAGATCCAAATGTTTCAGATGCTTATACTATCAATGGTCAACCTGGAGATCTTTACCCATGCTCAATGCAAGGTCTAAGACGCCATGTCTAAACTCTTCTTCTTTTTCTCATTGTTCTTCAACTCCTCCATGGTTTTTGACAAATCATCAAGTAAAGGCAATAAGGTTGCCTAGTGTGATAGAAATTAATGGTAAAATTTAACTACACCTAATACACCTATTGTTTTTTATTTTCACATATAATTGTCTAGATGCTTGCTTTGTAAGAGATTCCCATAGTCTTTAATGCATGCGTACACCGACATGTAAGGATTTGACCCTTCATCTTCTTGGTTTGGAAAGCCATATAACATTCCAGAAGCTGTTGCCGTCCTCCTATTATCATTTTCTTTTCTTTAATATGAAAAATGTCGGTCTCATTTCTGATGCAGACCCAACTCCCACCAAAGGCTGTTGAACAATAAATTATATTAATTGTGCCATAAATTCAATCATTGTTGGTTTACCATGCTTAGATGGATTGTTGCCCAAATGGAATATTCTAACGGTGGGACTTTGTGGTTAAACTATATTCTAACGGTGGGACTTTGTGGTTAAACTATCTTTGGCTTAGACATTAAATATCGTATCTTCTCTACAGTTTTTCTTCCGTATGTTTGTAATTAGGTAAGGCCTAATTTTGTTTCAGATACTTTCAAACTAAGAGTTGAGCAAGGCATGACATATTTGCTGCGAATAATCAACGCGGCGATGCAAGACCTCCTCTTCTTCTCCATTGCCAATCACAGCCTCACCGTCGTCGCAACGGACGCGAGCTACACTAAGCCCCTAACGAGAGATATCATCACAATATCTCCCGGTCAAACCATCGACGTCCTCCTTAAAGCCAACCAAAACCCCGACCACTACTATATGGTTGCTAGGGTTTACTCTAGTGCTCTCGGTGTGGCTTACGATAACACAACCACCACGGCCGTGGTGGAATACTCTGGAAAGTACACTCCAACCTCGCCACCTCCTTTGCGGCAACTTCCTTATTACAATGACACATCCGCGTCGGTCAATTTCACTGGCAGCCTCCGAAGCTTAGCAAACGAGGAGCACCCCATCGATGTCCCCAAGAATATAACCAACCATTTCATCTTCACGATCTCCGTTAACTCATACTCGTGTCCAAACAATTCCTGCGCTGGCCCCAACGGGACCCGTCTCGCGGCAAGCGTGAACAACATTAGTTTCGTGAACCCCTCAATTGACATCCTCCAAGCTTATTATTACAGCATCAATGGCGTGTTTGGAACCCGGCTCCCCAACTTCCCACCATACGTCTTCAATTTCACGGCCGATGACTTGCCGCTGGACCTGGAGACACCAAAGCGTGGGACGGAGGTGAAGGTATTGAAGTATAACTCGACCGTGGAACTCGTTTTCCAGGGGACGAACGTGGAGGCCGGGACCGATCACCCAATGCATCTGCATGGATATAGCTTTTATGTCGTTGGTTGGGGACTTGGGAACTTTGACATCAAGAAGGATCCTTTAAACTATAATCTAGTGGATCCACCTTTGCAGAACACCATTGCGGTGCCGAAGAACGGATGGGCTGCGATCAGATTTAGGGCGGACAATCCTGGTGAGTTTGAACTAATGTTTGACTTAGACGCTGTAATTGTGTTAATATCTATTGGAATTATCTTGGCACTATATTCTTTTCCGTGCTTGTGTCTTTTAACCTGTGCTTAAATTTAATGTCATACAAAGTCATTTATACAGATATCTACTGCGTAGATAGAAAATTACTGATACTTATTGTGACAAAAATGGGCAGGAGTGTGGTTCATGCACTGTCACATAGAGCGGCACATGACTTGGGGCATGGACACGGCGTTCATCGTGAGGAATGGAGTTTCCCTGAACACCCACTTGCTGTCGCCACCACCGGACATGCCGCCTTGTTGAATCCCCTTCGCTTTTCGTCCATTTCGGGGGAGACCTGATGAAGACACTTATCATCGCTGGCGATTCATATTTGATTTTTTCATGCTTCCCTATAGTTTCGCTAATATACCATCACAATAACCTTCACGCGATGGTATCGATTTGGATGCCAATGCGCCCCGCGGTAGAACTAGTCTTTTCTTGCAATAAGATGGTCGTCTATTTATCCATTTATTAGGATCTGGTCCCACCTCTCTATCTCTTTCGCAATGTTATTACGTAAAGTGTGTTGGAAGAAAGTCGGTGGAAGACGACTTACCTGTTTCCAATGCACAGTCAACAATTTACTCCGGAACGATTGTTAAATTGCAAATGAATCACGAACAAAAATACTTCACGTTGGTCTGAATGCAATCATGAGGAAAACATTGATTTCCACAGCATAAATGCCAATTGTTTTTATCAAGGAGAAATGGAACGCCTTCTTTTTCTTTTGATGGAAAGGGGAAAAGAAAATGAGAGGAATTTCTAAACGTAAGTTCTACCAACCCCCTCAATGGTTGTCTCAGGAGTCTTTTATATGCCACCTTCATACCCTTTCAAATGGTGTCTTTCCATCATAGCATATCAAGATGAAATGGTGCATTCTCATTGCATCCCATCATGGACATATTAATAAAAAACTACATCTCCCACTCGAACATAATGGGCTTGATAGCACTCTATCAAGAATATAAGGCATTCAGCATTCATCAACTTTACAAAACAATTCATAATGGCAAGTAAGCCGTGTGACTAGTGAGTACACTTGCACTTGGGAGATCAAATTATGCATTTGTTAGGAATGACATAATGGCTACAATCCTAACAAGAAATAAACAATAGATGTCTCATAGTGCCCCAGACATATTTTATTATATCAATCCAAGTATACCTATCCCTTAAAGGCTATACTTGACTATTCTAAAAAAAAAAACACCATGTATTTACAATTATATCTGCAACCACAGAAGACGATATAATTGCTCGACCGATAAATACATGTGATAGATGTAAAACAACAATAATTGGCCTTCGCATTGATGTCTCTCTTCATTTCAAAACAACCGCTTTCCTAGATACGTTCCATAAAGCCATATCTATTCATGATCGCCGGTAACATGCTAAAGTAGTAACATTGATCTTTCACTTCGAGAACATAGTCAGAAGTAACATATGGCACAAAATGAGGTAAATTATAAATTACCTCAAGGGTTCACACGATGAATAAATAGGGATAATTTTACTTACCTTCTCTTGTCGGTCGAATAATGCACATGTAGTATGAATTACACACTATAGTGGATTTATCTTTCTATAAGAGCATATGTCATTTATTAAATATATCCACTATACGGATCTTGGCCTAAACATAGTCACATACTTCTCATGTACTCATGTTTAGCTTGAGTACTATATCAGCTCGTTTTCTATAGCGCCAAATTAAATACTCGCATTTGGCATTTATTTGTACATAACGTCTTATCTCAATGTGCTAACTATATCAATTGAGGTGATTGCTCATGTGAGTGAGCCAATCATTGCCTACTGACATACTTTTCAATAATATATGTGTATATATGCTAGTCTCATAATGGATTTGTACTTATTGATAAAACATCAAATCACAAATAAATAAACAAGTACAATATATATGCCCACATATATATAAACCAATGATCTTCTACAATGACATATATCACATTCTACGCAATCTTAGTGATATCCTGTGGGTCAAGAATATGTCTCTAGGAACAACTTTCGTAAATGGATCAACAACCATTCTATTAGTTGAAATGTATTGTAGGATAACTTCTTTCTGCGCTATAATATCTCTAATGAAGTTGTTCTTTATGTCAATATGGTTCGTCCTTTCATGATACTTGGGATCTTTCACATAGGCAATGATTATTTGACTATCACAATAAACTATCATTGGTCTTGGAACCTCATTGACAATGGCTAAATTTTCCAATAAATGTTTTAGCCATATTGCGTCTTACACTACTGTGACAAAACATGCAATAAATTCTGCCTCCATAGTAAACAATGTCGTGCATGTCTATTTTTACTATTTCAAGAAATTGCACCTCCATTGAGTAAGAATGCATATCCAGAAGTCGATTTACGCTCATTCCATGTCTCCACCCTAATCAGCATCTGAATAGCCTAATAGGTATAAATTATTTCCTTGGTAACAAAGTCGATAGTCCATGGTGCCTTTCAAGTATCTCAAGATTCTCTTCACTACTTTCCAGTGTGCTTGACTGGGATTTGATTGATATCGACTCACAAATCCCATGGCATAACATATGTTGGGTCGAGTATACATCATAGCGTACATCAAACTTCCGACTGCACTAGCGTAAGGAACAGTTTCCATTAATTTCTTCTAGAGTCTTAGGATACATCTCAGTATTTAGGCCTTCACCTTGCATGACAGGGATATCAATGGAATTACAGTGTTTTATATTGAAATGTTCAAGAATCTTCATAATATAAGACTCTTGTGATAAAGTAATGAGTTTCCATGATCGATCTCTTTTGATCTTAACTCCTAATATATAAGCAGCTTCTCCCATATCATTCATTTCAAAATTGGAGGACAATTATTCTTTTATGGTGATAACCAAAACCTTGTCATTTTCAGCCACTAGAATATCGTTCACATAAAGTGATAAAATCACAAATTTATCTTCGGACTACTTGACATATACACAGTGATCTTTTTCGATCATTGTGAAATCAAAAGTTGTTATGGCTAGATGAAAACGAAGATATCACTGTCTAGATGATTGCTTAAGGTCATATATTGAGCAATGAAGTTTGCAAACTTTATGCTCTTAACATTTAGTTATGAAATCTATTGATTGTTTCATATAGATTTTCTTATCTAGTTCTTCATTGAGAAATGCCATCTTTACATCCATTTTATATACTTCAAGGTCCAAATGTGCAACAATGGCTAGCATAAGGCGTATTGAGGCAAACCTTACAACTGGTGAAAATGCTTTCTCATGGTCTATGCCCTCTTGTTGAGTATAACATTTCGTCACAAGACGAGTCTTATACTTTTCAATGGATCCATTCGCCCTTCACTTAATCTTAAAGACCCATTTGTTTCCAATGGCCGTACGATGAGAGAGCCTCTTAAATAGTCTTAGGCTCGGCATTGTCTTTTTGAGCAATCATAAATGCTTTCCATTCAATCTCAAAATGACGACGAGGAATACTTTTACGATTACTTTTATGCAATTGAATTTCTCTTGAATTCAATTTGTCAGACGATGTAACACTCCCATTAGATCTTGTGTGTTGAGGTAAATCTTAATTTCTCTCTACAACATTAGTGAGTGTATTCTTAGGATCTTCCATCTCATATAATTAGAAGTCCTTAAGTACACTTTGTTAGCAAGTTAACAATTGCAAGATACAAAGTAATCTTAGGAGTGAGACTTGTCAAGATGTGAATTAAGTATTTTAAGTGCCAAGATGCAATAATTTGTGTATCAATAGGAATTAGTCAAGTTAAATGTCAGCACTATAATATTCAAAAAGAAATTTAAAAATATTTCTATCGATGCCATTTTTTGAATAATTATAGCAATATTGAGAAAATGTTTCACAAGCGACCTCATCTACCCTTAATTTAATGGTTAATGAGAAAGTGAATAGTTACCGTCCCCCAATCAATAGTGGTAAAAACCACTAGCATTCCAATTTTCTTCTCCCCCTCTTAGAAAATGGAATATGTGATGAGATGGTACACCTAGGTAGATAATTATCTTACTTGATGTTTAATTTAAATGTACATCATCACATATTTATATTTGCGCTAGGTTAGATTGTGGGTAAATATGCAAAAAGTTTGGTGCATATCCAATAAATATGTTGTTTGCCTCTCCCATTGAAATTGTTATGTCTCAGGATTCCTTCACAATCCGATTCCACCTTGGAGTAAAAAAGATCAGTGAAGAGTGTTTTGGGTTTGTTCATGGAATAGAGAGAGAAAAGGAAGGTGTCGACCCCAATTCAGTGACATATGAAGGATTGATTGCTGACGTGAAAAGTTTCGGTTTTCATTTCAAGAGAATGTGGTATGAGACCAAGGATCCTTATAAAATTCAAAAGGAGATCGAGAGGGATCAGGACGTAATTGAAATGTTGGACGAGCATGTGGACAAGGATTCATTATTCATTTGTACGTTGAGGGAGGGGTTGATAGTGAGTGGAAGGGAGAATACGATGAGGTGATGATGAAGAGGTTAAGGGAGGAATGGAGAATGAAGACTGGCGTGTATTCCAATGAGGATGGGGCTAAGGGGGACGTTTCATGTCCTAATGAAGACTCAAACTCTGCACCTGTGGGTGGTGAAAGCGAAACTCATGGCAACTCCTTCATTGATGATTCTGAGTTAAGGTGGGGCAATGCTGAATGTTTTGAGGCTACGATGTCAATTGCAAAAGAAGATTTAGACAGTGTTAAAAAACAAGTGGAGCTTTGCAAAAAACCTAGAGATGAGGAAACAATAACTTTGGAGCATTATAGAGAGGAGATTTTTTTGAATACATTAAACAAGGTGCAACATCTTCCTCATTGTGTGGGATTTTTGTTCAATTCCTTTTTAGGCCAAATCTCTTCCTTTCCTTAGCCACACATATATCCGCCCTTTTAAAAGTTGCCATTTTTTGTTTGTTGCACTGTAATTTCTTAGGTGGCTGATTTGTTTCCTTGCATTAGTCACTTATCTCTACTTACCTTTTTGGTGTGGGATAGTCTTAGTTCTTTAATAGTGCTGGCAAACTAATATTATCTCTCTATATATTACTTCATCAAAATTGCTTTCACAGATAACATGCTAGATAATAGATCACAAATTTATTGATTTCAAAAACAATATATGATTTCTTTGTCAACTATTTTTCTTTTTAATTTTGCAATTGACACAATTAATGCACAAATTTAATACTATTCATATAATGAAAATAATTATGAACTAGTTGATTTGATTATTCCATTAATGCGCTTTGAAGAAATTAATGTCCAATTCGTAGTTGTATGAAAGGGAAAAAAAAAACACAAGAACTCATTAAATTTTGCCAAGTGCCGTCACAAGGAAAAACAAATGATGAAGGTAGATAATTTGTTGTGTGTATATATATTTGGTCGGTATGTACATATATATTTAATATTATGATGATTTATCTCCTATGAATATGTTGGTTTCTTCTTGAGTAAACATAATTGGATCATTTGTTTTGCCTTTTTCTTTATTATTTCTATTAAACTATTTATGCAAATTAATGTAGGGCTAATCCATCCACCCGCTGATTAAGCAATAAATGTGTTACACATTTGTTTGCTATTTTGCTGATGCATGCAAATACAGTGGGCTTGACTATTGAGTTAGGACGTAATTTTTATGTCAAAGTAAATTAAAGCACATACTACTAGGGAAAATAGTCATACATTGAGTTAGGATGTAACTTTTATACGAGCAACATATTATTTCACTAAAGACTGACTTATGATGAAAAGAGACTCTAACTAATTTCGAAGCATATCACTTTAGAATAAGGAAGAATACAAAAACATTAACACTTTCATAAACTGATTTAAAACAATCTGTCCCATGGTTATGTATTTTTCATTCAAAAAGTAGATAATAAAACTCATTTTTAGTTATAGAATGCAAAGTAATTGAATTTATACTAGTATTTTAACTGAAATAGATAATTAACATTTGAAGATGGGTAGTACATGAAGTACCATGTGTAACTAAAGTGAAATAAGATGAAGAATTAAAGTTTACTAAATTAATAACATAAATAATAGAAAGAGAAATGAAACTAGATATAGATTTTGGTTAATTACAATTTCAGTCCTAACCTATTGTACGGATTCCAATATAGTCCTAAATATTTCAATTGTTTCCAATATAATTCTATATCTTCCGGCCGATCATTATCGTCTTACATGGCACAATCGGCGATCTGACGTGGAAAAAATTAATCGAAACAGCGTTGTTTTATTTGGAAGAATGTGCAACATATAACAAAATAAAATCGACTAAACCACAAAAATCCCCTAATGAACTCCCCTAATTCACTGACAATGTCCATTTCCATTGGAATCGCCAATTTCCTCAAACGGAACCATAGTTTGCCATCACAATCACCAATTTCCACTCGACTACGTCAACATCTAGAGAAGAGATTAGCTATCTTGAGATTTTGCAACAGAAACGATAAAGAGCGCTCATGTTAGGTGTACATTGAAGTTGACAGCCTTCAATTTTTTTACAAAAACCAGAAGAAAAAGACAAAAAAAGGGTCTAAAGGTAAATATTTCATTGCGGTCTCTCTAAGTGTATTGCCTTTCTCTTTCTTATAATCTGTTTGTATTGGGAGACTATTGCTGGTGCTGCTAGTGAGACCATATTGGCGCATGTTAATGGGATTGTAAGTAGTGGTTTTGTTTGAATTTTTACTTTTTATTGGCTTTTTTGGTTCATTGTGAATTCTCGTCATGTTTACTCAAGAGAACAAGTGCTAAACACGGCAAGAGGCAGAGAGATGATGATCATGCAAGCCACGCCAACACCACAGCAAAGAACTCTACTCGTGGTCAGCAGAGTGGCATTCCCCATCATGTTACAAGGACAACAAGACAAGCAGCAAAAAAACAACCACCAGTTGAAGTAGCAGCACTTCCCATTGAAGCTGTAGGTCCATCAAGAAAGAAGAAAAAGAATGACAGCAAGCGGGCCAATCCTATAAGAAGAAGTGCCAGGCTTATGAAAGGCACAACTGGAGGGACAAGTGATATCGTGCATCTAGATCGATAGTCACCTGGGATGCTTGACTGGATTTGGAGATCATTGTAGTGTGACTTTTCTTTTTTTGGTGGAATCTCGGTTCAGTGAACTAGTATGGTTGGATTGATGACATACTTATGACATATAGCTTGCAAATGTGCTGCTTTTAGAAATTAACACGACTATCTTTTGTGATCCCTCTCTCATTGCAATCTGCTTTCTCTATTTCATTGCTGAATACACATCGGTTGATTAGATGATGTCATACTAGATTGTCTATAGAACACTAGTTTTTGTAAGCCCAGTTGTTCGTGCAAAATTACTATTTTTTTTTTTTTAACACAGTCCTAGCTCCATTATACCAATTTCAAAAATTTAGGCTGACAGAGACGAGCCAACAGGTCACGTGTATGCAAGTCCAGCAATATGTACAAAATGCTCATTAAATTTCATTTATGCAAAACATGTCCACGACTAAAAAACAAGTATTAGAACAGCTCATACGTGCCTCAACACAAAACAAACTCTACTAACATAGTTCATGGCAGACTCAACACATCCTTCCCTTTAACCTTCCCACACATGTGAGCTAAAATAATTGGGGACACTCAACACAATCCATATTGTCTTCAATCTGAATTTGTCTTCCTATAACTTTGCCCCTTCTTATTTCAAACATCGTTCGTGTTTGTTCCCTGCTGCAGCCCTTTTGCATACCACTAGCTTTTGAAAATGGGTTTTTCATTTTGAGAAAAACTATTGATTTGAATATAATCAAATGGCACATCATATTACATAAGAAACACTAAATTAAGTATGATAATTGTTGCCTTTCATTAGTCGGACCTCATTTATTTGGTCCGGTGCTTTAAAAGGCAAATCACGACGCAGCTTTTGAGCGTCCGCCCTGATGAGGAAAGTGATGGGACCAGAAAAATTTTATTCACTTCTTGGATTGAGGAAAGTGCGGAGGAAATCGGCGGTGCCTCAACATTGCACCTGCACAGGACTAGCAGCTGCACCTTATTAAACCAGCAAATATGCCATTATTACCTAAAATTCATTTTGTAAATGACAATGTACAAGGTGAATACAATTAAATATTGAAATAATCTCGCTTTTCTTATTGCTCGACTTGAGCCTGATAACGTCTCAACACATGATTGGTTGATGTGATAATATGTGTAAACAATACTAACAACCTCACTTTTACTCCATTTCTTGAGGGAGGGAAAGGTAAAACTCTAGTTTTCTGGAGTCCTGCCATCTGTCACGCTGTAGACTGTCATATGAAATTGATCGCCTGTTGGAGGAAGAGCATGATCGTCGTCGTCGTCGTCGTCGTCACCATCCGTGGTTTTTGTCTCTGGCAAGAACCATCTTTTCAAATCAGGTTTTGGCCGTCAACGATCAGAAACCTCTCGATCCCTTTCACAACCTACTCCTCTTTTAGTCCACCGTTCGTTCGTCGTCACTTCCTCTTCGGAGTGACCTCTGTTTCTTCAGCAGCAGAAGCGACTGAGGGATGGCTACCATTGCAAGACTGATATCAGTTGGGCTAGCGTTTGCCAGACAATCATACAATGGACTTAACAGTTGCGAATTCGCAAATGCAATTAGTACAGAAGATATACAGCTAAAACCATCAGTAAAGTCGAGCACGAAAGCTTAACCCAAACTCTCTGTAGCTTGCGAAATCATGTGATCTCATGTTCTATGCTCGAACATGACTCCCGTAGCTCTCCTTCAAGCTTATACTTCGGTCGCACTGTTGCCTTCGAATACTTCGTCTGAGATTCTGATTCTTTCTGCTTTCAACAATACTCATTTATGTTACGGCACAAAACCAAATATGACCTGTGGTGCGGAATTTGATTAATCCCGGTGCTCCATGTTTTGGCATTATGGAGAGAGTGACGAGGTTCGGTGAACACTAGGTGTTTGTGAAAATTCCTTGGTGAAGTATGGAGGTGAATACCAGCATAGTGGTCAGCCTACATGGTGCCAACTACAGAACATGGAAAGGCAAGATACTTGATTTGCTTTATCGCAAGGAAGTGCACGGTCCCATAGAGTGACGAGGCCAAGCTTAATTCCACTGACCAACAATGGCGGGCTTTGGCAACCCTGTTTGCAGGAGAATTGGCCTCGCTCGCGGGAGCGATGAATAATTTCAGTGGACATCAGATTGGTCAGCAGCATCTTGCAATCAAGTACAGAAGAGCTCAGGTGGTCAACGCCTGTATCAAGTTGAAATGTTCGGAAGATGGACAGAGATGACGGACATGATGCGATTAGCAATCTGCCAGACTTGGTGCTCCTCCATATTCTGTCCTTCCTGCCCACGAGAGACGCCGTGAGGACAGTGATGGTCCCGGGGTTCCGTTACCTCTGGACTTCTACCTGCCACTTATCTTTCGATCACTGTGCTTACCACAACTGCAAGGAGAGGAAGACTGCTTTTAGAATCGATGAGAGATTCGTGAATTTTACCGACTGTGCGTTAACTCTGCACGAGAACCCCACAATTGATTTGTTCAGTCTTAATATAAACTATGCGGCTGAGGTGGACCCCTATGATCCTCAGTATGAGGGTGGTATGACCGAAGAGACAAGAAGGTCAGACAAAATCGATACATGGATTCGTTTTGCAGCGAATAGAGAGGTTAAGTTCCTCGATTTGGACTTCCTAGGGTGTGCTAGGGAGTTCACACATAATCTTTACAGGTTGCCCTGCATTGTTCTTGGGTGTAGCAGCTTAGTAGAGCTGAAGCTGGCTTCCTGTGAGGTTGGACCAGTGGCCGGATGGGTCCAACTAAGGTCGCTTAGACAATTGTTTATGAAGAAAATTCACTTAACTGACAAAAAGTTGGCTGAAATACTATCTCGTAGTCCATTGCTAAAAGAATTGTCTCTTGAATATTGCTATGGCTTTCGCAATCCCATTTCTGTAGTGCCCCATCTATTGAAGAGTTAAATTTGGAGGGATGCAGTGATTTGAATAAGCTTGATCTTACCTGATCAGATATAAAACATTTAACCATTTATTTCTATGGGGATCTGGAGCTAGTTTGTCCTAATGTAAAGATTCTGAATATTGCTGGGTATATAAGGTATATCAAGGTGACTGATATGTCATCACTGGTTGATACGTCCTTCTGCTACCGTGATTATTTTAGCTATCCATATGGGGAATATTGTGAGTCCAGACTGCTTCTGGAAAAGCTCAGCTGCAGTCCTTATTTTATACCATGTGATTCATGTACACTGGTATGGTTTCCCAGCTGTTGCTCTGGCCTAATTTGTCTTGGCTTTGAGGCACTTTTGAATGATTTGGGTTCTGATCCTTCATGTAAGGAGTATTACTATTTGTTTGATAGAATATTCTCACATTTCAACTGTCCTAAAATTTGTAGAATAGAAGTTGGGTGAACAGATTTTGAACGGGTCTTATTTGAAATGGACAGTGGCTGTGCTGTTTCTATGTTTCAGCTTCTTTGTCCTACTGCTTTTTTATGCTTCAGTTCATGAGGTAATGTCCTAGATGAAGAGTAAAAGAAAATATTATTTACTTAGGCTGGGTTCTTTTATTTATGCCCACCTAAACTTTTATACAGCAGCCTTCCTTGCATCTGCTGGCCTATGAACTTTGAGTAACTGTAAACTTTATCCATAACCCATTCATGTAACCAAAAACTACAGCTTGTTAGGTGTCTGTCTTCCTTGTGTCCTTCTTTGCTTTGTGCTATTTTGTGGACGATATTGTTTTTCACTTCTTACGTGAAATTTGTTACCATTTTAAATGTGTATGTACATGCTCTTGTGATTTGCCTTTCTAAATATTCTAAATTGTCTCATTAAAAATTTCTGACAAGACTGATTTTTTTTTTTTTTGGGTCAAGTACAAGATCTGAATTGAATGGTATCATATAATTTCATTTCAGTCAATCCATACATACACATGCTCTCGAGTGCCCACAATGTATGTCTGATACTAATTTTCATTCAAAATCGGTCCAAGTAATTCTTTTTAAACCTGGTATTGACTAAATGGGAACAGACAAATCAGCCATGCCCATCTTTCGCCTGGAAGTATGTGACACTTCTACTGCGTCTGAAAAAGTGGTACCTCCCTGACATTTCTAGCTTGTTGAAGAACTCTCATTTTCTTGAGACACTCACTATCTATGTTTATCCTGGAAGAGATGAAGATGAATCCGAGGTATAAATGCTTGAACTGTAACATTTTGGTGGCATATTAGAATATGGAATTAATGGACATTGAAAAGTTGCCTTAAATTTCTAGCTTGCCAAAGCAGCGTTGCAGCTTGCATTTGAGTTCAATGGCTTTAGTTACTGAAGTTCAGTGGACGACACATTTCCCTGCCTCGAGCACCACTTAAGCATGTTAAGATATATGGTTATGTACTGGAGCCTGATGTCACTGACCTCATTGAATTTCTACTTAAGAATGCACAGGTCCTGGAGAAGATGGAGATTCCCGTTGTTTTTTTTTTTGGAAACCAAACCAAGAAGACTCTGAATCAGCATGTTCAGTTCAACATTTGGGGGGACCGGTCCAACTTTGTATTTTCTTTATCGCCTCCTGACACAGGTTGTTTCCGATGAGACTTTTCATAGTAACATGTCCATCAACTATCAATTGGAGTCAGAGTGCTTCTCAAGAAGCTGAGTAGTGTGCGATTTACGCCATACACTTGGTGTATACTGGTATGGTTTCTCTGCTATTGCTTTAACCGCATTTATCTTGCTTTTGAGGGACTTCAAAATGATTCAATTATTACTCCTTGAGCAAGAAGTAATACTCTTTGTTTGACTGATTTTTCTCAGAGGATTTTGAAACTGGGTAAAATGTTCCATCTATTTTGGTCTCTTCATTCTTGTTGTCCTGAGAGTATCAATTGATGAGGTAATACGAAGAGGTACTAAGGAAAAACTATTCACTTACACCAGCATCTGTTTTACTCATCCTGCCCTTAAACTTGTCATTGCATGCTTCCCCCCTCATGTAACTCAGACATTGTCGAGGTTTTTTTGTGTTTGTTTTTTGCATTGTCATGAACATGTCTTCCTTTTGCTAGCATTTCGTATTTTGTGGTCTCGTTCATTAATATATTCTGTCATTTGCAGCCATTCAAAAGAGTACGAGATCGGCTCTCTTGAATTATTTTGTAATGTTCCAAATGCGTAGTTTAATTTGGTGGCTTGAATGTATTGAAGATTAGGAAGAAACTGTACAATCTAGATCTTCCTTCACTAATACGCTTTAAGGCATGTTCATTGCTTTGTTCCAGTGGTGTAATTTCACTCTCACTTGCAAAATTCTTAATCTGCCACATCCCTTCCCTCTAGATTAACCAAAATCAAACACGCTAAAAGTTGATTTCAAGTTGATGCTTTTGACTGGTCAAAAATATATAAAACAATGTTGTTGAAGCCAGTTTATGTTCTCACGGTCCTAATTAAGTTGAAGTGACCGACTTCCTGTCCTATCAATCTAAATAATTCTTTCTTCTATCGAGTATTGACTATATGGGAATTGATTGACACAACTGCCATGCCCATTATTTTCATGGAAGCATTTGACGCTTGAACTAAGTCTAACAAAGTAGCACCTCGCTCGGACTTCTAGCATAATTAACTTCTCACACTAAGCCAAACTGTTACATAGATAAGATGAAAAAAATAGGCGGTAGCCCTAAGACAGGGAGATTTGTATTATGCTTTCTTGCATCATAGCTAGCATCCGTCAACAATTATTGGTTCAGTTACCACCGGCAAACTCTATTATCACTGGTCAAGTGTATTCTATTGTGCAATATTCAATTTTTCGCTCTATAATCTTGTTTTGTCTCATTTCTTGCTGGCGTCATGTTTAGGGGTGTGCAACAGGTTTAGTCCAACTCCAGCACCGGCTAGAATCGGTTCTATTCTTGGCTCCAAAATCCTAGAATCCGCCATTACTATTTTGTTTGGTCCCCGGTTCCTTCTTAGAACCACCAGTTCGAATCAAAATCTATTGAAAAAAAAACTTACTATCGTCGGAAGAACGTTGCGTAGAACAAAAGAAAACTCAGACCAATGATAAATAGGAGAGTAAAAATTGCAAGTACATAGGAAAATTACAGAAAAATAATGATAATAGTCACTAACAAATCACAATGTATATTGAAGTTGCTTTAAAGGAATAAAATTGCGGCAACTTCAATGATTTGTAAATATTTCATTGTTGATAAATAAGGTGCTACGGAGTCATATAGTTTTATTTATAATCAATGAAATCAACAGGACTTGTTTATTTATTTATCTAAATATTTCTTTAAGTGATGGTTATGCTTGGTTACACAACTTCAAGGTTAGGTCTTAGTGCTGAATTTGTACTCTGTTACATTAGTCGTCCATATGAAAGTTGTTAAATTGCCAGCTTGTCGTAGAACATCGCACTTGATGCCTACCTGCTAATGAATGGGAGTACTTGAAGCGAATGAAACGAAGATGTTTCATGGATGGATCATCCGTTAATTTTAGGGCGAAACAAAACTGCAATTTCAGTTAATTGGTTTGCTTGTCATTGCTTCTGCCTGGTGGACCTCCATCAATTGCTTTTGAGTTCCATTCTTTACAAGGGATAATCAAGATGGCGTCATTTTGGATGATTGACAACTTAATCGCACTTATGGACGACTAAGGTAAAAGTGGCCAAAATTGTCCCATGGTGTGCCTTTTTTGGAACATCTGATAATTGTTTAGTGGGTGTATATGTACGTGTGTTCTCTTAACGTTTTGGAAATTCTTTTGCCAAAGTTGTACTAACCAAAAAAGCTTGTGCCTTCTTTGATAATTAGCAAATTAAGATAAAAGGAACCTAATCTGCAGCCCTTGACTCACGTGGAAGTCTAATATGGTCTAGGTAAAGAGGGATCGAAATGTCAAAACTGACCAAATAGTAGAAAATAGAGGCAGAGGAGGTACGACCACTGACCAGAGGTGCTTCAAGCTCAGGAAGGGGTCCCGCAAACGGAGGCAGAGTAAGGGGCATAGTCTCAAGTTCAGCAAAAGGGCACGGCTATGAGTTCATGCACACAGAGGTTCAAGCTCGGCAGGAGCAGAGCCTCAGATATGGAGGTCCTGATGAGAACAAGGAGCCTCAGATGGGGACGAGCATTGAAGCATTTTGTTCATTCCAGTGCGCGAACTAGTTGATCATGGTCTCGTCAGATCTTAAAAAAACGTCAAATGTCGGCGAATGGATGGATCGAGTGAATGTATTATGGCAACTTGGGTTCTTCTGTTGGACTCATGAGCGGCTACTCTTTGGTGTCATGAAATAGAGCCCTACCTGACCCAGTGACACTTTGCCAGTCCAAGCAAAGCTACGCAAGTACTTAGATTCTTAGTCTGGCGCAATGGTTTTTGGTGAAGGATAAACTTAAGTCTTTTTTCCTGGTAGTTTCTCTTAAGACAGGTTATGCAATAAGACTTCAGAGTAAATGTCACTTGTGCAGACTTTGCGGATATCAACGACAGTTAGTACAGTAGCTGGCAGATCCACCATCTTTCTACACACAGCTCATTCTTGGAAGCAAATCAAACCTGTCAATGTGAATTTGAATGTTCCTGAGCCACAAATGAACATAGATCCTAGTCAACTCGCTTAAATCTATCAAGATCTGTGCTGTCCAAAATTGTTACTTAGTGTTATTGATTTGATGCATCATGATTTACGTTGAATTAAGCCCAAGAAGAGTACAATAGAAAAGAAAAGGCACTTGGCAAATTTAACTCATTTGCCGCCGGGAAAGAAGATCCGCATATGTGCTGCCGGGCGACCGCCACATCACGGTCAAGCAAAAACTAGTGCTAACCTAGTGGAGGAATTAAATTATATGCTTTGATTTGGTTTTATTACTTCTTCCTCTGTGCACATAAATCCAACTGACAAAGTATAGCAAGAGTAAAGAATTACAGGGCAAGCAGCTATCTATACCTTAAGCCCATCAAATCCCAGCCCAAGTTTTCTGTCTGACCGACACATGTCGCCTGCTTCGATCGATACTAAAACCTCACTTAAATCCATTTCTTGAGGGAGGAAATGTGACTCTCAATCTTGAATTTTTTTCGGGAGTCTGCCTTCTGTCTCCTTCAGTGTACTCTTGAAAAGAGGGGTTCCTTTTATCCCTTTTGAAGAAACAAAACTGTAGCAACTTCAATGACCGTAAATATTTGATTGTTCATAAGTAATGTGCCGTTTCGGATTCATATAATTTTATCGATAATCAATGAAAAATCAATCAACTTGTTAACTTATTTACTTAGATGTTACTTAGGTGATGGTAAATTTGGTTGCATCACTTCCAAGCTAGGTTTGAGTGCTAATTTTGTACTCTGTGATCTTAGCCGTCCATATGAATGTTGTTAAATTACCAAGTCATTGCAGAAAAGTGGCATTGATGCCTACCTGCTTGTAGATGGAGTTTTTGATGTGAACAAAACTAGTTCTTATAGAGAGAAACAAAACCGTTATTCAAGTTCCGTTCATTTCACAAAAAATAATTTCTAGAAAAATGTTTTTCATATTTTTCATGTTTGTTTTTTATACAAAAAAAAAAAAAAAAAATGAACTAGCCAAGGAAAACTTTTTCCACTATTAAAAAAACATTTTCAAAAGTGGGAAAATATTTTCCACTTTTCAAAAGTGAAAAAATATTTTCCATAACTTCTTTACATCACTTTCTTTCACCAAACATATTTTAATTTTATTTTTATATTTTGTTTTTCTTTTTTTTTTGAAAATGAGCTTTTAATTTTCTTTTTCTTTTTTTTTTTATTTTCTTTCTTTCCTTTTCTTTTTCTTCCTTGGCTTTAACCGGTCCCAACCGCAAATTAAAAAGTAAAACATCAATTTTAAAATAATAAAATAATAATAATAATAAAAATTATTAAAAATGAGTATATGCAATAAAAGATTTTCCTTATTGTACGGCGGAAAATATTTTATGATTTATTTTCAAATTTCAGCCTAACATCAGAAAATATGGTTGTTTTCTTCGAAAATGACTTCCTGAAAATAATTTCAAAAACGTCACATTTTTTACGAAAAAATAGAGCCATAGATTATCCGGTTTGCTTTGGTGTTGCTTCTACTAGGTTGTGCTTATAGATAACAAAGGTAAAACAAAATTTTGCCAAGGGCAAATATATGAAAATTGTCCATAATGGGTGTATAAGTACACGTGTTCTTTCATGTGCCTTTCCTCCGGACGTTTTGGAAATTGTTTTTGCCAAAGATTTTTTAATTTTTTAATTTTGGAGGATATTTTTGCCAAAGTTATCCCTCTTGGAAAATATTTTGCGATGATATCTCCTCTGGAAAAGAAGGAAGTTTAATCGTCTGACCAGAAAGAAAAAAAGAAAAAGAAAGGAAGTTTAATCGTCACGGCCTTTTTGCTCTCTCCTTCGATTGAAAACAAACAATGTCCGCACGATTCCCATTACTCTCCTCCGTGCAGGGACTGAACTGGAGCGACGAACATGGAGGCCAACTTGATTTTTTAAAGCAGTCCGGGTTGAATTTGTACGCTAATCGCATGCAACGTCAAAAACAACGGGTTCAATCTTCTGCCACTACCTCCATTTTCCTTTAGGTACTTGAATGACTACCTTCTTATCACCGGAGATTGGTTTGTTGTTATGTTCCACACCAACCGTTTGTCGAAATTCCTGAGTAGCTTCATTCGAGGAAACCCCATTTTGTGTTTGCTCTTTTCGGGTTTTACGTCCAATATGTTGAGAGCGTCTTGCAGGAGATCAACAAATTTTTTTTTTTTTTTTTTTTTTTGGTCGAAAATAAGGCCCCTGTGGGTTAGTGATCCAGAGTAGGGAGGAAGAGAGTTTTCCGGGGATAGGTTTTTGGCAACCCAGTTTGGATTAGCGGAATTCAGACTGGCCGGCGGCATCTTGCGATCATCCACAACAGGATATGGGGCCCACGGGCTTTCTACTTTTCCGAATTAGGAGCTCCGCCGCAAATATACCGTCGGTCTCTATCTCTACAAAAAGCTGATCCGCTTTCTCCTTCTTCAAGTACAGACGGCTAGGGTTTCGTTGGTCAACGCCGTATCGAGTTGAAACGTCCAGGAAGATGGACAGAGATGACGGACGCGATGCGATTAGCAATCTGCCGGACTCGGTGCTCCTCCATATTCTGTCCTTCTTGCCCACGAGAGACCCCGTCAGGACAGTGATGGTCCCGGGGTTCCGTTACCTCTGGACTTCTACCCGCCACTTGTCTTTCGATCACTGTCCTTACCACGACTGCAAAAAGTTGGAAACTGCTTTTGAAGTGGACGACAAATTCGTGGATTTTACTGACCACGTGCTGACTCTGCACGAGAGCCCCACGATCGATTCGTTCCATCTTAATTTAAACTGTGCGTCTGAGGTGGACCCCCATGATTCTGAAAATGAGGACTATATAACTCCAGAGAGGAGAAGAACGTGGACCAAACTGGATACGTGGATTCGTTTTCCAGCGAGGAGAAAGGTTAAGTTCCTCGATTTGGACTTCTCGCGATGTGCTAGGGAGGAGCTCCCACGTATTCTTTATTTCCTACTTAATCTTTATGCGCTGCCCAACATTGTTCTTAGGTGCAGCAGCTTAGTAGAGCTGAAGCTGGCTTCCTGTGTGGTTAGACCGGTGGCGGGATGGGTCCAACGAAGGTCGCTTAGAAAATTGTTTATGAAGAAAATTGACTTAACCGACAACAAAATGACCGACATCCTATCTGTTAGCCCGTTACTGAAAGAATTGTCTCTCGAAGATTGTTATGGCCTCCACGAGCCCAAATTCTGTTGTGGCCCATCCATTCAAGAGTTAAATTTGGAGAGTGTGGAGGTCTTGAAAAGCTTAATCTTACACGATCATATATCAAACATTTAATTATTGATCACTACGAGGATCTGGAGCTAATTTGTCCTAATCTGAAGATTCCGGATATTGCTGGGTGTCTAGATTATGTCAAGGTGACTGATATGTTATCACTGGTTGATACATCCCTCTGTTTTGGTGATTATAAAATATTTTCGCCTGGAGAATATTGTGAGTTCAGACTGCTGCTGGAAAAGCTCAGCTGTAGTACTTATTTTATGCCATGTGATTAGTGCATACTGGTATGGTTTCTCTGCTGTTACTCTGACCTATTTTGTCTTGCTTTGAGGTACTTTTGAATGATTTGGGTGCTGATCCTTCAGGTAAGGAGTATTACTATTTGTTTGATAGGATATTCTCACATTTCAACCGTCCTAAATTTGTAGAATAGAAGTTGGGTAAACTGATTTTGGATGGGTCTTACTTGAAATGGACAGTGGCTGTGCCGTTCGTCTGCTTTGGCTTCTTTGTTCCGTTGCTTTTTTTATGCTTCAGTTCATCGGGTAATGTCCTAGATGAAGAGTAAAAGAAAATATCATTTACTCAGGCTGGGTTCTTTTATTTATGCCCGCCTAAACTTGTATAAGGTGGCCTTCCTTGCATCTGCTGGCCTATGAACTTTGAGCAATTGTACACTATTATTATCCACAACCCGCTCATGTAACCGAAAACTACAGTTTATTAGGTGCCTGTCTTCCTTGTGTCCCCGATTGTTTTCAATTTTAATGTGACATCTATCACTATTTCAAATGCGCATGTCCATGCTCGTGATTTGTCTTTCTAATATTCTACATAATCTGATGAATTTCCTGATAAGACTCTGAATTCAATGGTATTATACCAATTCATTTCAGTCGGTCTATACATACACGTGCTCTTGAGCATCCACAATGTATGTCCAGTACTAATTTTCATTTAATGTCGGTCCAATTATTTCTTTTAAAATTAGGTATTAACTATGTGGGAGTTGGCAAATCAGTCATGCCCATCTTTCGCCTGGAAATATGTGACACTATAAATGCATCTGAGAGAGCAATACATCCCTAGCATTTGTAGCTTGTTGAGGAACTCTCATTTTCTTGAGACACTCACTATCTATGTTTATCCTGAAAGAGATGACAACAAAGCCAAGGTACAAATGCTTGAACAGTAAAATTTTATTGGAATCCTCAAACTTGGAAGTGACGTAGATTAAAAAGTTGCTTTAAATTTCTAGCTTACCGAAGCAGGGTGGAAGCATGCATTTGAGTCAATGGCTATAGTTACTAGTTCAGTGGGCGGCACATTTCCCTGCCTCGAGCACCAGCTTAAGCATGTTAAGGTACATGGTTATGTACTGAAGCCTGATGTGATTGAGCTCATTGAATTTCTTCTCAAGAGTACACAGGTCCAGGAGAAAATGGAGATTTCTACCGAGAAGACTGTTGTTCTCCAATGACATTGGTCGTCCATCAAAGGATTATTGTACATCGGATGCGCTGCTAGAGTTTTCACAGAAGTTGTTAGTTTCCCAGGGGCCTCAACACGTGCAGTATTACACCTGGATTAGATACTGGTATTGGAATTGTGTTTACCCCATCCTTTTGGACAAACCTTGATATTTCTATGTCAGGCATGTCTTACATCTAGTAGACTGACCGTCAGTGATAATGAGAAGAACCTTCTTCAGGTGACCTCCTCGAGGCACTTTACAAAAGTAGTCGGCCTCTATGATGAATTCGCCCGTTTGCCTCAAATCTACGAATTTGCCACATCCACGACTCGGTACAGGCAGCTTCATGAATAGTTTGATGGTGGATGTGCCCTTTTTTTCAAAGAATGTTTCTCATAACAGGTTTTCTTTTCATATTCCCAGCTCTTGCAAATAGTTTGGCTAAAATTTTTGCAGTATAGATATACTTGAACAATCTATTGACACCAGTCACAAGCTGTTCATTAGTAGCCTTCGCTCTTGCGGCTGCTGTCTCTCTCTTGGTTTTTCATTTTAGTGGGTGCCAATTTTTTTGTTGTTTCACTTTTCAGTTTTATCTACCATTTCCTTATCTTTCGAGGAAGTCGATGCAGTTCAACATTCTCGAGTGCTGCCCCCGAATAATTAGTATATCGACATCAATATCAATACAATCCTAATCTACAGTGTACCATAAAATATGGAGTTGTGCAGTCCTCCAAGCACGTATCTTTTCTTAATGTCTACCCGAAAATTGCTATCATATGTGCTCCTCTCACAAATTAACAAGATCATTTTGTCCCTTATTTGATGAGTGAGAGTTCTTTTTTCTTTATAAATAAAAAGAAGTGGCATTCAAAAACATATATACTAAAGCTCTAAATGTTTATTCAATTTTGAATCCAATTTCATCAAAATATTTTCATTTTTTTATGCCAAACTAATTCTAAACTAGAATTATTAAAATCTAGTAAAACTACTCAAAATCTACTTTCTAAAATTTTCCTAAATTTTTTATTTTTCATTTTTCCAAAAAGTGAGACTCGAATCGATTCAAGAGATTGGACCTTGTGCCGATTGTATAAAGACGAGCATTAGGTCATGTTGAGCTTTTCTAAAATGACATTATTTCTCTTTTGTTCACGGGAGTAAAAAAGTAATCTTTTTCTGTTTCTTATTTTTATTTCAAATCTATGCCTTGGCCACTAATTTGTTCTAAGGAATAGAAAAATTAGCTAATATTACCAAATGGAATTTTTTTTTTTTTTTTATTCTAGGAAACAAAAGAATAAAAACTTAGAGAAATAGAAACATTACTAAACAGGGCCTAAGTTGAAAATGGGTGGCACTTAAATGTATATTTTGGAAATTTTAGCATCTATATGTCCCCCAATGCCAATTTGTGGCACTTGGGGTGTTCTTTGTATAAATTGGCACAAATGCAGAAAAAGTTTATGACTTAATTGAAAAAAAAAAAGTTTATGATTGAATTGGTATAATTACAATAGATTTAAGACTTTTTTTATAATTTTCCCAAAGAATAATGCCCCTTCATGCTTATCACCAAGGAAAAAAAAAACAAAAAAATTAAATGCATGTACCTGAAATTCATTGAAAATTAAAGAGGTGGAGGAGAATTGTTTGTTTGTAGATGTGATGTTTCTAAGAGGAAAAATTCTGTGAAAAGATGTTTGTGGCCTCCTCTTGACCGGGGATCGCTCTTTTTCATGTGCACGCTCACAGATGAGTCCTTCTTAATGCCTTTCCGGGCTCCCGCCACCTAAAGCATCAATAACTCGACGCCGCTCCAGTGCATCCTCCGCGGAATCATGATGGAGGTGGAGGTGATGGTGATGACTCGAGGGGTTTTGCCCACAAATTGGGGCTTTCGATTCCACTGAAGGACGAACCTGGAAGGGTCTGTTCTTGACGGTTGGTGAAGGCTTTTTACCTGATTGCTCAGCGGATATAGTTGGTGTGATTTTTCATTTTTCTTTCTTTTTCGAAAAAAAAAAATAAGCATCAGGTGAAAGCAGGAAGAAGATGAATTGAAGAGATGAAGAACGAAGAAGATGAATAAAGAAAAAAAGAAGAAAAAAAAACATGTGAACAAAAATGCCCCCATTATGGTGGCATGAGATGCACATGCTTTGCCAGTCTCTTAATTGGAACTAAATTGTCATTTGATGCTCTTTTTTGAAACAATAACCTCACTTAAGGTCCCTAATTGAATTTTTTTCCCAAAAAATTGGTCAAAGTTTTACATTATTATTGTTATTATCAGCATTGGCGCTGCTACTAGGTCACTTCTTCTATAGATGTCTTAAGGATTTTTTTGTCAAAGTAGTCAACTTTTTTAGATTTCATATTAATATGACTAAATGATTCACTTCAAGATCAAAAACTTTAAGCGAAACTCTTATCTTTACATGCCTGACTGCACTCTCCTTCACCTACTCCTCTTGATTTTTCTTTTTTCCCATATTTATAATTTTTTAAGATATTGAAAACAGTTTTTTATATTATAATTGTCCCACAAGGTGGAAAGTCAGCGTTAAACGGCCATGTCAACATCTCCATTTATTATTTAATAGAAGGGCCAATTATGTTTAAAGGGAATACAGTTTGATTATTACAAGAAATTTAAAAAGACAAGCATTAGAAGTGTCACAATCCCACATGACCCTCTTTTCTTTTTTTCGTTTTTTTTTTTTATCAAATCCTCTTTTCTTTAGGGTGCATATGGTAATATTTCTATTACCAAAAACAACTTTTGTTTGGAAATAGTTTCATTTTATTTCTATTCTCCAAATAAATTTCTGAGTAAAAAGACACATTTTGTACTTGCATAAAATTTTTATTCTTGAAATAAAAAAAAAAAAAAACAAAATTGCGTTTAGTACGACTTTAAGAATTTATATTCCTAAATTTTTTATTTAATTATAAAAATGTCAGTGGAGACTTAACTATTCATGTTTGGATAAGAGTGGACTTTTGTAAGGATTTAACTAATCAAGATATTCTAATATGGTCTCAAAAAATCCAATGTAATAATTAGTCAAAGATGGATGATTGGTAATAACGGCAAAGAGTCCCACTGATTTAAAACTCATAATATAAGATGTTGATAGCAAAACTTTAGGCATTACAATAAACAAGTACATAGATATTTTGATTTTTTTTAGCTATAAAAAGAAGAGCAAATGTTGCTTGGTGGAGTAGGCAAAGACAAAACAACTAAGATGGTAGCGACCTCATCAAACCTTCAAGTAAATGACATCAGAAATCCATGGAAGCAGAGGTTTATTCAACTACTATAAACACAAGACAAAATAGTTAAAGCAAAAGACTTGTTCAGAGCCATCTAATTTTCTATTAAAATAGAATTGCGGATGATCTTAAATGATGTCTCCAATAGAATCTTAAGGGAAGAAAACATCTTTTAGCGGAGTCATCAAGCTATTGCGACCTAACAATGTCTTTAAAAGAAAACAAAATTCAAATATCCATATGGTAAAGCCCTAAGAGCTAATTTATTCAATTTTGAATCCAATTTTCATCAAAAGATTTTCACTTTTTTATGCTAAACTAATTCTAAACTAGAATTAACACTTAAATCTAGTAAAACTACTAAAAATCTAATTTCTAAATTTTTTCTTAACTTTCTGAATTTGTTTTATTTTTTTGTTCCAAATGGGGACCTGGATCGAGTAGGAAACTCTGTGCAGATGTAGGTCTCACCCGGACCTTGTGTCGATTGTGTAAAGACTAGCATTAGGTTACGCTAAGCTTATTTCCCTAAAATGATATTTCTCTTTTTATTTCTGGGAACAAAAGTAGATTTTTTTTATTATTTATTTCTTATTCCTATTCTAGATTTATCCCTAACCACTTTTCTATTCTGGAGAATAGCAAAGTTAATTGACATATACAAATAGATTTCTACTCTTTTTTTTTTTTTTGGAAAAAAGGGGAAAAAAGAGAAATAGAAATGTTACATGCAATTGATGCACATTCCATACATAAAAAAATTAAATTATAAAGAAAACGCACGACTCTTTTCACCTTAGAAGAACCAAACGACATGGCGTTGCTGGGGGGAAGGAAAGAGCGCTCGCGCTTGGCAGTGAATGTGCCGAACATGCGGCATGTTTCATCCTGCTGCACCGTCTCCCGATGCTCAAGTGCTTCATCTGTCATCCAAAATCTCTCTCTCTCTCTCTCTCTCTCTCTCTCTCTCTCTCTCTCTCTCTCCTTCTTCCCAAACCCCCCCCTTCCTTCCTTCCTCCTCCTCCTCTCTTTTCTTTCTCTTGATTTTCCTTTTACTTTTTATTTAATTTGTTGTTTATTTTCAAGTTCTTTTTTAAAAAATTAAAACAATTTTTATATCATAATTCCCCCATAAGGTGCAGCATCAACATCTAGTGATGACATCGCATCTCCATATATAATTTTAAGTGAATGACCAACTCGAACAAGAAGTATGCAAATAATATAAAGTTGAGAGTTCTTTACTGCAAAGGAAAACTAAAGTCTGATTGGCCTTTATGGTCTCTCAATGAGTCTTTAAAAATTCCAAACTCATTAAAAAAGTCTTGGACAACTTCACCGGCGTCCCCTTGATAATGCAGAACGTTAGGTGGGAGATAGCAAATAAATTTGATTTTAAAGTAAGCCGGCCAAGAATTAAAGGTACTGGCACTCATTTGCCTAATTTATGTCCAAAACCTCACCTCATTTCTTAGCTTGGCCACCCACACCAACCTTTTTTCCTCTTAAGGTAGAGAGAGAGAGATTTTTCTGGAATTAGTAAGCTTCCTATCTATGGCAACCTCAGAGGTCAGGTCGAGTAGTGATGCTGCACCAACATCACAACGTGAGTATGATGTGTTCTTGAATTTCAGAGGAAAGGACACTCGTTATGGATTCACAGACTTCCTCTATGAATACTTAGTAGATGCCGGGATCCATGTGTTCAGGGATGAAGAAGAACTCCCGTTTGGTGAAGTGATTAGTGAGAAACTTCAACAAGCTATCAAGAACAGCATGATCTACATACCCATTTTCTCTCAGACTTATGCTTCCAGTAAATGGTGCCTCCGTGAGTTGGTGCTCATGGTAGACTACGTGTCCAAGTCAAAGGGTGAAAAAAGTATCTTTCCCATTTTTTTCCACGTGGAACCTGATGATGTTAAACTTAAGAAACCACTTTATGAAGCTGATTTTAGGAAACACCGGGAGAACTTCGGTGATGAAGTCGAGGCATGGAAAGGAGCTCTTAGAAAGGCAGATGAACGAAAGGGATGGGTCATAAAAAAGGACCAAAGGTAATTCTCTTTAAAGATCCCTACCTCTTCCATCTTTTTTCTGTTTTAGGGGATACGACGTTGCCTGTCGATTGACTTCTTTTATTCTTTTTCTTAAACGGAAAATACTGAAAACAACCTGCAATTGCTGTTCTCATTCAACCTTACATCCACTGCTGTTAGCATCTTCCGTGAAATTTTCCCCTACGATGTTAATAACTTCAATGACAAATCAACTTCCCTGTCTCGTAAGACTGTAAAATATTCAAGAGCACCCATTTGCATTTGCTATTCGGGATGATTACAAATCAACTTCAGATTTTGCACCCATTTGGATCTGCATTCTCACTAGCCTCGACCCAAAAAAAATAGAATTTTCCCCCGTGATATGAATATCAGTTTTCATTTTTTATTAACGGAGAAACGATAAACGAAATTAGAGATCACATCTGGTGACAACTTTTATTTTACGAATTTCTGAGTGCTCCTCAAGAAACACCAATTACACAAGGAAATTAAGATTTAGTGGAGAAAGTTCATGTCTAAATATTCGATAAAAACGACAGCATCCTGAGAACATGTAAAATATGACGGGAGATCAACTCAGGGCCTCGATCTATAGAGCTTGCCGGAGATCCAAATCTAGGTCAAGCGACCTCCATCTGGACCGGGCTGGAGGCGACAACCGCTGCCGACCTCATCTGAAGTCAGCAATGGCGCAACCATAGACAGCGGCCGGGGACAGGCGGGGGCTGAAGGCTGATAGTGATAGGTGGAGGAGAGTGACAAGGGTAAATTTGACAAAATAAATATGGCAATTGATTTAATAAGTTAGGGGGACATATGCAATTTGAATATATAAAAAAAAAATGTGAAAGTTGGGGATTCAAATTTTATATAATAAAATGTGGAGAGGCAAGGTGATAAATGTGGAAAATGTTTTTTGCAATTTCTCGTTAGTTTTTATTTTTCACCTTTCCTCATGGTTGTCTCAACTCTTAGGCAAACTAAAAAGCATGGCTATAGTAATCACCCATCTAATATAATCCAAAGTAATAAAGGTGGACATGAATACAGGGCCACATAGCTTGAATTTGTATCTTGTTTTGGTTCACTTGGGGCGCAACATGGCAGTAACATGGTCACGTGTGGCATTTGTATCTTGTTTTGGGAGTCGTCGCATGAAATTTTTATTAGCAACTTAATATGCTTATCATCCCAACACATAATTTGGCTTCGATTGATAATTTAAATGTAGCATATAGTCAATTAAACCCTACTATTCATAATTATAGCATGTAGTTTCCCATTGGCTTCTCCAATGTAAATGAGCTTTTTTTTTGCCTAACTTTTTAGAGTCGGCAATTTCTTATGCTTTTGGTTGGAAGTCTATGAACCCGACATGCCGCTTGAGAAGCTTGTATTTTTAAGAAAAAGATGGAGTTATTGGGAAGCAAACTGGCTAGGCCCCTTCATTTTATTTTTATATTAATAATGATGTCCACCTTCGGTAGATTTATCCTACTAACTCTATGGACCAGGAAAGGTTCAAGCCAAAACCAAGGTAGGTGACCACAATACAAGAATGTATCCATTTGAGGGAGTGGAGAATCAAACTATGTGTTGTATGCCTAATCTGCACACATATCTTCATACTTTAACCACCAAATTAACCTCACGATAGTCTGCTTCTCAACTTTCAGTTTTGAATAAATCTTAATGTGACACGGTTTTTTAAATGCCACTATACTTGACATAATCAGATGCATAGAAGACTAGCATGCATAAGTTAAGCAATACAAATGTTACAACAACTATATTGCTAGTGATGGAAAATAGTTACAGGTTACGGGATTATATCTTTCTTCACCAAACTGCGGTATTCAATGGATGACGTTGCATTTGTTTACATTATCTTGGTTCATGATTTTCCTGTAACGAGTGCTGAAGTTAGGCTCAGCTATAAATTCCACAATTTTACTTACACACGATATAATAGCCACTTGGTAACTTTGGCCATCGTGTCAACCAATACTATATTCTTCAAAAATTTCTTTAATCAGGTATGACAAACATATCATGTGAATTCTATTAAATTAGCCTATACTAATTATACAGTGTACATAGATATGCCTCTAATGTACTTCAATCTTTTCAAGTTTTGATTATGAGAATCCCACTAGTAATTCGTGGGTATATAATTAATTTATTCAGCTAATGAAAGCGCCTTTGTGCATGGCAGCCAAGCAACGATTCTCAGATTAATTGTTGAAAAGGTTTTGGTGGAGCTGAAGGTAAAACAAAAATTAGTGACCGAACATTTAGTTGGCCTTGATGATCGGATAAAAGACTTGACAAAGTTATTAGATGTCAACCAAGATGATGTGCGGCTCATTGGAATTTACGGAATGGGTGGTATCGGTAAAACAACCGTTGCCAAGGTCATCTTCAATCAACTATCTTCCCACTTTGGAAAGTATTGTAGCTTCCTTGAGGGCATTCGAGAAAGGTCAACCAAAGAGAGCATAGTCCAGTTGCAGAAGAAATTGCTATGTGACATTGTTTCTTCTGGGTCTGTCGGAAAATTTGAGGATAGTGAAGAAGGAATGAGGAGGATTGGAGAAACACTCAGCAATAAGAAAATCCTTGTGGTTCTAGATGATGTCAATAAAAAAGAGCACATTAAGAAACTAATAGGAAATAATTCATTATATTCAGGATCCAGGATAATCATTACAACAAGAAATACAACTATTCTACAAGTTGAGGGATTTAAAGGTGAAATTCTACTATATGAGATGCTAAAGATGGATGATGATCTTGCACTTCAACTTTTTTATCAGCATGCCTTTGGTGGAGAATTTCCTTCAGGCAATTATCGTTGGCTTTCAAGTGAAATTGTCTCACACGCAGGAGGGCTTCCTTTGGCAATTACAGTGATAGGTTCGTTACTAAAGGAAAAGGATGAAGAATTTTGGAAAGAGACGTTGGTTAGGTTAACGAAAGTACCTGAGAAAGAGATTTTAGAGAAGTTGAGGATTAGCTATGATGACCTAGATGAACATCAACAACAAATTTTTCTCGATATAGCATGCTTCTTCTTCAATGAAAATAAGACTGATGCCATTCACATATGGACTGAATTTTATCCAAGAAGAGGAATTAAAGTCCTTATTGAGAGGTGCTTGATAAAGATATTGGACAATGATAAGTTGTTGATGCATGATCAACTAATAGACCTAGGATGGCAAATTGTCCATGAAGAAAGTCCGAGTGACCTTGGAAAGAGGAGTAGGTTGCCGATTGCAAAAGAGACCCTTGAAGTCATAAGAACTGAAGAGGTAAGTAAGAAATGTCTCATCTTTTAGTAGAAGTTGTATATCTAGGGATTAAGGATTCTTCTTTGTTTAGGATCTTTTATCATTTTTTACCCATTTGAGTTGTAGAATATAGTGGTTGAAAGTTGACAAACTTATTCACATCATTGCAAAAATTTCATTTGTAGAGAAAGGACAAGGTTCAAGCCCTTCAAATAGATGGACGGGATGCCATAGAGATTACAAATGAAGAATTTGAAAGGCTACAAAACTTAAGATTCCTCAAGTTACATAATGGAACTTTTGTTGGGGACTTTGCAACATGTTGTTCGAAGTTGAGTTGGATTTCTTGGCAACCTCCATTTCGGGAGTTTGAGGCGGATAACATGTATTTGGATCATCTTGTTGTTTTTAAACTTGGCAAGAATGACTTCACAGATAATTCAAAAGCATGGGACTTGATCCAGGTAAATTAAATGTTTTAACTCTAGTCTAATAGTTCCAGCGTGTACTATGCAATGGTTCTCTTACTAAACATGTCATTTATTTTACAGAGGGCACAAGATTTGAAAGTTCTATCTCTTACTGACTGTGAAAGCATAACGACAAACCCAAACTTCTCAATATGCTCGGGTTTAGAGAGGTTGACTCTTAGAAGGTGCAACAGGCTAAAGAGAATTGAAAGCTTCATTGGAAAGCTACAGTTGTTGATTACATTAGAGATTGAATGGTGCCCATGCCTTACAAATTTGCCTAAAGAGGTAGGGGCATTAGTGAAGCTTAAGCGCTTCTCATTGTGGGGATGTCCTGGGTTGAGGGAACTTCCAAGCTCTCTTGAAAATTTAACCTCATTGATAGAGTTAGACTTATCAGGTACGGGCATTGCCGAACTTCCAGAGTCCATCAAAGGACTAGTGAAACTTGAGTATTTTCTTTTGATAGACACGATGATAAGGGAACTTCCCAACTTCATTGGAAAGTTAAAATCATTACGCTTATTGTGTTTATCAAAAGATGGATCATATTCTCCACAGGATCATGTTTGGCAATTACCTAATGGCATCGGCATGTTGGAAAATCTCAAAGAGTTGGATCTCTCTGGGCATGATGAAATGAAAGGTGAAATTCCTATCGGAATTGGAGAATTGTCATCTTTAAGAATCCTAAATTTAGAGGGAACCTGTATTTCTAGAATTCCAAGTACAATCAGCAAGCTTCATCACCTCCAGAAACTTAATTTATTGGATTGTCATGAGATTCAAGAGTTGCCGGAGCTTCCCACAAGTTTGACCTGTCTACGTCTTAAATCTAATTCACTACAATCATTCTCAAATCTATCAAACCTTACTAATCTGGTTGAATTGGGACTAAGTGATGGCTCTTCTTTTACAAACAAATCAAACTGGATCACAAGATGCAATTTAAGTTGGATTGGGAGTTTATCTAGACTGACAAAGTTAGAGTTAGATCTATTAAACGTTTGTGCACCTCCAGAGTTGGCTTCTCTTTCTTATCTAGAAGAGCTTACTTTGGGTGACCTAGATCTAAAATCCATCGAGCAGCTTCCCTCCTCTCTGCTGAGTTTGGAATTACAATTCTGTAGCATTAAGTGGGCAGAGTTGACCACTTTATTGTTCGGTTATTGCGAAGTGGAAGATCTTCCACTCGATGGACTTCCACAACTGCAGAAGTTAACTGTTTATCATTGTAAATTGCTTCTAAGATTATCCATTCCTTCGAAATTGAGGAAGCTACGGCAAGCAAGTATCTCATCTTGTCTAGAGCTAGCTGAGATACAAATTGCGGGCCTTTTGAAATCATTGGAATCGTTCTCCGTTTATAGGTGCGAATCTTTGGGAAGAATAGGTGGGTTATCATATTTGAAGAACCTAGAGAAATTGGAAATTGGATCTTGCAATGCACTTATTGATGTTGAGGGCATAAATGAGCTAGAGTCTTTGAAATCCTTGAAGGTCATAGTGTGCAAGTCATTGGAAAGGTTGATTGATGCATCTTGCGCAATTATACCAGACAATTGCCTCATCCATATATTGAGGTGTGGAGAGTTTATTGATTCTCCTTCAAAATACCCATCCGGAATCTCTTTGAAGTGCTACATAGAGGAGATTCTTCTGGATACATCAAACAAGGTGTGACAACTTTTTCATTAATATACAATAGAAGCAAGTGGATTGACTTGTTCTAGTTTCAATTGTTGCTATAATTCAATAAAACAACACAAATTGTAAAAAGTTAAATATTACTTTGAACTTTACATGGATGTAAATATATTTTTTAATCCAAAGATGAAAATGAATCAGATAGATCTTTAAATGATTTCAAATGCATCAATGTTCCTTCGACGGGTTCTTTTTTAATTGAAATGTTCTCTGGTGTAAATTAAACAAATACACAAACACAAGTATTATATATTGTAATCTTAGATTTTCTTATTATAAGATTGAGTGTTGGATAGTGTGTAATAAGATTTGTTTATTTTGATGTCACAATGTTTTGAAATAATTGCTCTCTTAAACTTTGGCAACGTCACGCAATTGCCCGCAAATTTTGATTTATGTGGCGTCCATTAACTTGTTTAAGTCTGCATAGCTGTTAAGTGTCTCCTTGAATGGGTGGACTCAGTTTTTATGACCGAATGTCCTTAACTAATCTATTAAATATGCAAACAGGTTTACTATATATTGTTTGGCTCTCACGTTGAACTTGTTACATCACAGATGGAACATCCCTTCACAATCGATTTCTTCCTAAAGATAAAGCAGCTCGGTCGTGTGATTCTAGTAAAATGAAAGACAAAAAAGGACGTAGCCCCTAATTCAATGACATACGAGGGATTGACTGCTGACGTTAAAGGTTTCGGCTTTGTTTTGAAGAGAATGTGGTACAAGGCTCCTCATGAAGAATGCGAGTTGCTTACAGAGATCAAGAGCGATGAGCAAGTGAAGGAAATGGTGCAACTAGCATCTAGAAGAGGATTGATTCGTTTGATCGTCGAGGGAGGGGTTGACATTTCCTTCGAAGGAGCTCTAATTAGGGCCAGCCAATGGGGCTGCACTGTGCCCTTTCTCGTTTTCTTTTTCTGTTTTGCCTTTTTCGTGATTCTCTCCCATTCCTGGGGAAAAATGGGATTTCCCTGGCAATTAGCTAAAATGCGCCGGTTCAGTCTTTGTGAGGACTTTTTGGTTATTTTTTGTATATTGGTTTATGTCTTTTCTTTGGGTTTAAATAATTTGGGATGAGTTTTGTTGTGATTGGATGACCTCGTACAAGTAGGGGTGAGCGTGATTCCAGTTATCCGGGAACCAGAGAACCGCACCTATGGGTCCGGTTCCGTTTCCCTTCCGCTCAGCAACGCCCTAACGACGACTCAGCGCCGCTTGGCCCCCTCCGCTAGGCAACGACTCGTCACCGCTCGGCGACGCCCTCGACAACGACTCATCACAGCTTGTCCCCCTCCACTTAGCAACGGCCCGACAACGACTCGTCGCCGCTGGCCCCCCTCTGCTCAGCGACGCCCTCAATGACGACTCGTCACCGCTCGCCCCCTGCACTCGGCGATGCCTTTGAACCGTTTGGTACTTTCTGCATTTTTTATGTCATTTTCTTCACGGCATAAGCTGTGCGTAATCATGCTGATTTGTTTTATTCCGTAGGTACGACAAAGAGAGGAAGACACTAGGTGCACCAAGATGATGCTCAGGTTTAGGGAAGACAAAATCCAAAGGATGGAATCTCTCCGTATTGGTTCAATCACAGCAGAGGTATACTTAGGCGAGGAGAACAAAACACTTTCTAAAGAGATTCAGTTGCTTCTAGCCAAAGTTGATCGAAACCCTGAAGTAAACTCACTTCGCTTTGGAGAACATTAGGCTCTTGGATCAACTAAGGGGGTGAGGTTTTGGGCACGTCTTTGTTCTAGTTGGATATTCCTTAACCACATTGTTGCTCAAACCGATTGCCCTTTTAGGTTCCAAGAGTTCTATGAAGAAGGGGAGAGGGAACTGCTATTGGCAGAAGTAACCAAGCTGCGAGATCAAGTACTAACAGAGACCACGCAAGTATATTGCTGATTTCTCTTATTTGTGATTGGTAGCTGGTATTAAACCCCAGAGGAGCTCAGGAAATATATTCAGATTAAGGAAGGGGGGCGGGGAGAGTAGCTAATATGCCCTGGCTTTCACGCAAAAGTCTTTCGACTCTCATGTTCAGTGGTGCTTAGAGCTTCTCTCCAATAGGGTAGGGTATTGGTGTCCTGTTATAAGTGTAAATAACGTACTAGTCCCCCTTTTTTGACAATAAGAAATCCACACTTTGACACCTAAGATTCGCATTTTTCTTCCTCGCCACCTTCAAGGGAAAGGGAAGATGCAGATGTTTTCATGAAAAATAAGCTCTGTGAATTAAAGTTTGTTGTTTTATTCACAATTGCTGCAATTCATGGACGGAAACTCTGAACAGCCCAACCATTTTAGTTCAGGTATCCAACCTCAGGTTGGTCATGTTCATCAAAACATTATTATTATTGTAGATGGTTCTCAGTGACATCTTATTTAGTCTTACTTTCTCTAAGGCGCTTGAATTTACACCTACTTAGAGTGAAATTTCTTCTCATTCTTCTCCTTGCATCTTCATATGGTTCTTGACTTTTAACCTTGAAATTTCTTTCTTTGATACCGGAAGCCATTCAGGCAGGCAAAGAAAATGCTACACTCCAATTAGAGGTTTCTTTATTCTTCAACTTTCTAACTTTTCTTTCTAGATATAGTCCCTGTATTAATCTCCTATTTTGCATTGTTATTAGTTGAGGAACACGTCAAAAGAACTAGAGGAATGCAGACAAAATCTAACCTCTTGCAATGCTAAGCTTAGCAGGTAAAGTGATCTTGTCTTCTATTTGTCTTCTGTATTGAAGTCTTTTACTCTATTTTCATTGCTTAAAGATAATTTGTCGTAAAAAATAAGTTTTTGAAACAACGAATGACTCATGTTGGAATACATTGTTGGTCCAAAATAACATTTTTCATGTTCCAAAATATCAGCTTCTCAAACTTACAAAGTCAATGCATTGACTGCACAAAAGGACTTAATGGACTTATTCATAATGCATCACGTGGCCTCACGTCATCTAGTTTGTATAGTACTTAGTTCTATTACCGCATTAATTGGGAATTCAAAGGCTTCTAAAGGTGCACTAGCTTCACAAAATGCTCATGTTACTTCTTTCGCTTTTGCAGAGAAATTCATCATCTAAGTGGCGGACTGAGCCGCTGGCCACCAACGAATGAAGACTCTTCCCCTGAATTGGCAGGCCTCTCCTGCCTCAGGCCTTTGGGCCCTATTATGTGTTGATGCCCCAGTAGTGGGCCTTCGCGGTTTTCCGCCTATGATATAAATAAATTCTACCTTTTGACAAAAAAAAAAAAAAAAAAAAGATAGCTCAATTCCCAAGACAACAATGGAGATGGCAATTCCAATGTATGTAATAGCTACCCCATCTGAATAAATCTGAAGCCAAGTACCATCTGGGGTGTTGATCTAATTTCATATTCTCCCCCAATTGATGGCTCTGAAAAGGAGAGAATTCTCTGCCCAAAGCACGAGAATTTCACAAAACTCCGTAGTTTGTATCTGCATCAATGGCATCTCCTAGCGGGACATATTCAGGGGTCATCCCTGGTTCGGAACTCAGCCTCCGGGGAGGACTCGCAGATCGTGATGGACCAGAGGAAGAGGAAGAGGATGATCTAGAACCATGAGTCCGGATGAGGAAGCAGGGGCACCTGGACAATCTGTTGGATCAGGTCACCCAGCTGAACAAAGAGAAAACACCGGATCGGGACCAACATCAACATCACCGCACAGGCACAGCATTACTTGAGCATTTAGGCTGAGAACTCTGTGCTGAGAGCCCAGGCGGCTGAGCTCAGCCACGGGTTGGAGTCACTGGATGAGATCATCGAATTCTTGAATGCGAGCAATGGAGCTTTGGATTTGGGGTTGCCCACGATGCCAAGAAGCTGACGAAAGGGAATCTCACCACTCATTCCAGCAGGTGCTTGCCACGTCTCATTATAGGGTTGGTAGTGAAATTTGTCTTCTTTTAATTTTAGATTTTAGATTTTATTTATTTTGTGAAAAATGAATAATTTAAAATATATCTTTTAAAGATAATTTTTTATATCACTTATAAAAATGAATGAACCAAGAATATTTTCATCTTTCATGAAAAATATTTTATTGATAATAAAAATAGATTATTTAATTATTTGTATAATTTATTTGATCTTTTTAGCATGAAATTATTATTTGAGAAAACTGGATGACTGGTGCGGACATGGAACGATGCTACGAGCCATTGTACGGATGGAAAATCAAAGATAAAAGTTGGTCGGAGAATTTCACAAAAGAGAGGCAAATTACACCCAAAATTAGCATTATTCATGAGTAAATTTCATTTACAGTGATCCCCCCAACTCTAATGCTCCAATCAATGCGATTTTTCGATGTTCTTGACATTTCTTTTTTTCCCCCTATTTCAATTCACTTTCGTCAATTTGTGTGCAGGGGTTTATACTTGCTAATTCATTTGCCTCGGGCTAACCAAACACCTAGCTACGGTCTAATTAGGGCCTGCAGCTATTTAATCACAAACTGGACAATTGTACGTTTTATAAAGTCTCTACCTAAACCCCTAATATTTCGTTTCATCACTGTAATTTCGTTTGTTCTTCATGCATTTGCTTTTTCAGCACCTTAAATTCTAGTATTCATCTTTCATTTACTTCAAATTTCGAGCCTATTAATATTTTTTCAAATCAACACAAAACTCATTTAACAAAAAAACCAAAATCAAACTTTAAATGGAAGATATCTCACTTCCTAAGTAAATTCGCATTTTTGGTGAAACAGAATGTATTGTCATTTTTTATTGATAGAATATTTAAATATTAAATCATTTTTTCGCCTACCAATTTAAGTTTCTAAGACAGTTATCAATAGTCTCATTATATCCCACACTTATCTAGGAATATGAACTCTCTCTAAAGGATTTTAACCCTCAGTTTGATTTTCATGAAAAATTTTGGATATAGATTTAGTTTCTATAAAAACATGACTTGGGGTGGCACAATCAAACACGATTCAATAAAAGCCTGAATGCACATAAAGTGTTGTAGTCCCTAACATGCGCTGCAAGTCGCATATTTTAGTATAGACAAGCCAACCCTGATTGTTCAAGTGCTTCGGGCGCATCTCTCCTCCCAGTGCATTCGCATGCTCGGAGCCTTTGCTTTCTTTGTTCTTGTTTTCTTGGTTAGATTTGCTAATCTCGTTCCCGATCAATGGAAAATTCGAGTGAACTTTCGAACAGCACATGGTGGATTAGGACTGAAATGTCTGTTACTGCGTTCAGTGTGGTATATTGCTTTAATGGGGAATGCTGGCGATTGATCGACTGAAGGATATTATGGGGGATGTAATTAATGATGCGGTTGATTCTGTTTTGGCTATTCTGTGCTCCCTTTGTGACATTTGTTATGGACTTGATCAGAATAGGCCACGGGAGAGAGAGCGGAAGAAATTTAGAAGGAAATGGCAGGAGGGACATGGTAGACTCTACATTGAGGGCTCTCAGGCCAGGATCATCAAAGAATCAACTAAGGCTGCTGTTGAGGAAGGCCAGTTTATTGAGTTATAACCAGCTTTCCATTGCTATAGGACTCAAGTTCCATATTTAGTGCTTGTCCTCGCGAACTCAGATTGAGTTTCCATTTGTAACTTCTCAGCTTGGTTCAACAACAATTAGAGCACGCAAGTCCAGCCAACGGCGAGGGGTGCATATTTCTCCAGCGGTGTTCTACAGGTCTCCAAATGGGGTGCCTCCAAAAAGGCCATCTAGTTTGCTGTGATAGCTGAATGAGATACGGGTTGACCTCGCTGCACAATGTTCATCAAAGCTAAGGTCCTCGTATGTTTTAACGTATTCCCTGCGCATGCACTTTGCTTTAGTGACTTTTCATTTAAGATATCTGGCTTGGTATCTTCCTTGCTTTTCCATTGGAAACGTCACAATTTTCCTGGACAACCTGCATGTGAGGTCGAACGTTTGTATGTCCTGCTTTTGCTTTCTTATTCTTCTTTTTTGATTGAAGCGCTCATATCTTCAAGAACCCACTTTAACACCTGTACTGTGTTTGCATTTTGATGGTCGAATAACCAGTTTCCTTTTCTTTCAACCGTATGAAGAATATATGGACCACATTCCCAGGGTAAGGGGAAGCAATAAAGTTTGCTTAGGGTCATTATCAGGTTCGTGTGTTCAGTTACCAAGACAATTGTAATGGCCCGAAAAGATTTCTTGTATTTTCTTTCCAGGAGTTCTGAAAGACGTGGTCATCTTTTATTTACCTTTTTAGGGTGCCCCCGCTAGGGATTGGTGTTTAATTGTGATATTCTTTTCAATCAGGTACAAAAAATATGGATCCAAAGTTACGCCACCATTATGAAGTTGTTTCAACTATTTCAGTAGTGATATCTCGGTGAATTACTTCATTGGAAAGTCGCCTTTCCCAATTTTGGACAAATTCATGGTCTGTGGCCTCCATTGGAACCGTATTAGGTGATTGCTATCATTTTATTTTCAGATAAACAGAGTGATCAATCATTTCAATTGCTTCGTACATAGGTCATAGAATTCTACCAGAGACCGTGTAGGATATTAAAGTTGCCATCTCTTTTCCAAGGAAGACAGTTAAGTTATATCTAGCTTTTCTGTAGAGGCAGACATGAAAGAATTTTAATGGGACTGATATGTCCTATTTGAAAGGAAGTTATTGCTCGGCACTTTCTCCTTCCATGCGTAGTGGCGTCAAGAAAATGATCTGGTTTTGAAGGCCCATCGTTTCTTCTTCTTTACTCCTGTAATGCTGATGAATCTGTCACACTATTGATAAAATTCGAAGCTGAACCTGGACTTATGGGTTATAGTATGTCGAGGAACAGGTTCTATGAGCAGATAAGAAGAGTGCATAAAGGCAATCACGGTATATGCTATGTCTTTACAATGAGAAATTTCTTGTGTTGAATTGTATGCATTGAGCTGTTCAACTTGAACCTACCTTCGTAGACGCGAGCTTATTTTTTCTCTATTCTGACTGGCCTAGTTTTCTATAGCAAAGGTACAGAAAATTTCTGCCCAACATTTTATCCATTTGAAACCTTTTTTCTTTTGTGTGTGGAATTGAAGGTAAAGTGAGCTTGGTAATAGCCTAGGCTAGTGCACACCGCTGCGTCTGATCCTGGAGGATATTGTGCCTGATTTATCAGCATTCTTTGATTCTGGCAAATCCTTCTGAGGTAACTGATAATGTGGTTGACAATGGTGAAAACACGACAGATTGCTCATAATTTGTACGGACAGTTTCCTATAGCATTTGCGACTCTTATCTCTATCCGTCTCCCCTGCATGATTTCTGGCAATTTCTGGTCAACTGCTGTTCCTCCATCTATGCGTTTCCTCTCTCTTGAGCTTTTTTGGCCAGCTAGCACAGCCCCAGCACAGAGAGAGAGAGAGAGAGAGAGACTCCATCTATGCGTTTCCCCTCTCTTGAGCTTTTTTGGCCAGCTAGCACAGCCCCAGCACAGACAGAGAGAGAGAGAGAGAGAGAGAGAGAGAGAGATTGTGCAATATTAAATTTCACAACCATTGATTTTACTATTTAATAGAAATTGACAACCGATTTAATGTGAAAGAACAACAATCCGTGCGCTTGGCTGTCATCCGTCAATTTTGATTAGTGTACGTCCATCTCTTGCCATCTTAACCATTGGGGATTGGGCGCTCTGGCAGTGTCCATGGAAGGAAAATGACGAGCACGGAGAATAGGAAGAAGGACAAGGATGAGATTGGGGAATTCGCCAACCAAAATGGTGTCGTCTAGTCGAGTTGCCAAAGGTGCTAAGGAGTGGAACATGATGAGAGATCCTGCAAAGCTACAAGTGAAGTTGAGGATCAAAATGACCTTTCTTCTGCAAGTACTCAATTGCATCGTCTTAATTGTGCAGTCCTTAAAGCTTTATGTGGAATTGCAACGGGGTCTAGGTGAAGCAGGATAGAACTCTGACGATTACTTGCAAGAACAAGCAGAGGAAGCGAGACCAGATGTGCTTGAAATCCTAGAAGGGATCCTGCAAGAAGAGGCAGAGCAGGGGGTACAACTTCAAGTTCAAGAAACAGCAAAGCTTCAAGGTGGGTTTAGGGATGCAGCTTCAACTTCAGGAAAGGCGAGCCATCAAATTCAGGAAGGGGCATTACTTCGAGTTCACAAAGCAGCACAACTTTGAGTTCGAAAGGCAGGCAGAGGTTCGACTTTAGGAAAGGGGAACAACTAAAATGGGCGCAAGTTTAAGATCAGGGACGGACAAAAGTTCAAGCTCAGCCAAGGTTCGAAGCCTCAACCATCAAGGTCATGATAAGAACAATAACGCAAACTCGAACGAGCACTGAAGCAAGCAGAAGGACTAAGCTACGTTCTTCAGCGTCCGACTAACCTTCATTGTTTATGGGTGCCCATGCCACAGGCAATGCAAAATTACATACTCTGCTTTTCAGAGGAGTCTCGAGACCAATTTGTCAAGGTAAACTTCTATTTTCCTAGATATTTCTTACATTTTTTTTTTCTCAAGGAGACTCGAGAATAACAAGTGATCATAAGGCCCCGGATCAATTGCCTCTTTCCATGGGCCAATCTACCTGTCTTCACGAAAAGGGAAGCTGACACGTGTCTTCAGAGTTTTCCATGGCGTGTTTACATTCTGAAATAAAAGTGGTGAGCCTAATGTTGTGGACAAATTTGTGCATGAATTCTTTTACTAACTGTTTGTTCTAGTTTCATTATTTCTTCCATTACTTTATTTTCTTTTTCAGTGAAAACCCATGTATTGGTGACTTTAAAAACAGAGGACCCTCACCTGCTCTCGAATTCATTTCTTGGTCACCTCCAATCAAATTTAGTTTCTTGTTTCAGCATATGAATGTTAAGAACATAATTACTTCGATTTACGATCCAACATGCACGAAAATTAAGGTTTATTAAATGGAACACCAAACCCAGTATAAAAAACTAACGAAAAAGAAGTTTTATTAAATAATATTATTACCAAAACATTAAGTGCACTGGAAACTTAGTAAAAGGGCAAGCACCATATGAGTAAATCTCATGGAACCCTACTTCATCAGCATACCTATTGTAAAAGTCATAGGCATCTTGCTCACTCTTAAAAACCACGGCAACCACATTTCACATGACCTAGAAATTTAAAAGGATCAAATCAGGCCAATTGAATCACATTTCCAGTATATATCAATGAAAAATGAGAGATGAATCAAGAACTTCTGCTCATACATCATACTCATACGAATAAATGGAAATCTACTTCTGTTCATTGACTTACTTCCTTGGTTGGCAAGATTTTGGGCCACTAGAGAAAGGTTAAAACATGGCGCCTAAAAATATCATTAAAGCATGAGCGTAACACACGTCGACATGAACACTTGACAATCTATTTACTACTCCGAGATAAATTTTAGCTGTCGCGAGATGTAGGGTTGATAATTTCTAAGAATTTGACTCTCTTACAACCTCGGATTCTTGTTCCAAAATCTCGTTCACGAATTTCACGTGTCCAAACAATGCTGTTGTATGTAATGGAGTCTCACTATAAAACCACACCATAAATGCTATCAAGAATTAGTAGATCGTCTTTGAGCAAATTGAGCAAAGAAGTTGCATTTCCTTCGGCTGCTGCTCCATAACGCCCCCTCTCCATTTTCACTTCTAAACGAATCCGAGCTTTCACAATTCCGTTTTGCTTTTAGCTTTCGGCTGACGGCTTCGAAAGTCAACCCCTTGTGAATCGAACATCAACAAACCATCTTTTAGTTAACATTTCAAATATTTTTTTAAAAAGAATTGTTGACCAAGTCATCAGCCCAAAAAAAAAACAGTAGGACCTGATTTATTCATACGCGGGCATAAATGAATGTGGTTTTGATTGTTGTACATCATGCATACCGGCGTGCTTTCACCGGAAAAAACACATACTTTCAAAAGTAATGTATATACTGATTTGTACATTGCTTGTCTCTTGGTATGGGATGTATAAGCTTCTATGATGCATGGAACTTGTCTTTTAGTTTAATGCGGGGCTGTATTATCATTAACAATACCAAGTGTGTTTAAAAGTTATGTCTATGCCGATTCCTACACGGTTTGCGGCTCAGTTTCCGGATCCGACATCGATTGTGTGTGCTTATGAGCATGACAATTAATTTCGTAAGGTCTTGGAGTAGATGAATTGATGCTATTTCGTCTACTGGCATGCTTCGTTTGGGGCTAAAAGGTAAAGAGAGCCATCGGCACTTATTATGGAATACTGGATCAAGAGAATTGGCTTGGCGGATCGGCAGGCCCAAAAGATATGTCCATACTCTCCGAGGTCGGGCCTGCGCATGAAATTTGAACTGTCGGGGCCGGGTCCATTTGATAGACAATTTCAATTCAGGTTGGCCGGGCAAAAACATTCTCTTTGGCCCAATAGGTAAATCGCGATTCCAACTAGTGCAAAGGCACGAGATGGCCGAAGCGCATATAGAAACAAACTTCTTCCGTTCCGCGGGCCAATCTGCTGGCTAATGGGAAGGGGACATTCACACGTCTCCAGATTTTCTATGTGCGCCCCTTGATTTCGAAATACAAGTGGTGACTTTTTCTTGGGAGAGGATTGCTAGGATGTGTTGCTTATTTTAATGTATTGATGCATATATGCTTTGCATTCCAAATTAGTATAATATCCTTTTATGCCCCACACCCAGTAATACTCTTTACTTGTTTAATATCTATGGAATCCCATCTTTTAATGTCTTGTTTAGGACATGCGCTCCTTCATTTTGAAATACAAATTGTGACCTCTTCTGCGGTGGGCCTGGACTGAAATTTTGTCCATTAATTCTTTTACTAACTTTTCATTCTAATTTCTGTAATCCTTCTATTCCTATATTTCTTTTAGTGAAAGGACATTCACCGGTGATTTCAACAATAGTGGACCATTCGATCAAATAAAAAAAAAGAATAATGAAAAACAGTAGTGGACCACACCTGCTATCGAATTTCATTTCTCGATCGCATTCAATCAAATTTAATTTCTTATTTTGGCATTTGACATGAATGCATAATCTCTTCCATTTAATAGTGTCTTGAAAAATGGTGGACCATCACCTGCTCTTGAATTTCATTTCTTGATCACATTGAATCAAATTTAATTTCTTATTTTAGCATATTATGTTAAAGCGTAATCTCTTCCATTAATGATCCAACTTGCGCTAAAAATTAAGGTTCATTAACTGAAACATTTAGAGAGTCCTGTGCATAACATTCTCTGTAAAAGGGTAAGCACCATATGAACAAATTCCAACGCACCCTACTTGTTTTGACTTATTTATTGTGAGAATAGCAGGCATCTTGCTCACTCTAGAACACCATGCCTACTGTTGATATGTACATCATGTCCTAGAAATTTAACAATGGTCAAAAGAAGCCAAGTTGAATCACATTTTAAAAATGCATCATGAAAAATGAGAGACGAGTCAAGAATTTATGCTCCTACGTACTCGTACAAATGAATAGAAATTCAAAAGGAAACACGAAATTGGAAACTCGCGAGAGTACAAGTATTGTCGGGTTAGAGAAGAAGACGACGTCCGAAACCCTTCCGCTTCTATTAAGATACTGGGGCCACTAGAGAAAGGTTAAAACATAAGGCCTACAAAATTCATTAAAACCCAAATACGGAGCTCGCATTTTCACCGCCCCAGCAAGTTCCCTCTCTCGAAGCTTTCATTGGACACGTGTCAGCTGATCCATGTCCGTGGATTGGACGAGTGTTCGGGATTCTCTCGGACGCGGATGTGGTTTTAGTATGCCATTTTCTTTCAAACAGGTCGTGCTGAATTAGCCCTTTGTTATTGGTGGGTTGGAATTAATAAATAGATTTCCATATTTACATTGAATGTAGAGGGTAAAGTCTCCGTATAACTGAATTTGAGGTGCCGAGAATTTCATGAATCTATGAAAGAAATAAATTCTCATTGTCTGAAAACTAGAATAAAAGCAATTTTTAAGTAAGAGAACCCACTATATTTTTGCAATATTTTATGTAAATAGGCTATTGAGCCCTTTTATCTCCACAAATGTATTATTTACCCTTTTCTATGCTTGCGCAACTGCCGTTTCCTTAAAATTACCAAATTACCTCATCAATGGTAGTTTCTTATAGAGTAGGTTTTAGTTAATTTAGCTATCAATTTTTATTTTGTATACACATTTATAAGATCTTATAATGTTCAAAGTGAAGAAATATTTAGCAGCTTAAAAAAGTGTAAATTTTGACGGGATATGTTCATTGAAAATCCTAAAAGTTATCATGAAATATGATCTAAAACTTACAAAAAGTGTAAGTTATGGACAATAGACATTGGATTGTGTTTTTGATCATGCAACTTTTCAGCCTTACCAAAAAAAAAAAAAAGGACATTGGATTGTGTTTCAAAGGAGATAGTCTGAGTTTGTGAGATCTTTTGAGTGTAATTGGAGTCCTTGTTACACTTGAAAATTATCTGCTCTGAGCTGTTGTAGTCTCCTCTTGTTGATTATGAAAAAATAACTCATTGATTTCTCTTCACGGAGTAGACATGGTCGGCCGAACTACATAAAACATTTATGTCAAGTTTATTTTCTGCTTTTATTTCTCGCTCAATTGTTTGCATTTATTTCCCACTTCGGCCATTTCACATCACATTAGCTTTTGAAATGGATTTTTCCTTTTATTACCTAAAACTAGCAAATCCCAGCCCAAGTTTTCCATCTGATCGACACATGTCCCCTCCTATCAATAATTAGGAGAAAAGGTTATTAACTATGTTCATTTGTAAATGAGGATATATGACGAAAATAAAATTAAATATAGGGATGATCTCACTTTTCTTGTCGCTGGACGTGAACCCGATGACGTCTCAATTTATACTTCCTTGATTTGATAAAATATGCATAAACAATACTAAGAAACTCACTTACTGCATTTCTTGAGGGAGGACAAAAAAAAAAACGAAAAAAAAAAAACTGTCGAATCCATAAGCAGTAAGCACTGCCACTGCTAGTGACGCGATCCTTTACTGAATTGACCATTTTCTAAAGGTCTATTTGCTTAGAAAGAATTGGAGAATTGTCTGTCTCATGTTTAAGCAGAGATCCAAGTGCCCAGCGATTTTAATTGTTTACTAATTGACGGATGGCTACCCTTGCAAGACTAACATCAGTCGTGTTAGCGTTTGCCGGACAATCTTACAACGGACCTACATTTGCGAATTCGTGATGAAACTAGTACAGAAGATATACCGTTAAAACCAACAGAAGAGTTACTTTTTAAGTTATGGCCCGAAACAAAATATCACCAATGTCGCTGAATTGGATAATCTCCATAGTCTGCGTTATGGAGAGAGTGACGAGGTTCGGTGAATACTAGGTATTCGTGAAAATTCCTTGGTGAAGTATGGAGATGAATGCCCGTATACTGGTCCGTCTAAATAGTGCCTATTACAGGACATGTGAAGGCAAGGTGCTTGATATGCTTTATCGCAAGGAAATGCATGGTCCCATAGAGAGTGATGAGGCTAACCTGATTACACAAATCGACAAGCATTGTTCTTCCTTAGTTTGCTACCAGATAGTTATGGGATGGTAGTGACAACTCTCATCCCATCAGCATCTACCGGAAAAGAGAAGTTTGACATTGCGAAATCTAACTTGCTCGATTATGAGACTCGGTAGAAAAGCGTGGGACTTCATTCAACTGCAACTTCTTGTCTCAGAACATAGAGGAAGGATTAAATCTCGAGACTTCTACAACCGTGATAGATCCAAGTCAAGAAAAGGCATGATTGTTGAAATTGTGGTACGCCTGGCCACATGAAGAAAGAGTATCGATCCTCAAAAAGAAGAAAGTAGAAGAGTAAATGCCAAGCATGAGAGGAATGACACTACCGAGGTAGGTTCCCAAGAAGACTTGTTTGGTTGGTCTACTTGTGATAATATTTGCGTTGATTTCTTTGCGAAGATGGGTAAATATGATGTTGCAAAAATTGTGGGAATTGGTGATGTGTGCGTTCAAACTAGCTTGGGCAAGAAACTAATCCTCGAGCATGTGAGGCGTATTCCGGACCTTCGGTTGAACTCGATTGCTGCCAGAAAATTAGACAATACGAATTGGAAAGTCCGTTTAAGGATGGGACTTCGAAGCTTGTCTCACCCATTGTAGCAAGGAGGAGAAAGAGTTATGCTCTTTACCACACAAGAGCTAAGGTCTGCAAGGATCATATTCATGATGCGGGAGAAGTAGTAAAACTAGATCTATGGCTCATGAGACTCGATCTTATGAGGGAGAAAGGCCTCCAAATTCTTGCAATGAAGGAACTCATCTCAAATGTAAAAGGCCAGTCAGGAATGCCAGATGAAAGTTATGATCGGTTGGGTAGATTACAAACAAAAAGAAAATTTACTATTAACGTAGGTAGATTACTATTTTCTACGGAACATTACGAGCTATACGAGCTATACGAGCTGTAGAACTCATGAAGACGAATTGGAAATTATGTCCTTTAAGGAAAAGTTTCAAAAGAATATTTGATTGGTAAATTATTAATAATGAGGACAATTACGAAAGCTACAGGAAAGTTACGATGAACGAAGTAATTCGCTACCGAATAGGGGAGGGAAACTTATCGTGGAGGTAGTTGACTGTGTTTAGGGGAAAGTTAAGATTGATAGGAACACAAACTTTACGAGAAAATGAGGAAAATTACCATCACTTGGGACAATTACGATGAGTGGAGAACTAAAAAAAATTACCATAATTGGAAGAATGTTAAGATGTACAGAAGGAAATTAGGATCAATGAGGTAATTTACTATAAATAGGAGAACAAAACTTGCGAAGTCCATGAGAAGGTTATGCGGAAAGAATCATAATAGTCACTAACAAATTACAATGTATATATGGAAGTTGCTCTGATGAAACAAACTTGCAGCAACCTTCAGCGACTGTATATTTCATTGTTGGTAATCGATTAAATTAATCGACTTGTTCATTTATTTATTTGACCTTAATAGGTGAAGACAACGGGATAGAGATTCATATATATAGCTTGCTTGCGTATGTATCAGAGCTGCCTGCTATTTTTTTTTCTTGATTTGAAGAAACCCAAAAGCAATTTATAGAAGTATGTCTGTGGCAATTTGTCTCTACTAATTCTTGAGAAGTGACCTTTTGTGTGTGTGTGTGTGTGTGTGTGTGTGTGTGTGTGCGCGCGTGTGTGAGTATATATATGCACGTGTGTGAATATGTGAATATTACTAGTTATGGGATGTTGACATGCATTCCTCATTAATCCTTATCAACAGATCATAGACTAATTTGACTCCCAGAAATGTTCCCTGATTATCTATTCCTCTGTTGGTGAACAATTGATTGAACAAGCTAGGTTTTGCCACCATTTTGCTCACGAAACATTTCCTCTTTTTATTAGTTGCCTCAGTTCTTGTTTTGGCATCGGTGCAATGTAATAAATTTACGTTCTGAATATGAACCGTAGACCTTATCACCAAATTAGCAATTACACCATAATGGCTAGATATATATATTCTCTAATAATTGATTATCATATATGTAACGACCCCAGCTCTAGGTTGCATGGTTATCGTTGTAATGTCTCAGGCAAGTTGCTGATCCATTTCTTTTTAATTTTCGATTTAATCACATGTGGAAGCATTACAACATCAACACCCGACCACAATACAACACAACAAACAAGTAGTCAGGAAAACACTACACAAAACATATTGCTACATACGCTAGTATATATACAAGCCCTTTTTACAAGCATCTCCTTTTTACATCATCCTCATATATTTGTGTAGGCCAAGGGAATTTCTATCTCCTTTAGTGTAACTTCAGCTCCCAAAACTGGTGTGAGGCTTCCACACCTACAAGTTTGAAAAACAGGAGGTGAGTCCAAGACTCAATAAATAAAAACCCCTAATCCTCTATTAATATGACATCTTGTCATCAAATCTAGCATGTACAGTACTCGTATTACAATATTGATGGTAGATCAGTAGCAATATTATTGCTTCACTTCGACTACATATATGTGTCCTTTCAATGTAACTTTCATACAAGCTTACCTTAGGTTTATCCATGAACACACCAAGTTATAGAGTAATAAATATACCGGCATGCATAAAAGGTTCATTAACATACATCCTAGCTTAACCAGAGCATCCCAGCTGAATCGAGGCATCTAGCTTCAAGCTAAACTTCCAAGCTCGACCAGGTCATCGTGGCTCAACGGAGGCATCCTGAGACTAGCTCACCCGAGGCATCTGGGCTTAACCCAAACATCTTAGCTCAACCAAGGCATCTCATTCTCATGAACGAGGCGTCGCTACCAACACTATGTGACGACGATTTTCTTCTTTCATTGAATGATCACATATCATGTGTCGCACAAGTCGGTTTATTATCTTCCATCTTAACCCACACATATAAGGCCTGATGGCATGCTCAAACAAGTGCATGTCCTGTATTACGATACCACAACTATATAATATGCCAGGTACAATTCATGACGCATAGCCCAAACTGCCCCGTCCAGACACCGACCCTCCACCAAGTGAGGCTTAGATCGATATGTCTCAATCTCGATCCATGACCAAATGAGATTCATGTCCCCGGCATAAATCAATCAACACATGAGCAAACCATGCAAAATGGAGCGACATGTAAATGACTACTCATGGGTTAGCACATGAGTAAACTCAATGACGTAGCATCTTGCCTTAGCCAAGGTTTAGGAATTCTACTTACCTTTGATGAACTAAGGATGGTTTTGCCAAGAGTTGGATGTGCAGTGAGGCAACGGCGAGTGTACTTTACAACTTCTTTAGAAGGGCTTAGGTCCAATCAAGGTCAACCTAGTGCTCTAAGATCAAGGTTTGTAAAAATGTGCATGCTAATCATTAAAAACCAGAACATAAACATGCATTGTTAAGCCTTAAAATCATTCATGTAACGCACAAATGGCATGAAAATCACACATGACCTATGTTGACACCTAAAATTTTGATTAGGTTTTTATTTAGGCTTAAGTTTCTATTTTGCCTCTTCTTCAGATAAATTCAATAAAAACAAAACCTAAACAAAACAGAAAACAAGAAAAACAAATAAAAACAAGAAAAAGTAAAAGCAACAGCCCACCCCCTTTTTTCACGTGGGCTCGCACGACCCCCCCCCTCTCTTCTCCTCTTCTTCTTCCTTCTTCCCCCTTCTTCCCCCTACGCCTCTGCAACTCACGCAACCTATGGCCGAGGAGGGTAGGCCGACGTCGGCCGGAGATGACAGATCTCAGGCGCCATTAATGGCTGCCTTCAATGCCGAGCACGCTTTGTTGGAGGAGCGAGGATGGGACGCCGGTTCGGCCGCGGGCATTCGTTCGGCATGCGAAGACCGGAGGCCGAATCCCCGTCGACCGGCCGCCCCCTCTCCTATAAATAGCGAAGCACCACCTCCGTCGAAGGACACGGCGAACTCGGAAATCTTCCTTTGAGAGACTTCGGGGAGGATCAAAGAGCGAGCGCGCGAGAGATCGGGTCATGGCTCGAACGACCTCTCTCAGAGACTTCGGGAGGCCGGCGGCAAGCGAGCCCGAAGGGGGAGAGATCCAAGCGTGTGAGAGGGGAATCGAAGATCCGAGAAGCCGAGGACCCGATGTTTGCTCCTTTGTTGTTGTTCCTCGCCTCAACGCCGTCCCGGATCTCGAGTGAGTAGGCCGAAGAGAAGAGGAGATCGGAGGAGGTCTCGTGCCCCGACGCCGCTGCTGCCCTAGATCTTACCGTGCCGCCATCCCCACACCTCGCCACTTGTCATCCCCCGCCCTCGAGATCGGAGCGAAGACCGGATCGAGGAGGATCCACGAGATCCGGCCACGCCATCATCCACCGCCGTTTGCCGCCACATCCCGCCGTTGCTACAGCCAGGTAAACGCCGACGCATCTCCACCTGAACCGCCACACCGCGTCTTGTCGAGTAGTCGGCCGTTGCCGTCGCCCGTCATCGCCGCCGCGTCGCAATTCCATCGCCCGTCATCGCCGCCGCCGTCGCCGTTTGTCCAGAGAGGTTTTGGTCTCCTTAGGCGCCGCGAGTAGAGAGAGGTGGGAGAGAGAGGTCGCGCCGCGAGCCGGGTCAGCGAAACCTGCTAATCGGGTAGGGTTTGGCCAAATCGGGTCGCGGTGTCGGCCGGGTCGGGCTGGGTTGGCATCGGGTAGGGTTTCCGGGATGGGCCTTCACGCGTGGGCCGGGTTCTTTGTTGGGCTGCACCTTTTTGTGAAGTAGGCCCGATTCCGTATGTATGGGCTGAATTTTTATAAAACAAAAAAAAAAGGAAAAAAGGCAAAAAATCCAGTCGGGCCCGCAACGCGGGTCCGTCCCTCTTCGGATCGGCGGGTCGGACCCAACCCGCGGATCCGACCGGGTCGATTTTTATATTATTTTAATATAAAATAATATTTTAAATAAATTAATAAATAATAAAATACTTTATTTCAAAAAAATAATAAAAAATAATAAAAATTTTTATTTTCAAAAATCAAAAAATGAAAAATCCAGTCGGGCCCGCAACGCGGGCCCGAATGGATGACCGGTCGGACCCAACCAGGGATCCGACCCGGTTCTTTTTTTTTACATTATAATATAATATCTTTAAAATAATGAAAAATAATTTATTTTCCAAAAATATTAAAAAATATTTTATTTTCCGAAAAATCAAAAAAATTTCATATTTTCCAAAAAATGCCAAAAATCCAAAAAAGGTCAAAAATTCATGAAAAAGCCAAAAAAATTCAGAAAAAGCCAAAAAGACTTGTATTTTTCCAAAAAAATACCAAAAATCCCTTTTGTGTCCAAAAAAATTAGAAAATGACTCAAAAATGTTTTTCTCCCAAAATGCATGGAAAATCCCTCGAACATCCAAAAAACCTTAGGGTTTAAACAAGATTAGGTACCGAAAGGGCATTAGTGATTAACTAGTGTAATCAAGTCCCCGATCCTAATTTCTCTGGTTGCGCAGGAGTGAGTATTTCTCCCGATACTTCACTTGGGTTTCTAATCAACCCACCCCAAATCGATTAGTGGCGACTCCAATTTAAAATTTGATTTACAGGTTAAAAAAATTGAACCATTAAGTCGTGAATTGGTGGACTTGGGAGAGTCCGGGCTTAAATAATACCAGCCGAGCCATTAGCCTCCTTTAGGCGTCCGTACCCGATCGCGGGCGCCGGAAAAAAAAGAGGTCGCGACAACCTAGAATTGATGTGACAAGTGATTTGGATAATCATTTGAGCTTAAGCTAGTATGCGAAAATGTCATACAATTCAATATCAATACAAGATGATCTAAGACTTATAATGACATATTTGAAAATTTCTAAAAGTGTAACTAGTACAATTGCGACATGATTTTCACATACGAAATGACATTCAATTATGGTGAACCACATATGCACACGAAACTTGTAATGTGTAGTTCAAAAGTTAAGAAGGCATTAACATGATATTTTTTTCTTTAAAAGACCCAAACAAGCATTAGAAAGCATGCACATGATAAGACTTTAATCCTATATCAAGATCTGAAAGCATGCTTAATTTCGGTCATTTAAGAATGTGCACAAATTCAACCAAAAATTTGACATACGATGGGGGCGTGAGCATGAGAATGAGACCAAAGTGGGAGAAGCGGCGAGAGAGGGTGGGGGTGAGAGAGAGAGAGAGAGAGAGAGAGAGAGAGAGAGAGAGAGAGAGAGAGAGAGAGAGAGAGAGAGAGAGAGAGAGAGAGAGAGAGAGAGAGAGAGTGTGTGTGTGTGTGTGTGTGAGTGAGTGAGGGAGAAGTGGGGGTATGGAAATAAGGGGATGAAGCCTCTATTTATAGGCAAACTCATTATTATTACCCATCTGAAAAATATTTAACATCAGAAACAAAGTCTTTACTATAGATAAATTTTGTCAATCTTCAAAATCTCTTAAGGAATGTCTTCCAACACATGTTGTGCTGCATATGGATTTGAATGCCAGGGCAAGAAGACTATAATAGATCAAGGCCCCTGAGCTACAGAGGAGCAGATGTCTCTATCTTGGCTTTCCATTTAGTTATGTGAGCTAGCTACGAGTATACTTAAAACGGTCTCACTTCCAAATTGTTGTTCAATAATTTGGTTTCTAATGATCTTATGTTGGCCAGTGAAAGGAGGTTCTATAACTAGAGGTGATGGTTTGTCGAGAATCTGCAAATAGAATTGGGATTGATAAGTTAGTCCATTGTTATTTAATATGGTTGCTTGTATTTTCTAGTTAAGTATAGAACCGATTCACAATTATGTGTCGTTTATTGTGAATGCCGTGCATCATTGAATTTGAATTTGTTGTGCTATATTTGGAGGCCTTTGTTTCATATAATTTCTAGTGTTTCCGATAAATCAACCTGCTTTTCTATGTGTTATACTGTCAATTATTGAATTTGAAGTTGCTCTAAGCTAAAGTGTGCACTGCTAGAATTTGAAGTGATTACGTGTATTGGACAGGTTAATGATTGCAGTCTTTTCAAATGGATTGATCCTAAGTCCTCATTACATGACAGAGAAGTGATTTTTTGATTGATCAATGAAAAGAAACCTTTGGAAAGTATGGAAGTCAGTTGAAAGTGTCTAAGGAGAAAGTCCACATTCTTAAACGCAGCTAGAAAGAAGTAAGCTACCGAACAAAAAGATACAAGCAGAAGTATTTCAATTCGAAGCAAAGGAAAAAATCTATTTCAAAGTCATAGTTGTATTAGAAGGATTGATGTGCACAATGCTAACGTTGAAGTTGGACAAAAAAACACAACTTATGTTGCCTTATGTTGGCAACAATGTTGGATTGCGGATGGTTGTGTTGTTTGTCCATCTCTTTTGCTTTTGGGTAGCATAAGTAGGGGTAGATGCTAGGAAAGACCAATGTTATGATGCATAAAAAGTGAAACTGTATTAAACTATATTAGCAAATCCAAGTTCAACTGTGTTCATAAATTGTGTTCAATTATCTACAGAAAAAGATGTCATGTTCCCTATACTGCATATATATTTCAAATTCCTATAGTAATACTATCATATTATCATGTCACCGAGATTGAAGAGGTCAAGGATTTAGGTTCTTAAGCTTTTAATAACTACGGCATCCTAATTGGAAGGGAAGGGATTTGCATGGAGATGAAGAAAATAAGAAACAGAGCCACCATGCATCCACAAACAGCACAGCTATTACCAATTATATTTTTCCGATGAGGTTTAAAAGCCTCTCTTCACTAAGAACTTGGATGATTACAATAGAAAAAACCAAGTGGACAAGTTAGTATATGGTTCAGAAAACAGGAAAAAGAGGAAATTACAACCAACTTAAATCATTACAATAGAAAAACACCAACTAGACATAAGTTGCAGAGATGGTTCAGGCAACAGACAAAAGAGGAAATTTACAACTAGCTCAAATTATCACAGCACATCTATCACCGAACAACCATCATAACCATATGATATTGTTCCATTAGTCTTTATAGTGGCTGTCATACCAAGTCCTTCATTCTTATCTCCATGCCACAAAGAGATTAAAAGAAGATCATCATACTCTATCTTGGAATCATTAGTAAGAGCAATTCACAAGAATCATTACTTCCAAATACTTGCAAACCAATATCATGTCAGAACTAAGTAACTTTACACAGTGAATTCCTCGAAAAAACACTTCACCTGATAACTGTTATTTTAAAAGAAGCATATGAGAATTCTTAGAGTCCAAAAGAACCTTTTTGGGGGGGAGGGGGAGATAAGTTCACTAAAAGTTTTAAAACTTACTATAAAAGTGCAATCCATTCTTAAAACTTGCAAAAAATGCAATGAAATCCTAAAACTTATCAAATTAGTGCATACAAGTCCTTCCGTTAACACCGTCAATTTATTTAACAAAACATGCTGACTTGGCATTTTTAAAATAATGTCTTTCTCTTACTGGCATTTTTTATTATTTTCTTTTTCGAATCTTATTTAAATTAGATTAAAAAACTAGAAAAACTAACATTTATTTAAGGGTCACGCCGATAGTTGCCACCGCTGCCACCCATGGCCGAAGGGGCTGGCAAAGGTGAGGGCAGCCGACCCTCGCCAACCCAAGGCGAGGCCTCGCTAGCCCTTAGGGCTGGCGACACTTTCTAGGCTCAAGCTTGGGCGCTTGGATCTGGCTGATATCGATGCTCGCTTGAGCTTCACGAGCATTGCCGGCCCGAGGTGACAACAATGTCACCTAGATCTAGGTGGGTACCCAAATCGACGCTTGAGAGGCTTGGGCGAGTGTCGGCTTCACCTAGATCTGAGTGCCTAAGCTCAAGTCTAAGGGCCATCGGCCCTTGCCTAAGGCCAGCGAGGCCTTGCTTGAGGTTGGCAAGGGCCAGCCACCCTCACTCAGGGCCAGCAATCTCCACTGGCCCCTCCAACGATGGGTTGCAGTGGCAGCAATGCCCACGGCGTGGCCTTGCCTTGCATTCTCTCTCTTTTTTTCTTTTTTTCTTTTTAGTTTTGTTTTTTCAAATAAAATTTTATCCTGTTTTTATTTTTTATCTAATTTAAATAAGATTAAAAAAAGAAACTAATAAAAAAATGCCAAGTAAGAGAGAGAAATTGATTTTAAAATGCCACGTTAGTATTTTCTATTAATATAAATTGACGGTGTTAACGGAAGGACTTAATTGTACTAATTTAACAAGTTTTAGGATTTGATTGCACTTTTTACAAGTTTTAAAATTGAATTGCATTTTCACGATAAGTTTAAGGACTTCTAGTGAATTTTATCCATTTTTCTTTTTAACTTGTTAGTTTTTAACCAAGCCACCCAGTAATTTGCAATTTTGGGAAGGACTAATTGAAATATTTAGAATTGAATTGATACCTATATAGGTTTTAATTTTTTTTTTTTTTGGTAATTATCCCGTGGTAAAGTCAAATCCTCCAAAAATTGTTCATTTCATGCAGAAGTTGAGGGAGTCTTTTCCTCTTTCTTCTTTTTATTGGGGGGCCAAAAATGGAAGTTAGACTTCTCAAGAGTTCCTTATGTAGGATTAAATTGAATTCCAATCTTGGGCTTGCATAGTACAAGATGCGCCGGACCCCAGTAATATTCGAAGCACGTTATGCGTTCAAGAGCTAGATACATTCAAATAACTCTTTTAATTTGGCTAATTTAGTTTTAAGCTTTTTGACAATTTGTCAATATAGTCCATCCAGCCAACTTTTTTCTAGAAATAATTGGCATGGTCATCGAGCATCCTACGAGGCACAACCGACACCCGACTGGTGTTGACATGGACAATTTGTGTAATTTTTTAATATTATATCTTAATTTTTCCCCTTTCTTCCATATATCTTGTCCTTTATTTCTTTTTATTTTTTGAATGAGGTCACGGACACCAAGCAAGGGTGTCGTGGCCTTCACCAAGCCCTTGCCAAGATCCAGGCCAAAGCGTGGGGCCCTCATTTAGTGTTGTCGACAACCTTGCTCGCCTAGAGTTAGAGGAAAAATGAAACAAAAGAAAAAGAAAAAGAATTCGAAAATTTGCAAAAATTTACCGCATCAATGCCAATCGTCCTATGTACCAACCGTACCACGTTGGATGAGTAGCGCTAACTAGACTGCCAATAACTAAATTGGCAAATCATCAAAAGGTATAGGATTAAATTAGCACAATCTTTTGCTAAAAATGATTAGCACAATCCAAAAATTTATGACTAAATTGACCAACGTACAATAGGTTTAAGATTTTTTAGACAATTATTCTAAGGAAAATTAGGCAAACTTTTTGCACAGTTTGGGAGTCCCCTCTTTGTCTATGTTCTTTCTATATTTACTCTTGGAATTTCCATTAATGATCATTGAATTTATGCGTGATCCCCTCGCTGATTGCTCCACATTTCCATGATTTCGTCTATTTCCATGATTTAAGTTACTCTGAAGTTAATCGCGCATTTTGCAATAATTGCCCCTTCATTCAAGATTCAATCTATTCTGTAATTGTTCTAGCTCTTTACTCAAACAGGGCGAGGTACACTTTCCTTACTTTGATCGTAATGGCCAGCAACACACATCAGATGAAAGTCATTTCACACCACCTCTAGGTGAAGTTAAACTGGATAAGCTCCAGATTGAAGTTGGGCTTAGTATAATTGGACTTCTTAAACTTCACTGATAGTTGATATCTCTCCTCAATATCTAGGCCATAAATGTTCATCACCAACTGAAGCTAACAAAAATGTTGTGAAAATCTCTAAAAGAGGTAGTACTGAAAAGGTAAGAGCACCAATAAGAGTTATATGACAAGAACTGTCATTTTCATCTCTTATTTTACTAGTACTTTATCTTACTGCATTTCATATCATACTTCCACTGAAGAAATTATTTCATCATTTTGATGCCGTGCATCCTGCGATTGGTAAAGCTACTTTGATCTTAAAGTGAGCCCACCAACAAAGACCAAGATTAGTCTTGGTCGTCTTCACTTTTTGGCTTGTGAGAGTTCACACAATATTAGTTAATATTGAAGAGAACTATCATTTTCATTTCTCTGCTTTTACTAACACTTTATCTTAGTATATCTCATATTATATTTCCACCGGTGAAATTGCATCATGACGTTAAAGCCAAGCATCACGCGTTTTGATAGAGCTGCTTTTGATTTTAAAGTGATTTTAAAGTGAGCTGACCAACAAAGACCAAGTTAGTCTTGGTCGTCTTCACTTTTTTATCAGTAAAGGTTCCTACATTATTAGTTCATATTGCAAAAACTCCACTCAATTCTTGCATCACAAGCCCTCCTTTTTCTTTAGAGAGTCTTTTCTCTTTTCTTTTTTGGTCTCACTCAATCTCCTCTTTATTTTGTGCAATAGTGCACAATATTGCTACACGCATAAAAGATTAGAAAAAAATTAAAAATTTGCACCCCTAATATAAACATAATTACGAATCACATTCCCCACAAGTCATTCTATACATCCTAAGTCTAACATAGTTATATTCATTTGTCGTTGTAACAGCTTTTACCGAATTGAAGATATCCATAAATAAGAGAGACAGATAAAGTAATATATAGAGCGTGTGACCCACCAAGAAAATGCTAACGATCTCATAATAATAACAATATAACTTGGCAGAGATTATAAGTTCTCTGGGCCATAAAGTCATTGTGATAACGAAACTAAAAACTATTCACAGATGTCTCCTCCTCAGTCGCATAATGTCTTGTCGCTGCCCTCTAGTGACACGAAGCGACTGTCGAAGCAATGATGATCACCACCACCACTGGCCACTAGGTTGGACTGACCGTCCCCTCCGTCTCCCCTCTCACTGGCACATGCTTGAGGCTGACAAGTCCATTTAAATCCTTTATAATACTGGGTTCTTTTTCTTTTGGTAAAGTATATGATTTTTGTCCATGCTGAACGAAATGTTAATTGCTAGTTCCATATATATATTGTGAATAATGCCACCTTGCACATGTAGTAGTGGATAGCATGTCGAAATAAGGAAACAAAAGTATCCCGCCCATATATTTGAAGATTTTAAGCTTAAGGCTTGGCAATAGAGAGACTCATTGCTAAATCACAAGAAGCAATTTCACTTTGAAGTCAAGGTAGGGCAAGATTCTCTTACTCAAATAGTTGCAATTAAGGGATGGAACCTAAATGACCAAGGTGCCATGGGATGCTTTACCAAGTCATTCCTGAAATCATTGGCTTTTCTCCGCACGAAAAGAGAAACATTCATTAGGATAATAATGAGAAACAGATTAAAGGAAATATATCAACAACAAAAAAAAGAAGAGACAGGTGCATAAATCTTAAGCATTGTCTAATTAATAAAGATTTGGATGATTTCTAGAGTGATACATGTAAGGTAGTTTATTGGTTATTCATTGATTTAATAGTAGGATTCAAACATAAATAAAAGATATGTTGACAGAATTTTTATTAGATCTACTGTTGGTGTAAAAAATAATCTAATTTTCATTGGATAATTAACAGTTTAGGGACCATTAAATAATTGTCTCATTTTCCTTTTGTAGTCTCCCAAGAATCTTAAAATTTTCCAAATTTGTCAAAAGACCTTGGACACCTTCATTGGTGTCTACTTGCTAAAGCAGAATGTTAGGTGGGAAATAGACAGTTAAATTTGACTTTAAAGTGAGCCTACAAGTTATTTGGGTATTGAAGTTCACTTTTTTCTCTATAGGATTCATATGCATCTTTTGGAATGATCAACTCAGAAGAAATTCAGGGTTATGGAGAAAAAAATAATGAACCTCTCGAGTAAAACTGCGAGAAGTTGCTTGTGCAAGCCTCATCATCCCTGCATGGGATTCTTTGAAGTGAAAGCTGTGCCTTGGGCACTTTACCTGAAAGCACTCATGGGCACTTTATTTTAAAGCAAATCAACAGATAGAGGAGCATCTATTCTCACATGCATGGTCAAATCAAGCGCGTCTCGCGTGCGTGAAGTTGATTTTATCTTACTGTACATGCTAATTGTGCTCATATATACCGAATGCAACCAAATATTTTTCCAAAGGTTTCTTACTAATATGCATCATTTGGTAAACTGTTCGAGGAAAGTGTTGCAAAATTGGCGAATAGAACTGTTTATCTTAGTCATAAGGGTAGCATCTATTTCTCATTAGATAAAAAAAATTGATATCAATCATAGTCCGGGTTTTCGGTTTGGTGTATTGTTTGTTTAGCTGTTTCAATTTAGAAAGCTATTCCATTGCATACAGTTGGCTGAAAATTTATTCAAAAAAGCCAAATATTTCGCATGGAAGGTAATTGTTTGTAATGGGAACGTTGCACAAATAAATAGCAATTTTGATTCATTGGGGATTGCCCGAATAGTCATCCTTCCCACGTGGGAAGGGGAAGGTGGCAAGTTCAATTTCCTACCTTCTTAGGGAGTTAGGTGGAGACGTGTGAGTGAGGGAGCAGGGTTTTGCAACTTACACACGACACATAGCGCACACATGGGCTTGTTAAATAAATATAGGATAGGACTAGAAAAAAAAATAGTAATTTTGAAAAAAAAAAGTTGATACCTATAGTATGCACATCTATAGATTTTTAGTCGAAATATAAAAGACACCGAAATATCAAATTTTCCTCTTCGTTTTTATTTCGATATTCTACTCGACACTTTTTTCATATTTTAAGAAGCCAATAAGTCACCAATATGCTACGGGGTGGTTAAAAATAATTACCTGACTATCTGATTTTGTTGATCCATGGTGATGATTAAGTAATGCTTTTTATCAACCACATGCAATTTCGGCTCCGTTTGTTTCATAGATAATGAATGATTTGTAAAACATATTCTTAAAAATGATCATCTATATCACATACAAAAATGAATAAATGAAAAATATTTTCATCGTCCACAAAAATATTTAAACTTAAATTTTTGTTGATAATGAAAATATTTTTTATTAACTAATTATTTCAAGCGATATAAGAGATCATCTTTAGGAAAATATTTTCTGAATATTTCATTTTATGCGAAATAAATGGAGACTTTGTAGTATTCCAAATGCTGTTATAAGCCTAATTCGATGCCGTTGAGTTTAAATCAATCTAAGGCAAATCTAACAAACTGGCGATTGGGAAAACAAACTAAAATTTGCTCTCTAGATTTATCTCGATCACAAAATGATCAAACTTCCACAAAACAAATTTTTCAAGATGGATCGAGGGTGAATGTGTGTTCAAAAAGCGTGCCAACTTCTGAGAGCAAATTATGACGTAGAAAATATTACTTCAACGTAAATGACAAGGAAACTAATGTGCTTGAAAAGTAAAGTGTGAAGATTGAAATTGAAGGAAATCGGAAGGAAGGTGTTGGGAGATCAAGGAAAATTAGAGGGAGACCACTGAAATTAAAATTGAAGTGCAAGGATAGGAAAACAAATCAGTAAGAAACTTCACTGAAATTGAAATATCCTCAAAAGTACAGACACAAATTAGAAACATTGAAATAAAAGCTACACTGTTATTATGCACAGGAAGAATAACAAACTTTAAAACTAAAACTGAAATTCAAAGACATTGGTTTAACGTAGAAAATGCCTCAAAGGAAAATTTAGCAGAGTTTTGGCCCAGCTTGAGCGATAACGTTTTCTCTGTGTTCCTTTTATTTTTACTCCTGGGATTTTTTCGGACAGCCATTGGAATCATGTGCGATTCCCCTCTCTAGTTGCTCCATATTTCCATAATTTGCTCTGTTTCCACGATTTTAGTAATTCTTGCCCCTTCATTCATGATTTAATCTAATTCCATAATCATTTCAGCTCTCAACTCAAACAGTTCAAGGTACCTATTTCTTAGTCTGATCGAAATGGTCACCAATACACCTCGAATCGAAGTGAGGTCACACAATCTCAGACAAAGTTAAACTCTGGATAAGCTCCAAATCAAAGTTGGTATCATAACTTGACTCCCTGTACTTCGCTCTGCTCCCCTAACTCATCTTGATAATTGGATCTCTCTTCAGTATCTCAACCATAAATTATCACCACAACCAGAAGCTAAAGAATAATGCAGTAAAAATTCCTAAAAGAGGTAGTGCTGAAAATATAAGAGCACCAATGAGAGTAATATGAGATAAGAACTATCATTATCAATTCTCTGCATTTATTAATACTTTATCTTCCTGCATCTCATATCATATTTCCATCGATGAAATTGTTTCATCTTTTTGATGGCGTGCATCGCATGATTGATGAAGCTATTTTTTATCTTAAAGAGAGCCGACCAACAAAGATCAAGTTAGTCTTGGTCGTCTTCACTTTTTTGCTGGTAGGGTTCACACATTATTTGTTCATATTGAAAACCTCCACTCGATTCTAGCTCCATAGACCAACCTTTTCCTTTAGAGTTTTTTTTTTTTTTTTTTTGTCTCACTCAATCTCTCTTTATTTTCTACAGTAAGTGCACAGTGCTGCTACGCGCATGAGAGATTAGAAAAAAAAATTAGAAATTTGCTCCCTTTAATATAGAAACAATTACAGATCACATCCCCTGGTATTTCCCAAGTTAGTCTTCACGTCCTGAGACTAACATCTTTACATTTCAATTTTCTACGCGTTTTGGAATGCTCGGTGGTACGCAATACGCGTGAGCTTTTATATCCATCAAAAATTAAATTAAAAAGGAAACGCAGGACCCTCTCACTTTAGAGGAACCAAACTACACGGCGTGTGGATTGGAAGGAAACAGCGCACGCGCTTGGCAGTGCATGTGCTGAAAAAGTTTAACAGGTTTGATTGAATATTTTAAAATAATTAAAAAAACCGATGTCTTTATTTCCAAAGGAAAAAAAAAATGGTCTGATTGGCCTGTATGGTCTCCTAGCGAGTCTTTAAAAATTTTCAAAACTTGTTAAAAAGTCTCGGACACGTTCCGGTGTTTACTTGGTAATGCAGAACATTGGGTTGGAAAATATACAATTAAATTTGATTTCAAAGTGAGCCAGACAAGTAATATAGGTACTGGCACTCATCTGCCTCGTTCATATCCAAAAACCTCACCTCATTTCTTAACTTGGCCACCCCCACACCAACCTTTTTTTCTCTTAAGGTGTTCCTAGCTATGGCGATCTCAGAAGCCGGATCGAGTAGTGATGCTGCACTAGCATCACGAGGCGAGTACGATGTGTTCCTGAATTTCAGAGGAGAGGACACTCGTTATGGATTTACAGACTTCCTCTACCACAGCTTGAATGATGCAGGAGTCCACGTGTACAGGGACGAAGAAGAACTCCCTGTCGGTGAAGTGATTAGCGAGAAACTTAAACAAGCTATCGAGGACACTGTGATCTACATACCCATCTTCTCTCGATCTTATGCTTCTAGTAAATGGTGCCTCCGTGAGCTAGCGCTCATGGTAGATAACGTGTCTGAGTTAGAGGGTCGAAAAAGTATCCTTCCAATATTTTTTCATGTGGAACCTGACGATGTTAAACTTAAGAAAACACTATATGAAGCTGATTTCAAGAAACATGAGGAGGATTTTGGTGATGAAGTCGAGGCATGGAAAGGAGCTCTTAGAAAGGTAGATGAACGCAAGGGATGGGTCGTGAAAAAGGATCAAAGGTAATACTCTTCATCTTTTTTTCTGTTTCAGGGGATACCACATTGCCCTGTCAAATGATTTTTTTTTATTCTTTTTCTTAACGGAAAATACTGAAAACAACCACCAATTGCTACTATCATTCAACTTTACATCCTCTCCTTTTTAACATCTTCCCTAAATTTTTTCCCCTGCGAAGCGATGTCAGTAATTTCAATGACATGGATTTACACATTCCCACTAGCCAAGTTTTTCCTCTTCTTTCTCTCGTAAGGCTACGAAATATTCAAGAGCACCCATTTGCATTTGCTATTTAAGATGATTACCAAAATCAACTTCAGATTTTGCAACCATATTGATCTGCATTCTCACTGGCTTCGACCCATAAAAAAATAGTCTCCCTCGTGATAAGAATATTAGTTTTCATTTTTTTAATTAACAGGAAAAGACGAACGAAATTAGAGATCACATCTAGTGCCAACTTTTATTTTACACATTTTTTGAGTGCTCCTCAAGAAACACCGGTTGAACTAATATTCAGTGAAGAAAGTTCATGTTTTAATACTCAATAGAAGCGGAAGCATCCTGAGAACAAGTAAAGAATGACGGGCCGTCATCTAGCAGCCTCGAGCTTTGCAGAGCTCGTGGGAGGTCCAGATCGAGGCTGGCCAACCTCGATCTGGACCAGGCCGGAGGCAACGACCGTGGCCGACCTCTGATCTGAAGTCGGCAATGGTGCGAAGGCCTCCAAGTGATGGGGCTGTCCGAACAGAGGGATGGGAGAGAGATAGAGATAGAGACAGAGAGAAGGGACACATGGTGTAGGGGATGGTGAAACTTCGCGCCAGTACAACCGGACCAGTAGATACCGGTCGAGGATGGGCGGCCACTGAAGGTCGATGGAGACAGGTCGAGGAGAGTGGTGATGGAAATTTTGATAAGAAAATGGCAATTGGATTAATAGGTTAGGGGGAGATATGCAATTTGAAAAAAAAAACGTTAAAGTTTGGGGATTCAATTTGGATATTATAAAATGCGGAAATGCGAGGTGGAAATGAGCTATGGATGAGTTGGGGAGAGTGGTGATGGAAATTTTGATAAGAAAATGGCAATTGGATTAGTAGGTTAGGGGAGATATGCAATTTGAAAAAAAAAAAAAAAAACGTGAAAGTTGGGGATTCAATTTGGATATTATAAAATGCGGAAATGCAAGGTGGAAATGAGCTATGGATGAGTTGGGGCCAACATGATAGTGAAGTGGCCTCACATGGGGTTTATATCTCGTTTTGTGGGTCATCGCATGGGATTTACATTACCAACTTGATATGCTGATCATCATTCATCAACAAATACACATAATTTGGCTGTCAATTAACTAAATTTAATGTAACAGACGGTGAATTATAGCATGAGAGCACCCATTAGCTTCGCCAATGTAAACGAGCTGTTTATGCACAATTTTTTAGAGCTGGCAATCTCTCATGCTTTTGGCTATGCAGTTAATGTGCCCCACATGCCGCTTGAGAATCTTGGATTGTTATAGTGACAAGGAAGTCCTCCTTATTTTGGTAAATTCCAAAACTGAGTTATCTTACTGATTCTCTGGATCTAAAAAGGGTCCAAGCCAAAGTCCACAATACATTGCCCAAAATTTTCCCACTTGATGGTGTGGAGAATCAAATCTGTGTTGTGCGCCTAATCTACACATATATCCTTGCTTCTTCACCATCAAATCAACCCAATGGGAGTCGGAGTCTCTCAAAATTCAATTTTGAACAAATCTTAATTCATGCCAGCTGTTGAAATGTCATTATACTTGACATAATCAGATCCATAGAAGACTTACCTGCTTTCGTTAGGTAATAAAAATGTTCTCATGGCTATTTTGCTGGCGAGTGGAATTAATTACAGGTTTCTAGGTTATATTTTTCTCCACCGAAATTCAATGGATGACGTCGTATTTCTCTTTATTATCTCAATCCATGATTCTCTTATTAAGAGTGCTGAAATTTTTTTAGGCTTCGCTATAAATGCAGAATTTTTTGCCTATGCACTATGTAGTAGCCACTTGGTCATAGGTCATAGTGTAAACCAATACTATAGTCTTTTCAAAATTATATAATCATATATAAAAAACATATCATGTGAGTTCCAATAAATTAGCCCATACTGATTATTCATTGTATTTAGATATCTTTCATGATATACTTCAATATTTCAAGTTAAGATTTTGACAATCCCATAGGTGATGCGTGGGTATCAAATTAATCTAGTCAACTAATAATATGGCTTTTGTACAATGCAGCCAAGCAAAGATTGTCCAATTGGTTGTTGGAAAGGTTTTGGAGAAGCTGAAGATAAAACATAAATTAGTGACTGAACATTTCATTGGATTTGATGATCGAGTAAAAGACTTGATAGAGTTGTTAGATGTCAACCAACTTGATATACGGGTCCTTGGAATTTATGGAATGGGTGGTATCGGTAAAACAACTATTGCCAAGGTTGTGTTCAATCAACTATGTTCCCGATTTGGAAAGTGTTGTAGCTTCCTTGAGGGCATTCGAGAAAGGTCAACCAAGGAGGGCCTATTCCAATTGCAAAACAAATTACTATATGACATTGTTGGTTCTGAATCTGTAGGAAAAGTCGAGGATAGTGAAGAAGGAATGAGGAGGATTGAAGGAACACTTAGCAATAAGAAGGTCCTTGTGGTTCTGGATGATGTTGATAAGAAAGACTACATTAAGAAACTAATGGGAAATTCCAAACTCTATCCAGGATCTAGGATAATCATTACAACGAGAGACACAACTATTCTACAAGTTGAGGGATCTGAATTTAAAATTCAACGGTATGAGATGTTAAAGATGGATGATGTTCTTGCCCTTCGGCTTTTTTGTCGACATGCCTTTGGTAGGGACTTTCCTTCTGATGATTACCGTGAGCTTTCGAGTAAAATTGTCTCATTAATGGGAGGACTGCCTTTAGCTATTGAAGTGATAGGTTCATTACTTAAGGAGACAAATGAAGAAGAATTTTGGAAAGAGACATTAGTCAGGTTAAGGGAAGTACCTGAGGAAGCAATTCTAGAGAAGTTGAGGATTAGCTATGATAACCTAGACAAATATCAGCAACAAATTTTTCTTGATATAGCATGCTTCTTTTTCAATGAGAAAAAGACCGATGCAATATACATGTGGGTTGATTGTCTATTTTATCCAAAAAGAGGGATTGAAGTCCTTACCAAGAGGTGCATGATAAAGATATTGGACGATGAAAGGTTTTGGATGCATGATCAATTGATAGACTTTGGAAGGCAAATTGTCCGTCAAGAGAGTCCAAATGACCTTAAAAAGCAGAGTAGGTTGTGGATTGCAAAAGAGGCCCTTGAAGTCATAAGAACCGAAGAGGTAAGTAAGAAATGTCCCATTTTCAAATAGAAGTTGCACATCCTAGGATTAAGCATTCCTTTTTTGTTTAGAATCTTTATCACTTGTTTTCCTACCCATTAGAGTTGTAAAATGAGTATTTGGTAGTTGACAAACTTCTTCATGTCATTGCAAAATTTAACTTGCAGAGGAAGGACAAGGTTGAAGCGCTTAATATGGATGGACTGGATTACCCCACGGTGATCACCAATGAAGAGTTTGAAAGGTTACAAAACCTAAGATTCCTCAAGTTAGGGAATGGAACTTTTGATGGGGACTTCGCAAAATATCATTCAAAGTTGAGAGTGATCTCTTGGTGTTCTCCTCATCAGGATTTTAGGGTGGACAATATGCATTTGGATCATCTTGTTGTTTTTAAACTTAATGCTAGTGGCTTCACAGATGATTCAAAAGCATGGGACTTGATCAAGGTAAATTACATGTTTTAGTTCCAATCTAATAGTCCCAATTTGTACTATGCAATGGTTCTTACACTTAACATGCCATCCATTTTTACAGAGGGCACACAATTTGAAAGTTCTATCTCTTACTTCATGTGATGGCATAACAACGATCCCGGACTTCTCTAGATGCTTGGGTTTAGAGAGGTTGACTCTTACAAACTGCTACGAGCTAAAGAGAATAGAAAGGTTTATTGGAGATCTACAGTCATTAATTGAGTTAGAGATTACAAATTCCCCTAAACTTACAAATATGCCCGAAGAAGTGGGGTCACTAGTGAAGCTTAAGCGCTTCTCATTGTCGAGATGTTGTTTGTTGAGACAACTTCCATGCTCATTTGGGAATTTAACCTCATTAATAGAGTTAGACTTGTCAGATACGGGCATTTACAAACTTCCAAACTCCATTGGAGGACTAGTGAAACTTGAGTCTTTTCTTCTAAGAAGATCTTGCATAAGAAAACTTCCCAACTCCATTGGAAACTTAATATCATTACGCGTATTGCGTTTATCAAAAAGCCCATTTAATCTTTTTAGGCATCATGTTTCACAGTTACCTATGGCATCAGCATGTTGGAAAATCTTGAAGAACTGGATCTGTCTCAATGTTTTAAATTGAAAGGGGAAATTGCTGATGGAATTGGAGCATTGTCATCTTTAAGAATCCTAGATTTAGAGGACACCCATATTTGTAGAATTCCAAGGACAATCAACATGCTCTGTCACCTCCATACACTAAACTTATCAAGTTGTCATGAGATTCGAGGGTTGCCAGAGCTTCCCACAAGTTTAACCTATCTACATCTTGTATCTAAATCATTGCTCTCCATCCCTAATTTGGCAAACCTTACAAATTTGGTTGATTTGCAAATTAGTGATAGCTCTCAGGGTACAAAGAAATCATACCTACTTATAGGACTCAACTTAAGTTGGATTGGGGGGTTATCTAGTATGCAAACTTTACATCTGGAACTGTTAGACGTTCCAACACCTCCAGAGTTGGCTAATCTTTCTCATCTAGAAGAGCTTCATTTATGTGGCCTAAACCTTGAAATCTTCATACAACTTCCATCCTCTCTGTTGAGATTGCATTTAAATTGCTTTAGCATCTGGCATGAACAGTTACTGCGCTCCTCTTTGAGATTGAGAAATTTGAGGACTTTAGAGTTGGATAACGTGGAAGTGGAACAAATTCCACTTGACGGACTTCCACAACTGGAGGAATTACATGTTCTCTATTGTCAACTGCTTCGGCAATTTTTCATTCCTTTGGAATTAAGGAAACTACGGGAAGTGCAGGTGTCTTATTGTCCAGAGTTAGTTGAAATACAAGTTATGGGTCTTTCAAAATCATTAAAATCCTTCTTCATTGTTGGGTGTGAATCTCTTAGAAGAATAGGTGGATTATCCTACTTGAAGAACCTGGAGGTATTGAAAATCAAAAGTTGCAATGTACTTCCTAATGTTAAGGGCCTAAATGAGCTAGAGTCTTTGCGATCCTTGGAGGTCACAGAGTGCATGTTATTGAGAAGGTTGATTGATGCATCTTGCACCAATATACCAGATGATTGCTTCGTCCATATAAAGAAGTGTGGAGACCTCATCAATTCCACTCAAATCTACCCACATAGAATCACTCTTAAGTATTACAAAGAGGAGATTAACAAGGTATGACATCTTCTTCATCAATATATAGTAGACATGCGTGAATGCACAGGTTTGAAGATTGATCTGCTTTAATATTAGTTTGATGTTATAATACAGTAAAACTACACAAATTGTAAAAAGCTAAATATTATTGTAAAATTTACATGGACAGAAATTTTTTTTAATCCAACAACAGAAATTTGCTAGAGATGATCTTTAAATTATTTCTAATCATTAGTGTTCCTTTGACACGTTCTTTTTAATTTGAAATGTTGGTTTGGATAAAGTAAATAAGTACGTAAGTAAAAGTATTATAAATGGTAATTTAACTATTTATTTATTGTAATATAATTGAGTGTTAGATACTGTTTCACGTCATTTTTTTTTTTGTTCGATGTCAAAATGTTTAACAATTAATTGCCGGCTTGAACTTTGGCACTATCCTGCAATGAGCCCACAAACTTTGAAAACTTATAAACTAGCCTTTCACCTTCGCACCACCCAAAAAAGCTTTGATTTATTTTCCATCCATTAGCTTTTCAATCTACATAACCTTTAAATGTTACCTAAAATGGACTCACTCAATTTTACTGACTGAATTTCCTATTTAACAACGCATCATTCTCTATTTTCTTACTTCAGAAGTAATGTAGTGGATGTGAATCTATTCAAAATGAGACCACTTTCAGTTACCTGCCATACAAACGGAAAAATTAATATCCGAAACAATAATAGAAGTTTTAGGAAGTAATTTATAACTTTTTAAAATTTGCACGCTACTGCGCAGCAGTGCCAAAGTTTAGGTAGGTCATGTGATATTTTCAAAGTGCATAGTTATTGTAGGGAACTAGAGTTCATGGGGATTTTAAGCAATTACGTCTAACATTTAACATAAGGCTAGCCATACCTAATATCTTCTGTTAAGCAAATAGCTAAATATTGTTGCTTAAATACTTTTTAGAAAAGAAAATTCCTAATCAATAGTAAAAATGCACGGGGAATTCGCATTCTCGTGTTTTGTCAATATCTAATTTAAATGATACTCTTTATGCCATGTATCCTCCTTTCTTTAGCCACACAATATCCATCCTTCTAAAGTTGTTACTTTTCGTCACACTGCAATTTCTTAGGTAGATATCTTTTTTTTTATATTGTGTCACTTATCTCTACTTGCCTTTTTGGTGTTGGTTACTTTTGGTTGCCTCGTGTAATCATTCTTCAATAATTAATTTAAAAAAATTGCTTTCATATATAAGATATCATATAATAGATTTCCAATTATAGATTTCAAATTCATCATTGTCTACTAATTTTTAATTATTACAAGAGGCAAAATTAATGCACGATCTACGGTCATGCATATAAAAATAGTAATTATGAACTATTTGATTAAACACTGGGGGTTCGCCCCAATGGCCACCCTTCCAACTTAAAAGGGAGAGGTGGAGGGTACAAATCTCCACCTTCTCAGGGGGGATTGGGGTGGGGCGATTTCATTTCAGGAGTGGGTTTCGCCTGCCACGCCCTGCAAGGAGGCAAGGCAAAAGTCTGAGAGTGAGTGTCAGAATAGAATTAGAATAGGACCAACTAAAAAAAAAACTATTTAATTCAATTATTGCATTAATGAGCTGTGGAGAAATTTACGTCAAATGATTTGATTATAGCTGTACAAAAGCAAAAAAAAAAGTAGAACTCGTTAGATTTTGCCACTTGTCATCACATGAGAAAATTAACGATGAGTGAAGTGCAACTAATTGTTGGTGTATATGTTCGATAATATGATGATTCATCTCCTTTGAATTTGTTGTTGGCTTCTCGAGTAAAAATAATTAGGTTGTTTGTTTTGCCTCTATCTTCATAGTTCTATTAGATTGTTTTGTAATTTAATTCAGAAATAATATATCCGCTTGCAGATTAAGCAATAATGTGTCATGAACAAAAGGCAGCTAATTTGTGTTGCACCTAATTATTTAACTCAGAAACAAACTCAGGATCGTCCACCTTAACTGGTCGATATAAAAGACCCTCCTGAAGCCAACTGTCTGCACTGATATGCTCTCCATTCCCAACCCTCTACCTCCCAAAGGTTCTGCCCGTTCTAGAATTTGCCATTCCTAAGATGCTCGATTCCCTTTCTTCTGTGTGCCAAAAGTATGTATGAGGGCAATAAATTGCTTAAAGTCTTGCCGCAGAAAGTGTTAGGACGAAAAGCTATTCTCCAAGATTGCTTAGCAAGCATAGCTCTGTTAAAGCTTGATGGATCCTTTTCTGCCTTACCAGAGCCTCCTAGTTTCTCCAGTGTATTTCAGTTCCAATTTAAGATAGTTTCACCAAAATAAAATGATTTTTTTTTTCACTCAATTGCCCTGCAAATAGAAATTGAGATTTTGAATTTTGACATGGTATAGGTTGGCAGTGCATGTACTATTGCTTTAATAAGTATTTCCTTCCCTTCTCTTGATAGTAACCTTTCTTTCCACCCCTAAAGTTTCAAATATTTTTTATATAATAAATTGCAAAAAACTTTCTCATGTGTTGGGTAGTTTATGAAATTTTAATTACTGTACCGCCTCTACCACAGTTTTTCGTTGATAGCAAGATAAATATTGCAAGAGGCAAAGTAATCTTAGGAACCACACTTGTCAAGATGTGGATGAAGCCTTTTTGAAGTGCATAGAGGCGATAGTTATGTTTATCAATGGAAATCAGTCGAGCTAAATGTTAGCACTATAATATTTAAAAAAGATTTCTTTGAAAAAATTTCTATTGACTCCATTTTTTGAGTAATTATAGCAGTAGAAAGAAAAAGTTCCACTAGCAACCAAATCTATCTTTGATCTAATGGTTAATGAAAAAGTCGGTAACTATAATCCTTAAATTAAGAGCAGGAATAACCACTATTGAAAAGTTTCATTTACATAGGCATTCTAGCGTTTCTTCCCTTTTTCCCTTAAAATAGGGATTTGTGATGGGATCGTACTCCCAGGTAGATAATTATGCGACTTATTTGATGTTTAATTTAAATTTACATCACATACATATTAAAGTTCAAATTTAGTTAATAAAAGAAAAATCAAATAGTACTACCCATATTCCATTGGACATGTGAGTATTTAATCATAGATCTGTCTCTACCTAATGGATTATGTTTGTGCCGTATTGCGTTTCGGGTAAAAATACAAAAAAGGTTTAATTTATACATATGTTGTTTGGCTCTCACGTTGAACTTGTTCCATAACAGATGAAACAACCTTTCACAATCGCTTTCAACCTGAGAATAGAGAAGTCCAGTTGTTCATATGCTGAAACTCGGAGGGAAAAGAAAGATCTCACCCCTAATTCAGTGACATATGAAGGATTGATTGCTCACTTGAAAAGTTTCGGCTTTCTTTCGAGTAGAATGTGGTACTATTCCCCTGGTAAACGGAGAAATTGGCGCACAGAGATCAAGAGTGATGAGCAAGTGAAGGAAATGGTGCAACTAGCATCCAAAAGGGGATTGGTTGAGATAGAAGTCGAGGCACAGGTTGATAGTGAGTGGGAAGGAGAATATGATGATGCTATGACAACGATAACTAGAAGAGCATCCGCACAGATTGATTTGTATACTCACAAGGATGGGGTTGAGTCGGACATTTCAAGTCCTGATGAAGACAAGGATGAGATCGGAGAATCTGCTAACCAAAATGATGTCCGGTTTTATTCCCAAAAAGACGTTACTATTATTACGGGAGGGGCAGGGACTCTACTTCAGGAATGGGCACGACGGTGAGTTCAGGAAGGGGCACGACTAGAATGGCACAAGCTTAAGATCAGGGACAAACAAAGGTTCAAGTTTGGCCAAGGCTGAGCCTCAAACATCGAGGTCAGTCATTAGAAGAACAATAAGGCAATCATGAACAAGCACAGAAGTAAGCGGATTCTTCGTTCTTTGTGTGTGCTCACTCCACAATAAGGCAATCATGAACAATAAGGCAGTCATTAGTAGATGTGCACATTCTTCGTTCTTTGTGTGTGCTCACTCCACAGGCAATGCAAGGTTACAAACTCCACTTTTTTGGGGAGATTCGAGACCAATATGGCATCGTAGAACTCTATTTTCCTTGAATTTTCCTTCATTTCTCTTAAGGAGACCCAAAACCAACAAATGATGACAGGACGCGGATCATCTGTCTCCTTCCATGTAAAAATCTGCTGTCTCTATTCTGTTATAGGTGTTTCCGGTTCTTCTTTTCTGACCTCTTCCCTAGTTTCATTTTCCATTCTGTTAAGTAGCAGCTTTAATCCATTCTTCTTTCTTGCCACTCGTCATTATATGGTGATGTTGCAGTGTTCTCTCCTAGTTTTAATCCAACCACAGGAGGATTGGATCTTTTGGGTTTTCCATATGCCATAATATAATTGTCTAAATAATTTTCTATGCATTTATACTTCCTTTTTTACCCTATGAAGAATTTCAGATTTACTTTCTTTTTGTTGTTTCTACGTATGATTCTTCTTGGCAAAACTTCCTTTCACATGGAGTATATATTTCCCCAGGCCATTTTATTTGGTTTTCATTTTCTTCTGAAAGGAAATCTTCTTTTAAGGTTTTGTGATCTATTTTAAAGGAAGTGCTAATTAGTTTATTTGGAAATCTGAAAACATGGGGGAGGTTGTCCTCGGGGTTACCGTACATTTGTTAGGATGAATAGTCATAGACGCTTTCTCTGGCAATTTAGCATCATCCTACACGCAGCGCATATTATAAACTCTACTGTTCAATTTTATCGATCTACTTTTGTTAAATCTAATTTCTGTTTTTCCATATTTATATTTACTAGAAAAATATCATGAAAATCTTAAAATATATCTACTGTAACACAAATACTTTTAAAAAATAATTATGCACTACAAACCCCACCAGTCTTATATTCACGTAACCCATGATTGTCACTACGACTTATGTGGACAACATAATGCACACAGAACTTGAGACAGACCTGGGCTTCATTATTAGACTTATATATCTTGCTAGAAGATGGCCATGAAAGTCATCTTTTGATTTCGAAATTAAATATTTGCTTCCTTTATAAGATATCTTATTGACATAGGAAATCTATTCAATTTGTGGAACATTGTAAATCATTGATTAATGACTTGCCGTTCAGTGGTCGGTAATTCTCAAGGCTGCATGAGTTAAAGTAAACTTATTTAAAATTCTGTTTAAGCCACTTCATAGAACCATTAGACTAGGATCTGAAATAATTCGCATGGTACACTCGTAATGAAGGCAGTTTGCTATCTGAGGAAGTCAATCAAGACTTAGATTAAATTATCTGTGGAACCTATGCATAGTCTCTGTTTAGAATTTAAATAATTTGTCAAAAAAACATATCACCGATATGATGAAACAAAGCCTATGGTTTTTCTTCATAAGTCACTTCGTAAATATCATCCTACTCTGTATAACACTCAACCTTCACAGCTCCCTTTTGGCCATTACTGTCATATCTTCGTACTTCAGCGAGCATATCATATGGATGACTAGAGTGATTTGGAAGATCATCGGCATGGAAAAGTTGCATCACTCTCTCAAGTGGCTGTGTGATCAAAGCCATATGAATAAGATATGTGAAGACTATATACAAACCTGCTATCATGAAAGTTCCCATAGATAGGCCTAAACCCAGGTAGACCTTGCCTCAAAAATTATATTTGTAACGTTGACAATAGTTGTTAAGTGAAGTATCCGAACTTATATTTTGTACATTTGATCCTCCCAAGGCTCTTCACTTCATGTGGAAGTCCGAGCGTTGTAATTTTCCTGTTCGGGGGGCTCCTTATGTGGGCTTGGATTCCACTCTTGGGCTTGAATTGTATAAAATGCGCCAGGCCCTAATGGTTTGTTGAAGCACTATATACACTTGGAATAGATTCAGTTTGGGTTCCGTTTTTGATTCATTTAGAATGTCGAGTTTTAAAAAAAAAAAATTATTTTATTTTATGAGTGTTTCTTAAGCAAAAATAACATTTGATTTGGCCGAAACATAAATTTTCATTAAATATAGATATTACGGACTTGTTTGTTTAATCAAGAAAGGGCATAAATGTGACATTAAGTTTTTTATTTTTATCTGATCAACACTTCCTTCTAGGGAAGTTCCCTAGAAGACTTGTTTGATTTGTTTCCTTGTGATGATGATTGTTTTCGGTAGCAGGAGTTGGATTGGGTCATGGATGGTGGTGCCTCATGTCTTCCACCCCACGTGTTGATTTCTTTGTGTCTTGCAAGGCGTGAGATTACAGTTTTGTGAAGATGGGCAATTCTGATGTTGCGAAAATTGTTTATGTTGTCTAGAAACTAGCTTGGGCAACAAACTAATGCTCGAGCATGTGAGGCAAATTCCAGACATTCGGACGAACTTGATTTCTACCGGAAATTTAGATGATGACGGATTGAAAAGTTGGTTCAAGGATGGGAGTTGGAAGCTTGTCAAGGGACGTCTCTCACTAACAAGGAGGAAGAAGTGTTGTAACTCTTTACCGCACACAAGCTAAGGCGTGCAAGGACCAAATTCATGCCGCGGGAGAAGAAGCAACACCTGATCTAATGGCATATGACACAATGTATACTAAAGTTGCTTTGAAAAAAACAAATTCAGCAACTTATGCTTAGTTGAATCATATTTTGAAAATATATAAAAGGAGAGACAAATCAAGAACTTATGCTCCAACAGACTCGCACAAATAAATAGAAGTTTAAAAGGAAACACGATATTGGAAATAGCGAGAAAATGGAAGTATTAACAGATTATTTAAGGAATAAAAATTAAGTTACTCAAAGCTACTCCACCTATCAAAACATGACTTCTTATAGCACTCAAAACCAAGTTAACACATCATGCATCATGATGCACTAGATATACAACCAGACAAGTCCGACCATCTAGTCCAACCAAGTATCAAAAAGCATGTTATGATGAAAGGGATAACGAAAGGTGCAAATTTCCGCTGTAATAGGTATGCAACATAAGAACTCACTTTTTTGCATCCAACGTTAGCTCATGGAGCAACAACTAATCGAAAGTGAAACTCACGAGAAAATAGAAGTATTGGCGGCTTGTATAAGAAGAGGACGTCCCAAACCCTTCCACTTCTGTTTATTGACTTGGTTTCCTTGTTATTCAGATATCGGGCCACTAGAGAAAGGTTAAAACATAAGGCCTATTAAAGCCCACATGCAGAGCTCGCATTTTCACAGCCACAGCATGCTCTCTCTTTTGAAGCTTTCACTCGGACAAGTGTTCAGGATTCTTTTGCATATGAGGCTCAATGTGGCTAATTCAGTCTCAAATAAGAATCTAAACTCACCGGCCGGCCAAATGTCCCCAAGCCCAACGTGCAAGCGATTTTTCCTGCAATTGGAACGTGAATTCTTTTGTCCAAAAAAATATGAACAAAAAAATTGCAAGACCCATGATTAAGAAAAAACCCAAATTTTTTTTTCTTCATTTTCTTCCCGTCTTGTTACCTTAGGAGACAACCCATAGCTACAGACCCCAAAAAAACCAAAACCCATGGCCTCCAACGCCATATGCACGACCTTTTTCACCGATCACCGTTGGATCTCTTTAGATACTTCTTGACTGGCGTCGAATTCACCGCTAGATCTCTCTAGATAATTGCCGGGGAAGAGGTCGCCGAAGTGAAACTGGCTCTCCTTTTGCCTCCTCAACACCTTCGCGCACTGGATCCTCACCAACCTTTCCCAGTCTTCGTATCTTCCCGTCTTCTTCCTTTGTTTACAATTACTGCATCCTGACCCACTCACTCTCTGTCTCTTCGTAATTACAGTCTATCCGTGAAACAGTGGTCTCTGCATCCTAATTGTGTAGTTGAATGCTCTTATGTCGGTAGTTTCATTTAATCTGCATTTTATAATAACAAGCACCATATTTATCTTTATGTCGCTTTACCCGATGTGGCTCAAGCATACCGTTTTATTGGCAGCGTCTTTGACCCGAACACCTCTGGTCATGTGCAGAAACCGAAAAATATGGATCTTGCCTTCTGCTCTTTTGGGAAAAATTTCCTTAGTCACTTCCTCAACCAGGAGTTAAGGCTCTGCTGTATTCCTTAGAACTAGTGTCCTAATTGATAATTGGACAGCTTCAGAGTTTTATATGAACTATAAGACCTTTAAGATTTAGTGAGAAACAGCTAAACTGTGTGAATTGGAGGTTAAGCTTTTTCGGTTCAAAGAACCCAGGCGTGAGCATGGATACTGGGCCAGTTTGACAACATATTGTCTAAATCGCAGTCTGATAGCTGGGGTAGGGCAGCAATCAGCGGCCGCAGAATCAGACAGGAGACGGCCCCAGTCTCAACCTTGTCCAATATTCCTTCCTAATTTCTAGTTCACACTAGAAAAGTTGGTGCTACTAGTGGTTCGGCTAGCTGTGATCCATGACTATTCTTTGCTTTTCCTTTTCCTTTTCTTGGTTCTTTATTGTGATGTCCGTGTTTCTAACTTTCTAGTAAGGGCCCGATGCTTTAGTGCGATCAAGTGGGGCAAGGCGCAAGAATCCGTCAGTCATCCCAATTTATTAGGTGCCCGAAAATGACACTGTGCTGAAATTGAATCTAAATGTATTTATTAAGGCAAAATGTGGCACCCGTGAATGATCCAAACCAAAAGCAGTCGACAATAGCTAATGGGAAAAGACCTGGAAAGGGTGGAGCATGTCTCACCCCCTTCATCTATATGCATTCACATGGCTGTAAGACATAATTGACAATTCTAATCATGCACTGAAGAATAAAATTCAAGCATCGATTAGAATCACATATAGAAAACAGGATGTAAGATAGATCTGACCCCCAACCATTGTTCAAATCATACTGACCCCCAACCATTGTTCAAATCATCTCTCTAAGAAAAAGTTCGAAAATGCTAAGAAATTGCACGAGGCATGTTAATTTTGAATGCCTAAATAATTTTCAAAAGGTAGGAAATAAAAATAGCACCGAAGAATAGGAGCTCGATTTTGGGTCCTAAAAAATGAAGTCTCAAAGGAGTGATAGACATGATTTCTAATCAATGGTGTTTATGAGTACTAATCAATGTTTCAAAGTTTTAGAAAATATCACTCCTAAAAAATTTCCCAATAATGCCACGTGTTGCACTGGCTATTGGCCTAACGTAAGTTAATCTCGAGCCTTATCATATGCACACACACAAAAAAGACAAAAATGGGTTTGAGGTACATGGGGTCCTTAAACTAGCAAAATGTACAAAAAGGTTCCCGAACATTTTCTTTTTTTTTGGTATAGAATGGATCCCTAAACTATATACTTGTTTTGTTTGAATTGATTCTTCTGTTAAAATTATAAATGGAGATGCTAATGTGGTCATTAAATGCTAACATGGCATTTTATGTGTCAATTTTTTTTTTCACAGATATACTAGTTTGGAATTTTTGGTGATCAAAAAATTAGTTTGGAGTAAATTTATTACAGATATATAGTTTGGAGTTTTTTATGATATTAACCCAATAAAATAAGAAAAATCAAATATAAATTCATTTTGGAGAAACGCATGCATCTCCGTCTAAAAGAAGTTTTGTAGTGCATTCTTGCTTAAAGATGAATTCATTCTGCAATAAATGAAATCAATTCACGAAATTCATGAGAAATGCATTTGTATCCTTTTAGTTTTGTAGACGATTGCACTCTTTGCTTGCTTTGGTCCTGTCCACTAGCACATGAGGCTCCTGGAGAAGCGGGGGATTGCCCTCTTGAATCTTCTTCAATAGGTTATCCACGAACACACGCCTCTCCAAGTCTCCGAGCTTTGCGACGTCCACCACCTCACAATCCGGTACAGACACCCTCTCCGATCTTCTTACAGGTACAACCGATGAGGGACCTACCTCACCGAAGATATGAATGAGAGCTAAAAAAAAGTATATAATTTTCGGAATTTGGTTGCAAAAAAAAAAAAAAAAAAAAAGTTGGGGGACGTGATTGAACATTTTCCTAACAGTTTAGGGACTTGATGTCTTATTCCAAGAAAAAAAAAAAAAGAAATGAAGAGCTTCTGATTGGCCTTTATGGTCTCCCAAGGAGTCTTAAAAAATTTCCTAGAACTCGTTGAAATGTCTTGGACGCCGTCGCTGGTGTCCACCTGCTGCTGCAGAACGTTAGGTGGGATATAGACGATTAGATTTGATATTAAAGTGATCCAGCCAACTTTGTTTTTTCCCTCGGACCAGTCCAGAAAAAATCTCTTATCTTTTGAGAAAGATTCTCGCACTGACTTGACTGTCGCATTGAATTAATATAAATTTTCAAGGATTTATATTTAATGCAACAATACAATACCCTCAAATGACATAATGTTATCATAGAAAATTAAATCTACCAAAAAAACGGTTGAGCTTGGGTGACTTTATGTATCACCTTAGTATCTTTTACAAACATATCCCAAACACTAGAGTCAGTATTTATGACTTATGAGATTATTGATCCACATAGATATCCGTAGAAAGCTACATATAATTCTCAGAAGGTGGGACCTCGGTTCATTTTCAGGACATGCAACCTTGGGCCTATGGGTTTGCACATGTATCTTATCAAGCCAAAAAGGAAAATAATTGTGAACTTATCTGATTAGCAGCAAACTTGACTTTACGTTCTTTCAAGGAGTCCCAAAAAATTTTCACTTGCTGAAAAGTCCGGGGCACTTTATTTTAAAAAGGAAAATGTCACAAATGGTGTGAACTTTCATTTAATGCTCAATTTCATCTATGAACTATGATTGATTTCTTCATTTGGTCATGAACTTTCATATAATATTCAATTTCATCCCCGAGCTTTTGATTTGCTTCAATTTGGTCCATTTAACTTTCATCTAATGCTCAATTTCATCCCTAAACTTTTGATTTGCTTCAATTTGATCCATGAACTATTAACAAATATTTCATCTAATCCTTCCGTTTGTTCAAACTATTAAGTGATGACATGAAGCATTAATTGATGACGTGGAACTAAGTTGGATTACTAGAATTATGAGTCAATATATATCTTTAAAAAGGAAAACAAATTAGGGATCAGCTAGAGATGAGAGCACTGATCACAAAAACAGAGAGAATAAGTGGTTATGTATCTTTTTTTTGGATGGTGGCCACAATTTGACCTGTTTTAAAAGTAATTTCCATGTGGATATTCCACATGTCCTTTTTTATTTTATATTTAAGAGACTAAAAGCCATATAAGCCAATTCCGTTAACTTTAACTAACGAAATGACAAAATTAGTCAATTTTCAAATAGTCATGGATGAAATTGAATATTAGATGAAAGTTCATGGACTAAATGAATAAATTAAAAGCTCAGAGATGAAATGAACATTAGATTAAAGTTCGGGATCAAATGAGTAAATCAAAACTCATGGATGAAAATGAATATGACTATTTGTGACATTTTTCCTTTAAAAAACAAAGCGTCCAAAAAATGCAAGGCTGTGCTGAGACTAACATCATTACTTATACCCATTCCGTGGTGGACGAGATAGTTCACGCCTCACCCCTCAACCGGCAGGGAAGAGGTTTGAAACTTCTCACCTCTATTGTGTGACTCACCTGTGGCCCGTGGGAGGTGGGTCCTGCGGGTCGCCCCGAGTTTATATCGGCGGCTATCGGCTGTACGATGATTTCCGGGTCACCAAAAAAAGAAAATCAATACTTATGGACTGGACCACTTGAGAGTACGAAATTATGCAAAAAAATTGCTGGCATTTTGTCTCATTAGAGGCAGATTAATTAATTAATTTAATTAACAGGTAAAATTCAGGTCTTTTTTTTTCTGAACAAAAAAAAAAAAAAGTACACTTCCCTCGAAGTCCACAACAGAAAATGACATACCTCTTAACACTCTCGACTTTTAACTATTCAATGTTTGCAGGACTTGGTTCCACTTCTGCACCATGTTTTGGGCTACCAGAAGTGATCCATTCCGCATGGAAGGTAAATGGTCGCAATAGGAATATCGCGCAAATCAAAAGTAATTTTGATTTTTTTTCGATACCTATAAAATGTCTAGTTTCCTATAATATGTGCATCTGGAGATTTTCTTTCGATATATAAAAGACAGAAAAGTTTAAGTTTCCTTCTTTGTTTTAATATTAGATATTCGATTAGATACTTTATCATATTTTAATTAACTAAGCCAATAAGTCAATGTTATGCTACAGGACAGTTCAAAGTAATTTATCGGACTAACAAATAGTTTATGATATTTGGTCAAATGTGTAATTTGATCTCTGAACTTTTAATTTATTTAATGTAGCTCATGCACTTTAACTAAGTATGTAATGTGATCCTTGAACTTTAAATTTATCCAATATAATTTATGAATTTTTGATACATAATTAATACAATTCCTGAATTATATGAAAATATTTAATATAATATTTTCATTCACTTAACCAAAAAAAAATATTTTCATTCATAATTCAGGATATATATAAAAGTGGCTGGCCCTTTCGCTTTAGAGGAACCAAACGACGAGGCATGTTGAGCGGACAAAGAAACAGCGCGTGCTTGGCAGTGAATTCGCTGAACCTGGCTGTACAATTCAAGCTGCTGCACTGTCTCTACATGCTCACATGCCCCATCTGTCATTCAAAATCTCTCTCTCCCTCTCTCTCTCTCCACGTGCTCTTCCCATGGGCCGCTTGATTGGAATATCCTTCCCCTTCTTTTCCTGATTTTTTGTTTTTGAAAGGATGAGAACGTCTGACTGGCCTCTAGAAAATTTCCAAACTTGTTAAAAAGTCCTAGACACCTTCGCGTTGTCTCTTTGCAATTAAATTTGGTTTGAAAGCGAGCCGGCCAAGTATTTTAGGTTTGGAAATCACTTGCCTCGTTCATATCCGAAACCTCAGCTCATTTCTTAGCGATGCCACACAACACCAGCCTTTTTTCTCTTTAGATGAGAGAGATATCTGGAAGTAACAAGCTTCCTAGCCATGGCAAACTCAGAGGCTGGAATGAGTAGTGATGTTGCACGAGCATTAGAAGGTGAATATCAAGTGTTCCTGAGTTTTAGAGGACCCGACACTCGCCATGGATTTACAGACTTCCTCTATGATGGCTTGAAAGAAGTTGGATTTCGCGTACTTAGGGATGATGAGGAACTCCGTGTCAGCAATGTGATTGGAGAGAGCCTTCTACGTGCTATCAATGGCTCCATAATCTACATATCAATCCTCTCCAAGACATATGCTGTCAGTAAATGGTGCCTTCGTGAGCTTGCACGCATAGTAGACAACGTGTCTAAGTCAGACGGTGAAAAAAGTATCATTCCTATTTTTTTTCTTGTGAAACCTGATGACGTTAAATTTAAGAATCCACTGTATACCGACGCTTTACTGGAACACTCGAAGGAGTCTCCTGATGAAGTCGAGGCGTGGAGAGCGGCTCTTGAAAGGGTAGCTAAAATCAAGGGATTGAACGTGACAGAGGACCAAAGGTATTACTTTTTGCAAAGCCCTACTTATTCCGTTTTAGTTTGCCCAAGACAACGTGACCAGTTGCTGCTCTCATCCTCCTCTTTTAACATCTTCCCTAAAAATTTCCCGTATGATGTGGACAACTTTAATTCGATCTGCATCCTCACGTATCAAAATAACTAGTTTGTATCTACAGAAAAATAAATTAACCTAAAATATACATGTGGCATCCCAAGAAACACCAATTACACGAGGAAACTATGATTGGGTGACGAAATTTCACTTCTAAATATTCAAAAGAAGCGAGAGCATCTTAAGAGCATGTAAAGAATGATGGGCCATCATCCCGTGGCCTCGAGTTTTGCAGAGCTCACTGGAGGTCTAAATCGAGGTTTGGGCCAAGCTGGAGGCGACCACCATTGCTCGGCGATGGCGCGGAGGCCTCCGAGTGGCGTGGCCGTGCGCACAGAGGGTTGGGGGGGGGGGGGGAGAGAGAGAGAGAGAGAGATGGCACTAACAGCGTAGGGGTGTGAGAACTTATTAGTTATTATTACTTATTGGATTAATAAGTAATAGTAATGAATGCAATTTGAAAAACAAGAGTGAAAATGGGGAATTTGATTTGTGGACATGCAATTTGATGCGTGTGGAAAATGACTTTTTGCAATTTGTCCTTATTATTTTCCTTTTCACCTTTCTTCAGGGTTGTCTCAGGCAAATTAAAATGACTGGATAAAGTAATCAGTAATCATCCGTTTATTTTAATCCAAAGTAATAAAGGTGGAAATGAATAGGGGGCCAAATGGCTCGAAAATGAGCCTGCATGGCATTTGTATTTTTGTTTTGGGGTTATCGCATGGCATTTACTTTGACATCTTAATATGCTCATCATCATTCATCATAACAACGCATAATTTGGCAATTGATAAATTTAAATGTAACATACGGTAAATTAACACTTAGTATGCATTATTATGGTATGTGGACGGCCATTAACTTCTCAAATGTGAATGAGCTGTTTTTGCACAATTTTTTTAGAGTGGGCCGTCTCTTGTGCTTTTGGGTTATTTAGTCAATATGACCTACATGCCGCTTTGGAGCTTTAACTAAAAGACGGAGTTACTGGAAAGCAAACTGCGAGAGTCTCGGCATTTTGTTTTAAGATCAATAAGGAAGTCCACTTTGGGTAGGTAAATCACCAAATTATGACCTATGCTACAAACTCCAGGTAAAGCCAAGGCCCAAGTAGGTAGGCCTAGGTTGGTTCAAGATTTCGGCAGGGCCACCGAAAGCTCATGGAAAAAAATTTTGTGCTTTGGTTCAAAGATTTGAAGGTGTCCTGGTCAAATGCTGGTTTTAAATCTTGGAAAGCCCAAAGCAAGTTGGGACCTGCTTTGGGCTTTCAAAGATTTTGAAAATGCAAGTTCACTTCTACTATTCATCTGTTGACTTTTTTTTTTAAACCAATCATCTTCCCCACACCTCAACCGTCGTTGATCAGTAAACGGAGTTTCATCGGATTTTATTTTTATTTTTTAAAATTTAATAAAAACCCTTTGCAAATGTTGGGTTCAACTTTTTTTTTTTGTCATTTTTATCTTTTAACAATCAATAGCCCAACTTTTATCAATATACTATAATGATCATTAATTAACGAAGATTATTAATACTACAATAATTAAAAAATTATTCAAAGTTGAAAACAAACCTAAAAGAACCCTAGGCCAAAAGTTGAGCTTTGCATCTAATCTATAATCAAATTCTTTTAATATAAATTTTAAATAAATTTACTAATATATATATATATATCTTTTACATTACTCTCAACATGAAAATGTAAAATACTAAAATTAAAAAAACTTAATTTGGTCACACTAAAGGGTTTTTCAAATATATGTTTACCAAATAGTCTTGCATTTCCCTAAATCACTTTTTAGTTATAGTTTACCAAATAGTCTAGTATTTCGGAAAATCAATTTACCTCAAAGGTATTTGCATTCTCCCGAGGGCATTTTCCCAAAACTGTACCAAACGGGCCCGTAGTCCAAACATAGAATTGTATCCACTTGATGGTGTAGAGAATCAAACGAGCGATGTGTGCCTAATCCACACACATTTCTTCATTTCTTAATCATCAAGTTAACCCCATGGGAGTCAGGTCTCTCAATCTTAAAATTTGAACAAATATTACTGTGACACGGCTCTTTAAATGCCATTACATCTGACATAATCATATCCATAGAAGACTTACATGCATAGGTTGAGGCAAGACACATGTTTCGGGCTTGTTTTCTTTTTGTTTTTCGGGATTACATTTTTCTTCACATATCACGGTGTTCGATGGACGACGTTGCATTTGTCTACACTATCTCGGTTCATGATTTTCCTATTACGAGTGCTGAACCTTTTTTCCAGGCTTAGCTATAAATGCTGAAATTTTGCTTATGCACGATATAGTAGCCACTTCGTAACTTTTGCCATCATGTAAGCCAATACTATAGTCTTCGTAAATATCTCCACTCGTAAATGTACATAATATCTAGTAATTATATCAAATTAGCCTATAATAATTATTCAGCGTATCATATATCGCTCATGATGACATCAATCTAGTTAAAATTTTGACAATTCCACGTACAATGCGTGGGTGTGAAATTATTTTAGTCAACTAATGAAAGCACTTTTATGCGTGGCAGTCAAGTAGAGATTGTCAAATCGGTTGTTGAAAACGTATTGGAGAAGCTGGAGATAAAGCAAAAAGAAGTGCCTCGACATTTAGTTGGACTTGATGATCAGGTGAAACAATTGACAAGGTTATCAGCTACCGACCAATGTGATGTGCGGCTTATTGCAATTTACGGAATGGGTGGAATCGGTAAAACAACCATGGCCAAGGTCATCTTTAATCAATTGTCTTCCCACTTTGGAAGGCGTTGTAGCTTCCTTGAGGATGTTCGAGTAAGCTCATCAACCGAGGAGGGCAAAGTCCGGCTGCAAAAGAAACTACTATATGACATTGCTGGTTCAAGATGTGCAAAACAAGTCAAGGATAGTGAACAAGGGATGAAGAGGATTAGAGAAGTACTCCACATTGAGAAGGTCCTTGTGGTTTTGGATGATGTTGCTAAAGAACAGCATATTGAGCATCTAATAGGAAATTATTCATTACGTTCAGGATCTCGCATAATCATTACAACAAGAGACAAAACAATTCCATCAGATGAGGGATTTCATGGTAAAATTCGACGGTATGAGATGCTAGACATGGCTGCTCCTCATGCACTTCAGCTTTTTTGTCGACATGCCTTTGGTACCGACTCTCCATTGAATGATTATTGTTGCCTTTCAAATAAAATTGTCTCAAGTGTGGGAGGGCTTCCTTTGGCAATTGAAGTGATAGGTTCATCACTTAAAAGGAAAAACAAAGCAGTTTGGAAAGAGACGTTGGACAATTTAAAGAATGTACCTGAAGAAGAGATTCTTAATAAATTGAAAATTAGCTATGATGGCTTAGACAATAATCAGAAACATATTTTTCTAGATATATCATGCTTATTTTTCAATGAGAAGATGTCCAATCCAATTTACATGTGGGACCATTGTCAACTAAATCCCCGGAGAGGAATTGAAGTCCTTACTGAGAGGTGCTTGATAAAGATTTTGGATAATGATAAGTTTTGGATGCATGATCAACTCATAGCACTAGGAAGGAAAATTGTCCGTGACAACAGCCATGGTGAACTTGGAAAGCAGAGTAGGTTGTGGATTGCAGAAGAGGCCTTGGATATTATAAGAATCAAAGAGGTAAGCAAGAAAAGTTCCATTTTCATTTCTCAAACAGAAGTTGAATCCTGAAACTAAGGGTTCCTTTGTTTTCTTTTGTTTGGGATTTTTATCATTTTTTTTCTTGCCCATTCGAGTTGTGAGATGTGGTGATTGGAAGTTGCTGAAGTTACTCACATTATTGCAAAATTTGACTTGCAGAGGATGGACAAGGTTATAGCACTTGACATAGATGGATTTGATTACTCCATAGAGATTAAAAATCAGGAATTTGAAAGATTACAAAACCTAAGATTCCTCAAGTTATGCAATGGAACCTTTGTTGGGGACTTTGCAAGGTGTCGTTCAAAGTTGACATGGATTTATTGGCGTTGTCCTCATCGGGATTTTAGGGCGGACAATATGTATTTGAACCATCTTGTTGTTTTCGAACTTGGCTCAAGTGGCTTCAAAGATGATTCAAAAGTATGGGACTTGATCAAGGTATTACATGATTTAATTCTAGTCTAATAGTCCCAGTGTGTACTATGCAATGGATCTTTTACTTAACATGCCATTGATTTTTACAGAGGGCACATAATTTGAGAGTTATATCCCTTACAGAGTGTAATGGCTTAACGACAATCCCGGACTTCTCTAAATGCTTGCATTTACAAAGGTTGACTCTTGCACACTGCAGCAGGCTAAAGAGGATTCAAAGCTTCATTAGACATCTACAGTCATTGATTGAATTAGATATTGAAGGGTGCATTGGTCTTACAGAATTGCCCGAAGAACTGGGGGCACTAGCCAAGCTGCAACACTTCTCATTGCAAGGATGTTCTGGGTTGTGTGAACTTCCAAGCTCTTTTGGAAATTTAACCTCATTGATAGAGTTAGACTTATCAAATACAGGCATTGGCAAATCAAAGAAAATCACAAGATGCAACTTAAGGTGGATTGAGAGGTTATCTAGATTGAAAAAGTTAGATTTGAATTTGTCAAACATCTGTGCACTTCCAGAGTTGGCTTCTCTTTCTCATCTGGAAGAGCTTACTGTGTCTGAGCTTACTGTGTCTGAGGAATGGGTAGAATTCAAGAATCATCCACCCTCTCTGAAACACTTGCGTATAACAATGGGGACGTCATCGATAGAGTTGATTGCTCCATCAAACTCGGTGCGTCATCTTCTTCTTTAATATACAATAGACTACGTGAGTGCATAGGCTTGGAAATTGAATTGTTCTAATTTCTGTTTGATGCTATGATTCGGCAAAACTACAAAAGAGTAAAAAGTCAAATGTTATTCTGAATTTGGAAGAAGATAATTTTTTTAATCCAACGACAAAAATATATCAGAGATGATATTTAAAAAATTTAAATACTTTAGTGTTCCTTCATCATGTTCTTTTTAATTTGAAATTTTTTTCTATAAATTAAATAAATAAACAAATGAGTGTTGGATATTTTGTAATATGGTATGTTTATTTCGAAGCCTTGATGTTTAGCAATAATTGCTCTCTTGAACTTTGGTACTGATGCGCAATAGCTTGCAAATTTTGAGAAGTTTTAGATTACCTTCTCACATTTGCCCCACCCAAAGAAACTTTGATTTATGTTGCCTCCATTATCTTTTCAGCCATCGTAGACTTTAAGTTTTACCTAAATGGACGAACTCATTTTTCTTTTATAATCCATGCATCGTTCTGTGTTTTGTTAACTCATAACCAATGTAATGGACGTTATTTTGTTCAAGAAGAGTGGTCCATTTTTAATGGCCATACAAACGGAAAAAGTAATGGCAGAAACACAGCCGAGAGTTTGTTGAGTAATCTGCAACTTTTCAAAGTTTGCATGCTATCTTGCAGTAGTGCCAATTTCACGAGGGTAAAATGGTGTTTATGAAGTATGGTGCTATTGTGCAAGGGAGCTAAAGTTCAAGGGGACTTTGAGCAATTATCCCTAATGTATGATATAAGGCTGACCAGAGGAGTTAATAGTACGGACATTGATTAGATAATTAAGTACTAGTTTAATCTGGACTGCCATAAAATATCTTTACTACTTTCAGAAATAGATGACGTTATGTCTTTTGTTAAGCATTCCAAAGCCTCTAAAGAGCTAGACATAAAAAATAATAATAAAAAAAAAAAGGTCCAACCTAGACATGGTTACTTAAATACTATTTAAAAAAGAAGATTTTAAATAAACAGTAAAAAATGTATGCGGAATCCGCGCTCTTATATTTTGTTAGTATCTAAATAAATCAATACCTTCAACTAAAATGAGTGGAATATGAATATGTAATCTTGTGCTAGTCAAGGAAGGAGTCCAATTTGAAATGAAGTCTTATATATTAGAGAAAGCTTTGATTCCTTTCTTGGCCAAATATCCTTTCTTTAGCCACTTATTTCTACTTCCTTTTCTCTTGTTGGATATTTGCGGATCCTAGAGCAATCTTTCCTCCTCTTTTGAGGTTGCCATCTTCTGTTGTACTTTAAGTTGCATACTTTTTTTTTTTCTATTTAATTAATTTTCCCTACTTGACTTTATGGTGTTGGATAGTGTTCTTCAATATTGCCAATGAACTCATATAAATCATTCTTTAAATATTAATTCATAAAACTTGCTTCATATATAAGACATTATATGAGATTTTGCAAATAATAGATTTCAAAAACAAATCCTGAAAACGACCGCGCTCAGCCGTACGAGACGACTATGAGTTGCAAAACCTTGACCAGGGCGAAATTGACTCTGGCTGACTAGATTTCCTAGATGACTCTTAACTCCGCAACGTCCCCAAGATTCTCCCCACACGCACTCGTTTGCTTCTTCCTCTGCTCGACTTATTTACTTCTCTCTATCTCTCCCCATCATATCTCTAATTATACGAGAACAGAAGAGAAAAAGCCTGCAGGATTCTTGGACCTTTCTCTTTAAGAATTCCAGTTTTCAAATTCCACACACCTACGAAAACAGGCTGGTAAACTCTCACCCTCAGGCGTTCCCGTAAATATACGGAAACGAATATCTAACTTCTATTCCCTTTAACCTTTCTTTAGAGATCCAGGACTATTACTTATAGTGGTTGAAGAGAAAGGGGTCCTTGTGGGGCTAAAAGGGGTTTATTTTGACGTTGCTCTGGTTCTTGTTTTGGTGACAGAAAGCGGTGCTCAAGCTGGATGTGTGCGACAACAAGGACAAGAGGAAGGCCATGAAGATAGTCTCTAGATTTGCAGGTATCAATCAAATAAACCCTTCTTCTCATATCTGTCTCCCTACTTCTATAAAAAGAACAAATCCCAGATCTTAATTTCTGCAGTTAAGAAATCCGAGTCAAAACAGAGTGTGATTTGGCTGCATATGTGCAGGGGTCAAGTCAGTCGAGATAAACCTGAAGGACCAGAGGCTGGTGGTGACAAGAGATATTGATGCTGTGGAGATGATGAGGAAACTGAAATGGATGTGTAAGACGGACATAGTCCCAGTCTGACAGGCCAGAGAGGCTCAGAAGAAGGATGACAACAAGAAGGACAATAGGACAAGAAGAAGGACGGCAGTCATTCTGTTGTTGTTGCTGTTGTTTTTATTTTTATTTTTTTCTTCAAAAGTAGTCGATGTTGAGTGACAGTCGTTTTGCTATTCCTCAAAATAGCAAAATACCTTCACTATTTATATGAATATTTATTACAAGTATACACGCTTGTTATAGGCTTGCTTCACCGACATACTCCTGTGACAGTGGAAAGATGCATAGGCCACGCGTTCTCTATTTAATCCCAACTCTTTGACTATTATCCAAGTCATTTGATCAGATATTATATCTTGGATTCTCCTACGCGCTGATGTGGGCTCCTTTTCTACCTCTATTTCCAACTACTTCAATAAACGAGATATTTGTAAAGATTATTCTACAGAAATATCTAGAAGAGAGAGAGAGGCGGGGCTTTCTTCAGTCGAAAGACTCAAAGGCCGAAATGCCCAACTCTACCCGTTTGCGTACGGGTATTATCAAGTTCCTGGCTAATCCCAATTTTCTTTTTCATGCCAATCCCAATCTCAAGTTTGATATTTGAGATTTTCGAAAACCTCAACTTTTTCACAAACTGGTATATACAAAAAGTTAAAAGATCTTGGGTCCGTCAGTTCGCGATCATTAGTTATCAAATTCTGTTCGTGTAGATGGCTCTATAATATTTAGATGTCGAGTGGGTCTTGATGTCCTTGGAGGCATGTAGGGTCTTTTATTAACGTGACCTGAAAAAGCACTTGAGCGCATCTCATTATGCTTCACATCCCAAATCCGTCAAGTAGAGACGATTAAACATTAGAAAAAGTCATATTAGGATGTTAATGGCCTCAAAAAGTAGTTTGCCAAGCCGATCTAACTTGCACGTTCCCCATCATATCAACTTTGGTTACTTGCGAAAACTTTCCGCAAGAATACAAATCATTTTCTAAATGTGGATCCGCATACTTCCATAAGCTTTTGTGAGTACGACCATGCAAATGCAAGTGGTGGTAGGCCGAAGAGATCGAGGAGGAGTGCGTGGACGAGTGTTGTGGCTTCGAATTTGGCGTTGGAGTGTTTTGTGGAGAGCAATGGTGGTTTTGGAGTATGCAGGAGAGCTTTCATGGTGGCTTGCTGCTTCGAGAATAAAAAATTTTCTAGCGACACGACAATATTACGTAAATTGATGCCTTACCCCCACAAAATGAGTAGACAGACAGAACCTTCTCTCTTACTCTTTTTCTAACGTTATTTCTCTTTCTGCTTAGATTCTTCTCCCCCATAATTGATAGAGATATTCCTTTTTATAACTATCATAATTTTAACTAAATTACGCTCCCTCCCGTTTTTCCCTTTTTATAATTTTTGAAGTAGTCCAGTCAGCTAATCCCAACATTTAGAAAATGTTCTATTGGACGGCATGAATGGTATTAACTATTAAGTAAATATTCAAAATGTAAAAATTATAGCATAAGTATCCTTATTTTGGCCTTCGACCTTATAGTCATATGCTTTCGTAGACATTTCTCGGTTAACCATAAATCAAGTAGGTTAGGACTAAGTATGCTAGGTCCGTAGCTTATAAGTTACAACCTTGAATTTGCTATTTATAAATTAGGAAAATTACCAAAAAAGTCATAAACATTTTGTAATTGTGTCAATTCAGTTCTAAACTTTTTTTATCAATTAAGTTACAAACCTTTTATAATTGTGCTAGTTCAATCCTTGGCATAGGCCGACTGGCATCGGCGATAATTTTTTAATAATATTTTATTTTTTTAATCGTTTTTAAAAAATTTAATCATTTTTCTCTCTCCCTCCTCCTCTTTCCTTTGGCTCCAAAGAACCGAGTGAGCTCGCCTCACTATCGTTGGGCAAGTGCGAGCTCGTCTTGCCTTCGCTAGGCCAAGGCAAGCTCACCCAGCTATTGGTGAGGTGAGCCCTCACCAAATCCGACGAGGGGGCCTTGCCATCACTAGTCGCCATCTCCGGGTCTAGTGACATGAGCCCTCGTTGGATCTAGCAAGGGCTCACCTCACCAAACCCAACGACGACGAGGAGGGCCTTGCCAGTGGTTGGGTGAGCTCGCCCTCACCAAATCCGGCGAGAGTGCCTTGTCATTCCAGTCAAGAACTATCACAATAGTAAAAAGTTTACGACTCAATTGGCCAAAAACAATAAATTTAGAATTGAATTGACACACTTGCAAAAGATTTATGATTTTTTTTTAAAATAATTTTCTCCTTATAAATTTCCATCCTTTATTGAAATCATCGAAGCCAGAAGGACCTTCAACGATGTTTTGTAGTCGGTACTCGATAGTAGTTCATTCCACTGATTTCCTTTCTTTCTCTATCCTACAGATGAAGTTAGACACTGATATGTTCAGCTCATACGCTGATTTTTTTTTTTTTGGGGGGGTCTAAAGTTACGCTGATTGGGTTGCCTAGCTTTGTATTGTTGTCCTAATTATTCAGCAGAGGAAGCTTGCTTAATTATCTTCCATGCCTGACCCAATTCCACTGTTGCCATTTTCGCACGATGCCTTTAACATTACACCGGCCGCAGTACAATGAGAAGAATATCACTAGCTAACACATGCCACCAGACTTCTCCGGGGCAATTCATATATCGAGATTTGTTCTTTTTTATTGGTGGTCACGCGAATGCTAGGATTTAAAAAGAAAAAATGTATGAAGGCCAATTTAGTGTAAGATTTTATGATGATTTGTCAGTATAGTCATTTCGATCAATTTTGGCCGAAATTGCTTACGTTAATGCAATCATCCCATATGACACAGCCAACGCTAATGTGAAATTTTTTTGTAATTTTTTGGATTTGGCCCCTCAATTGATACAATGCGAGCATGTATTGGCCAATTAGACGCATCTTATAGGTTCACATCAGATCAATGAATTGATAAGTTTACATTCAATTAAGGGTGGATTTGGTTTGAAAATGGGGCTCTGGGTGTACATGTAATGCAAATACTGAAAACCAAAACCCTTTTGAAAAATACAAATTGTATTTGGTGAAAACTCTTTGCAAAGCAACTTTAGACTTAAGTAATGTTCAGCCAAAAAAAAAAAAAAAACTTTTGCAAGGTGTTTTGGTTCAAATTTTTATATTTTTATAATTAAAAAACTCAAACCTTTCGCCAAAGCCAGCAAAGGGCTTAGGTTGCTTGTGAGTTAGATCTGTCGCCAGTGGCCATCGACTCGAGAAGTCACATGAGAATCTCCTCTCTCTCCTCCGTGCAATTAAAAAGAAGAAAACTAATTTATTGACTTCGAGGCCATATCTCAGCCCTCCGATGACATGGCAATCGGCAGCTGAGAAAATCGCCGTGGCTCCATGATCGTGTTTTAGCTGGTTGAGGTTTTGTCCAATGATGAAACTCATCAAATGCAGACCGATAGTTCGGCAGACTCCACAGTTAGTTAGATTGGGCTCCCGTTGTCACCTTGTAAAATTCAATAATTAACATAAATAAAAGAATATGTCACACTTATTTTAAAATGATTTCCTTTTATCAAAAACGAAAATCTTTTTTTCCAATTTTATGAAAGTATTTTTCTTTAATAGGAAATTAAAGTGTTTTTTCTTTTACCACCCCTAGTGACGGTTGCTTAGGTCACCTAGCTCTCTGTCGCGACCTACCCCTCATTAGGAAGGAAATTAGGTTTAGGGTTATTACATAAAGGACTAGCCTACGGCTCATGATTAGGCGCAGGTTCTCCTAAGCTCTCGTTTGACATTGGGGTGTTTATGAAAATCTTCTAATAAAGAGTTACCACTAGCCTATCAAGATTAGATATAAATCAAGTAAGGCATCAGAGTATACCTCACTTCTTACGTAACCATAAAGTTTAGAGTTAAGGACTTGATTACACTAATTAAACAATTAGTGTCATTTCAGTACCTAATCTTATTCATTTCAAAAAAAAAATTGTCAGGCAGTTTAGATTGATTTTAGATCTGTGTGAGGTAACCATGCAAATGCGCATTCGTTAACATAACAATCAGCAACCAAAGTGACATTGAATAAATTGCATGGAAAAGCAAGCATTGAGTGCTAATAAATAAATAAATGCTAGTCCTAACTAAGTAAAGAGAGGCCATAATCATCATATTGAAAGCGTGCAATCAAGAGTGTTCGTTTCTAAAAGCAAACCAAATCCTAAAGTAAAACCCTAAGGGTTTGTTCAATTTTGAGCAAAGTTTTTATCAAAAGATTTTTCAAAATTTTTTTATGAGAATACCACTCAAAAACTAGTTTATAGCTTTTTCGTAAATTTTGGAAAAAAATAAAATTTTTGGAATTTAAAAAAAAAAAAAAAAATTGATATTTTTACTTTAATTTTTTAATCCAAAAATAGGGATCAGGGCCGGACCCTAGGGCCCGATCCAATCATGAGCAGCAGCAAGCCTTCGGATCGGGCCAAGGAAAAAAATGAGCCATTGTAAAAGGCCCCAACCTTAATTAGAAACGAAGCCAACTTGCTAACAAATAAGCCCAATCCGAATCTAACTACACTAAGCCCAGCCCGTACTAACTAGACCAAACAAGTCCAAGTTCATCAGCCTAAATTAGCCCGTGCCTCCTCTTCTTTTCTCCACGCCACCTTCCCGCTCTTGCTCAGTACAAACCGAGAAAAGAGAACCCGCACGCACACCCATGGCCGAGGCTCACCACACCAGACCGTGAAGAAACTTTTCTCGTTGTTGACCGGTACGACCATCACCGCACCGCCATAGCAAGCGACTTCCCACCACCGGACAGCCGTCTGTGTCCACCACTATGACGTTCGCAGCCAAACCACGAATACAAAAGTACATTCACAGGAATATGTCAAAAGCACAAGACAAAGGACAACCAAAATTCCGGACTTGGTGGGAATGAAATCTGACTAACAGATGTATTCAGGAATTAGTAGAAACTTCAGACCGGACACAATGCATCTATGGATCCTCAGAACAAATCGGAATCCGAGAATCCGAGACTAAAATGAACGGTTCTAGTTCGGGCATTCCATCGAACATATGGTGAGCAAGGAAGATATCGAACATTTTTAGAACTCGAACTCGGGTCTAGACCAAAAAATCACCAGGAAATGCTCGACATCGAGCACAAGCTCAGTTAGAACAAAGTGCTCAAGAACTAGAGACACCAAGGTCAGTTCTTCCTCAAAACAGAACAGGGCAAGGCAAAAAGGAGTTTATGGGGAACGAGTTTCGACCCCGGAAATCCCTACCCGGCTCGGAGAAGGCGGTCATAGGGAGAGCTCAAGACCAGTCGAGCTATGGCCGACCGCTTCGCGATGTATCCGACCCGAGATCCTCGGGAAAAAACTGGATTGAACCCCAAAGAAAACCTCACCAGGAATTCGGTCGCCGCGGAAGAGGAGGCCGCGGGCTCGCGCGTGTCGGCTAGAGGTCGTCGGCTTGCGACGGGGATGGTCGGGTAACGCTCAGCCGATAATGAAGCTCGGCTCCCTCTCTCGCTTTCTCTCCGTCTCTTCCTCTGCTCACTCTCTAGTTCGTTCTCTCTCGGCCAAAACCCAAAATCCCAGCACTCTAAAAATCCTCTCTCTCACCCTTTTAGTCGAACCGAGCCCTCCTCCGCGACCGACGTGCTATCCCACTTTTAAGCGGCGACCCAGCTGCTGCCAGCCTGCCCCGAGCGAACGTACCGCGCGCGACGTTCTCCGCGGCGCCCTCCTCTGTCCTTCGCCCTGTACGCCGTCCTTCTTGTCATTTGTCGTCGAGGCTCCCGTCCAAAACCAGAGAACAAGAGGAGGAAGAAGAGAAATGGTGCGCGGGCTAGGCTAGGGAGGAAAGAGGGACGGCCCGGCCTCGAAGCTGGGGAGGAAAAGGAAAAGAAGTAGGGGCTGGACCGGCCCAGCCCTGGCCCGGCCCTACTTCGTTTCTTTCGTCTTTTTTGAATTTTCTTTTCAAAAATTTTAATAATTAATACTAGCAATGAAAATATTCCTAATGTTCCTATATGATTCATTTTAATGAAAATTATTTTTTACTTAGGGGTTAAAAATTAATTCTTGATTTATGTGCAATTAAATTCTAAATAAGTAAGCAAAATTTAGATATCAACATTTTTGTCACTCATATTTGGCCTTATTGGCTCTCACTGACCACCCTTGCGTGAAGAGATGTACAGTAACAATGAGGGGCAAAGCCAAAATGCTAAATTTTTTGTGAGGGTAGTTTTGAAAGAAAAAAATAAATTAATCTGAGTCTCGACATTCGACAAATGTTGCTTTTGAAGGTTGGTCCCTACTTAGGCTTTCAATATTCCCAAGGCTGGCATATGGTTGAAAGCTACTTAAAAATACTTGCTAAACACTTCAACATGGGCTTTGAAGGCTGAAACCCACTATAAAAGTTGAACCAAATGCATCTTAAAATATTCGTTTATCTAAGTTCAATTCAATAGGAAATTTAGCAATGCATAGTCAAGAAGCAATGAGATGTGCTATTTTTTCATAGTCAAGAAGCAATGAGATGTGCTATTTTTTCTACTTCCTCCCTAGGATTCTTTCCTTTCCATCTCATTTTTATGATTATTTCAATCAAATAATTTGAATCAAATTCATAAATAAATAAATAAATAAATAAGCCTAGAATGAATATAGACTAAAAACATTAATCCGTCATTTATTAATAGTATTCATTATTTCAATTTGACAAGTTCAACTCTATTTCGATAATTCATAAAACTTGGGAAAAAAAACAAGCGATCCATATTCTAGACTCGCATGTTAGATATGTTGGAAGAGGAGAAAAAAAACTTAAGGGGTAAATTTTGTATTACAAGAAGTCGGAGTCAAAAGAGAAGAAAAGATTATGTTTTCTTTTTCTTTTTCCATTTGTTATTTTTATTATTGGGTTTTATTTTCACGCACGCGCACACACACACACGCACATGCACACGCGCGCGCACACACACACACACATTTTGATCTCTCATTTATTGAATTTTTAAAATTAATCTTGATATTGGAATCATGTATCGGAAATTGTCTATCAGAATTCCAACTCGAGTGTCGAAAAGTGTTGAGAAAGTTGACCAGGTGTCGGATTTTCTAATATGTGTTGACCGAGTGTTGGAGAGTATTTAACATGTGTCAAAGTATCCAACACAACACGAAAACTCTTGGAGAGTGTTGGTGCTTCATAGCCTATGGGCGGCGAGTAGGCGACGAGCGATGATAAGAGTGAAAGATGAGAAGAGCCTTCATTTCTTACTTTTATTCAAAAAATAGAAAAGCTAAAAATTTTAACTTTTGATTTCTGCTCCAAATCTATTTCTAATAATAAAAATCTATTTTAAAAATAGAAAAATTAAATTGTGTTATCGAACAGATTTTTGTTCTAAAGTTTTGGAAAATAGAAAAACAAAAAAGATAGATAAACAGAAATTTTGTCATGCGAGTCCTAAAACGACGACAAAAGTCAACTTATTCTTAATCCAACGTCAACATACTCACCAGGAGCCATCTTTTTGTAGACATTTGAAGAATCTTTAAATTTGTTCACTGAGTTATTAGCCCAAAAAAAAAGAATATGACACGATTGATTTATATATCGGCAAAAATAAATGTGATTTTGTTTGGTGTTCGTCATGCTAAGATAAAAGCTTATACATATTAGTCCACTGATGTGCTGTTACCGTGAAACTATGTATACTTTTAAAAGTTGTGTATGTACTGATTTATACGCCGCTTACCTCTTGGTATGGACGTATACGCTTCTACAATCCATAGAACATGTCCTTTAGCTTAATGTCGTGATTGGTTATTGGTAACAATACCAAGTGTGTTTAAAAGTTATGTCTCTGCTGATTTATATGTGGTTCTTGGCTTGGTTTCTGGATCCATCATCGATTGTGTGCTTATAAGCATGAGAATTGATTTTATTAGGTTTCGGAGTAAATTAATTGATGTTATTTCATCTACTTTCGTGCTTTTTCCGTGGCCAATAGAGAACAATTTTCTGTGGATGGTTGGGTCAAAGAATCGGCTTGGCGGCTCGACAGGCCCAATAGACATGTCCATTGTCACGGAGGATCGAGCTTTCGCATGATTTTTGAACTATCGAGGCCGGGTCCATTTAACGGACAATATCAATTCAGGTTGGCCCGCAGTAATTAAAGTTTCAGCTGCGACAACGACAATTTTGAACTTATGATGACTCATGTCAATCCGGTTCGATTTTAAGTATCCTAGTTAACTATATAATAGACTTCTAATTTCTTTTTCCTTTCAAACTAGCACCTGGATGACCTCTGTAAACATAGGTTAAACACCCGAGGCTGTTTATTAATATATAAGTTTATAGAATGCTACATATAATTTTAAGGTGGGACCTCAGTTCGTTTCCAGGAAATGCAACTCTGAACATGCGGGGTTTCACGTACCTTATCAAGCCAAAAAGAGATAATTGAAAGTCTAAAAAGTTGCATGTTTAAATATGGCGCCGCTTATGACAGTGCATGTGCAAAGATTCGCCGCCCGCATTGCTCCCGAGGAGGAAGAAGACGAATCGAGAATCAAATATGTGCGACGCACGCGTATGGGCCGGCTAAAAAGTTGCCAATTTGCCAATTTAAAATAGACAATTATCACGTCCACCGTAAACAATTTTTTTTTTTTTTTTTTTTAAACATCTCAACCTTTAAATTGGTGATATATAAATAAATTAAATTACATAACTATCTCTAAATACATATATCACACATCCAATGAAAAATGTATTAAAAAAATCCCTTACGTTGGCATTGAAGACGATATAAAGGGAGAGTACGACTGGAAACCCCAAACAATACACCTTAAATTTTTTTTGTTGATTTTGTGGACCATGTATTGTATATTTGGAAGCTAGCACGTTCTTTAGAAAAGTTTCACATTACAGTCCATTATTTATTTGGGCATTTGCCTTTATGGTCTTCCAAGGAGTTTGAAAAATTTGAACTTGTTGAGACGTGTCAAGCACTTCATTCAAAGTAATCCTTGATCTTAGTTAAATAGACCTGTATGGTTTGAACACAACAGCCTTCACCGGTTGCTCCTTTGCTAATAAAGAGCATTAGAAAAACAATAAACTTTTGACCTTAAAGCGTGCCAACCATGTTCATGGGCATTGGTTGGCTAGTTCAAATCGAAAACTTCAGCTCCGTTCTTAGTTAAAGGCACACCACATCCACCTTTTTCTTTGAGGGAGAGAGAGAATAAACGAATATATAAGTATAAGTTTTGCTTTTCGAAAAAGTGAAACAGAACCACTTTACTGCAAACAAAATAAGAGAAAGTAAATCAATTCCTGCGATAATTGCAATTAATTATTGGAACGAGAAAGAAAAAGAAATGCGGTCACTAGACTGAGAAAAGATATGGAAATATGATGAAGAAATCTAATGACAATCAAACAAAGAAAGCCATGACAAACTTTGAATTAATTGCAGATGAGAGGTTTAAAAGTGGTTTCTTCAGGATTCCCAAATTACTCATTATATCCTGAGACTAACATCTATATTTTTGTTTGTCAATGTAACAATTAGCAACACTTTTATTGAGTTGAAGACATACCTAGATAAGAGAAATAGAGATAAAGTTATACATAGAGTGTATGATAGAGAGAGTGCTAACAATCTTGTTAGCAATGGCAAAGTGATTTGATACAAGATCTCTGGGCCATTGAATTATTTTTGTTTATGCCGATCTATATGAGGTTTGCGGCTTGGTTTTCAGATGCAACATTGGTTGTGTGTACTTAAAAGCATGATAATTGATATCATGAGGTTTCGGATTAGATGAGTTGATGCTATTTTCGTCTACGGGCATGTTTCATCTGTGGCTAAAAGAGAGACCGGCGCTTATTATGGATTATTGGATCAAAAGAATTGGCTTGGCGGATCGACAGCCATATGCACATGAATTTTGAACTATCAAGAAGGGGTCCATTTCACGGAAAATATCAATTCGGGTTGGTCCGGATAAAAAAGGACTCTCTTTGGACCCTATCCGCTAGCCTTGATTGTCTTCCGCATGTCATGAAATTCAGGTCCTTATTTTCATTAGGTGGACTGACTTTTGACAATTCTTAGAAGCCAGACCACTAGCCAACCACCGTCGAGCGCCAACCACCGTCGAGCCCCGTCAGAATATATTCGAATATTCTCTGTCAGATGACAATTATTATTATTTTTTTTATATAGAAAAGATAACAATTATTAACTTGCAAATAATCCCTTGATTGCGTGACCGAGTGTGACCCATGCTGGTAACGGTTCAATTTCGTCGGTACTAAGTAGACAACAGGTTTGATTTTTTTTTTTTTTTTTAACCTCTTTCAATGAAGAGGTAAAATGAGCGACCCAGCGGAAATGAAGATAACGTGGATCGCAATTCCAACACAGTGCAAAACTCACTGACACGTGCAAAGACGCAACATGGTTGAAGCGGATATGGAGAGAAACTCTTGACATTACCATCAGAGTTCAATAAGGCTTTGAAACTTTGTTTCTTCCCTAGACCAAACCAGCAAAAATCTCTCTTATTTTTCCAAGAAAGATTGTCGCGTTGACAGGAACATTTTAGGGTGCCCGTGGCCATAAATATTGAGGGGATTTTTAGCTCATCATTGAGTGTAAAACGAGTTGCGACTCGCAATCTATATGGCTTAGCTAATCATGTGCATAAACAGTTTCGATAAAACAATACATTCAACTGATAACCTGCTATCTCAACGGTTAAATCTACCAAAAAAAGAAAGTCGAATTTTTGTGACTTTATGTATTCTAGTGAAGTAGAAGAATACAATAAAATAGTTGTCTAATTTTTTGTTTTCCTTCCGTCACCTTGATCTCCTCTGTAAATACTAGAGTCAATAGTGGCTGCTTAGGAGATTATTTATCTACAAAAATGTCTATAGTACTCTACGTATAATTCTAAGAAAGTGGGACCTCAATTCATTTCCAAGAAATGCAACTCCCGATCTGTGGGGTTGCATATATCTAATCAAGCTAAAAAAGAAAAAAAAATTGAAAATTTATCTGAATAGCAAGAGATTTGTCTCTTTGTCTTCCAAAGAACTTAAAAAATTTGAATTTGTTGAAAAATTTGGGGTACCTCATTTGAAGTAATCATCAGTCTTAGTCAAGTGGTGTATTCCACTTTGATGGGCAGCGCGTGAACTTAAACTAAGATGATAAATTGTTTCTAGATTAGTTGGCACGTCGGATGATTACGACTAGAAAAGATTCTAAAGGAGATAAAAGCCATTCATAATGGTCCAAGACAGCAACCGCTTAGAAAATCGTTCCTTAATTAAACGTCCATCAAGCTAAACAGATGAGCACTATCTTCTAACATAGACATGGTACAACTAAATAACGACAATAAGCATTTCTTGACTGGTTTTTCCCATTTCCACTAAACTAACATAAAATATATGTGGGGCAATGCCTCGAACCAACCACTGTGCAGTCATTTTCTTCATCTTTTGAATCCAGAATGCGCGTAAGGTATGCCGGACCGTGGGACGGCGAACATGAAGTCGACCTTTTCACAGCTCAATAAAAACAGCGTGTTAATTTTTCACCGGAAATAGAAATGTTTCTCCTTGCGATGGCATCGTAACAAGCTTGACCAAAGTAGGAAGAGAACAGCTTCTAAATCTTTTGTAATCATTTTGAGAGCAAAATGGCTTTCAAATATCTATTTCATGTAATGTTTTTGTACGTTGTCTTCATTTAATATTGTTCTACATCACTTCATAACGAGTTTTATATACTTTTTATATAGATGTGACATCCTTCCACTCTACCAGCTTAAGTATTTATTCTAGACATTTTAATGGTCTCATCTACAAGATTGTAGTATGATTTCACTTTACTCTAATCTTCACGATACCCAATGAAATTGAGACTGCCCACAAGCTGATGGCACAAGCACATTTGCTGCCGCCCTCAAGCATATATCTCTCTCTCTCTCCCTTGTGTTTAGGAATTGTCACGCTCCGTTCCATTATGGCTGTGCGACAATCCACGCTCATCATAGTTTCCTTTTGGTCATTTACTTGTGACGTCCTAGGAGACGTCACCAACCCATCCGTAAAATCGATAATATGCACAAGTGGAAGCATAAACACTTCACCCAACAAACAAACATGGATAGTTTAAACCACACTCATATATACATATACATATGCATCATAAAGTCATCACATCATACAAACCATGTATACATAACTTAACACACAAGCTCAAACATCTCTCACTTTGCTACATTAGATTAGCTCAAAAGCACAGCCACAACCTTTTCCAAAAAGTGTCTTGGGGCAAACCTAGCACCTCTAGTACTACAGGGGCTATCCAAAATGATTACTCCTACACAGGCATGGGTTCACTAAAGCAAGCTATCAAGCCCAAAGAGATCCTCATTAAACCTAATGAACCAGGTCACAAAACGATGGGGAACCATATAGCCTACTCCCTCATTAACCCACATCGTGGTGGTGTGCTTTCAAAGAGTTGCCTCTATCCCCATCACTACATACTCAACCGCGGTCCATTTTGAGGACATGGGGACCCCGGAATGAATAGGGTGCACATCCATAACTACAGGCCTAAAAAAATGTAAACAACAACAGTGAGATAAACTCAATGATTGATTTTCCTAGGCCTCGCGTAACGAAGTCATTCACATCAGAATTGCCCTAAATGTGCAAGTTATCTAATGGTGTCCACTTGCTGCTGCAGAACGTTAGGTGGGATATAGGCGATTAGATTTTATATTAAAGTGAGCCAGCCAACTTTGTTTCTTCCCTCGGACCAGTCCAGAAAAAATCTCTTATCTTTTGAGAAAGATTCTCGCACTGACTTGACTGTGGCACTGAATTAATATAAATTTTCAAGGATTTATACTTAATACAACAATACAATACCCTCAAATGACATCATGTTATCTTAAAAAATCAAATCTACCAAAAAATCAGTTGAGCTTGGGTGACTTTATGTATTCCGGTTGACTAGGATAATGCAATATAATCGATGTCTAATTCCCTATTTTCCTTACAACTATCACCTTAGTATATTTTACAAACATATCCCAAACACTAGAGTCAGTATTTATGACTTATGAGATTATTTATCGATAGAGACATCCGTAGAAGGCTACATATAATTCTCAGAAGGTGGGACCTCGGTTCATTTTCAGGACATGCAACCCTGGGCCTATGGGTTTGCACATGTATCTTATCAAGCCAAAAAGGAAAATAATTGTGAACTTATCTGATTAGCAGCAAATTTGCTTTTACGTTCTTTCAAGGAGTCCAAAAAAAAATTTAACTTGCTGAAAAGTCCAGGGCACTTCATTTAAAAAACAGAGCGTCCAAAAAATGCAAGGCTGTGCTGAGACTAACATCATTACTTATGGACTGGACCACTTGAGAGTACGAAATTATGCAAAAACTTGCTGGCATTTTGTCTCATTAGGGTCAGATAAACTTATTAATTAACAGGTAAAATCCAGTTCTTTTTTTTTTTTCCGAACAAAAAAAAAAAAAGTGCACTTCCCTCGAAGTCCATAACAGAAAAATGACATACCTCTTAACACTCTCGACTTTTAACTATTCCATGTTTGCAGGATTTGGTTCCTCTTCTCCACCATGTTTTGGGCTACCAGAAGAGATCCATTCCGCATGGAAGGTAAATGGTCGCAATAGGAATATCGCGCAAATCAATAGTAATTTTGATTTTTTTAATACCTGTAAAATGTCTAGTTTCCTATAATATTTTCTTTCGATATATAAAAGACAGAAAAATATAAGTTTCCTTCTCCGTTTTAATTTTAGATATGATCCTTGAATTTTTAATTTGTTTACTGCAATTCTTGAACTTTAATCTAATGTGAAATGTGATTTTTGAACTTTAAATTTATTTAATATAATTCATGAATTTTTTATACATAGTCAATACAGCCTCTCGACTATATGGCCCTGCATGTTTGTGTTCTTTTTATCTGTTCATGAATATATTTTCTTTTTTTTTTTGTTAAGGAATAAAAAAAAAGAATGTAAACGCGTTTGTTTGCGTTTTTGTTCAAAATTTTTTTTGTTAACAACAAAATTGGAACGGAAATAAGAAAAAAAAAAAAGTTATTTTTGTTAGGTAAACACTTTTGAAGAACATTTTTTCTCTCTCCTTTCTTTTCTTCTTCTTCTTTTCTTCTTCTTTTTTCTTTGATTGATCGCCGGCCTCGGCCATGGCCGGCGACTGGCCGTTGAGGGCCGGCGACGCCGTCGAGGGTCGGCGACCTTGCCGGAGCATTGCCGGCCCTTGGCGAGGCTCGGCCCGCCTTGGTTGGGTGAGCTCAAGCTCGCCTAGATTGGCGACGCTCGGCCTCGCCGAATTTGGGCGAGGCCAAGCGTCGCCCGGCCAAGGCGGCGAGGCCGAGCCCGGGCGAGCTCGAGCTGGCGACACTCGGCCTCGCCGTGGCCGGGTGAGGTTGCTGGCCTCCGTCGGCCAGTCGTCGAAGGCCGGCGACCGGCCAAAAGAAGAAAAAAAGAAAAAAGAAATGAAAAAAAGAAAAAGAAAATAAAAATATTAAAAAATTAAAGAAACAAAAAAGAATATAAATTTACAAAATGTGTTTCTATTCATTTTTTATTAAATTAACAAGTTTACCAAATGCGTTTTTCGATAAAAATTATTTAGAACATAAATAATTTTTTCTATTTTGTTCCCCCTTGGACACTTTTTGAACAGAAATACAAACAAACGGGCCCTATGAAAATATGCCATGAAAATTAATAATTCAGGACTGGATATTATATTGAATATTTTTGTATAATTCAGGAATATATATAGATAAAAGAGGCATGGTCCTTTTGCTTGCAAACGACGAGGCATGTTTTTTTATTTTTATTTTTTTAGAACGACGAGGCATGTTGAGTGGACAAAGAAACAACGCGCGTGCTTAGCAGTGAATTCGCTGAACCTGGCTGTACAGTTCAAGCTGCTGCACTGTCTCCTCATGCTCACATGCCCCATCTGTCCTTCAAAATCTCTCTCCCTCTCTCTCTCCACGTGCTCTTCCCATGGGCCGCCTGATTGGAATATCCTTCCCCCCCTTTTCTTGATTTTTTGTTTTTGAAAGGATAAGAACGTCTGACTGGCCTCTACAAAATTTCCAAACTCGTTAAGAAGCTTTAGACACCTTCGTGTTGTCTCTTTGCTAATGCAGAACGTTAGGTGGGAAGTATACAATTAAATTTTGTCTCAAAGCGAGCCGGCCAAGTATTTTAGGTTTGGAAATCACTTGCCTCGTTCATATCCAAAACCTCAGCTCATTTCTTAGCGATGCCACACAACACCAGCCTTTTTCCTCTTTAGATGAGATAGAGATTTGGAAGTAACAAGCTTCTTAGCTATGGCAAACTTAGAGGCTACAACGAGTAGTGATGCTACACAAGCATCAGAAGCTGAGTATCAAGTGTTCCTTAGCTTCAGAGGTTCTGATACTCGTCATGGATTTACAGACTTCCTCTTCCACACTTTGAAAGACGTCGGATTCCGTGTATTTAGGGACAATGAGGAGCTCCGTGTCGGTGATGTGATTGGTGGGAGCCTTTTACGTGCTATCAACAGCTCCATAATCTACATACCAATCTTTTCTGAGGCTTATGCTGTCAGTAAATGGTGCCTTCGTGAGCTTGCACACATGGTAGACAATGTGTCTAAGTTAGAGGGTAAAAAAAGTATCCTTCCCATTTTTTTCCACATAGAACCCGAGGTTGTTAAACTTAAGACTCCACTATATTGTGATGCTTTACTGGAGCACGCAAAGGAATTTCATGATGAAGTCGAGGCATGGAGAGCAGCTCTTGTCAAGGTAGGTGGAATCAAGGGATGGAATGTGAAAAAGGATGGAAGGTAAATACTCTTTTAAGAGCCCATCCTATTTCTTTTAGTTTGCCTAACACAACGTGGCCAATTGCTGCTCATATCCTTTATTTTAACATCTTCCCTAAGAATTTCCCCTACGATGTGATAACTTCATTTTGATCTGCATCCTCACTTATCAAAATATTTAGTTTGTATCTTTAGAAAAAAAAAAATTACCCAAACAATACATGGGGCATCCCCAAGAAACGCCAATTACACGAAAACTCCGATTGGGTGAAGAAAAGTCATGTCTAAAAATTCAATAGAAGCGGGAGCTTCTTAAGAACATGTAAATATGATGGGCCGTCATCTCGGGGCCTCGAGTTTTGCAGAGCTTGTGGGAGTTCGAAATTGAGGCTGGACAACCTTGATCTGGACTGGGCCGGAGGTGACAACCATTGCTCGGCGACGGCCCAGAGACCTCTGAGTAGTGCGGCTGTGCGCACAGAGGGCTAGGGGAGAGAGGGAGAGAGAGAAGGGACGCAGTGAAGGGGGTGTGAAAACCTATCATTACTTACATGCATTAGTTAAAGCAAGACACATGTTTTGGGTTAATTTTGTTTTTGTTTTTTGGGAATACATTTTTCTTCAAATGCTGCGGTGCTCGATGGACGAGGTTGCATTTGTTTACACCATCTCGGTTCCCGATTTTCCTATTACGAGTGCTGAATTTCTTTCCAGGCCTAGCTATAAATGCCGAAATTTTGCTTATGCACGGTATAGTAGCCCCTAGTAACTTTCGCCATTGTCAAAGCCGATACTGTAGTCTTCAGAAATTTCTGTACTAATTATACCAAATTGGCCTATAACGATTATTCAGTGTATTCATATATCGTTCATGATGACTTCAATCTAGTTAAAATTTTGAATATTACATGTGTGATGCGTGGGAATGAAAATAATCTAGTCAACTAATAAAAGTGCCTTTGTGAATGGCAGCCAAGGAGAGATTGTCAAATCGGTTGTTAGCAAGGTATTGGAGAAGCTGGAGACGAAACAAAAAAAAGTGCCTCGACATTTAGTTAGACTTAATGCTCAAGTAAATCACTTGATAGAGTCATTAGATATCAACCAATGTGATTTGCGGCTCATTGCGATTTACGGAATGGGTGGGATCGGTAAAACAACCGTGGCCAAGGTTATCTTTAATGAACTATCTTCCCACTTTGGAAACCATTGTAGCTTCCTCGAGGATGTTAGAGAAAACTCATCAACCAAGGAAGGCATAGTTCAACTACAGAAGAAATTACTTTCAGACATTGTTGGTTCAAGATTTGCAGAACAAGTCAAGGATAGTGAACAAGGAATGAAGAGGATTGGAGAAGTGCTCCGCACTAAGGCGGGCCTTTTGGTTCTAGATGATGTTGCTGAAGAACAGCATATTGAGAATCTGACAGGAAATTATTCATTATGTCCAGGATCCCGCATAATCATCACAACAAGAGACAAAACTTTGCCACCAGATGAGGGATTTAACGGTGAAATTCAATGGTATGAGATGCCAGAGATGGATGCTCCTTTTGCACTTCAGCTTTTTTGCCGACATGCCTTTGGCAAAGACTTTCCTCCAAATGATTATCGTTGGCTTTCATATGAAATTGTCTTAAGTATAGGAGGGCTTCCTTTAGCTGTTGAAGTGATAGGTTCATCACTTAAAAGGAGAGACAAAGCAATTTGGGAAGAGACATTGGTCAATTTAAAGAATGTACCTAAGAAAGAGATTCTAAAGAAGTTAAAAATTAGCTATGATGGCCTAGAGAAAAATCAAAAAGATATTTTTCTTGATATAGCATGCTTCTTTTTCAATGAGAAGAAGGCCAATCCAATTTACATGTGGACCTATTGTTATATGAATCCCCTAGGAGGAATTGAAGTCCTTAAAGAGAGGTGCTTGATAAAGATACTGGACAATGATGAGTTTTGGATGCATGATCAACTCATAGCACTGGGAAGGGAAATTGTCCGTGAAGACAATCTAGATGAACTTAGAAAGCAGAGCAGGTTGTGGATTGCAGAAGAGGCCCTTGAAGTCATAAGACTCGAAAAGGTAAGTAAAAAAAGTTCCATTTTCATTTCTCAAACATAAGTTGTAGCGTGAAATTAAGAATCCTTTCTTTTCTTTTGTTTAGTATCTTTGTCATTTTTTTTTCATTGCTCATTTGATTTGTGAGATATAGTGGTTGGAAGTTGACGAAGTTATTCGCGTTATTACAAAATCCACTTGCAGTGGAAGGACAAGGTTCAAGCGCTTGACATAGATGGATTGGATGACTCAATACAAATTACAAATCAACAGTTCAAAAGATTACAAAACCTAAGATTTCTCAAGTTATGCAATGGAACCTTTGCTGGGGACTTTGCAGACCATCGTTCAAAGTTGAGATGGATTTCTTGGCGTTGTCCTCATCAAGATTTTAGGGCAGACAATATGTATTTGGATCATCTTGTTGTTTTTGAACTTGGCACGAATGGATTCATGGATGATTCAAAAGCGTGGCACTTGATCAAGGTAAGTTGTATGTTTTAATTCTAGTCTAATAGTCCGAGTGTGTACTATCCAATGGTTCTCTCACTTGACATGCCATCGATTTTTACAGAGGGCACAAAATTTGAGAGTTATATCTCTTACGGAGTGTGATGGCATAACGACAATTCCAGACTTCTCTAAATGCTTGGGTTTAGAGAGGTTGACTCTTGCACACTGCAACAGGATAATGCAGATTAAAAGCTTCATTGGACATCTACAATCATTGATTGAATTAAATATTATATGGTGCAGTGGTCTTACAGATTTGCCTGAAGAAGTGGGGGCACTAGCTAAGCTAACGCACTTCTCATTGCAAGGTTGTTCTGGGTTGTGCAAACTTCCAAGCTCACTTGGAAATTTAACATCATTGATAGAGTTAGACTTATCGGGTATAGGTATTGGCATTGCCAAATCAAACCTAATCACAAGAAGCAACTTATTGTTTCTAGCAAACAAAAAAGAACGCGATTTAAGGTGGATTGGGAAGTTATCAAGACTGAAGAAGTTAGATTTAAATCTGCCAAACATCACCACACTTCCGGAGTTGGCTGCTCTTTCTTATCTGGAAGAGCTTACTATGTCTAAGCAATGCACAGAATTCAAGAAGCTTCCGCCCTCTCTAAAACACTTGCATGTAAGAACAAGGACCTCATTGGGAGAGTTGATTCATCCATCAACCTCGGTGCGTCATCTTCTTCTTCAACATACAGTAGACTACGTGAATGCAAATATTTGAAAATTGATTTGTTCTAATTTCAGTTTGATGCTATAATTCGGTAAAAATATAAATACAGTAAAAAGTCAAATATCATTCTGAAATTTACATGGAAGAAAACAATTTTTTTTTTTAATCCAACGACGAAAATATATTGGAGATGAGATTTAAATAATTTAAATACGTTAGTGTTCCCTCAACATGTTCTTTTTAATTTGAAATGTTATTTTCTTGTATAAACTAAGTAAATACACAAATGTGTGTTGGATATTTGTAATGTGGCATGTATTTATTTTGAAGCCGTGATGTTTAGCAATAATTGCTCTCTTGAACTATTGCACTGAGGCGCAAGAGCTTGCAAATTTTGAAAAGTTTTAGATTACCCTCTCACATTTACCCCACCTAAAGAAACTTTGATTTATGTTGCCCCCATTAGTTTCTCGGTCTTCATAGCCTTTAAGTTTTACCTAAATGGACGAACTCATTTTCATTTATAATCCATGTATCGTTCTCTGTTTTGTTAAGTTCATAACCCATGTAATAGAAGTTATTTTGTTCAAGAAGAGCTGGTCCATTTTGAATGGCCATACAAACGGAAAATGTACAGATAGCAACAAAGCTGAGAGTTTGTTGAGTAATCTGCAACTTTTCAACGTTTGCATGCTATTGTGCAGTAATGCCAAATTTACGAGGGTAATATGATGTTTTTAAAGTACGGTGCCATTGTGCAAGGGAGCTAAAGTTCAAGGGGGTTTTGAGCAATTATCCCTAATGTATGATTTGAGGCTGACCATAAGAGTAGCTCGGACATTGATTAGATAATTAAGTACTAATTTAATCTGCAACTACCATAAAATATCTTTACTATTTTCAGAAATAGATGACGTAATGTCTTTTGTTAAGCATTCCAAAGCCTCTAAAGTGCTAGACATCGTTTTTTTTTTTTTTTGTCCAACCTAGACGTTGTTACTTAAATAATTTTAAAAAAAGAAGATTTTAAATAAACAGTAAAAAATGTATGCGGAATCCGAACTCTTATAATTTGTTAGTATCTAAATAAAACAATACGTGCAATTTAAATGAGTGGAATCTGAATATGTAATCTTGTGCTAGTAAAGGAACGAATAAAATTTGAAAGGAAGTCTCATATATTAGAAGAAGCTTTGCTTCCTTTTTCGGCTAAATATCCTTTCTTTAGTCACTTATCTCAATATCTTTTTGGGCCAAATCTTTTCTCCCTCTTTTGAGGTTGCCATCTCCTGATGTACTTTACTACTTTGGTTGCATTTTTCTTTTTCTTTTTTAATTACTTATCCCTAATTGACCTTATGGTGTTGGATGGTTTTGGTTCTTCATTATTGCTAATAAACTCATTTAATCATTCTTTAAATATTAATTTTAAAAAATTTCTTATGTAGATAAGATATTAAATGATTTGTTACAAATTATAGATTTCAAAAGCATAACTTGAAACGACGTGTTTAGATGATCTTTGCGAGATTTAGGGGTGCATAACAATCATCTATTTACGTTCCAGAACCAATTTTTCTATTCGGACTTGGTGCGGAATAGAAATCCATTTGATAAAATTATTCCAATTTTCTATTTTTGAAATAGATTATTGTTCGAAATATGATTGAAATATAAATTAGAAGTAAAAATTTTATACTTATTTATTTAAAAGAAATGAGAAATAAAAATTCTTCTCATCGTTAATTAATTGGTCCTTCATCATTCTTTGTCGACCATCGTCGTTGGTTGCCACTGCCGTTGCCGCTGGCCTGGCCCCCATGGCCGTCGGTTCTTTGCCGGTCATGGGCTATCGTCGCCGTCGCCGCCGCCGTCGGTTGCCGCCGCCACCACGTCGCCGCCACCGTTGGTTGTCGGTCCACCGATTCTTCGCCGGCCGCCGGTCATCGATCGCGATCGCCGCCGCCGCCGGTCGCCGGTTGTCGGTCGCCGCCACGCAGCCCGACGGCCGCCGGCCTCCGCCGCCGATTGCCGGCCAACCGCCGCAGCTGCCATCTGTCACCACCGATTGTCACCCACCATCGTCCAAAATGAAGAAATTTTGTGTCGTTATCAAACAAATTTCTATTTTTAGAGTAGAAATTTTGTGTCGTTATCAAATGGTTATTTTTACTTAGAAACTCTTCTAGAAATAGAAATAAAAAAATATATTTCTCTTTCGTAAATCAATTTCTAGAATAATTATCATTCACCCCCTTAATGCTTAGTCGTACGGGACGACTACGAATTGCATTACTTTGACCAAGGCAAGACTCTGGTCGTCTAGTTCTCTAACATAACTCTAACTCCAAATCATCCCCAAGATTCTCCCCACACGTACTCGTTTGCTTCTACTTCTGCTCGACTTCTTCACTTCTCTCTCTCTCTCTCTCTCTAACCATACAAGAAGAGGAGAAAAAGCCTGCAGGATTCTTAGACCCTTTCTCTTTGAGGAGGTTTCCATTGACTTAAAATATTCAAACATCAGTCCTGACAAATCAAAATGATTACAAAAACGTGGGGAGCCCTCACTATCAGGTGTTCCCGTATGTATTATTCCCTTTACCTCTCAGTGATCTGGGACTTTTGCTTATGGTGATTCAAGAGATACTGGTCCTTGCTGGGCTAAAAGGGGCTTATGTTGACGTTGCTGCCTTTATTTTTGTGGTGACAGATAGTCGGTTTGATGGTGGACTGGCGCGATGACAAGGACAGGAAGAAGGTCATAAAGATAGTCTCTGGAGTTGAAGGTATAAATCAGATCAAGCTTTCTTCTCGCCTCTGTCTCTCAATATCAACCAAAAGAACAAGCCCGAGATCTTAATATATGCAGTTAACTGAGTCAATACAGAGTGTGAATTCCGCTACTTATGTGCAGGGGTTCAGTCGTTCACCATGGACATGAACCGCAGTATGATAATGGTGACCGGAGATATGGGTCCCATGGTGACCGGAGATATGGGTCCCATGTTGCTTAGGAAAAGGCTGAACAAGAAGTTTCCCACAGCAGACATAGTCTATTTTTTTGCCATTGGCTATAACGACAGGGCAATGTTCCCATCTCCACACTATATTCCCCCTTTTCATGTGGGGGATTCGAATCCCCATCTTGGGGGTTTTGGTGGGGAAGATGATTAGGACAAGAAGATAGAGCCTTCTCTTCCATTCATTATCTAACGTTATTTCACTTTCTGCTAAGATTCTTCTCCCCCATAATTGCTAGAGATATTCATTTTGAGGGCTAATTATCATAATTTTAACTAAATTACTCGCCCTCCTGCTACTCCTTTTCATAATTTTAAAAGCAGTCCAGTCGGCCGATCTCAACTATGAGAAGATGTTCTATTTGACGTTGTGAATGGTATTAAGTAACCATTCAGAACGTAAAAATTGTAGCAGAAGTACTTCAACCTGATAATCATATGCTTTTGTTACATTTCTCAGTGAATCAATAAGCAAGTACGCCATCAGCCGATGGGTGATATCTCTAAGTATGTTAGGACTGCGGCTTATAAGTTATAACGTTGAATCTGTTTTTTTTTTTAAATTGTCCATACTTCATTGAAATTATCGTGTTTGAGTTTGGTTTGCCGGTGGGACCAACAGCGATGTTTTGTAACTGGTACTCAATTAGCAATTAATACCCCCGAATTTCTTTCCTTCTCTATTCTATAGATGACGTTTGACACTGATATGTTCAGCTTGCAAGTCGATTAAGTCGCCTAGCTTTGTATTGTTGTCCTAATTATACAGCAGAGGAAGCATGCTTAATTATCTGCCATGCATGAAAGAATTCCATTTTTGCCATTTTCGCACAATGCCTCGCCATTTTTGCACGATGTCTCTAACATTACACTGGTCACAGTGCAATGAGGAGAATATCGCTAGCTAATACATGCCGTCAGACTTCTCTGGGTCAATTCGGAGATTGAGATTTGTCTTTATAAATTGGTGATCACGCGAATGCTGCATCAACGAGATCTCCGTTAATGGGCAGGACAGACCAGCTTCTCATATGACTTCAGATCTGCCAACAGGAAGGGATGTAATGAATGTTTTTGGAATCTGACTTCTCATTGCATCAGCACAATACCATGAGTATCCCTGTGACTATCGTGACTACTTTAAAACTATATATGCTGGTCATAGACGTGGTGAAGATGGCTTGGATGATCAATTCAACCACTCAAGGAAAAGGGTCGATTTCCTCGTCCACAGGTGAAGGCTATTTCGACGAAGCTGAGCAGAATGTGTTAATGAAGAGGTCATACTCAAGGTATAAGGTGGCAGTTCTTACTGGTAGTTGGATGCTGGAGAATATGTTCTTTAGTTAATTTTGTCTTCTAAAACTCCCAAAACCTTCACCAGAGAATAACAGAAAGTTAGCAGACAACGATAAACGTTATGTTCTTTTATGTTAGGTTTGGCCCCACAATAGATATAATGCACGCACGTATTGGCTAGTTAGAAAGAGCTTTATCCCATTTTACTGCAGGTACGCATCAGACCGATGAATTGATAATTTTCTATTAATTAAGAAGTTCGTGTATCTAAGTGCAATTCCACCGAAGTTCTCTTCCCTCTTGGGATTTACCAGTGGGCTAAAGTGGCTAAAGTGCACACTGCATACCCCTTATAAGATTAAGGGAAACTTCAACTAGACTCAGTAACACCAAAAATGGAGTGCTTCTAAGAAGACCAAAGCCAAATTACTTGACATATCTTGTGAGATAAAAGAGAGTTGCGAATTGGCAATGTAAAACCGGCTGATGAATTGATTAAAGCACCAGGAAACGCATACAAAACTGGTATTGGGAGCAGTGGCCGAATTTATGAGGAAATGGGTGAATTCAGTATAGCAGTATATGAAGGTGGAGATGGCTCTAAAGTTCTCCAATGGACACAAGAGATGGGTACTCTTCCAGGACATCCTAATGAGGCTCTTGAAGATGGCAGATTGATCTGGATCCTGATTAAAATAAAAGAAGAATGGTATGGATTAATCATGAAAGTAGTCTTTGGGCTTGTTTGGCAATTTGCCAAAACGGTCTTGATTCCGATTTTTGTTCCAGAATTAGTTTGAGACGAGAATTGCAGAATTAGTTTGAGACGAGAATTGCGTTTGGTAAACTTTTTGTTCAGGGAACAATTTTGGACAAGATTTGAGAATAAAAAAAAATTTGATTCTACGTCCGAGAATCGAAAAAGAATCAAAACAAGTAAAACCCTTGTTCTTCTCTTTCAACATCTCGGTTGCCGTTCGCCATCGCCCCCGCCGATCCGCCGCCGGTCGGCGGTCCACCGCTGGTCCCGCCGCCGCCGCCGGTCGGCGGTCCGCCGCCGGTCGGCGGTCCGCCGCCGTCGCCGGTTCGACGAGGTTGCCGGAGGCTCGCCGAGAGCCGGGCGAGGTTCGGCGAACTCGCCGGCTGGAGGCAAGCCTAGCCACCGGCGAGGCTCGGCCTCGCCGGTGGCCGAGCCGGCCTCGCCCAAAGCATCGGCGAGGTTGACTTGGCCACCGGCGGGGCTAGGCGAGCCTCGCCCGGCGGTTGGGCGAGGCTCGCGACCACCGGCGAGGCTCGCCCCCGCCGGGTGGCCAAGCCGGCCCTCGCCGATCCGGGCGAGGCGGCCGGCCACCGGGCGAGCCTCGCCTAGCCGCTAGCGAGGCTCGGCCGACGAAGGCCGACCTCGCCGAGGGCGCGGCGACGCTCCGGTGAGCGTCGCCGCCCTCGTCTGCCGGCCGATCACGGTCCGGCGACCGGCCAAATGAAGAAGAAGAAGAATAGGAAAAAAGGGAAAAAAAAAAAAAAAAAAAAAAAAAAAAAAAAAAAAAAAAGGAAAAAAGAAAAGAAAAAAAGTAAAAAAGTAAAGAAATTATATACAATTTATTTAAAAATTAAAAGAAATTAATTTGGAACAGAATCAATTAATACGGTACCAAACGCAATTCTATTCCGAATAAAAAATTTTGAACAGATTTACCAAACGCGTTTTTTTTACTCAAAATCAGTTCTCGGAACAGAATAAAAATAATCATTTCTAATCGAATCATTTCTCAGAACGAGAATCGTTACCAAACGCGTCCTTTGATGCCAGAAAGTTTCTAATGACGCTCAGGCTGCCATGATGTTGCGAACGAAAAGGTGCTTGTACTCACTTGTTATTGAGGTTGACATATTCGTCAGTTTTGTCCAAAATCTCTTCCTTAAAAAGCGCAAGAAACATCGTTGCCTCACTTTATACACAATGGATGAAAGGAAAAAACAGTGTATGTTTAGTGTTGCTTTTTGCCTTAAGCTTACCTGTAGGAGTTCATTACCTCCTCCATGGTTGTTATGCTGCTGACCTCATCTAAATTTTGGTAGAGGTTCTAAATTTTCCTATGAGATGGCCGTATCTCTGTTTCCGGCCCTTCTGACCCATGAAGGCGGGTCTTTATACATCTCCATAACATCTGCTAAAGTGGGCTTGGAGATTCAGAGTCAGTGGAATATAAAAGTGATGCAACTGCAGAGATGTTGATTCCCTCGCTGTGGTTTAGGGAGAGCAGACTCCTCCAGCAGATACAATGCCATAACTTCAGCAATCTGAAGAAAAGTTCGTGTAATTTTTCATAGGACAAGCAAGTGTCATTACCTTTCTTTACTTCTCGATTACGTTTCAAGTTCAAATAGGTGTTAGCCAACAGTAATTGAAGGCCCGTTAGAGGAGTTTTCCGTGTCTTGGGCGCCCTCTTTGCTCTTAAGGACAACAGACAGGTGGCTGTGACCCTTCGGGAACAGAGTCAGTTTGCCATACAATGGCCAACCCTCCTGCACTCTGCTGCAGAGAATTATGCATCGATTATGAAATGAGAGCAGCAAAGAAATTTTACATCTGAAAGAAGGATGTTCGGAATTACTAATTGTTGAGAAAAGGGCATGATGATTCTACATAGGAATCCTCCTGATAATCACATACTTGATCGGGGTCTTGTCTTCAGAGCGACAGAAGAACTAACTTTACCTGGCAAACAAGAATGCCGGATAAATTAGATGAATAACAGACATTTACCAAAGTGAATAGTTCAAAGAATAATGATTTTAGGAGTATATATTTGTTCTTGTTACTGTAAACAAGTGAAGAAAACCTTCATTCATTTGCCTTGCTTAACCTGTTCAATGATCCTATTAATGCGTTTTTTTAAGCTACTACGGAAATGCCACTTAAAATTATGCCACTCTCACTGTTTCAAACGGTAGAGTTTCAGTTGAGTTAAACTTCTTCGCATGTGCATCCTAACCTTACAACTCCAGTGAAATTAAATGCAGATAGAGATATATCCTTGAACCAGACATAAGTTTATTCACATTTCTTACCAGTATAAGACAGACGTGAATCCTGCTGTGGCCTTTACTCATAATTAGACTCATTCTGTGCCTTAACGCAATCACTAATGTAATTCTCATGAAGGAGTATTTGAATTTGGTAATTGGGTTAGAGAAAAGTGAAGAACATATGTCAAGTTTGGAATTTATATCAAGCGAAAATATTTCTGTTTTAAGTCCTAAGCGCCAATGGTTATGCTCGTTTCAGGATGCGACAAGTCTCCTCCTTTTCCTGCCAAGAGAATGATCATCGCTTATCAGAAGATCAAGATTACTAATAGGCACTGGAAACCGAATAAGATGCCTCTATAATTGATATGGTGGCAGATGGTACAAGTGAAGCCAATCTTATTTGCATGCAGATCCCCCAAAGTCTTCAGCTCTGCTCGCCCATATAATGCCGAATGTGCCCTGCCGAGAAGCCAGTCCAACATCTTTGGTAGTGAGATCAACAAAACAAAGATAGTTCTCAGTACATCAGAGTCCCATCTTTTTAATTGTGACAAATCCTGCTCTCTGAAATTTGATGACACTTTATGTTTTTTAGTGTCATAAAAACCCATGAGGCACGTTAAAGAAAGCAGAGAAAGGCTACCAATTCCTCAGAGACTTAATTCAAAAAAAAAAAAAAAAAAAAAAAAAGAAAAAAAAGAAAAAAAGAAAAGAAAAACCTCGCAAATTGCTTTGGCTTCAAATTATATTGACTAGGTTCTATAACCAGAAGGTAATCAACATACTTTATTATTATTATTTTTTTGACAGACAAATCATTGGGAGTTGAGAAGTTCATTTAAACTGTTGGCTCTATGTTGCTTAGTCCATTTAATTTCCTGTCAAGTCCATCTTCAGAATGCGGGGACTTCATGGCCTAATTTCCAACCCAAATGTCGATAATATTGAACACAAAGATTACCTTGCTTATTGGTTATATTATAGGGAGGAAGACCAAGAGAATCAACAGAAGGAAAGCTGATAATCTGGTGCCAAAACTGAGGCCATACCGAGAACACGCAGCCTGTGGGATGATCTGGAGCAACAACAAATGAAAGCAAGGAATAAACTGATTTTTTTCTGCAGATTTGGGCCTATAATATAGCAAGAACTAGTCATAGTGCACCTCTGCAAAGGCAAGCACCAAGGCGACCGACATTGGAATCGCGACCCATGATGAGGGAATTGAGTTTAGGAAAACGGGAAGCGCCCAACATGACCCAAGAAGAAATAATAATGGATAAGCGGTCATAAGCTTTCTTGCTGAACACCCAAAAATACCCCTACCGGCATGTGCTGGTCAGGTGGGACTAAAGATCTAAAGTCCTCGTCTTGACCATACACGGGCTGTAATCTCTATTGGCCTAGCCTATAAATAGTCATGTGAGAAAAGACAATTAAAGACTTTGGGAAAATTAGGCTGCATTTCGACTCACAAACAAAGATATATTACACCAAGATAAAGTAGTGAGTTGCCACATGTCAAAACCAAGGATCACATGAAAACGCAACATTGACGGTAGAAATAGGTGGGAACGGTTAGAAAGATGCCAAACTCAAAAGAGGAGCGGTTAATACTTGATGAGTAAGTCATGATACAACTGTCGAATAAGTATGGATAAGACGGTTTAGCCTAAAAGGTGGAGCGACTCTTGAGGAGAAAGTAACTGACTATTGACGGTTATCAAGTTAGCTTGTAAATACCACAAACTATCCAATAGAGAACCTTCCTGAACAATACACAAAACTACTTTCTGTTGTCTTTACCTTTACTTAGTCTAGCCTAGCTGTAGCTTAAGATTCCCATTGTAGATTCAATTCTGGTGAGTGTCTATATCTCGGGAAGTGTTGTTGATTAAATTCAGCGATAACCATTGTTTAGCGTCATTGATTAGATTTTGACATTGTATTCATAATTTCATCTAGAGACAGTGCTCATTAAATGTTGTCTCTGTCCAGCATTGCTTTAGATTCCAATGTCGTGTTCATGTGCATCTAGGAATAGTGGACACTAGGTGTGGTTATCATCGTCCAGCGTCATTGATTAGATTCTGACGTTGTGTCCTCATATCCATCTTAGATCATTGTCCATTAAGGGTCATCCTCACTGTCTAGCACCGTTGATTAGATTTCGATATTGTGTCTTGAAACTTAGTGGAAAGTAGTGGTCTATTAAGCATTTTTTCCATATCTAGCATTGTCAAAGTACCTTCGATATTGTACAAACTACTTTAATTTTAATGGGTTTTTATTATATAAAGTGAGTCTAAATGATGTCATTAGTAAGGTTTCCACATTAATTATCATCGATATTAGATGTGTGATGGATCGATGATTTCTTTAATTTTGGGATTATAAAGTGAATAGTCTCGTTTGCATTTGACCCTCTCTATCCAAAGCTAACACAGAACTTGAGTCTCCTTCAATAAAAACTAAAATATAACATTTTGTGAAAGATATTTCGTTGTGGGATTCAAAACTGACGAAACATCTTTTCGGCATGTCTAGTGCAATCTAGTGTTTGTTGACACCGATTTTTACGCATCATTAAAAAGTAAAAAATCAAGGTTTAGATTTCTGATCGCGACAGAACCCTATCTCTTAACCAAAAAGTGTCGTTTTTCATTTCTTTCTTTTACATTGTCATTTTTAAGCAGTTTTTAGCTCATTTTCAAGAAAAACCCGAAAAGTCAAACTATTGACTTTCGGGTTAACTTTTGGTCATCCCCTGGTCAAAAATTAACTTTTACCCAATTTTTTTTTTTTCATTTAGCTTTAATTTCACTTTTTCAAATCAATTTCTTGAAAATTCAAAGATTTGATAAAAAAAAAAAAATAACATTTTAGGAAAAGTTAACTAAATGGTTGACTTTTGGTCAAACCTTTGACCCTAAAAAATAAAAAGTGCACAAATATATTTCTTTTAATGACAATTTGACTTTTGTGTCAAAAATTTCACAAAATTTGATTAAAAACCCTAATTTATGAAGTTTTCAATTTTAGGTTCTAAATCGACCAAAAATAAAATTACTTTTACTCTAGTCATAATTAGGTGTAGTTCCTTATTTGACATTTGGTTTAGGGACTATCTGAAATCTATTTGAGTATTCAATTTCGCGATTTACCGAATCAAAATATAAATTGCCATTTTAAGCCCTAATTAGGGGACCAAAATCGATCATTCATAACTTGCGAATGGACAGTTGTTTTTCACTCATTTTCTTAAGATAAGTCCAAATTCGAGATCGATTTTGCGAAATTCACACAAGAACTCATCAATTTGAAGAATTTTATCCTCCAAAGCATTAGAAAGTCAAGCAATTAAGCTTCAATTGACAAAATTCGAATTGATCCATTCATGGCTATGGTTTTATTTCATAAATCTAGGTCCAATTTTAATATTAGGCTTAGATCCATTTTTGACCTAAGCTCGAGCACTTCAATTCAAGGTCAATTTGAATGTGGTAAGTGATCTTACCTATGGGTAGCTCATTAGATAGGGCAATTGTGACACTAATTGAGTTTAATTTTAGTTAATTTGCAATTTTGCCCATTGAATTGCAAATTTTACCATTTTAGTCCTTTAGGCCCAATTCAAAGCACCTATGGTTTCGGCTTATTTTTTTCCACGATAATCATTCAATTAGGTCAAAAAAGACCCTCGAACATGTTCATAAGGTTTGATTAGCTTAATTGTATTTTAATTGGTCAATTTCTTCATAAAAAGGATAAAATTCCTTTTCAATTAGGTCCTTTAGGGGTCAAATTGCATAAATTTTTTACCCATAAGGGTCTTAAGTGGACAAAATAGCAGGAATCGGACCAAACCGGTCAAGAACCAGTCAAAATCAGGCTGAACCAGATTGATCAACCGCCGGCGGGACTAGCTGGTTTAGGCCCTTTTCGGCTAGTTCTTGGCCTCTGGCCACCGGTTCTAGAACCCTCTCACTCTCAATTTCACTTCTACACCTTCAAATTTTCAAAATTTTACAAATGGGTCTCGAATTTCGTCAAGTTGCAAATTAACCTCTAATTAGCCATTTTGATGCAATTCTCAATTTTAGCTTGATTTTTTGCAAATCAAACCCACTAGATCAATTACCCGACACCTCGAGATCATAATGGAGCCTTCAAAATTGATTTTTGACCGTTGAATCGAGATTTCGACCATTGGGTCGAAACGACGGCCAAAATCGCTTACTGTGGGAGTATATAAGTGAAATATCTTCTATTTTTAGCAAGATGGTCTCATTTGCATGAAATTTCCTCTCTCTTCAGCCCCTCTCTCTCTCTCTCTCTCTCTCTCTCTCTCTCTCTCTCTCTCTCTCTTTTCTCCCTCTAAACTCCTGCCCAAATAGATTGCATGCTTTCTCTCTCTAGGTTCGATTCATCTCTTGGATCGGTCTTGTTTTAGGCTCGAGCCGGTGGTCACTGGAGTTCCCAAGCCTTTGAGTTGCTGATAATCTATTGTCACAGGGGTCCTTGACCTTGCTGTGAATAGAGGAGGTTAGATCGGTGGCTGGATCTTCACTGGCGGCCCGATCTTCGCCGACGAGCTAAGGTTGGTCCAATTTGGACCAATTCTTCCTTTTTTCCTTGAACTGGTGGTTCGATTGGTCCTGATCCAAGCCATAGTGACCTGATCTAGGTTGTTGGAGTCCTAATCATGATCCGGCAACTTGATTTGATCAATCGTGACAAAAAACTGACAAAAATCGCGACGAAGGTAACGATTCGAAACTCGAATCCGACAAAGCGAGATCGAGTTAGTCGATCTGGGCTAGGATTCAAGATTATGAGCTTTTACATGCTTAAGATTGATGAGTATGGATGCTACAATGATTTATTGATGATTTGAATGATGATTATGATTTTGAGTCTAATTTGTGATTTTCGTAGGCCTGTACATAGGTTATCGTTTTGGCCAAAACGAGATCCGAAACGACCTCGTTTCAGCTTGAGTCCTCTTGGGATTAGATAATAGACATCCCAAGCTTCGAAACAATAGGTCACATGTCAAAGCAAACATCGTTTGGCCCTCCAAAAATACCTCCAAATATTAACAATTCTGTAGTAGTTTAGGTTTTTTTCGATTCTGATCCTGTTTCGCCTTTTGACTTTGTTATTTTTTTGCCGACTTTCATGATCATTTTTTGACAAATTTTTTTATATGAGTTTTGTTCCAAATTGTCTTTGCATCTTCTGTAATTTTTTTTTTTTTTTTCATGATTTTTGGATGTGTTCAACTAGGTCAAATCTACTTAGATCTAGGCTTAGGTCAATCTATTCCCTATAAATATCTGATTTTGCTATTTTTGTTCTGATTTTTGTGTTGAGTTCTAGAACAACTTTTATTCATGAAAGTTGCTCATATAGGTGTTTTACATATCCTGTATTTTTTTTTTCAAAATTTTTAGACATGTTTAGTTAGGTCAAAATCGCTTAAATCTGAACATAGGTCAATTTGTCCCGCATTAGTCCGAGATTTGCTTTGATGAAATTGAGTCCATAAATTCACTTATTTGGTCTCATCCTTCATGAAAGTTGAAATAAATAATATATATATATATATCTGTGTGTGTGTGTGTGTGTGTGTGTGTGTGTGTGTGTGTGTGTGTGTGTATGTGTTCAATTGATGTATGCTTTGCAAGGTTTTTACTTTAGTAATGTGAATCAATTACATGCATTAGAGTAAAAGGTACTGCAGCAACATATGTTTGACATATGTTGTGGTCTATTTTGCCATTTTTGCCACGATTCATATGATCTTAATTGAGTTTCAATCTCTAATGAGAAATCTTTATCACTATATGCTCTATATGTGAGATTTTTGGTAGGATTTATGTATATCTTGAGGATGACTGAAATCATGCTTATTCTGTAAACTTAATGTTGAAATGAAATATTGTCATATGTGCACATTTCCATGCTTGTTTAAGTCATCTAAGGATCAAATCTTACGATGATGCCTTCTTGATGATTGAATCGCAAATTGCAAGGTTTGCATACGTGTTTAGATCATGTCATTTGAGTTTCATCTTGCACATTAATTTGTCTCACAAAAAGTGTTCATCACACTTAGAATTCTCAAGCATATCATTTGTGAGTCATGAATCACCTCATAATGTCATTTAATTTGTATGACATTTTGCATGCCGACTTAGGATTAGATAATAATCCAAACTTTCCGTCACATCCAATCCTAAGTCCTGTGTGATTTCTTCATGCCATTTGGGCATTCTTTGAGTGATTTTAATATTTTCTAACGAATGCTTATGTTCTATATTCTTAATTACTAATGCGAACATTTTTAGAGATCTTGATTTTAGGATACCAAATTGACTTAGTTTGGACTCGAGCTCTTATAGGAAGATGTAAGGCGCACTTAAAAGTTTCTAATGCCACTGATTTCATGCCAATCGCTCATCCTTTGGACCAATTTTCTATTTTTTCAAAATCAAACTACAATCTGGATAATGGATGAAATTCGGACCCCTATTTTAACCCCTGTTTAGACCGACTTTTGATATTTTAAGTCTTGAGTCCTGGCAGTCTTCAGACTTTGATGGAAGGAAACGTTTTGTCAATTTCAAAATAGATAAGGAAGTTTTCTCCAACATGTGAGACTGTAAAATTTCTTTTGATTCATAGTGAAATCCAACTAGTGGGTTTTCAGTGCGGGAAAGTAGACGTAGGCTTGATCTAAGCTGAACCACTATAAACATTGTGCTTCTATTCTATTTCTTTGAACTTCTTACTTTAATTCGTAGCTTTATATAACTGTTTATAGTTGATTACATCTTCAGTCTATTATCTTCTAAAGGCAATTTACTTTCATTAAGTCTTGCGAAAATTTTTATTAACACCTATTCACCCTCCTCTAGGTGCTGATACTAGCCCTTTCAATTGGTATCAAAACTTGTGTACTCATTTTATTGAAGTGTTTTTACTTCTGAGTTAAAGATCTATGGCTAGTATTTTGGCTCCAGGTTTGGTTGAAGGTCAAAGCAACACCAGACCTCCTTACTTTGATGGGAATGAATACAAGGCGTGGAAAAAAAAGATGAAGGCATTCCTGAGATCGAAAGATCCCCTGGAATGGGACGTAGTAGAAAAAGGGATTATTCCCAAAGTTACATCAATCTCAGAAAGAGGAAAAGAAGTTGCAAACGCTAGTAAAATGGCACAAGAAGAAATAACCAAGAGACAAGCTTTTAATGCTAAAGCCATCTACTCTTTATATTGTACTTTATCTCCTACTGAGTATAACATGATTTCATTTTGTGAAACAGTCAAAGAAGTCAGGGATAGGTTGCACGTTACCTATGAAAGAACTGATCGAGTTAAAGAAATAAAAATCAATATTCTACCTAGAGGATCATGCCTCTTTCAGTAAACAAACTAGTTGGCACACTTCAATCATATGAAGTGGAGCAAATCAATGAGGAAGAAGACCCTAAAGGTAAGAAGTCAATTGCTTTAAAATCTAACGATGATTATGATGATAAATATTCAGAAGATGATATAGACGATGAAGAACTATCACTCATGATAAGGAAATTTAGAAAGTTGAATAGAAAGGGAAGAAAATTCAACTGGAAGAAGCAAGGCATTCAAAAATTTCAGAACAAATCAACTAAGGATGATGAAGTCAGAAAATATGTGATCTGTTTTGAATGCAAGAAAAATGGGCATATCGGACCCAACTGTCTTCTGTTGAAGAAAAAGAAAGGAAGAACTGAGAGATACAAAAAGGCTCTCAAAGCAGAGACATGGAGTGATATTGAATGCGAAGAAAGTGATGAAGAATATGCTAATATATGCCTAATGGAAAATTTAGAATTAGACTCAGACTTTGAAGCAGATTCAGACAATGAAATCGAGGTAAGTAATTTAAAAATTCATGCTAAAGTCTAGAAATACATAGATAAACTTTGTCTTAGTCTCAAAACCCCTCTTGAAACAATTTCCGAGCTGAAGAGGGAGAATTCTAAACTTAAGCAACAAGAAACTTCTTGGAAAGAAAAGTTTGAAAATCTAGACAAAATTTTTGTTAATTTAAAAGAAAATGCAGATTTTCTTTTGAAGGAAAATATTTTTTTGAAAGCGGACATTTCAAATATTACAAAAAGGTTTTCAATAGGATATGAAAAGTTGGAAAAGATTCTTTTAATACAAAGACCTTATTTCAACAAATCTGGTTTAAGTATGATACCAGAAACTATTCCTTTAATTGATTTTCCAAAAGTGAAAGAAAGAATTAAATAAAGACCTATAAAAACATTTTACAGAAATCATTTTCAAAGAATTTTTATAAAATCTATTGGTCAAAATGCTCTCAAATGTTCAAAATATAACAGCTCAGAACATTTTGAGAAAGAATGTCCCGATGTTTTGAGATTTGTTAAGAGGGATTTCGCACAAAAATTGTATTTAGTACTAACTCCCCTGGACCCAAGAAAATGTGGGTACCAAAGAAAACTTGAGTTCTCTTTACAATTGCAGGTCACTATTAAGAAAAAGATCAAATGGTATTTGGATAGTGGCTGTTCAAGACACATGACAGGAGATTCAAGTTGTTTTATAAAGCTTGTGCAAATAAATGGTGGAAAAGTTTCTTCTGGTGGAAATAGTAAATGAAGAATTGTTGGATGTGAGACTGTAAAAATTGAAAGTCTCACAATCAACAATGTTTCCTTGGTGGAAGGTTTAAATTACAATCTACTCAGGATTAGTCAATTGTATGACACTGGATTCAAAATTAATTTCCAAGAAGGAATTTGTTTGGGAACTAGTAAAGATTTATCTCAATCTTTCACTGGATGAAGACATGGAAATATTTATCTTCTCGATGTAAAACCAGAGAGTTCTTAGTGTCTAATATTCATTCAAGATGAAGCAAACCTTTGGCATCAAAAGCTTGGCTATGTCAACATGAAGCAGATTGCCAAGATCTTCAAGACGATTGTTTGTGGACTTCCTATCCTGACTTATCAAAAGTCTGAACTATGCACACCATGTGTTTTGGGAAAACAGGTTAGAAATTCTTTTAAACCAATAAATCAAGTTTCTACTAATTGAGTTTTGTAGTTACTGCATATGGATCTCTTTGGACCAACCAAAACTCAAAGCATTGGTGAAAAGAAATGCTGTTTAGTAATCGTGGATGATTACTCTCGTTTCACTTGAGTTTACTTTTTGGCAAGTAAGTTTGAAACATTTTCTCATTTTTCAAAGTTTGCTAAGAAAGTTCAGAATGAGAAAGGTTATGCTATTTCGAGCATATGAACATACCATGACGGTGAGTTTGAAAATCAAGACTTTGCTAAATTTTGTGATCCGTCTAGTTTCTAGTATGTTTTCTCTTCTCCATATACTCCAGAACAGAATGGGGTTGTGGAAAGAAAGAATAGATCTTTGCTGAAAATGGCAAGAACTCTTTTGATTGAAAGTAATATTTCTTCTCAATTTTGGGCTAAAGCATTTTCTACAGCTTGCTATATTACTAACATAGTATTTTTAAGGCCTATTCTAGAGAAAACTCCTTATGAAGTTTATAAAGGGAAAAAATCAAATGTTTCTTATTTTCATGTGTTTGGTTGTAAGTATTTTGTTTTGAAAAATGCAAATGATCAAACTGGTAAGTTTGAAGAAAAATTAAACGAAGAAATTTTCATTGGCTATTCAACCTCGAGCAAAGCCTACAGAATATTCAACAAGAAGACTCGGTCGGTGGAAGAATCGATGGACATCAAATTTCAAGACTCTGTGTAGAATCAACTGATTCAAACTCAACTTGAAGAATCTGAACCTGCTCCAGACCTTACAAAGTCTACTTCTCCTGAAGTGGTTCAGACTTCTGAAGATCAACAACAAACATAAATAGAAGATTCAACTGAATTAGAAGATCAACAGACCTTCAAACCAACCAGTAACCGGAAGCATAAGTCTAGTCATCCCAAGGAACTCATTATTGGCAACATTGATGAAGAAATTCGCACCAGGTCCAAAAGGTGAGAAGAGTCTAGTGCACTAGCACTTATTTCTGAGATATAAAAAAAACATAAAAGAAGCCTTATCTGGTGAAAGTTGGACTGAAGCTATGCAAGAAGAGCTCAGACAGCTCAACAGCAAAGATGTTTGGGAGCTAATTCCTAAACCAAAAGGTAAATCTATTATTGGAACTAAATGGGCTTTTGGGAACAAGATGGATGAGAAAGGAAAAGTGGTCAGAAACAAAGCAAGACTTGTGGCCAGATGATATACGCAAGAAGAAGTGGTATACTATGATAAGACCTGTGCACTGGTAGTAAGGTTGGAATCAATTAGATTATTACTTGCTTTTGCTTACTATAAAAATTTCAGGTTATTTCAAATGGACGTCAAAAGTGCATTTTAAAATGGTTTTATCCAAAAAGAAGTCTATGTGGAACAACCACCTGGATTTGAAAATCCAAAAAGGCCAAACTCAGTCTTTAGACTTAAAAATGCTCTTTATGGATTAAAGCAAGCACATCGAGTCTAGTATTACAGGTTAAGTAAATTTCTAATTCAAAATGGTTTTGTTGAAGGAAATGTGGATACTACTTTAGTCATTAAAAGAGAAGGTAAAGATTTTCTATCCGTTCAAATCTATGTTGATGATATTATATTTGGATCACTTAATGAAAATCTGTGCAAGAAGTTTTTTAAGTCTATGCAGGATGAATTCGAAATGAGCATGATTGGTGAATTAACTTTCTTTCTCGAATTACAAGTCAAACAATTGAAGAAATGAATTTTCATTCACCAAAAAATATGCAAAAGATCTCATCAAGAAGTACGGATTGGAGAATTGCAAAAAGACTGAGATACTAATGTCAAGTTCTTCAAAGCTAGATAAAGATGAAGGAGGAAAGAAAGTTGACTTAAAGCTCTACATGAGTATTATTGGTTCGCTTCTTTATCTTACTGCCTCTAGACTTGACATTTTGTTTAGTGTTTGCATTTGTGCTAGATTCTAATCAGATCTCAAAGAATCTCATTTAAGTGCTGCAAAACACATTATCAAATATGTTGCAACTACTTTAAAGTTAGGTTTATGGTATCCTAAAGAAGGAGACTTTACTCTCATTAGATATTCAGACGCAGATTTAACAGGTCACAGAGTTGATAGAAAGAGTACTTCTGGTACTTGTCAACTGCTGAGCAACAAGTTGGTATCTTGGTTCTCAAGGAAGTAGAGTACTGTAACTCTTTTTTTTTTTTTTTTTTTTTTTTTTTGGTAACCTGGGGAACCCCCGGTCGCCGCTTCGCGGCGGAAGTAAACCCCAGGGGGGTAGGCCTCCCACCGCTAGTCCATCCCCAGTTAAGACGCGCGTTTGTGCATGACACACTGCGTCCGGCAAGTTTCGAACTCCTCCCCTCGTTCGGTTGAGGGTACTAAGCCTTAACCAACTCGGCCACCGCGGGCGGTGGTAGAGTATTGTAACTCTTTCAACAACATAAGCAGAGTATGTAGCTCTTGAAAGTTGTTGTTCTCAAATCTTGTGGATAAATCAACAACTAAGAGACTTTGGAATCGAAGATTCATGCATCGAGATCAAATGTGACAACACTAGTGCCATCAATCTCACAAAGAATATAATTTTTCATTCAAGAGCAAAGCACATAGAAATCCGACATCATTTCATTAGAAATCATGGTTCATTGACTCGAAGAATCAGTTGGCAAACATATTTACAAATCCCCTGGAGAAATGTCTATTTGAGTTTATTTGCACCAGACTACACATCATATCCTTTACAGTTAAAGTTTGAAGATGATCGGACTCATAACATCTAAAGTTATGACTGTAAGTTAATTTATTTTTAAATGCAAGAAATTTAATTTTAGAAAGAAATTTTGAAAATGTACGTTTATTTTTGAATGGTTACTTGATTATCTTATTTTTAGAAATTATCTTTTTCAAGTTTTGAATTTATGGCAGTTTTTCATTTTCAAAAAGGCAGTTTTTACTTTTTCCTTTGTGACGATCCGTATACCCCATTTCGTCTGCTTTATATACTATCAAGATTCTTCTTCTCCGTTTACACTCACTTAAACCCTAGAGTACATAGATCCTACTTTCTCTCATTTTCTCTCAAGTTTGATCCAAAATTTTTTCACCTTTTTCAACAAGCGAGTTCAAGAAATCCTCTAAGGTAGTGACAATGTCTTTCAAAAGGAAGTTTTTTAGAATTGCGAATAGGGGACCACAACACATGCTAGAGGGTCCTACCCATTTTGATATAATTGAGGAAGCGGATTCTCCTCAGCAGCAGCAACAACAATAACATTCTCGACATCGTCACTCTTCACAGCAAGGGACACAAGTTCCTCCGCAACAACAAGCAGAAGAAGAGATCATTAAAAATGTTGAACCTGTAAGAACTTTGAAGCCCGAATTTCTCTTTAAACTCTACTCTAAGCTAAAGGAGGGTGGTATTGCGATAACATTCATTGATGAGTTCTTGAGCGAGAGAGGGTACATGAATGAGACTCATTTCTTGAGAATAATGGAAAGTATAGGCATTGCGCCTGTAGGTTTGGTAGCAAGGACTTTTGCCAACTTTCCAAGTGATCCATGGTTCGGAACTTTTAATCAACTTGAAGGAAATGATGATGATGAGAGGATGTATACGAATTTTCAGCCTAGAATGGGCGTTGCTGCAAATGTTCGTGGTGAATGGACGGACCTTTTTCGTTCTAAGGACCATAAGAAGACTTATTTGAAACTGTTGAAGAGAGGGGTGATGAACCCTAGGAGTGTAGACTTTGATTTTCTTGATTCCTTGAAGGTGAAGTTAAGGGAGAAGTTTACTCTTCTTCAACTTGAACAATTTTGTTCAGAGACATCTGTTGCCTATCCCGAATTGACTGCTTATTTCTATTCAAATCTATCTTTTCTAGATGCGAATAGATTTTCTTTTACGGTTAGGGACAAAGAATTTGTGGTGGATGTAGACATCTTGGCAGATGTGATTGGTGTGGAAAGAAGGAGTTTCCAACAAATCGGTGTGTCTGTTGGTCACGCAACTTTGGCTCTTGTGCTGGACAAGCTTACTGAAGGCAGGATTTGTTACTCTAGAATGAACGCCTCCAATATTTTGCTTCACAAGATTGTGATCAACTGCATCAGACCCAAATCCACTTCAAAAACTGATGTCTCTCACTCTAAAGCGAAGTTGATGTATGCAATCAACATTGGATTCAAGTTCTCATTGCCTCACACTATCCTAATGCACATGTATAGGACAGTTGTGAAGGACAAGGGGCAACTTCCTTACTTTGCTCTTGTTACTCGATTATTCAAATATTTCAACATTCAGTCTCTTGCTATTCTGTGTGTTCGAACCATTGCTCCAACAGTAGTTGGCCTGAAAATGGTTTCCAAAATGAGACTGAAGGAGTTGAATAAGGCATTGGAGAGCATGAAGGAGAAATCCCCTGCCAAAGCTAAACAAGACTCTACATCAAAGAAGAGGAAAGGCAAAGAGCTCATGAGCACACCAATCAAGAAGAGGAGAGCCCTCATCTTGCAGGATTAAGACGATGAGGATGATATTACTCTCTCCGCTTTTACCCTAAGAAATTTAAGGAGCTTTGTTAGTTTTGAGGAGCCAGAGGAGAGCGAGAACAGAGAGAGAAGAGACAAAGAAGAGAAGCGAAGAAAGAGAAGAAAGGAGAATAGAGGAAGAAGAAAGAGAAAGAGAAGAAGAGGAAGAAGAATAGGGTCAAGATGATTCACTTGAACCAACATTTGTTGTATCCTTATCAAATGAATCAAACAAGACAAGGAGTGGAAATGTAGGAGAAGAACATCACCATGGTGCTGAAAAAGAGCAAGAACAGGAAGATGAATTCTTTTCTCCACCTGAAGGAATAGAAACAGGGGGAGCAACTGACAAAAGTGGTATGTCTTCACCTGTTTTCACTAGTGATGTTAGCAGATTTCTAGCAGATCCAGAGGATGTGTATACCTCTCAATACCCTGAAGCAAATCTTGAGGCATCCACTCCAAGTCTTGTGATTGAACTGCTGATGTTTCCTCACATCTTAAGACTCCTGGAATTGATTCGGTTGGACCCAGTGCTACATTAGAACCAACAACAAACTTTCAAAGGCTACTGGATCTCATCTTGGAATTGAAGGGTCATCAATATGGTTTCGAGTTTGAGATGAAGAACCTCACGATAGCTCTTAAGTCAACTTCAGACTCTCTACAAGAGCAGCTACAAGCCCTGAAGCTTCAAGTGCAAGAAAATACAAAGGGAGAGGATATTCAACAGCTAAAGGAGACTCTGAAGACGCTGGAGGAGACTGTCAAGTTTATGGGGGATTTCTAGATCGTTTGCATCCCCAAACAACCATGATTTTTACCCAACTCTTTTATAGTTTTTCTCCATTTTTTGCTGATGACAAAAAGGGGGAGAGAGAGTTTGTTTGTGCAGATTTGGATTTGACTTATCTTTTTGGTATTTTTTTTTTGCTTGGTTTGATTTTGACTTTGGACTGATATACTTTGGACTTTTAACTGCCGTTTGATTTTGAATCTTTTGACACTTGTAGTAACTAAGTTTATGATATTGATTGTGGCTGGATAATTATTTATCTGGCAGGATTAACACGTTTTCTATGGTTGCAGAATTGATGTTATCCAGGTCCTAGTCAACCTATTTTTATAAGATATCACGTTTTGCTTAAGTGTTGTTTTGCAGGTCAAAATTTTCAAATCTGCAGGAAAGTTTTGTTACCATAAAAAATGGGGAGAGTGTTAGAGAAAACTCATATATTGTTTTGAAGCTAACAAAACCTTTCTAAAAGTCTAATTTAAAGACTTGCAGACTTAAGTGTTATAGTCTGAAGAACTCCAGACTCTATTGTCAAAGTTTGAAGACCGCTAGACTTTAATCTCAAAGTCTGACCTCACCGACAAATTCCAGACCGAAGTATGAAGATTTATCCAGATGCAGGATTATTATCAAGGATTCAGTTCGTACGGTTTTGAAAGACCTTATGGCTAGATATAGTATCTACTTGATTGATTCTTTTTGCAATCAAGTATGATATAAAGATCTTTTGAAAACCAAAGTATACTTGGAAAGTTTTACTTATAGAAACCAAGATCCCGATTGTATGGGCGAGCAGGATTGCTGGGCTCTCATCACATTCATAAAACGACTTGAGATCTCCTTGATTGATTTTGTCCAACGGGTAGATTAGAAGAACTCCTTTGAAAAGTGTCAGCGGTTGTGAAGGCATGGAAGAGTATTTAAGGTAGACTCTCCAGTTGTTCGAAGAAGTGCGTGAAAGAAAAATTTCAAAGTCTGAAGCTTCCTAGTTCTTTGTTATTTCAATTGTCGAGCTTAATTTGTACTCAAAAGAGAGAGCAAACACTTGTGAGACTTTGGAAGAGTGTAGTGGAGGTTCTACACTGTAAAGTCAAGGATGTGAGACTATAAAATCTCTTTTGATTCATAGTGAAATCCAGCTAGTGGACTGTCAATGTGGGAGAGTGGGTGGATGCTTGATCTAAGATGAACCACTATAAACATTGTGCTTCTATTCTCTTTCCTTGAACTCTTTACTTTAATTCGTAACTTTATGTAACTGTTTATAGTTGATTACATCTTCAGTCTATTATATTCTAAAGGTAATTTACTTTCATTAAGTTTTGCGAAAATTTTTATTTGCACTTATTCACCACCCTCTAGGTGCTGATACTAGCCCTTTCAGATTTATGGCTTTCCTTGATTATTTACTTACTGTCTTGTAATTTCAATTTCATTAATTGTTTTCTTTTCCTATTTTTCTAGAAATAGAATAAAATGAAAATGACCAACCACGCATAATCACTTAGTTTAGGACTAATGATCCCGAAAATGTAAAAAGAAACGCATGGACATGTTAGGTAAACACAACATATTGTTTAGGTACCGAAATGGTCTTAATAGAAATATTAGCATAACCCAAGTCCTCGAACCTAGATATTTGGTTGCATAGGAATTGAGGAAACACTCTTGACTCTCGATTGGGTTTTCTAGTCGACCCCCAAAATGAGACTAGTGGCGACTCCCGGCTTATTTTTAGGTTGTCATAAACAATTAGACCGTATAAATAAACCTGTTGCGTGAGGTATGAGTTTTGATGAAACGTACCATGGTTTAGCATACTCGATATGGGAGTAACCCAAAGGATGAAATGATGCCATCCTTATGGACGAGGCGTACTGTTGAGAGGGCTACCATGGTAAAGGTACCCTTAAATCCAATATCTACACCCGACCCTTTCTTCTAAGGTGTGTCACTCATGTGGGTATGGATCGTAACACTCCGTTGTCATGTGGGGTACGAGCTTGAGAGAGCTCGTGATCTCGTGGAGGTAACTCACGAGAGGCTTGATCCAAAAGGCGAGGTGATGACGTCTTTTGAAACGCGAGCCGTGAGAGAACTCTCGTGATCAAGTACCCCTAAACCTGACATTTTCCCCTTTTCCCTCCTCATGATGATGAGGGATTCGAGCGTGGCGAGATCGGGTCGTGACAGTGTTGGTCAAAGAGAATGCTATGCCACACACAAGAGGTTGCAACAACATGGATGAAGCGACTAGTGAACCTTTGCCAGTAGTGGATGATACCCAAGGTGTAGAATTGTCATATGTGCAACCGACCTTGAATCAAACACAAGGCAAGAATATGGACATCTTAAATCAACATGTCGAAAAACCATGAAGATTTGTAGAAATTACCCTTGTCATGCATTCATCAATGAGGTAAACCATTGCGGAAACTCAAAATGATTTTGCTAATTATATGGTCAAGAGGATAACTAATGTGGTAAAACCATTGATAATCAATACATATCACGAATGTGCGTAAGGACAATATAGAGTCCTATTTAATACAATCCAACCTCAAAGTAAGAATGTCCTTGTAACCGTAAGGTATGCTTCTTTGCCATTACTTCTTGTAGTAAATTTCGATATTATAGGGCAAAGTATGCCACATTTGGCATCTATAAGGATCCTACCAAGAGGAGAGGTGAATTCAACAATATAAACTGGTGGATTTTGATGTAGCTAGTATAAGCACCTAGAGGGGGGTGAATAGGTGTAAAAACAATTTCTCGAGATACCGCAGAAATACTAAGCAGATAATAGAAAGGAAATACTCTTTTTCTTAATCAAAATGAATTACAATCAAAGTAAAGTAAAGAGTAGAGAAGAGAAGATTAGACGCAAGATTTATAGTGGTTCGGCTTATTCTAAGCCTACGTCCACTCTTCCGCATTGACAGCCTAGCGGCTGGATTCCACTATGAACAAAAGAGATGTTACAGCACAGATCTTCCTTGATTCCACAATGTAGATATTCTATCACACTTCCTCAAGGTTTCTCACAAGTATAAACTCTCTTTTGAGTACAAGTTTTTCGCTCAAATGAATTGACTAAACAATAAGAGGCTTCAGACTTTGGAATTCTTCTATCGCGCACACTCTTGAACAGCTTAGAATGTCTTCTCTTTATACTCCTTTATGCCATCAGACCCGTTGGCACTTTCCAAAGGAATTCCTCCAATCTACCCGTTGGACAGAATCAATCAAGAAGATTATTCGAGCTATTAAAGGAATATGTCGATAGCCCATCAATCTTGTTCGCCCATACAATCAGGATCTCGGTTTCCATAAGTAGAACCTTCCACGAATATTTCGCCAATCATTGGATCCTTGACCATTGAATCAATCTCGATCAATTCAAGGGGATTCCAATAAGTTATATCCAGTCAAGAGATCTTCTCCAGTCGATAAGGTCATATCCTTAATAAAACATCCAGTTTTGGATACCCTTTCTTCAACGGATTAGAAACTGCCAATGAGGATAGACTTTGAATCTTGAGTCTGGCTATTCGGAGGTCTTCAGACTTTAAACAGCAGAGCTTGCAAGCCTTCAGACCAGACTGATGGAAACGATTTGTCAGCTTCAAAACACTTCAAGAAGATTTCTCCAACAATCTCTCCCTTTTTGATGGTGACAAAACTTTCTTGCAGATTTGGATAACTTTGACCTGCAAAACATTTCTCAAACACATATACATATCTTATAGAGATAAATGGCTAAATGAATAACACTAGAATCTGTAATCACAGAAAATAGGTTAGTCTTGAATAAGATAAATCCATAAAGCCAACCATAAGATATCAATATCAATAGCAGTCAAATCCAAATCCAAATCCAGACACAAAATTAAAGTCAAACATTAATTCAAATCAAACAATCCAAACGATTAAAAAATCAAAGTTTGATTCAAATCTTGCACTTCTCCCCCTTTTTGTCAGCATTGAAAAAGGTTAAGATGAAGATGGAGTGAAGTTAAGATTGCTTGGGAACGCGGACAAGCTGGAAATCTCCCATGGACTGAACGATCCCTTCTAGCCTTTTCAAGTCTTCCTTCAATTGTGCAACCTCCTCACTCTTAGCATTGGCCTGAATCTGAATAGAGAGGGCTTGGATTTGATCTTTCAATGAAACTGAAGAAGCTTGACCTGCATTCTGCAAGCTTTGAACCTCGCATCCCAGAGCATAGATTTGACCACGCATCTCCAAGAGCATATCCATAATTCTGCGAAAATCTCTGCTGAGCTGTCGGTGCCGCGTACTAGCTTGGCATGTTTCGCGAGATGATGGCATATCAGAATAATCGCGCAGATTTGGCGATGAAGCATCATGTTCTTCTTCAGGAAAATGAGAGGCACGAATGTGTTCTGGATCGGCTGGAGAGCGGCTAACTCCCTCATTGTCTCCCCCTGTCTCTGTGCCTTCAGTTGGAGAAGAGTGTTTTTCAGGCGCTCTTTCCTCTTGATTCATTCTCTCTTCTTCTTCTTCTTCTTCTTCTTCAGGTCTTTCTTGCTCTGCTTCTTTTTCGCCAATTGCTTTTTCTTCTGCTTACTTTTCTTCTTTTTCTCTCTCTTCTTTTTCTTTCTCTTGTCCTTGTCTTTCCTCTCCTTCTATCTCATGATGTTCCATAGATTCTGGAACAGAGCGACTTAGCTTCTTCAAAGCTATGGCCGAAATGGTAAGGTCGTCATCCTCTTCATCTTCCACGATGAGAGCTCTTCTTTTCTTGGTTGGAGCAACAATGGGCTCCTTCTCTTTCCTTTTTGATGCAGAAGAGAATTGATGAGACTTTACAGGAGTCTTCTCTTTAAATTTCTCAAACTCCTTGCTTAGCTCCTTTAGACACATCTCGGTCACCATTTTCAGTCCTATCACCATATGATCGCACGGTCGAACACAAAAGATTTGCGGGGGCTGAATATTCAGATGTCTGAATAACTTCGTCACAAGGCTTGGGTAAGGAAGTTGACCTCTGTCCTTCATCACAGCTCTATACATGTGGAACATGATAGTGTGAGGAAGAGAAAACCTTTTCCCAGTAAGGATGGTGTACATCAGCATTGCCTCTGAACTTGAGACATCAGTCTTGGAAGTTGATTTCGGTCGAAGGCAATTGATCACGATCTTGTGAAGCAACATGTTGAATGCACTCATCCTTAAATAGGTAATCTTTTCGTCTGTTCTCCTGTCCTTCACCAGTTCCAGTGTAGCTCGAGTAATAGAAACTTTGATAGGTTGATATCTTCCTCTCTCAACTCCTAACACATCTGCCAGCATATTCATATTCACAACAAAATCTTGATCTTTGACATTGAATGAGAATCTATTCGCACCCAAAAAGCTAAGATTTGAATAGAAATATGCGGTCAGTTCAACATAGGCCTCTGTAGTGTCGGAGCAAAACTTTTCAAGTTGAAGATGACCGAACTTTTCTCTCAAGTTCACATTCACATCATCCAGAAAATCAAAATCTACACTCCTAGGGTTTATCACCCCACGCTTCAGAAGTTTTGAGTATAGACCCTTCTGTTCTTTCGATCTAAACATCTCTCCTCTTTTTCCTCTGATTTCCACCACAATACCCATCCTTGGTTGAAATTGGATGAACAATTTGTCATCATCATTCCCATCTCTCGGATTAAATCCCTAATCACGATGATCACTTGGGATATTTTCAAGGGATTCTTCTGCCACCCCTTTATGAGCAATTCCCAAACTTTCCATTTTCCGCAAAAAGATATACTCATTCCCATATCCTTTGTCTTTTAGAAAATCATCGACATAGTTCAGAGGAGTACGAGTTCCTTTTAAAGCATGATACAACTTATAAATAAAAGTGGGCTTTTGAACTCTTACAGGATCTGCATCCTCAATGATTTCTTCCTATTGTTGATGATCAACGCCTTGAGGACTAGAAGGAGGAGAATGACGCTATCAAGAATGTTGTGGGCTCTGTTGCTGATCTGGAGACACTTCTTCTTCAGTGAGATCGAAGTGCGTAGGCCCCTCACTCATTCGCCGTGGTCCCCTGCTTGCGATCCTTGAAGACTTTCTTGAAGACGACATCTTTCTTGCACTTTGAAAGATTCCTTGCTTGACTTTCCCCAAGAAAAATGACAACTTTTTTGAAGATTAGGCAGGAGATAAAAATAGGAATGGAGGATCGGTGCTTTTTAGGGTTTTTGAGAGTAAAGTGAGGAGAAAGCAACATTATACGATCGGTTAAAAAGAGAGGTATACAAATCGTCACAAAGAAAAATAAAAAATGCCTTTTCAAAATAACTATCCTTTTTCCGCGAAAATAGTCATTTAAAAAAAAAAACTTCTTTTTCAAAAAAGGACATGATGCAATAATTACGCCGATTAAAGATAGCAATAAAAAGACACGGTTCGACTATCGTACCTTTTCAAGATAATATTCGAGAGAGAGAGACTAACTTACAGTCAAGGTCTTGTATGTCTGAGTCTGAGAGTCTCTAGACTTTTTCTTCAAACCTCAATATGTTGAGTCTGGAGCGAATAATTTCAAATTGATTTTTCTCCAAGGGCTTTGTGAATATATCCACCAGTTGGTTCTTTGAATCAACATACTGAATCGAAACCTCTCCATTTTGAACATGGTCTCTAATGAAGTGATGTCGAATCTCTATATGCTTTGCTCTTGAGTGAAGAATTGGATTTTTGGTGAGATTGATAGCGCTGGTGTTGTCGCAATTAATCTCTGTGCATGAGTCTTCAATTTCAAAGTCTCTTAGCTATTGCTTTATCCATAGAATTTGTGAACAACAACTTCCAAGAGCTACATACTCTGCTTCTGCTATAGAGAGAGCTATTGTACTCTGCTTTCTTAAAAACCAAGACACCCTCTTGCCTCCAAGTAGTTGACAGGTACCTGAGGTGCTCTTTCTATCAACTCTGCAGCCGGCTAGATCTGCATCTGAGTATCCAAGAAGAGTAAAGTCTCCCTTTTTAGGATACCATAGGCCGACGCTTGAAGTTGCTCCTTCTTCTTCTTCCTCAGCACTCTCAGAATTTCGTGTTTCCAATGCTTCTAAGATAGATTATCTTTATGAAGTCTCTCTTAGCGATGAAACCAAGATCTCAGAAACTCAGCTTCCTCTTATGAACCCCTATTAAGCTTTTGCTAAACCCACCTCATCATTCTCACCTATCCGCTCCATCCGTCAATTGATCCACCAAACCCCAAAGCAAGTAAAGGAGTACGTTCAGTCCTCCAAATTCGACCAGCATCCTATTCCTGCTACTGAAAAAGAGTACTTTGTTACTCTTCAGATCCCTCCAGAGTTTCCCAAACAATGGGTTCAACAGGGATATTCTCATGTCCACTATGGAGCTGTTCGTCTTGCTCTCACCTTCCATGGTCGTAAAGGCTTGCCAGTAGTGGCAAGAATCGCATTGTTGGACACCAGGTTTTTACAATACCAGCATGCTTGCATCGGTACTATTCAAACCACTCTAAATGCCGGAACAGTCTTTGTGACTCTGTATCCAAATTTCAACATCGCCCTTTCAGATCCCCAACTTCTCTCTTTTCTGAAAGTTCAAGTCCAGCTCATTGGAGCACCCCAAACTGCTGACTCTGTAGCTGCAACCCTACATTACCAGATGGTCTATCGAGTACAAAATCATGCTCTTGATCTCAACTTCAACAATGGTAATGAAGATGCGTTGTTCATCTCCATGCAGAATGACCAAGCATCCTGTATCCATGTCCCCCGACAGATCCCAAAGGATACGTTGGCCAAGCTCCTTCCAGAGACTTGGATCACCAACTATGAAAAGCTACACCAGCATAACAAGCCGTTCCAGTCCACAGACTCAGAATTCGTAAGGAAAAAAGATGGAACTGTTTCCATCAAATTCGGCAAGGAAAAGGAAGAAAGTCCTTCTATCTTCCGGACCATGCTCATGATCGAACCATGTATTCCTGAATCTATTTCCGAACCAGATCCAAAAAAGCATGTTTGACATTTCGACGGTGATGGACATCCTGTTCATTACTATAAAGACAAGCATGGTCATTGTTTTTGGGATCCTTTTTGTCAATGTTCCTACTGCATAAATTCTCCTGACGAGGTAGATCCTCATGCAAGATCTCCTCCACGACGAAAAAAATCCAAGGATAAGATGTACCGGAGGTACTTAGACGGAGATTCCTCCGTAGATACTCTTGGCGAGTGTGATAAATACCAGTTCATGGTGTCTTATGCACCACCTCCACCACCAGAGTTCCATACTACATCCCGAACCTCATCAGATCCACCAGAATCACCTCCACCTTTTCATCCCCAGAAAAAACAAGCTCTCTCTCCATTCTATAAGCCAATCCTCAAGTGGGCTAAGAAACACTCTTACCCCCTCGAAGTTCCAGCAGAAACACCACCCACTTCTTCTATTGCCATGTTCCAAGATACTGACTTTCCTCCTCTTGTCAAGGAAAGTTCTAAACTCTCGTTCCCTGCTACAGAAGAGTTTATTGATCCACATGGTAGATATCACCATGTTCCCAAGATACCTATCCCACAGACGTGGACGAACATGGAAGACAGAAAAAAACCCCTACTGCTGAAGCCGTTCTAAACTGGCAATCAGAGACTCTGTTGGCACAGAACAATGCCTTCAAGGCTATTGATTCCAAGATTGAAAATGTGCAACAAGATCTCCGAAGATACGATGAGGGTACTAAGAAGATACTGTCTGAGTTCCAGAAAAGGCTTCAAGCCTTGGAATCAGGACAACATCTTGGGTACCATTATCTTGAAAGTCCAAAGCCAGAAATAGACAAACTCAAGAAGCAGATTCAACTTCTTGAAGAAGGAAGGTTCAGACCTTTCGATCCATTAGCACCTCTTGTTCAAACTGGGTATGTATCCCCAGCACCACAAGTGTCTGTTTTTGCCAATATCCCACAAGATCCCTCCAGAAGAGATTCAGATATACGAAGCCGTCTCAAAGCCTTGAAAAAGGAAAATGGGAAAGAGAAGACACCACCTACAGAATCAAGCTCAATTATTATAAGAGAAAGGCCAGACCAGATGATGTTATCAAATCCATTAGAATCCTTTTTGAAGGATTTGGGTAAGCAAGAAATTGATCCTATTACCCAACAGCATGAGCCTGATCCTGTTATCCCGAAGAAACAGATCCTGTTCAATGAACAAACTTCTGATACTACATCAGATTCAGTATCTCTTTCTTCTTCTTCTTCATCCTTCTCAGACCAAATGATCAATTCTCCCCCTACCATTCCACCAACTTCGCAAATATTCATGGCTGACACTCCTTCAGACTACGAAATGGAATCAAACTATTCTGATCCAGAATTTGGACAGACAAGTAATCCCACTAGAACCAATTCTGCCAGATATGTGTCCATGGCATCAAAACAATTCTTCTCCATTGACGATATTCCTTATTCAAAATGGCCACATAGACTTGAAGAGTTTCATACTTGGTTGAGTACACAGTCCATTACCAACCATGATATGAATGATGTCATTTACAATTTTGTTACAAGGTTCACAGGGAGCCTTAAATTTTGGTGGCAATCACTTACAGAACAAGACCAGCTTACGTTCCTGTTCTCACCAAATTACAGCCATGCCCTCATTTACCTTTACCATGTTTTTGTGGGAACACCCGGAGATCTCAAAGAGCTAAAAAGAAGAGAATTCTTCGAAAGAAGATGCTGCTCCCTTCAGAAAAAGCATCTTGATAAGCATTACCGACTAATGCTTCAGCTTTTCTACCAAATTGGCACAGATCCAAATCTAAAGCATGTCTTCCTCACTTCTATTCCTAAAGAGCTATCACAGATGGTTGAAAGATCTTTCTTTGGAAAGCAAAGAAGGATACAAGACGTTCCCATGGGAGAAATTCAGCAAGAAGTCCATTTATGCCTTGAAGAATTATGCTTAAAGCGTCGAATGGTCCAAACATACATCACAGATGACAAGCGTCTTGAATCAGCCTGTTCCCATCAGAAGTTAAAAATCAAATGCTTCAGACAGGATTGTGATGGTACCTGTGGCCATTATTCTCGGAAGAAAAAGCACTACAAGAAGTACTCGATTAAAAAATCCAAACATGGCTCCAAGCATTTCCAGAAAAAGAAGAAATGGTGATACCTACGCAAGAGAAAGGACCACACAGGCCATAAGAAATCAAGCCGTTGCTACATTTGCAACAAGAAAGGACATTTTGCCAAAAATTGTCCTCAGGTGAAAAAAGGTCAGAATCATCTGATTGAAAATGAAACAGGTATGTCTCTTGAAAATGATGACATTGAATCCTTGTTCTCTGCGACGAAGAACCAACGAGCACAAACGCTTTGTGTTATCCCCTTCTACCAATCTTCCAATGAGACCGAGTCTGACGAGTCAGAATCTGAAGACATTTTTCACATATCCCCCACATCCTCAGAACCAAATCCTGACATATTCTCAAGTCAAACTCACTGTCCCCATTTTCCTGTAAAAATCTTCACCTCAAAGTTCGCCAAACCTATTAATGTTATTGCTCTCATTGATACTGGAGCAAGTTGCTCCATTCTGGACACTAAAGTTTTGCTTGAAGAATATTGGACTCCTCATATCCGATACTTCAACTCCGCTTCTGGAGATACTTTCTCCACAAGTGTCAGAACTACTCCAGTGACTGTCCAGTTCTTCCCCCAGTGCTCCATAAAGGCAAAAATCTTTGGATCAAACCTCCCCAATAAAGATTTGTTAATTGGGTGGGACATCATGACTCAAATCTCTCAACTCCGCATCATTCCTGGAAAGGGTCTTAGATACAAAAATCAATTCTCTTGAGTTCGTTGATATTCAGAGACTCTTTTCCATCCAAATGAGTTTGTTAGATCCAATCATGCAAAAGCTGTTAGAATCTTGTTCGGAATCCCACTCAGAATTCGCTCAAAAATGTTCTCATCCTTTATGGGAAAATCCAGAATTCTTTGTTCGCCTCCCCTTCAAAAAAAATGAAGACATCAACCCAACAAAGGCGAGTCATGCGGGAATGAAGCCAGAACACTTGGCTTTAGCCCAAAGGGAATGCTCGAATTATTGCAACAAGGCCTTATTGAAGTTTCGATTCTCAATGGGCTTGTGAAGCCTTTTATGTCAATAAGCGAGCCGAGCGAACGAGAGGAAAAATGAGACGGTAATTAACTACCAACCTCTTAATCTTTTTCTCAAAGATGATAAGTTCCCTTTACCATCTAGAGATTCTCTCTTCAGTGGCTTAACTAAGGCCCATATCTATTCCAAGTTCGACCTCAAAGCCGGATTTTGGCAATTGGGTATCCATCCCGAAGACAGAACCAAAATAGGATTCTGTATCCCAAATCAGCACTTCTAGTGGAAAGTTCTTCCTTTTGGCTTAAAGGTTGCCCCATCCCTTTTCCAAAAGGCCATGTGTCGCATTTTCCAACCCATATTGTCAACAGCAAAAAGTGTATATCGATGATATTTTGCTCTAGTCCCCCCGATGAACAAAGCCACGCCAACTCCTTGAGAAATTTGCAGAAATCGTGAAAAGGCATGGCATTATGCTTTCTCAAAGGAAAATGAATATAGCCCAAACAGAAATTGAATTTCTTGGTATGCACCTCAACAAAGGTACATACTATCCAGGGCCACATATTGCTCAAGAACTACTGAAGTTTCCTGAAGATAACTTCACAACAAAACAAGTTTAGCAATTTCTTGGTATAATTAATTATCTCAGAGTTTTTGTCCCACACATTGCAAAGCTGCTGATTCCTTTGCAATCTATGCTGAAGAAAAATTCCCCACCCTGGGGAAAAACCCAGACCAAAGCGGTTGCTGAGCTTAAGGGGATTATGCAAAATCTCCCTCCATTACAAATACCATGAACAGGCAAAAGAATTCTCCAAATTGACGCCAGTGATGAATACTGGGCAGCCGTCTTATTCGAAGAAATTGATGGTAAGAAACACGTTTGTGCCCACAAGAGTGGAAAGTTTTCCCAGGCTGAAATGCATTACCATTCCACTTTTAAAGAAATCCTAGCAGTCAAAAATGGAATCAAAAGATTTGAATTTCACCTCATTGGCCATCACTTCTTGGTCGAACTAGACATGGCATCTTTCCCTCAGATGACCAAGTTTAAACAGAAACAGATTCCAAATCCACAACTGCTTCGATGGGCTGAATGGTTCTCAAAATACTCTTTTGAAACCAAACATATTCCTGGGAAAAAGAATGTCCTTGCTGATTTTTTGTCAAGACCCAAAGCACCAGCAGAAATCAACATGTACATCAAAAGACCCGCTTTCCATATGCTCCATCATGGAGTCAAATACAAGATTGAGAAGATCAAAGACTTGCCAAGCCAGAAATATCCCCAGGAGATTATTCAGCAAATCCAGAATGACAGTCTTACTGAGAACATGGAGAACCTCATGTGGCAATGCCACGCAGACCTTTTCAGATTCAATGGAGGTTCGATTCTTTATCCTTTCGGGTTAAATTTGAATTATCCTTTTATTCATCCTCTTATCTGGAAGGAAGATGATTTCCCTGACCAACTTGAAACACTGTTATGGTACTTAACCAATAAGTACTTAATAGCCATTGAAATCCCGACAAGAAGATTCATTGCTAATCTAACCAGGATATTCATGCTCGGGAGAAACGTCGAAAAAGAATGTGATAGAAATCTTTTAGATTTTCTAAATTGGTTCTATCATCCTACATGTTGGAGACAAGACTTGGAAAAAGAACTAAGAACCATGACACCGAATCCGGAAGTCCACACCATTCTGTTTTTCAGACGTCCATGGAATTTCTCTAGAAATAATGGTAGTATTCTCGAGGCACCACTCGAAATAGGAACCACAGCCTATAAACCTCACTTGAACAGCCGAGAAGCCCGGATTCACAAATCCTATCCCAAATCCGTTAGATATTGTGAACATGACTACCGAGAACTCCAGAGAATCCTATGCCAAGAAAACAAGACCATTCCCGAAGATGTCTGGAATAATGCACCCACTACGTGGGATCATTATGACCTAGCACCAGAGGCTAAGGAAGCACTAGGACAATACAGACAAGCTGCATCGTCCCAGGAGCATGAAATGACAAGCGAAGATGACATTGTCCAGTCTACTCAAGACCCCTATGCATGATTTGGAGGTCCTCTGTCCCAGAATCCCTACGAATAGGGATCTTCATCCTCATTCCAAAACATGGACACATCCTTCTATGCACAGCCATCCAATTGGCCTCAGCCAAGCATGCCAAACATTCCTGCCAACACTACAAGTGAAAACACTAACTAGGCAGAAGAAGAAGCATCCCATTGGGCTCATGAAGCATCCTCATCTCAAAGGCTGAACCAAATTCTTTCGCCTCAAGACCTTGAAGCTCTCCAGCAGAAGTATGAAGCACATCTCCTAGAAGACAGTTAAAATGACGACTCAGTATGTAGCTACAATGCACGTGACGGACGAGATCGTTGAGTCCGTACAATTTCACTGTAGCAAAGTACTATTCACTTTTACTGTAGCAATAGGCTAGGGAATGTATTGTTCACAGTACAGTTACTGTTCATAGTGTGCGAATAATTCCCTCCCGGTGCCTCTGTTTGTATCTGGACCCATGAGTTAGTCCCTGTGCGTGTCTTTGTTCCCTTTCTTTGCCTATATAAGGCTTTGTTGTTGTTTCGTTTTGGGCAGAGTCCCCTGAAGTAAAGAGTGTGCTTTGTGAAAAACCTCTATGGCTTTCTAAATCTCTCTTCTTCTCCAGCCTGGTAGGATCCTCCGAGAAATGCAGCTTGGGTAGATTAGAAACGTTTCCATCCTGGCATCCTCTGAGTGTCTCTAGGCTTTGGATTAAAGGGCTGAGTGGTTTTCTGCTAAAAGGCTGTCCCTGAAAGGCTTGAACGGGAGTTGTTCGCCCAATGTGGGATGCATACCTGCAGGAAATTTACTCTCCTTCCCTGATCCTAAGTCTAGGTCCATTCATGATAATATGCTTTGCAGCACTTAAATGAGATTCTTTAGGGTTTGCTTGAAATCTAGCACAAATGCAAACACTAAACAAAATGTCAGGTCTAGAAGCAGTAAGATAAAGAAGTGAGCCAATGATACTCCTGTATAACTTTTGGTTGACTTTCTTTCCTTCTTCATCTTTGTCTATCTTCAAGGCACTTGACATTGGAATGTCAGTCTTTTTGCAATTGTCCAGTCCAAACTTTTTGACAAGATCATTAGCATATTTTTCTTGACGAATAAAGGTTCCTTCCTTTGGTTGTTTTACTTGAAGTCCAAGAAAGAAGGTTAACTCACCCATCATGCTCATTTCAAATTCATCCTGCATAATCTTAGAGAATTTCTTGCACAGACTTTCATTAGGAGATCCGAATATAATATCATCGACATATATTTGAACTAGTACAAAACTTTTGCTTTCCTTTTTGATAAATAGAGTAGTATCTACTTTACCTTTCACAAAATCGTTTTGAATTAAAAACTTACTCAGCCTGTCATACCAAGCTCGAGGTGCTTGTTTCAAGCCATATAATGCCTTTTGAGTCGAATACGAGTCCGGGTTTCCTTGGGTCTTCAAACCCGTGTGGTTGTTCCACATAGACTTCCTCATGGATGAATCCATTTAGAAAAGTACTTTTGACGTTCATTTGGAATAACCTGAAATTTTTGTGACAAGCAAATGCAAGTAATAAACGAATTGCTTCTAACCTTGCTACTGGTGCGTAAGTCTCGTCGTAGTCGATCCCTTCTTCTTGCGTGTAACCCTTGGCCACGAGTCTTGCTTTGTTTCTTACGACTTTGCCTTTCTCGTCCATCTTGTTTCTGAAAACCCATTTAGCTCCAATAACAGATCTACCTTTAGGTTTAGGAGACAATTCCCAGACATCATTGATACTGAATTGCCTGAGCTCTTCTTGCATGGCTTCAATCCAGCTTTCATCAGATAAAGCTTCTTCTATGCTTTTGGGTTCTATTTCAGAAATAAGAGCCACAGCACTAGATTCTTCGCGCCTTTTGGATCTTGTGCGAATTCCTTCATTGATGTTGCCAATGATAAGATCTTTGGGATGACTAGACTTATGCTTCCGGTTGCTGGTTAGTTTATCGATTGATGATCACTTCCTTCGCTTGATTCTTCAACTTGAGTCACTTCTTCTTTGTTCCTTCAAAGTTTGAGCCGCTTCTTGAGATTGAGACTTTGTAGAGTCTTGAGCAGGTTTAGATTCTTCAAGATGAGTCTGAATAGATTCATTTTGTATGGAATCTTGGAATTTGACATTCATTGATTCTTCCACTTGTTTGAGTCTTCTTGTTGTAGACTCGTACGCTTTGCTAGTGGTTGAATATCCAAGGAAGATGCCTTCATCGACTTTTCTTCAAACTTACCAACTCGATCATTTGCATTTTTCAATATAAAACATTTGCATCCGAATACATGAAAATATGAAACAATGTGCTTCTTTTCTTTGAATAATTCATAGGGGGTTTTTTTCTAGAATGGGCCTTAGAAAAACTCTATTAATAATTTAACATGTTGTATAAACTGCTTCAGCCCAAAAACGTGAAGAGATGTTACTTTCAATTAAGAGAGTTCTTGCCATTTCTTGAAGCGATCTATTCTTTCTTTCCACAACTCCATTTTGCTCTGGAGTATATGGAGAAGAGAACATATGCTGAAAACCAGATTCATCACAAAAATTTGCAAAATCTTGATTTTCAAATTTACCTCCATGATCTGTTCTTATACTTGAAATAACATATCCATTTTCATTTTGAATATTTTTAGCAAATTTTTCAAAGTAAGAGAAAGTTTCAGAGTTACTTGCCAGAAAATATACCCAAGTAAATCGTGAGTAGTCATCCACAATTACTAGGCAATATTTCTTACCTCCAATGCTTTGAGTTCTGGTTGGTGCAAAGAGATCCATATGTAGAAGCTGCAGTACATGATTAGTGGAAACTTGATTTATTGGTTTGAAGGAATTTCTTACCTGTTTTCCCAATATGCATGGTGTACATAGGTCGGACTTTTGTTATGATAGATTAGGTAGACCATGAACAAGCTTCTTTGCTGAAATTTTGGCTATCTGCTTCATATTGATGTGTCCAAGCTTTCTGTGCCATAAACTTGCTTCATCTTGTATTGAGATTAAACATTGTGATTCATCTGGTTTCACATCCAATAGGTAGATATTTCCATGTCTTCGACCCATAAATGACTGAGTATAGTCTTTACTGGTTCCAGAACATATTCCCTCTTAAAAGTAGATTTTGAAATCGGTATCACAAAATTGGCTGACACTGAGCAGATTGTAGTTGAGTCATTCAACTAAAGAAACATTGTTTATTGTGAGGTTTCCAATCTTCATAGTTCCAAGTCATACTATTCTTCCTTTGCTATTTCTTCCAAAAGAAACTTTTCCACCATTCGTTTGAACAAACTTTATGAAATAATTTGAATCTCCTGTCTTATGTCTTGAGCATCCACTATCCAGATACCATTTTACCTTTTTCTTGATAGTGACCTGCATTTAAAAAAAAGAAACTCAAACTTTCTTTGGTACCCATCTTTTCTTGGGTCCATTGGAGTTAGTATAATATGCTGTATTTGCCCATACTTTCTTAACAGGTTTCCAAACCATTGGACACTCTTTTTCAAAATGATATGTACTATTGTACTTTGAACATCTAAGAGCATTGCGACCAACTGGTTTTACAATAGTCATTTTAAAATGATTTTTATAAGCATCTCTTGAGGGTCTTTGTTTGATTATTTCTTTCACTTTAGGAAAATCAATTAAAGGAATAGTTTCAGCAGTCATTCCCAAACTAGATTTGTTGAAATAAGATCTTTGAAGAGAAAGTATTTTTTCTAGTTTCTCAGATCCTATAGAAAATCTTTTGGAAATATTTGAGATATCATTTTTCAAGAATGCATTTTCTTTTGAAAGATTATTTTCATTTTCTCTAAGAGAAGAAACATTCAAATCTAAACATTTTACCTTTTCTTTCAAAACATTTTCTTGTTATTTTAAGGCAGAATTTTCCTTTTTGAGTTCGGAAATCCTTTTAAGAGAAGTCTTAAGACTAAAACACAACTCATTAATGTATTTAGAAACTTTAATAGGGATTTTGAAGTTACTCACCTCAAATTCACTGTCTGAGTTTGTCTCAGAGTTTGAATCTGAATCCGATTGTGCCATCAGACATATGTTGGCATAATCATCATCACTTTCTTCACATTCTGTATCACTCTAGGTTTCTACTTTAAAAGCCTTTCGATACTTTTCAGCTTTTCCTTTCTTCTTCCTCAGAAAAGGACAGTTGGGTTTGATGTGTCCCTTTTTCTTACATTTAAAGCAGACTACATCTTTGTTTGATTCATCATCCTCAACAGACTTAGTCTGTTGCTTTTGAAAACTTTGTTTCCTTGGATTGAATCTTCTTCCTTTTCTGTTCAGCTTTCTGAATCTTCTTATCATGAGAGCAAGCTCCTCATCGTCCATATCGTCTTTAGAATCTGCAACATCAGAATCATCATTGGATTTTAATACAGTGGATTTCTTACCTTTAGGGTCTTTATCTTCATTGATTCGTTCTACTTCATAAGACTGAAAAGTTCCAACCAACTCATCAACAGATAGTGGCATGATTCTTTGAGTCTCTCTGATTGAGGTCTTTATGTGATTCCAATCCTTGGAGAGTCCTCGCAGTAGCTTATTTACTTTCATGGGATCAGAAATTGGTTGACCTTGATTTTCAAGACCATTCACGATATCTGTAAAACGATTAAACATGTCAGTTATAGATTCTCCCGATTTCATTCTGAAGGCTTCGTATTGACCGAGGAGAATATTGATTCTGGTCTCCTTCACTCGATCGGTTCCTTCATAGGTAATATGTAATCTATCCCAGACTTCTTTAGCTGTAACACAAGAATATATTCTATTATATTCAGTAGGTGATAAAGCACAATATAAAGAATAAATTGCTTTTGCATCAAGAGCTTGTCTCTTGATTATCTCTTCCTGAGTCATTTGGCTAGACTCCACAGTATCTTTTCCTCTTTCTAAGACAGGTGCAGCTTTAGGAGTAATTTCTTTTTCTACAACATCCCATTCTAGAGGATCCTTTGATCTTGGAAACGCCTTCATTTTGTTTTTCCATATGTTGTAATCCTTTCCATCAAAGTAAGGTGGTCTGGTATTGCTTTGCCCTTCTACCAGCCCTGGAGCCAACATACTAGCCATGGATCTTTAACTTTGAAGTAAAACACTTCAAACAAAGTGAGTACACATGCTCTGATACCAATTGATGTAGCTAGTATAAGCACCTAGAGGGGGGTGAATAGGTGTAAAAACAATTTCTTGAGATACCGCAGAAATACTAAGCAGATAATAGAAAGGAAATACTCTTTTGCTTAATCAAAATGAATTACGATCAAAGTAAAGTAAAGAGTAGGGAAGAGAAGATTGGACACAAGGTTTATAGTGGTTCGGCTTATCCTAGGCCTACGTCCACTCTTCCGCATTGACAGCCTATCGGCTGGATTCCACTATGAACAAAAGAGATGTTACAGCACAAATCTTCCTTGATTCCACAGTGTAGATATTCTATCACACTTCCTCAAGGTTTCTCACAAGTATAAAATCTCTTTTGAGTACAAGTTTTTCGCTCAAATGAATTGACTAAACAACAAGAGGCTACAGACTTTGGAATTCTTCTATCGCGCACACTCTTGAACAGCTTAGAACGTCTTCTCTTTATACTCCTTTACGCCATCAAACCCGTTGGCACTTTCCAAAGGAATTCCTCCAATCTACCCATTGGACGGAATCAATCAAGAAGATTATTCGAGCTATTAAAGGAATATGTCGATAGCCCATCAATCCTTTTCGCCCATACAATCAGGATCTCGGTTTCCATAAGTAGAACCTTCCACGAATATTTCGCCAATCATCAGATCCTTGAACATTGAATCAATCTCGATCAATTCAAGGGGATTCCGATAAGTCATATCCAGCCAAGAGATCTTCTCTAGTCGATAAGGTCATATCCTTAATAAAACATCCAGTTTTGGATACCCTTTCTTCAACGGATTAGAAACTGCCAATGAGGATAGATTTTGAATCTTAAGTCTGGCTGTCCGGAGGTCTTCGGACTTTAAATAGTAGAGCCTGCACGCCTTCAGACCAGACTGATGGAAACGATTTGTCCGCTTCAAAACACTTCAAGAAGATTTCTCCAACAGATTTAACCCTCAAGGATCCTTTGATCCTAATAGCATAAAAGGCTACCAACCTTGTCAAAAAGCACCATTTGCTACTAATTAAAATGTCACCTTTGGCATGAATGTGTGTGAGGACAACACGGGGTTTCAGTTAATACAACTCAGCCTCAAAGTGGAAATGTCCCTGTAATCACAAGGTATGCTTCTTTGCTATTACTTTTTGTAGTAAATTTTGGTGCTGTAGGGCAAAGTATGCCACCTTGGTACCTGTAAGGATTCTACAAAAAGGAAAGGTGAATTCAACAACACAAACTAGTGGATCTAACCCTCAAGGACCCTTTGATCCTAACAGCATAAATGGCCAGCAACCTTGTCATAATGCATCATTTGCTACTAATGAAAATGGCCAGCAAGCTATGAGTGTTCCTAGTGTTACGTCTACAGTTTAACCTAATGTGACACCCATACCTACAACTATTGATAATCATGGAATAGTAATAGCTCCGCCTAAGGAGCAGGAGCCAATGCCTCTAGCTAGTGGACAAGACCAATCTTTCCAACTAGCATTCCCAAATGAGAATCTACTAGTACCCAACCAGGAATGTCAACTTATACATTTTAATCCGCAACCAAATAATCCATTGGTCAACCAAAATACACCTCAAGTGAATCAAGTTCCACAATAACTAATATACCAAGTTCCACAGCAACTTGTAGGCTAAGCTTCATAACCACTTGTGCCTCGGGCTCCATAACAACCTATGTACCAAGCTCCATAACCACCTATGTATCAAGCCCTAGCGAATGACATACCAACCTCCTCAGCAGAATGTAAACCTGATGTTACACCCTAACTATGGTGTCCAACAGCCATCGGGACTAATTATGGCCATTCCAAGTCACAACCAAATGGTCGTCAAACCTACCTTAAGGAATAACATAGGTGATCTTGGGCATGTGGGAAATGTCTATCGAAAGCTTTATCTAGATTAGATGAACATAGTTGCTTACCCACAAGGATTTAAGATGCAAGAATTTATATTGTTTACTAAAAAAAATGACTAGTCAACTTTCGAGCATATCACTCGTTTCATAGCTCTGTATGTGATGTGACTCATGGTGATCATTGGAAGTTCTGTTTCTTTTCACTTTCAATATTGAAGATAGCTTTTACATGGTATATGGTGCTACCAACTAATTCAATTTTCTCATGCAAGCAAATGGAACTATTTTTCCATACTCAGTTCTAGCGAGCTATCCCATATTTATTAGTTGATGACTTGTCAACCATGAGACAAATGGCAAAAGAAATAGTTGATAAGTTCATATCAAGATACAAGAGAGTTAGGAATAAATGCTTGGTCCCGTTGCCTAAGAAAACATTTGTAGATTAGCCTTCAATAGTCTTAAATTTGAAATCCGAAAAAGAATGATAGGTTAGCCTTACTCAGATTTGTTCCAATTATCCACTATAGCAATCAAACATGAAAGCTTGCTACGAGAAAAAGACAAGAGACATAGTCGAAGAGGAGAAGTAAACTTCATTGAGACAAATGATTTTGACGAAGAATAAATAGAGCTAGCAGAAGTAGCTATTGCCCAAATGGTCATTGAAAAGCCATACACAATCCAGGCGTTGAAGTTGGCCAAAGTAAAAGAAAAGTCAAGCATTATGACCAAGGCAAAAGAATCAGTCTACTACTCCTTTGATATCACGACCACCAAAGAGATCTTCGATCTACTATTGGCGGACTATCAAATAAAACTAAAAGAAGGACAGAATATTCAATCTAAAGAAGAATTGGTAGGCAAGAAGTATTGCAAGTGACGCCACTCATGGAGTTATAATACTTTTGATTGTGTGGTCTTAAAAAGGTTTATTCAAAAAGCAATTCGACAAGTAAAGATAAAGTTTGTTGACGACAAAGGGAAGTCTTCAATGGAGGTAGACATTGATCCTTTCCCAGTACTGATCGGTATGGTTTTGATATGGGCTCGAGGAAGGAGATATAGGCCACCACACTTCTGTTCTCATTGTAGGCAGATGATTGAGGAAGTGGATCCTCCAGATCAAAGAGTGTATGGGCATCCCTTAAGGGACCACACTCTTGGTGAATATTAAATTGCGAGAACTTCTAGACCGTATTTCGATACATGCATCCCTTTATTTGAACCTTATAATAACGTGAGAGATCAGGATTGTTGAAAGATGTTGAAAGTTCATTGTGATCTACCAAAAGATGAATGGTATGAGGCCCAAAATGTCACGCCCCGATCCTCGGGCACGCACCCATCCCTCATCTTGGTTGATTATTAGCGACGTCTTAGGACACATCGCTGACCCTTTGATTTTAATACGCATGCAGAAGTAGATAAAAATCCCTAGACAATAAAACAATGGGATAGAAAAGTAGGGCTATATTTTTCACAACTGAAAAACCACAACCACACTTTTATACAAGCAAACCTCATAGTATATATTACAATACTATTAATAAGTCAGATCTATTACATGTCAGATCACAACTTAGAGTTTGCAAAACAGGGTGAGGTCTCAGTCTTCATCCGAGTCATACTCCGGATCATCCTCGAGATCCTCCTTGGACTCCTCCTTCGGTTCCTCATCAGGGTCCTCCTTTTCAGGTTCTTCCTTCTCAGGTTCCTCCTCTAGGTTTACCAAAATGCATGGGAGAACGAGGAGGTGGAGGTGCTACTATCTAGCCTGAAATGTTGTCTCACAACCGAGATGAGACTATGTCTCAACAAGTTCTACCTCCTAAGACCCGATTATGAAGTCAATACACCCGAAAGCTGCCTAAGCACAACCACATCAATTCACAGTATTTGATCAAATTATTGATCAATCGACCTAGTCGATTACATGTCAAGCAGAAAATTTCCCGGTTATCTCAATTAATACTATTTATAAGTCTGATCATACCTAGGATTGTTTATTATAAGCCGATAATAGATAGTATAGCTTGCTAGAAATTGCCTCAAATACTGAGATAATATACTATATATATATATATGCTTGCCAAGAGCTATCTCAATTTCTGATATAGTATATTATATATGTTCGCCAGAAGCTGTTAAACATACTTTCATAGTATGCTGAGAATTATATATGCTCACTAGAAGCTGCTTGATCCACTGATCTGCTAATCTAATATACTCGCCAAAAGCTGCCAAATCCATTGATCCACTAATCTAATATGCTCGCCAGAAGCTACTAGCTATACTTTCATAGTATGCTGATAATTGATCATTTAATCAATTCACCACTTTTATCCTTCCTGATAAAAAATACCCGTGCATGGGTACATGGCCGACCTTAGCCAAAATATAAGATTTTCACTTTTGAACCTCTCACTATTTTCAGCAGTCCCAACATAGATTTTTGGCACTGTAGACCAATGTCCGGTAATTTTCCAATTAATTACCATATTTAATTAAATTTCTGAAATAAATACCCACAACCACTTAATTCACTCAATTTGCACAATTAGCCACTCAATTAAATATATATAGAGTACCAATGAAATCAGCACGAAATTCCAGTCATTAGCTATCCCAGCCTAATTTTCGGAAATTAATTAATTACGTAAAATATTAAATAAATGCAATAAATCCAATTTAGGCCCGTAATGCCTAATTGGAAGCTGAAACGGACCCGGAAAATTTCCAAGGTTTGTTAAATAAATATTAGGAACTATTTCCTTACTAACTACACTAACCATTTGCCTAATATGCATTGATAAGTCTCTAATTTATTTACTCTAATCTAATCTATCCACATAATTGCACTTAATTAAATCTAATCAACCCCTAAGCATAATTAGCATACTAATAAGGGATTAGTGAGCAAAACTCACTTGTTTAGCAAGCGGATCGGATCAAACTGATGGGAACGTTGTGAGGGACGTTTTTTCTCAAAGCGAGCCTAGTTTTCGAGGCTCGGAACACCTCCAAAACGGGCCCGACACCTTGCTAGAAACCCACTAAATTTCTGTTCTATTCTTGCTGAAATAGAAGGGAACAAGCTTGGTTAGGCTTCTGATCCTACTTGCTAGACTGTAGAGAGGAAACCGGCAGCTTCAATGGCGAAAACGGGCCGATCGGAGCTCTGGTGAGTGGGTGGTCGGCAACTGGTGGTTCTCAAGATTCAGGGGGGATGTGTTGGTGGTTGGAACGGGCAAAGGAAAGGTCGAAATTAAGAGAAACTTGCGAAAAAAGTGAAATAGTGCAGGTGGGCAAGGAACCGACGGACCGGCAACTAGTGGCTCCATTCGGGGCGAGGCCGAGCTCTTTGGAACGGTCTGGATTTGTTGGTCATGGTGATGGGTGGATTGTTGGCTAATTTGTCCAGAAAGACCACTTTCAATTCAAATCTTTGGTGAAATGTCAGCTGGAGTAGAAATAGGCAGAAATGGAAATAGAGGAGGAAAACGGTTTGGCGGTGGTGTGGCTACTCCGGCGACTTCCTTGGCTGCTGCTGGAGAGAGAGAGAGATGGCTTGGACGGCAATGAGGGAGAGAGAGAAGGAAGATATGAGGTTGGAGGGGGCTTACCAAGCTTATTTTCCACAAGCTTGTCCCCTTTGAACTTGTCCACCAAGTTAGGATCCCTTGGCCCTTAATGAGCCACCAATTCCTCATCTTTGGACTCTTGAAGTGGTCCAAAAGGCTAGGCAATGGGGGACATACAAATTTGCAAGGGAATGACTTCAATTGGAAACTTGACTCTTCTCACATCAACCTCAATTGGCCCTCAACAAATCCTGTGATCGAGTCAATACTCAATCTGGTATTTTTCCTCATCCCTTAAACCATCTTTTTTTTTTGGTAAAGTCCCTTAAACCATCTTGCATCCCAAATTTGCGATAAAAAACTATCATTGGTTTTTTTTGAACAAAAAACGATCCTATGCTGAATTTTTCCCAAAAAATATCGGGTTGCTGGAAAAAATCTTCTGAGAGTGAGTCAACGCATCTAAAATTTCACTCGGGCGCGTTTTTAGCGTGGCCTAGGCTACCGAGTAGTTTTCAGAGATTTTTAGTGCAAATGACCCATAGTCAATTTTCTTCGAGCCACAATGAACCCACTCGACACGTTGGCGACTCTCGGTTGTTGTGAAAATCTTGAGGATTCAAATATGGACACAAAGTATCAAAACGACAGAAGAATCAGTCTAAGACTGGCTGATGAGAATTTTCCAATTTAGTGGTGTCACCCACGATTAGCCACACATCTCAGTCAAACAGACTTATCTATGATCTTAAGTTGATTTTTAATCGTGCCGTAATGGCCTTTAAAGATAAGCACGGTCGAGAAACTGATTCCTGGTCGAATTCTCAAGTCTATTGCATATGAATGGCTTCCCTAGATAGTCTAGTTATCTCATGAGTGGCCAACTAAAAAAAAAGCACTGTAGACCTGTCGATGAAAAGCCCAACTTATCTAATCGAAATCAGAACTTGAAATTCAGGATGTCACACAAAAGGTCCAGAATGGAACTATGACATGAACCCAAAAAAGAAGGGCTAAGAGAAAAAGAAGGATGCGTCAATTGCAGCAACAAGTCAATCAAATCCATATCACCTAGGTTAAGCCACTGACCCAAGCCCTATAAGACTAAGAACTTAGTTTGGAAAAATAAGCTAGATACAAATAGGGCAACATCAAAATTAGGAAGGGATAAGATGATTGCTTAAAATAAGGACAAGGATGAAGAACGTGGACTGAGGCAGTTGTTCAGGTCGATGTCTCCTTTAAATTCATATATGGTCTAGGTCAAATTAAACAATGAATTCCGAATGGACTAGACTATCCTCAACATAATTGAGGAAAATTTAGTTCATGAAAAAGAGGGAGCACGGTTCTCCTTCGATAATGAAGAAGTAATAGAGTTTTAGAAATTTTATGAGAAATTTTCAAATCACTTGAGGGCTTTGAATATTAGCGCTGGTTACCAAAGTATAAATTGACAAAGAATCAACTCTGAACCTTATCTCATATAGTTCTTTAGGAAGTTAGGTAGGAAAGACAAAGATATAATCTCATTAAATATCCAACTCTTAGACTGCACTAGAGAGGTGATTGGAGTCAAAGGAATATATATATATATATAGCCAACTTAACGGTAGATTTGAAGACTTCAAGGACATCTTTTTGCGTTGTTGATGCTAATAGGTCATATAACATATTGTTAAGAAGAGATTAGATTCATGGGAATCAATGCGTACCATCAACATTACATCAAATGTTGGCCTTTTGAAATGGGGATAAAGTTAAATATGTCAAGGCTAGTACTAGATCAAATGTCACAAGGTCTAAATATCAGACATGACAAAGGTTTGCCAAGGGGTAATAGATGATAGCACTTGCGTTTGTAAGCCCCCAGAAATTAATCCTTGAAGTACTGCGATCTGCCGTCTCAATAAGGGAAGTGTTGAGTGGTCTCTAAAATAGAACTGGCAAGATGTTTGGATAATGTTATTTATAGAAAACCTTATATTGTCGGAAGACCTCATTAAGAGGTATGCGGCTTACCGGGTCAAACAAACTGAATACTTAATAGACCCTGTTGACGACATTTTGGATTTCAATGAATCACTAATCATGGAAAATGAAAAAATGATACAAGCTCAAGATCCATTGGAAGAAATTAACCTTGGAGATGAGTTCCATTTTCGTCCAATCTATGTAAGCAAGTTACTTGATGGTGAGTTTAAAATCCAATTAATACATGTACTAAGAAAGTACAAAGATTGTTTTGCTTGGTACTACCATGAAATGCCAGGTCTAAGAAGAGAAGTAGTAGAACATCGATTGCAGATTAAAAAAGGATTCGGGCTGCATAAGCAAGCCCCACGGCATTTCGTTCTAGAGGTTATACAGAAAATTAATGAAGAAATCAAATGCCTTTTATCCGCTGGCTTTATAAGGACGACATGGTATGTCGAATGACTTTCGAATGTAGTCTCGATGAAGAAGAAAAATGAAAAGTTAAAAGTATGAATTGACTTTCATGATTTGAATGTTGTAACACCAAAAGATGAGTACCAGATGCCAATGGCCGATATGATGGTTGACTCAGCATTTCATAACGAAATTATGTCCTTAATGGACGGCCATTCTGGGTCCAATCAAATATTTATAATAGAAGAGGACATTCATAAGACAACATTTAGATGTCCAGGCGCTATTGGTACACTCAATGGGTCGTGATGCCTTTCGTTTGAAGAATGTTGGAGCAACATACCAAAGAGCTATGAATTTCATCTTCCACAACATGATTGACTACTTCATGAAAGTTTATATAGATGATGTCATTGTCAAATCAAATCAGGTACGTTATCTAGATTATTTGGAATGAGCTTTTATTAGGATGCAGAATTCTAAATTAAAAATGAACCCGTTAAAGTGTGCTTTTGGTATAAGGGCTGATAACTTTCTAGGCTTTCTAGTTCATCAAAGGGGGATAGTAATAGATAAGAATAAAATGAATGCTATTCTAGAATTACTACCACCTATAAATAAGAAGCAACTTCAAATGATACTTGGAAAAATAAATTTTTTATGTCGGTTTGTAGCTAATTTGTCAGGGAAGATTGAAATCTTTTTCCCCTTACTTAGATTGAAAAATCAAGAGGAGTTCACTTGGGAGGACAAGCATCAACGCGCTTTCGACAAGATGAAGGAATACCTTATCAAACCATTAGGTTTGACGCTTTCTAAGGCTAGCAGGCCTTTGAAATTGTATCTGTCGGTGACCGATACTATAATTGGAAGCATGCTGGCACAAGAGAATAATGAAGGAAAAGAACAAGTGACTTATTATCTAAGTAGGATGTTGAATGATGCCGAAAGTAAGTAGGTTGGTACACCTTTGAAATTGTATCTGTTGGTGATTGAAATTGTTCTCATGGAGAAGTTATGTTGGTCATTATACTGCGCATGTACAAAATTATGTCATTATATATTGCTGGCTACGGTACATGTAATTTGCAAGACAAACGTGATTAAGTAAATGCTAACTAGGCTAATTATAAGAGGCTGGATAGCTAAATTGGCATTTGTTTGATCTGAGATCAATCTAATATGCATGCCACTCAAAACAATAAACAACAGACAGTGGCAGATTTATCACGAAGTATTTATCCACAAAGTTAGAAAGCTAAATTCATGTTTAAGCTTGACTTTCTATGCTCGAACAATCAAGCAGAATATGAGACTTTGATTGTTGGTCTTAATGTCTTAATTGACTTGATGGTCCAGTTTGTGAAAATTAAGGAGATTCACAATTGGTTATCAAGCAATTGACTAGAGAATATGAGTGCTTGAATGAAAATATAATTGAAAATATAATATCACATCATATTCTGGCAAAAGAATTATTGAGCAAGTTCGCCGAATGTGAATTGATTCACGTTAGAAGAAGTGAAAATTTGGAAGCTAATGAATTGGCTCAACTGGTATTCGGTTATAAGATATCGAAGGAGTTTGCGGAACATATCATTACACAAGTGAAAGTGTTACCTTTGATAGACAATAGAATAATGATAGAGCCAAGTTATTTGGCTGAAGGGCAAGATGGTCAAGATAAATAGGATTAAAGAACTTCTTCCATAAATTATTTGAAAAACCCAGTTGCCAATGAAAAAATTTCAAAAGATGGGCAATGAAATTTTTGTTAATTGGCGACGAATTATATCTAAGAACAGTGGATGACTTGCTGTTAAGATGTTTGGGAAAGCAAGAGTCGATGTTCGTAATGGTTGAAGTACATGAAGGAATCTGTAGCACACACTAAGCTAGGATTAAGATGAAATGATTATTGCGTTGTCATGGTTACTTTTGGCCAACTCTTACGAAGAATTGCATTAATTATGCCAACTCTTGCGTTAGGAACCTTGCCAAAAGTACAGTCCACTCCAGCATGTACTGGCCACAATAATGAGACCCATTATTAAACCATGGCCATTTAGAGGTTGGGCAATGGATATAATAGGTAAGATTTACCCTCGTCATGGAAGAAACATAGCTTTATCTTGATGGCAGCGGATTATTTTACGAAATGGGTAGAAGCGGCCTCTTATAAGAATGCAACACAGAAAGTTGTTACGGAGTTTACCAAAGAACGAATCATTTATCAATTTGGGATTCCTGAGCCTATAACGGTTGACCAGGGAATAATGTTTATTGAGCAAGAAGTGTTAGGGTTTTTGAAATCCAAGGATATCAAAATGGTTCATTTGACATCTTATTATGCTCAAGCTAATGGTTAAGCTGAGGCTTTGAACAAGATCATTATTAATCTTATGAAGAAGCATTCGAAGGAAGACTTGCGAGACTGGAATTCGTAATTATCCACAGTATTATGGGTTTATCGAACATCGAGGAGATCAAGTACTAGAGTTAGTCCATATATGCTAACATAGAGACAAGAGGTCCTCCTAACATTTGAAATTACGGTGCAATCACTTAAGGTAAAATTACAAGACAGCCTATCAAAGGAAGAATATGATAAGTTATTATATGCCAATGTTGATGACTTGGGTGAACGTAGAGCTTCAGCACTAGAAAAGTTGGTCATCCAGAAACAAAGGGTTGCCAAAGTATACAATAAACATGTCTAGCCCAAGTATTTCGACATTGGTGATTTCATTTAGAAGACCATCTTACCCACGAGTAAAGGTAATGAAAAGTTCGGGAAATGGTCATTAACTTGGAAAGGCCCACATTTAGTGGTGATGTTCTTACTGGAAATGCGTATCGACTAATGGACCTAGATGGAAAGGAGTTTCAATAGTCGATTATGGAAAGTTTCTAAAGAAATACTATTCGATTATGTGGGAAATGCGAGAGATGGAAGAGAAGTAAAAAGTTAGAAGGTTTCTAAAACTTTTCTTTATTTTCATTGCATCCCTCTCTCTCTCTCTCTCTCTCTCTCTCTCTCTCACGCCCCAAACTTCGAGCATGCGCACATCCCTCGGTGGTCGGTAAAATTGCGACGTTCCATGACGCGTCGTCGACCCAATCGATTATGCACATGCGGAAGCATATAATAAACAATCCCCAGACAACAATCAATATGGGATAGAAAATGAGGACAGCAATTTTCACAAAACACCCTTTCATAAACAAACTGGTTTATATACAATACTAGTCTATTAACAAAAGCCTAACTCCAAAAAGAAGAGTTACTAAGCCACCTAGGCAGAAGACTTCTCAACCGAGACCTCCAAGACCTTCGGGGGTTTCGAGTCTACCATGGCACCATCAGGTGGGTCAGTTACCCCCTTGCCCACAGCGGCATTGACTGCAACGACGGGGATATCGGAACCCTACAGGGCACCTTCATGGACTCCATTTGACCCATGACGGAACCGTGCCCTAAATTGATGAGGTACCAACTAAGGTTAGCCCTCATCGATCAAGATAGTGGTCACGATGAGCTCATGGAGGCAGAGACTCCCAGGGACGGGGACGTCGGTACTTTGCTCGGTATACCCCCGCGGATATCTAAAACAAACTGGCCTCGCCTCCATCTAAAGACTTGAAAAGATAAGCTCACGACGGGATGAGACAATGCCTTAGCGAGTTCATGCCATAAACCCCAATTAGGAAAAAGATACACCTAGAGGCAGCCTAACCACACAATCAATGAGACTCACCTCACCTCAATTCTTCCCTCCACGTCAGTACAATTCATATACTCAATGCATATAATAGATGCACACATCAATTGGAATGTCTCAATCACATCTCAATCAATCATAGGGGTCCCAATTATAAGGTCAAATTGTTATGACATGTCTTATACTGTGCCACACAATTTTGTCTCATAATCTGGCGCGTTTATCTCAATCAATCACGCGTTCCAATTGATTACTGCCCACACAGGCACGATCTACCTGATGCACATCAGTCTTCTGGCGTAGCCAGGCTTCGTCTCATTCCTTGAGCATGGCAACATCCACTCTACGCACATTTGGGACGGCATTCCCGAAGGAGCTTTGCTCCGGCCTTTACCGCAATCCGGCATCCATTGTTAGGGCATCCCATATAGGAGCATTGTCCACCCGACGCACATCGGGGACGGGTTCTCTTAACCATCACACGATCATTCAATTATGGCCAAGGACATTGTGCTTTGCACTCACATGTCTCAATTAAGATAATGTGCTTGGCCTATTTTCTTCGTATTAACAACACCCGATAAAAATAATCATGTGTGGGTACACGGTTAGATTGAACCTTAAAAATTGATATCATTCCTTTTAAAATTCCACTATTTGATATAGTACTTAAAAATATTTTTGGAGTCGAAACCCGACACCTGGTATTTTCTAATTAAATATCAAAATTTCATAATTTTGAAATAATAACTAAAAATCAACAATCATCACTCAATTGTACAAATTATTATTCAATTGCATAAACTAATCACACTACGATAATTAGCACGAAATTCTAGCCACCGACTATCCCGGTATAATTTCTAGAAAATAATAAATAATAAAATAAATAGCAAAATTAATTAAATAAACGCAAATTAATTCAATAAATACATACTTAGGCCTAAAACACTAATTTAACCACCTAATTGCACTTAGAAAAATAATCTACCATACTAAGTAAATACAATAATATAATTAAGCATTAACTAATCTAATCTAACCACCTAATTGGCCTAATTAACTAACGAAATCACTAATTAAACTAAACTAACAACCTAATCCATACTTAAGTTAATCTAAACAACCTTTAAGCATAATTAACCTCATAAGCAAGATTTAGCAAGTAAACTCACCGGATTAGCGAACCGGTGAGTCCATGGCGACGGCGACACGACGACGAGCGAACCGGTGAGTACACGGTGATGGCGAGCGACACTCGGGTCTATGGCGATGCCAAAAGAGGTCCGGATGGGCTTGGAAAAGGCCCACAAAGTGTCAGCTGGGTTAAGATCTCAGCTTTTGCTTGCTGGTTGGAATGAGCGGCCGAAAGGGCTAAAACGGCGGAGCTTGGGTGGTCGACGGTGATGGCGCGTCCAGGCGGGGAAGCGGCGGGAGTTCGATGGCATGGGGGTGACGAATAGCAACTAGACGATGGTTTGGACGACAGAGGCGGCATGGGATGGTGGATTGGCTCGCGGGGCACGTCGCATGAGCGGGGACGGCGAGCGGACGCACGGCTCGGCTTGCGAGTGGCAGCGATGACGTTCGATGGGCGGCTAGAGGGGGTCAACGGCTACTAGCTGGTTCCTGCTTGCTTTCTCTAGTTTTTGAGCTCTCAAACTACAACAACAATGGAGAAAGGGGCTGTAAGGAAGAGGAAGAAGGGGGCTGCAGCTGGAAGGAGGACCACAAGCCTCAAAAGTCTTCAAAAATATCCCAAACACTTGAGTTCAAGGCCCCACCACCTTCAGCCCTATCCCTTGCCCAATTTCTCTCACCAATCTTCTCCAACAAGCCTCACAAGGTGCTGAAATGTTGCACACCCCCTTGGCCTACGAATTTTGTACATCTCTCCTTCAATTTCACTTCAAATTCTCTTAAAATTAATCCAATTCAAGTGCCACAATGCCAAGGTAAGTTCCCACACTCAATTCCACATTTTCCCTTGTCAATTGAACCAACTTGACTACCAAAAGTGCGCTAAAAAATGGCCCATCGAATTTCCAGGTCCCAAATAGCCCAACTTTGAATTTTTGCCGAAAATCTAGAATTATTAAAAATTCTTTGAAGGATGAATCAATATTCCTAAAATAAATCATGACACGCCGGAACTTTTAATTTTTGAAATAGGGTTCAATTTCGCGGTTAATTTCAACTCGACATGATTTTAGCGTGACTTAACTTACTAGGTAGTTTTTAGGAATTTTTAGCACATTTGACCTGTGGTCGATTATTTTCGAGCTATATTGTATCTTTTTGACACATTAGCGACTCTTGATTGTCGCAAAAACCTCGAGATTTCAAATACGGACGTAGGGTACATAAATGACAGAAAAATCGGTTCAGTACTATTCGACGAGAATTTTGCAATTAAGTGGAATAACCCACACTTTAATTACATGCTTCTGTCGAAATGACATATCTCCGGTCTCTAATCGATTTTGACAGTGCTGTAATACCTTTGCAGATTAGCATGATTGAGCAGTCGATTTCTGATCGAATTCTTAAGTCAGTCATGTTTGTATTCCTTAACAGTTTCACCAGATAGATCACTTATCTCGTGAATGATTAGCTCAAAGAAAAAGACTAGGTGCATCGATGAAAAACCCAACTCATTCAATCAAAAACAGAGTCAGAAAATCAGGCTATCACAACTCTTCGCCTGTTATAAAAATTTCGTCCTCGAAATTTAAACCATTACAACTCTTTAAACAAAAATGTGGGGGTATTGTCGTCTCATCGAATCTTCACTTTACCGGGTTGCTTCTTTTGTGCCATGGTGTGGCCAGACCACTTTAACTAATGTGATCGTTTTGGTGTGCAGAATCTGTTCCTTGCGGTCCATAATCTGAACTAGTCTCTCCACGTATGACAATTTATTGTCCATGTCTAATTTTTCAAAATTCAGCACGTAGGTCGAGTTAGGCTCATACTTTCTCAACATCGACACGTGGAAAACGTAGTGCACTTGCGCCAGTCTCGGCGGCAATGCAAGACGATACGCCAAAGTCTTTATTCTCTCTAGAATCTCAAAGGGACCTACGTATCTCGAACTCAGTTTCCCTTTTATGCCAACGCGCAAAGTACCCCTCATTGATGTCACCTTCAGAAAGACGTGCTCACCAACTTAGAATTCCAATGGTCTTCGTCACTTATCTGCATAGCTTTTCTGGCGACTCTACGCGGTCCTTAGTTTGCCTTTGATAACTGCAACTGCATCCACTGACTATTGAACTAACTCTGGGCCTATGATCTTTTGTTTTCTGACTTCATCCCAACACACTGGCATTCTGCATGCTCTGCCATAAAAAGCTTCAAAAGGTGCCATTTGAATGCTCAGCTGGTAGTTATTGTTGTAGGCAAACTCCACAAGATGATGCTGTTCCTCCTAGCTTCATTTGAAATCCAATACACAAGCTCTTAGCATGTCCCCAAGAGTTTGAATTGTTCTCTCAAATTGGCCATCTGTCTACAAATGACAGGCCATACTAAATCGCAACTTCGTTCCTAGGGCAATCTGCAAACTTTTCCAGAGGGCTACCGTAAACCTTGGGTCTCTATCAGACGTAATCGTCATTGGAACCCATGTAGACGAACAATCTGATGCACGTACAATTCTGCATATATGTCCAAGGCAAAGTCCTTTTGTACGGCGATGAAGTGAGCCGACTTCATCAATCTATCAACCACAACCCAAATGGAATCATTACCCCTCTGACTCGTTGGTAAGCTTGTCACAAAGTCCATTATGAGGTGTTCCAATTTCCACTCGAGAATCTCGAAAGGTTGTAGAGGTCCTCCGAGCTTACAATGTTGTGCCTTCACTTGTTGACATGTTAGACATTTGGTGACATGCTTGGCGATATCTGCCTTCATACCGAACCACCAATAATGTTAACACAGTTTCTGATACATCTTTGTACTGCTTGGATGAATGCTGTAACTACTACGATGAGCTTCTAACAAGATCTCTTCTTTAAACTCTGCATCATCAGGTACACATAGTCATCCTCGAAACTTTAGTGTCCCATCATCAGAAATCTTAAAGTCAAGTTTTCTCTTTTTTGCATCTTCTTGTAGAATCTTCTGGATCTCTAGGTTTGTCAACTATAGCATCTTGATTCTAATTTGCACTTCCCGTTCAATTCTGAGGATGGCCATAAGATTTGAAATGTGGCCTACCTTAAATTTGAAAACCGATCTCGAGCTCCCTCGAGTAAAATCCACTCTTTGATCACCATTTACGCTATTGAAAATTTCTGACTCAGCACCTATGCTACCTTATTAGCCTCTCCAAGGTGGTACATGTATCACAATAATAATCCTTAAGGAGTTCCATCAAACAACGCTGTCTCATATTCAACTCCTTCTGAGAGAATAAATACTTGAGACTTTGATGATCTGTGAAGATCTAGAATCTTTCTCCACACAAGTAATGTCTTCAAATCTTTAGAGCGAAGATAATCACTATGAGTTCTAAGTCATGCGTCGGGTAATTTAGTTCATGAGGTCTTAACTGACGGGATGCGTATGCAACGACTTTGCCATACTGCATTAGCACGCAACCCAGTCCTCCAAACAACGCATCACTGTAGATCTCGTATCCTCTAGGACCAAATGGAATTGTCAGTACAGGTGTGCTAGTCAACTTCTGTTTAAGCTCTTGAAAACTACGCTCGTACTTATCTGTCTATACGAATTTCTCTTCCTTCTTCAACAGTCGAGTCGACAGCGAGACTAAAGCTGAAAATCCTTCCACAAACCTTCTGTAGTATCCTGCCAAACCCAAGAAACTCCTTATCTCTGTCACTGTCGTCGGTATTGGCTAGTTCATAACTACTTCGATCTTGGTTGGGTCCACGGAGATTCCTTCACCTGAAATCACGTGACCTAGGAATGCCACACGAGTTAACCAAAACTCACACTTATTGAATTTAGTAGACAGTTCATGATTCCACAAAGTCTGAAGCACTACTCTTAACTGTCTTTCATGCTCTTCAAGACTTCTCGAGTATACCAAAATATCGTCAATAAAAACAATCACGAACTGATCCAGATACTCTTTGAACACTCAGTTCATCAGATCCATGAAAGTGACTAAGGTGTTCGTCAAACCAAACGGCATTACAATGAACTCATAATGGGCGTATCGCATACGAAATGCTGTCTTCGGCATGTCCTCCTTTCTGATCCTCAGCTGATGATACTTTGTCCTCAAGTCAATATTAGAAAATATTAATGCTCTTTGCAATTAGTCAGACAAGTCGTCAACCCTCGGCAGCAGATACTTGTTCTTGATTGTCACTTGATTGAGTTGCCGATAGTCGATGCAAAGGCACAACGAACCATATTTCTTCTTCACGAACAGAACTGGCATTCCCCAAGGTGATGCATTAGGACGTATGAATTCCTTTTCCAACAACTCCTGCATCTGTACCTTCAGTTCTTTCAACTCAAACAATGCCATATAGTAAGGAGTCTTAGAGATTGGCTCCGTCTTGGGAGCCAATTCAATCACCAACTCTATTTCCCTTTCTGGTGGCAAACTTGGCAATTCTTCAGAAACACATCTAGAAACTCTTTAACCACTACAATATCTTCCATCTTTAGCTCCTCAACTGTCGTATCCACGACAGTCACCAAGTAACCTAAACAACCCCCATCTAACAATCGGGTTGCCTCAAGTGACGAGATTAAGGTAATCGAGGGTCCTCCTCGATTCTCTATAAACTTGAAACTTTCACCCGCTAACGGGTTAAATTGAATCGCTTTACGGTAGCAATCCATCTTAGCTTGTTGCTTGGTGAGTCATTCCATGCCAATTATCACATCAAAATCATACATGGTTAGGATTATCAAATATATCTTTCCCTCTCGCTCACCAATCATTAACTTGCAACCAGGATAACCTACTGCGGCTAACACTTTATCCTTTAAAGTTGTAGATATGCTAACTACTGACTCCAACAATTCAGGATTCAACCTTACCAGCTTAACAAACTGCTTAGCTATAAATGAATGAGTAGCTCTAGGATCAAATTAAACATAAGTAGCAAGGTTATTTAGTGAAATAGTACCTATGACCACATCAGGCGAGTCCTCTGCTTGTCACTTGGTGACAACGTACACCCTTCCTTGAGTTGGCAGCCTATTCAATCCACATTGCGATGCATTTTATGGTGCAAATCCTATGTTCTGACCCATCGGTTGCAACGGCGGTAACTATTGTGGTCCCTTCGGCTTTCTGGGAGTCTCTGGCTTGGTGACCTTGCTGGCCACACTCAAAGCAAGCACCCGTCCTAAAATGGTACGGGGCTGATCCATGTTGCTTTCTACAAAAGCGACACACGTCATTCTAACTTGACGCCGACTTTCCAATTCCACCCTTCCTATGGGGCGGGATAGGATATCTTCGTCTGGTGATAGGTTTCTTCCAAACCTATCACCGTTTTTGTTCGAGCTGAATCTTGACCTAGATGCAGTAGCTTGCTCAGTCAGATTCCTCTCTATCAGTTGGGCCTGTCCATAAAGTTCATTGTAGTCTTTGAGATTGAAGGGTACTAGTGGATTCTTTAGCTCTGGTCTGAGGCCATTCTTGAACCTCATAGCTCTGTCCTTTAGATCTTCTACCAACCTCAGGGCATACTGTGACAACTCTGCAAATTTTGCCTCATATTGATCCACTGTCATTAAACCTTGACGAATGCGCTGGAATTCCTCCATCTTCTGCTCTCTAGCACTGCTAGAAAAGTACTTACTATTAAAAGCTCCGAGAAAAGCGTTCCACACCGAAACCATGCCTTCTGGGAATACCCTGCCTCTGGTGGTCCTCCACCAAGTACTTGCGTTTCCTTGCAAATGATATACTGTAAGGACAACTTTCTCTTCCTTTGTGCACATCAGCAATGCAAAGGCATTCTCCAAGTCTTGGTCTCAGAGTATTGCAGCTTTCGGGTCTCCTGCACTAGTGAACCTCGGTGGGTTCAACTTCAAAAACCGTTCCATTAGCTTGTACATCAACCTCTCAGCAACCACGTTCCCAGGTGGAACCTTGGTAGGTGTGGCAGTGACTACAGAAGTAGTGGCAGTAGCAACAGCAGCATTGGTGGTAACAGTAGCAGCGGTTGTAGTGGTGATGGTAGTGGCGATGGCTTGATTCTAGGCCTGCTGCCCCATCAGATTCCTAGGTGTCTCAAGCGCCTGAACGATCCCATTGATTCTCGGATCATGAAGTGCTGCTACATTAGCACTGACCGGCTGTGGCGCTATTCCACTTGCGCTGGCTTGAGCTTGCGCTCTACCTCGGCTATCTCAGGAACCAACCCTTATCGACATCCTACCCCAAGTCACAAGGGCTACTGCAGCGCTCTTCCTTGGAGTCCTCTGCTCCTGCACTCATCTTGCGGGTTCTTTATAGAAACTTGCTTTCCAATTCCACATGGAATTAGAAACTGAGTGACTACACAAAATAAGCTACCAATTAGTTATCAATCACATGCATTAACATAAGAAAAAAGCATTTCCTACTAACTATCCCATAAACCCATCGCACCTTATCACTCAATACACTGACCAGCTCTGATACCACTCTGGGTGGGGATGTCACGCCCTGAACCTTTAGCATGCGCACATCCCTCGGTGGTCAATAAAATTACAACGTTCACAGGACGCGTTGCCGATCCAATCAATTATGCACATACAAAAGCGTATAATAAACAATCCCTAGACAACAATCAATATGGGATAGAAAAGCAGGACAACAATTTTCACAAAACACCCTTTCATAAACAAACCGGTTTATATACAATACTAGTCTATAAGCAAAAGCCTAACTCCAAAAAGAAGAGTCACTAAGCCACCTAAGCACAAGACTCCTCAACCGAGACCTCCAAGACCTCCGGGAGTTTCGGGTCTACCACGGCACCGTTAGATGGGTCAGCTACCCCCTCACTCGTAGCGGTGTTGACTACAATGACGGGGATATCAAAACCTTGCAAGAGACCTTCCCAGACTCCATTAGGCCCATGAAGGAACTAGGCCCTAAACCAATAAGGTACCAACTAAGGTCGGCCCTCATCAACCAAGATAGTGGTCACGATGAGCTCATGAAGCCAAAGACTCATGGGGACAGGGACGTCGATACTCTACTCGGTATATCCCCACGGATATCCAAAACAAACCGGCTTCACCTCCATCTAAAGACCTGAAAAGATAAGTCCATGAAGGGGTGAAACAATGCTCAGCGAGTTCACACCTTAAACCTTGATTAGGAAGGAAATACGCTTAAAGGTAGCCTAACCACACAATCAATGAGACTCACCTCGCCTCAGTTCCTCCTTGTACGTAGTATTGTTCATATACTCAATGCGTATAATAGATGCACACATCAATTGGAACGTGTCAATCACATCTCAATCAGTCACAAGGGGTTTTGATTATAAGGCCAAATTGTTATTACATGTCCCATACCATGCCACACAATTTTATCCCATAATCCGGCGCGTTTATCTCAAACAATCACGCATTCCAATTGGTTACTGCCCGCACAGGCACAATCTACCCGATGCACATCGATCTTCTGGCATAGCCAGGTTTTGTCTCATCCTTTGAGCACGACAACGTCCACCTGACGCACATTGAGGATGGCATTCCTGAAGGAGCTTCGGTTCGACCTCTACCGCGATTCGACATCCATTGTTAGGGCATTTCATATAGGGGCATCGTGCACTCGACGCACATTGAGGATGGTATTCCCGAAAGAGCTTCGGTCCAACCTCTACCGCGATCTAGCATCCATTGTTAGGGCATCCCATATAGGGGCATCGTCCACCCAACGCACATTGGGGATGGGTTCTCTTAACCATCACATGATCATTCAATTCCAACCAAGGACATTGTGCTTTGCACTCACATGCCTCTATTAAGATAATATACTTGGCCTATTTTCTTTGTATTAAAAACACCCGATAAAAATAATCATGTGTGGGTACACGGTTAGATCGAACCTTAAAAATTGATATCATTCCTTTTAAAATCCCACTATTTAATATAGTACTTAAAAACATTTTCTGGGTTGAAACCCGACACCCAATATTTTCTAATTAAATACCAACATTTCACAATTTTGAAATAATAACTGAAAATCAACAATTATCACTAAATTGCACAAATTATCATTCAATTACATAAATTGATCACACCACGACAATTAGCATGAAATTCCAGCCACCGGCTATCCCAAGTATAATTTTCGAAAAATAATAAATAATTAAATAAATAGCAAATTAAATTAAATAAATGTAAATTAATTCAATAAATACATACTTATGCCTAAAACACTAATTTAACAACATAATTGGCCTAATTAACTAACTAAGTAACTAATTAAACTAAACTAACCACCTAATCCATACGTAAGCTAATCTAAACAACCCTTAAGCATAATTAACCTCCTAAGCAAGGTTTAGCAAGTAAACTCATCGGGATTAGTGAACCGGTGAATACACGGCAACAGCGAGCGACACTCGGGTCTACGGCAATGCCAAGGGAGGTTCGGACGGGCTCGAAAAAGGCCCATGAAGTCTAAGTTGGGCTAAGATCTCGACTTTTGCTTATTGGCTGGAACGAGCGGCAGAAGGGGCTAGGACAACAGAGCTTGGGTAATTGATGGTGATGGCGGGTCCAGGTGGGGAAGCGACGGGAGTTCCATGGCTTGGGGGCGACGAATGGTGACTGGACGACAGTCTGGACGGCAGAGGCGGCTTGGGATGGCGGATTGGCTCGCGGGGGACGTCATACAAGCAGGATGGCAAGTGGATGTGCGGCTCAGCTTGTGGGCGACAGCGACAGCATTCGACGGGTGGCTAGGGGGGTTGGTGGCTGCTGGCTGGTTCCTACTTACTTTCTCTGGTTTTTGAGCTCTCAAACTACAACAACAATGGAGAAAGGAGTTGCATGGAAGAGGAAGAAGGGGGCTACAGCTGGAAGGAGGACCACAAGTCTCAAAAGTCTTAAAAAATATTCAAAACGCTTGAGATCAAGGCCCCACCAACTTCAGCCCTATCCCTTGCCCAATTTCCCTCACCAATCTTCTCCAACAAGCCTCCCAAGGTGTTGAAATGTTACACACCCCCTTGGCCTACGAATTTTGTACATCTCCCCTTTAATTTCACTTTAAATTCTCTCAAAATTAATCCAATTCAAGTGCCACAATGCCAAGGTAAGTGCCCACACTCAATTCCACATTTTCCCTTGCCAATTGAACCAACTTGATGGCCAAAAGTGTGCTAAAGAATGGCCTCTTGAACTTCCCAGTCCAAAATAACCCAACTTTGAATTTTCGTCGAAAATTCGGAATTACCGAAAATTCTTCGAAGGATGAGTTTGTTAGGGAAAACTCCTTAATTATTTTGAAGCTGACAAAACATTTCCAAAAATCTGATCTCAAGACTTGCAAACTTAAGTTTTATAGTTTGAAGAACTTCAGACTCTACTGCGAAAGTCTAAAGACCACCAGAGTTTAATCTCAAAGTCTGACCTCATTGACATGTTCTAGACCGAAGAGTGAAGACTTATCCAGATGTGGGTTTATTTTCTTCGTATGGTTTTGGAAGACCTTATGGCTGGATATAGCATCTACTTAATAAAATTATTCTTTTTGGAATCAAGTCTGATATAAAGATCCTTCGAAAGGCAAAGTACACTTGGAAGGTTCTACTTATGGAAACCAAGATTCTATTTATATTAGTGAGCAGGATTGATGGGCTCTCATCACATTCCTAAAACGACTCAAGATCTCCTTGATTGATTATGTCCAACGGGTAGATTGGAAGAACTCTTTTGGAAAGTGCTAACGGTTGTGAAGGCATGGAGGAGTATTTAAGGTGGACTCTCCAGTTGTTCAAAGGTGTGCATGAAAGAAAAATTTCGTAGTCTGAAACTTCCTATTTCTTTGCTATTTCAATTGTTGAACTCAATTTGTACTCAAAAGAGAGACCAAACATTTGTGAGACTTCGAAAGAGTGTAGTAGAGTTTCTACATGGTGAAGTCAAGATCGTGAGACTGTAGAATCTCTTTTGATTCATAGTGAAATCCAACCGGTGGGTTTTCATTGCGGGAGAGTAGACGTAAACTTGATCTAAGCTGAACCACTATAAATCTTGTGTTTCTATTCTCTTTCTCTGAACTCCTTACTTTAATTCATAGCTTTACGAAAGGATTGGGGTAATCGGTTTCTATCCAGGCCATTTTCTGATTTTTCTCTATTTTTGGCTCCTTTCCTGCCTTTGGCTTAGACACGATCGAGTAGAGTTCTTTTTTGGGTGAACTCGAGTCTTTAACAGTGAAATTGACAGAATCGAGAAGAAGAACGACAATTTGAAGGTCAAATTCAAACTCAGGTGGATATTTTCTCTTTTCTTTCTGTTTCCAAAGCCACTGAATATTTAAGAAAAAGCCCCCTTACAAAATATCAAAGCGAAAGGAACTTCACAAGGGCATTGGCCTCCGCACGCGGATTCTACCGCGATCTTCCCCATTGCTCGGAATTTCTACCAGGGTGACAGCGCTGGATTCGGACTGGACAAAGGGGGCTCACCAAACCAGAGCTCAGCCTGAATCGGGTCTCGCTCAGCCTTGTGGTGCTTGGGCAGGCCTCCATCGCCACTGCTCAAGCTTGCGACAGCCATTCAAACTCTGAACTAGAGCCTACCACGGCCATTCAAACTGTTAAATTATTGATCCAGTTTCTAGAAACTTCATGAAAGATTCGAGCTAAAAATGTCAAGAAAAATCCTTAAGAAAATCTAGCTTAGTGGCAAAAGAAAAGTGTCAAATGTAGAAATCTCTAGAAGAAGAATGGATAAACAACAATCTAGAATTTCCTAGAAGAAGCCTAAGTGGATAACATTCAACATAAATCTAGAATGTTGTATTTAGTCCCTATAAATAGGAAAGAGGGGGAGCGTAGCAAACCAACAAATGTAAGCAAGCTCCTTCCCTTCCCTTTGTACTATAATCAATAATAAAAAAGTTCTTTCTTGTTCCCTTGTACTCTCTTCTAACACTCCCTTGCACACACATTAACACACACTTCCGCAAACACCAACAGTGGTATTAGAGGCACGTTCTTTGGTTGGTATTGGGCATTTGTCCTACCTACCCTTTCCTAAAACCATCCTTTCCAAATACCCAATAGCTAAACCATGGCCAACTCTACCTCGTCCTCATTTCCCATTCCAATTTTTTATGGGAACAATTATAACTTTTGGAGCATAAAAATGACTACATTCTTGATGGCCCAAGACTTATGGGATGGAGAAAGGTTGCGAGGCTCCGCAAGAAGGTGCAAGTGTTTCGAAGGATCAACTACGAAAGGATGCAAGGGCATTATACTTTATTCAGCAAGAACTCTCAGAAACGATATTTCCAAGAATAATTGGAGCAAGGACTGCAAAAGGGGCTTGGGATATACTACGAGAAGAATTTCAAGGATCACAAAGGTACGCACTATTCGCCTTCAAACACTCAGAAGAGATTTTGAGAATTCTAAAATGAAAAAGTATGAGACCGTACAAGAATATTGTGGAAAATGAAAGGAACTAGTTAATCAAATGAGAGCCTATGGAGATGGGATAAGTGTTCAAAGGGTTGTTGAGAAAATATTGGTGTCACCAAAAAATACAACTCCATAGTTACAACTATAGAAGGAACTAAGGACTTGGCAACTCTATCAGTGAGTGAATTAATTGGCTCCCTAGAAGCACATGAGAAAAGACTAATGGCACAAGATGAAGATTTAGTTGAAAATGCCTTTCAATCTAAAGTAAATATATGGTCTCATCAATCTAAAAATGGTGGAAACAACTCATGGAAAAATAAAAAACGAGGAGAAACTATAAAAAAAAAAAGGAAAATTATCCACCTTGTGGTATTTGCAAGAAAACAAATCATTTGGAGAAGGATTGTTGGTTTAAAAATAAAAAACAATGCTGCTTTTGTAAAATATATGGCCACGTAGAAAAAGATTGTTGCTTGGAAACAAATAATCGAGCAAACTATGTAGGAAAAAAAGAAAGTGAAGAGAATACATTCTACGCAGGCGAAGCAGCAAATAATAATAATAATGAAACATGGTACATTGATAGTGGGTCTAGCAATCACATGATGGGGGAAAAATCTATATTCATTGATATTGTTAAGTCAGTGAAATCCCAAGTAAAGTTGGGCAATGGTGCATTAGTAGATGTCAAAGGAAAAGGCACCATCGCCGTGGAAACGAATAAAGGCCCAAACTATAGACATAATGTATATCTAGTCCCTCGTCTTGCACAAAATCTCTTAAGTGTGGGCCAAATGATACAAAGTGGGTATTATCTATATTTTAATAGAGATGCCTGCATTATCTATGATAAATATAAAAATGTTATTGCCTCTATTAAGATGAAAAATGACAATTTTCCTATTCAATGGAAATATGTCAAAGATATAGCCATGAAAGCTCAACTTGATGATTCATGGCTATGGCATCGAAGATTTGGCCACTTTAACCTTGCTAGGCTAAAAACTCTCCATCAGAAAAATATGATGAGAGATTTTCCAGCCATTATAGAAATTTCAAATGTTTGTGAAGGCTGTCTTCTTGGAAAGCAACAGAGACAGTCCTTCCCATCTGGAGGTGCATGGAGAGCTAAGAAACCATTGGAACTTGTCCACACGAACGTGTGCGGTCCGATGAGGACACCTACACCCTCAAAATAAATATTTCACCCTATTCATTGACGATTACACAAGAATGACGTGGGTATACTTTCTTTGAGAAAGATCAGAGGTTTTCTCTATCTTCAAAAAATTCAAGAGCCACATTGAGAATCAAAGTGGCCAAAGAATCAAAGTCCTAAGGAGTGACAAAAGCACATCATACAATTCAAAGGAGTTCAATAAATTCTGTGAAGATGAAGGAGTCCATCATCAACTGACTGTTGGCTACGCTCCAGAGCAAAATGGAGTAGCAGAAAGGAAAAATAGAACTGTCATGGAGATGGCGAGGTCCATGCTAAAGGAGAAAGGTCTTCCCAACACTTTTTGGGTAGAAACAGTCTATACCGCAGTATACCTGTTAAACAGGTGTCCAACTAAAGCAGTCCAAAATAAAACTCCAATCAAAGCTTGGAGTGGACAGAAGCCTTCAGCAAAGCACCTCAAGGTATTCAAATACATATGCTACATCCACATCCTTGCTCAAAAAAGGAGTAAGCTAGATGAAAAGACAAAAAATGGAATATTCCTTGGCTACAGTGACCAATCAAAAGGATATCGAGTTTACAACCTAAGAACTAAAAAGCTTTTGATTAGTCGAGACGTCGAGTTCGATGAGAATGCTACTTGGAATTGGGAGGATGAAAAGATCGAGAAGAAGTACATCACCTTGCTAGACATACCACTTGTTCAAGAGGAGTCAACGTCACAAGAAGAAGGAGAAGTACCGGATTCCACCACTCATGACATAACTCCACCAAGCTCTCCAAGAGTGATGCAAGAAGAATCTACTCCAGAGTCTCCAATACTAAGGGTAAAAGCCCTTAGAAGAATTTACGACACATGCAACTTTGCTATTTTGGAACTAGAAAACTACGAACAAGCATCCAAAGAAGAAGTTTGGATAAAAACCATGGAGGAAGAGATCAAGATGATCGAGAAAAATGAAACTTGGGAGCTTGTCGATCGACCCGAAGACAAAGAGATCATTGGCATCAAGTGGGTCTACAAGACGAAGCTCAACGCGGATGGATCAATTCAAAAGCATAAAGCAAGGCTTGTGGCGAAAGGATACTTGCAACAACCAGATATCAACTATACTAAAACTTTTGCCCCTGTCGCTCGTTTTGATACTATTCGAGCACTCATAGCCCTAGCAGCAGAAAAAAAAATGGAAGATTTATCAACTAGATGTGAAGTCGGCATTCTTAAATGGATATCTTCAAGAAGAAATATACATAGAACAACCGCACGGCTTTATCCTCAAAGGCCAATAAGAAAAAGTTCTCAAACTCAAGAAAGCTTTGTATAGGTTAAAGCAAGCACCACGAGCGTGGTATAGTAGAATCGATGAGTACTTCATCAAGCAAGGATTCAGGAGGAGTATGAGTGAGCCGACACTCTACATCAAGACCCAAGGTAAGTTCGACACTCTCATTGTCTCTCTATATGTAGATGATCTCATATATACAGGAAATAATGAGACAATGATCTAAGAATTCAAAAAAGAAATGATGAAGACTTTTGAGATGACGGACTTGGGCTTGATGCATTACTTCCTTGGCATCGAGATCGACCAAAATGAAGGAGTGTTTATCTTGTAGAAGAAATATACTGAGAACCTCTTGAAGAAATTCAAGATTAACTATTGCAAAGCAGTTTCAACTCCGCTCATGACAAATGAGAAACTATCGAAGGAAGATGGAGCAAAAAAAGCTGATGCCTCCCTCTATTGAAGTTTGATTGGTAGTCTGCTATATCTCACTGCTACATGATCAGATATTATGTTCGCGACAAGTCTACTATCACGATTCATGCAAAGTCCGAGTCAAATTCACTTTGGAGCTGCCAAGAGAATTCTCAGATATTTACGAGGAACTATAGATTATGGCATTTGGTATTGGCCAAGTGCAAATGCCAAGCTCATTGGCTACAATAATAGCGACTGGGCAGGTTCAGATGATGATAGGAGAAATACTACTGGCTACGCCTTCAAACTGGGGTTTTGAATATTCTCATGGGCATCCAAAAAACAAGACTCAGTGGCACAGTCTACTGCCGAAGCTGAATACATTGCAGCTACAACGATCGCCAGTCAAGCAATATGGCTTCGAAGAATTCTAGAAGACATTGGAGAAGCACAGATGGAAGCAACTCTGATACTTTGCGACAATAAGTTTGCAATCGCTATATCAAAGAATCCAGTATTTCATGGAAGAACCACATATATCGACATCAAATATCACTTCATATGAGAGGCACAAAATAATGAAGAGATTGAGCTAAAATATTGCAAAACTTAGGATCAAATAGCGGACATATTCACTAAAATATTATCGCAAGCCAAGTTCAAGACATTGCAAGAGATGCTTGGAGTAACAAAAAAATGGATCAAGGAGGAGTGTTAAATTTTTGATCCAATTTTTAGAAACTTCATGAAAGATTTGAGCTAGAAAAGTCAAGAAAAATCCTTAAGAAAATCTAGCTTAGGTGGCAAAAGAAAAGTGTCAAACATAGAAATCTTTAGAAGAAGAATGGATAAACAACAATCTAGAATTTCCTAGAAGAAGCCTAAGTGAACAACATTCCACATAAATCTAGAATGTTGTATTTAGTCCCTATAAATAGGAAAGAGGGGGGAGCATAGCAAACCAACAAATGTAAGCAATCTCCTTCCCTTCCCTTCGTACTACAATCAATAATAAAAAAGTTATTTCTTGTTCCCTTGTATTCTCTTCTAACACTCCCTTACAACACATTAACACACGCTTCCGCAAACACCAACACAAACTCTGAAACAAAGCCCCTATGACATTCAAGTTTTGTCTGGAGTTGGCTATGACCCTAGATTCTCCATGGCCAACCTAGATCTCGATGGAGCGGTTCAATCTGCCATGATCGACCTCTAATCTCAACAGAGAAGTTGATTAGGTAAAATAGGATGAGGGAGCAAGGCTTGAGCGCCACCTTTAAAGCGTGGAGAGAGAGGATTCTACCTTCCTTTTATTTTGATATCACACACAATGGTTCCACCTAGACGTCTATTGCGGAAAAAAAATTATTCACATTAACTTCAACGAGGATTTGACGGCAGGAGATTTGAAAAGTAGACGGATGAAAATAAATTGAGCTAATACATTAACTGCATTTGAACTTTACTGGTGGGACCTAAATTGGCATTTCTAGACAATGTTTTCGTTATTCTCGATTGCTAAAAACAGTTGGAATACCTTGCTCTTAATTACTGAGGTTTGTCAGGGATTTACCTGGCAATTGTCATATCGGAGACTGGAATTTCAGATATTTCTTCTTGTGCTGTATAATGGCTGGGTGATTGTAATTTGGTATCAGCTGAATGCTGAAGCTAGCAGTGTGCTACGGGTTTTCACATGCTTTATGGAAGACAAGTTCACAATACAGTGATGGATGGAATTGTAGATTGAGACCCCCCCTTCCCGCGGGTATTACTGTATCATAGTAAATTTTGAGGCTGATGTGTTTTGCGGTATACGAGTATACGCAAGTGGTTGTGGTACAAGCAACACAGGGGATCCTTGACAGAAATTCTGTAGCCTGGAGATATGGAGGTTGATGTATAAAGGGTGCGTTTGGTTTAGCATTTTGAAAGCCGATTGGGAAAATGTAAAGTAGTTTAGCCTAAAGGACTTTAGGCAAATGCAAACCTTTAGAATTTTCTTTAATGCAAGGAACCCGATGCTGAGCAAGAAAAAGAAGCTGAAACATTGGTGAAATACTAGATCATATGGTTGTTGCCATAACAGGTCAAATTAAAACAAACAAGCCTTTTCCTGCTCTACTTCTACCGTTGCCAAGCAATATCCTGAAATAACCTGGAGATTACGCGAAACATTTTGTTGTTTTCGACTTGGAATTAAAATTTGTATAATCATCCCACCTCTTGATAGCTCTCTTAAATTAGTGAATTCTATAAGCATTTATAGGAGGCCTCAGAGAAATTTTTTTAAATATGGAGCATAGATTGATGTTGTGGAAAAATAGCAATTGAAAGAATCTCCTCATTTTATGTCATTTTGGCATCACCCTAAAAAAGAATCAATAAAAATTAATTTTCATGAAGAACAAAAATTATTATCTAAATTTGAAAAATGATTTACACCTTTAAAAGATTGGTATTCATTTTGAAGGGTGTGACTTGACCTCTACCATTGCTAGGATCATTGCTTTCGTAAAAGTCCAGACCTTGAAGAGAGAAGCGAGTGAGCACCGGAGTAGGGCGGCCGTAATGTGGTTCATTGACGATGGTATGGGAACGGCTACTTGATGCACAGCGGAGCATCAACAAACGCGAAGAGAGAAAATTTCATATTCAAAATTTCGAAAGGAAAAAAAATGGAGATGGATAGAGGAACGGGCTTCTCTTTCCTTCGTTTGAGAAAGAAAGAGAAAATTTTAAGCCGCAATAAATGCATTGCACAAGAGAGAGAACATGCAGGCTAGGAGGAGAGAGGGCGTCGGCAGGCTAGGAGAGAATGGGAAGAAGGCTAGGAAGAGGAGAGAGAGGGGAAGAAGGCAGAAGACACCAAGTGGGCCCACCCCTCCACATGGCACCTCATGAGTGGCCAGGGACCACACTGACATGGCACTCCCGGACCACCCAATATTTTCTCTTTGCACACCTAGGCCACGAGTTCTTGGATAGGCCTCGATTTTCTTGACCCCTAGGATCTTGAGTCCAGGTCTCTAGTTCCTAGTCTAGCACTTAGATACTAGGTACAAGTATTGAGTTCCCCAGTCTTGCTGTCAAGGCCTCAATAATTGCACACTAAACCTAGGTTTATCTTATGACCGAAAAAAAAAGAAAAAAGAAAAAAGAAAACTAAGTTTATTTGTCTTAAACACATTCTAAAGTGTGTCAACACCAAACTTCTGATGATGATTTTCATCCCATTTGAAAAGCCCTACCAAACACAAGAAAATCAAACTATTTTTCTTGAAAATAATTTCCTTGTGAAATATTATTTACTAGTGATGTTAATTTGTCCAAGAGACAAAATGGACCTTAAGTCTTCCTGCAGTTTCATCAAGACTTGAGGTTAGTCTTAGGGTAGTAGCCTATCAGTTGCCTAATCTAAAAGCTAAAAATGCAAAATAGAACGAGAATCATGTGTGACCTTAATGATAGATGGTGAAGCTTTAAGCATGGTTAGGTACTTAGCAGGCCAACCAGACAAAAGAGAAAAATAGCTTAAGATGAAAGTTGCAAGCAAATAATCAAATTCCCATTCCGCTATTTAATCCACTCTCTTTTTGTCCTTGTTATTCCCGTGGTTTTCTTTTTCTTATTTAATAATTGGAGGTCCCACAGAAGTTCATTGCTGTAAAGTGTTGAGACACGAGTTCTCTGCTAACTAAGAAAATAAAGCACATATTAGTAGTACTCGTTCCTTAACAACGATTCTTAGGACAAATCTCTCCGTTGCTTTTCTGTACTTCAGTTTCTCCATTTATTCCGGTGTCGGGTCGGCGTCTTCTGATTGATACTTCTGGGATTCATCAGCCCTCAAGTTCAGGCATGTGGCGCTAGTTTGCATTGCATTGCACCTCTTTCTTTCCTGTTACTATAGTTAGCTTGCATTTGCTTATGGTGCTTACTAACCCATATAATCTTTAGGGTAAAAAGTTTGTACGCTCTCCATGCTTTGGATGTTTCAGCAAGTGGTAATCCACTTTAATGTGCTGGTCAATACACTTAAACAGACTCTGTACACGTTAAGGCACATGTTTAGTTTTATTACACGTTCATTTTTCAACTGGTGAAAGAATTGCCGGGAGAAATTATTGACCCTTCTTCCTTCACAACCAGTCAAATTTCACATTTAAAGATCGTCGTGTCTGGAAAGGTATAGCAAACATGCTATTGAATGCATTCTTTGCTATGTGAATGGCATTCAAGAAAGCTGCAGGCCGTGCAATGTGAAAGGATTACATGAATTATTTTGGGAGTCGCAAAATGTTTAAGGAAGTTGACATGTGGCCCTCTCGTTGTGCGACACATCTTTTCTACCATCTTTCAGATAGCTTAAAACTGCTGGCAAGGAAGATTAAAGAAGGCATTAAGATAGAAGAGAGAAAGAAACAGTGGGGGTGGGGGTAGGGGTTTGGCGTGGGGGTATGGGCTGTTCCGGGGGGCTTATTTCTTTTGTTGCAAGGGTGCTCGTTTCTTAAGAAAAACTTAACTGAAAGAGGGGACAGCATGTAAGCACTTTCATTCAGCTAATGATTTCTAGAAAAAGAGAATTTGGGCTCTCCGGAAAAGGAAAGGCAAAAGAGATAAAACTGGCAAAATTGAAAAAAAGGAAAAAAAGGCCTTAGTTCATGAAGTCAAGAACCAAAAGCAGAGAGAGTTTCTTTGAACACTAAATACCAAGTGTTTAGGATATTCTGTGCATCCTGCAGACCTAAAGAACTAGATTAGTCAAGGAGGTTCCGAGATGAGTCTTAAAATTGTTGGCTAGATTACTGTCCCTAAAATTAGGAATAAGGTAGAATCCAGGGTTAGGGTCACCATCCTATAACCACCCTAAAACTTTTACATTGTACCCGGTATAACATTTTAAAGTAAATATATGTGTACTATATTATTCATGATTTCTTTTTGTCCTTCTGAATTTATTCATATTTAGATGTGCGAAAGCTCTAGCCACCGAGCAATCTCCAGATTCATATGAAAATCCATTATTCAACTCTCTCTCTCTCTCTCTCTCTCTCTCTTTTGAACAAAATAAATAAATAAATAAATAAATAAATAATCTCTCTCTCTCTCTAAATATGTGGGCGTGCGCCTGTGAATGTGCATGATGAGCTTTGCTACGTCTACAGACGTTCTCAATAGACAGCGGTGGGTTTTCATCCCAAACTCATGGATTTAACTAACTGGTGGAAGCTAATTTACTTTTTTATTTAATAACATTTCATTTTATTAACCTTTTAGGATTATGTTACTATTAGACATGAACACGTGTGTCATGCTGAATATTCAATGTGTCAATAACTAGGACCAAGACGTGCTCAATAAAATAAAAATTGAAAAAGTACAGGACAATATAGGATGCTTTAGAACGTGTAAAACCGAGAAACTCCAAGAGCCCATAAGATAGGTTCACAGTCCAAAAACTTGGCACCACTACTGATAGGGTATGTATCAAGATAGGGCAAATATCCTACCTACGATGGAACCACTACTTATATGGTATGTACCAAGATAGGGCAAATATCCTACCTACGATGGAACTCGCACCACCCTACTAAGGCCTTGTTTGGTTCGGCTTTGGGAATGGACTTTGGGATTCTAAAGTCCCTTGGCCAAATGCAAACACATTTGGTTCGATTTTTTGGGCAACTTTAGTACGATGCAATTGCATCTTCAAAGAACTCTAAGGACCCTTAGTCCAAAGCAGGTCTAATGGTCCTTTGGAAACTTGAATTTTCGGAATGCAAGTTCTGGTTACTGTTCATCTTCTCCGGTGGAGAAGCTGATCGGAGGTTGACAACCGCTGGCCAAGAGGTCGCGTGTGCTGATGACGCACTGGTGACCGCTGCCTGAGGGTCACCCGACCTTGGCAATTGTCACCGAACCTCAAGTGACGCTTGGGTCGCGCAACCTAGGTGACTGATGGCTTGAATCGCCTGACCCAGGCGGTCCCCTGAGGTCGCATCGCTTGGGGTTGCTCGACTGTTCGAGGGCCAGATCTGGCCATCCGACCGCTAGATCTAGCAGTCTGGTGGCCGAACTTAAAAAAAAAAAATACAAATATATATTTAATTTAATAAAAGTCATTTACAATTGCAAATTTTACCAAACGGTATTTTGGTCAAAGTTATTTCTCAATGCAAATTTTACCAAACGGTATTTGCATTTTAGAAAACCCCATTCACTAAAAGATATTTGCATTTTTGCAAATGCATTCCCCAAAAGCCGAACCAAATGGGCCCTAAGTACTCTTTGACACATCTCCCTTACCATGAGAATTTGTGGAGAAATAAACTATATAGAACTTCACTAGAATGTGGAGGCTAAAAAGACAAAATCAAACTTTTACACATATTTCTTTGAATCACATACTATTAATGTTTTTGGACGCGGCGTCCTCAGCCCCCACTTTGTTGACCTAGGCTTGGAAACTGGGTTCCCGGCATGACCTCTTTCGACTCGGGCTTGGCCTTGATGGACCCGATCCAAGCCTCTAGTTGTTGGTCCATTGTGAATAATTTAGAACTAGTGTTTGGTTTTCATATCCAAACATAGAGGTTCAAGTTTAAGAGCCGCATTTTGGAAAATGATTTCTAATTTTTAAAGAATAAATCATTTTTTACGTCCTTAGTTTATTATCTTCTAAAGGCAATTTACTTTCATTAAGTCTTCTGAAAATTTTTATATACACCTATTCACCCTCCTTTAGGTGCTGATACTAGCCCTTTTAATTGGTATCAAAGCTTGTGTGCTCATTTTATTGAAGTGTTTTTACTTTTGAGTTAAAGATCTATGGCTAGTATTTTAGCTCCAGGTTTGGTTGAAGGCTAAAGCAATACTAGACCTCCTTACTTTGATGGGTAGGAATACAATGTGTGGAAAAACAAGATGAATGCATTCTTAAGATCGAAAGATCCCCTGTGCGTTAGGTGGTGGTGTCGACAACATCCCCCGCATCACTCCGTCTTGACGAACGTGAACAAATATGAACTCCTGTATGACCGAGCCCCCAGCCAGGTCCACATCATACATCACTGATGCACGAACCCAAATGAACGTCAGACCAGGGATGGTGGGACAGTCGATCTCCACACACTCGACCTCCACGTCCGATGGAAGGTCGTAAAAGACGCCCCGCGTGACAGCAGGGAGCGGCATCTTTCTAATCTGAAATGTTGGTCCCCGAAGGGGTGAGTACATCCACTCAGTAGGTAAAAGATTCAATAAATCACTCAATGCATCACACAATACAATCATAACAATCATAGCATAATACATGTCATTCATGCATCCAAGCATAACTTACCTTGAAGCCATGCATATGTCATCATACCACATGTACATACATTTTCATGTAATCATCATCATCATGTCATACATTTACCATCATGCCATAGGTGCACATACATCCATGCACTCATCATCATGCATTCATGCATACATGTTACCATACCATGCATAATTCAATTTCAATTTCCCAATTTTATTCTTTCATTTTGGGCCGCCACATTTCTCTTTCCCGGGACCAGTATTTGCATCCCACATTTATCGCTTGCACCCAACCTGGCATTGCGAGGAACCTTCGGCACACACCTCCGGGCATCCGGCATACACACTTCGGGCATCTCGTACCCCAACTGGCATCACGAGGTATCCCCCAGCTCACACCTCCGGGCTTTCGGCACCACCACATCCCGGACATCTCGAAACTCCCGAGGACCCTATGAAATTATGCCACTAGGCCATCGGGCATCCGGCATTTACACTCCTTGGCCGGGCATCTCGACACTCCCGGGGCATCGTCGGCTCACACCTCCGACGGCCTTCTCATTTATCATAGTTCACATTCACAATTATAGCTCAATTTCAACATGGCATATAATATGATGGCAACAAGATCATTTTCATCATTTGATTCTTATATGTATTTCCAATCATCATCATATATGCAGCAAGATCCAATTACTTATGACAACACAATCCATGGGGTCCATACAACTTAGAATAATCCATACATGACTTTTTTGAAATTTACCAAATTCCAGCTTGCACAATTTCAGAAAACATATAAATTAAATATCCATATGATCTTCAAAAATTATAAAATCTGAACATGTGATAGTCAAGACATAAAGGTAGCAACTCCATGGAGAACACATGCCCAAAAGAACTTCACACAAAAAGATATAGCTCACACATTACAGCTTGCAAAATTCGGACACATCAGATTGCGCAGTTCTTGAAATATTTCAATTTAAATACTCGAATGACCTTAAAAAATTATGAAACTTTACCAGGTGATATTAAAGACCCTAAGGTATATTTTTCATGAATATATAAAGGCTAGATTCGTCCTAGATAATTAACTATGGATGGTCGAAGTCCCTGTTCCTAGTACCGAACAGTCCAGGTTTAGCTGTCTCCGAAAATCAAGGTTGCACCTACTCATCTTCCTTTATTTCCTATGAATTTTTGATATGTTTTTCCTCAAGAGGTCCAATACAACTTTCATTAAGGGATCTAGGTGAGATTCTCAAAGCAAATTCACTTTATAGTCCACGAAATCGCTGGAGTCCAGTACAACATTTCCAGATCTATCGTCTTCAAAGGAAAAATCGTTTCACTAGGATAAAATTGTTCGTTTTACCTAAAATTTGAGTATATTAGTCATCGGGATGTTCTATACAACTTTTGTGAAGAATTTGAAGTGAAATTTTCAGTAAAAAGTGACATGCAACACACAAAACCACCAAGAGGTCAACAAAACAGTATTCAGATCTAGTGTTTTCGTAGAGGGAGGGTTTCACCTCTCAAAACGCAGCCATTTTGTCTCAAATTTTAGTATATTATACTTTGAGATGTAATCTACAACTTTCGTGAATAAGTCAAAACTAAAATTCGACTCAAACCTCGCATGCAAGCCTCTACAACATTCTGGTTCGGGCGGTTTACTCGAAAACAGCTTACCACTTCAAAGCAACACACTCAAAGCTTCGGTTTCTCACACCCCAAACGTCCGAGATTCATCACCATTCAAACACATGCAAGATACAACATGCAAGAGCAGAATATGGATCCCAACTTGCCTTTGTACCGAGCTACAGGGAACACACGGCGGACGACGGACGCACGGGCGGCTACGGGCGACGGACGAGCGGACGGACGGTCGACGGACACACGGCTTCTTCCTCCTCTCTCTCGGTTCCTCACTCTCTCGACAGCCTTCTCTCTCTCCCTCTCTCAAAACCAGTCACTCTCCCTCTCTCTATTCCCTTTTATTTCCCCCTCAATTCAATCATTAGCCATCATTATGAGCCACCCAAAATGACCAATAGGTTAAGCTCTCTTTTTGCCACTTGGCAAATCCCATGCATGATGGGCTTGGAGGTTGGGCCGGCTCCTCCCCCTTGTGGTCAATGGCAGCCCTCTTCATGGGCTTCATGGGCCAAGCCAATTTGGCCCACTTTAGGTCCAATACCCTTGGGCCTAAAGTTCAATCCTAATAAATTCCAATTTTACTTTTAATAATTCATTTTTAATTCCCTCTTTTATAGATTTCAAATTCTCAATTTCATATGGCCATAAATTTTGTAACATTTAAACTATAGGGATCAAATCTATGAGGTGCATAGCCAAGAACAAATTTTTCTTATCAACTTATCCTATAATACTAATTTTAATAACTCATGAACACAAGATATATAACACTTGGTCTTAAAAGAAAACCAATGGCTAAAGCATAAACCAAAGGTAATAATCATAGGCTTTAATACATCTAGAGGTTGCCTTTGAATTTTGGGATGCCACAGATGTCACACCCCGATCCTCGAGCATGCGTTCATCCCTCTTTGGTCGATTAAATAGTGACGTCCCATGACGTATTGCCAACCGTTTTATTTTAATACGCATGTGGAAGCAGACAAATAATCCCTAGACAACAATTCAATGGGATAGAAAAGTAGAGTCACAATTTTTAAAACCAACAACAGCACACTTATAAATACATATATAACAAACCAAGTCATATATATAATACAATACTATCCAATCTATTTATAATGTCTACAAAAAAGGGGGGGTTTCATAAGACTACGGCTCCTTGTCCTCCTCTTCATCCTAGTTGGAGCCCTTAGCTGAGTACACGGGAGACTCAGGTTCCGACAGGTCTGGGTCCCGATCCACCACCGAACCACCTAGAGGGTCTACCATGCCCTTTCTAAAAGCAACCTCTATCATATACGAGGTATCTCGGATTCCGGTATGGGGCCCTCTCTTAGTTCATTATGATCCTGGCGATACTATGATTTGTATTGATGGGGCACTTTTTTGGGTAGACCTGCATCAACCTAGATTATGGACTTCACCAATTTGTACTCTACCCCTCAGGGTGCCCATGGATCGGAATATAATACCTTCGTTCTATGATCTTCTTCGGTTGTCTAAAATGCTCGGGAGTAGCTGCCATCTAGGGACCTAAAATGTTATTCTACAACAGGGTGAGATGACGTCTCAGCAAGTTCACCCCTTAAGACCCAACTAGGAGGGAAATACGTCCTGAGGGCTGCCTAAGCACAAACACGAGTTAGAGGACTTACCTTGGCCTCGATTCATTCCTGCAAGTCGATACAGTTCAAATAACCCTTTCATTAATCACTTCACAAATCAATTCATCCACTTAGATCGAAGCATCGATCAATCGACTCAGTTGATTCCATGTCATCGAGATCATTCCCTGGTCATCTCAATCAATACTATCTATAAAGTTCGATCATAATTAGGACTGCTCACTATAAGCTGATAATAGATAATATAGCTCACTCCAAACTGATAAGGTTAAGATATACTACTCGCACTAAGCTGATATATCGAGGCCCTCAGGCTAATATAGTATACCAGTATACTATTCTCGCTAAGCTGACATATCATCCGCAGGTTGATATAGTATACTCCTGATGCTCACTCTAAGCTGATAAAGTATACTGCTCGCGCTAAGCTGACATATCCAAGCCCTCAGGCTGATATAGTACACCGTTCTCACCAACTGAGAATTTCACCATTTTTATCATACCCGATAAAAATAATCTTGTGTGGGTATCTAGTCGGCCTTAGCCAAAATACAATTTTCTACCACTTGAAAATCCCTCCAATTTTAACAGTCCATAAATCCATTTTTGGCATTGTCAACCGACACCTGGTGATTTTCCAATTAATTACTGAAATTAAATAAATTTAAGAATAAATTCTCAAAATCACAAATCATGCACAATCAGCACAAAATTCTGGTTACCAACTATCTCGGTCCAATTTTCGGAAAATAAATAAAGAAATAATTACGGAAAATAATTAATAAATGCCAATAATTCACACTTAGGCTCATAAAGCTGAATTAAAAGTCGAGACGAACCCGAAAATTTTCCGAACCACTCTAGATAAAAACTAAAGCTTGTCTAGGCTCTAATTGCACTAAACTAACCACCTAACATGCAAAATCGATTAATTAATTCACTAATTCATTCTAACTAACCACATAATCCAAGCTTAACTTAAACTAATCAACCCTTAAATGTCATTAACTTACTAAGTAGGGATTAGTGAGTTAAACTCACTTGTTTAGTGATTCGCTTGGATCAAAACGACGGGGACGCGGAGGGGCTCAACAAACTCCAAAGCGGGACCGCCTTTTGAGGTCCAGAAGTGGTCCAAAGCATGCCAAATAGTGATTGCGAGACCCACTCTACTCGGCTTTTGTGGTGCAGCTGAAGAGGCTGCTCCAGTGGTTGGCGGTGACTATGATGGTGCTCGACAGGGCTTCATAGTGGCGGAACGGTGGCAACAGAGCTCCGACGGGCTAGGTGGCAACTTGAGACGGCTCAGGGATGGCGAGACCATGGCGGACGACGCAGCTAGGCGCGAGATGAGACGAGACGGCGCATGCGGGACGCTCGGTGCGAGCGGCGACGTGCGGTGGCTCCATGCGGTCGAATGGGAGGTAGGGCTGCTTCGGCGGCTTGTTGGCTTAGCTCTCTAGCTTTTACGAGTCGAACAACAGCTGGGATGGAGGGGAATGGGGCCAACGGGCAGGGGAGAAGTTGAGGGGACCGGTTGAGCTGGAGCGGGCCATCATGGTCTCACACTCATCTCTTTGTCCCCCTTGCTTGGTCCCACACATTCCAAGCTGAATCCTCAGCCACAAGCAGCCATCAAGCTTGTCTTGGAAGCCAATTGAGAGGGTCCAAAAGTCATGGACCGTGGGCAAACGAATTTTGGTTGATTTTCCTCAAATTGGACACCAATTCCTCGTTGAATATACTCAATTCGGCCTCTATAGATCACATTATCGAGTCAATAATCAAATTGGTATTTTCCTCGCCAATAGAATCCGCTTACATCCCAATTTCGTGATCAAAATTGGTCATCTGAATTTCCCGATCGAAAACTATCTTGACTTTTTCTGCCAAAATCTCGGTTCGCAGAAAATTTTCGGAGACTGAGTTGACGTTCCTAAAATGACTTGTGACATGATCGAACTTTCAATTTTTGAAATCGGATTCAAATTCGTGTTTAATTTGAATTCGGCGCGATTTTAGTGTGACCTAGGTTACCGGGTAGCTTTCTGAAATTTTTAGTGCAAATGACTCGCGGTCGATTTTCTTCAAGCCACAATGAACCTTTTCGACACATTGGCGACTCTCAGTTGTCGTGAAAATCTCGAGATTTCAAATACGGACGCAGGGTACCAAAACGATAGAAAAATCAGTCTAGTGTCGGTCGATGAGAATTTTTCCATTTGGTGGAATCACCCATGTTTAGCCACACATCTCCGTTGAACCGACCTACTTTTGATTTCTAATCGATCTTTACTGTGCCGTAATGATATTTGCATATGAGCACAGTCGAATAGCCAATTCCTGGTCAAATTCCTAAGTTTATTGCATTAAAATTTTCTAAATAACTTCCCCAAATAGTCTAGTTATCTCAGGAGTGATTAGCTCTGAGAATAGCACTATAGGCGCGTCGATGAAAGGCCCGATTAATTTAATTGAAGGCAAAATTGAAAATTTCAGGATGTCACACTAAGTTCGTTATGAGGATGGACAACGTGACCACAAGTTACTTCCAGACCTAGAAAAAGCTGAGTTTAAAGCAAGCTCGATGGTAGGATTTTCTAGCGGAGTTATACTATGTGCTAGAGTACAAACTGAGGAAGGCTAACTCCGTAGCTGTTTGTGGCACCCCTCGACGGCCCCCGATCCGTTAGGGTCGCCACAGTTCGCTTTCCTTTCACTTTCCTTATTAACATGTCACTCTGTTACCATTTCAATTGCAGCGGGTCCATACAACCATGGGGGTTTACATTTTTTTTTAGATCGGTCCCTTGCGCAATTTATATACGGAAGCACATCCAACAACTCCCTTCCCTATATTCAGAAAACGATGTACACCAACTAAACATTTATAGGTAAAATCCGTACACTTTTATTCACTGAAACCAGATGGACATCATTCATCGGTACATCAAAATGCCGTTGTATTCTATACTCGGGTATACTTCAAAAGATGACCGACATCTCCTCCCACAATCGTATGCTTAAGGTCCATCAACCAGTGTCGGCGTCCAAAAGTTCCCTCCTTTGCTATCCTTCTCCTCGTGGTCATATCCAACCGCTCAAACCATCTACTAATCTGAAATGTTGGTCCCCAAAAGGGGTGAGTACAGCCACTCAGCAAGTAAAGGATCAATAAACCACTCAATGCATCATGCCCCACAATCATCACAATCATAGCATTACAAGACATTAAAGCATCCATGCACACTTTACCTTGATATCATGCACATGTCATCATACCTCGTGTACATACATCATCATATAGTCATCACCATCATGTCATATACTTACCATCATCATGTCACATGGTACTCATCATCATCATTACCATGCATCCATGCACTCATCATCATCATATCACACGTGCCATCATCATTACCATGCATCCATGCACATATCATCATCATATCACATGTGCCATCATCATTACCATGCATCCATGCATGTAACATCATCATCATATCATCATATCACATGTACCATCATCATTACCATGCATCCATGCATGTAACATCATCATCATATCATCATGCATATTTCAATTTCAATTTCTCAATTTCATCTTTTCACATTGGACCACCACATTTCTCTTTCCTGGGACCAATGTTTGCATCCCACCCCACATTCATCACTTGCACCCAATCTTGGCATTGCGAGAACCCTCCGGCACAATTCCCGCTGGGCATTCGGCATCCCCACGCTCCGGGCATCTCGTATCCCAACTAGCATCACAAGGCATCCCCTCGGGCAAAAACCTCCGAGGCTTTTGACATTTACACTCCCTGGCCGGGCATCTCGTATCCCAACAAGCATTGCGAGGTATCCCTCGGCACAATACCTGCCAAGCTTCCGGAATTATGTACCGACATATCACCAGGATTCCCCCCTCCTCTGGAATTACGTACCGTATACCACCGGGCATCTCGAAACTCTTGAGGAAATCTCCGGGGCTTGCCATGAAAATGGTTTCCCCTACCCTCTGGAATTACGTACCGTCATACCACCAGGCCTCCTCTGAAATTACGTACCGTATACCATCAGGCATCCCTACACTCCTGGGGCATCGTCGGCTCACACCTCCGACGGTCTTCTCATCACCCCGATGCATATTCTCATACGTCTCATTTTCAATTTTACATTCACAATTATGGCTCAATTTTCAACATGGCATGTGATGTGATGGCAAATCAAGATCATATCCATCCTTTGAATGCATACATGCACCTCAAATCATCGTCATACATGCAGCAAGGCACAATCACTCATAACAATACAATTCATGAAGTCCATGCAATTTAAAATAGTCCATATTTCATGCCTTTTCGAAGTTTACAAAATTCCAGCATGTACCATTTTAGAAAACATTTAAATTAAATATTCATATGCTTCTAAAAAATCATGAAATCAAGGCATGTGATAGACAAGTCAATAAGATAACAATTTCATGAAAAGCACATGCCCAATAGAGTTCCACACAAAAGATATACTTCACATAAATACAGCATACAATTTCGGATAGAAACAGAATGCACAGTTTCCGAAATAATTCGATTAAAATACCTGAACGACATCTGAAAATTATGAAATTTTACCAGGTTATAGAAAAGACACTAAAGTAGATATTTTATGAAGAATTCTAAGCCAGATTCGTTTTAGATCATATTCTATAGTCGTACGAAGCTTCTGGTCCTCGCACCGAAACGTCCAGTGTAGTCATCTCCGAAATACCGAGTTTTTACCCCTTTATTCTTCTTAGTTTCCTCTGAAATTTGGATATGTTTTACTTCTAGAGGTCCGCTACAACTTTCATTAAGAGATCTAAGTCAAATTTCCAGAGTATAGTTATCATATAGGTCCATGAATTCTCGGGTGTCCTGTACCGCGTCTCCAGATTTACTGTCTTCAAGAATAAGTCGATTCACTAGGCTACACTTGCTCATTTTACTTTAAATTTGAGTATGTTAGTCTTTAGATGTTCTCTACAAGTTTCATGAAGAAGTAGAAGAGATATTCTTAGTAAAAATCGACATGCAACCACAAATCCACCGAAACGACAGCGAAATCGTTCCAGATCTAGTGTCTTCGTAGGATGAGGGTTTGACCCCTTAAATCTCCATCATTTTGTCCCAAATTTTAGTATGTCGCAGTTGAAGATGTTGTCTACAACTTTAATGAAGGAATCAAAGTCAAAATCAAACTCGAAACATGCATGCAAGCTCTCACAAGATTCTGGTTCAGGCGGTTCATACGAAAACAGCATGCATCTCCAAGAACAAACCTCATGTACTTCAATTTCTAACCTCTAAACATCCAAAATTCAACTACACATGCAAGGGGTGGAAATCAGTCCCAACTTGCCTCTAAGACTGAGCAAATACGAGCACACGGACGGCACACTGGCGACGGATGAACGGCGTGCGGGCGGTGACGGGTGAGCTCCTCCTTCCGCTCTCTCTTCCTCTCTTCCTCTCTTCCTCTCCTCTCTCTCGGCACCTAGACCGACCACTCCCTCTCTCTCTTTCTTTTTGGTTGCTATATAAATTGCATGCATTATTATTTTGCATTGGGGACACTTGTCCCTAAGAAGGAGACAAGTGTCTCCTTTGCCGAAGACACTTGGAGGCCATGCGGCTCCTCCTTCCCCCTCCATGCGCCGACAGCCCAATGGGCTCTATGGGCCGCACCTCTTGGCCCACTTTAGGCCAACACACTTGGGCCTAAAGTCCAAGCTTTAATGGCCCAAAATTTTCTTAAATAAGTCCATTTTACTTTTAATAGTTTACCTTAAATCCCCACTTATATAAATACTAAATTACGATTTCATATGACCATAAAACTTGAAATCATAATTCAATAAACTCCTACTTATAAAACACATGGCCGTGAGTTATTTTTGGGATGCCACACTATTGCACTAAGTTGGAAGATGGAGCTTGCAAGCACGGTGAGTCAACCAAGTTGTCCGTGGATCGACCGCATCAAAGAAGGGCTGAAGCATGACCAAAGAGCTCAAGCCCTCATCGGGTACGCACGGGGAGGGAAGACCCGACAATTTTGGTGTGAGGATGACCTTCTCTACACTAAAGGGAGGTGACTGTACGTGCCTTTTTACGATAAGCTGAGGAAGGAGATATTACATGAGTGTCATGATTCGAAGTGGGCGGGTTACCCAAGGATCCACCGTACATTGGCTCTCATCCAAGATCAGTATTATTGGCCTTAGATGTGGGATGATGTGGAAGCTTATGTAAGGACGTGTCTTGTATGCCAACAAGACAAGCTGGAGCAATGTTCATTGCCGGGGCTCTTAGAGCCGCTTCCCATTCCAACTTATCCATAGGAAAGTGTTTCCATGGACCTTATCGTGAATTTGTTGAAGTTAGAAGGGTGTCGAACTCTCATGGTCGTGGTGGACTAGTTCTCCAAATATGCGACCTTCATGCCTGCGACAAAGGATTGTTTGGCCGAGGAGGCGGCTAAGCTGTTCATGAAGCATGTGGTCAAGTATTGGGAGTTCCACAAACGATTCATGGGGCGTTTCTAGTCCAAGCTCTTCAACCTGTTAGGGTTGGAGTTAAACCTCTCTACGAGCCTACATCCTCAAACCAATGGTCAGACTGAGTGGGTCAATGCATTTTTGGATATTTATCTCCAACATTATGTGAGCACAACACAAATGAATTGGGTGAAGTTGATCGACGTAGCCCAGTTCTCCTATAATTTGCAGTGGAGCAAGTCCACCGATAAGATCCCATTCGAGATTACGACCGGGCAGTAACCATAAACCTCGAGTGCAATTTTGTTGGATTATCGAGGGAGTAGCCCGCCCGCGTACAAGTTCACCAAAGATTTGCAGGAGCATGCCAACTTGGCGCGAGTGTGTCTACACAAGGCCTCTAAGTGCATGAAGAAGTGGGTCTATAAGAAGTGACGACATGTGGAGTTCTAGGTCGAGGACTGAGTGTTGGCCAAGCTGCACGCAGTTCTCCGATACAAGGACGTGCACAAAGGGTTGATCCGTCGCTATGAGGGGCCATTTCGTGTGTTGTAATGGGTTGGAAAGGTCGCGTACGAGTTGAAGTTACCACAAAAAATAAATGTATATCTGGCTTTTCATGTGAGTATGCTTAAGCCTTTCTAGGTAGACAAGGAAGATTCGGATCAAGCAGAGTCACAACGGGCGCCACTCGGGGCAAAAACCTTGTATAACTGAGAATGCATAATGGTGGATTGAGTCATACAGAAGCAGTATTGTGCGCAGAAGCGGGAATACTTGGTCCGATGGAAGGGTCTTCCAGAGAGCGAAGCTAGTTAGGAACTCGCGGAAGATCTTTGGTAGTTCAAGAAGGAGATTGACGCTTTCCACATCGAAGACGCGACGGGGACGTCGCTTGATTAGGTGGGGGAGAACGTCACGGTCGAAGGAAAGCACAATCCAAGAGGGGTCTAAACGACTCCCATGACCTATCCTTCGAGTAAGTGACCCTCAGCTGGTATCCCTGAGTCTTAGGGTTTTCTTGAGTGTTTTAAAATACTCATGGGGGCGGGCAATACAGTAATTGTACAATTATGTAATAAATATGGGTATATGGTAGTTGGGGAGATATGATCTCCACCGTTAGATCAAGGAGAGATTTATGGATATGATTTGCCCTGTACTTGTATATATAGGGGTCTTCTCCCCCTCATTGTATCATTTCATTCACAAGTAAAATACAAGTTCAAAGCTTTTCTCTCTAGAGTTTCTCTCTCTAAACGATCCTTGTGAGTTGAAATAAAAATAGCATTAGCATATGAGATTCGTGAAATAAAAAACTTCCCAACGTCCAGCAAATTTTAAGGCTTGTTTTTCTTAAAATTTATAGTTGCACCTTACGGTCAGTCAATGCCAAGAGCTGCCAATCAACCAGACTTCCTCAAGCAAAGTCACCAGACATCTCTTTCGTTATTGCCTATTGGTACTTCCTGTTTCTTAGCTCAGGCTTCATGTACATGTACATATAACCAAAAGTAACAAGTCAGGGCTATCCTCATTTTAGTGTATCATGCTAAATTCAAATGAATTACGCAAAGTAGTTTTAGTAATGCTTAGCACAGTTACTTCCATTTGTGACCCATAATTTATTGTGTTTCGCATTGCGTCAAGAGCATATGCGATGCATGCAAAGCTCTCTTCCTCTCTAATCTAATGAGCTACATTTTTGTCGAGAAACAATGATCTCAATCAAGCTAATTAACTGGCCCTTAATTGGAACTGTTGACACCTAAATTTTGGCGACCCAGTCATTTATTTATTACATAAAAAAATTAGGAATTAATTTTTAACCCTTGTGCAAAAATATTAAAATTAAGTTGCATGGCATATAGTTTTATGAGCATTTTTTTTTGTTTGGATTGGGCTGGTGACAAATGGGTTTGAATTGGTAGCTCTGAACTTTAATTTGGCAAGTCGGACTAAGCCCACGAAGAGAGCAAATTGGCCCAAGTCCGTATCCTCGAGGAGATATTACAAACTCATCTTTGCAAGATTTCAAATTTGAAAAAAGTCCTATTGCTGTTTTGAAAAAATCAGTGGAGAATATTCTTTTTTGCAAAGGAAATCTAGAGGAGATGTCGAAAATAAAAATAAATATTGCGTTTGGAAAAATCGTCATGGATGTTGATTTAAAACCCTAGTCCACTCACCTATAAATATGTTGCTACACTACAGAAGAGGGGGGGGGGACACAATAGAAACACACGGCCACAATTGAGAGAGAGAGAGAGAGAGAGAGAGAGAGCACGACAGAGGGAAGACACGTTCTCCACATTAACGAAACGATAGATTAGAGAAGTTCACAAGAGCACACGCCCCGCCATTCCGCTACGTCCAGGAGGGCATGCGAAAGAAAAAAAATATTCAGATTATAAGAGAGAAGGCATGAAAGGGGGGTCTTCAAGGTCTTGAACGTCGGCCACCTGAAGTTTTCACGGAGCGCTACAGACTCTTCAACTCTCGAACACAGACACGTCCACAAAAGAGAAGACGTGTATGAAGATTGCTTCGCTCGACGACGCAGCAAACTTCCATGCGATTACATTAAGTTTTGACAGTTTTTTGCGACCTTGCCGAACCACGAAGCAGTGAAATAGTCGTGTTGAGCACCGGCAATTAACTGCTGCATCTGATCCTGACGCCAGCCGTGGTCTCTCCCAGTTCTATAATCCCAAGAGCCCCCTCGCGATCCCTGTTGTTTCGTTGACGCCCCTGCTTCATCCTACCATCGACGGCGTTGCTGGGCTTGTGTCAACCAAAGGCCTCTTGGCGCTCTTCCCATTAAATATTTTTTTTTTGTGCCTCTGCAGGTTAAGAGGAGAACTTCAAACGGTGGTCAAAGGAACTATACTGGGGGTTATATTAAAATATAGAAAGGCAATCCTAAGAGGGGACGATCAGCAAACAAGAAAGTCCACTGGAAGACTTTCGATTGTGTCCGACAATATCGATGCAGCCCTTGTTGAGCCGAGAGCCCTCTCCACTGTCAAGTGTCGCGAGCGATTCCCAAGATGCTATTGTGAACTAGTTACCGTGAAACAAAGTTGATCGTGACTCCTGCGATCTGTACCAGTTCAAACTAGGAGAGAATAATCAAGGTAGGTAAAGTTCCCGTCTAAATTAATTCTTGAATATTTCGTTTGCTCATTTAAGGTGTTGCATTCTTGATTAAACCCCCGAACGATGTTATCTTGTCCCATGTTTCTCGAGTAACCTTTTAAATTAGGGATTAATCCCTAATTTCACAACATGCATACAATTGACAGTTTGATTTTCGCGCCCAAAATCTGACACACAATCACACGGAAAAATTGTCAATCCAATCTCATGCTCGAGATTCGATTCGCGATTTTGTTTAAATTTGGCCGACTTGATCTCATACACGAGATATGGTTCGTCAATTTATGGATATCAATCTTATCTTGCCTGATTCGCTGTTGTGTCGTTTGATCGATTTTGTTTTCGTAAAAGAAAAATCGAAAAATACTTGAGTTAGGATTAGGTCCATTTTAGAATATTTATCGTCTTAGGGTTATCTTGCATGTCTAGAATATGAGATTTATTTATTTTGAACTTTTGAAAAATAAAAATACAAAAAAAATGCATTCATTTAGGATGTTAGTTTTTTTTTAAAAATTTAAATTGCATGTTTAATTATGTGTCAATTTTGATTTCGAATTTCATAAAAAGAAGAAAAAAAATTAGCATTAAGGCATTCTTTGCACATTATTGCATGTTAGGATAAGATTGCATATCTTTTTTTTTTTTTTTAATTTATTTTATAAATTAATTATAGGTTTAGATAATTTCTCCTAGATAGGTTGCATTTTAGGATTACTTGGTTAAGATGATGTTCTAGTTTAAATTAGGATTTGGATTAACCTAATTCCTAATACAAGTTGGATAGAATCTTGATTTTGCTAGATAATTTTCGCATTTTTCTAATTTCGAATTTCATGGAAAATACAAAAGAAAAATTGTCTTAGAATAAATCAATTTTATTCTTTAGAATAGATTGCTAGCTTATATTTTATTTATGTCATATAGTTTAGGTCATATTGCCATGTCATATCATTTCATGTTAGATTAGTAGCATGCATCGCATAAATCATGATTCTCATTAAATAAGTGAAAACAAAAAAAAGAAATTGTGTGTTAATTAGAAATCATATCTAGAACCGTCGATGTAAATTCTGATATAATATTGCAGATACTTTTGTTGCTATGAGGTAAGTCCTAAAATTTATTTATTGCTTTATTTGGGTATTCAATTGGTGGTTTGCGCATCGGCATGATCACCTCACATGTTAGGGAAGTGAATTAAAATCAATTCAAGCTGCTTATAATATGACATTCTGATTTTCAGGTTCTGTTTTCGATTGGATAAGTTGGACTTTTCATTGACACACCTATAGTTCTTTTTTCTTAGTTAGCCACTCATGAGATAACTAGCCTATCAGGTGAAGCCATTAAGGGATATAAACACAATAGACTTGAGGATTCGACCAGGAATCGACTACTCGATCGTGCTAATCTGTAAGGGTCATTACGGCATAGTTAAAAATCGATCAGATCCCGAAGATAGGTCGATTCGACAAAGGTTTATCATTAAGTGTGGGTGATTCCACTTAATTGCAAAATTCTTGTCGATCAGCACTAGATCGATTTTTTTGCCTTTTTGGTACCATGTACCCGTATTTGAAATCTCGAGATTTTCACGACAACCAAGAGTCACCAATGTGTCGAAGATGTACATTGTGGCTCGAAAATAATTGACCACGGGTCAATTGCATTAAAAAATCCTAAAAGCTACCCGGTAGGTTAGATTACGCTAAAATTGCGTTATATTGAAATTAATCATGAAATTGAACCCGATTTCAGAAATTGAAAGTTCTAGCATGTCACGATTTGTTTTAGGAATGTCGACTCATCTTTTAAAGAATTTTCAGCGAGTTTGGGATTTTTACGGAAAATCAATTTGGATGATTCGGAAAAGAATGGAAATTCGGAGGGGCCAAATTGAAGAGATTTTTGGCCTTTGGAGTGAGCTACTTGGTGAAGGGAAATTCGTAGGCTCGTGTGGGGCTGCGACATTGGGCACCAAAATGAGTTATTTGTGGGAAATTTTTGTAGACCAGGACATGTTGAAAAATGTGATATTTTGATTTACTTTTCCCTTTTCCCCCTCCTTCGGTCTCTCTCTCTCACTCCCTCTCTGTCTCGCACATCCCCCCCCAATCCGACAATCCCCGCCATCTTCTTCTTTTCTTTTTACCTCTTTGACTTTTGGGCACTCTTATCTCCTCCCCCCCCTCTTGGCCGACATCTCTCTCCTTTATCCCTTTCCTCCCTTTTTCCCTTCGGTGCAACTCCCTCGACCCTTTGGTTTTTCTGCCTTTTCTTTCTTCCTTCTGTTTGGTCGAAGACTCCAGCGTGCTCCCTTCTCCTCTGCCACCGAAGCAACGCCTTTTGATTTTTCCTTGCAGCTGTCTCGTCAATTCCACTGCTCCGTCTCCACTAGGCCTCTCTCATGCTGCCACAAAGACTGAGCAATGACGTCCCCGAAACCCCTTGGTGTTGACGACTGTAGCACTCCCCCATCAATGACCTCACGCTCCATGAGCTCACTCCATCAAGGCCGTTGGCTTCATCTGCTCGAAGCCAATGCCGGCCGTCCCTCACAGCTGATCTTGTGAGCTTTAGCCAGTCAAGCTGAGCTCGCACCACCACCCGCGGCCGCTGAAACCAACCTAAGCCGCACCCATCCAACTGCTACTTTCACCTCCATAGAATTAAAGCAGCTAGTTTAGCTCAACCGTGAGCTTCCTTGGCCAATTTCGGCTTGGTCCGAGCTCTCGTTGGCACCGCCGTAAGTTTGAGTTTCGGCCGCCATCGCGTTGCCGTCGCCGTGAATCGGTTTTCGCGTTAAACCAGTGAGTTTACTCATTAAACTCTGCTTGGGGAGTTAATTATGCTTAAGGATTGATTAGTTTAGGCTAATTAGGGATTATGTGGTTAGTTAGAACAAATTAGCAATTTAATTACTCGTTTATGCATGTTAGGTGGTTATATCGGCTTATTTAGCAACTAGATAGGTTGTATTATTTATCTATATAGGTTCGGAAATTTTTCGGGCCTGTTTCGGTATTTAATTAGGCTTTTCTGGCCTAAGTTGCATTTATGGCAATTATTGGTATTTATTTAATTGATTTTGGTAATTATTTAATTATTTATTATTTTCGGAAATTATATTGGGATAGCTGGTGATTGAAATTTCATGTTGATTGCAATGATGTATTTGGTTTGTTTACCTGGATGCTAATTTGTGCTATTTGAATGATATTTGTAATTTTGGGAATTTATTCCAAAATTGGGTAAGAAAATACCGGGCGTTAGTTTATAGCGCAAAAAATGTGTTTATGGACTATTATATTTAGTGAGATTTTATCAAAGAAAGATATGGTGTTTTGGCTAAGGCCGACCATGTACCCACACACAATTTTTTTATTGAATATAATACATATTAAGTATCGCACAACTTTGGTGAGCATATTAAGTATTGCATAGCTTTGGTGAACATATTAAGTATCGTACAGCTTTGGTGAAATATAGATATATAGCAGCTCCGGTGAGCATTATTATATATCTATTATCAGCTTTTGATGAGCTATATTAGGTGCGTTTGGTTAGAATTTTGGGAAAAGTCTTTAGGAAAATGCAAAAGACTTTAAGTGAAAGGGTTTTTTCAAAATGTAAATGGCGTTTGGAAAATTATAATACAAAAGTCCATTTCAAAGTATCTTTAGACAAAATGGTGTCTAGAAATTGTGTTTGGAAGACTTATATTTACAAAGCACATTTATTAATAAAAAAAGAAAAAAAATATTTAGCTGGTAAGGGCAACGGCTGTTGGCAATGTGGGATCACTGGCAGCAGCCGTCAGGCGGCCCCTGGAAACCATCGGCGAGGGCCGCCCGAGGTCGGGCAATCGCCAGCGGGGGTCGCTTGACCCCCGGTGAGACCTCGCTTGAGGTTGGGGGACCTCGGCGAGGGCCGCGCCTGGGTCGTGTGACCTCGCCGGTGGTCGCGCAACCCCGATTAGCCATCGCTGAGGCTACGCAACCCTCACCTGAGGTCAGGGGACCTTGGCAAGGGCCGCGCCTGGGTCGAGCGACCTCACTGGCGGTCGCGTGTGTGGCATCCCAAAATTCATGGCAACCTCCAGATACATTAAGGCCTATGAATAGGTGATGGAAGTACCATCAAGTTGTATTGTAGCCATTTGATCCATGATTTACAATAAGATTTATGGCCAAGCTTTTAATGGATAATTATTTGATTGGAAAGAAAATCCTATTATTGGCCATGTGTTATATAAGTTGGAATTTATTGATTTATGATTTTAAGTTTTATGGCCAAGTGAATAAGAGAAATTAAGTAATTATATGATGGGTAATTAGGTGATGATTAAATGGAAAAAAAAAAATTAGAGAAGAGTGGGCCAAAACTCTTAGGCCAAGATCAGCCCATAAGACCCCACCATTCGGCCATATGGGCTTGGCTCGCGAAGCCCGAAGTGGGGAGGAGCTGCTGTCGACCAAGGCTGGCCCAAGCCTAGTTGGATAGAGCCCATCTTGCATGGCATTTACCAAGTGTCACCTGCATGCAAAGAAATGATTACAAGCTAATCATGAGGGGGAAGAAAATTAGAGAGGAAGAGGGGGGCGGATTAAGCGAGGAAAGGGAGAGAAAGAGAGAGTGTCGCGTGAAGAGAGAGAGGAGAGAAAGAGAGAAAGGAAAGGAAGAAAGGAAGAGAGAAAGGGGAGATTGTGCGTGCGAGAGAGAAGAAGGAGGTCCATTCGCTGCCGATCGTCCGCCTAGTTGCCACCGTTCGTTTGCCGCCTTGCTCCTCTGTTTGTTGCTTGCTGTGTTCGCTTGGGCTAGAGGCAAGTAGAGTCCAAAATCCTACCCTTTGCTTGTTGTGCTATGTCTGTAGAAAATGGTGAACTTCGGTTGTGGTGGAAGTGATGAAAATTCGAAGCTTTGGGGAGAAATTTGTTGGCCTAGCATGCTATTTTCTGGAAAAATCAGTCCGACCTTTCATGAGTTTGTGAGCTGCATGCAACTTTTTATTTGGAATCTTATTTTGAATTCTCGATGAAAGTTGTAGAGAACTTCTTGAAGAGTAACATATAAAAATTTCAGAAGAAATGAACAAGTATAGACCGGTGAAACTATTTTTCTTTGGAGAAGTCAGATCTGGAATCGAAATGCTGACCTTGTATGATTCTGTGAATTTTATAAAATTCGCCGGTTGAAATTTGATCTCGTGTTCTGAATAAAAGTTTAAAATGACATGTTAAGGAGTAAAATACTAAAATTTTAGAGGAAATGGATGAGTTTAGGCTGGTGAAATTATTTTATCCGAATTGGTCAGATCTGGGAAATTTTGCCGAGGGTTAGAGACGGCTACGGTGAATATAGTTTTTAATATACTACAAATCTGATTTCGAGTTCTTCATGAAAAATTTACTTCTGGACCCTGACTATAACATATAAAAATTTCATAATTTTTGGAGTTGATTTTGGATTTTGACCGAATTTGTCAATGAAACTGCATATGACAATATTCCGAAATTTTAAGGACTGCGATGCGTGGATTGTACTGATTTGTGTGATGTTCTTTTGATATGGTGTTCTTCACGGAATAATTTCCTCTGGATCTTTTGTATAACATGTCAAATTTTTAGAATTTAATAATGCTTTTTACTATTTTTTCAAGAATTATGACCAAAGGAGTGCAATCTGTTTTTCATCCGAAATTTGCTGTATTTTCAAAAATAAATGAAATTGTTCCATGAGATAGAATGTAATGAATGGTTGATTATGCTGCATATGTAGTGACATATGGCATGTTATATGACGTCAAAAGTTGGTTGAGATTCTTGATATTGATGCATCAAATACCATGTTGCAATTGAGATAATAACAAGACTGTCGGAGGTGTGAGCTGACGATAACCCGGGAGTGTTGGGATGCCCGGAGTGCGTGTGCCAGATGTCCTTGGGAGTTTCGGGATTCTGGGAGGTGTGTGCCGGAAGCCTCGGAGGTGTGTGCCAGGAGGATACCTCATGATGCTAGTTGGGGTACGATATGCCCGGAGTGTGTGTGCCGGATGCTCAAAGGTGTGTGCCGGAGGTTCCTCGCGATGCCAGGTTGGATGCGAGTGATAAATTGAAGGATGCAAACACTGGTCCCTAGAAAGATAAAAATTGAGACTGTATCATGCACAGGGATGTGTACATATGGCATGGGATGAACCTCATGGGAATGCAAGCATGAAGTGCATGGTGATATATGCACGTTGCATGGTGATATATGCATGACTGCTTGATAATAAGTACATGGTGGTATATGAACGTTGCATGATGATATATGCATGGCTGCACGGTAAGGTATTCTTGAATGCATGAATGATATGTGTTTTATTCATGGTTCCTTGATTGTTCTGTTTGATGCACTGTGTAGTTTGGCGGATCTTTACTGCCGAGTGGTTGTACTCATCCATTTTGGAGATTAACATTTCATATTAGAAAGATGTCTCTTTCACCAGTTGTGCGTGATACCTTTTATGGCATACCTACTGACGTTGAGGTGGAGTGCACCGAGCATTCCTGTATTAGTATACCTGGTCTGGAGTATGTTCGAGTTCGAGTATTGGTGATGTACGACGTGGGTTCAGCTGATGGCCCTATCATCCAAGAGTTTTTGTCCGTTCATGTTCGACGCAATGGGGTGATGCTAGGGATGTTACCGCCGCCGTCGCTCGATGCACCAGGTTGGATGTGATGGCATGTATGACTAGTGGGAGCTGACGTTTTCTTTTTAGGGATAGTCGACGCTTGTCGATGGAGGGATGTACATGTTTTATATAGGGTCGAGTTCTTTTTTGGGTATAGCCAAGTATAGTTAAAAATCTTGGCCTTTTTGTCCATCATCGACCCGAAATGTCCATCATAAAAATATAAATAAAAGTGAATTGGCTTTGTCTTTTCTTCTGGTGTGTAGTTGGTGTGCATTGCATAATTGTTATTGGAGAGAGGGATGGTGAGACTCGTTTATGCTTCCACTAATAAACTGTGCTGAGACCTTTAAAAAAATAAAAATGGAAAAGTATTCTATTGATCAACCCCTATGAATTATGGTTTCACTTAAATTTAAAAGTTACCTTATTGGTATGTAGTAGGATGAGTGACAAGTAATCTGTGGCGACCCTAACGGATTGATGGGCCGTCGAGGGGTGCCACAGTGATTGGTATTAGAGCAAATGGTTATAGTTGGAGTGATAAGGAGCCTCATTTGGAAATTGAGGAATATGATGACAATGCACACCATAGGGTATTAAATGGAATAATTGGTTAACCTTGAATAACGGGTGATGGGTATTCACTCGTAGATCCCTAATAGTTTATTTTGAGTTGTCTTTAGGTACCAGTAACATGTATATGTTACTTATATAGTAGTAGTTGCTTTGAATGGAGACAGTGAGTCTCAGACTATTCCGAGGCAAATGGTTGGAAACTACAGGAAAGTCATGGTACGAGCTGGAAGTGCTCATCCATCGAGGGCTGAAGCCTCTGCTGCAAGGGCTGAACCCTGAATGGAAGATATCCTATAGGCATTGGCCAATATTGAAAATCTGATGGATAGGCAAGCGCAGGAACAACATGGAGTGGAACATCGCCCTCAAGGATTGGTGGAGCAATTTCTGAAGTTGAAGCCACCTAAGTTTAGTGGAATAGGAAGTCTTGAGGAGGTGGAACATTGGATTGGTGGGATAGAACAGATTTTCCGGTTATTGGACTGCAGTGATGCTGAGAAGATAGTTTTGGCAGAGTACCGGTTGGAGGGATATGCAAAGTTTTGGTGGAGAGCTTCGAGGGATACTATCTTTCCACCAGGTACTAATGTGAATTGGGATGAGTTTGTTAGAGCTTTTAATAGGAAGCATTTCTTTGACTGTGCTAAGGATAGGAAGATTACTAAATTTGTTCATGTGGCACCCCCAAACAGCTCATGTGGTCGCGACAGCTACATATCACTCCTCCTTGTGAATACCAATTACATCTCTTAGCGGAAGCACCGTGGTTCATAGACATTTAAAAAAAAAAAAAAAAAAAAAGAGATTAGCGCAGCTCATAGCGAAATTAAATACCCAAATGACCTTCAAAAATTATGAAATTCGAAAATGTGATAGTCAAGACATAAAGGCAGATACTTCATGAAGAACACTACACCAAAAGATTCCCATATAGCTCAATAAAGAACACGCATCACAGCACTATTAATTCTGTCCGTTCCACTTGCATAGTTTTTGAAACTTTTTTGGTTAAATAGGCAAATGAACTTCAAAAATTACGAAATTTGACTATATTGTAGTCAAGACATAAAAAAAGATATTTCATGCAGAACACTTTTCCAAAAGAATCTCGTACAAAACGGTATAGACCACACATTGCAACATTACTAAGTCAGAACACATCAGATTACACAGTTTTAGAAACATTTTCGATAAAATACCCAAATGACCTTCCAAAATTATGAAATTCAACTATGTGATAGCCAAGACCATAAGATAAATACTTCATGATGACATCGAAGTCAGATTCGTCCTATGTAATGAAATATAGGCGGTTGAAACTTCTGTTCCTAGTACCAGAATTTCCAGATCTAACCGAATTCGAAAGACCACGATTTCACCTACCTATTCTTGTTTTTTTTTTCTCTAAATTTTTTATATGTTAAACCTCAAGATGTCCTTTACATTTTTTGTTAATAAATTGAAGTGAAATTTCAACAAAAAGATAGCCTTACAGTCCATGCATTCATCAAAGGTAGTTACCGAAATCTCCAGATTCAGTCTCTCCAAAGAATAAAGATTTCACCCACTTATTCTTGTTTTTTTTGTCCCAAATATGAGTATGTTATACTACAAGAAGTCCTTACCAACTTTCATTCAGAAGTGAAAGCCAAAATCCAACTCGAACATCACATGCAAGCCACTAGAACATCCAAGGTCGAGCTGTTTCTCAAGAACAGTTTACTGGTCTAGAACCACCACACTTAAAACTTCGGTTTTTCGCACCTTAAACAATCCGAAATTTATCACCACTCACTCACACACTCTAGGCACAACATGCAAGAGTAGATCAAGGATCCCACTTGCCTCTAAACCGAGCAAACAGCGGGCACAACGGTGATGGAACACGGCGACGGACGACAGACGCATGGTAGATGGTCGACGAGCAGTCCTCCTCCTTCCTCTCTTCCTTTCCCCCTTTCTTCCTTTCTTCCTTCTCTTTCTCTCCTATCTCTCTTTCTTGGACGAACTCCCTCTGTTCACTTAATCCGGCATCATCTTCCCCTAATTTTTCTTCCCCTCCATCATTAGCCATTATTAGGTCATGCATGGAGGACACTTGGCAGCTAGGAGGGAACACATGGCCTTCTTCATGCAAGATGGGCCTCCATTTTCGGCTGGGCTTGGGCCAGCCATGGGCCGACGGCAGCTCTCCTTCTTGTCTTTGTGGGCTGGTCGAGAATGGGGTGAGGCAATGGGCTGGTTTGGGCTTTAAATGTCCAGCCCATCCTCATCCTAATAATCCACCTAATTCTTAATTATATAAACACCTAATTGAAATTTATAATTCACAAAACTTTGTGACCTAATTTAATAAATTCTAATCCACAATCCACATGGCCAAAAATAGGATTTTTCCTATTAAATAATTACCCACCAAAGGCTTGGCCAAAATCTCAATGCAAAAACATGAATTAGAGCACCTCTAAGGATTGGCAAGAAATTCAAGGATGCCACAGTTTAGTTGGACAAAAGGGAGCTGATAGTGGATCGATATGAGGCAAAATTTTCTGAATTGTCTAGGTATGCTCCCAGATTGATTGAGGATTGTGAGGAAAAAGCTAAGAGATTTCTGAAAGGGTTGAAGACTGATATTAGGAAACAACTGGTGCCTTTGAATATAAGGGATTATCATGAGATTTATGAAACACAGTTAGTGGAGTAAGAGATGGTGAAAGAGCGATAAGAGTTTAAGAGACAACTGAACTTTAGTGATGTGAGAAGGGGTAAGAGACCCTATCCTGGTCAAGGTCAGACTTGGGAGGCGAAGAAAAAGAGCAATTTTGGAAATTTTGGAAGAGTTGGGGATGGCCTGAACATAGGGAAAGCACCCTATCAGCCTGATGTTTGTCGAAGGTGTGATGGGTGGCTTGGCCCAGGACCTTGCAATGGACGGTTGAGATGTTATGATTGTGGACGAGTAGGTCACCTTAAGAGAGATTGCCCACAAGAGAGGTCGCAAATGAGTGTTGGCTCGGGGCGACAAGCACAACAGAGTGCTGTTAGACCAAACCTACCAAGGAATCCTCAGTTGCCACCAACACAAGGAAGGGTGTATGCGGTCACCCAAGAGGAAGCAGAAGCTTCCAGAAATGTTATATCAGGTATGATTTTCATAAATGGCAAGAAGGCATATGTATTGTTTGACACGGGTGCTACGCATTCATTTATATCTAAAAGATATAGGCAATTGAGTGAAATAGAAGCTACGCCTCTTGAGACGCCTCTTTATATTTCCACGCCTTTAAAGAATATGGTATTATCTACGATGATGTGTGCAAAATGTAAGATAATAATAGAAGGAAGGGATATGGAAATAGACCTAGTCGTAATGGCTATGTATGATTTTGATATTATCATAGGAATGGATTGGCTTCGTGAGTATCGGACCAAAATGGATTGTTATAGGAAAGTGATCCAATTTGTTTTACCGGACCAATCTAGTTGTGAATTTTTTGGAGGTCAAACCAATCTATCTATAGCACTTATTTCAGCAATAGAGGCTCATGCATTACTTGACGAAGGATGTCAAGGGTACCTGGCAGTGGCTAAGGATTTTGCTAGGGAAGAACCTAAGCTCGATGAAATTCGAGTAGCCAGTGAATTTCCAGATGTATTTCTTAAGCAGTTACCTGGTTTACCACCAGAGCGAGAAATTGAGTTTGAAATAGAACTAATGCCAGGAACAAGACTAATATCGAAAGCCCCGTATAGGATGGCCTTAGTGGAATTGAAGGAATTGAAGGTGCAACTACAAGAGTTGCTTGATAAAGGATTCATTAGGCCAAGTGCTTTACCTTGGGGTGCACCAGTTCTATTCGTGAAAAAGAAAGACGGGTCAATGCGTCAATGTATTGATTACAGACAGCTGAATCAAGTGACTATAAAGAATAAGTATCCTCTACCTAGAATTGATGATATATTCGACCAACTACAAGGAAGTTCGATCTTTTCTAAGATTGACTTGAGATCGGGATACCATCAGTTAAGGATTAAGAAAGAAGACATTCCTAAGATTGCATTTAGGACTCGTTATGGACACTATGAGTTCTTAGTTATGCCTTTTGGATTCACGAATGCACCAGCCGCATTCATGGATTTAATGAATAGGATATTTAAGCCTTATTTGGATCAGTTTGTAATTGTCTTCATTGATGATATCCTGGTATATTCTAGAGGACCTGAAGAGCACGAGCAACACTTGAGCATAGTTTTGCAAACTCTAAGAGATCATAAGTTATATGCCAAATTTAGCAAGTGTGAATTTTGGTTGGACCGGATAATATTTTTGGGATACGTGGTGTCAGAAGGAGGAATTGCTGTGTACCCGGTGAAAGTTGAGATGGTAATAAATTGGCCGAGACCAACAACACCCACTGAGATCTGAAGTTTCTTAGGATTGGCTGGTTATTATAGAAGATTTATTGAAGGGTTTTCATGACTAGCAGGCCCCTTAACGAAATTAACACGGAAGAATGTAAAGTTTGAATGGAGTGAAGAATGTGAAAGGAGCTTTCAGGAAATTAAAAGAAAATTGACTATGGCTCCAATCTTGACTATACCATCTGGGTCTGATGGTTTTACAGTATATAGTGATGCATCTCACAAAAGACTGGGATGTGTTTTGATGCAACATGGCAAGGTCATAGCCTATGCATCGAGGCAGTTGAAGCCCCATGAACTAAATTACCCAACACATGATTTACAATTGGCAGCTATAGTGTTTGCTTTGAAGATATGGAGACACTATCTATATGGAGAGAAGTTTAAAATCTATATTGATCATAAGAGCTTGAAGTATTTATTTATTATTTTTTTTGTGACCTAGGGAACCTCCGTGTGCCGCTTCGTGGTGGAGAGTAAACTCTGGAGTGGGTAGGGCCCCCACTGCTGGCCCATCCACAGGTAAGTTGCGCATTGAGCATTGAAATACTGCGGACGCGAAGTCTCGAACTCTTCCCCTTGGCGTGGAGGGTACCAAGCCTTAACCGCGCGGCCACCACGGGCGATGGTTAAGAGCCTGAAGTATTTGTTTTTACAAAAAGAGTTGAACATGAGACAGAGAAGGTGGATGGAGTTATTGAAAGATTATGACTGTGAGATACGATACCATCCAGGAAAGGCAAATAAGGTGGCAGATGACCTTAGTCGAAAGTCGGCTATGGACATGGCTAGTCTAAGAATAACAGAGTGGAATCTGTTAAAGTCTATTGTGGATTCAGACTTCAAGTTGGAAATGGATCACCTTACCAGTATGCTTACTGCACTAAGGATTGAGCCCGAAATCATTCATAAAGTTAAGATTTTACAAAAATCTAACCCGGAAATTTTGAAGATACAAGACGCTGTGTCTTTAGGAAAAAGACCAGAATTTCAAGTCTTTGAAGATGGAGTGTTGAGATGCCAAGGACGACTTTGTGTTCCCGACAATGAAGAAGTGAAAAAGGAAATTCTGTCAGAGGCACATAGGAGTAATTATAGTATTCATCCGGGTAGTACAAAGATATATAGGAATTTGCGTCAGCAATTTTGGTGGAATGGCATGAAAGTAGATACGGCTAAATACGTTTCTCAATGTTTAACGTGCCAACAAGTGAAGGTGGAACATCGCAAATTTGCAGGATTATTGAGACCGTTAGACATACCGGAGTGGAAATGGGAACATGTAACGATAGACTTTGTGCAAGGACTGCCAAGGACATCAAATGGTCACGATTCGATTTGGGTGATAGTGGATCGTTTGACTAAGTCTACTCATTTCCTAGCTGTCCGCATGAACTATTCAATGAATAAACTTGCGGAGATGTATGTAAGCTAGGTAATACGCTTACATGGTATTCTTGTAACGATCACCTCTGATCGAGACTCTAGGTTTACTTCAAATTTTTGGCGAAGTCTCTAAAATACCTTAGGGACAAAGCTTCAATTTAGTATTGCTTTTCATCCTCAATCAAATGGACAAACAAAAAGAGTGATCCAGACTCTAGAAGATATGCTAAGAGCCTGTTATTAACTTTAGAGGAAATTGAGAAAAAAATTTGCACCTGATAGAGTTTGCCTATAACAATAGTTTTCAGAAAAGTATAGGCATGGCTCCATATGAAGCATTATATGGAAGGAGGTGTAGGACTCCTGTTTGTTGGGATGAAGTAGGTGAAGGAAAACTGACAGGACTCGAGCTAGTGCAAGTTACTACAAAAGCAGTCGAGATAATCAAAAAAAGACTTAAGACAGCCCATAATCGACAAAGAGACTATGCTGATAGGCGTAGGAGACCTTTGGAGTTTAGTGTGGGAGATCATGTATTCCTTAAAGTATCCCCTATGAAAGGAATATCTCGATTTGGAATTAAGGGTAAGTTAAATCCTAGATTTGTTGGACCTTTTGAGATACTTGAAAGAATAGGAGATGTAGCTTATTGTTTGGTGCTACCTCAAAAATTGGAAAATTTACATGATGTGTTTCATGTGTTGTGGCACCCCCAAACAGCTAAGGTCACCACAGATACCTATCGCTCCACCTAATGAATACCAGTTACATATCTTTGATATAAAGAGGTCTAAAGAAGGACCGAGGTCCATAGGCATATTTACATATTTATTTTATTTTATTTTTTGAAAAGAGTTTAAACTACTCAATGCATTAAACAGAACAATCATAACATCATAGTAGAGTACATATCATTTATGCATATACCATCATGTCATAGGTGCATATACAACCATGCACTCATCATCAAGCGTTCATGCATATCCATGCCTTATGTGCACATACCACCATGCACTTATCCATATTATATCATATGGCCATGCATACATATCACCATACCATGCATGATTCAATTTCAACTTTTTATCTTTCAATTGGGTCACCACATTTTTCTTTCCCGGGACCAGTAATTGCATACCACATTTTATTGCTCGCACCCAACCTGGCATCGCGAGAAACCTCTGGCACACACCTCCAGGCATCCCAAAACTCCCAAGGACATCCGGCACCCACCTCCGGGCATCCCGACACTCCCGAGGCATCGTCGGCTCACACCTCAGACGGTATCCTCATTTATCATAATTCATATTCACATTTGTGTCTCAATATCAACATGGCACATGATGTAATGGCAATAAGGTCAATTTCAGCTTTTGAAATTCGCACAATCCAGCTTGCACAGTTTTAGAAAATATTTTCATTAAATACCCAAATGACATTAACAAATTATGAAATTCGAACATGTGATAGTCAAGACATAAAGGCAGATACTTCCTACAGAACACTACACCAAAAGATTCCCATATAGTTCAATACATAACACGCATCACAGCGCTACTAATTCTGTCCGTTCCACTTGCATAGTTTTTGAAACATTTTTGGTTAAATAGGCAAATGAACTTCAAAAATTACGAAATTTGAATATGTTGTATGCAAGACATAAAAAAAGATATTTCATGCAGAACACTTTTCCAAAAGAATCTCATACAAAACGGTATAGACCACGCATTACAAAATTACCAAGTCCGAACACATCAGATTACACAGTTTTAGAAAAATTTTCGATTAAATATACAAATGACCTTAAAAAATTATGAAATTCAACTATGTGATAGCCAAGACCATAAGGTAAATACTTCATGAAGACATCGAAGTCAGATTTGGTTTAGGTAATGAAATATAGGCGGTTTAAACTTCTGTTCCTAGTACCAAAATTTCCAGATCTAACCATCTTTGAAAGACCGCAATTTCACCTACCTATTCTTATTTGTTTCCTCTAAATTTTTTATATGTTAAACCTCAGGATGTCCTTTACATATTTTGTTAAGAAATTGAAGTGAAATTTCAACAAAAAGATTGCCTTACAGTCCATGCATTCATCAAGGGTGGGTACCAAAATCTCCAGATCCAGTCTTTCCAAAGAATAAAGATTTCACCCACTTATACTTGTTTTTTTTGTCCCAAATATGAGTATGTTATACTACAAGAAGTCCTTAACAACTTTCATTTAGAATTCAAAGCCAAAATCCAACTCGAACATCACATGCAAGTCACTAGAACGTCCAAGGTCGAGCTGTTTTCTCAAGAACAGTACACTAGGTTAGAGCACCACCCTTATAACTTCAATTTTCCACATTCTAAACCTCCAAATTTTTATCATTCAATCACACACACTAAGCACAGCATGCAAGAGTAGATCAAGAGATCCCACTTGCCTCTAGACCGAGTGAACACAGCAAACACGAACGGAGGGCGAGGCGGACTCGACGGCGGCGAACGGACGACAGTGGACTGCCCTTCTCCTTCCTCTCGCGCACGCACAGCCTCCTTCTTCTTCCTTTCTTCCTTCTCTTTCTCTCCTCTCTCTCTCTCTCTCTCGGACGAACTCCCCTCTCTCTCTCTCTTTCTCGCTTAAGCCGGCCCTCATTTTCCCCTAATTTTCCTTCCCTCCATCATTAGCCATCATTAGTTGTGCATGGGTGACACTTGGCTAACTTCAAAGGACAAGTGGGGGAAGCATGCAAACCGGTCTCTTCCCCTCCCTTCTTCGTACGATCGACGGCCCCTCATGGGCTCTATGGGCCGACCATTTCGGCCCATCTTAGGCCCAACATTCTTGGGCCTAAGACCCAAGCTTAAATAACCTAAGATTAACCCTTTTAAAAACTAACTAAATCCCTATTAAATCAAAGTACTAAATTGCAAATTAAAATGGCTATACACTTGCAATCATAAATCCATAAGTTCTAATTTATAATACATATGGTCAAAGATAGAACTTTCTTTCCCAAAATTTATCCATTAAAAGCTTGGCCATAAATCTCATTGCGAATCATGGATCAAAAGGCTACAAAAATACAATGACGGTGTTTCCATCGCCTATCCATGGCTCATGGCATATTTAGGGCTTTTCATGAAATTCTAGGATGCCACAATTCTCCCCTCCTTAGAGAATTTCGTCCTCGAAATTAGACATCACTCATGTCTCTTGAAATAAGTAGGGGTACTTTTCCTTCATCTAATCTTCACTCTCCCATGTGGCTTCCTCTACTTCATGATGTCGCCATAATATCTTGACCAAAGGAATCTTCTTAGTCCTAAGAACTTGCTCCTTTCGATCCAGTACTTGCACAGGCTCTTCGATGTACCTCACTTTCTCATCTACTTTGATGGCTTCATGATCGAGTATGTGACCAGGATCCGGCTGGTACTTTCTCAACATCGACACATGAAACACATCATGTAAATTTCCCAATGTAGGAGGCAGCGCCAAACGATAAGCTACATCTCCTATTCTTTCAAGTTTCTCAAAAGGTCCAACAAATCTATGGCTCAGTTTACCCTTCATTCCGAATCGAGATATTCCTTTCATAGGAGATACCTTAAGAAATACGTGATCTCCCACATTAAACTCTAAAGGCCTTCTACGCCTATTAGCATAATCTCTCTGCCTATTCTAGGCTGTCTTAAGTCTTTTCCTGATTATTTTGACCGCTTCTATAGTAACTTGTACTATCTCCGATCCTGTCAATTTTCTTTCACCTACTTTATTCCAACAGATAGGGGTCCTGCATCTTCTTCCATATAATGCCTCAGACGGAGCCATGCCTATACTTTTCTGAAAACTATTGTTATAGGCGAATTCTATCCGGTGTAGATTCTCATCCCAATTTCCTTTAAAGTCAATAACACATGCTCTTAGCATATCTTCTAGAGTTCGAATCACTCTTTCTGTTTGTCCATCTATTTGAGGATGAAAAGAAGTACTAAATTGAAGCTTTGTCCTTAAGGCATCTTGAAGACTTCGCCAAAAATTTGAAGTAAACCTAGAGTCTCAATCAGAAGTGATCGTTACAGGAATACCATGCAAGCGTATTACCTGGCTTACGTACATCTCAGCAAGTTTACTCATCGAGTAATATACACGGACAGTTAGGAAATGAGCAGACTTCGTCAAACGATCCACTATTACCCAAATAGAGTCGTGACCATTTGATGTCCTTGGCAGTCCTTGCACAAAGTCCATCGTTACATGTTCCCACTTCCACTCTGGTATATCCAATGGTCTCAACAGTCCTGCAGGTTTGCGGTGTTCTGTCTTTACTTGCTGACACGTTAAACATTGAGAGACATGCTTAGCTATATCATTCTTCATGCCATTCCACCAAAATTGCTGATGCAGATTCCTGTACATCTTTATACTTTCTGGATGAATACTATAATTACTCTTATGTGCCTCCAACAAAATTTCCTTCTTCACTTCTTCATTGTCGGGAACACAAAGTCGTCATTGGCATCTTATCACACCATCTTCAGAGACTTGAAATTCTAGTCTTTTCCTTAAAGACACTGCATCTTTTACTTTCATAATCTCCGGGTCAGATTTTTGCAGGATCTTAACTTTCTGAATAATTTTGGGTTCAATCCTTAATGCAGTAAGCATACCAATAAGGTAATCCATTTCCAATTTAAAGTCTGAAACCACAATAGACTTTAATAGATTCCACTCCGTTATTCTTTGACTAGCCATGTCCATAGCCGACTTTCGACTAAGGGCATCTGCCACTTTATTTGCCTTTCCTGGATGGTATCGTATCTCACAGTCATAATCTTTCAACAAATCCATCTACCTCCTTTGTCTCATGTTCAATTCCTTTTGTGAAAATAGACACTTTAAGCTCTTGTGATCTGTATAGATTTCAAACTTTTCTCCATACAGATATTGTCTCCATATCTTCAAAGCAAACACTATAGCTACCAATTCTAAATCATGCGTTGGGTAATTCAGCTCATGAGGTTTCAATTGCCTCGATGCATAGGCTATGACCTTGTCATGCTGCATCAAAACACATCCCAGTCTTTTGTGAGATGCATCACTATACACCATAAAACCATCAGATCCAGATGGTATAGTCAGGATTGGAGCTGAAGTCAATTTTCTTTTAAGTTCCTGAAAACTCCCTTCACATTCCCCACTCCATTCAAACTTCGCATTCTTTCGAGTCAATTTTGTTAAAGGACCTGCCAACCGTGAAAACCCTTCAATAAACCTTCTATAATAACCAGCCAATCCTAAGAAACTCCGTATCTCAGTGGGTGTCGTCGATCTCGGCCAATTTATTACCATCTCAACTTTCGCCGGGTCCACTGAAATTCCTCCTCCTGATACCACGTGTCCCAAAAATGCTATCCGGTTCAACCAAAATTCACATTTGCTGAATTTAGCATACAACTTATGATCCCTCAAAGTTTGCAAAACTATCCTCAAGTGTTGCTCATGCTCTTCAGGTCCTCTAGAATATACCGGGATATCATCAATGAAAACAATCACAAACTGATCCAAATAAGGGTTAAATACCCTATTCATTAGATCCATAAATGCAGCTGGTGCATTTGTCAATCCAAAAGGCATAACTAAGAACTCATAATGTCCATAACGAGTCATAAATGTAGTCTTAGGAATGTCTTCTTTCTTAATCCTTAATTGATGGTATCCCGATCTCATGTCAATCTTAGAAAAGACTGAACTTCCTTGCAATTGATCAAATAAATCATCAATTCTAGGGAAAGGATACTTATTCTTTATAGTCACTTGATTCAACTATCTATAATCAATACACAACCGCATCGACCCATCCTTCTTTTTCACAAACAAGACTGGTGCACCCCAAGGTGAACCACTTGGCCTAATAAATCCTTTATCAAGCAACTCTTGTAGTTGCACCTTCAATTCCTTCAACTCGACTAAGGCCATCCTATATGGGGCTTTCGATATAGGTCCTGTTCCAGGCATTAGTTCAATTTCAAACTCAATTTCCCGCTCTGGTGGTAATCTAGGCAACTCCTTAGGAAATACATCTTGAAATTCATTAACCACTCGAATTTCATCAAGCTTAAGCTCTTCCTTAGTATAATATTTAACCATGGCCAGGTACCCTTGACATCCTTTGTCAAGTAATGCATGGGCTGCTATTGCTAAAATAAGTGCTATAGATAGGTTGGTCTGACCTCCCAAAAATTCACAACTAGACTGATCAGGTAAAATAAGTTGGATCACTTTTCTATAACAATCCACCTTAGCCCTACGCTTATGAAGCCAGTCCATCCCTATGATAACATCAAAGTCATACATAGCCATTACGACTAAGTCTATTTCCATATCCTTTCCTTCCATTGTTATCTTACATTTTCCACACACCAGCATAGACAATACCATATTCTTTAAAGGTGTAGAAACACAGAGAGGCATCTCAAGAGACGTAGTTTCTATTTTACTCAACCGTTTATATCTTTCAAACACAAATGAATGCGTAGCACCCGTATCAAACAATGCATATGCCTTTTAATCATTTATAAGGATCGTACCTGAGATAACATTTTTGGAAGCTTTTGCTTCCTCTTGGGTGACCGCAAACACCCTTCCTTGTGTTCGTGGCCTCTGAGGATTCCTTGGTAGGTTTGGTCTAACAGCACTCTGCTGTGTCTGTCGCACCGAGCCAACACTCACTTGCGACCTTTCTTGTGGGCAATCTCTTTTAAGGTGTCCCACTTACCCATAACCATAACACCTCAGTCGTCCATTGCAAGGTCCTGGGCCATGTTGCCCATCACACCTTCGACACTCTTCATTTCGATAAGGTGCTCTTCCAAAACTTCCAAAATTGCTCATTTTCTTCGCATTCCAAGTCTGACCTTGACCAGGATAGGGTCTCTTACCCTTTCTCACATCACTAAAGTTCGACTGTCTCTTAAACTCTGATTGCTCTCTCACCAGCTCTTGCTCCACTAATTGTGCCCTTTCATAAATCTCATGATAATCCCTTATTCTCAAAGGCATAAGTTGTTTCCTAATATCAGTCCTCAATCCTTTCAGAAATCTCTTAACTTTCTCCTCACAATCCTCAATCAATCTGGGAGCATACCTAGACAATTCAGAAAATTTTGCCTCATATCGATCCATTGTCAGCTCCTTTTGTTCCAATTGAACAAATTCAGTGATTCTCTTATCCTTAGCACAATTAGAGAAATGCTTCCTATCGAAAGCTCTCACAAACTCTTCCCAGCTCACATCAGTACCTAGTGGAAAGATTGTATCCTTCGAAGCTCTCCACCAAAACTTGGCATTTTTCTCCAGCTGGTACTCTGCCAAAACTATTTTCTCAGCTTCACTGCAATCCAACAACCGGAAAATTCGCTCCATTCCATCAATCCAATGTTCCGCCTCCTTAGGACTTCCCATTCCACTAAACTTAAGTGGTTTCAACTTCATAAACTGTTCCACCAGTCCTTGAGGGCAACGTTCCATTCCAGGTTGTTGCTACGCTTGCCTATCCATCAAATTTCCAATGTTGGCCAATGCTTGCAGGATGTCTTCCATTCGGGGTTCAGCCCTTGCAGCAGAGGCTTCAGCCCTCGATGGATGAGCATTTCCAGCTCGCACCATGACTTTCTTGCAATTTCCAAGCATTGCCTCAAGAATAATCTGAGACTCACTGTCTCTATTCAAAGCAACTGCTACTACATAAGTAACATAAGTATGTTACTGGTACCTAAAAGCAACTCATAATAAACTACTAGGGATCTACGAGTGAATACTCATCACCCGTTATTCAAGGTTAACCAATTATTACATTTAATACCTTATGGTGTGCATTGTCATCACGTTCCTCAATTCCCAAATGAGGCTCCTTATCACTCCAATCCATAACCATTGCTCTGATACCAAAATTAGCTGTGGCACCCCCAAACAGCTAAGGTCGCCACAGATATCTATCGCTCCACCTAATGAATATCAGTTACATATCTTTGATATAAAGAGGTCTAAAGAAGGACCGAGGTCCATAGGCATATTTATTTATTTATTTATTTATTGAAAAGAGTTTAGCGCAGCTCATAGCGAAATTAAAGACGAGTCTCACCATCCCTCTACTCTCTTAATGATGGTACAATGCACACCTACTACACATCGAAGGAAAACATAAGCCAAGCCACTTTTATTTACATTTTTAGGATGGATATCTTGGGTCGGTACAACCAAAAAGCCAAGATGTTTAGCCAAACTTTGCAATGGCTCAAAAGAGAGATCTCGACCCCCTATATCGATAATGTATAACCCTCCATCTACAAGTGTCGGCTATCCCCAAAAAGTCAGCTCTCTCTCCTCACGCGGGCCATCACACCCATCCAGGTGCATCAGGTGGTGGCAGCGGCAACATCCCCCACATCACTCCGTCACAACGGACGTGGATAGACAAGAACTCCTAGACGACCGGGCCCCCAGCCAGGCCCACATCATACATTACTAGCACCCGAACCCGTACGAACGTCAAACCAGGGATGGTGACACAATCAAGCTCTATACAATCGACCTCCACGTCAGATGGAAGGCCATAAAAGGTACCCCGTGTGACCGGAGAGAGAGGCATCTGTCTAATCTGAAATGTTGGTCCCCAAGGCGGTGAGTACAACCACTCAGCAGGTAAAAGATCTATTAAACTACTCAATGCATCAAACAGAACAATCATAACATCATAGTAGAGTACATATCATTCATGCATATACCATCATGCCATAGGTGCATATACAACCATGCACTCATCATCAAGAATTCATGTATATCCATGCCTTATGTGCACATATCACCATGTCCTTATCCACATTATATCATATAGCCATGCATACATATTACCATACCATGCATGATTCAATTTCAACTTTTTCTCTTTCAATTGGGTCACCATATTTTTCTTTCCTGGGACTAGTAATTGCATCCCACATTTTATCACTCACACCCAACCTAGCATCGCGAAGAACCTCCAGCACACACCTCCGGGCATCCCGAAACTCCTGAGGACATGCGGCACACACACTTCGGGCATCCCGCACCCACCTCTGGGCATCCCGACACTCCCGGGGCATCGTCGGCTCACACCTCCGACGGTATCCTCATTTATCATAATTCATATTCACATTTGTGTCTCAATATCAACATGGCACATGATGTAATGGCAACAAGGTCAATTTCAGCTTTTGAAATTTGCACAATCCAGCTTGCACAGTTTTAGAAAACATTTTCATTAAATACCCAAATGACATTAACAAATTATGAAATTCGAGCATGTGATAGTCAAGATATAAATGCAGATACTTCCTACAGAACACTACACCAAAAGATCCCCATATAGTTCAATACAGAACACGCATCACAGCGCCACTAATTCTGTCCGTTCCACTTGCACAGTTTTTGAAACATTTTTGGTTAAATAAATGAACTTCAAAAATTACGAAATTTGAATATGTTGTAGGCAAGACATAAAAAAAGATATTTCATGCAGAACACTTTTCCAAAAGAATCTCATACAAAACGGTATAGACCATGCATTGCAACATTACCAAGTCCGAACACATCAGATTACACAGTTTTAGAAACATTTTCGATTAAATACCCAAATGACCTTAAAAATTTATGAAATTCAACTATTTGATAGCCAAGACCATAAGGTAAATACTTCATGAAGACATTGAAGTCAGATTCATCCTAGGTAATGAAATATAGGCGGTTGAAACTTCTGTTCCTAGTACCAAAATTTCCAGATCCCACTTGCCTCTAGACTGAGTGAACACAGCAAACACGAACGGAGGGTGAGGCAGACTCGATGGCGGCGAATGGATGACGGTGGAATGCCCTTCTCCTTCCTCTCGCGCACGCACAGCCTCCTTCTTCTTCCTTTCTTCCTTCTCTTTCTCTCCTCTCTCTCTCTCTCTCTCAGACGAACTCCCCTCTCTCTCTCTCTTTCTCGCTTAAGCCAGCCCTCATTTTCCCCTAATTTTCCTTCACTCCATCATTAACCATCATTAGTTGTGCATGGGTGACACTTGGCTAACTTCAAAGGACAAGTGGGGGAAGCATGCAAACTGGTCTCTTCCCCTCCCTTCTTCGTGCGATCGATGGCTCCTCATGGGCTCTATGGGCCGGCCATTTCGGCCCATCTTAGGCCCAACATTCTTGGGCCTAAGACCCAAGCTTAAATAACCTAAGATTAACCCTTTTAAAAACTAACTAAATCCCTATTAAATCAAAATACTAAATTGCAAATTAAAATGGCTATGCACTTGCAATCATAAATCCATAAGTTCCAATTTATATTACATATGGCCAACGATAGAACTTTCTTTCCCAAAATTTATCCATGAAAAGCTTGGCCATAAATCTCATTGCGAATCATGGATCAAAAGGCTACAAAAATACAATAACGATGTTGCCATCGCCTATCCATGGCTCATGGCATATTTAGGGCTTTTCATGAAATTCTAGGATGCCATATGTGTCGATCCTAAGAAAGTACCAGCCAGATCCTGGTCACATACTCGATCATGAAACCATCAAAGTGGATGAGAAAGTGAGATACATCGAAGAGCCTGTGCAAGTACTGGATCAAAATGGTGTGGAGGAAGCCACATAGGAAAGTGAGGAATCAATGAGGGAAAAGTACCCTTACTTGTTTCAAAAGGCATAAGTAATGTCTAATTTCGAGGACGAAATTCTCTAAGGAGGAGAGAATTGTGGCATCCCAAAATTCATGGCAACCTCCAAATACATTAAGGCCTATGAATAGGTGATGGAAGTACCATCAAGTTGTATTGTAGCCATTTGATCCATGATTTGCAATAAGATTTATGGCCAAACTTTTAATGGATAATTATTTGATAGGAAAGAAAATTCTATTATTGGCCATGTGTTATATAAGTTGGAATTTATTGATTTATGATTTCAAGTTTTATGGCCAAGTGAATAAGAGAAATTAAGTATTTATATGATGGGTAATTAGGTGATGATTAAATGGAAAAAAAATAGAGAAGAGTGGGCCAAAACTCTTAGGCCAAGACTAGCCCACAAGACCCCACCATTCGGCCATATGGGCCTGGCCCGCGAAGCCCAAAGGGGGGAGGAGCTGCCGTCGACCAAGGCTGGCCCAAGCCCAACCAGATAGAGCCCATCTTGCATGGCATTTACCAAGTGTCACTTGCATGCAAAGAAATGATTACAAGCTAATCATGAGGGGGAAGAAAATTAGAGAGGAAGAGGGGGGCGGATTAAGCGAGGACAGGGAGAGAAAGAGAGAGTGTCGCGCGAAGAGAGAGAGGAGATAAAGAGAGAAATGAAAGGAAGAAAGGAAGAGAGAAAGGGGAGACCTTGCGTGCGAGAGAGAAGAAGGAGGTCTGTTTGCTACCGATCGTCCACCTAGTTGCCGCCGTTCGTTCACCGCCTTGCCCCTCCATTTGTTGCTTGCTGTGTTCGCTTGGGCTAGAGGCAAGTAGAGTCCAGAATACTACCCTTTGCTTGCTGTGCTATGTGTGTAGAAAATGGTGAACTTCAATTGTGGTGGAAGTGATGAAAATTCGAAGCTTTGGGGAGAAATTTGTTGGCCTAGCATGTTATTTTCTGGAAAAATCAGTCCAATCTTTCATGATTTTGTGAGCTGCATGTGACTTTTTATTTGGAATATTATGTCGACTTCTTGATGAAAGTTGTAGAGAACTTCTTGAAGAGTAACATATAAAAATTTCAGAAGAAACGAACAATTATAGACCGGTGAAACTATTTTTCTTTGGAGAAGTCAGATCTGGAATCGAAATGCTGACCTAGTATGATTCTGTGAATTTTATAAAATTCTCCGGTTGAAATTTGATCTCGTGTTATGAATGAAAGTTTAAGATGACATGTTAAGAAGTAACATACTAAAAGTTTAGAGGAAATGGATGAGTTTAGGCTAGTGAAATGATTTTATCCGAATTGGTCAGATCTGGGAAATTTTGCCGAGGGTTAGAGACGGCTACGGTGAATATAGTTTTTAATATATTACAAATATGATTTCTAGTTCTGCATGAAACATTTACTTATGGACCCTGTCTATAATATATAAAAATTTCAGAATTTGTGGAGTTGATTGTGGATTTTTACCGAATTTGTGAATGAAACTGTGTATGGCAATATTCCAAAATTTTAAGGACTGTGATGCATGGATTGTACTGATTTGTGTGATGTTCTTTTGATATGGTGTTCTTCACAGAACACTTTCCTCTGGATCTTGTGTATAACATGTAAAATTTTTAGAATTTAATAAGGCTATTTACTAATTTTTCAAGAATTATGACCAAAGGAGTGCAATCTGTTTTTCATTCGAAATTTGCTGTATTTTCAAAAATAAATGAAATTGTTCATTGAGATAGAATGTCTTGAATGGTTGATTATGCTGCATATGTAGTGACATATGGCATGTTATATGACATCAAGCTGGTTGAGATTCTTGATATTGATACATCAAATACCATGTTGAAATTGAGATAATAACAAGACCGTCGGAGGTGTGAGCCGACGATGCCCCAGGAGTATTGGGATGCCCGGAGTGTGTGTGTGCCGGATGCTTGGAGGTGTGTGCCGGAGGTTCCTCGCGATGCCAGGTTGGATGCGAGCGATAAATTGAGGGATGCAAACACTGGTCCCTGGAAAGATAAAAATTAAGATTGTATCGTGCGCATGGATGTGTACATATGGCATGGGATGAACCTCATGGGAATGCAAGCATGAAGTGCATGGTGATATATGCATGACTATAAGGTAAGGTATGCTTGAATGCATGAATGATATTTTTTTTTATTTATGATACCTTGATTGTTCTGTTTGATGCACTGTATAGTTTGGCGGATCTTTACTACTGAGTAGTTGTACTCATCTCTTTTGGGGATTAACATTTTAGATTGGAAAGATGCCTCTTTCACCAGTTGTGCGTGGTAACTTCTATGGCATACCTACTGACGTTAAGGTGGAGTGCACCAAGCATTCCTGTATTAGTATACCTGGTCTAGAGTATGTCCGAGTTCGAGTATTGGTGATGTACGACGTGGGTTCAGTTGATGGCCCTATCATCCAAGAGTTTTTGTCCATTCACGTTCGACGCAATGGGGGTGATGCTAGGGATGGTACTGCCGCCCGATGCATCAGGTTGGGTGTGATGGCACGTTTGACTGGTGGGAGCTGATGTTTTCTTTTTGGGGATAGCCGACGCTTGTCGATGGAGGGATGCACATGTTTCATATAGGGTCGAGTTCTCTTTTGGGTATAGGCAAGTATAGTTAAAAATCTTGGCCTTTTTGTTGTTGTATCGACCCGAAATGTCCATCATAAAAATATAAATAAAAATGAATCGGCTTTGTCTTTTCTTCTGGTGTGTAGTTGGTGTGCATTGCATTATTGTTATTAGAGGGAAGGATGGTGAGACTCGTTTATGCTTCCGCTGATAAACTGCGCTGGGACCTTTAAAAAAAATAAAAATGGAAAAGTATTCTATTGATCAACTCCTATGAACATGGTTTCACTTAAATTTAAAAGTTACCTTATTGGTATGTAGTAGGATGAGTGACAAGTAATCTGTGGCAACCCTAAAGGATTGGGGGGCCGTCGAGGGGTGCCACAGCGCGACCTCGATCGGCCGTCGCCGAGGCTACACAACCCTTGCCTGAGGTCACGCGACCTCGCCGATGGTTGCGCGACCCCGAGCAGCTGTCGCCGAGGCCACGCGACCCTCGCCTGAGGTCATGGCGACTCAAATCTAACCCGTGAGGACCCAGATCTGGGCCACTGCAACTTGCCAAGGCGGCTGCTCGCCATGGTCGTTAAGTCGCCGGGACTCATGAAAGGTCACGCAACGCCACGACTCTCGGAGGTCGCTCGACTCTCCGATGATGATCCCCTAGGTTGTCGCAACCACGTCGACATTCCTCTAACCGTCGCCGGCCTCTCGCAATCAGGAAGAACCAAACCGGCCACTCTTGACGGAGAAGATGAACAGTGTCTCCTCACAAGGGCAAAAAACAAAAAAACAAAAAGTTCATAAGGACAATTTCAGAAAATATATATATATATATATGAACAAAGTGCTCGCGTAGGCAATGCCGAAAAAGCCAAAAGCCCAAGGTAGGTCCTCACCTGCCTTGGGCTTTCAGCCTTCACAAGGCTGGCATTCTCCAAATGGGGGTTAAATGCTTTTTGCCAAACGCAGCCACTATTTATCTTCGGCTTATGGTGAGCAGTCCTTGATGTGATCGAATGTTATAGATAGTATTGATTAGGTTGACGGAGAGATGGTATTGTTGGAGAAAACTTCTTTATTTGTTTTGAAGCTGACAAAACGTTTCCATCAGTCTAATCTGAAGACTTGCAGACTCTTTCGTCAAAGTCTGAAGACCGCCGGACCATCAGACTCAAGATTCAAAGTCTATCCTCATTAACAACTTCTAGACCGTCGAAGAAGACTTATCCATAATTGAGTATTTCTTTAAGGATTTGATTCTATCGACTAAAGAAGATCTCTCGGCTGGATATAGCATCTCAGAATCTATTATTCGTCTTGATTTTAATTCGGGTATTTAGATCCGGTGAATAGTGAAGCATACTTGGAAGGTTTTACTTATGGAAACCTAGATCCTGATTGTATGGGCGAGCAGGATTGGTGGGCTATCGTCATATTGCTTGAATAACTCGAGATCTCCCTAATTGATTTTGTCCAACAAGTAGATTGGAAGAACTCCTTTGGAAAGTGCCAACAGTTATGAAGGCATGGAGGAGTATATAAGGAAGACGCTCTAGTTATTCAAGTGTATGCGTGATAGATAAATTTCAAAGTCTGAAGCTCCTTGTTCTTTACCAATTCAATTGTTGAGCGTAAACCTATACTCAAAAGAGAGTTCATACATTTGTGAGACCTTGAGAAAGTGTAGCAGAGACTCTACACTGTGGAATCAAGGACATGATACTATAACGACTCTTTTGATTCATAGTGAAATCCAGCCGGTGGGCTGTTAGTGCGGGAGAGTGGACGTAGGCTTAGATTAAGCCGAACCACTATAAACCTTGTGTTCTTATTTGTGGCATCCCAAAAATAACTCACGGCCATGTGTTTTATAAGTAGGAGTTTATTGAATTATGATTTCAAGTTTTATGGCCATATGAAATCGTAATTTAGTATTTATATAAGTGGGGATTTAAGGTAAACTATTAAAAGTAAAATGGACTTATTTAAGAAAATTTTGGGCCATTAAAGCTTGGACTTTAGGCCCAAGTGTGTTGGCCTAAAGTGGGCCAAGAGGCCCGGCCCATAGAGCCCATTGAGCTGTCGGCGCATGGAGGGGGAAGGAGGAGCCGCATGGCTTCCTCCAAGTGTCTTCGGCAAAGGAGACACTTGTCTCCTTCTTAGGGACAAGTGTCCCCCATTCAAAATAAGAATGCATGCAATTTATATAGCAACCAAAAAGAAAGAGAGAGAGGGAAGAAAGAGAGAGAGGGAGTGGTTGGTCTAGGTGCCGAGAGAGAGGAGAGAAAGAGAGGAAGAGACGAAGAGAGAGAGGAAGGAGGAGCTTGCCCGTCGCCGCCCGCACGCCGTTCGTCCGTTGCCGGTGTGCCGTCCGTGTGCTCGTATTTGCTCAGTTTTACAGGCAAGTTGGGACTGATTTCCACCCCTTGCATGTGTGCCTTGCATGTGTAGTTGAATTTTGGATGTTTAGAGGTTAGAAATCGAAGTACATGAGGTTTGTTCTTGGAGATGCATGCTGTTTTCGTATGAACCGCCTGAACCAGAATCTTGTGAGAGCTTGCATGCATGTTTCGAGTTTTATTTTGACTTTGATTCCTTCATGAAAGTTGTAGAAAAAATCTTCAACTACAACATACTAAAATTTGGGACAAAGTGATGGAGATTTAATGGGTCAAACCCTCATCCTACGAAGACACTAGATCTGGAACGATTTCGCTGACCTTTCGGTGGATTTGTGGTTGCATGTCGATTTTTACTAAGAATATCTCTTCTAATTCTTCATAAAACTTGTAGAGAACATCCTAAAGACTAACATACTCAAATTTGAAGTAAAATGAGCAAGTGTAGCCTAGTGAATTGACTTACTCTTGAAGACGGTAAATCTGGAGACGCGGTACAAGACACCCGAGACTTCATGGACCTATATGATAACTATACTATGGAAATTTGACTTAGATCCCTTAATGAAAGTTGTAGGGACCTCTAGAAGTAAAACATATCCAAATTTCAGAGGAAACAAAGAAGAATAAAGGGGTGAAAACTCGGTATTTCGGAGATGACTACACTGGACGTTTCGGTGCGAGGACCAGAAGCTTCGTACGACTATAGAATATTATCTAAAACGAATCTGGCTTAGAAGTCTTCATGAAATATCTACTTTAGTGTCTTTGCTATAACCTGGTAAAATTTCATAATTTTCGGAGGTCGTTCGGGTATTTTAATCGAATTATTTCGGAAACTGTGCATTCTGTTTCTATCCGAAATTGCATGCTGTATTTGTGTGAAGTATATCTTTTGTGTGGAACTCTATTGGGCATGTGCTTTTCATGAAATTGTTATCTTATTGACTTGTCTATCGCATGCCTTGATTTCATGATTTTTTAGAAGCATATGGATATTTAATTTAAATGTTTTCTAAAATGGTACATGCTGGAATTTTGTAAACTTCGAAAAGGCATGAAATATGGACTATTTTAAATTGCATGGACTTCATGAATTGTATTGTTATGAGTGATTGTGCCTTGCTGCATGTATGATGATGATTTGAGGTGCATGTATGCATTCAAAGGATGAATATGATCTTGATTTGCCATCACATCACATGCCATGTTGAAAATTGAGCCATAATTGCGAATGTAAAATTGAAAATGAGATGTATGAGAATATGCATCGGGGTGATGAGAAGACTGTCGGAGGTGTGAGCCGACGATGCCCCAGGAGTGTCGGGATGCCCGGTAGTATACGGTACGTAATTCCAGGGGAGGCCTGGTGGTATGTCGGTATGTAATTCCAGAGGGTAGGGGAAACAATTTTCATGGCGAGCCTCGGAGATTTCATCGAGAGTTTCGAGATGCCCGATGGTATACGGTACGTAATTCCAGAGGAGGGGGGAATCATGGTGGTATGTCAGTACATAATTCCAGAAGCTCGGCAAGTATTGTGCCAAGGGATACCTCGCGATGCTAGTTGGGATACGAGATGCCCGGTTAGGGAGTGTAAATGCCGGAAGCCTCGGAGGTTTTTGCCCGAGGGGATGCCTCGTGATGCTAGTTGGGATACAAGATGCCCGGAGCGTGGGGGTGCCGGATGCCCGGCGGGAATTGTGCCGGAGGGTTCTCGCAATGCCAGGATTTGGCGCAAATGATGAATGTGGGGTGGGATGCAAACATTGGTTTCGGGAAAGAGAAATGTGGCGGTCCAATGTGAAAAGATGAAATTGAGAAATTGAAATTGAAATATGTATGATGATATGATGATGATGTTACATGCATGGATGCATGGTAATGATGATGGTACATGTGATATGATGATATGATGATGATGTTACATGCATGGATGCATGGTAATGATGATGGCACGTGTGATATGATGATGATATGTGCATGGATGCATGGTAATGATGATGGCACGTGTGATATGATGATGATGAGTGCATGGATGCATGGTAATGATGATGGCACGTGTGATATGATGATGATGAGTGCATGGATGCATGGTAATGATGATGGTACCTGTGACATGATGATGGTAAGTATATGACATGATGGTGATGACTATATGATGATGTATGTACACGAGGTATGATGACATGTGCATGATATCAAGGTAAATTGTGCATGGATGCTTTAATGTCATGTAATGCTATGATTGTGATGATTGTGGGGCATGATGCATTGAGTGGTTTATTAATCCTTTACTTGCTGAGTGGCTGTACTCACCCCTTTTGGGGACCAACATTTCAGATTAGTAGATGGTTTGAGTGGTTGGATATGACTGCAAGGAGAAGGATAGCAAATGAGGGAACTTTTGGACGCCAACACTAGTTGATGGACCTTAAGCATACGATTGTGGGAGGAGATGTCGGTCATCTTTTGAAGTATAGCCGAGTATAGAAGACTGCGGCATTTTGATGTACCAATTAATGATGTCCATCTAGTTTAAGTGAATAAAAGTGTACGGCTTTTACCTATAAATGTTTAGGTGGTGTGCATTGTTTTCTGAATACAGGGAAGGGAGTTGTTGGATGTGCTTCCGTATATAAATTGCGCAAGGGACCGATCTAAAAAAAAAAAAATGTAAACCCCCATGGTTGTATGGACCTGCTGCAATTGAAATGGTATCAGAGTGACATATTAATAAGAAAAGTGAAAGGAAAGCGAACTGTAGCGACCCTAACGGATCGGGGGCCATCGAGGGGTGCCACATTATTCTCTTGCCTAAACTCTTTTATTTTACTTGTAACTTTATTTAATTGTTAGAACCTCGTTTCTATTTTAAAATCTACTGTTAAACAAACTCAGGTTAAAAGTGAAGTTTTATACTATACTTCGCAAAATGTTGTTTTCGCACCTATTCACCCCCTCTAGGTGCTCGTACTAGCATTTACAATTGGTATCAGAGTCTGTGTACTCATTTAAATTGAAGTGTTTTTACTTCAGAGTTAACAATCCATGGCTAGTATGTTGGCTCCAAGTTTGGTTGAAGGGCAAAGCAACACCAGACTGCCTTACTTTGATGGGAAGGAATACAGTATATGGAAAAACAAGATGAAAGCATTCCTAAGATCGAAAGACCCTCTTGAATGGGATGTGGTAGATAAAGAAATCATTCCTAAACTACAACAGTCTTAGAAAGGGAAAAAGAAGCTATTGAGTCCAGCGAGATGACTCAAGAAGAGATAACCAAGATACAAGCTCTTGGTGCAAAAGCAATTTATTCTTTATATTGTGCATTTCCTACTGAATATAACAAAATATCTTCTTATGAAACAGCTAAAGAAGTCTAGGATATATTGCACATCACCTATGAAGGAACCGATCAAGTGAAAGAAACCGGAATCAATATTCTGCTCGATCAATATGAAGGATTCAAGATGAAACCAGGAGAATCTATTACTGACATGTTTAGTCATTTTACAGAAATCGTGAATGGTCTTGAGTATAAAGGTCAACCAATCTCTGGACCCATGAAGGTTAACAAGTTACTGCGTGGACTTTCTAAAGATTGGAATCACGTAAAGACCTCAATAAGGGAGACATAAAGAATCATACCACTCTCTGTTGACGGATTGGTTGGCACTCTTTAATTTTATGAAATGGAACAAATCAATGAAGATGAATATCCCAAAGGTAAAAAATCCATTGCATTAAAATCTAATGATGATTATGATGTTACAAATTCTGAAAATAATATGAACGATGAAGAGCTTGCTCTTATGATAAGAAGATTCAGAAAACTTAACAAAAAGAGAAGAAGATTCAATTGGAAGAAACAAAGTTCTCAAAAGTTTCAAAATAAATTAGCTGAGGACGATGAATCCAATAAAGATGCAATTTGTTTTGAATGTATGAAAATGGACGCATCGACCTAATTGTCCCTTATTGAAGAAAAAGAAAGGAAAAGCTGAGAAATACAGAAAAGCTCTCAAAGTAGAAACTTGGAGTGATACCGAATGTGAAGAGAGTGATGATGATTATGCTAATATTTGTCTAATGGCACAATTAGAATCAGATTCAGACTCTGAGACAGACTCAGACTCAGACAGTGAAATCAAGGTAAGTAATTTAAAACTTCCTACTAAAGTCTCTAAATATATTGATGAACTGTGTCTTAGTCTCAAAACCTCTCTCAAGAGGATTTCCAAACTAAAAAGGGAAAATTCTACAATGAAGTAACAGGAGATTGTTTGGAAAGAAAAAGTCGAAAATTTAGATAAAAGTGTTATTACTTTGAAAGAAAATGCAGGCTCTCTTTCAAAAGAAACTGCACTTTTGAAAAATAATATCTCAAGTATTTCAAAAAGGTTTTCTATAGGTTCTGAGAAATTAAAAAAGATTCTTTCAGCACAAAGACCTTACTTTAACAAATCAAGCTTGGGAATGACTGCTGAAACCATGCCTCTAATTGATTTTTCAAAAGTAAATGAAATAATTAAACAAAGATCTACAAAAGATTTTTATAGAAATCATTTTCAAAAAGTCTTTGTAAAACCCGTAAGTCGCAAAGTACTCTTAAATGTTCTAAGTGCAACAGCTTAGAACATTTTGAGAAAGAATGTCCTATGGTTTAGAAACCCGTTAAAAAGGTTTGGGCAAAGACTGTATATTGCACTAACTCCATTGGACCCAAGAAAGTATAGGTACCAAAGAAAGTTTGAGTTTCTTTTTTAAATGCAAGTCACTATCAAGAAAAAGGTTAAATGGTACTTAGATAGTGGATGCTCAAGACATATGACATAAGACTCAAGTTGTTTCATAAACTTTATACAAGTTAATGGTGGAAAAGTTTCTTTTGGCGAAAATAGCAAAGGCAGAATTGTGGGATATGAAACCGTAAAGATTGGAAGTCTCACAATCAGTAACATTTCCTTAGTGAAAGGACTCAACTATAACTTGCTAAGTATCAAGCAACTGTGCGACACAGGTTACAAAATCAACTTTAAAAAAGGAATATGTTTAGGAACCAATAAAGACTCCTCTTAGACATTCACGGGGCAAAGACATGGAAATATATATCTCTTGGATATCAAACCAGAAAAATCTCAATGTCTAATTTCAATTCAAAATGAAGCTAATCTCTGGCATAGAAAACTTGGTCACATCAACATGAAACAAATAGCTAAGATCTCTGCAAAGGACTACCCAACCTAACATACCAAAAATCTGAATTATGCACACCATGTGTATTGGGAAAAGATATTAGAAATTCTTTCAAACCAATAAATCAAGTTTCCACTAATCATGTGATGTAGCTCTTACATATGGATCTCTTTGGATCAACCAGAACAGAGAGCATTGGAGGTAAGAAATATTGCCTAGTAATAGTGGATGATTATTCACAATTTACTCGGGTATATTTCCTGGCAAGTAAGTCTGAAGCATTTTCTTATTTTATAAAATTTTCTAAAAAAGTTCAAAATGAGAAAATGTATGTTATTTCAAGTATATGGACAGACGATAGAGGTGAGTTTGAAAATCAAGACTTTGCTAAATTCTGTGATGAATCTGGCTTTCAGCATGTGTTCTCCTCACCATACACTCCAGAACAGAATGGAGTTGTGGAAAGGAAAAATAGATCGCTGCAATAAATGGCTAGAACACTTTAAATTGAAAGTAACATTTCTTCTTGTTTTTAGGCTAAAGTAGTGTCTACAGTATGTTATATTATTAATAAAGTCTTTTTAAGGCATATTTTGGAGAAAACTCCCTATGAGTTGTTCAAAGGAAATAAGCCAATTGTTTCCTATTTTAATGTGTTTGGATGCAAATGTTTTATATTGAAAAATGCAAATAATCGAATTGGTAAGTTTGAAGAAAATCATATGAAGGCATCTTCCTTGGATATTCAACCACTAGCAAAGCTTACAGAGTATACAACAAAAAGACTCAATCTACGGAGGAATCGATGAATGTTAAATTTCAAGATTTTATACAAAATCAATCGATTCAGACTCAACTTGAAGAATCTAAACTTGCTCCAGACTCTACAAAGTCAAAATCACCAGAAGTAGCTCAGACTTCAGAAGACCGGCAACGAACGATCGTTGAAGAATCAAATGAAGAAAATGATCAATAGTCTGACAAACCAACCAACAATTGGAAGCACAAGTCTAGTCATCCCATAGAACTCATTATTGGTGACATTGATTAAGGAATTCGTACAAGATCCAAATGGCGTGAAGAGTTTAGTGTTGTGACTCTTATTTCTGAAATAGAACTCAAGAGCATAGAAGAAGCTTTAACTGATGAAAGCTGGGTTGAAGTTATGCAAGAAGAACTTAGGCAATTCAATATCAATGATGTTTGGGAATTAACTCCTAAACCAAAAGGTAAATCTGTTATTGGAGCTAAATGGATTTTCAGGAACGAGATGAACGAGAAAGGACAAGTCATAAGGAACAAAGCAAAAATCGTGGCCAAATGATATACACAAGAAAAAGGGATAGACTATGATGAGACTTATGCACCAGTAGTGAGGTTAGAAGCAATTAGATTATTACTTGCTTTTGCTTGTCATAAGAATTTTAGGTTATTCCAAATGGACGTTAAAAGTACATTCCTAAATGGTTTTATCCAAGAGGAAGTCTATGTGGAACAACCTCCCGGTTTTGAAGACCCTAGGAAACTAGACTCTGTATTCAGATTGAAAAAAGCACTATATGGTTTAAAGCAAGCACCTCGAGCTTGGTATAACAGGTTAAGTAAGTTTTTAATCCAAAATGGCTTTGTTAAAAGTAAAGTGGACACTACATTGTTTATCAAAAGAGAAAGCAAAAACTTTTTACTTGTTCAAATTTATATTGATGATATTATTTTTGGATCACCTAACGAAAATCTGTGCAAGAAATTCTCTAAGACTATGCATGATGAGTTTGAAATGAGTATGATAGGTGAACTATCCTTTTTTCTCGGACTTCAAGTAAAACAATTGAAGGAATGAACTTTCATCCACCAAGAAAAATATGCTAAAGAACTTGTTAAAAAGTTCTACTTGGAGAATTGCAAAAAGACTGATATACCAATGTCAAGTTCCTTGAAGCTGGATAAAGATGAATGATGAAAGAAAGTTGACTAGAAGTTATACAGGAGTATCATTGGTTCATTTCTTTATCTTACTACTTTTAGACCTGACATTTTGTTTAGTGTTTGTATTTGTGCCAGATTTCAATCAGATCCCAAAGAATCTCAATTAAGCACTGCAAAATGCATCATCAAATACGTTGCAACAACCTCTAATTTGGGTCTCTGGTATCCTAAACAATGAGATTTTACCCTCCTTGGATATTCATATGCAGACCTAGCATAATGCAGAGTTGATAGAAAGAGCACATCGGACACTTGTCAATTACTTGGTAACAGGATAGTATCTTGGTTTTCAAGGAAGTAAAGTACTGTAGCTCTTTCAATAGCAGAAGCAGAGTATGTGGCTCCTGGAAGTTGTTATTCTCAAATCTTGTGGATAAAACAACAGCTAAGAGACTTTGGAATCGAAAACTCATGCATTGAGATCAAATGTGATAACACTAGCGTGATTAATCTCACCAAAAATCCAATTCTTCATTCAAGAGCAAAGCATATAGAGATTCGACATCATTTTATTAGAGATTATGTTCAAAATGGAGAAGTCTTAATTCAATTCATTGACTCAAAGAATCAACTAGCGGACATTTTTACAAAGCCTCTAGAGAAAAGTCAATTCGAGCTTATTCGATCTGGACTTAATATCTTAAAGTCTGAAGAAGTTTAGACTCAGGGATAAAAAGTCTAAAAATACTCAGACTCAGAAGATCAAGAATCGCGACTGTAAGTTATTTCGGTTTTAGAAATTTATCTCTCGGATAAAAACTTGAAAAGGTACGTTTGTCTATTAATCTGTAATTGATTGATGTTATCTTCCCCAGTTTTCGTTATTATTGCAATCATTCCTTTTCAAAAAAAAAAAAAGAAAAGAAAAAGAAGTTATCTTTTAAAAATGATAGTTATCTATTTTCAAAAAGGATGTTTTTTTTTTTTTGAAAAGGCATTTTCTATTTTTCCTTTTACGACGTTCCGTATGCTTCGCTTTGATTGCTTTATATATTGTTTGTTTTCTCTTGCTTTACTCACAAAACCCTAAGAAAGCACATAACTTCACCTTCTCTCTTTTACTCTCTTGTTTAATCCTCAAAGTTTTCATCTTTCTTGCGAAATGAGTTTGGAATCTCTCAAAGACTATGAGAATGTCTTTCCAAAGAAATTCTTCAAGGATTGCGAACAGGGGACCATAACATATGCGTGAGGGACCTACGCATTTTGACATTACCGAGGAAGAAGAATCTCCAAGACAGCAACAGAGTCCACAACATTCTCAACCGCGTCAATCTCCTCAAGCTAGACCTTAAGATATTGATCATCAAGCGAAGGAAGAAATCATTGAAGATGCAGAACCTGTAAGAACTCAAAAACCCACTTTTACCTTTAAGCTCTACTCTACCTTGAAGGAGGGAGGTACTCCCTTGAATTTTATTGATGAATTTTTGAAAGAGAAAGGGTATCGAAATGAAACCCACTTTTTGCGAACGATGGAACGATTGGGAGTTGCTCCTACGGGGTTGGCAGAAAGAGCATTTGCGAATATCCCAAGCGATCCATGTGTTGGAGGTCTTAGTCAGCCAGATGGAAATGATGATGACAAGATGTACACTCATTTTAAGCCTAGAATGGGTGTTGCGGCGAATATTCGAAACAAAATGACAGTTTTGTTTCGATCTGAGGAACACGAGCGACTTTATTCTAAGTTGCTGAAGCGACAGGTGATTAACCTAAGAAGTGTGAACTTTGATTTTCTTAATTCTCTGAATGTGAAGCTACGAGAGAAATTCACTCTACTTCAACTTGAACGATTTTGTTCTGAGATGACAGAGGCTCACCTAGAACTTACTACGTATTTCTATTCTAATCTAAGTTTCTTGGATGCAAAAATATTCTCTTTTAGTGTTCGAGACCAGGACTATGTAGTTGACATGGACACATTGGCTGATGTGATTAGAGTAGAAAGAGGGGCCTTCCAATCAATTAGTGTGTATGTTGGTCATACGACAGTAGAGCTTGTTCGGGATGGAATGACAGAAGGACGAATTTCATACTTGAGGATGAATGCCTCAAATATTTTGCTTCACAAGATCGTGATCAATTACCTTAGACCAAAATCGACTTCGAAGACTGACGTCTCCAAATCAGAAGCAAAGCTGATGTATGCTATCAACATTGGCAAAAAGTTCTCTCTGCCACACACTATCATGTTTCACGTGTATAGAACGATGTTGAAAGATAAGAGCCAACTTCCTTACTCAGCACTTGTTACAAAGTTATTCAGACATTTGAATATTCAGCCTCCCAAGATTCTGTGTGTTCATACTTGTGATCAAATGGTGGCGGGACTGAAAATGGTTTCCAAAATGCGTCTGAAGGAGCTGAACAAGGCTTTGGAACGATTTAAGGAGAAAACCCTTATCAAGACTCACCAAGTTTCTACGGCTGCAATACGGAAAGGGAAGGAGCCCATGAAAGCTCCATCCAAGAAAAGAAGAGCACTCATCTTGGAGGATGAGGAAGATGAGGAAAATGTCACCATTTCCGCTCTTGCATTAGAAACTTACATCGTTCTGTTCTAGAGACAGAGGAGAGAGAGGATCAAGACAGAGAAGAAACAGAGCAAAGGAGTGGAGAGAGAGAATCAGTGAGAAAATAAGTAGAGGAAGAAAGAACTGCTGAAGAAGAGAGCGGAGGAGAACAAGAAGAGACAGAGCATGAAGAGTATTTCTCTCCGCCTGAAGGCAATGAAACAGGGGGAGTTGCTAAGAAAAGAGGTACATCTTCAATTACTTTTACCAGTGAAGATGCTAGCCGTTCACCAGCAGATCCAGAAGATATTTATGCCTCTCAATTTCCTGAGGAAGGTCATGAGGTTTCATCGCCAAATCTGGGTGCTCATACTGAAATGCCATCATCTGCCAATACTCCTCAAACTGATCATGCAAAGGGAAGCACTCAAACCGACAATTCAGTAGACTTTCGAAGACTGTTTGATATTCTTATGGAGATGCGAGGCCAGATTTATACCCTAGGATGCGAAGTTCAGAACTTGCAAAATGCCGATCAAGCCTCTTCAGTTTCTTTGCATGATCAAATTCATGCCATTGCTCTTTAAGTTCAAACAAATGCCAAGGGTGAAGAAGTGGCTCAACTGAAGGAGGATTTGAAAAAGCTGGAAGGGATTATCCAATCAATGGGAGATTTCTAGCTTGTTTGCATTCCAAAACAATCCTAATTTTATTCTCTTTTCATCTCTACCTTTTTAATGTTGACAAAAAATGGGAGATGGTGCAGATTTGAAATTTGACTCTTGTTTGATGTGACCTTTTGACTTTTGATTGACTTTACTTTTGTTTGGTTATGGTTGTGACTAATTTGGATTTGGATTGTTTGATCGTTTAATGTTTGCAGTATCTTAAGCACTGATGGTATTCATGGCAAAGATAGTTGTTTTTTAACAGGACTAACTTATCTCCTATGGATGCAAATTTAATGCCATCTTTACTAAGCCAATTATCTTTTGTGAGATATCCATGTTTGCTTGAGTATTGTCTTGCAGGTCAAAAATGTCCAAATGTAGGAAAGTTTTGTCATCATAAAAAATGGGGAGATTGTTGGAGAAATTTTTTTTATTTGTTTTGAAGCTGACAAAACGTTTCCATCAGTCTAGTTTGAAGACTTGCAGACTCTTTCGTAAAAATCTAAAGACCGCCGGACCACCAGACTCAAGATTCAAAGTCTATCCTCATTGACAACTTCTAGACCGCCGAAGAAGACTTATCTAGAATTGAGTATTTCTTTAAGGATTTGATTCTATCGACTAAAGAAGATCTCTCGGCTAGATATAGCATCTTAGAATCTATTATTCATCTTGATTTTAATTCGGGTAATTTAGATCCAGTGGATGGCGAAGCATACTTGGAAGGTTTTACTTATGGAAACCTAGATCCTGATTGTATGGACAAGCAGGATTGGTGGGCTATCATCATATTTCTTAAATAACTCGAGATCTCCCTAATTGATTCTGTCCAACAAGTAGATTGAAAGAACTCCTTTGGAAAGTGCCAACGATTATGAAGGCATGGAGGAGTATATAAGAAAAATGCTCTAGTTATTCAAGTGTGTGCGTGATAGATAAATTTCAAAGTCTGAAGCTCCTTGTTCTTCGCCAATTTAATTGTTGAGCGTAAACCTATACTCAAAAGAGAGTTCATACATTTGTGAGACCTTGAGGAAGTGTAGCAGAGTCTTTACACTATGGAATCAAAGACGTGATACTGTAACGACACTTTTGATTCATAGTGAAATCCAGCCGGTGGACTGTCAGTGCGGGGGAGTGGACGTAGGCTTGGATTAAGCCGAATTACTATAAACCTTGTGTTCTTATTCTCTTCCTTAAACTCTTTTACTTTACTTGTAATTTTATTCAATTGTTAGAATCTCGTTTCTATTTTAAAGTCTACTGTTAAATAGACTCAGGTTAAAAGTGAAGTTTTATACTATACTTCGCAAAAAGTTATTTTCGCACCTATTCACCCCCTCTAGGTGCTCGTACTAACATTTACAGGTATTGATGGTATGGAATCGAGTGGATTGATTGGCCGATGATTTGATTTGAATTGAAGTGATTCGTTGAATATATGAATCGTATTGCCTTGAAGGAAGGAACTGAGGCAAAGGTAAGCCATCTGTTTAGGGGGTGAACTTGCTGAGACATTGTCTCACCTCATCGTGGGCTCAACTTTTCAAGTCCCTAGGGTGAAGATCCCGGAGCTTGAGGTGGAAGGGTCAGGAGCATAGATGGCTCAGAAGTTCTTTTCGAAGATAGACTTCCTGTACTTACCCTAGAGTTGGCCTCTGTCTATAAACCTTATTGTAGTTTTTAATAATATGTTGATTTGAAATTTATTGTCCTGCTTTTCTATCCCACATTTGTTATTGTTAGGGGATTAGTAATTCACTTCCGTGTATGCATTAAAATGAATAGGTCGGTGACGCATCCTGGGACGTCGCAATTTGATCAATCACTAAGGGATTGGCACACGTTCGAGGATCGGAGCGTGACATACAAAACATTTTTTTTGAAATAAAAGAGAAAGGTACTAAAAGGGCGTTAGAGGAATCTAGCTTAATCAAGTCCCCAAACTCATAAATTTCTGATTTGTAGGAATAAAGTAAATCTCAAATTACTTTACTTGGGCTTCTAATCAATCCACTGAAAATAGATTAGTGACGACTCCTAATTGAAAAATCATTTGCTTGTTACAAACTTAAACCTAAGTCGCGAATTGGTATGGGCTTGAAAGAGCCCGAGCTAAGTTTAGACTTCGTAATCCATTAGCTAAATACTAGGTGGTTCACCCGAAATTTTGGTTGCGATAGGAACAAAGACGATTAACTGAACTTTGAACCAAGACAGAGAGCTTTCATTTGTCACTTACAATTTGCAACTTTGCACGGTCGATGAAATGAAATGCTTGGAGTGCCACTAGAGAGATAGTAATGGTCGTTGCTACTGAACTCTATGAGCACGTCAAACGCTCGACGTGCTTCCTCAAACACCAATGTGCAGGTTCGACTTCCTCAACCCAAATACTGACGATGTCTCGCTACCAACCATCACCACCCTCACCCACCACCTGCTTTCGCTTCTCGCCTCCTTTTTTCTTTTGTTCTCGGTCTCTGCAAACTCAGAACCATCCAAAAGCCATAGCTTTCACATGCTTCCACATTATCTTAATATCTAATCAATCCCCCGCAAAAAAGGGTTCTTGCAGGTCGTGTTGGGTCTCTTCACCTTGCCACACTCAAGCGAGAGATTGAGAAAAAAGAGTAGAATACCGAAGCTGTGTTTCATTATTTGTGTTTGCCTTTTCGTCGAACAGTTCATGTGCACTCTCGCTCTCCACGCATATATTACACCCGCTACAAGTTCTCCACTCTCTCCCCCTCATTTCGCCTTCGCCTTCCTTTCCCTTCCTCCTACGAAGAATTAGTGGTCACGGCTGCTTGCGCTTTGCTGAGTGGCGTGGACAATGGCAGCAACATCGACGACAGCAACAGCCGCCGCGAGAGTCTGAGCTTCATGAGTTCCGCCAACATCGTCCGCAGTGGGGGCGGTAAGGACAAAGAGGAGGGCGAGTGCTCCCCAACGACGGAGACTGTCTGGAGCTGCGGAATCAAAGAGAGACAGAGAAGGGCCAATCGTGCGACTTGTTTTATGTAATTTTAGCATTTTGGGTTGGGAGGGATCCACAATAGACCCGCTATAATCCATATTCTTTCTAGGCTTTTCTTTTCGGACCCATTTATGACCCATATTCTCCATTTTATGTGACTCATATCTAACCCAATTCAACAAATTTGAGTTAAAATATGGGTTTGTGACTCATTGGCTTAAGGAGAATGTATCCCCCGATCTTTGGCATCCACAAAAAAGGGAACACAATTGTAGATCCAGCAAAATCGTGCTTGTTAAAAGATTGTAGTGAAAATCATTTCTTAACGTATCTTTCGTGCTGTTTAACTTGTTTGATTCTTGTATCGCCTTTCTTTGTCAAGGATGCTGCATGACTATTTACTTGCTCTGATATGAATTTGTGCGACACTCTTCATTTGAAAATAAGTAATTATCACATGGCAGTACAAATTGTTAGCCCTAGCTGGTTCAGACAATTTGGAACTTTGCTTTACCAAAAATCTACTTTTGCCTGTATAATTGGACGTATACTGCTGGGATTGAACTTCTTTTGAGGTGGTTACTAACTGGGCGGTTTACAGAGCCTAGGAATGGAGAATTCGATTTTTAAGAATTTCTTGTCTTCTTGTGATTTATTAAGTTTCAAAAGAGGCTTTGGTGCGCTCATGTTATCATCTGAATGGAAACTTGTCTATCAGAACGTAGACAATCAAGTAATCTTAATGATCGAAATGGAAATACTTGATCATCTCTTTGTTTTTTCCTGCCGAATATCCTGGTGACTTAGAAACTTCCACATATGTGCTAATGTGGGTTCATTACTGTGCTGAAAGAAAGGTTTTAAGTGCTGGGCTATAGAGTCTTCAGTTACAAGCTTCCCAAATGCCCATTTGCAAGTTCTACAGTGCATTAAGTGATTGATGCTAGACTTCATGATATCCAATATCAAAATATGCTCGTTCTGTCATTTAAAATTGCGGTATTATTTGACTAACATTGTAAAATTGTTTTCTATAAAGAATGATGTTTACACGTTTTGGTTGTATTATATTGTTCTAACTTGGTGTGCCAAAATTTGTTGCTTGATCTTTGACAAAGTACCAAGTTTAAACTTAAAGCGATATGGCGTTGATTATTTACCTCAATAAGATGCTGCTATGCTGGGCTGGCATATAAAAAGCAAACACCGAAAAAATGAAAAAAAAAAAAAAAAAAAAACTTCCCAATCCTATAACCCTTAAAAATCCTATATCTTGGTGTGATCATGACTGCAATTTGTTGGAAGCTTCTGAAGAGATGCTCCATCATGAATGTGTGAACTGGTTAATTTATTAATTTCGGTCAATTAGTTAACATTCAGAGGCTACACTTCCTGGACTAGCCCAATGCTCATCCCAAAGAGAAATTGGATAATGGTGGGAACTCTTGATGTGTTTTTCCTGTTGCTAGAAGCAGATCTAAATGTCTTGGGTGGTGGAATGCCTAATATTTGGATGTTGATGTGTCATCATGAAGTTTAGCTTGTTAGGATGGTGAGAGCCAGATTTGTTATTCTCTTTTTCCTTTTAAATAGACACCCGCTTTTTGTCTAGCTACCAAATCCAAATTCCAAAGTCTGGTCCAAATGCAGAACTTTAGTTGTAAAGGTATCTTAATGAAACGCAGCCTCATGGTGTTCGATCTTTGAGAGTAAAGGAAAAAAGAAGCTGTTAAATATTGCAGCACTCAGAAGCGAAACATCCATTATGCAGCATAGGAAAACCCTTGAGACTACACTGATGTGAGCGTATAGTATAAAAGTCACTGTGGTCTACATCTGCTTGTGCCGGCTTTGCTGATGACTATCTATTTTGAACTCTGTACATGTTCCATCTAATGCAATACTTTAAGAAATTTATGATTGTGACCTCCAAGTAGCCAGATTTATGGTGAAAAGATGGTTTCTGAAGCCCTCTCCTTCTTTCTTTGATTTCTCTGGAAAGGCATATCAAATTATTACAGTGGCTAGTCAAAGTTCTTCGTGAGCCTTGCAGAGGCCTCGTCCCTTCATCCATTAAAGACCTTGCAAAGCCTGATAATCCCTACAACAGAAAATGGAAGAGCTTACTAGCTCACAGTAATTTCGGCTCCAAGAATCATGGCAATGCTTTCAGAAACAGTGGCAGGATGGGATACAGAAAAGACCAGTTAACTCTATTCAGAGAATTGCCTAGTACAAATTGTAGTAACACAAAATTTCAACACAATGTCTACATTGCTGTCTTGCGTTCTTCCACCAATATATCCACAAAGGAGAATACCGGAGGGCGTTGGGGCATCAACACGGCCTCCGTGGCAGAATCTTTGCTGTTTCCTATCTCCAACTGACCTACAAGCCAGGGCAACTCTGACGCCTAATATGTCTGCATTGGCAATTCACCATGAAGACAGGTACAAGAGAATAGGTTGATTCGCCAAATAGAGCTTATATTGGAGGTTTAATAATGTAAAGAGATTGAGAAACACCAAGAAGCCAATTTGTACTCTGTTTTGATAAAAAAAAAAAAAAAAAAAAAAAAAAAAAAAAAAAAAAAAAAAAGGTACTCTGCATTCGGGGTGTTAGTCACTTGCTTTGGGGGCATCTTCGAGATGGTATGCATCTGCAGATGGAAAATTTTGTTTCTTTTTTGTTAACCTGATCACCACCTCGCTTCTTGCGTTAAGTTTTTCGCTTTTTGCCACCTTCTGCATCTCATATCTCATCCTATTTGAAGATGTCTTTTTTGATATTTTGTTGCCATTGTGCTTCTCGATTTTGTGTAAACAGATCTTCGCATCTCTCTTATATCCGTGTCCTTCATATCTCATCCTACATAAAATTGCCCTTCTAGTTACTTTGATCCGCTACTTGCCAGCATCTAAATGGCCTGTTCTATGCTTAAAGGACCTTGGTGATCTGTGAACTAATGAAGATTTTGCTGGAAGAGCTACATGCCTCATACTACTTGTGGCAATTCAGCATTTTGTTCCATAAAAACATCGATGAGTTTTACTTATGGATCAACGTTTGGGAGTCATGGGCATTATTGGGCAGTTTTATACAACTTATATGTAAACGAACAAATGGCATAATAAGTTTTCATGAACACTATTAGGGGGGATTGACATATAGGTTCCCTTGGAAGTAGACTATTCAAGGAATGTGAATGTCATTAGTAGAATTGTCATATTTAGTGAGAAATTGTGACATCCCGATTTTCCAATTCTATTTTCAATAAATTGAGACGGACATTTCGTTGGCCCGCATATAGTTCTTTTCCTTGAGTTGGCCACTCATGTGGAAACTAGTTTATCGGGTGAAGCTGTTAAGAGTTTATAATGCATCAGACTCGAGAATTTGACCAGGAAGCGACTTTTCGATCGAGCTAGTCTACAAGGGTCATTACGACACAATTAAAATCGATGAAAGATCGGATATAGGTCAACTCGATAAAGGCATGTGATTAGGTGTGGGTGATTCCACCAGATCGCACAATTCTTGTCGATCGGCACTAGACCAAATTTTCTATCGATTGGGTACCCTGTGTTCGTATTTGAAACCTTGAGATTACCCCGACAACCGAAGGTCACCAATGTTTCAAAGATGTACATTGTGGCTTGAGATGATCAACCACAGGTCAAATGCATGAAAATTTCTAAAGGCTACCCGGTAGGTTGGGCCACGCTAGTATTGTGCCAAAGTGAAATTAACCGTGGAATTGAGATCAAATTCAAAAATTGGAAGTCTAGGTGTGTCACAAATCATTTTAGGAATATTAACTAATCTTCGGAAGATTTTTCATGTAAGCCGAGTTTTTCAGCAAAATAATCAGAGAATGGCTAATTTTGCTCAAGAAATTAGTAGGCCCGCTTTTGGTCATACTTTTGGGACTTAAGTTGGTTCTATGGACAAGTGAAGATGTGAATTAAAGTGTGGTGATATTGAATTAACTTTATGGGCTTCAATTTGATTCAATTGGAAGAGAATCAAGTGGAATTGAAGAATTGGTTGTACAAGATTTTATGCCCCGGCGGAAAATGAAATTGGACCTATTGAAGATAGTTGTAGAGGATTTGAATTTTAGTGGAAGATGACATCACCCTATGTCATGGTGGTTGGCCAAATTGAAGAAGAATTTGACAAGTGGAAGGGGGAGATTGAACCAACTTCTTCTTCAACCTTGGGAAAGAGAGAGAGAGAGAGAGAGGGAAGGAAGGGAGTTGCTCGAGCGACGGACTAGCCAGCCGACCGGATGCCGCCCCTTCGCCGCTCGATGCCGCCAGCTTCGCCGGAGAAGCTCGCCGCTGCCGTCGTCCGTGCGCGTCGCCCGTGCACCGTGGCCGCTCGTCGTCGCACCATCTCCGCCGCCTCCACCCTTTGTCCGCGCGGCCCCGAGCTCCTGCCCCTCCGTAAAGCTGCTGCCGCCGCCGCCGAAGGGTCGCCGGAGCTGCCGCCTTGCCCGCCCGAGTTGCCGACGCCCTTCTCTGCCGTTCCCCACGCCCGAACCGCCGTCGATCAACCTCCATCCAGCCGCAACCAGAAGTTGGAAAATGGGTTTCTCAGCCCCTTCTTGGCTTGTTTTGGCCGCCTTCCCGAGCTCGGATGCTCGGCCCGCCTTGAGGAAAGTCGATCCTCGCGTCATCCTCGTCGTTTTGGTACGCTCGACTTGCTTATCCGGTGAGTTTAACTCACTAAACCTTGATTAGACGGTTAATGATGCCCTAAGTGTGCTTAGCCTAAGTTAAGTAAGCTTAGGTGGTTAAATTAGTTTATTTGGTTGATGATTAGATTATGGTGTTTAATTAAGTTAAAGTGTGTTTAGTTTAAAGTTAAGTATGTTTATTTTTAATATAAAGCCTTGATGTGACATAATAGGGTTTTAATTTTGAATTATTTAATTGCTTCGAAATTCTGGAAATTTATAATATTATATTAATTCCGAAATTATTAAAATATCATTATTAAAAAAAACGGAAAAATTATTTTTGATCCCGGTTGCTCGAATTTTCGTGCCGATCGCTTCTTGTGTAGTTGGATTTTGAAATTGATGACTGGATATTATAAATTGTGTGTGGATTGTGAAAAATATGAATATTATTATTTAATTATTTTCAGAATAAATTTAATTATTTAATAAATTTCGAAAATTTTGTCGGTACCTTAAACTCTCGAATTTCGTGTCGATCGGCTTGCTGTGCATTTAGAATTTGATATTGATGATTGGTTGTGGCAAATTGAGTGTGATTGCAATATATAGGGACTCTTTATAAAATCCTAAGTGTGGAAATGAATGGGCGATTGGCCGTGATATGCCAACTGATAAAGGTCGCGCCCAATGGGGCCGTGATATGCCACCTATTAGAGGTCGTGCCCAGTGAGGCCGTGATATGCCACCTATTAGAGGTCGCGCCCAGTGGGGCCATGATATGCCACCTGATAAAGGTCGCACCCAGTGGGGCCATGATATGCCACCTATCAGAGGTCGCGCCCAGTGGGGCCGTGATATGCCACTTGATAAAGGTTGCGCCTAGTGGGGCCGTGATATGCCACCTATTAGAGGTCGCGCCCAGTAGGGTCGTGATATGCCACCTGATAAAGGTCACGCCCAGTGGGGCCGTGATATGCCACCTGATAGAGGTTGCGCGTAGTGGGGCCGTGATAGGCCACCTATTAGAGGTCACGCCCAATCGGGCCGTAATCTACCACCTTTTTAAAGGTCGTGCCGAGTGAGGACATGATGCCACTAATTCTAATTTTGCCGAGTAGGGCTGTGATTGAGAGCAATGACTGATTTGCGAGAATGACATGTAATCGACTGAGTCGATTGATCGCTGAGACGATCCAAGTAGTTGAATTGTTATGATGATGTGATTGTGACGTAGTTGTTTGGTTATCATGATTGCACGTGGTTGGTTTATATAAATTGTGCTAACCTGCAGATAAAGGCTGAGGCGAGGTAAGTCTTCTGTGTGATGTGGCTAGGCCACCTGAGGCGTATTTTCTTTCTAATAGGGGTTTAGGGCATTGAACTTGCTGAGACATCGTCTCATCCCGATTGTGGGATTAAAATTTCAGGTCCCCGGTGGACGGAGCGGCCAGATAGCTTTGGTTGGCCTTGAGGAGTTGCAGAGGTGAAGTCATAAGGATTGGAGAGCGTTTCCGACTTGTAGGTCGTAGGACAGTTCATTTTTTTTTAGCCGGTCTTTGGTAGACTTTTGGCTGTAGGCATTCGTCTGTAACTCCGTTGGTTTGTGTAAGTGATTGGTTGTGAAATTGTTTCCTGCTTTTCTATCCCATATTTTATTGTCAGGGGTTTTAAAATACGTTCCACTTGTGCAATAATAAATCAATGGGGTCGGCGACACTACCTGTGAATGTCGCATTTGATCGACCGTAGTGGGATATACTCGCGCTCGGGCTTCAGGGCGTGACATCCCCGTTTAAGTGGTATCAGAGCATGGTATGTGTATGGAGTGATAAGGTGCGATGAGTCATGGGATAGTTAGTAGGAAAAGCTTTTAATTTGTTGATGCATGTGGTTGATAGTTGCTTGGTAGCTTGTTTGTGGGGTCACTCAAATTCTAACCTGATGTTGGAATCGAAAAACAGGTGTCTATAAAGAACCTGTAGGATGAGTGACCAGGAGTGGAGAACTCCTTGGAAGAGGTCGATAGGACCTGTATCTCGGGGTAGGATGCTAACAAGAGTCGGTACCCGAGGTACGGCATAGGCTTAGACCAGCGCGAGTGTGAGAGTACCACCGTAAGTTGGTATTGTGAGTGTAGCAGCTCCGAATGATCCTAGGTTCATCGGGATTGTTTAGGCACCAAAGTCTTTGGGAAGTATTTTGGGTTCATAAGCTCAGGATCGAGCCGCCGTTGTTGCCGTTGTTTCTACCACTGCCAGTGTTGTGACCGCCGTTGTTGTTGCCATGCCTATTGAGGCCCGATCTAGAGTTGTGATCGAGGATTAAGTCGCCGTATCTGAGTCAAAGTTCAATTTAAGCAGATATGGAAATCGATTGGAGGAAATGCCGATGTCAGAAGAAAGGTGCCCTATTTCACCCAACCAGAAGAGTAGAATTTGAAAGTTAGTGCTCAACTCGATCGATGTGTGTTGTGTCTGTAAGAAAAGACGAGGATTTGTTCTATGCTGTAAGAGAGAAATGACTTGTTGCAAGTGTCGCCAGTAAGGTCATTTAATCAAAGATTGCCCGTATAGGCAGATGGAGTCATAGCTGTTTCTATCACTGTTGTTGATAAAATAGAACAGAGGAAACATGCTCAGGATGTTCAATGGGTTACTTAGAACAGACCCCAGTGCAAAGAAGGGTGCATGATATTCCTTGATAGGAGGTAAATGACTCCCTGATTGTGTGCCGAGTCAATGGAAATGAGGCATGAGTCAGCCTAGTGTCAGAGTAAAAAAAAAAGGAGCATGATTTGAATATGGCCAGCACAGCCGTCATGTTGAGAGCTAACTGTGAAAGTTCAGGTGAGTGTAAGCACTGTTACTGCAGATTGGACGCCGCTAGGATGGCTAGAGGAGCATGAAGGGATCGACCATGCATCAATCAGAAGAAGAATGTTTTTGAGATGTTATCAGAGTAGTGCAGCAGAATTTTCAGTGAAGGTTATAGGATTTTCATTGTGGTAATAAAGTGATAGAAAAATGAGTCTCTGACTATAGTTGTACTTGAAGGGTTGCTTAAGTATGACTTGGAAGTCATTTATGAAAAGGTTTGGCTCGAGGAGCTTTCTACTGTTATGAATCGTGGCAGTGATATAATTCAGTTTGTTCAGTTAACGTGCGAAAGTTTTGAATCACTGAAAGTCGAAGAGGAACTTCAATCCTTGTTATTCGTCATTGAAGATGACCTAGTTCAGGTTGTTGGTTGTCGGATCTACTTGGCAACTGTAATGAATGCGTCAATTGAGGAGCTGAATATGGAGAACATAATCGTGGTACATGAGTTTTCTAAGGTAATCTCTGGAGAATTGCCAGGTTTGTTGTCAGGAAGGGAAATAGAATCATGATTGAATTAGCATCCGGAACAGAGCCAGTCCTTAAGGCTCCTTATTGAATGGTGTTACCTGAGTTAAAGGAACTGAAGGTGCATATGCAAGATTTGCTGAATAGAGGATTCACGTGTTCCAGTGTATCACCTTAGGGAGCACCTATTCTATTCGTGAAGAAGAAAGTTGGTTCGTTGTGTTTGTACATCAATGTCCCTCAAAGTTGATTGGAGGTCAGGGTATCATCAGTTGAGGATCAGGAAGAAAGACATACTGAAGTTAGCATCTTGCGCTCGATACGACAGTTATGAGTTCATTGTAATATCGAGTGGTTTGATGGACACCATAGCTATTTGTTTGGGTTTAATGAGCATAATGTTTAAGGGTACTTGAATCAGTTATGATCGTGTTCATTGAAATTATCCTGGTGTGTTCAAAGAGTGCCGAGGAGCACGAGAGACATTAGAAGATGATACTTCAGACCTTGGGGACTCTTCAATTTCATGCTAAGTTTAGCAAGTGTGAGTTTTGGATGACTCGTGTTGCGCTCCTAGGTCACGTGATTTCAGGCGAAGAAATCTCCGTATACCCCGTCCAAGATTGAAGCAGTTAGCAGCTAGCCGAGATTGACTATAGTGATAGAGATAAGAATTTTCTGAGGATTAACAGGATATTTCAGACCGTTCGTAGAAGGGTTTTCAGTGTTAGCGTTACTGTTGGCAAGACTACTGAGGAAGTAAGAAAAGTTAGTGTGGACAAGTAAGTGCGAGTGTAGTTTTCAAGAGCTTAAGTAAGAGCTAACTACCGCACCTGTGCTAACTGTTCCATCTGGTCCAGGAGGGTTGAGATCTACAATGATGCGTCGTTTAAAGGATTGGGTTAGGTGTTGATACAGCATGATAGAGTTGTTGCATATGTGTCCCGTCAGTTGAGACCTTAGGAGTGCAATATGAGACAGCATCGCTGGATGGAACTCCTAAGGATTATGACTGATATTTTGTATCACTCTGGAAGGGTGAGCAAAGTTGTAGATGCACTGAGTCGAGAGTCATCAGTTGCATAGTTGGTACTCGAGGATTGGATCTTACTCGAGGAAGATCGAAATTCGGTTTTCAAATCTATAGTAGGCCACCTTTTGAATCTTATGACTACCCTTAGAATTGAGCTGAGAGTTCAAATCAGAATCAAATCGCTTCAGTGGACAGATTCAGAAATTCAGAAGATTCTATAAGAGAATGCAGACGAGAGAAAGGTTATTTTCAGATTTCTGAAGATAGGATGCTAGGGTTTTGAGGATGATTGTGTGTAATTGACGATACATAGATTAAAGAAGAGATCTTATGGGAAGCTCATCATAGCAACTTTAGCATTGTCCAGACAGTAAGAAGATGAGTCAAAATCTACATCATTGGGATTGGCAGATCGGTATGAAGATAGATATCGCCGATCAAGTTGTTAGTGTTGGAGATATCAGTAAGTGAGAATTTGGTAATGTAAGCTAGGAAAGCTTTTTCAAGTACTGGAGAGAGTTCTGTGTGGGAATGGAAGTATAGCATGATGGAATGTTATGACAGGCTTATTAAGGAGTCGGGAAGAGTATTGATTCCTTGTGGGGTTGTGGTTGACAGATGAACAGAGTCAGCTCGCCTTAGTGCAGCACGAAAAGATCTCAATCAGAAAGGTATACCAAAGTGTGTGTATATCATATAAATCATCTGCATGGAGTGCCGAAGATGAATTTTATTCAAATCTAGATCAGATGTTCCAAGTTTGCAAAGCTTTCAGATAGTTCTTTCTTAAGCAGTGTATAGCAGAGAGTGCAGAATTTCAATTGCTGAGATAAAGTCAGGGAAAGAAAGATCACACGTCAGGGTCAGTACTGTAGTCAGTGATTGCAGTTGCCGAGTTATATCAGATCTTGACCAGAGGTTTCCAGTTTCAGCAGATCAGTCAGATAGTTTCATTTTAATTAGTGCAGAGCAGAGCGTACAGGATTTTAGTTGGTTGAGATGAGATCAGAGATCAGAAAATCGTAGGTTCAGAGTTGGTTCAGAAATCAGTGATTCAGTTGTAGTTATTAGAGACAGTTTAAAGACTGCTCAGAATTGCTAGTTTAGCTTCGTAGATTTTGTGTTGAAGACCCTTGGAATTTTAAGTGGGCAAGTGTTTAAGTGGGCAAGTGTTTAGTATTTTACATCCGAAGTGGTTTGGGCAAGATAGCAATGATCTAACAGCATTGGTACAAAAGGAGCAACCTGAGAAAGAGAATATTATATGAGACGATTGTACCTCCACCTTTTTGTTTAAGAATTGGTAAAGATTTAAATTTCGAGGACGGAATTTTTATAAGAGGGGAAGAGTTGTGACATCTCGATTTTCCAATTCTATTTTCAATAAATTGAGACGGGCATTTCATTGGCACGCATATAGTTATTTTCCTTGAGTTGGCCACTCATGTGGAAACTAGTCTATCGGGTGAAGCTGTTAAGAGTTTCTAATGCATCAGACTCGAGAATTTTACCAGGAAGCGACCTTTCGATCGAGCTAGTCTGCAAGGGTCATTACGGCACAATCAAAATCGATGAAAGATCGGACATAGGTCGACTCGACAGAGGCGTGTGATTAGGTGTGGGTGATTCCACCAGATCGCACAATTCTTGTCGATCGGCACTAGACCGAATTTTCTATCGATTGAGTACCCTGTGTTCGTATTTGAAACCTTGAGATTACCCCGACAACCGAAGGTCGCCAATGTTTCAAAGATGTACATTGTGGCTTGAGACGATCAACCACAGGTCAAATGCATGAAAATTTCTAAAGGCTACCTGGTAAGTTGGGCCGCGCTAGTATCGTGCCAAAGTGAAATTAACCGTGGAATTGAGATCAAATTTAGAAATTGGAAGTCTAGGTGTGTCACAAATCATTTTAGGAATATTAACTAATCTTCGGAAGATTTTTCATGTAAACCGAGTTTTTCAGCAAAATAATCAGAGAATGGCTAATTTGGCTCAAGAAATTAGTAGGCCCGCTTTTGGTCGTACTTTTGGGACTTAAGTTGGTTCTATGGACAAGTGAAGATGTGAATTAAAGTGTGGTGATATTGAATTAACTTTATGGGCTTCAATTTGATTCAATTGGAAGAGAATCAAGTGGAACTGAAGAATTGGTTGTACAAGATTTTATGCCCCGGTGGAAAATGAAATTGGACCTATTGAAGATAGTTGTAGAGGATCTGAACTTTAGTAGAAGATGACATCACCCTATGTCATGGTGGTTGGCCAAATTGAGGAAGAATTTGACAAGTGGAGGGGGGAGATTGAACCAACTTCTTCTTCAACCTTAGGAAGAGAGAGAGAGAGAGAGGGGAAGGAAGGGAGCTGCTCGTGCGACGGACCAGCCAGCCGACCGAATGCCGCCCCTTCGCCGCTCAATGCCGCCAGCTTCGCCGGAGAAGCTCGTCGCTGCCGTCGTCCGTGCGCGTTGCCCGCGCACCGTGGCCGCTCGTCGTCGCACCATCTCCGCCGCCTCCACCCTTTGTCCGCACGGCCCCGAGCTCCTGCCCCTCCGTCAAGCTGCTGCCGCCACCGCCGAAGGGTCGCCGAGCTGCCGCCTTGCCCGCCCGAGCTGCCGACGCCCTTCTCCGCCATTCCCCACGCCCGAACCGCCGCCTATCAGCCGCAACCAGAAGCTGGAAAAATGGGTTTCTCAGCCCCTTCTTGGCTTGTTTTGGCCGCCTTCCCGAGCTCGGATGCTCGGCTCGCCTTGAGGAAAGTCGATCCTCGCGTCGTCCTCGTCATTTTGGTCTGCTCGGCTTGCTAATCCGGTGAGTTTAACTCACTAAACCTTGATTAGACGGTTAATGATGCCCTAAGTGTGCTTAGCCTAAGTTAAGTAAGCTTAGGTGGTTAAATTAGTTTATTTGGTTGATGATTAGATTATGGTGTTTAATTAAGTTAAAGTGTGTTTAGTTTAAAGTTAAGTATGTTTATTTTTAATATAAAGCCTTGATGTGACATAATAGGGTTTTAATGTTGAATTATTTAATTGCTTGAAATTCTGGAAATTTATAATATTATATTAATTCCGAAATTATTAAAATATCATTATTAAAAAAACGGAAAAATTATTTTTGATCCCTGGTTGCTCGGAATTTCGTGCCGATCGCTCTTTGTGTAGTTGGATTTTGAAATTGATGATTGGATTTATAAATTGAGTGTGGATCGTGAAAAATATGAATATTATTATTTAGTTATTTTCGGTATAAATTTAATTATTTAATAAATTTCGAAAATTTTGTCAGTACCCTAAACTCTCAGAATTTCGTGCCGATCGCTGCTGTGCATTTAGAATTTGATATTGATGATTGGTTGTGGCAAATTGAGTATGATTGCAATATATAGGGACTCTTTATAAAATCCTAAGTGTGGAAATGAATGGGCGATTGGCCGTGATATGCCACCTGATAAAGGTCGCACCCAATGGGGCCGTGATATGCCACCTATTAGAGGTCGTGCCCAGTGAGGCCGTGATATGCCACCTATTAGAGGTCGCGCCCGGTGGGGCCATGATATGCCACCCGATAAAGGTCGCACCGGTGGGGCCATGATATGCCACCTATCGAGGTCGCGCCCGGTGGGGCCGTGATATGCCACTTGATAAAGGTTGCGCCTAGTGGGGCCGTGATATGCCACCTATTAGAGGTCGCGCCCAGTGGGGCCGTGATATACCACCTATTAGAGGTCGCGCGCAACCGGGCCGTAATCTACCACTTTTTTAAAGGTCGTGCCGAGTGGGGCCGTGATGCCACTAATTCTAATTTTGCCGAGTAGGGCCGTGATTGAGAGCAATGACTGATTTACTAGAATGACATGTAATCGACTGAGTCGATTGATCGCTGAGACGATCCAAGTAGTTGAATTGTTCTGATGATGTGATTGTGCCGCAGTTGTTTAGTTATCATGATTGCACGTGGTTGGTTTATATAAATTGTGCTAACCTGCAGATAAAGGCTGAGGCGAGGTAAGTCTTATGTGTGATGTGGCTAGGCCACCCGAGGCGTATTTTCTTTCTAATAGGGGTTTAGGGGTTGAACTTGCGAGACATCGTCTCATCCGGTTGTGGGATTAAAATTTCAGGTCCCCGGTGGACGGAGCGGCCAGATAGCTTTGGTTGGCCTTGAGGAGTTGCAGAGGTGAAGTCATAAGGATTGGAGAGCGTGTCCGACTTGTAGGTCGTAGGACAGTTCATTTTTTTTTAGCCGGTCTTTGGTAGACTTTTGGCTGTAGGCATTCGTCTGTAACTCCGTTGGTTTGTGTAAGTGATTGGTTGTGAAATTGTTTCCTGCTTTTCTATCCCGTATTTTATTGTCAGGGGTTTTATAATACGTTCCGCTTGTGCAATAATAAATCAATGGGGTCAGCAACACTACCTGGGAATGTCGCATTTGATCGACCGTAGTGGGATGTGCTCGCGCTCGGGGTTCGGGGCGTGACAGAAATATTATCCTAAAATTGGATCTTGCACACCATGTTAATTACTTTCATTTTTTACTCAGAATCTGTCAACTTTCGACCAACCAAAAAAAAAAAAAAAACTGTCAACTTTCGAAATCGTAATAAACCCAATTGTAAGAATATTTAAAAAGAACTCTAGAGTCATGGTGTGATATTTGTGCTATACATTTTGTGAATGAATAATATCATTAAAAATTCTAAACCAATACCCTTATAATGTATATACCCTAAAATTGATCTAAATTTGTCTCTCATGAGCTATTTAATAACACTAATTTTTATTTCCTGAAAAATCCAAAAATTTGGAAACTCATGACACATTTACTTCAAATCAACCCTTCATTAGTAGTTTGGAATCTAATGTGGAGGGTAAAATTGGATCAGAAGTACCGATTTGAGATTTTTAATGAGACGAATATTAATTTGGATAATTGTGTTATGGGGTATTTGTTTGTGATTTTTTGACATGAAATTAAATTTGAAGCATCTATGCCATAAATTATTAGTTTCAAATTTCTAATGATATTAATCCTTTCTTAAACTGCTAATAGCTTCAATTGACAGATTCATTTTTTTTGTTTTGTTAGTCATCCTCTAACTCTCAACTCATTTCCAGATTTTTTTCATGTCTCTTTGGAGTTGAAACTAGTCATCCCTAACACAACTCCTTTGAAAAGGTGGAGATTTGAATCGTTCACCTCCTCCTTGGTCACTGAGTGCTCCAGTGGCTACATATTCATAATAAAATTGGCTCAACTGAGAATCTATAGTCACTCCATACATAGACAGTAAAATCAACATTTTTTGGGCCGAGTAAACAATTTTCCTTCTTTCTGCAAAACTCATTGGTCCTTGTATACCTGGTGGTAGCTAGAACCCTACTATTAGGCATGCTAACATAATTGTGGTTTTTCACTCACCCTGACTCACCCTAAACATGAGAGGCTACTATACTTACCTATCCAGTGGTAGCTAGAACCAAAGTCTTGACGTGATATCTACATTCATCACCATGAGTCCCATAATTTTTTATCTATCTTTGTCTTCCAACAAAGAAGAAATACGGAGGACAGCATAGGATTTCCTACCTAGGTGGTTCTCTCACCTGTTTCCTCCTTGAGCCTTTTAAGGGCATGCTCAGGTCCACCTCATAGTATATATCCAAACAATGCAAACCCCAAATTGCCCGGGTAGAGCCATCATTTTTCCTTTCATAGCCCAGACCTTCATCCCGATTTTTACTTCGCCATTCAACCACAGTTCGATAGCCGCCAACAAGAGTCCTGTTGTTCTAGTTTCGAAGGTATGCTCTACACTCTTTTGACTTGTTTTGATGCGCATCGTGAGGTTAATTCGACAGATGCAGAGCAGCTCCGTTCATGTCCAGGCACCCAGAAACTGACTCTACATGGACTGTGTCATCTCCGAAGATGTGTCGGATTAGTGATGAGTGTCGAATTCTCGATTTTGAGGGTTGGGTCTGGATCGAAACGCGTTGGCGATTTTTGTATGGTGGAAAAGAACTGTTCTTTATTGATTTCTGCAGTGTTGGGAGCTGGAATATGGAGACGAGTCCAGCCGGCGAAGAACCCACCTCGTGGGACGAACTGTACAACATCAATTTGATGCCCTTGGAGTTGTTCCTCAAGTTTCGGAAAGAAATTCAGGGAATCCAAGTCGGTGTTAATCTAAAGGTGTTTCTTCTTACGTGCCTAAATTTTGCTTGCCTGTGTGTTGCCACATATTTGAAGTTTGGTCTCTAGCAAAATGATTGGCCGGGGTGAATGAAAAAGGGTGATCTAGTGGCTCAATTTTGTTGAGAGAGCTGTGGATAGATGACCAAACCACTCTCGACAAAGGATTGGAAGGAATGAATGAAATGTTTTGTTTTGAGGTCATCTGCATATGGTATCTGAAGCTTGGGTCAATTTTAATGTGAATAACTTGTTTGCTCTTAATTTAATTATTATGTTGCTGACTTGGATTGGATATGCATATTGGATGTGGTTCCTGTCTAATTTGATATGGCATACTTGTTCTTTGGTCTTGAAGACAAGTGCTGGATATTTCAGTGTGCAAATAGCACAACTTCACTGTTTGTATATGTCAGAGATTGTGGCACTGGCTGCCTAAATTACTGACTACTCTTCTTACATGCATGTGGGGGAGAATTTAAAATGCTAAAGGATTTTTAGTGATGCTTCTGTCTTGTTTAAGTTTTCAGATGGATTGACCTGAAAAACTGACATGGCAACTTCATGAGTCACACATATTCGAGGCCCTCATTTGCTTCCGTGCATAAAAGTCCATTTTAGGACTCTGTATTAAGTCAATATGTCAGTCCACCTGTAAAAGAGAATCTGGAGGGTGTTGAACTATTCAGATATCAATTCATGCTCTCATGGGATAATAAAGAGGTCTTGTTACAGTTTTCACTGATTTTTTATTAGCCAAGATGTTAGAAGTTGAGTAGATTAAGGGGAGAACTTATTTTTTGTTTTTCTGTGATCTCCATGAATTTGAACCTCACTTGGTTGAGCATGTTGGTCAGACTTGTATAAGATCTGTCACGCAGGATGTTACAGCATTACAGTTATTTGCATAGATTCCAATAACATATGCTAATCAATGTAATTTCCGTGAATCCATTGCTTGGCTTGGCTCGGCTTTGTGTTCACTGTTTCATCCTTATTGACCTGATACAGCTTCTGTCAGTAATAGTCGCATAATGAAGCAGATGAACATAGACTTTCTTTTTCTTGTTGTCTCTTTTGTTCTTTTATAAGCTCTGACTGCAATTTTAATTTATCGAATATTTTGATTTTTGTATCCTCATTCACCATACTTCAGCTTAAGTGGAACAATTAAGAATATATTTGTGTTTAATGTTTGTGTACGTATCTATGATTCATGGTTCTCAAAACTTTGGGTCTGTCTTATAGTGCTTCAATGATTGACATCAAGCAAAATTTTTGTTAGAGCCTTCAAGGCCTGGTGTAACTGTGCTTGTTCAGTTAATGCAGTTATGGAATATAGCCTCATTATGACATCTTGATTTAATATTTTAATTCAGTTTTTTAGTGCTCCAACAAATGATTTTTGAGCAAAGCTTGTGTTCAAGCCTCTATCACCAGATCATCGGTGGAAGTTTGTCTATGAACCCATACATCAAGATGTGCGTACGCACATTCTCTTGAAAAAGATTCCTGTCACAAAATTCTTAAATCTCCAGGTTTGAGGCTTCTTTGATTTCGCCTCTGTTTTCTGCTGGCGTGGCTGACTATTCTCAATAATCAATAAGTCTTTTAACTTCTGTGGGTGTTGAGCAATAATTGGTAAACCTTTTGGAGAGTCAGCTTGGTGTGCTTTGAAAATTACAGGTTAGTCTAGGCCACAATTTTCAGTTAAATGCAATTAGTTGGAAATGGAAGCTCACCACATGTTTAGGTGGAGATGGTGGATCTCAAATTAGAAATAAGACCACTCTTGGACTTTGTCCAGGTGTAGATTTTCGATTTGGGTGGAGGGCTGATTACGTTCTTCCAGAAATCACAGGGTAAGTTTCCTCCTTCTCAATTCCACTATTTCACTCTTGGAAGAAACTAGATGAGCTACAACACAAAACAAGTTCTAATTGTATCAACTATTTGCTGTCAAGAGTTAAAATTTTGCTAGTACAAAGCATGATGATTATAACATACAGTGAACTTACGGGTGTGGGTCACGTGCTTCGGTGATTTATGTCACTCTGTTTTATTAAGTTTTTCTGTGGTTCAAGTTGTGTGTTTCATGTGACGGGTCTTGGCACTGATGAGCCACTATTCAACATGAACTCTGGGCAGTTGCAAGCATCGCTAGATAGAGTGGAAGCCATTTTAAGCTATCCAGATACTGTTTAGAGGATATTGGTGAAGAGATGGTATGTTAATTGGTTGGCTTCTTTGAACAGCATTTAGATGAGAACTTCTAGCATTTGAACGAGTACTAGTAGGCAAAGAATTGGTTTGCTCAGAAGTTGCTTATTCTCAGGTAGTGGGGTCTAATGCTGTTTTTGTTCAAACGCATTTGTGATATGTTATTGACTGGCCTTATTTATTTATCATGCTTTTGACCATTTACTTACAGGATTATACAATTTTTGGGTTTAAAATTTTTTCTGCATCATAGACTTTAACACATTCTTTTATCATAGATGGAAATGGCTAGATGATTTGAGTTTTTCTCTAAGCAGATATTCATATTTAATTGCCGCATAAACTGTTTGCCTGAATTCTGTATTCAGCTGGAGAAGCAGGAATATATATTTGTTGGGGTTTTTTTTTTTTTTTTTTTTAAGGTGGGTTGGGGGGGGCGGGGCGTGGAGGAACGAGGCTCAGTGGCGTAGTGGAGAATGAGTTAACGCCTTCAAATTTCATCAGTTTTGTCTGACAATATCGATTTATACAAGTGAAGTATTGTGGTGCTAAAAATATATGCAAATCTGCCTCATCAGAGGTTTTTAGTCCTCATTTCCACATCCATTCCTTTTCTCTGCATTTAGTAAATGCAGAGAAAAGGTAATGTTTGGAGAAACAAAAGTCGTGTCACCATCAATGGGATATATTTCATGTCAAGGCAGATTATTTGGAACAGTGTTTAGGCATTTTTCCTTACATCCTATCAAGCGATGTCCATGCGCCTTTCCTACACTATGATCATACAATAAAGCAATCACTTCACTGCTTTCAAAAATGCTGTACAATGGCATACGCTTTCTATGGATGTTATCTCCTCTTCATTTTTGTTTTATGCTTCTGGCATTTGCTTGCGTGGGGAGATGCGCTAGACATGCTAGCGAAATTGCTCGGGATGTATTACCAAGGGCGAATCATATTGTGGTTATTACTTTGGCCGTGTTCATTTAATCTACTTTACAATGCATTCTCAGAAGTTACAACTGCATATTCAAGTGAAATGCAAAATGTTGTCTTTGATGCAGTTATCATGTCATTGTAGAAAGACAAGGGGCTTTATCTTTCAAAGTCTTGTCATGATTTTTTTTGTTGGAAATCTTCTCTTTGATATGAAAGCCTTATTAACAATTCTGTGCCTCTAGGCTTTTGAAACGCATGGGAGGGAGCGATATGTGGGATACTCAGCCATTATACAACCCAAGACAAGATAAATAAATAAATCGGGGCCGTCTCCAACGTATGTCCAAGCCGTTCAACTTGTCGTGTATAAATCCATCAATCAAATAGACCCCCCAAAAACAAAAAAGAATGTCTGCCGTAAAGTCGAGAAATTTTTGTTCATTCCTGAATCCTCTCTTGCTTAAACTTCGTTCTGTTCGTGCGGTCCGCAGCATCTGGATGAATGAAAAAGGTGTTCTAGAAGCTACATTTTGTTGACTGAGCTGTGGATAGATGAATTAAACCATTCTTGCCAAAGGTTTGTGTCGCGATATCCCCAAAGCGGGTGCACCACCTAGGGTTGGCGAATGGATTGTTAAGTTCAATTTAGCTCGAGCTCTCTTAAACTTATATCAATTCGCGACTTAGGTTCAAGTTATTTAACATGCAAACGATTTTTCTCTAGGAGTTGCCATCAATCAATTTTTGATAGGCCGATTAGATATCCAAGTAAAGCATTGTGAGTAATAACTTTACTCTTACGAACTAGAGATCGTGAGTTCGGGGACTTGGATCGATTTTAATCTAATTACCTAACATGTAGAGTGTTCATGTTGGTACGCAAACATTATTGAAACACCCATTAAACAACGCAATGAATAAATTGCAAGAACAAGGAAAGTATTCACATATCTTAGCGCAGGCATATTAATTCCCTAACTGCAAAGTATTCATTAAAATGTATGCAACGCCTATCCTAACATGATAGTTCTTTTTTTTTTTTTCAATAATGGAATAACTAAATTAAATGCAATGTATGACCTGCAAATCACGTGACATGCGAATTAATTAGTCTAATATGCAACTTATGTCAATTCTAATTAAATATGCAAGCTATATAACAACATATGACTCTAATTAAATTACCTAATTCTAACGACGAGCAATAGTTAATGTGCAACTATTCTAACATGGCATGTAGTTACCTAAATGATCCTAACATGTAAACTATATGACATGTGAATTAATTAAATTAGCATGCAGACTAATATTAACTTAATTAAATGGCCTAACGTGTTGTCCCTAAATGATGTGCATATATGACATGCATTACACTACATGAAGGACATGCGTATGTGATGGGCGTTAGTGACATGACCTAAACTATATTACGTGGCATAATAATAATACAATTAAACTATATGATGTGGCATATGTCATGACATGGCATGATGATGCAACTAAACTATATGATATGGCATGTGATGATTTGATTAATTTATATGACATGCATATGAATTTTTTATTCTATTAAAATTCATAACTCTAAATAAACTAAAATAGAAATGCACCAAAAGCGAGATATTATCTAATTTAAGTTAGGAAATTGACTATCCTAAATCTCATATTATCTTAGAAGCCTATCTTAACATGAAATTTAATTAAAAAAAAATATCTAGCCTAGATATTGTCTAAACATGCATAAAGATAAAATAAGAAAATATTTTATCTAACCCTATCATGCAATCCTATCCATAAAATCAAATCTAAATGATATGATATGCAAATGCAATCATTCTGGATTTTTTATATTTGAAAACATGGCATGAAATCTACATTAAAGGTAGATTTATCTAATCTGCAATCAACTGCCAAAATTAAAGATTGAGATAATCTAAAAAAAATATCCCATGGCCTTATTCACTAGATAGATCGAATTGATACAAATACAAAAATTTTATGAATGAATTAATAAAAAAAAAAATAATTGGACTGAATTGGCTTCTCCCCTCCGTGTCTAGCAACATTAACCGCTTCCTGCTGCGTCTTCAACAATTTCCAGCGAGATTGTCCACAAGCGAAGCCCCGCTATTCCTCAAATATTCGGTGGAGCTCGTCAAGTGTCGTCATCCATCAACGATAGGTTTTTCTGAGCTATGTAGCACCGACACGGATACGTAACACGCGACACGATAGGACATGACACTCCAACAGGTTATTTCTCAAAAAATAAAAAATTCTGATACGTTCCGACACGTTATATATTAAATATATATTTTTATATATAAATACAAAAATAAAATATTAAAAAATCACAAAATTAATTTATACTAAAAATATTAATTCAAAATTTGTTAATATCATTCATTATTTTAATTTGACAGAGATTGAATAAAAATTTAAAAATTGCAAACACAAAAGAGTAAATTTAAAGAAACATGTTATGTTTTCTTATACTTATAGTCTCAAACAGAGTTCGGAGTTCATGATATAGAGTGGCTTGGAGCTCCTTTGCAAAACAAGGTTCGAGAAAAATGAAAATCTAGTACAAGAACTCACCAAAAGAAAAGGAAATAACAAAATTCGCCATGGAAAATGTGAGAGATAACTAACAAGTTAATGACATAGATCAAAAGAGATAACTCACAAGCGACGCCTGCAAGAGGCGTAAAGAAGCACAAAAAAATAAAAAAAAATCACAACTTTAAGTTTGCGGGGGCGGTGGAGTGACGCCAGCGAGAAGAGGGGCGTTCCATCGTTACTCACGAGAATATCAAAACTTATAAGTGAGAAATTTGAGAGTGATAATTTTCTTCTTTCCCCTTTATTTTTGTTATTTTCATTATTTTTTCATATATTTATATTTTGATCCCTCAAGTATTGAAAATTTTTAAAATTGACCCCATGCGTGTTGGAATCACGTGTCGGAATTTCGAACTCGCGTGTCGGAGCGTGTCGGAAATAGTTGACCACAAGTTGGATTTTTTGACACTCGTTGACCACGTATCGGAGTGTATCGAAGCGTGTCGGAGTGTCGGCCATGACACGAAGACTTCCGGAAAGTGTCGGTGCTTCTTAACCTCTGAGTAGCCTTGTTCCTTATCGTCACTGTCATGTACCACCTTGCTGTCAATCACCGAGCTGAGCCCCTGCACCTCCGACCCGTAACGAACCAAGCCAGCCTGCCGAGTCCCCCGTGCACCACCGCAAATCAGTCGTGAGTGGAGCCTCATCTACAAGTGGGATCTGACTTTGAATCGAGATTACATGCAAGTTCGAATTAATTAACTTTTTATCCGATTGGATTTTAAATATTTGAGTTATATTTTAGGATAGATTTTATATCTAGTTTGATTTGATTAAGGTTTAGCCATTATCCAAATTAGTTAGATTCAATTATTAATTTGATCGGTAGAGATATTGGATTTTTTTTTTTTAATTGTTTCAACTTAAATTTGGATAATCGCTTGACTCTCCGCCAGTGATGGGTGAAGATTTCCTCGTATGAGTATTGGGCACGGGAGAGCCTGCTCGATCGTGAAGAGTGCGAGGCGCACTTGTCAAACGAAATCGCCAAGAGACACGAGCAAGCTTCTCATCTTCAGAGCTTTTCTTCAACGTCCGCTATAACGTTCTCTCTATTCTTAAGAATTGTGGCCGTATACTCTCTGAAGCCCCCCATTCTTGTGCGAACGGGCCTCTATTTATAGGCCAGAAGGAAGTTCTAAAAGATAGGGCCGTAATCTTCAATTAAGGGCCTGTTTGTTTATGTTTCTTTTTTATGTTTTTAAACACTTTTTCTGTTTTTTTGTTCATGGGAACAAAAAAGGAACAGAAACGCGTTTGAGTGCGTTTCTGTTCCTTTTTTGTTCTTTTGTTCCCAGAAACAAAAATGAAACAGAAATAAGAAACACAAAATTTGTGTTTCTTATTTCTGAAACACGTCTGAGGAACAAAAAAGGAACAAAATTGTGTTCCTTTTCTATTTCTTGCTCCCTTCGAACACCGCCTCTCTCCCCCTGCGACGAGCTTCTCCTCCTACGACGAGCGACGAGCTTCTCCTCCTGCGACGAGCGACGAGCGTCTCCTCCTGCGAGCAGAGAAGTCCATCGTCTTCTCCGGTGCCGACAGCGGCCTCTGTCTCGACAGTCGTTGCTCCTTCACCAGGTAAACGTGGTCACTGCTCCTCCTTCACCGATTGTCTTCACTTCGGCGAGAGCCACCCCTAGCAAATCTGGGCGATGGCTGGTCGGAGCTCGAGTGTGAGGGCTCGCTCGAGCCAGCGCTTGCCCAAATCTGCGAGCCACTTGCTCGAGCGAGTCTCGCAGATCTGGGCGAGCGTTGCTGGCCCAGATCTGCGGCAGCAGCTCGTCTGCTCGCTCGAGATCTGTACCAGCAGGCTTATGCTCGCCCAGATGAGCAGCTCACTCGCTGCTGCTCAGGCTCGAGCGAGCAGAGCAGCAAGATCATTCATACTCACGGTGCGTTTGATTGTCCTTACAATAGGGTAGAAACTTTTCTTGATGAACTAGTTTGCGTGATGAGTTCAGGCACTGTCGAACACTATCGACAAGTTCGAAGATTGATCACGCACCGATGATGTTTGCTATTTGCTAATACTTTCTGTAATGACACTTCCAGTATGTTTTGTTATAATGTTGTGTTATTTGCTAATTACAATTGTTGTGACACTTTCTAACATAAGTTCTTTAAAAATTATCAGTGGAAACCTATCATACCACAAAACTCGAACTCCATGGAAGAGTTGGTATGGTCAGCCATGCGATTCTGGACACTCAGCACAATCCGGGTGCGGTACCATCCAACGGTGAGGATCGGTATCAAATGTTTGAGTAAAAACTTCAATCGATCTTTTCCTTTAAAAAATTAGATGACATTCCTTTTTTGGGGAAATTGGGGTTCTAAATATGTATCGTGCAGCAATATAGTCCTGTCTTTCTTGCTTCCATTTCAGTTTTTGCAAGAAAAGCATACAGAATGTGAAGGATTTTCTGCAGCAATACTGTGAGGGAAGGAGGAATTGACAATCCTGCTACATCATGTACCAGGACCCGCTCGCCATGTTCTATGAAGCTGTGTGCATCGGAATAGATTTCAATGGCAATGTCAATGCCGATTATTTTCAACTACCTCTGCCTCCGACTGTTTCAGGTGATGCATAGCCATTCTCACTTCTCCATGTCACAACATTATAAGCCTCACATAGAGAATCAGATTCAAGAGCCCGTCGATCTTTTGAATAGCTGGAAGCGGTAGAATGCTTTTTGTTTATTGTTTTGTATTTTCGTTGCTTGAAGCAGAGAATCCCAGGCAAATGGACAACAAGCCAAAACCTAAGAAACGACAGGTGAAGTCTCTTAAAACTGGGCTTGCGGCACAGGTTACTGCTTTTCTAGAATTATTAACTGTGTATGTGTGTCCTGTACAGCCTTTTATGCTACGATAAACAATCATATTTTCTTATCTCTTATGACTGTTATAAATGGAAGCGATATCCGGAGTTCTGTTTTTCACCAAATTATCATCGCAAACAGTTTCTGTGTGGATTCTGTTGAAATATAGATTACTCCGTCAGTCTTTATCCTCTAGGACTTGGCCTTTAGAATAATGATCTGGTTCAACGGACGTCACTTGTATTGCACTCATTTTTTTCTTCCATTATTCTGAAACGGCTGTATTTATGTGCTGAGATTAGTGCAGAGGGAGAGAGCGGGAAAGATGACCCTGGCAGATGTCGGAGGTTACTTCCATCTTCCGATCGAAAAGGCTTCTGAAAGATTGCATTTGTGTCCTACCGTTGTCAAGAAAATTTGCTGAAAAGGCGGAGTGGGGCGGTGGCCTTATAGAAAGGTTACATTCCCTTTCGTTTCTCTTAGTTCTCAAATTGAAATTTGCCCTTCCAAAATTTTCCACTTCAGACAAATCTTGGTTTTCTGCAGATTCAATGTATTGAGATAAAGATCTTGGAATTAAGGGAGCAGCTAAAGAGAGAAGATGAACCGAAAAGGAGTCGCACCCAAGTAGAGATTGACGAATGGCAATGAAATTTGGACAAGATCCGCTATGGAGTCGCTAGAACAGACTAATACGGTGTTTACTAAGTTGGATACATTTTATATGCTGCAGAGACTTTAAGACCTTGATGAGTCTTATTTGTGTACAGTGGTGCTGTGAGCAAAGCGAGGACAAAGACGGATACTCTTTCTTGCATTATACACTTACATCTGTGATCAGAATTTCTTGTTGCCTCGAAAGAGAATATAATATTTTTGTGTGAAATTCTGTACGGTCTCTATATGGCTGTTTAGTGCAGAGCACAAATTGGTCAGTCTATTATTATAATTTTTAACCTAACTTAGACCGCTCGCTTGTCATTATGATAATGAGAATTCAAAGTCAAGTTTGCACTTTATTTATAAAAAAAAAAAAAAAAAAAAAAAACGAATGGGAAAATTTTGGTACAAACTTAAAAAAATTTCTTCCGACTAAGCAAATATGATCAAGTTTAGAATGTTTGTTTTCACTTAATATAAACAAAATTAAATTGATGAGCATTTCATGAGAATGATAATTCAATACCAAGTTCACATTTTATTAAAAAAAAAACAATTGAAAAAAAAATTGGAATAGAAATTTGTACATTACCAAATGTGTTTCTGTTCTTTTTCTATTTCAGAAACATAAATTTTTACAGTTACCAAACGTGTTTCTGTTCTTTTTCTATTCGAGAAACATAAATTTTATACTGATTACCAAACGCGTTTTTTTGTTCGAAATTGTTCCCAGGAATGAAACACTTTTTTCTATTTGTTTCCTAAAACAATTTTTAAACAGAAACGCAAACAAACGCACCCTAAGTAACCATCAAAAAGAGACAAGGGGCTTTGCCATTTGCTCCTTCTCGCTATACTGTTCACTGCCTCCTCTCTAGAGTGCGTTTTTACTACTGTACAGCCACTCTGGTGTTCCGCTCGTCTTGGGGTTTCCAGCAGTCCGTTTAGGCCGAAATTTGGAGGGAAGGATCGTCTGACCTTGCTCCAAAGCCTCACCGAACGTTTTGCCCTGGTATGTCCCATATCCCCTGCGATGCACTCCTCGTGTTAGGGTTTTTTTGGGTCTGTTGTGTTTTTCTGCTGCTGCCATGGCCTCTTCGACTGCTGAGGCTGTTGAACCAGTTGGAAAGGCCCAAATAGAAAAGGATGGGTCTTTTAGACAAACCCCCTTAACCGCTCCCCAAATCCTTGCATCCTTTGTGCATTTGGGGTCTGGTGCTTTGAATCTTGACCCCGCTTCTTCGATGGAGAACCAGAGGGGCTCACTTCGGGCCGCCAAGCATTTGGATAGATCTCGGGGTCGATCTCGACCCAGATCAGCTTCCAAGAATCTGCAAACCAGTGATCAGCAAGGCAGAAACTCCAGGCCTCCTCCTGCCTGTACCTGGCCAACGTCGCTCGGCTTGCGACTAAAGGGTATGAATTATCCTATGTCCCCCCTTCTTTTGTAGACAGCAAGCCTGTTGTTAACTTATCTGAGGAAGTACTTGAGGCCACCGACCCGAAATGGCACGAGTGCTTGGTTGGATACTACGTTGAGAAGAAGCTTCCCTTCAAGCTCACAGAATCAGCTTTGAAACAAACCCGGGTCTGAAACTTGCTGAGGTCCCGGCCAATGATCAGGGCTTTTTCTTTTTCCATGTTCCCAATCTGGAGTTTAGAAGGAAGATACTTGGTCCATTAATAGTTGCAAGAGTTCCCTTGATTCTACAACAATGGAAACCATTGATGGAATTGAAGAAGGATAGGCAAACCTTGGTCCCAGTTTGGATAAGGTTGAAGAACCTCCCGTTTGACCTCTGGTCAGCGCCTGTGATAAGTGCTATTGCAAGTGCTGTTGGGAAGCCTCTGAACGTTGATCAGCACACAGAACAAATGAAAATGATCTCCTTCGCCAAAGTTTGTGTTGAGATTTATGCTAAGCAGCCAGGGTGTATTTCAGTTGTTGTTAACCTCAATGGAGTGTCGCGCATCATTGATATCGAATTTGAATGGAGATCGGTGGAATGTCCCAGCTGTGGCTCTTTCGGCCATAAGTGTGCGAATCCTCCAGCCCCATCCTCTCCGGAAGAGACTTCGCAACAAGCCTAAACCATCGACTCACTTGCTGCGTTTGGCGATCCTGTGTTGGCTCCTGCTCCTGCTTCGATGGTGGTAGATCTATCTCCTAGGACCGAACAAGGATGGAACCAGGTTATGAGCAAGAAGAGAAAGCCCTCCCTGGCAAAGGAATATGCTTCGGTCCTTTCGGTTTCCCCCAGAGAAGGGCAGGCCCTGAAGTTGATGGATACTACCACTGATGAGGGTTGTTCCATCCTATCTGAGGAAAAGGCCAACCCAGCCTGTCCATCCCTTGTTCCTTCAAGATCCAGAGAAGATTCTGATGGCTCGGTTAGCTCAATCAGCAACTATAGCGAGGATGATATGCTATCTCCTCCCCTTTCTCCGAAAGCTCCTCTTACCATTTCGAAGGCGGGAACCATGCAAGATAAAATGCTGAATCTCTGTCCACCTCTGCCCCTTTCTGCCATCCCTGCTCTAGCAGCCAGTCGGCGTAGGACAAGCAAGCAGAGGTAAGCCTTCCCCTCCTCTCCTATATATATGTACTATATGTACATAGGTTTTTGGAACATTAAGGGCCTTGTTGGCCCCTCTAGGCAGGTGAAGGTCCGCAACCTAGTGATTTCAAATGAGTTGTGTTTTGTGGGGTTATTGGAGATTAAAGTCCCACAGTCTCTCTTCACTTCCATTTCATCGGGGCTATTGAGGGATTGATACTAGATAGCCAACTATGAGTACTCTCTTAGATGAAGGATTTGGGTTGGCTTGTACCCTCTCATTGTTAATTTTGAAGCCACATCAATTAATGATCAGGTGATCCATGGAGAGTTAAAATTCTTGATGTACGGTGCGGTCTGTTGTATTTCAGCTATTTACGTCGAGCATTGTTTCTCTTCCTGGAGATCGCTGTGGGCGGACCTTGTACTTAAGAGTACCACTTTGCAGGACTTGACCTGGTTGGTGGTGGGTGACTTTAATGCTATAAAAGACCCATTAGACAGATTAGGTGGCACGGACTAGTGGTTCTCGTGTTTTGAGTAGTTTGGACAGTGTTTGGAACAAGCAGAGCTTGATGACTTGAGGTATGTTGGCTTTCAGTTCACCTGGGCTACTTCTTCTAGAGTCAATCAAAAGTCAAGGAAGATTGACAGGGTCATTGTAAATACTAAATGGAGCTAGGAATTCTCATACTCGAAAGTTTCCTTCCTAGCTCCAGGTATTTCTGATCATACCCCTGTGGTAGTTAAAGTCTCGAACCTCGTTCTCTGGAGAAAGCCTTTCAAGTTATTTGATTATTGGATGAAGCAATCGGATTTCAGCTCAATTGTCACCCAAGTTTGGAAGGAGCTGAGAGATGGTGTTCCTATGTATAGGCTTGTGTGCAAGCTCAAATCCCTTAAAGCTCGTCTTAAAAAGCTTATTAGAGAGTCTTTTTCTAACATCTCTACCCAAACTTCAGAGGTGAGGATTGCACTTAGGATCACCCAGGCTAGCCTTCAGTAGGATTCGACCAGTGTAGTTCTTGTAGACTTGGAGAAGAATCAGCGGCGGAGCTTCTTGGACCTTTGTGGTTAGGAGGAGTCATTCTAGAGGCAAAAGTCCCAGATCAGGTGGCTTCAAGAAGGCGACTGGAATACCAAATTCTTTCATCATTATGTCAATAAAAGACAGATGATGAATAGAATTCTTTTGGTCATGGATACCTTTGGTAATCAAGTCACTGAATCGGCGTTGGTGCAGCAGTAATTCATTACCTACTACCAAGATCTCTTCACACCGCGGTCAGTGTAGGGGAGACCTTCGGTTAGGGAGATTCAGGAGGTTATTCGGTGCTCCCTAAAGGAGGACCAAGTTAGTTTTTTTGGCTCGACTTGTCTCTGATCTAGAGATTAGGGATACTTTCTTTTCCTTAGCCCTAGGAAAGGCACGTGGACCTAATGGCTTTACTGTTGAGTTCTTCAAGCACAACTGGGAGATGGTAGGATAGCTGGTCACTGCACCGGTGAAGGACTTCTTCATTACGGGAAGGATCCTTAGAGAGATTAACAACACCATCTTGGTTTTGGTGCCAAAAATCCCTAATGCGTCGATTGTGGCTGACTATAGGCCTATCAACTGTTGTAATACTATCTACAAATGTATCACTGAAGTGTTGGCCAACCGGGTAGCTACAGTCTTTCAAGATGTAATAAGCTCCTTCCAAAGTGGCTTTGTCAAAGGTTGTCGGATCAGAGACAATATCCTTTTAGCCCAAGAGCTTTTTGCTGGTTTCTATCTTGATCCTTACTCTCCTAAGTGTGCAGCAAAAGTAGACTTCTGGAAAGCCTATGACACAGTGGATTGGAACTTCCTTGAGCTGGTTCTCCAAGCCTTCGGTTTCCTTGACCATTTGACTCACCTCATCATGGTATGTGTCCATACTCCTAGATTTTCTATTGCGTTAAATGGGGAGTTGCATGGTTTCTTTGCTAGTGGTCAAGGTCTACGGCATGGCGACCCTAGATCTCCTTACCTTTTTAACTTAGTCATGGAGGTTTTTTCGGGAATTCTCCATCTTCCCTCTATGAAGCCTAAGTTCAGATTCTTCCGAAGATGCAAGGCAACAAACCTTTTACACTTATTCTTTGTAGACGATGTTTTCCTTTTCTGCAGAGCAAATATGCCTTCCATTTCTCTCCTTAAGGAAGGACTCGAAACCTTCTCGGCTTGGAGTGGTTTGTACCCAAACTCAAGAAAAAGTGAGGTATTTCTTGTAGGAGGTTCGGCATCTTCAAGGAATCAAATCCTTCTTGCTTTTGGTTTTCAAGAGAGGTGCCTTTCGGCCCGTTATCTAGGGGTCCCCATCATTACATCGAGGCTTGGTAAGGTGGATTGTTGTGCTCTCATCAACCGCATTACTGCTAGGGTACAATTTTGGACTCATCGTTTTCCTGTATTTTGGACTCATCGTTTCCATTCTTCATGCAATTCAAGCCTTTTGGGCGAGTGTTTTCATTTTGCCTATAGCTGTTTTGGATCAAATTGAACAAACGTTAAGGAAATTTCTATGGAAAGGCCTAGACCTGGGTAGAGGTGGTGCTAAGGTAGCCTGGGACGATGTTTGCCTTCCCAAAGAGGAAGGAGGGCTTGGCATTCGTAGACTTGGGAATTGTAACAAAGCAGCCATGCTCAAGCATATATTCATCCTGTTCTCAAACAAGGAGTCCGTGGTGCAAGTGGATCCATTTGACTTTTTTAAAGGGGAACGACTTATGGGTTGCTAAAAAGCTTGCCATCTGTTCGTGGGCCTGGAAAAAAATCCTACAACTTAAGAGGGATTTCTGCAACTCCTTCCTTTGGAGGATAGGGGATGGCCATTGGGTGTCTCTTTGGTTCAACAACTAGCATCCTAGGGGTCCCCTGAACCTAATTTTTTCGGATTCACTCATCTACAGCTCCAGCTTGTCCAGGGAGGCAACGGTAGCTGATCTCTTCTTTCCTTCGGCCCAGGCTATCAAGACTGTCTTGGAATCTTGGGAGCATCCCCTCCCGGTCCTGTCTCAGAACCTGGATCGTTTCTTATGGTTGGAGAGCTTGACGGGCTGTTTTTCCGTTGCTTCAGCTTGGGAGGCCATTAGACGTAAGAAGACATGGGTTCATTGGCATGCGTTCATTTGGAACAACTCGATCTCTCCACGGTATCAAGTTAACCTTTGGCTTATTGTCAAGTGTAGACTTCTTACCCAAGCTCTTTTATTATCTTATGGCAAAATAGGCAGCGGTTCCTGTGCCTTTTGCAACTTAATGTCGAATTCCATCGATTATATTTTCTTTGAGTGTTGCATTACTGCCGGCATTGCTTTCTTTTAGGCTACTAGGTGTAATCTCCTGTGGCGCAACAGATCTGGATGGAAAATCTCCGTTGGGCCATTAACTTGCTCTTGGGCAAGGGTTTTTACAAGTGCATTGCCTGTTTCTCTTTTGCGCCCTTTCCCATATCATCTGGAAACATAGGAATAGTATCTTGTTTAGAGAATAGCCCCTGGCGATTCTGGCCGTGAAGAACCACCTCTTTAAAGTCGTCAGAGACAAGGCTTTGACCTTCAGAGATGTGGAGGATAATGCAAGGAATAGGAGGCTTCAACGTAGCTAGGGTATCGGCCCAGTCATCTTCTCTGCAGGGCAGGCCGAACCTCTCCCTTAAGGTTTCAGCTTCCGGCATGTTAATTTTCATTTTAATTGATTAATCCTATGAGAATTCTTTATGATAAGAAGTCATAACTAACCTATTGAGGTTGGTTAAAAAGCAATTGAGATATGAGAGAATACTTCATTTAAATAGATTAATCCTATGAGAATTCTTTGTGATAACAAGTCATTACCAACCTATTGACATGTCCAAAGATCTAAGTAATTGACCTTGATTACACTAGTTATCTAACTAATGTACTTTCGGTACCTAAACTTGAATATTTGCCAATTAAATGTTGCATTCATTTTACCAAATATGAGTCCAGAAGGTTACATCCGCTACATGTCCATGCAATATTTCTTTGGTGTTTATTATGTTCCTAAAAGTGTAACCTAATCATTTAGCTAGTACTAGCAAATCATGACACAAAAGCAATATAAAAGAATTGCAACCAATTTATCAAAATAGTAACAAAAGAACAATTAAAAAATAGAGTGTACTAAAGTAATCTAATACAAGTTGGTAAAATATATAACATGGCTGATGTAATGTTTGGGGATAAAATATCAAGATGACACATGGAAACGAGGTGTGCATTTGACAGCATACATCAAACTTTATTATAAATATGGCTGATGTCACACTTAGAAAAGTCTCAAAATATAAGTAGGCACCATAATATTCCCCTTTCACGCATGGTAACGAGCGCAAACAAAAATCACATCAGGATGTCCTTGTCCAATAACGATAGAGATCACTTGCGAAGCTTCAGAGGCCGGTAGAGCCGAGGACAAAAGGTGTATTCAACCATTTCAACGTACAAGGGAAGCTGTAGGACTAAGAACAATACAACAGGGAAGGCAGCTAGCAAAGTAATTGGGATGTAAATCCACTTTAATCGTTCACTTAGGATGATTGTAAGAGCAGAGCCGAATGCCACGAGCATGAAGGCCAAAGAGAGGAAGAGAAAAGTGAGGCCGAATACCATTTTTCTCGGTAGTGAGTGGAGAAAATCTTCGATTGCATAGCGTGAAGTTAGGATAGCCAAGAACATCAAAGTGGCGGTGACAGAAGAGAAGAGAGCAAGAGAATCTGCAACCATGAACACCATGAATGAGCCCTTCTTTAGAAAGATTGGGATTCCCGTATTGCCATTGTTGCCTCCAGGTATTGTGAAAGCCGCAGCAAAAGCTATCGTAATGATGAGAGTTGCAATGAGGCTACAAGATGTTGATGTATCCTTCATCCATTGTCCTGCGTCTGTGAGTAAATCTTGGCGTTGTTCTACAAAAACTTCCCAGTATGTTTTTGCTCCCTTTTTTCCTTTGTTTTTATAAATTTCAGACTTTTAAAGGAAGGATTGCTTGTGTCTTCCTCTACCTTCAGAAAATAAACGACTCCTATCAATGTAAATGTAAATGAAAGAGCACAAAATGGTGGCAAACTTATAAGGTGAGCCGACCTTAAATTTCGGACTTCTAACAAGAGGATTGCTCCGATCTTCCAGTACCTTCATAACAATAAAGGACACCTATCAATGTAAATGTAAATGTAAATAAAAGAGCTCAAAATGGTGGTAAACAAATAGGTGAACCGACCTTATACCATTGAAGCTCCCTTTGCATAAGAAAAGCTTTTCCAGATACATCTGTCGATACACATGCTGGTGACCATACCACTACTGCCTCCATCAAACTGCGGTCCAACAAAATTCTCTCGCTCAAATTTGGAATTTACTGTATGTGTTTACTAGTCTAAACAACTCAACATGCCGTCCATTCACAACTTCCTTCATCAGTGTCTTAAGGATATTTTTTTCCCACATCAACTCCGGGAAATGGTCAAGATATAACTCGACAATTTCAGAGATTCCACGAGATGCGGCGTCAAGTAAAATGCCTGACGTGCTTTGATCTCCAGATTGGGGAGTTTCCAAAAGAGCTTTCTTCTTGGTAAGAACTAGATTTGCGAAATCATACGAGCATTTGTGTCTCCACTTTGATTCTCCAATCCGTTTGATGACAGGTGCTGAACGTAACATCAAAATAATCAATTTTCCCAAGGATGAAGAGTCAAAAGATTGAAGAGGCTTTCACATTTGTGCTGTGTTCTTAATATATATACTAGTTGAAAAAAATTATGGATTTTAAGTTATTAATTGTGAAAGCAAACTTCATATGGCTTGAAGATCAAAATGCCTGCATTAGAGAAGAATAGATGGATCTATCGATGAATACAAACAATATCATGAGAAAAAAAGTTCTGCTTTTATTTTTTGTGGAAAAATCAGTAGATTCAGCGACTAGTCTGTAGATCTTTTTTTCGATTGAGTTTTTTTTTTTTTTTTATATATTCACCTAATGTATATATATCATTTAGACTTTGAATTGAATTGTATTAAGCCATATCGTAATATAAGAAGTCAAGAGCCGGTCCATATTAATAACTACGATAAAAAAAATCAAAAGGACATACTGAAAAAATCTATCTACAACTTAACTGAACTAAATAAGGTCTTTTTCTGTAGATACAATGGTATTATGTGTACCTAGTGTTGTGGCGAGATTCCAGATTGATATCTTGAACCCATTAAGTGCTGGAGATTCCCATGACGAAGAGGAGAGAATAATCATGTCAGCAAATTGAGAATTAATGATGAATAAGAGGATACATACCACACTCATGAAATGAAATTTTCACATGTAATAAAATTTAATAATGTTTGAATATGTTAGAAAACAATTTGGACAAATCAACCTCTATGACCTGAATTCCAAATCTACAATTTTGAATAATTCTACTTGGCAATTTAAAATTGAGTAAGACTTATTGACTAACTTTACAAAAGTTATATTAGATATTAATTTGTGACATATATCATGGTTTAGATATTAATTTGTGTACATAGAGGCACTCCTTGTCCCTTGACTTTTCTGTCAGTAGGATCCCTAAATGACATGCCTTTTGTCATGCTAGTCCATCGATTAAGCAGATTAACAAAAATACCTAGAGCCATCTTTGAGTCTTTGGAGTAGCCAAATGATGCATCGATCAAACATAGGGGAATACCTAAAAATGTGGACATATAGAGTAAACACCATGGGGATAGATTTGCTTGAATTGTACGTATCTAACAAAAGAAGCATAAGACGCCTACATGTGTAAATACATTTTTCCCAAAAATTGAGTCTAGCTCCACTGTGGAAGTGAGACTTCATGCTCGCCAATTCTCTCAACAATCCGTGTTCGTCACGTTTAGCTGTCGGTGAGGCGGGGTATTGTTGAGCTAAATGCAAGCTTATGTCTTTTGGAACACCAGAGCAAAAAATTTAATTCAGGTAAATAGTGAAGGAACTAAGATAAGATAAGTGAGTGTGAAGTCCTACCTAAATGGCCTGCCACAATAAGGCGTTTCCTAGTCTTATATTTTGGCATCGATGTTGTACGCCTAGCCAGGTACCAGATAACCTCCTTTTGCATAGGAGCATATAAAATAGCAGACTCCAGAGCACGTTCAACATTATCTTTGTCTAAAAATTCCCTTACCATCCTTATTCTTCCTCTTCGGACAGCGTGGTCGAGGCAACTACTGGAAGATAAATTTTGATCTTTATTATTTTCAGACAAGCGTTTGACCAGGTTCTCGACAAATTGATCTTGTGCGGCCCAAACTGCAACTTCAATCACAGAAATAGATGTTTCTTCCAAGGTCATAACTTTGGCCGTCATTGCTTCGCGATCTTGTTTGAAGATTTCCTCAGCAGTTTTCCAATCACCTTTCACTGCGGCTTCAAACAAATGTCGATGATTTTCAATGACCTTCACGGTTTGTGTCGCTGCAAAAATTGCACATTAAAAGTCCTCAGGCTTTCACCCTTCTTGTTTTTCAGGTCAAGTGTAACCTTTACACGTGCTCAAACATCCGACAAAACGTGGATGCAAGCGAAGGGGCGGGCACATACTCAACATACCTTTTTCTATGAGCGGGTTCGTTTACTTTTTGGAAGTAAAATATACTTTTTGGGCTTTCTCAATAATAATTCAAGATATTATTCATTTTAAAAATTATAAACAAAATATATTTGGATTTATATGCCAGCATTTCTATACTGTGAAATTTAAAATGTTTCAGAATGAAAGTGACAAACCTTCAGTCGATGCGTGACTTTCTTGGGAAGCTTGAGTAGTTGCCGTGCCTTTTGAACTGGGGTCTACTTGAAAGCCAAAAAATTAGGAAAAAAAGAAGATTAATAAACTTAAAAATACTAGTTACACTCTGTATAATTTAGATCATTTTTACATGACTAGTATTAGGCTAATTCATTTCATGGAAGTTTTTGTATCAAATTTAGATGGTGAATTTTATGAAAAAAATTAATTCTAACTTTAGTTTTCGTGGGATCTTGGATAATGTGATTTTTAGTTAGTTTTTATTTCCCGTGGCCATTAATCTTATTCACGATAATTTATGCAGGTGTTCTTTTACTCTTTGGAAGATAAAAAGTATTTTAAATTTTGGGCTTTCTCAATTATAACTTAACATATTATTTAGATTTAAAAATAATCAAAAGATTATAATGGAAATTCTGTGTCAGCATTTATATGTTGTGAAATGTAAAATATATCATATAAAAAAAAAAGTCAAATTGCATGATACGCAAGATTTATGAAAAACAAAATCTAAAAATTCAAAATGACAAACCATGAATTGGTCTGCGTCCGTCTTGAGTAGCTTTATTAGTTGTTGTACATTGTGAACTCACCTCTACGTGATCCTCTTTTTTATCAAAAAAAGAAATTCAAAATGACAAACCATGAATTGGTCTGCGAAAAACTTTATTAGTTGTTGTGCATTGTGAACTTACGTGATCCTCTTTTTATAGAAATGAACATAAATAACCTTAGAAAAACTAATGTATGCTTTGTATGCTTAGATCATTGGTATCAGACTCCTTCATTTCATGTAATTTTTGTGTAAAACTTAGACGGTAAACTTTTAAACAAAAACAAAATATTAATGTTAAACTTAACGAAGATCATTTTTTTTTTTTTTTTGAGATGGGTATTCCGTCATTAATTATTTTCTGAAACTTCTAACTATTATATCTTGGGCAATGTGTTTTTAAGTGAGCTTTTATTTCAGCATACCTTTTTCAATGCGCACAAAGTATTTTTTTTTTTTTTTTTTTTTTTGGGTCTAGATGTGGGCACAAAGTTAAAAAAGTCAAAATGCACAACACAGAAGATTTATGAAAAATGAAAATTAAAAGTTCAAGGTAACAAACCTGCAATTGATCCGCGACCGTCTTGGGAAGCTTCATTAGTTGTTGTGCCTTTCAGACTTATGTCTATGTGAACCTCTTTGTTACGAAAAAAAGTAGAAATGACCATAAATAGTCTTAGAAAAATTAATTACCCTTCGTATCCTTTAGATCATTTATACCTGACTTAGTATTAGGCTCATTCAGTGCACAGAATTTTCTGCATTAAAAGACTTTAATTTGATGAAAAGTCAATGAGTGCTTGTACCAAAAGAAGTATCATCATCAACAACCATAAGAGAACTCGTGGAGCCAAGTCATACCAAATTAAGAGATTCGTTTTGGAGTAATACATAGGGCGTGTTTACTGTTGACTTGGAAGGAATAGTCATGCCCATAGGCTCGAGAAAATGAATCAATTAGATGTATTTGGTGGCCACGCATTGCATTTTCAGTCCCTGTAGGTTGGGAAATTTTCACTTTTAACCCCTATACTTTGTTTGGTTATAATCTCAGTCTTTACACTACTCTGTGGTGACAATTTAAGTCACTACGTCAAAATTACAGGGACAAAAAGTGTCATTTCCCCAAATAATTTTAAAGTTAATTTTTTTTTTCAAAAAGAATAATTTAAATTTGCGATGATCTAGTTGGACTTTCCAAATTATTTAGAAGTCATTGCTGTTGTTTGTTCCGAAAAATTCTAAACCATGTCTTTTTTTAAGGAAACACGCTTTGATTCTTATGCATGATTGTCAGTATTCTGGACTCGGAATAAGAGCAAATCTATAATTGTACAGTGCCAGCATAGTCGAATCAACATTTCAATGCATTAACTGTCCATAATATTGCTTATGTACTTCGAAGTCAACACACATAAAAGCGAAAGTTTCCCAATATTGCCATCGCCTTATGGGGTGAAATCAGAACAACAAAGGAAAGAAGGAAACATACCTGACGATGATTCCGAAAACGAACAGCCTTGGGTATCCATGGTTTCTATAGCAGAGAAGTATTATTTCGTGATTGAAGTCGGAAGTTATTTTCTGTTCTCACGGGTCTTCTCTTTTTATAGAGCGACTTGTGAATGGAGCCAAGTTTCCAGCTGGAGATGATGTTCCCTTGCCTTTCCCGAATGACGACTTCAAAGTTCATTTATGACATCAAAAGCTTTATGGAAATTCTTTTCATTTACGAAAGTGTAAATTCCTACCAAAAAAAAAGTTTGGAAAATTTACTAAAAAAGATACTATATATATTCCGCCATCCCCAGCTTTGCAAATAACATATTTCAATGGATTTTTATTTCTTTACATAAGCAAGTTTTATAAAATGAGATATATATGACTTTTTTTTTAACATGTACATTTATTCCAACATTGGCTACCTAAAGATATCATCGAAATCAAGAATCCTGCCAAAGTTCCTCATCACGAGGATGTGGCATTCTTGCCTCTTCTCAGAAGTTCGTGTGACGTCATTGCTTACATCCTATGGAAAATTACGTCGCCTCCGGACATGGTAAAGTTTGTGTGATGTCATTGTTTACATCTTTAACGGAAAAATTACGTCGCCTCCTGACATGGTATAATGACAATTGCTAAGTGGTCTCAACATGGAAAAATATGGCATAATCTTTAAATCATATAAATTTATGTCCAACCGAATTGTTATTATTGACACCAGACCCAAAATTTATACCCAAGCATAAAGAATTAATGGCCAAAATTGGTCCTTACAAATTATGACGATGACAATGAGAGAAAAACTCATCAAAAACCCCAATCCATGGAATGTTTGACTATAAAGCTATCTTCTCTTCCCTTGATCATTTAGAGGGAATGATTCTGAAATATCAGAAATTTAGTGACTCATTTTACTTTGTTTGACCAACTTTTAAAACTATTCAACCATGGAATATCTAAACTTTCCATGGAAACAAGCTATGGAAGGGAAGTTTCAACGATGGAAGTAACGGGTAGAGTGAAGATGTGATAGATTGATTTACTAGAAGCATGCACAAAATTATAGACCGAGCCTAGGAGAATCCATCGATCAAGGAATAACCTTAACTAACGAGGGATAACCTTAACTAAGGAATCAGGAGCAATTATAAATCATCCCTAAAGTATCATGCAAATTAAGATAGATAGGAATTTTTGCAAAAAAAGACTTGAATGCATGATGGAGTGTCCCAATAAAAAACACAAGAAGAATCAAGAAAAAGACGATAATCATCAACGATCAAGACATCACAAAAATCACAACACCGAAGGACCTTATTGGATCCGGGCTCTAAGTGTGACGTGGATTAGGTTCCACTGCAAGTGTTGAATGCGAAGATATAAAGACAAGAAGATGATCCCTAATATATCAATGTAAATCAGATTTTGCCCAAACTTGAATTTGAATTTGAATTTTGAACTCATCTTTGTTTATAAAAGCTTTCCAATCGTGATTTGTAAGCTTTTTACTTTCTCTACGCATATCAATCATCTCCATTAGCAGTTTACATTCAGCTTCAGTTATCGAGTAAGCATGACATCCACGAACGTAAGCCAATTTGTTTTAATTCAATAAAATCTCACGCAAATTCCTTATTGTCTCCAATATATTGTCTGAAATTATTTAGCAATTCAAATTTTCAAAATCCATGAGACTTCAAGGCATATTAAAATACATTTCATTTTGGTTCAAAGTCATATTTAAAGATTTATTTGACAATCAATTATCCTCTATTAAATTTTAATCACTAATAGAAATCATTGAGTTTTTGCCATCTATAACCTTGCAAAAATCTACAATAACATGTTTTATGCTACGAGAATGGGAGAATACAAAGTCGGGTCGGATTACTAGAAACATGGGTTTTAGGATTCAGAATTATGAAGCCAACGACTCCAATCAAAGGTTGAGTCCTAACCATCAAAAGCCTTTATAGCTAGGGATGATCCTGGCAGTGAAAGACCACCTTCTCGGCGCTGAAAGCGTGCAAGAAGATCCCTTCGATCACATCTGGACGATTCTTGAAATTCAGGACAAAGCCTTAGAAAAATTAGATGAAAATAATGTAAATTTCACATATTTTTAGGGTAAAATGCGTCTCTCTTCTATAGGATGAGAGGAAAAAACGTAAAGCATGGAAAATAGTGGTGATGATAGGCGAATGTAGAGTGATCATGCTAACAAGTTTTATGGCATAAATACAATTCTATTTTTAGCATGTAAATTTATTCCCTAAAGAGGTTTATTTTTTCATTGCGAGACTCCAAATAGATTTGAAAAAGATTGAATCTCATTTCTTACATACAGTAAATATAAGCAAGACTTTTTCCCCAAAATTGGTCGATTAGTTGTATTGACATAAAGCAGGCTCAACTCAAAGGATCGACAGTATAGAGTTTTCACCATTTAATCCTATCTTTGGAAGACAATTTATATAACTTATGTCCTATTTAAAAGGGTTTTTATTCTGTACAATGTTAGTGTAAATTCTTTTTCACCAAGCGGGTTTTAGATAATGATAATAAAATTTCAATTATTTGCATGCAACTTTTTCAATAAATAGACCTATATTTTCATTTTGAAATTGTTTGTGTAAAAAATATATTTGCGATAATGATGTATATGATATATAAATTCATAAAAGATTTATTCACTGCCATGAGATTCATACTTTCTGAACAACACAGGTAAAATCATTCTCTTCACAATTTTTCTTAACCTTTATTTTGATCATTAACTCATAAAACTTTCCAAACACTAGTTAAGTTTGGATTAAGTTAATGTGTCTCATAAAAGAGATACATTAACATCTTTAACTTTACCTTATAAAAATGAGAACAATGTCATCCTCAACTAATGAATTTTTTATTCAAAATTAGCTTAATGTGGTTATTCTCAAAAGCTTCATATCAGAATTTTTCCTAAGAAAAGAATAATTAACTGATTATGGAATTATGCTATCTTTGAAAAAGTAAGGAAAATGGGGAGCAAAAGTTTTAGATGGAAAGTAAATCAAAGAAATTGTCTCATATTCAAAAAATAAAAGGGGAACGTTTTTCATATGCATCGTGTGGGACAAGGACATGTTTGAAAATGTGCAATTATGTATGATATTGTTTAGTGTTTAAGTTTTTCTGATGTGAGTTACATTAATTGATATTATAATTTACTATTTTATGAGATTTATATAATAAGATAAGATATAAAATTTCTTAATTAGTCTGATAGACTGGCTAACATGGGTCGATTGAGCCCAGTCCGTGATGAGAGGGCTTGACTAAAAACTCTATAAATAATGTTCAAGTCTCTCTTCTAATCTCGACACATAATTATCCTCACATAAAAAGTGTTGACTAAATACTAAAGGTGAGGGCCAATCTCATTAAGTTAGTGATACAGAGGATAATAGAGGAAAAGTTCTTGAATTTGGATTGTTATTAATCTGCATCAAGAACGATGGTTCAAATCAGGTGTGCAAATCTCTTTCTTTGATTATCGTACATTGATCATTGATCGGTCGGATTGGCAATTCAAATCGATTTAGGTAAGTAGCATGTGTGATGCCACATGATGGCGCATCCGCGCTCCGATTAGCACATTCTTGATGTCATGTGCTTGTATGGACAATCATAGTAAGAAATCCGGAGTAGTTGTAAATCTGTGCTAAGACAGTTAGAGATCTTGCCGCGGAAATGGCCAATTTAAATGCACAAGAAGAAGAAAGGAAAAGAGGACAATAACCAGACATCATAAAAATCACAACAGGACATCAGATTTTGATACTGAAGATATGAAGATCAGAAGATCATTTGTAACATATCAATTTTGAATAGATTTTGCCTAAGGTTGAATTTGAATTTCGAATTAGATCAGGTTTCGGAATTCCAGCAGTCATATTTGTTTATAAAAGCTTTCTGGTCGTGTTTTGTAAGTTTTAATTTTCTTTGCGCACTCCAATCATCTCAATAATAAGTTTATGCTCAGCTTCAGTCGTCAAGCAAACATCGCCTCCATTAATGTAAGCCATCTGTTGTAATTTAAAATTTATGTGCAAATTCCTTGTTGTCTCCAATTTACTGTTTGTCTATTATTTAAGAATTCAAAATTTGCAAGGTCCTTGAGGTTTCAGGACATATTAGATTCCATTTACTTTTGATTCAAAGTCATATTTAACGATTTAATTAGCCATCAATCATAATTAATTGGACTCTAATCATTAATTAGAACCGTTGAGTTTCTAATCACCATAACGGGCAAAAATCCATATAACAGTTAATTACATGGGTCCTTTGGTAGGATTTATATAATTCATAGCCTCGAATAATCTTTGTCAATGTATTTCAAGAGATTATGCAGTTATAAATTTATCATCAGAATTTAGGTTCATTAGATTTGGTGAATCGCAATCATTGATTTTATGAGTTCCATGTGAATGGATCTCACGAAATTAACTGCCGTGATGCATTTGATTTGCCGGATCTAAATTCAAGTAAGAATTTTCTTGTGTTGTAACCTCTCATCTCAATTATGCGATTTTCATTAGTTGCCCGTTAATTGTTTATGTATTTATCTTCTTAGATTTTGAAGGAGGTCCACTTCTTTATTTGGCTTCTTCATTTCTTTGTTTAACCTTAACGCTACTTTTGGGACCAGGAGAAAATTGTATAAAGAAACGACGGAGAAATAATAGATAGGCTACCTTTGATAACTTGAATAAACTCATCCTGTGTTTGGTTCCTACAGACGACAATATAAAGTCAGATATAAAAATAATATAAGCTTAATTAAAATATTCTATAGGGAGGGAGGATAAATGTGAATATGATTTCTTATATTTATAGTATAAAATTTTATTTTTCTTGAATAAAAAACTTAAATTAATAATAATTAAATATATATCATATTTGAATTTTAATATTTTTAGAAAAATTAAAAATAACAACAATTCTCTTTTTTTTTTTTATTTTAATTTTATTTATACATTTGAATTTCTTTCTATCATAGAATATATAAAATATATTTTTGGTGTTCATATTTATAACATATTTTAGGTTCATTAGTATAGTTTATTATTTAATAAAAATTTATTTATGAATAATGAAAGGGAATAAAAAAAAAAAAAAAAAATAAAAAGTGAGGGAAAAATAAAAATAATAAGTAAATAAAATGACATGGACGAGAAAATCGGAGCATTATACTTTTCAGAATCACGAAGATAAATGATCATGTTTTCTCTCTCTTGCTAGATTCAACATTTACTAGCTGATTTACCTTGTCAATGTTGCTATAGCCCATTTACATTTTTTGTCATAGTTGTCGAACATCTGGCCCTGGAATGTTATAATGAGCTCTTTTGCCATTTAAGATTGAGATCCTACAATTATCATGGATTTGAATTGATAGAGGTTATCTCTACTTGTGCATTTATAGTTCTTTAGTAGTGGATCATGAAAGATTCTTATCATCCTCATTTGTACATTTTCAAATTTATTTACATTGATGTGTTGTTTATATCAATCAATGGACATAATAGTATATAAAATATTTAGTTCTATTGCTATCATTCACCAAATAATTGATATGATATAACAAAATCATTGTTTCTCATATCATACCCTATCTAATCATATATCTTAGCAAAAATCTAGACAATCAAATGTAGCCATTATATCCCGTGCTTTTGTGCATGACAACTTTATCATGTTCCTTGTCAGCCATTTGATTAATGTGTGTTGTCAGCTATTCGATTAGAAAAACTTCAGCAAAATTGGCTACTCAAATTGCCAAAATCACAGCATTTTTCTTCCTTTATTTAATTGCTTCGATTTTCCTCTGGTATCAAAGAAAGACTCGCATTCATCATGTGGTCATGGTAACGATGAATGTGTTTGTCCCTTCAAAGTAGAAACACAATATCACCGAATATGTTTTCATACTAAAAATAAAAAAAATGGAAGCTAGCTTTAATTTTTTATCGTAATAATGTGCAGATAATAATTTAAAAAAATTGATAAATTATTAAATTGATATATTTGTTATAGTGTTGGTAATTTACTTATGGTGCTTTTAATTTTCAAAAGAGTTGATAATATACTAAAATATTTGGAAGTTTTTAGGTTATTAACGAGTTACCTGATAATTAAGTTATTGATCATATTTTTTTCACCAACATCATTTGAAATTTTCCAACGGTTGTCGAATTCGACCAACTACGAGAAACTTTCAAATTTTCCCTTTGATCGGACTCGTCCTCGCCAGCATGAAAATCGGGGGAGAAAAATGGGGAAGCCATGCCCATCATCATCTTCTAAGGCGGCGAGTGGGGAAGTCTCTTGCTATGTATCGGGTGTTGATAGGTTTAGGGGCCACCCCCATACTTATCTCACCATGATGCGACAATAAGCATCAAATGACACCATGACGCGAGGTACACTGGCAACCAATAAATAGCCGTAATTCAGGTTTGATACAAGGCACACTTACAGCATGTAATACCCCATAGCCAAAGTACGGCGGAGTAGCTCCACTTGAATATGCATAAATGGTTAAACCACCATGAGAATCAAGTTTCACATGCACCACAAAAAATAAAGGTACATTTGATAATCATCCTATTTTTTCATTTTTCTATTCTTTTATTCTCCACAAAGAAAAAAAACAGAAATTCATTTGGTTAATATAAGCTAATTTTTCTATTCTCCTAAATATAAAAGTCATCAGTGAATAAATTTGGAATAAAAAAAAGAAATAAAAAAATTATTAAATGACGGTTTTTAATTTATTATGAGAATAACAGTTTATTTGAATTACAAAAAAATTAAATAATAAATAATTATAAATCATTGTGAGGCTCAATTGCTTCAAGAATTTATGGCTCAAAATAAAGTGTTATTTTCACAGTAATTTAAAGACTGTTACGTTAGTAAAGTCCTAAAAATAATCTACTACTTTGTTCTCAATAACATAAATGAAAAAAATTATTTTTTCTCGAAAATAAAAATATTACTAAGCACACCTTGAGCATGATGCATTTGAATATGTCCCTCCTGCACAAAGGCGCCTTCGACCGTTTCAACGCCCACGTCAATGTGTTAATTGAGCGATGGGGAAGACAGCTACCAAAGTAGTTGGGATGTAACTCCACTTCTACCTCAGGACGATGTTGACTTTTGCTAAACAAATTAGTTGGGATGTAAATGTATTCAGGTTATTTCATTGTCTGGTCCTCTTCAATAGATAAGTGCCACGTGACTTTTGCTCAGCGTTTTATGGAGACCACATATATTGTTGTTTGGTTAATCTTCACTTCTCTTATCTCAATAGATTCTTAAATTAAGACAACCCCACCCTTCAATGAAATGAGGTCCTAGGCGTGTGTATCTCGTTTTATGGCGGCATTCGGGAGTGTTATCTTGAGCCATTGATATCCTACAACAGCAAATGAGAGGATAAATGGAGATGCGGATACTTGAAATGCCAAAACTTGATACAGAAGGATATTTAAATGCCAAAAGTTTGAAAAAGTACACTTAAATGTAAAAATCGGAGCAAAATGGATCAATTAACTTTCAACAGTGAGAAAATCCTGCTAAAATACTGACGTGGCATTTTTCTAATGAGACAAATGCAAAACAACGTTATTTTACACGCTAACATGACTAGATAATAAGAAAACTACGTTATTTTTACACGTTGATGTGACTAAATAAGCAAAAAACGATGTCGTTTTGCCTTAGAATTGAACTTTCATATGAATTCTAATTAAATTAAATTTAAAAATAAATTAAAAAAGGAATTACGATCTCCTTCTTCTTCCTTTTTTAATTAGTTCTAAATTTAATTTAATTAATATTTATATTAAAATTCAATTTAGGCAAAACGACGTCATTTTGGCTCTTCTTTGTTAACTAGCTTTTCGGTGAGCCACATAGGCGACTTTTAGGGCTTATTTGGTAACACTCCTAAGAACAATTGATTTTGTTCTTTTGTTCCTGGGAACATAAAAAACAGAAATTTGTTTAATAAATTTTTTATTCCTGGGAGCAAATTTTTTTTTTTTTTTCAAGAATAGATTTGGAGTAGAATCAAGAAATAGAAAAAAAATTGCTTCTTGTTCCTGAGAATAATTCCTAGAATCATGTCTAATTTTTTTCTTTTCTCTTCTTATCTTTCCTTTTCTTCTTCTTCTTCTTCTTCTTCTTCCTTTTGGCCGATCCTTGGCCTTGGCCATGGTCGGTGACTTGCCGATGAGGGCCGGTGGCAAGGTCGCTAGCCCCGGCGATGCTAAGCCATGGCGAGGCTTGTCGGCTCAAGCCTCGCCAGGCCAGGGCGAGGTCGACTTTGCCTCGCCTCACCGAGATCTGGTGAGGTTGAGTCTCCTCGTGGTTAGCGACCAGCCACGAAGGAGGAAGAAGAAGAGAAAAGAAAAAAAAAAAACATAATAAAAGTATTAAAATTAAAAGAAAAAAAGTTTAAGAATCCTACTAAATGTATTTTTATCCTCAGAATAAAAATTTTGGACAGTTACCAAATGCGCTATTAAAAAACTTAGAAATTGTTCTCGTGAACAAAATAAAAATAAAATCATTTTTGAGAAAAAATTATTCATGGGAATAGAATTGTTACCAAGTGCGCTCTTATATTATTAAAAATAAGCCACGTCGGATTTTTGACATTCTTTGCCAGAATTGACACTTAAATGTCTTATTTTTCAAAGAAAGTGGCACTTAAGTGTATTTTTCATAACTTTTGACATTTAAGTGTCCCATGGTACTAAGTTTTGGCACTTGCATTGTATTTCTACTAGAAGAAATGTAGCAATAGTTTTGAAATATGAAAGTTGCACAATGTGACTCTAGTTTGTTGGTTAATATTATTTGCAATTTGAGAACACTACCAAAAAAAAAAAAAAAACAAAAAAGGCGTGCGTACGTGTCTGCTCAATCGTAGAAGAAAGAAAACGTTAATGGAGGAAGAAGAAGAAAAATAGAGCTTATTATAGAAATTCAACTTTAATTGTTGGAGGATGGAAAAGCTTCAATTTAAATTTATAATCTATGGTAGAGATATTTTTAATCACAAAAGTTTTATGTGGATGTTTGTAATTTACCATTTGAACCATTGTTCAAAATACATGGTTATTATTCATTAATTTTGAGTTATGGATACTTTTGAAGATCTCGGGCCGAAGTTGAGAATGATATTGGATTTACTTTATAATGTAGAGGTCTCGAACAAGGAGAGATTTAGAGGAGAAGATAGAGAAGGCCTTTTCTATCTTTGTTAATTATGCTCGAATATAAAAAATAAAAATAAAAACTTAAATCAACCTATGCTACCTAGAAATCCAACTTAACTAGTTTTCGCCCTACATTTGTCAACAAGCTTTTATTAGGTACAGTAGCAATGTAAAATTTTCTTCACACGAGCAAGTTGTATAAAGTGACACATAATAAAATTTTATATTTTTGCACGTAACTTTATTTAGTAAAGTTTATATTTCAATTCAAAAACTATTTGAGTAAAAAAATCTTGGACAATGATGATGTATGTAATACATACATACATACATACATACATACATACATACATACATATACATATATATATATATATATATTTATATAGACACACAAGAAATACTTTTATTCACCGCAGTTAGATTCGTTATATCTGAACATGGAGAAAATCATTCTCTTCGCCTCTTTTTAATCTATTATTATTTTCATCGCCAAATAAAACAATATTTGAAACAAAATTTGAGTGTGAATCACGCTAATGTGTCTTTCTCGTAAAAGAGATACATCGACAACTTTTAATTAATTTTAGATTGTTGTGGGTATAAGAACAATATCAAATATGTGAAAGCGGAATTTCCTAATCTATTTACTATCCTATATCTAGGTATAGTAAACCTACTTAGTTTATTAATCCACTATATGTGAATTAAAATAAACATAAGTGCATTAAAAATTATGAATATTCCCGGCTTACAATGGGTCTTTTGGATCACCTTATCACAAAAAGCTACACAAATAACGCGGTATATCTCTATCCACATTTAATTCATGGTTATATATTATAATAAGCAATTGCGTATTATCACTTCTCAGTCTCAAACATGCACATCAGATTATTCAAGTGGTGGCCAGTCCTCAAAAACATTATATACTAATATATAACTCACACGAATCAAATTAATTGCAAAACATAAAAATCATGAAATTTACATCATCATGGTTAGGCTACATCGTAGTCCTAACGAAAGAAAATTAGAACATAGTAGAAGAAGAAATAAAAATATAAATCAAACTCTTAGAACAATGAAAAACAATCTAACAAAAACTTAATTGCTCCCTCCGGCTCTCAATGTTCTCCTCTTTTTAGGATATATCAAAGATCCTTATCTTCAAGTAATTGTGCATAAAATTAGAGAGTAAATAAGAGGATCTTTGACTTGATATCTATCTTTCAACGCTTGCAGATAATATTAGGGAACAAAATCAATGATTCCCTGAATTGATATCCATCTTCCACTGTTTTTTGATTTGAATTCCTGATTTTTGCCATTATTTTCCTTATCTTTTCCATTTCTCATTATTCTACATAAACAAGGAAAATTCAAATAATCAGAAGGAAATCCAAATATTTTTCATAGATATTGCATTATATTTTTTTTTACCTAAAATAGGTAAAATAACTCTGTTTTTATAGAGTTATCAAATTGAAATACCACACACAAGAAGTCCAATATTTTTCAAGAAGAACTTTAGTGTCTAAAATTGATGAACTAGCACCAGTGTTGATAAGGGCAATAATTGTGATGGGTTTAGCAAACTTGGAAGTGAAGATTTTAAAAGGGAAATGAGGACAATGAATTTGACTAGAATATATACTAGGTTCTTGTTCTAAAAATGTGAGGGATATATAAAAAGGATCTTTAGTGTCTGAATCGGAATTAGTTTTGCTAGAGGTTTGATAACATCGAATGGCACAGCGGGTTTGTTCAGATGGATCTTCATCAATTGAGAATAATGATTCAACATCATCAATTTAAAGAGAAACACCAGTTTCAATTTCGATGTGATGTATTAGAGAGTTCGACCTTTTTTTTTTTTTTTTTTTGCCTAGGAGCAATTCTTGGCAAAATGGCCCTTTTTGTTGCAAATGAAGTATCGGATTGATTTCTTGTGATCTGAATGGTCTTTCCTTCTTCGCAGAAATCTCCACTTTTTCTTTCCTTGGAGGTGCTTCGATCTTTCAACTCTGTATTTCTTGAAATGTTTCTTCTTTTTGGACTACTTTCCGCAAGAGACATCGCAATCTTTTTTTGACTATTTGATCTTCAAATTCTGATGCGAGCAAGCTCCATCAAATTCTTGATTGTCTCTAAGATAAGTTTTGATCATTTGGCGCTTTAGACATAAATCATTGAGACATAAATGGATTTCTTGTTGTATTTCTTCTAAAGGAATATCCACAATTCTTCTTTGCTTGTTTAGAAAGGATCTCTCAACTTGTTAGGGGTAGCTCTCTAGAAATAGAGGCTAATAATACTTGTTTCAGGTTTGCATCTGCTCCAAAGCCATAGAAAAGTTTGAGCATTTCTCGGTAATGCTTATCAAGATGCCTTTTCTAGAGTGAACAACGTTTTCTCTCAAAGAACTCTATTCTTTTGAGTTCATGGAGGTCAGTAGGTTTTCCTATGAAGAAATGGTAGATAAGAGCAATAGCTTGGCCAAGGTCTGTCGAGAGCATCAATTGTAGTTGATCTTGTTCAATAACCAATTGCCACTAGTATTTAAGGCTTCATGTAAACCTTGTAACGAAGTTAAAAAAAACAAAAATCATACTTATCATGATTTGTAATTGCTTGAGTGTTCAGTCAAGTATGAAATTCTTTAAATCTTTCTAGCCATCTCGAATATGGAATGCCATCAGCAGTGAAGAACTGTTTAGACAAAGTGGGAGCTTGAGATGGATTATTTGGTTTAATAACCTATGGTTCTGAAGGGTTTGATTCCATTTATTGGTTTGGTGGTTGGTTCATAAATATCGAAGAAGTGGATGGTATAACAGGAAAATATTCGACAGGAGGAATTTCGAAAGAGGAGGAGGATGAGAAAGATACAGAGTCTAGTTCTGATTCAGAGTATGAATTGATTGGAAAGAGAGCATTTGAGGGAGTTTGATCATGGCCTTTCTAGGTGACAGGTTCGGGTTGTATTTCCAGATTGCTTAGATTTCTTAGGAAAAATTCCAACGGATTGGAGAACATCATTTAATTTGGTTTCTCCTTTGTGGAAGTCGAGGATTCTTAAGGGATCTTTTCTTTCCCTTTTTCCTTTCTTAGTCGATTCATCTCTTTGAGTATATTTCTCATTTCCACTACATCGTCTTTGCGCTTAGTATACATTTCTACAATCGCAACAAAGATCGAAGTATCTGGAGTTGGGAAAGAATACTCTGTTCTCGGCAAAGTTGGAAATGGATAAGAAGGTTTGAATCTTCATTCTTCAAAGAGTTGGATTTGCCTTTTGAGTTTCTCTATTTCGGCTTTTGGACTCTCCAGATGATGATAACCTATATGTTGTCCAGATTCCAAAGCGTGAAACCTTTTCTAGAAATTTGAAAGCATCTTCTTAGTGGTTTCAGTAGCTAGAATAAGATGTTGATAAAATTGGAGGACTGCACATATTATTTCACCTCTTTAGGGGTTTGACGAATAAGATGTCTGATCGAGCGGATGTGAGAAAATGATGAAGAGAGTTTAGCAAAGGTAGAATAGGGGTTCATAAGAGGGAGTTGAGTTTTAGAAATCCTAGTTTCATCATTAAGAGAGACTTTATAACGATAGTCAATATTGGAGGTGTTTGATACACAGAAGTCTAAAAGAGAAAAGATGAAGATGAAGCAAGAGTAACTGGAGCATTGAGAGTTTCTGGATCAGTCATGATGAAAGCACATGGAACAAACTAAGTTACAAATGAAACCATGGTTCTGATACCATTGAGGGGATCTATACTTTGAAATAGGGATTACCAAGTAAGTTGCAGCAGATATGCTATCCACATAGGTGAACCTCTTGTTCAAGCTTTCTAGGGATTACCTTTTAGTTGCGAACTACTCGGAAATTTGGTTCAGAGTATAAAGATGCCCAACGGTTCTAGGATGGTAACATTTCTAACTAACTAAGTTGCATTTCTCAAAGGATCATACCGAGCTAGAGAAGATGAAGTGTTTAGAGAGACATTGGAGAATTTTCACAAATACTCACACTTTACTTCAAGGGGACTCTACCCAACACATTACATCATCTTTACCTTTTATACGCATTAAGAGGTCACAAAAAACAAAGACCACGCTCACGGGTTTTGAAACAAATAAAGGCTTCGAAAAATCTGGTCAGGAATTATTCTAGGTGATATGAACAGTGATTGTGAACAATGATTTCCCTAGCCTATTGCTACGGTACATTATTATAGTGACCTGTGCTACAGTAACCTTGTTACTGATCTATCTTCCATCCCAGCAGTTGTAGTCATAGTTTGAGTCATCAAAGCTATGCCTTGTTGATTATCGATTGTCGACTATCCTGTGATATGCTCTATGTATTACTTTTTATAGCCAGTGCAGATCACATTTAAATCGGCTCATTAACTCTAAAATTGTTTTAGAATTAATTCCGCTATAACTTTTGACCGATGTAAGTTTTTTTATACCATTTTAGACACTAATTCAGGCATTAACTTTGTAACTGGTACAAAAGCATTATTCCAAACATTTATTTATGACCGTTACAAGTCTTTATTTTGAGTATTAACTTTATAACTATTACAAATATTTAATTTTGACTGTTACATCTAGAGCATCAATTAGTCATTTAAATCTAAAACCATTTCAGATCATTAAACTGCCAATTTATTCTGAAATGGTTTCAAATCATTAATGTGACTATTAAATTCTGAAACCGTTTCAGAACTTAATGTAATTGTTAAATCTGAAACTGTTTCAAATCTTTAATTTAGCCATTAAGTTTGAAACCGTTTCAGATCATTAATTTGGCTATTGATTCTTAACTCACTTTAGATCGTTAATGATGCCATTAATTCTAAACTCACTTTAGATCATTAATGTAACTATTAATTCGGTCACTGAATCTGAACATGCTTCAGATCTTTTATTTGGGTCGTAGAGTCTAAAACCAGCTTCACACTTTTGTAAAGTCTGAAGCCCCTTATTTGGAACTATTATTTCTAACCCGACTCAATCTAATTGGCTCAACTGCAAACACATTTGCAATATTCTCTCTCTCTCTCTCTCTCTCTCTCTCTCTCTCGTTCTCTCGTTTAAGCATCATTCTAATTGGTTATGGTGTGTGATATCCTTAGGTTCATCACTGAGCTAGTAGTAGGACTTATACTAATGCATTAGCACAACCAAGAGCACTTATTGTCCATATTAATCTCTCGTTCCTACAAACCATGAGTGACATCTAACAATTTATCATAGTTACTCTGATAGTGCGAAATGTTTCAAGAACAGAATGAATCTATCAGTTTTGGCAACTATATAATTCGATCATTCTGTCTCGCCATGTCCTGATCGAACAAAGGCCATGGAATTATTGGTCAAACCACCAATTCGATCATATGCCCAAATCTAATTGACATGTATTTTTTCGAGACATGAACCATTTATTCTCGGTTATAACCTTGGCCGAGGATTTCAATACAATATCATGATTAGATTGCATAGAATATCAATTTTGTATATCTATATATTACAAAAAGACAAATTCCATATTACGCATGCATGTGCCTTCGTATGTGAACAAACTATGACCATCAAGTACATGGATGGTTTGACGAAGTGTCAATATGTGCACTTGTGAACCATAACCATCCAAAATACAAGTTAGCATCATGCCTTAGGTCTAAGGATCTAACACCCAACCAAAGCATGAACAATCATTGACCTCGCTAAAAGCTTCCATGTCACCAATCATTCTATATATGTCATGTTCAGTAAACTTGTTTAAGACAAGCACCTGTGTTCTAGCTTGGATATCATTATACCCAATGACTTATGACTCATCATCCTCTCAAGTATTCGATACTAAATGGTGAAGTTTGATAACACACTGATCTCAACAAAATCATCAATATCCTCTCAATGATCTATTGATCAGGAACTGTTTGAAGATTCAGCATAACTGTAAACCTATCACACATATTCTTAATACCTTAAGAATATGTTCAATCCTAACTGATCTTATGAACTCATTCATATAAATTGGACAATGAATGAAACTTTATTTGCCAGTAAATATCCCTGATAAGTAACTATTACCTGGTTGCTTTAGGACATATAGCTAACAGTGTCTTGACATACATAGACTATGACTAGAGGTGAGTAGTTTCGGATTCCGTATAGATACTACCTAGAACCTAGAACTTACTTGTTGGAATAGGTTCCTCACTTTTTAGAACTTGAAACCTACCATATATACCCGAGAACCTAGAACTTATCTTGTCATATGTTTTCAGGATTGATTCCAAAGTCTATCCTAATTCCACCTATATTACTAATTGAATGATTGTAGTGAATTAGAATCTTTAATAACAACAATTTGTTAATTCACTGACCATAATTTATATTTAGACACATGATAAATATGAATATTAACAAAGTAAAAGTCTCGATCATAAAATGAAAGCTCAACTTGTACACTTATCATCAAACGGTATGTAATATCACAAGATTGTGTGAAGACATGAATTAAGAAAGACATTAAAACTTGTTCCAGATTCTAAGTTATATGTTCCAGGTTCCAAGTTCCTCAAACTAAGAACCTAGAACCCACCTACCCATTAGAATAGGTTTCTCATTTTTTGGAAACTAAAACCTACCCTATATACTTTGGAATCTGGAGCCTACAGGTTTCCATCGATCCGGTTTTCAACTTCCAAATTCTATCCTGGAATCATGCTCACCCTTAATTATGACACTTGCTAGTTCTCTCAACATGAAATGCTGGAAGAAGAAGAGTGATAGAGCTTAGTATAGAAATCAATTTAAATTTGACGAGGATGGAAAAGCTTCAATTTAAATTTATAATCTATGGGTGGATCTTTGTATATAATACTTGATTATCGTGTATTAATTTTCAGTTATGGATACACTTGATAATTTCGGACCAAAGTGGAGAATGGTATTTGATTTACTTTATAATGTAGAGTAAGTGCACTACGAAAGAAGTTGATAAATTAGTACACTATTGTAATAATGTTGACATATTGTAGTTATAATAAATATATCAACATTGCAATAATGTACTAATTTGAAATTTACCAACGGTTATAGAAATCTACCAACTAGGATAATTTTTTCAAATTTTCTCTTGACTGGACCCTGAACTCGTCCTTGCCAACACAAAAAAATGGGTTAGAAAATTAGAGAAGCCATGCCTATCATCATCTTCTCAGGCAGCGAGTAGAGAAGTCTCCCGCCACGTATCGTGCGCCGACAGATTCTGGGGCCACACCCATAATTATCTCACCATAATATGACAACAAACATCAAATAACACCATATAGACATGGTTACACTGGCAACCAATAAATAGCCCTAATTCAAGTTTGATATGAGGTTCACTTAGAACATGTGAAACCCCATAACCAAAGTCTGGCGGAGTAGCTACACTTGAGGGGTAAGTACACTAGAAGTGCCAAAAGTTGTGTACGGCGCTCACTTTAGTACCATAAGTTTTTTTATAGATCACTTAAGTGCTACTTTAAAAAAAATGATCATTTAAGTGTCAACTCCTGTCCGGATTGCTAGAAATCCGATGTGGCTATATTTAATTAATTTCTCAATCTTACGTGGCTCACCAGTGTGCCTAGTTAGCATATAACCCCTAAAAGACGTCGTCCAAAAGTAATAAATAGTGATAATTTAAGTGTCAAATTTTATTAAAAGTGATCATTTTGAAAGTGCTAGTATAAACACCTAGAGGGGGGTGAATAAGTGTAAAGACAATTTTTACGAAATGCAATAAAAATATTTTATTTTTGAAATTGAGTTTGATGTGCAACAAACTTTGAAAGAATTCAAACTTTAGCAGGTAATTCAAATTACTGAAAGATATCACAGCGAACAAAGTAAAAGAGTTCAGGGAAGAGAAAAAGAACACGAGATTTATAGTGGTTCGGCTCAGATTAAGCCTACGTCCACTCTTCCAAGCTGACAGTCTTCTGGCTAGTTTCTACTATGAATCAAAAGAGAATTATAGCCTTATGATCTTGACTTCTCAGTGAAAAGATTCTACTGCTCTCACAAAGTCACACATTTTGAGTTTCTCTCTTTTGAATACAAGTTTAAGCACAGTATGAGGAAGAACAAGTGATTCGGAAGCTTCAGACTTTGGAATTCTTCTTTCACGCTCTTTGTCGAATGACTTGATGAGTCTCCTTAAATACTCCTCTATGCCTCTTTGACCGTTGGCACTTTTCAGAGGAATTCTTCCAATCAACTCGTTGGATGGAATCAATCAAGGAGATTTCGAGCCGTTTGAAGATTGAGATGAAAGCTCAATGATCCTGGTCGCCCATACAATCGAATCCTGGTTTCCGTAAGTAGATTCTTTCCAAATAAACTTGCCTTCCAAAAATAACTTTTCCGTTGTGTGATTGAGATCAATAAGGATAACCAAAATGATAAGTGATATTTCCAACCAAAAAGCTGTATATATCATGTTCGAACTGAAGCCTTGAAGGAAGAAAAATAATCTCGAGTCTAATTATATCTTCGTTCTTCATTTGTGTTCAGTCTGGGTTTTCGCCAGAGTGGGGTAGACTTCTAGTGTAAGATAGACTTTACACAAAAGTCTCATATTCCTCAGAATAGAATTTAATGAAGTTTTGTCAACTTCAAAACTTAACAGGAGTTTTCTCCAACAATCTCCCCCTTTTTGATGGTGACAAAACTTTCATGCAGATTTAAAACTTTTATCCTGCAAAATAACACTTTAGCAGCATATGATAACTTGTAACAACAAATTATTATACAATTGAATTATAGATTTTGCATTCACAAAAAACATGTTAGTCATGAGAATTTAGAGTTCAAGAACTACAAAAGTTCAATCTAAATTCACAACCATAGAAGTTAATTGCAGAACATAAACATCTACAAAAGTTATAACAACCAAGTTCAAAACTCAAAAAGTTCAAAGGTTCAAACAAACAAGAATTTTAAATCTGCTCTCATTCTCCCCCTTTTTATCAATAGCAAAAAGAAAGAGAAGGTTAGAAAAAGTGAATAAAAATGATAGAAAGGATGGATTCATTCATGGTTGTCTTGGAACGCGAACAAGTCTGAAATCTTCTAGCGATTGCACTCCCTCCTCAAGCTTTTGCTGGCACTGATGATAGACATTCTCTACCTTGGGTACAGTCTGCGAAGCCTGTTGATTCAGAGTCTAAACTTGAGTATCAAAAGACTGTACCTTGCCAGTGAGAAAGTCTGAAGTAGACCTTAGGGCAGTGTGTAGTTTCCGAATTTCAACCTCCATTCCATATTGCTGTGCTTTTATCTCCAAAAGAAGTTCGATTATCCTTGGATAGTTTGGATTAGTTTATGTTTGAGCACTAGTTTCAGTGAAGTGAGTTTGTGGAGTGTTCAGAAGTGTGGTAATCTCGACTTGATTATGTTTATCCTGACTTGGAGTAGACTCTTCAACTTCAGGGAACTGAGATGCAAAAACATCTTTAGGGTTTGCAGGAAATCTGCTTATAACATCACTTGCATTAGGTGGAGAAGAAGTCTCTGTTTTCTCATGAGCTCCCCCTGTTTTTGTGCCTTTAGGTAGAGAAGAAGTTTCTCCTTCTTGTACCTTTTCCTTTTCAGAACGAGAGTGATGTTCTGTTTTAGTTCGTGCTCCTTCAGGGTCAGCATCATCCCTGGTTTCTCCAGATTCCTTTGATAATGTTATTGCAACAGTTTCTTCATCAGAGTCTTTGTTATCATCATCCTCACCCTTCTTTTTAGAATCACCTTGTTCTTCTTCATCTTCTTTTTCTTCTTCTTCCTCTTCTTCATCTTCTCTTTCTCCTCATTCTCTTTCCCTTGATTTCTCAAAAGCTGCAAAGCCTTGAAGATTTCTTAAGGCAATGGCAGAAATGGTCAAATCATCTTCATCCTCTTCATCCTGCAGGAGAAGTGATTTCTTCTTCTTCCCAATTTCTGGCACAACTTCCTTGCCTTTGCGCTTCTTCCCAGCAACATAATCTTCCTTTGTTTTGCTTGATGATTCCTTTTTCAACAGATCTAAGGCTTTTGAGAGATCCTTTAGCCTCATTTTAGAAATCATCTTTCTTCATATCTCCATAGGAGGAAGAGTTCTTGTTCGAAGTTGCAAAGGAGGCTGAATTTGAAAATGCCTGAAAAGCCTTGTTATCAAACCTGAGTAGGGCAGTTGGCCCTTTTCTTTCATCACTGTCCTGTACATATGCAGCAGGATAGTATGAGGAAGTGAGAAATGAATTCCATTACAATTGACCCATATGGTCTTTGCTTCAAATCTTGAGACATCAGTCTTGGAGGCAGCCTTTGGTCTGATGCAGTTGATGACGATTTTGTGCAACAGAATGTTGGATGCTGGCATACGAGAGTAAGTGATGCTCCCACTTGTCAATTTGTCCTTTACCATAAATCTAGTGGCTTGACCAATGGAGGTATTGATTGGTTGAAAACCACTTTGTTCAACTACCAGAATATTGGCTAGAATGTTAACATCCACAACAAAGACTTTGTCACAAACAGTGAACTGAATGTGAGTCTGATCAAGGAAAGATAGATTTGAGTAGAAATACGCAGTCAACTCAGGATTTGCTTCGGCGGTCTCTACATAGAATTTCTCAAGGTGAACAAAGGCTAACTTTTCCCTCAGGTTAACCTTTATTAAGTCCAAGAAGTCAAAATCCACTGTTTGAGGGTTTATCACCCCTCTGTTCAACATTTGAACATAAACCCTTTTATGTTCTTTAGAATGAAAAATTTTCGTTCTTTTTCTTGCAATTTCTGCCGGTTGGAAATTTGTATAGATTCTCTCATCATCATCCTTATTTTTAGGCTAACTCTTTGAACTAAATCTAGATCAAAGGAAAAATGTAGAAATGCCTTTTCCGCCAAACCTTTCGGCGTCACTTCTAATCATTCCATTGCTTTTAAGAATAGAGTTTCATTTCCATGCCCATGATCTTTTAGAAAACTAGTAATAAAGGACATTGGAGTTCTGCCCTTTTTCAGATAAGTATAATGCTTGTTAAGTACCTGGGGTGTCAATAGTCTTAAAGGAGTTGCTTCCTATACATCTTCCTCATATGCAGATCGTCATGCAAAACTTTGTGGAGAGTCATCTTCAGTGAGATTAAAGTGAGTCTGTCCTTCTGGAATGTTCCGAGGACCCTAACTTGTGATTCGAGAAGATTTTTGCTGGTGCGACATGGATGTAGACTTGGAGGATTTTGTAGACATGTTCGAGTGAAGAAAAGATGAAAACTTGCAGAGAGATTTTGAGAGTAAAAGTTGAGGGAGAGAGAGATTCGACGTTAGGGTTTGGAAAATCCTTGTGCTTCGAAAGAGAGTATTTTGAGGTATTTATGCAAATCAAAATGGGGTAAATGAATCGTCACAAGGAAAATGCCTTTTTAGAATAAAATTAGAAAGGTAAATGCCAAATATTTGGGATTTGAAACTTTGAAATGAAATAGTAATTTCTAAAATTAAAATAGGCAAGCATCAATGGAAATATAATCATACCTGTTCAGAATTTTCATAGTAAAAATAAAATACCTGGATTGGAGAGGAGAAAATTTGAATCTGATCATTTTCAGACTTTAGTCGAGAGGAGAAATAATATTCAACTTGCTATGAATTGACTCAAATATTTGAACAATAAATTGAACAATAATTTCGTCATTCTGGACATGATCTCTTATAAAGCGATGTTGAATCTCAATGTGCTTTGCTATTGAATGAAGAATAGGGTTTCTTGTAAGGTTGATAGCACTAGTGTTGTCGCATCTGATCTCTGTGCACGATTCTTCTATTCCAAAGTCTTTTAGTTGTTGTCTTATCCATAGAATTTGAGAACACCAACTTCCAAGGGCAATATATTATGTTTCTGTTGTTGATAATGCTATGATACTTTGATTTCTTGAGAATCAAGATACTAACATTTGTCCCAATAGTTGACAAGTGCCAGATGTGCTTTTCCTATCGACTCTACAACCAGCTAAATCAGTGTCAGAATATTTAAGAAGTGTAAAGTCTCATTTTTTTGGATACCATAGACCTAGCTTTAGAGAAGTTGCAACATATTTGATGATGCATTTTACTGCACTTAGATGAGATTCTTTTGGATCAGACTGAAATCTAGAACATATGCAAACACTGAATAAAATATCAAGTCTAGAGGTAGTTAGGTAAAAAAGAGAATCGATCATGCTTCTGTATAGTTTCTTATCTACTTTCTTTCTTCTTTCATCCTTGTCCAGTTTTGATGAACTTGACATGGGAGTTTTTGTCCTCTTGCAATTTTCCAATCCAAATTTCTTGATAAGATCTTTGGCATATTTCTCCTGGTGAATGAATATGCATTTCTTTGATTGTTTGACTCGCAATCCCAAAAAGAAAGTCAATCCACCCATAATGCTAATTTCAAACTCATCCTGCATAGATCTTGAAAATTTCGTGCAAAGATTTTCATTAGGAGAATAAAAGATTATATCATCTACATAAATTTGTACAAGCAGAAAATCTTTTCTTTCTCTTTTTATAAAGAGAATAGTATCAACTTTTCCTTTCTTGAAGCCATTCTTAGTTAGAAACTTAACCTTTCATACTAAGCTCGTGGTGCCTGCTTCAGACCATACAATGCTTTTTTAAGTCTGTACACAAAGTCTGGTTTTCTTAGATCTTCAAATCCAAGTGATTGTTCCACATAAACTTCTTCTTGAATGAATCCATTAAGGAAAGCATTTTTAATGTCCATCTGCAATAACCTGAAATTTTGATATAGGCAAAAGTAAGTAATAATCTAATTGCTTCTAACATTGCTACTGGTGCATAGGTCTCGTCATAGTCTATCCCTTCTTCCTGTGTGTATCCTCTTGCCACAAGCCTTGCTTTGTTTCTTATAACTTTACCTTTCTCATCCATCTTATTTCTGAACCCCATTTTGTTCCAATTATAGAATTGCCTTTGGGTTTTGGAATCAACTCTCACACATCATTGATGCTAAATTGTCTGAGTTCTTCTTGCATGGCTTCTATCCAGCTTTCGTCAGACAATGCTTATTCTACTCCTTTTGGTTCTACCTCAGAAACAAGTGCTAAAGCACTAGAGTCTTATCTTCCTTTGGATTAGGTGCGGATTCCTTCATCAATTTTGCCAATGATGAGTTCTTTGGGATGACTTAACTTGTGCTTCCAGTTGTTGTTTGATTTGGGGATCTGTTGATCCTTTGTTTCTTTCGAATATTCTTGTTCCGCTTGATGCTATACTCCAAAAGTCCGATCCTCTTCGGGGGAGTAAGACTTTATTAAGTCTAGAACTGGTTCAGACTCTTCAAGTTGAATATGATCTAGTTGATTCTACAAATAATCCTGAAACATGACGTTCATATATTCTTCTACAGATTGAGTCTTTTTGTTAAAGACCTTGTAAGCTTTGCTTGATGTCAAATAGCTAAGAAAAATTTATTCATCTGATTTTTCCTCGAACTTTCCAGATCAATCATTTGCATTTTTTAAAACAAAACATTTACAGCCAAAGACATGCAAGTAGAAAACATTTGGCTTCTTTCTTTTATATACTTCATACAGGGTTTTCTCTAGGATATGCCTTAAGAATACCCTATTGATAATATAACAGGTAGTAGAAACTGCTTATGCCAAAATCGAGAGGATATTTTACTTTCTATCAAAAGAGTTCTGGTCCATCTCCTGTAAAAATTTGTTTTTCCTTTCCACAATCCTATTTTGTTCTAAAGTGTATGGAGAGTAGAAAACATGTTGAAAACCAGATTCATTACAGAAGTTTGCAAAATTCTAATTTTCAAATTCACCTCCATAGTCTGTTCTTATGCTTGAAATAACATAACCCTTTTCGTTTTGAATTTTTTTGGCAAACTTTGAAAAGTAAGAAAATGTTTCAGACTTACTTGCTAGAAAGTATACCCAAGTGAAATGAGAGTGATCATCCACGATTACTGGACAATATTTCTTTCCACAAATACTCTGAGTTCTTATTAGCCCAAAAAGATCCATATGGAGAAGATGCAAAACTCGATTGGTAGAAACTTGATTTACTAGTTTAAAAGAGCTTTTCACTTGTTTTCCCAAGACATAGGGAGTGCATAATTCAGACTTCTGATAAGCCAAATTAGGGAGCCCTCGAACCAGCTTCTTAGAAGAAATCTTGGCAATCTACTTCATATTAACATGGCCAAGCTTTCGATGCCAGAGACTCACTTCATCTTGAATAGAAATAAGGCACTAAGAATTTTCTGGATTTATGTCCATAAGGTATATGTTGCCATGCCTTCACCCAGTAAAGGATTGAGAGAAATCTTGACTTGTTCCATATCCTATAATTTTTATTTTGTTGTTTCCACCAAAATAGACTTTTCCTCCATTTAGTCTATCAAGCTTTATGAAGTAGCTTGAGTCTCCTATCATATGTCTAGAGTAGCCACTATCCAAATACCATTTGACTTTTCTTTTAACAAAGTGACTGCAATAAAAAAAACAACTCAAACTTTCTTTGGTACCCAGATTTTCTTGGGTCCAGGAGAGTTAGTGTTAAAAATAGTCTTTCCCCAATCATTCTTAACTAGTCTCCAAACTTTGGGACATTCATTCTCAAAATGTTATGGGTTGTTACACTTCGAACATCTGAGTGCACTTCGGCCAACAGGTTTTACAAATACTTTTTTAAAGTGATTTTTGTAAAATGCCTTTGCAGGTCTTTGTTTAAGTCTCTCTTTTACTTTAGGAAAATAAATTAATGGAATACTTTCTGAAATCATACCTAAACCGGATTTGTTAAAATAGGGTATTTGAGCTGTAAGAATTTGCTATAACTTTTTTTATCATTTTGAAAATATTTTTGTAATACTTGAAATATCTATTTTCAAAGTAAGATTTTCTTTTGAAAGAGAATCAGAATTTTCTTTCAAATCATCAGAACTTCTTTTCAGACTTTCAAACTTTTCTTTCCAAGAAACTTCCTGTTGCATGAGCTTATAATTCTCCTTTTTCAGTTTGGAAATCCTTTTAAGAGAGGATTTAAAATTGAGGCAAAGTTCATCTATATACTTAAAGACTTTAACAAGAATTTCTAAGTGACTAACCTTAATTTCTTTATCAGAATTTGAATTAGTGTTTGTCTCTGATTTCGAGTTTGACTCTAAGTGAGCCATCGACATATATGTTCGCAAATTCTTCTTTGCTATCTTCACATTCAGTGTCACTCTAGGTTTCTGCTTTGAGAGCCTTTTTGTACTTCTCAGATTTTCCTTTCTTCTTCTTCAACAGAGGAAAATTTGGTCTAATATGCCCCTTTTTCTTGCACTCGAAGCATATAATATCATTATTAGTTTCATTGTCCTCCATTGGTCTCTTCGATAATTCTGCGTGCTCGCTTCTTCCAATTGAATCTTCTTTGCTTTCTATTTAGTTTTCTGAATTTCTTAATCATAAGGGATAGCTCATCATCGTCCATATCATCATTCGAATATGTATCATCGAATTAATGTTAGACTTTAAAGTAATTGATTTCTTACTTTTAGGATCTTCTTCATCATTGATATGCTCCACTTTGTATGATCAAAGTGTGCCTATTAATTCATCTACTGATAAAGGCATGATCCTCTGAGTTTCTCTGATTGAAGTCTTCACATGATTTCAGTCCTTTGAAAGTCCATGCAGCAGTTTGTTGACTTTTATTGGTCCAGAAATTGGTTGACCTTGATAAGCCAGGCCATTCACAATTTCTGTGAAGCGACTGAATATATTGGATATAGATTCTCCAGGCTTCATTCTGAAGGCTTCATATTGTCCAAGCATAATGTTTATTTTTGTTTCATTCATATGGTCAATCCCTTCATAGGTGACATGTAGTCTGTCCCAAACTTTTTTTTGCTGTTTTACAAGAAGAAATTCAGTTATATTCAGTAAGAGACAAATCACAGTATAGAGAATAGATTGCTTTTACAACAAGAGTCCATCTCTTGATAATTTCAGCTTGTGTGGTTTCATCAGTATTTTTCTCAATCACTTCTTTCCCTTTGTCAGAATTTGATGCTGCCTTTGGATTGATTCCCTTTTCAACAACATCCCATTCTAGAGGGTCTCTGGATCTGAGAAAAGCCTTCATTTTGTTCTTCCACACATTGTACTCCTTTCCATCGAAATAAGGAGGTCTGGTGTTGCTCTGTCCTTCAATCAAACTTGGAGCCAAAATACTATCCATAGAAGATCTTTAGCTTAGAAGTAAAACACTTTAATAAAGTAAGCACACGATTAAAAGTGCTAGTATAAACACATAGAGGGGGGTGAATAGGTGTAAACATAATTTTTACGAAATACAGTAAAATTTTGCTTTTGAAACTAAGTCTGATAAACAACAGACTTCAAAAGAATTCAGACTTTAGCAGCTAATTAGAATACTGCAAGATATCACGGCAAACAAAGTAAAGGAGTTCAGGGAAGAGAAAAAGTGTCACGCCCTGACCCTCGAGCACGTGCCCATCCCTCGATGGTCGATAAATATGTGACGTCCCAGGACGCGTCGCTAATCCATTCAATTTTAATACGCATGCAGAAGCGAAACAAATCCCATGACAACCAAAAGCTTGAGATAGGAAAGTGAACAACAAAAGATCGACTCAACAAAAAGGGGAACTGTCCTAAGACCAACTAGCTGGACATGTTCTCCGATCCTTTAGTCTCCACCTCCCCAGACCTCGGGGCTTCGGGTCTTCCACAACCGCCATCGAAGGACCTGAAAATATTGAGCCCACGACGGGGTGAGACAATGTCTCAGCAAGTTCACCCCCTAAACTCTGACTAGGAAGGAAATACGCCTCAAGGGCTACCTAAGCACAAGCACGAGTTACAAGGCTTACCTTTGCCTCATATCATTCCTGCAAGTCAGTACAATTTATATAATCATCCAATCATTTCAATCCAATTCAACCATCAATCAGTTGACTCATCCGACTCCATACCATCGATGCCATTTATAAACTCTATCGATTCGAACACTGCTCACCTAAGCTGAAATAGAAGGTCTAGCTCATCAAAGTTGATAGATATATTCACATATCATTGCTCAGCAAAGCTGATGTTTGTATTGCTCACCGAAGTTGTTATATCAATTATTGATCACCGAAGCTGCTAAATAACTATAATGCTCGCCGAAACTGATATCTAAAGTACTCACCGAAGCTGCTATAATCTTGCTCACCGAAGCTGAACTATGATCAATTACTCCTGGCCAAGGATCTTGTGCTTTGCACATCAACTCCTTAATTAAATACTCAAATTGGTCTAATTTTATCGTGTTAAAATGTACCAGATAAAAATAATCATGTGTGGGTACACAGTCGGCCTGAGCCAAAAATATAATATCTTTATTTTAGAAAATCTCACTATTTATACATTGTCTGAAAATATTTTTGCCGTTGTAAACTGACACCCTGGTAATTTATAATTAATTACTGAAATTATTCCATTTTGGGATAATTTCCCAAAATTACAAATCTCACTCAATTTTCACAAAATGGCATCCAATTAAATAAACCAACCGCACCATTGTAATCAGCATAAAATTCCGGTCACCGGCTATTTCGGTCTAATTTCTGGAAAATAATAATTAAATAAATAATTACCATAATTAATTAATTAATTACCAATAAATGCCATAAGTGTAAACTTAGGCTGGAAAAGCCTAATTAAATATCGAAACTGGCCCGGAAAATTTCTGAACCAATTTAGATAATTAACACGATCTGTCTAGTCTCTAATTGATCTAAGCTAACAACCTAACATGCAAAATTGGATAATTAAATCACTAATGTAATCTAACTAACCACCTAAACCTTAATTAACTTAAACTAATTACCCTATAAGCATAATTAACTCCATAAGTAGAGTTTAGTGGGTAAACTCACTGGATTTGCGGGCCGGTGAGTTCACGGCAACGGCAATGCGACGGTGAGCAATAAATTCCAAAGTGGTGGTGCCAAACGGAGACCGGGCCGGGCCGAAATCGGCCACCAAGCTTATGGTTGAGCTGGCTTCACTGGTGGGTGCCTTCGATGGAGAGTTGCGGTCGAGCTGGCTAAAAACGCAGGCTGGATCAAATTCTTGCGGGCCGCGGGCGTGAGGGCAAGAGGCGTCGATGGAGTTGCTGTCTTGGTGGATGGAGGGATGCATGGACTTCGGACGGGATGCAGCTTGATCGGAGGAGGCAAATGATGATGGAGGGGGACACGAAGAAGTGGGGATGGCAGCAGGCGGTTCGGTGGAAGAGTAAGGGTCAATGTGAAGTTTGCTGGGGAAGGGGTTTGACTCGATGGATGGCACGCGGATGTGCTGGCGTTGACGGCGTAGGTGGAGTAGGCGTGGGGGAGGACGTGCAACAGAGGGAGACACGAACGAAGGGGGCTGAAGAATTCGAAGGAAAAGGGAATCAAAAGTAAAGAAGAAACCAAAGGAGGTCGGCGGGCAGTCAATCGAAGAAGAAGAAGGGGAGGAATCATGCACGAGAAGATTGGGGGAGTCAAAGATAACATCCAATTAATCATTTCTTTGGACCAAGAAGTCTTCATGGTTATCCCTTTGTCCCCCCATAATACTTTCTTGAGAAGTAATTCCACAATTAATCAATTTTGATGCCCAAAAGTTGCACCCCCCATCAAGCTATGAATTTTCTCAACCTTAGGCTTCGATTTCTTTATCAAATTCCTCAATTTAATGTCCAAATTTTGTAGAAGAAAGCTCACATAATTTCTACAATTTCCTTTCACCAAGTTGCTCGATTTGGAAGCCAAAAATCCCTTCAATTCGACTCACCGAATTTCCGTTCTTTTACGATTTGTCCGAATCGACTTTCCATAAAAATCCTGAACTTGCTGAAAATTCCTCAAAAGATGAGTCGACGTTCCTAAAATAAATCGTGATATAACAGAACTTTCAATTTCTAAAATCGGGTTCAAATTCGCAGTTAATTTCAATCTGACGTGATTTTAGCGTGATCTAACCTACGAGGTAGCTTTTAGGAATTTTTAGTGCAATAGACCCATGGTCGATTTTCTTCGAGCCACAATGAACCTCTTCGACATATTGGCACCTCCCGGTGGTCGTGAAAATTTCGAGGTTTTAGTCACGGACACAGGGTACCAAAACGACTGAAAAATCAATCTAGTGCCGATCGATGAGAATTTTGCAATCTGGTGAAATCACCCACACTCTGATCACCTATGTCAGTCGAATCGATCTATCTCCGGTCTCTGATAGATTTTTGACTGTGCTGCAATGACCCTTGTAGATTAGCACGGTCGAGTAGTCGATTCCTGATCGAATTCTCAAGTCTATTGTGTCAAAATCCCTTAATGGCTTCCCTAGATAGTCTAGTTATCTCATAAGTGATTAACTCAGAAAATAGCACTATAGGCACGTTGATGAAAGGCCCGATTCATTCAATTGAAAATAGAATTGAATTTTCAGGATGTTACAAAAAGAACACAAGATTTATAGTGGTTCCGCTTAGATTAAGCCTACGTCCACTCTCCGATGCTGGCAGCCTACTAGCTGGTTTCCACTATGAATCAAAAGAGAATTATCGCCTTATGATCTTGACTTCTCAATGAAGAGATTCTATTGCTCTCACAAAGTCACACATTTGAGTTTCTCTCTTTTGAATACAAGTTTAAGCACTGTATGAGGAAGAACAAGTGATTCGGAAGCTTCAGACTTTGTAATTCTTCATTCACGCTCTCTGTCGAATGACTTGATGAACCTCCTTAAATACTCCTTTATGCCTTTTCGACCGTTGGCACGTTTAAGAGGAATTCTTCCAATGAATCCGTTGGACAGAATCAATCAAGGAAACTCAAATGTGTGACTTTGATAGATTTATCTCCGGTCGAATTGATCTATCTCCGGTCTTTGATAGATTTTCGACTGTGCTGTAATGACACTTTCAGATTAGCACGGTCGAGTAGTCGATTCCTGATCGAATTCTCAAGTCTATTGTGTAAAAATCCCTTAATGGCTTCCCCAAATAGTCTAGTTATCTCATAAGTGATTAACTCAAAGAATAGCACTATAGGCACGTCGATGAAAGGCCAGATTCATTCAATTGAAAACAGAATTGAATTTTCAGGATGTCACAAAAAGAACACAAGATTTATAGTGGTTCCGCTTAGATTAAGCCTACGTCCACTCTCCGATGCTGACAGCCTTCTAGCTGGTTCCACTATGAATCAAAAGAGAATTATAGCCTTATGATCTTGACTTCTCAATGAAGAGATTCTATTGCTCTCACAAAGTCACACATTTGAGTTTCTCTCTTTTGAATACAAGTTTAAGCACTGTATGAGGAAGAACAAGTGACTCGGAAGCTTCAGACTTTGGAATTCTTCTTTCACGCTCTTTGTCGAATGACTTGATGAACCTCCTCAAATACTCCTCTATGCCTTTTCGACCGTTGGCACGTTTCAGAGAAATTCTTCCAATGAACCCGTTGGACAGAATCAATCAAGGAGATTTTGAGCCATTTGAAGATTGAGATGAAAGCCCGATGATCCTGGTCGCCCATATAATCAGAATCTTGGTTTTCATAAATAGATTCTTTCCAAGTAAACTTGCATTCCAAAAATAACTTTTTCGTTGCGTGATTAAGATCAATAAGGATAACCAAAATGATAAGTGATATTTCTAACTAGAAAGCCATATATATCCTGTTCGAACTGAAGCCTTGAAGGAAGAAAAATAATTATGAGTTTGATTATATCTTCGTTCTTCATTTGCGTTCAGTCTAGGTCTTCGTCAAAGTGAGGCAGACTTCTGGTGTAAGATAGACTTTACACAAAAGTCTCATATTCCTCATAATAGAACTTAGAGAAGTTTTGTCGGGTTCAAAATGTCACGCCCCGATCCTCAGGCACGCACACATCCGTCTCACTTGGTCGATTTTATAATGCGATATCCCAGGACAATGTATCGCCGACCCTTTCAGTTTTAAGCACATGCGGAAGCAATTAAAATCCCAGACAATAAAACGATGGGATAGAAAAGCAGGGCCATATTTTTCATATTGAAATTTATAACCAAACTTTTATACAAACCACAAACCCTTTCAAAACTATTCACATCAAAACGGAGATTTCAAAAGAAGACAGAAACTTAGACGAACTAGGCCGAACTCAAGGCCCCTCTTAGGATTGTCTTTTCTTCCAAAATCATTCTCTTCAGATTTCACCTCCGAGTTCTCCTTCTCGGATTCCTCCTCCTCAGCTCTTCAGTGGGGTCCTGAAATGGTTTTCCCCAAACTGGGATGAGACTACGTCTCAGCGAGTTCTACCCCACTAAGCCCGATTAGTAAACTATTATACTAAAGGCTGCCTAAACACGCACAGGGCAGAGGACTTACCTTGGCCTTTGATCCCACCTGCAAGTCAGTATAATTCACAATAGACACCCATTTACTTCAAACAAATCGAACCAGTCGATTACATGTCATACAATTCAATCCCCACTGTGGGATATTTAAAAGCTAGGCCACGTGCATTCTCCAGGATGACCTTCCAAGTCTCCGAGTTCACGTGCCTCGAACCTTGGGCCCACGTGCATTCTCTCAGGCGACCTTTTCGCCAAAGTGATGCATCAAGTCACCGAGCCCACGTGCCCTTTTAGATGCCCGGCCCACGTGCATTCTCTTAGGTGCATCTCACCAAAGCGATGCATCATTCGCCGAGCCCACGTGCCCTTTTTACGATGCCCGGGCCCACGTGCATTCTCTTAGGTGCATCTCACCAAAGCGATGCATCAATTCGCCGAGCCCACGTGCCCTTTTACGATGCCCGCACTTAGTCACGAGCTCCATCAATGCTCTCGGGCGTCGATTCGCCAAGGTGACGTACAGTGAACACTTTACTATGCTCTCGGGCGTCTTTTTCGCCAAGGTGATACACGATCACAGAGCCAACGTAAACAATTCAATATGATCAACCACTAAACCCACGTGCATTTTCCAGGTGATATTCCAATTCACCGAGCCCACATGCTTCCTTTCAGGTGATAACCAATACCCAACGATTTCTCAATCAATTAATTAAATCAACTCAACAAAGCATTATAAATGCTAAATAACCTACTTGGCCAATTCAATCTCAATCAATTCCAATCAATTTAGGGTAAATCCCTAAAATACCACAATTTATTTAATTCCATACAACATGGAGCTCAAATAAATAAACGGACCGCGCCACGGCGATCAGCACGAGATTTCGGTCGTCGGCCATCAAAATCTTAATTTCCGAAAAATAATTTATTTATTTATTTATTTCGAAAATTAAATAATTAATATTAAAAATTCAATTTAGCTCAAAATAAAGCCCGATTCAATAAACGGACTTCACCACGGTCATCAGCATAATTTTCCGGTTCCAGGCCATCTCGGTTGAATTTTCGGAAAATAAATAATTATTTAATTTAATTCCGAAAATTAATATTAAAATACTAAAAATTCCACTTAGGCCCGAAAAGCCTAATTGGAGCCCACTAAGGGTCTGGAAAAATCCCGAGGCACTTCCAATAATTAGTAGACCACGTCTACTTGCTAATTACACATTCAATTTATCTAATTCGCATCAAAATTGGCTAATAATTGCTAATTAAATCTAATCTAACAACCTAAACATAATTAATTAAATCTAAACCAACATTAAGCATAATTAGCCACTAATCCTGGATTAGTGAGATTACTCACCAAATCGCGCGCAAATCGGATCAATCCGACGGCGGCGACGCGAGGAACGATTGTTCCTAAAGCGACTCGCGGATCCGGGGCCGGGAAACGGCCCAAAAGCGGGCCCGAAGGTGCTGAAACCCACTTCGTGGGTCTTGCTGGTCGCGGCTGAACGGAGCAGCTCCGGCGGCTAGGGCGGCGGGGGAAGGCCGGCGGAGGGCGAGGGGGTCGCGGGGGTGGTTCGGCGGGGTTGGCGGTGGCCGGAGGTGGCCGGAGATGGCTGGACGGTGCTGAACAGAGAAGAAACAGGGCTGGGCCGAGCTGGATCGCGCGGCCTGGGCGTGCGCGGACGGTGGGACGGCGACGGGCGCGCGGGCGTGACGCGGCGGTGCGGCGAGCGGGACGAGCGGGGCGAGCGGCGAGCGGCTGAGGGGCGAGCTGCAGCTTCTGGTTCGCTCGGCGTGAAGAAAAGAAGGAGAAGAAGAAACCGGTTCTGTCGTGCAGGGGAAGAAAGAAGAGAGAGGAGAGAGAGAGAGAGAGAGAGAGAGATGGGATAAGCATGGACTGGTCAAAGAAAAGCAAGAGAGAGGGTGGACGGTGGGGCAATTCGCACGGATGGGGGGAAAGGGGAGAGGAGAGAGGAGAGAGAAAGAAAAGAGAGAAAAAAGAAAGAAAAGAGAGAAAAAGAAAAATAAAATGCATACTTCCATTATGCAAATTTTCCTTTCTCTTTCTATTTTCCTTTTGATCTTCAAATTTTTTTCCGATAATTTCTTTATTGAAATTTCGGACTCGTCAATAAATTGACGAGCAATGAGACAGATCCTAAAATTAATAATTATGACGCGCTTAAAATTCGATTCCCGAAATCGAGTTCAATTTCGTGGTTAAAAATCGATCGACGTGATTTTAGCTCAATCCAACCAATTAGGTAGCTTTTAGGGATTTTACGGCGATACATCCCTTAACGGCTTCACCCAATAGGTTAGTTAACTCGTGAGTGATCAGCTCAGAGAAAAAGGCCATAGGCACGTCGACGAAATGCCCATTTCACTTTATCGAAACGGGGTCGAATTTCAGGATGTCACACAAAACCTAATAGGAGTTTTCTCCAACACATTTGAGTGCCAAATTTTATTTAAAGTGATCACTTCAATGCCAGTTGTAGTTAAAAAATAATCACTTTAGTGCCAAGCATGCCACGTGGATGGGATTTTTTTAAAATTTTGCCAAGTCATATTATAATTTTAATTATAAATGATAGGTAATCAGTTTGGCAGGAATTTCTCGTCTTTGACGCTAAAGTGATCGTTTTTCCTCCGATTTAGCATTTAAGTGAGCTGACGAAAACTTTTGGCACTAAAGTGAGTGTCATACACAACTCTTGACACTTCTAGTGTACTTATCCCCTACACCTGAATACTCATAAATGGTTGACCACCATGGGAATCACGTTTCATAGTACACCACATAAAAGTAAGTGTCCTAAGAGCATGATGCATTTGAGGATCCACATCACAAATTAACTCCTAGCCAGTAGTTGGCTTCAACCATTTCAAGGCCCAAGTCAATGCCTTAACTAAGCGGGAAGGCAGCTACCAAAGTAGTTGGATGTAATAAATTCCCTTCAACCATTCGCCCATGAAGATCATAACTTTTGCTCGGCAGATTAGTTGGGATGTGAATGTATCTGGGTTATGTCATTGTCTTGCTCTTTTCAATAGATAAAATGCCATGTGACTTTTGCTCAGCTTTTTACGAAGACCATGATACTGTTGTTTGCTTAATCTCCACTTCTCTTATCTCAATGGTTTCTCTTTTTCTTTTTCGTATGACGTAAAACTTCAAACTTGTATTCATATGACACATTTATCCTCCATCGCGATTTCCTTTTTTCACTGTGGTCCGTTAATTGTTTATTTACTTCTCTTCTTAGATTTTGAAGGGAGGCACACTTTCTTTTTGCTCGTCTTCATTTCTTTTGGGACCAGGAGAAAATTGTATAAAGAAACAACCGAGAAAGATAACACATACATAGATTCAATCCCCTGCTTTCGTGCATGATAACTCTTTTATCATGTTTCTTGTCAGCCATCCGATTCAAGCGTTTTAATATCAGCCATTTCATTAATGAGTGTTGTCAAAAATTCGATTTAAAGCTTCAGCAATATTGGCTACTCAAAGTGCCGAAATCACAGCATTGCCTTCCTTCATTTATATCCAGGAAGACTTGCAAAAAAAGAAAAAAAAAGAAAAGAACGTAAGTCAGCTTTCAATTTTTGATCCTAACGATGTGAAGGTAACAATTTAAAGAAGCCGATAAATTGTTTAAATGATATATTTATTATAGTGTTGGTCATTTACTTATGGTGCTTGTAATCTTTCAAAAGAGTTGATAATACATTAATTTATTTGAAAGTTAATAAATTTTTAATAGTGTTGGTAAGTTATTAAGGGGTTATTTGACAGTCAACTTAAGGTCAGATTTTTTTCATCAACACTGTTCTAAATTTACCAACGGTTACAGAAATCTACCGACTACAAGAAATTTTTCAAATTTTCCCTTGATTGGACCCTGAACTCGTCCTTGCCAACATGAAAAGTGGGGGAGAAAAATAGAGAAGTCATGCATATCATCATCTTCTTTTGCAGAGAGTAGAGAAGTCTCTTGCCGTGGTGTTGATAGATTCAGGGGCCACACCCATAATTATCTCACCATGATGCGACAATAAACATCAAATAACACCTTGACGCGAGAGGTACACTAGCAACCAATAAATAGCCATAATTCAAGTTTGATACGAGGTACACCTGTAGCATGTGACATCCTATAACCAAAGTATGGCGGAGTAGCTTTGCTAGAATTCTCATAAATGGTTAACCACCATGAGAATCACGTTTCAAAGTACACCACAGAAAATAAGTGTCCTAAGAGCATGATGCATTTGAATATTTGATGATCCTCATCACAAATGTTCCTCCTGGCCAATGTTGCCTTCGACCATTTCAACGCCCAACCCTAATTGAGCGATGGAGAAGACAGCTACCAAAGTGGTTGGGATGTAACTGCACTTCTGCCTCGGAACGATGTTGACTTTTGCTCAACAAATTAGTTGGGATGTGAATGTAATTGGGTTGTTTCATTGTATTGTCCTCTTCAATAGATAAATGCCATGTGACATTTGCTCAGCCTTTTATGGAGACCATATATCGTTGATTGCTTAATCCTCACTCCTTTCATCTCAATAGTTTCTCCTCTTTTTTTTAAGGAATAAAAAAGCCACAAAAAATTCTAAACTAGACACATTTATTTTAAACTTTTTTTGGCATCACGGAAATCCCTAAATTTTTACCCTCGTGACACATCTATCTCCGTCATGGTTTCATCAAATACCACCGTTATAATCTTACAAAGCTGCTGATGTGGACAAGGAAAGGCAAATGTAGCTGATACCGCATCCACGTGACTTAAGTAATAAAAAAAGACAGGTGTTTGGATGGCTTAAGTGGACCACTATAATGTTTACCTCTCTTGGTTCCTCCCCAAATCCATGATTGTTGACCAAGACTAATCCAAATTGAGCTTTGATTCAACTTAGGTGAGTGACCGCAAGTTCAAATTTGTTCCAAACGGTGGTTGTTTGTACTGTCTAGTGTTTTTCCGATTCGAGGTTTCAACCCCTTCTATGGCGTCTTTCTTGCTCTTTGGTCATGCCCTTACAAAAGTTTTAGTGCCTTTTTGCCTCGTCAAGGTTCCCGTGAAGATCTTTTGCTGCATGGCCATTATCTTAAAACGCACCAAAATATGTTCCATGATTGTTTGACCAAGACTAATCCAAATTGAGCTTTTTGCCTCGTCAAGGTGCCCGTGAAGATCTTTTGCTGCATGGCCTTTACAAGTTGTGGTTCTTTGTCTTTGATGCTCATCGGAAGAGATGGATTATGTTTTGCACTATTCAATTTGTCAGCTCTGTACTTTTCCTACATCTTTGGTGCATCTAAAATCTTGCCGGTTTTCTGCAATTTGATCAGGATTTTATACCAACAGTATTTTATAACTTCAGTGCAAATGGAGTAGTTGAAGGTACCACTGTGAACCTGGGACTGGATACTGGTATGAACTTGGCGCTCTCTTCATTGTTAAGAGCTTTCAAAGGCCATTGTACGTGGATTTAGTGGGCCTATGCAGTTTGTTTGCCGGAATCATTTTTCTGAGTGCATTGCTTTTGCTGCGCTGCATATGCTACAGAGGAGTAGACACCTTTGTCTCGGCACTCTTTAGTTTGTCAAGTTAGCTACGACTTCACATAGCTAATGATTTTACACCGCATATTAGGGGAGTGATTAAAAGTTCAGACTGTTCCATTCACTGATCAAATTGTTCGGTTCAGTGTGCATTGTTTGGTTTTTGTGATTTAGGGGAGTTAAAGCTCTTGGATTCCAATTCCTTACAGTGTTTCTCATATCCCTGGACGAACAAACAAAACCAAGCAGTAAGTCTGACGGATCACTGTTTGTCCTCTCTGATCCTCTTAAGGAAAGCACGGATGCATTTATCACCACACTGAACATTTTGAATTGCCAAAGAGAGAATAGCAGGAAAAATAGAGCAGAACCGTTATTAAGATGACTCTACCACCGCTTCACTTGATGAAAAATAAGAATGAGCAAGCCCTGGTACAATTGATTGAAGATTAAAGACACGAGTTTGCTTAGCTGGAGGAAAAAAAATATGAGTTCTGTGACTTGTGAAACTATGAACAGAATGTTATAATATATCAAACATTCATTGGCCCCGAAAGAGAATAAAATATTGCATTCCTAGATAGAAGACAAGGTTGTCCAGCAGAATGATGCCAAAAAGGCAAAGTTGATGACCCGATGTATGAGGGGTTTTTCTGGTTTCCATTCCAGAAGATGTGGTTCGAAGGATAGAGTAAGGCTGCGTTTGGCAACTTGCCAAATATGAATAATTTCTGTTCTTTTATTCTCGAGAGTAGATTTGAAATATAAATTCGTTTGGTAAAATTTTTATTGCCGAGAATAAATTTCTATAATTTTGTTCCCGAAAGTAGATTTGGAATAGAATCGAGAAATAAAATCAAGTTGATTCTTTGTTCCCGGAAACAATTTTAGAATTAAGCCAACCCATTTTTTTATTTTTATTTTTTATCTTTTCTCTTCTTTCTTCTTGTTCTTCTTTCCTCTCTCCTCTTCTTCAACCGTCGCCGCTGCTACTACCATTTGCTGCCGCCACCGTACACCAATGTTGTCTACTATTGCGGGCGCCGCTAGTTGTCGGCGACTAGTCCGAAGAGGTTCAATGAGCTTGCCTAAGGCTCGCTAGGCTAGGGCGAGGTCTGATGAGCTAGCCAGTGGCCAAGTAGACCTCGCCTAGGCCTCCCTTGACCACCGGTGATCCTTGCCCGATCAGGCAAGGCTCGGCCGAACCATGGCTGGGCAAGGCTCGACTTCGTCGGGCCACCGCGAGGTCGGCGTCACCCAGCCGGGCGAGGTCGACCTCACGGTGGTTTGGTGAGGTCAAACCCCACTAGCAGCTGGGCGAGCTCGACCTTGCCAAATCTGGGAGGTTGCTCGCCCAACCAAGGTTTGGCCGAGTTTCACCCAACTACCAGCGAGGCTTGATCAATGAGGCGTGGCCTCGCTGAGGGTCGGTGACGCTCTGATGAGGTCACCCGCCCTCATTTGACCGGCAATTGGTAACCCTCGAAGAAGAAGAAGAGAAAGAAAAAAAAAGAATAAAGAGTAAAGAATAAAGAATTTTAAAAAAATAAAAGAAAATGATTTGAATTATATATTTTCATAACGGTACTATATGCAATTCTATTCTGAGAATAAAATTTTTAGACAGTTACCAAACGACTTAAAATGTTTAAAAATTGTTCCTACGAACAGAATCAAAAAGAATTATTTCTGATAAAAAATTGTTCACGGAGATAGAATGGTTACCAAATGCATCTTAAATCACATGTTTCACTACTTTTAATATTTGGTTGCATGAGCACCATTAAGTAAGGAAAGATTCCCGAGTGACTTCAGAATCACTACTGTACATTCGCCGAGGGAGCGAGAAATATCCACCAATGTAAACAATTAACCTCTATGGAAGAATTAATACTTTCAAATTCCATTTTCAGCTAGGCTCCCTCATGGAGAGTTTTGAGAAGACTTAATCAGCAAAGGGAAATTAATCACCTCAAGAGCTTTTAAGGATGGAGACAGTTTCAAGACTTCAACAACTCATTAGTTGAATTCTCTCGAAATGGATTTCCACAGAAGTTCAGATATGAAAGAGATGGCATCATAGCAGGTGAAAACGCTTGTAGAAAGGGTAAAACGTATGAAAAAGAATAACATGAATGAGTCACCAAGAACAGTAAGCTAATTGAGGCACGAATCTTCCAAGACTATGAATGCCCTATTAGAGATTAACTTCATGCAACTAATGGTCACTTCCATAATGCTGGCTTGAATTATCCTTCCCACAAACTTCTGCACAAAATCCCAATTCCCACTCTCCAAAATTACAGGTAAAAGATGAATTAAGGATTTCGAGCAGAGGATAGGCCTATAGAATTTTATCTGCTAGAGCCATCACTAAAGGTAAAATCATTAAGCTTTCCCTCGTCTAAAATACTGCTTTAAGTTACTTGGGCACGAATGCACATACCATTTTTCTAGAACTGGATTATTGGTGAGCCACAAAGCTTTTAGATGCTTAAGTTTGATAACTTCCTGAAAAATGATACCTGCACTTTGGAGCCTATTTCCACACACGTTAAGTGTGATATCCTGAATTCGACCTTTTCGAAATATATGAAATTGTTATTTCATCAATGCACTGATAGTTAATTTACTCTAAACTGATCACTCATGAGATAACTAATCTATTGGATGAGACCGCAAACGGTTGAAACATGAAAAACGAGAGAATTTAATCAGGGATCGACCGCGCAACCATAAGGATCGAAAAGAGTTAATAATACTACACTATTATAAGTCAATTATTGAATGGATACAAATTGATTCGACAAAAGTACGTAGTTGATTCGCGGGTGGTTCCACATTGTTACGATACTCATGTCAAATGATAATAAATTGATTTTTTTTATTGATCTTGTACTCAGGGTACATGATTGAACTTTTGCAATTACATGACAACCGATGGTCAACCAACGATTGAAGATGTATAAACGTGAATTGAAAATTATCAACTACTGGTCAACCGCATGAAAACTCCTAAAAGCCACATGATAGTTTAGGTCGTGCTAAAGTCTCATTTGATCGATTTAACCATGAAATGTAAGCCAATTTTGGATATCGAACTTTCGAGGATTTCAAGACTAACTTATTAAATGTTGCCTTATTTGTCTGTCGAATTGCTAGTAAGCATGAAAATTTTCGATTAAGGACTAAACAATCAAGAATTGGGAGTCGAAAAGAGAAGCCAAGCCAAGTGAAGGCCATTAGGCCTCACAGCCATGTTGAGCAGCCAAGAAGGCCTAATTAGGCTTGCCAAGCCCAATTCAAGGCCATTCAAGTAAATGGGCCCAAGGAAAAAATTGGAAAATTGGGTAAAAAAGTTGTGAAATGTCCAAAACGCCCCTTCTAGAAGCTTTGCATTTACGGACAAAATGAAAAAACAAGAAGATGAATGGAGGAGTAGGAGTGGGTTTCGACTCCCACGCCCTGCAAGCAGCAGGGCAAAAGTCTGAGAGTGAGTGTAAAGTAGGAATAGAGTAGGACCGACCAAAAAAAAAAAAAAAAATTAGGAAGGATTTGGGGAAAATTGTTAGAAATAATGATGAAAATTAGAGAAAAATCTCTCTCTCTCCCCCTCCCTCCCTCCCTCCATCCCCCTTTTGCCTGAACTCACCCCATTCTCTCTCCCTCTCATTCTTCTTCCTCTTGTTCTTTTATTCCTTCTTCATTTCCTTCCCTCCCTTGCCCCAAGTCATCGCCACTCCTCACCACCATTCTTGCCGCCATTTCCACCACCTTTCGACGCCATGTGGTGCTGCTATCATCCATCACTTGACCGCCAAGCTACTGTCACTGGGCCACCCTTACTGAATTACCACCAAATCGCCTCCTTTTTGCTATGCCACCGGCATTGTGCCATTCGTGCCATTGTTGGTAACGTGAGCCTCGTGTGCTCAACGCCGTTGTGCCGTCTCTGCTGTGGGCTCACTGCCATAGAAAAACCATGAGTTATTTCATAATGCTTGATTAGGTAGGTTTAGTCTATAGCTAATGGTGATTAGTGTTAGTTAATTATGGTTTAGCATTAATTGTATTTAATGATGGTTTAGATTAGGCTAATTGAAATTAGTCTTAATTAAGGACAATTAGCTTAATTAATCATGTTTATCTTAATTAATTGTGATTAGTTTAATTAATTGCAGTTAGATTAATTAATAATAGTTAGTATTAATTAATTGCGGTTAGTTTAAATAATTGCAATTAGTTTAATTAAGAATGGTTGGCTTAATTAATCATGATTAGTCATAATTAATGACAGAATAGTCATTAAGTATAATTTTAGGCTTGATTCATTGGATGAAATTATGCATAATTCTTATTGTTTGAGCTTGCTATGCCATGATATTGATTGTCCAATTTATAAGCCTTAATTACTATTTTTAAAGAGGGTTTTATTGGCAAGAAAATGGTAAATCTTGAGGTGTCGTGTTTGGACATCGTTTTTTACATGTTAAATGGAGCAATGGGGTTTTAAAATGAAAGTGTGCAAAATTTGATGGATTGATTTTAAGTATGTGATTACATGTGATTATTTCATCGTAATTTCAAGTATAAAAATTGCCAAAGTTTGTTGTTTAAGCATGAACCCTATTTGCATAGGGCTAATTAATGACAAATGAAATTCGCATAAGTGATTGAGTGCTTGTGTGATCATGTAATGGCCTTGATGGGTATGATTACACGGGGTAATGGTTCCACCTTGATGCGAATAAATATGCGAGACGATGCTCAATTTTATGACATGCTCGGCGGGGTTCTGAATGTCGAGTCGCGAATAAGGCCAGACCGATGCTCCTAATGGAATACCGTCTTGATGTGTATGAGTATGTGGGATGATGCCATGCTCGATGGAATAGGACGATGCCTAGTCAAGTCGAAAGTCCACCAACTCTTATGTTGGCCTTAATCCGAAGGGTCATAATAATTGGAACACGTATCAAAGCAATGTGCATGGATATGTGTGAGATGTATTATAATTATAAGTTGTATCTGCTGCATTACTATCGGCCTGTGTTAATTGATATTATGCAAGGGTACGCCAATGTGAGGTAAGTATTGTTAAAGCTTGTACGAGCACCTAGAGGGGGGTGAATAGGTGTAGAAACAAATTTCAGAGATAATTGTGCATCACTTAATCAACAATAGATTATGAAAAGGAAATTTGTCTCCTGTAAATAAAACGTGTTACGATCAAAGTAAAAAAGCGTAGGGAAGAGAATAAGAACACAGAGTTTATAGTGGTTTGGCTTAATCTAGGCCTACGTCAACTCTTCCGCACTAATTGCCCACCGGCTGGATTTCACTATGAAACAAAAGAGTTGTTACAGTAAGGCTCTTCCTTGATTCCACAGTGTAGAGACTCAGCCACACTATCTCAAGGTCTCCCAAATATGTAGACTCTCTTTTGCGTACAAGATTTCGCTCAACAGTTTAATTGACTAAGAACAAGGAGCTTCAAACTTTGGAATTCTTCTACCGCGCACACAGTCGAACAACTGGAACATCTTCCTTATATACTCCTTCATGCCATCACACCCGTTGGCACTTACCAAAGGAATTCTTCCAATCTACCCGTTGGACAGAATTAATTAGGAAGATTTTCGATCTATTAAAGGAACATGACGATAGCCCATCAATCTTGCTTGCCTATATAATCAGCATCTAGGTTTCCACAAGTAGAACCTTCCAAGTATACTTCGCCAATCAACGAATCCAAAATCCTCGAATCAATCTTGATTTGAATAATGGATTTTGACATGCTATATCTAGCCAAGATATCTTCTTTAGTTGACAGAATCAAATCCTTAACGAAATACTCCGTTTCGGATAAGCCTTCTTCGAGGATCTAGAAACTGTCAATGTGGATAGACTTTGAGTCTTGAGCCTAGCGGTCCGGAGGTCTTCAGACTTTGATAGAAGAGTCTTCAAGTCTTCAGACTAGACTGATGGAAATGTTTTGTCAACTTCAAAACACTCAAGGAAGTTTTCTCCAACAATCTCCCATTTTTTGATAGTGACAAAACTTTCCTGTAGATTTAGATAACTTTGACCTGCAAAACATTACTCAAGCAAAGAAGGATATCTTACAAAAGATAAATAGCTTAACATCAGAATCTGCATCCACCGAAGATATGTTAGTTCTGTAAATGAGCAAAGCCATGAGATATCAATAGTGCTTAAGATAGACAATCATTTAAACAGTCAAGCGCAAATTCAGTCCACATCCAAACAACCAAACACAAAAGTCATGTCAAACAGACCAAACAAACATAATCGTCACAGATGTTCAAAAAAAAAAAGGTTAAGAGTTCAAAGTTCAAATCTGCACATCTCTCCCCCCTTTTGTCATCATTAAAAAGTTAGAGATGAAAAGAGAATGGCTTTAAGATTGGTTGGGAACACGAACAAGCTGAAAATCTCCCATAGACTGGATAATCCCTTCCAGCTTTTTCATATCCTCCTTCAGTTGTGCTACATCTTCACCCTTAGCATTTGCTTGAACTTGAAGAGCAAGAGTATTGATTTGATCATGCAATGACACTAAAGAGGCTTGTCTTGCGTTCGCAAGTTCTGAATTTCGTATCTCGAACATAGATTTGTCCTCGCATTTCCAAAAGAACATCAAGAATTCTGCGAAAGTCTGCCAAATTGTCTGTCTGAGTACTGGCTTCTGCACGATCAGACGGAGTATTGGCAGATGATGGCAGTTCAGCACGATCACGTAGATTGGGCAATGAAACGTCATGTCCTTCCTCTGGAAATCGAGAGGCAAAGATGTCCTTTAGATCTGCTGGAGAACGACTTACTCCTTCACTGGTGGCAGGGAATGAGGATGTTCCTCTTTTCTCAGGATCTCCCCCTATTTCCATGCCTTCAGGTGGAGAAAATTGTTTCTCATGCTCTGCTTCCGCTTGATCTCCTCTCTCCTCTTCTTCTTGTTTTTCTTCCTCCGCTGCTCTCTCCTCTGCTTTTCTCTCCAAATCTTCTCTCTCTCTTCAGTCTTCTGTTCTATTTCATCCTTGTCTTTTTCCTGTCTCACCGTTGATTCTGGAACAGAACAACGCAAGTTTCTCAATGCCATTGCAGAAATGGTGACATCATCCTCATCCTCTTCATCTTCAATGATAAGAGCTCTTCTTTTCTTGGATGAAGCAACCATGAGCTCCTTCCCTTTTCGCTTTGCCGCTGAAGAGACTGAATGAGTCTTGACAGGGGTTTTCTCCTTGAACTGCTCCAATGCCTTGTTAAGTTCCTTCAGATGCATTTTAGAGACCATTTTCAGTCCCACCACCATTTGATTGCATGATCGAACACAAAGAATTCGAGGAGGCTGAATATTCAAATGTCTGAATAACTTGGTCACAAGAGCTGCGTACAGAAGTTGACCCTTGTCCTTCACCATTGTTCTGTACATGTGAAACATTATAGTGTGTGGAAGAGAGAATTTTTTCCCAGCATTGATGGCATACATCAGCTTTGCCTCCGAGTTTGAAACATCGGTCTTTGAAGTAGATTTTGGTCTGAGGCAGTTGATCACTATCTTGTGAAGCAAAATGTTGGACGCATTCATCCTTGAATAGGAAATCTTTTCTTCTGCTTCTCTATCCTAAACAAGCTCAATCGTTGCACGAGCAACAGACTCACTGATAGATTGATATCTCCCTCTTTTAACCCCAATCACATCAACCAATGTATTCATGTCAACTACATAGTCCTGATCTCGAACACTAAAAGAGAATCTATTCGCATCCAAAAAGCTAAGATTTGAATAGAAATAAGCAGTAAGTTCAGCATGAGCTTATGTCGGTTCAGAACAAAACTGTTCGAGTTGAAGAAGACATAATTTTTCCCGCAGAGTCAAGGAAATCAAAATTCACACTTCTAGGATTTATGACCCCATGCTTTAGCAACTTGGAGTACAATTTCTTATGCTCCTCCGAACGAAACAAGTCTGTTCTTTTATTACGAATTCTCGCCGCAACACCCATTCTAGGTTTAAATGTATTGTACATCCTATCATCGTCATTCCCATCTGGTTGACTCAGTCCTCCAACACGTGGATCGCTTGGGATATTCGCCATAGCTTCTTCTGCCGACCCTGCAGGGGCAATTCCCAATTGTTCCATTGTGCGTAAGAAGAAAGTCTCATTATTATACCCTTTTTCCTTAAGAAATCCATCTATGTAGTTCAACAGAGTACCAATCCTCTTCAAAGCACGGTAAAGTTCGTAGATAAAAGAGGGCTTATGAGTACTTACGGATTCTGCCTCTTTGATGATTTCTTCCTCTTCTTGATGTGCAACATTCTGAGGGCTAGAAGGAGGAGATGGACACTGCTGAGAATGTTGTGAGCTCTGTTGCTGTCTAGGAAATTCTTCTTCCTTTGTGAGATCAAAGTGTGTAGGCCCCTCACGCATTTGCTGTGGTCCCCTGTTTGTGATCCTCGAAGACTTTTTATGAGATGACATTTTTCACAGTCTTTGAGAGATTCCAAGCTTGGTTCCCAAGAAAGATGAAAACTTTTCGAGGATTAAACAAGAGAAAAAGACAGAAGTGGACGATCTGTGCTCTCTTAGGGTTTTTGTGAGTAAAACGAAAAGGAACCAACAGTATATAAGGCAGTCGAAGTGAGGCATATGAAACGCCATAAAAAAGGAAATATAAAGATGCCTTTTTTAAAAAATAACTGCCTTTTTCAAAAATCCATTAACTGTTATTTTAAGAATAACTTCTTTTTCGAAAAGGAAGGATTGCAACAATCATGAAAATAGCACCAATCAATTTCGGACAGATAATCGTACATTTTCAAGTTTTGATTCGAGAGATAAGTTTCTAAAATAGAAAGAACTTACAGTCGTATATTTTGATTGTCTCGAGTCGAGTGCCTTTAGACTTTCAGTCCTAAGTCTGAACTTCTTCAGACTTTAAGATATTGAGTCTGGAACGAATAACTTCAAATTGATTTTTCTCCAAAGAGTTTGTAAATATATCCGCTAGTTGATTCTTTGAATCAATAAACTGAATCAAAACTTCTCCATTTTGAACATGATCTCTAATGAAATGATGTCGAATCTCTATATGTTTTGCTCTTGAGTGAAGAATCTGATTCTTGGTGAGATTGATTGCGCTAGTGTTATCACATTTGATCTCGGTGCATGAGTCTTCAATTCCAAAGTCTCTCAGCTGTTGTTTTATCCATAGAATTTGTGAACAACAACTTCCAAGAGCTACATAATCTGCTTCTGCTGTAGAAAGAGCTACTGTACTTTACTTCCTTGAAAACCAAGATACTATCTTGCTTCCAAATAGTTGATAGGTGCCTGAGGTGCTCTTTTTATCAACTCTGGATCCGGCTAGGTCTATGTTTGAGTATCCAAGAAGAGTAAAATCTCATTCTTAAGGATACCAGAGACCCAAATTTGATGTTGAGGCAATGTATAACACGCTTTGCAGCACTTAAATGAGATTCTTTAGGGTCTGATTGAAATCTGGCACAAATACAAACACTAAAGAAAATGTTAGGTCTAGAAGCAGTTAGATAAAGAAGTGAACCAATGATACTCCTATATAGCTTCTGATCAACTCTCTTTCCTTCTTCATCCTTGTCCAGCTTTAAAGAACTTGACATTGGTATATTAGTCTTTTTGCAATTTTCTAGACCAAACTTTTTGACAAGTTCTTTAGCATATTTTTCTTGATGAATAAAGATTTCCTCCTTTAGTTGTTTCACCTATCATGCTCATTTTAAACTCGTCCTGCATAGACTTAGAGAATTTCTTGCACAGATTTTCATTAGAAGATCTAAAAATAATATTATCAACATAAATTTGAACAAGTAGAAAACTTTTGCTTTCTCTTTTGATAAATAATGTAGTATTTACTTTACCTTTGACAAAACCATTTTGAATTAAAAACTTACTTAGTCTGTCGTACCAAGCTCGAGATGCTTGCTTTAAACCATATAAAACCTTTTTTAGTCTGAATACAGAGTCTGGTTTCCCTGGGTCTTCAAAACCGGGTGGTTGTTCCACATAGACTTCCTCTTGGATAAATCCATTTAGGAAAGCACTTTTGTTGTCCATTTGGAATAACCTAAAATTCTTATAACAAGCAAAAGCAAATAACAATCTAATTGCTTCTAACCTTGCTACTAGTGCGTAAGTCTCATCATAGTCTATTCCTTCTTCTTGCGTATATCCCTTGGCCACGAATCTTGCTTTGTTCCTAATAACTTTTCCTTTCTCGTTCATCTCGTTCCTGAAAACCCATTTAGCTCCAATGATGAATTTGCCTTTCGGTTTAGGAGTCAATTCCCAGACATCATTGATGCTGAATTGCCTGAGTTCTTCTTGTATAGCTTCAATCCAACTTTCATCAGTTAAAGCTTCTTCTATGCTCTTGGGTTCTATTTCATAAATAAGAGCCACAATACTACACTCTTCGCGCCTTTTGAATCTTGTGCGAATTCCTTTATTAATATCGCCAATAATGAGATCTTTGGGATGACTAGATTTATGCTTCCAGTTGCTGGTTGATTTGTCAGACTGTTAATCTTTTTCTTCATTTGAATCTTCGTTGATCATTTGTCACTCGTCTGTTGAAGGTTGAACTACTTCTGGAGATTTAGACTTTGAGAAATCTGGAGTAGATTCAGATTCTTCAAGATGAGTATGAATCGATTGATTCTGCATAAAGTCTTGGAATTTGACATTCATCAATTCCTCTACAGATTGAGTCTTCTTGTTGTAAACTCGTAAGCTTTGCTTGTGATAGAGTATCCAAAGAAAATACCTTCATCTGACTTTTCTTCAAACTTACCAACACGATCATTTGTATTTTTCAATATAAAACATTTACATCCAAACACATGAAAATATGAAACAACAGGCTTCTTCCCTTTGAATAATTCATAGGGAGTTTTCTCCAGAATAGGTCTTAGAAAGACTCTATTAATAATATAACATGCTGTTGAAACTGCTTCAGCCCAAAAGCGAGAAGAAATGTTACTTTCAATTAAAAGAGTTCTAGCCATTTCTTGAAGCAACCTATTCTTTCTTTTTACTACTCCATTTTGCACTGGAGTATATGGTGAAGAGAACATTGCTGAAAACCAGATTCATCACAGAATTTTGTAAAGTCTTGATTTTCAAATTCACCTCCATGGTCTGTCCGTATACTCGAAATAACATACCCTTTCTCATTTTGGACCTTTTTAGCAAACTTTGTAAAATAAGAAAAGGTTTCAAACTTACTTGCCAGAAAGTATATCCAAGTGAATCGTGAAAAATCATCCACAATCACTAAACAGTATTTCTTATCTCCAATGCTATGAGTTCCGGTTGGTCCAAAGAGATCCATATGCAAGAGCTACAGTACACGATAGTGGACACTTGATTTATTGGCTTGAACGAGTTTTTTACCTGTTTTCCCAATACGCATGGTGTACATAGATCAGATTTTTGGTATGATAGATTAGGTAGTCCACGAACAAGCTTCTTTACTGAGATTTTGGCTATTTGCTTTATGTTGATGTGCCCAAGTTTTCTGTGCCATAAGTTTGCTTCTTCTTGGATTGAGATTAGACATTTGGTTTCATCTAGTTTGATATCTCAGAGGTAGATATTCCCACGTCTTCGACCCGTGAAAGACTAAGAAGAGTCTTTACTAGTTCCTGAACATATTCCTTCTTGGAAGTTGATTTTGAAACCGGTGTCGCACAGCTGATTGATACTTAGCAAATTGTAATTGAGTCCTTCAACTAAGAAAACATTATTGATCATGAGGCTTCCAATCTTTACAGTTCCGAATCCCACAATTCTTCTTTTGCTATTTCCTCCAAAAGAAACTTTTCCACCATTAAATTGAACAAGTTTTATGAAGCAATTTGAATTTCCTGTCATATGCCTTGAGCATTCACTATCCAGGTACCATTTAACATTTTTCTTGATAGTGACCTGCATTTAGAAAAGAGACTCAAGCTTTCTTTGGTACCCCTATTTTCTTGGGTCCATCTGTATTAGTGTAATATACGGTATTTGCCCATACTTTCTTAACAGGTTTTCAAACCATAGGACATACTTTCTCAAAATGATTTGAATTATTGCACTTAGAGCATTTAAGAGCACTACAACCTACTGGTTTTACAAAAACTTTTTGAAAATGACTTTTGTAATCATTTCTGATAAGTCTTTGCTTAATTCTTTCATTTACTTTAGGAAAATCAATTAGAGGAATGGTTTCAGCAGTCATTCCTAAACCTGATTTGAGTTGAAAGAATTTTTTCCAGTTTCTCAAATCCTATAGAAAATCTTTTAGAAATGCTTGAGATATCATTTTTCAATAATGTATTTTCTTTTGAAAGATTGTCTGCATTTTCTTTCAAAGTAGTAACATTTTTGTCTAAGCTTTTAACCTTTTCTTTCAAAACATTTTCCTATTGTTTTAGTGCAGAATTTTCTCTTTTAAGTTCAGAAATCCTTTTGAGAGAAGTTTCGAGACTAAGACACAATTCATCAATATATCTAGAGACTCTAGTAGGATATTCAAATTACTTACCTCGAATTCACTATCCAAATTTGATTCTGTCTCGGAGTTTGAATCTGAGTCTAATTGTACCATGAGACAAATATTGGCATAATCATCATTGCTTTCTTCACATTTTGTATCACTCCAAGTTTCTACTTTAAGTGCCTTTCGATATTTCTCAGCTTTTCCTCTCTTTTTCCTCAAAAGGGGACAATTGGGTCTGATGTGTCCCTTTTTCTTACATTCAAAGTAGACTACATCTTTATTGGATTCATCATCCTCAACTGACTTAGACTGTTGATTTTGAAAACTTTGTTTCTTTGGATTGAATCTGCTCCCCTTTCTGTTTAGCTTTCTGAATCTTCTTATCATGAGAGCAAGCTCTTCATCATCCATATCGTCTTTAGAATCTATGACATCAGAATCATCATTAGATTTCAATGCAATGGATTTCTTACCATTAGGATCTTCATCTTCGTTGATTCGCTCCACTTCATAACTGAAGAGTCCCAACCAATTCATCAACAGAAAGTGACATAATTCTTTGTGTCTCCCTTATTGAGATCTTTATGTGATTCCAATCCTTAGAGAGTCCACGCAGTAGCTTGTTTACTTTCATGGGCTCAGAAATTGGTTGACCTTGATTTTCAAGACCATTCACGATTTCTGTAAAATGACTAGACATGTCAGTGATAGATTCTCCTAATTTCATTTTGAATGCTTCGTATTGACCGAGCAGAATGTTGATTATGGTTTCTTTCACTCGATCAGTTCCTTCATAGGTGATGTGTAATCTATCCCAAACTTCTTTAGTTGTATCACAAGAAGATATTCTGTTATATTCAGTAGGTGATAATGCACAATATAAATAATAAATTGCTTTTGCATCAAGAGCTTGTCTCTTAGTTATCTCTTCTTGAGTCATTTTACTCGACTCAATGGCTTCTTTTCTTCTTTCTGAGATAGGTGCAGCTTTCTGAATGATTCCTTTGTGTACCACATCCCATTCCAGAGGATCCGTTGATCTTAGGAATGCCTTCTTCTTGTTTTTCCAAATGTTGTATTCCTTTCCATCAAAATAAGGCGGTTTGGTATTGCTTTGCCCTTCAACCAGTCCAGGAGCCAACATACTAGCCATGGATCTTTAACTCTGAAGTAAAACACTTCAACTTAAGCGAGTACACAAGCTCCGATACCAATTGTTAAAGCTAGTACGAGCACCTAGAGGGGGGTGAATAGGTGTAGAAACAAATTTAAGAGATAATTGTGTAGCACTTAATCAACAATAGATTATGAAAAGGAAATCTGTCTCCTGTAAATAAAACATGATATGATCAAAGTAAAAGAGTGTAGGGAAGAGAATAAGAACATAGAGTTTATAGTGGTTCGGCTTAATCTAAGCCTACGTCAACTCTTTCGCATTAACAGCCCACCGGCTGGATTTCACTATGAAACAAAAGAGTTGTTACAGTAAGGCTCTTCCTTGATTCCACAGTGTAGAGACTCAGCCACACTATCTCAAGGTCTCTCAAATATGTAGACTCTCTTTTGCGTACAAGATTTCGTTCAACAGTTTAATTGACTAAGAGCAAGGAGCTTCAAACTTTGAAATTCTTCTATCGCGTACACACTCGAACAACTGGAACATCTTCCTTATATACTCCTTCATGCCATCACACCCGTTGGCACTTACCAAAGGAATTCTTTCAATCTATCCGTTGGACAGAATCAATTAGGAAGATTTTCGTGCTATTAAAGGAATATGATGATAGCCCATCAATCCTGCTCGCTCATACAATCAGGATCTAAATTTCCATAAGTAGAACCTTCCAAGTATACTTCGCTAATCAACGAATCCAAAATCCTCGAATCAATCTTGATTTGAAGAATGGATTTTGACATGCTATATCTAGCCAAGAGATCTTCTTTAGTCGATAGAATCAAATCCTTAACGAAATACTCTGTTTTGGATAAACCTTCTTCGACGATCTAGAAACTGTCAATGTGAATAGACTTTGAGTCTTGAGTCTGTCAGTCCGGAGGTCTTCAGACTTTGATAGAAGAGTCTGCAAATCTTTAGACTAGACTAATGGAAACGTTTTGTCAACCTCAAAACACTCAAGGAAGTTCTCTCCAACAAGTATATGTAATGTGACATGTTTAGGCTATTTCCGAAAAGAATTAGCATCCTAATCAAGATTTAAGAGATTAGGATGTTGACTTGTTGAGATTTTATTTCACCTCGTCATTGTTTATTATTTTTAAACCAGTAATATGGAGAGCCGCTATGTGCGTGCCTGGCATTATTTTTGGTTGGCCTCGTGGTAGAGAAGTTTATGTTAACCCTTAACCCCTGTTGGTTTTGTTAGTTGGTTGGTTGGAAGTTGCCGTTGTAAGGGTTTGCAATTATTAAACTTCTTGGGTTAACAAGTTTATAAATAAAAGAATTGCTTTTGGGAATATTTGTTAAGATGTTCTTACTATTCCTCTTTGTTGACTGACTAGGTGTTTAAATTAAACATTTCCACTTGTGTTTAATCGAAAGAATAAAAATAATGGGTTGGTGACGCATCTTGGGATGTTGCAACTAATTGACCATTAAGGAATGTTCCCGCACTCCGACATTCGGGGCATGGCGTCCCCATTTAAATGGTATTAGATCCTGATCAATACTTGGAGTGATAATGCGTGATGGGTTTTGGAATAGTTAATTAGGAAAAGCATTTTTCTTTATACTTGTGCTTATGATTGACTCTTTACCTTGTGCGGGTTGCGTAGATTTCTGATTTCTTATTGGAATTGGAAAGAAAATTTCTATAAAGATCATGCAAGATGAGCGATCTTAACAAGAGGGCCCCTCGAATAAGGTCCATGGCAACTCTGAGTGGTGCTAGAGTAAGGGCATTGACTCGAATAAGTGCTAGAGGAAGGGTACTAAATTGGGCTGGTGTTAGAGGGAGAGCACTAACGTAGGCTGGTGCTAAAGGAAGGGCACTAGGTGATCCCAGAGTTGATGGAATACTACAAGCCCTGGAAATGTTGGGGAATGTGATTAGACAGGAAGCTCAAAACTAAGCTATTGCTGTCGTCGCCGCCACTGCTGCCGCCAACGTTGCTGCTGCACTTGCTGAAGTCTCACCTGAGAATGGGAATGGTGATCGGCCCATACATAAATTGGAAGAATAGTTCTTGAAGCTGAAGCTGCCGACGTTTATTAAGGTGGGCAAACCTGATACTGTAACCCTATGGGTCTGGGAATTGGAGAAGGCTTTTGCATTATAGAGGTGCTCTTAGGAAGATAAGGTGACCCTAACCGTATATCAGTTGTAGGGTAATATGAGCACATGGTGGGAAGCCACTGAAGAAAAGGTCTTTCCCGAATGTATGGTCTTGGAGTGGGATGCTTTTGTTGAGGCTTTTTACATGAAATACTTCTCAAACTATGAGCAGGAACAAAAGATGACTGAGTTCCAGCACCTCCCCCAGAATCAAATGTTAGTGGATCAATATGAGGCAAAGTTTGCCAAACTATCCAAGTATGTGCAGAGATTGATTGAGGACTTAGTGGACAGGGCGAGGAGATTCTGAGCTAGTTTAAAACCGGAGATCAAGGATCAGCTGGTGCCCTTGAATCTTAAAGATTGTAATGATTTGTACAAGTGGGCCTAGCTAATTGAGAGGAACATGAATGGGCGGGTAGTTGTGTCTATGTTGCAGTTTGTGCTAAATAGAGACAACCATCGGTTTAGGAAGAGACTGATGACAGGAGGAAAACATCCCTTCCCTCCAATTGAAATGGTGGTGTTGGAAAGCCAACGTACAACCCAAATGGTGTGCGTAAATTCCGTGGGGGGCGACATAAGAATGCCTTTTGCCAAAGTAGCATTGGAGCCTATTTTGGATGTGGCCAGCACGACCATTAAATGAAAAACTATTCACGTTGACCAACTGGACCATCGGTGCAACAATTATAAATGGGACAATAGGTTGGAAATGCTCCATAGAACAATTTAAACCAACCCTAAACGCAAGGAAGGGTGTTCGCTGTGACAAGAAAGGAAGCGGAGGATTTGCCAGCCGTGATTACAAGTACGATCTAGCTGCACGATCATGTTGCTTATGCTTTGTTTGATCCAAAAGCCATGCATTCATTTATTACTGAGCAGTTTTGTTATGTTGGTAGAGTTAAGTCCTAAATCATTGGATGCGGTCCTTAGTATTTCTACCCCTTTAAAGGATAAAGTATTGTTTGCAGTCGAATGTTTAGGTTGTAAGTTCATTGTTGGCGATCGAGAGGAAAGTTTAGGTTTAATTGTGTTGATGATGTTTGATTTTGGTGTTATTAAGCAATGAGCTATAATGAACTGTTATTATAAAGTGATTTAGTTTAACCCATTAGGAGTGGTAGTTTCGAGTTTGTTAGAAATCGAGAATGACTTTATATCCCTTTAATTTCGTTGCTTGAGGTGACTTGGTTGTTGGATAAGGGTTGCCAGGATTATTTAGCGACTATGGTTGATACTTTAGTTGAGGAACCAATGATGGAAGACATCGCTATAATACGAGAATTTTCTGATGTCTTTCCTGAGAAGTTGCCTGGATTGCCCCCAAAAAGGAAGATAGAATTTGTGATTGAATTAGTCCCTGGAACAGACCCAATTTCTAAGGCACCATACTATATGGTATTGTCGAAGTTAAGGAAGTTAAAGGTGCAGATGCATGAATTGCTCGACAAGGGATTCAGACATCCTAGTGCATTAACTTGGGGAGTGCCAATTTTGTTTGTAAGGAAGAATGATGGTTTGCTGCTTCTTTGTACTGACTATCGACAACTCAATCAAGCATCGATCAAGAACAAGTATCCGTTGCCAACGATAAATGACTTGTTTGACCATTTTTAAGGAGCTTCAATATTTTCCAAGATAGACCTGAGAATGGGTTATCATCAGTTGAGGATTAAGAATGAGGATATACTGAAGACGGCATTTCGTATGCATTATAGTCATTATGAGTTTACCACGATGCCGTTTGGATTAATCAATGCCCCAAATGCTTTCATGGACTTAATAAATCAAGTGTTCAAGGAGTACTTGGACCAATTCATGATCATGTTCATCGACAACATCTTAGTGTACTCGAAGAGTCCAGAGGATCATGAACAACACTTCAGGATGGTACTTCAAATCTTGCGGGAACATGAGCTATATGCTAAGTTCAATAAGTGCAAGTTTTGAGTGACTCGTGTAGCGTTTCTTGGTCACGTGATTTCTGGCGGAGGGATTTCTATGGACCCAATCAAGATTGAAGCGGTTATGAACTAGTCAAGACCAACGACAGTGACTGAGGTTCGAAGTTTCTTGGGATTGACAGGCTATTATAGACAGACTATAGAAAGATTCTTTGCAATAGATGTGCCTCTGACACAATTGCTAAAGAATGATGAGAAGTTTGAGTAGTCAGATAAGTGCGAGTGTAGTTTTCAAAAGCTTAAGCATAAGCTGACTACCACGCCTGTGTTGATGATTTTGTCTTACCCTAAAGGTTATGAGATTTATAGTGATGTGTCGTACAAGGGACTAGGCTGCGTTTTGAGGTAACATGGGAGAGTAGTTATGTACGTATCTCGTTAGCTAATGCTTCATGAGTTGAACTATTTGATGCGCGATTTGGAACTGGCAACAATCATCTTTGCTTTGAAAATTTGGAGGCATTATTTGTGTGGAGAAAGGTTCCAAATTTTCACGGACCATCAAAGTTTAAAGTATCTATTCTCTCATAAGGAGTTGAACAGTGTCGCTAGATGGAACTTCTAAAGGACTACAACTGCGACATTTTGCATCATCCTGAAAAGGCTAATAAGGTCGCCGATGCACTGAATCAGAAGTCGTCAATCGCGTAGATGATGGTTCAAGAATGGATTCTACTCAAAGGAGTTTAAGATTTGGATGTCAAGTTTGAGGTAAACCACCTTTCGTGTCTTATAACTACCCTCATAATTAAACCAGAAATGCAGTCAAGATGCTGCAATCAATGGATCTTGAAATCTAGAAAATTCTGTAAGGAGATGCATAAAAGAGGAAAGTTGATTTCCAAGTAACTGAGGACATGCATGCCCAACGATACGAAGCTTAAGAGATTTTGTCAAAAGCCTATCTTAGCAGTTATAGTATTCATCCGGGTAGCATAAAGATATATTAGAATTTGTGCTAGTATTATTGGTGAAATGGTATGAAGGTAGATATCACCAAACATGTCACCAAGTGCTCAACATGTCAACAATTGAAGGCAGACTTTTGCAACCTCTCGAGATTCTTGAGTGGAAGTGGAAACATATTACGGCCCTGTTTGGTTCAGCATTTGGAATGCTCATTTGGGCTCTAAAGTCCCTTGGCCAAATGCAAAGCTGTTTGGTTCGTTTTTTTGCACGACTTTGGCGAGATGCAATTGCTTCTCCAAGTGGCTCTAAGGGCCTTTAGCCTAATGCAGCTCTTGAGGTCCTTTGGCAAGTTGCATTTTCGAAATGCAACTTCCGGTTTTGTTCATCTCTCCGATGGAGAAGCCAATCGCCGCCTAAATAAAAATAAATATAAAAATAAATATATTTATATAAAAATAAATATGTTTATATTTTTATCTAAAAACGTATATTATATTTTATATAAATATATAAACATATCTATTTTTTATATTTTATGTTTATATATATTTTATATAGATATAAACATATCCATTTTTTTATATAAATATATTTTATGTTTAATAAATAAATATATATTTATAAATATAAACATATCTATTTTTAATATATATTTCATGTTTGATAAATATATTTTATGTTAATATTTTTATATTTTTATATAAAAATATGTTTATATAAAAAACACAAACATATTTTTATTCAGGCGATTCGGCCGCCGGTCGGCGGTCGGTATAAATATATAAACATATATTTTATGTTTATTTTTTATATAAAAAATATAAACATATCTATTTTTTTATATTTTATGTTTAATAAACATATATTTATAAAAAAATATAATATATATTTATATAAAATCTATATTTATATAGATATAAACATATCCATTTTTATATAAATATATTTTATTTTTAATATATATATATATATTTATAAATATAAACATATCTATTTATATATATTTTATGTTTATATGTTTATATTTTTATATAAAAATATGTTTATATAAAAAATATAAACATATTTTTGCTTTTTTAATTTAATAAAAGTTAATTACAAATGTAAATTTTACCAAACAAGTATTTTGGCCAAAGTTGTTTCTCAATGCAAATTTTACCAAACGGCATTTGCATTTGGGAAAACCCCATTTACCCAAAGGTATTTGCATTTTTGCAAATGCATTCCCCAAAAGCCGAACCAAACGGGCCCTACAATGGGTTTCATGAGGGGTTACCAATGAGTCAACGAGATAACGATTTTATTTGGGTTGTGGTCAACAAGTTAATGAAGTCTATGCACTTCATCACCATACGAAAGAACTTTGCATTGGATAGATACGATGAATTGTATGTGCGATAGATAGTTTGTCTTCTTGGAGTACTAGTGACGATCACCTCATATCGAGACCTTAAGTTTACGGTAATTTTTTTGAAAAGTTTGCAGACTACCCTAGGAACAAAGTTACAGTATAGCATGGCCTATCATCCACAGACAAACAATTGGTCAGAAAGAACTATTCAGATGCTTGAGGATATGCCACAAGCTTGTGTATTGGATTTTAAAGGAAGTTGGGAGGAATAGCTTCATTTAGTTGAGTTCACCTACAACAACAACTATCAGCAGAGCATCAAGATGGCGTTATTTGAAGTGTTATATGATAGAACCCGCAAAAGTCAAATTTGCTAGGATGAAGTAGGTAAACACAAGATTATGGGCTTAGAGTTGGTTCAACAGTCAGTAGACATTGTCAAAATCATTAGGGAAAGGCTAAAGACTGCCTAAAATCATCAAAAAAAATTATGCAGATAAACGGCATAGACCATTGGAGTTTCAATTAGGTGAGCATGTTTTCCTCAAAGTGTCACTAATGTGAGGCACTTCGCGTTTTGGCAAGAAGGAAAAGCTAAGTCCAAGGTATGTTGGCCCCTTCGAAATTTTAGGATAGATTGAGAATTTGTCCTATCATCTCGCGTTGCCACAGACACTTGCTCAAATACATGATGTCTTTCTTGTGTTGATGTTGAAGAAGTATGAACCTGATCTGACCAACATGTTGAACTTCGAGGAAATAGACGTAGACGACAGGGTAACGTATGTAGAAAGACCAGTGCATATAGTGGATCGAAAGAAGTAAGTGTTGTAGAACAAGATGATCCCCTTAGTCAAAAAGGTTTGGCAACACCACGAAATAGAGGGCTACATGGGAAAACGAAGAGATAATGAGGCATCGGCATCCCCACTTTTTTTTAGGAAGGCTTGTAATAATTACGATTTCGAGATTGAAATTTTTGTAAGAGAGGAAGAGTTGTGATATCCTGAAATTCGAACATTTTGGAATATATGAAATGATTATTTTATCAATACACTGATAGTTAATTTATTCTAAACTGATCACTCATGAGTTAACTAATATAATGGGTAAGGCCGTATATGGTTGAAATGTGAAAGACTAAATAATTCAATATGGATTGATCATTCGATCATAACGATTGACAGGGGTCAATACTACATTGTTATAATTCAATTATCGAATGGATATAAATCAATTCGACAGAAATACATAGTCGATTCATGGGTGGCTCCGCATGATTACGATACTCGTGTCAAGCGACAATAAACCAATTTTCTATTAATCCTATACTCAGGGTATATAATTGAACTCTCACGATTACATGACAACCAAGAATCAACCACGATTGAAGAAGTATAAACGTGGATAAAAAATTATTGGCCACGGGTCAATCACGTGAAAATCTCTAAAAGCCACTCGATAGTTTAGGTCATACTAAAGTCGTATTTGATCGATTTTAACCATGAAATTTAATCTAATTTCGGGTATCGAACTTTCAAGGATTTCAAGACTAACTCATTGGACATTGCCTTATTTATCCGTCGAACATTAAAATTTTCAGTTAAGGACTAATCAGTCAAGAACTAGGAGCCAGAAAGAGAAGCTGGGCCAAGCGAATGCCATTTGGCCTCACGTCCATGTTGGGTGGCCAAGAAGGCCTAATTGGGCCCCGCCAATCCCAATTCAAGCCCATTCAAGTAAACAGGCCCAAGGGCAAAATTGGAAATTTGGGCAAAAAAAGTTGTGAAATGTCCAAAACGCCCCTTCTAGAAGCTTTGTATTTATGGACAAAGACAAAATAAGAAGATGAATAAAGGATTTTGGGAAATATTATTAGAAATAATGATGAAAATTGGAGAAAAATCTCTCTCTCTCTCTCTCTCTCTCTCTCTCTCTCTCTCTCCCTCTCTCCCTCCCTCCCTCCCTTTCTTTTTGCCGAACTCACCCCATTTTCTCTCCCTCTCATTCTTCTTCCTTTTCTTCTTTTATTCCTTCTTCATTTCCTTCCCTCCCTTGCTACAAGTCACCACCACTCTTCACCACCATTCTTGCTGCCACTTCCACAACCTTTCGATGTCGTGTGTTGCTGTTGTCGTCCATCGCTTGACCGCCAAGCCGCCATCACTTGGCCACCCTCACCGAACCACCACCAAACTGCCCCATGTTTGCCACGCCTTTGTTGCTGCGTAGTTTGTGCCACCATTGGTAACGTGAGCCTCGTGCTCTCAATGTCATCGTGCCCCTGTTGCTGTGGGCTTGCCCTCGCCGATAAACAATGAGTTAGCTCATAATCCTTGATTAGAGAGTTAATTACGTTTAGAAGTAAGTTTAGTTTAGGGCTATTCTCAGAATTGATCACTCATGAGATAACTAGACTATCTAGATAAGTCATTAAGGAATTTTAACACATTAAACTGGAGAATTTGACCAAGACTCGACTACTCGACCATGCTCATCTGAGGAGATCATTACGGCATAGTAAAAATCAATTAGAAATCAAAGATAGGTCGGTTCCACTGAGATGTGTAGTTAAATGTGGGTGATTCCACCAAATTGAAAAATTCTCGTCGATCGACACTAGATTGATTTTTCTATCATTTTGTTACCCTATATACGTATTTGAAATCTCGAGATTTTCACGACAACCGAGAGTCGCCAATGTGTCGAGAAGTTCATTGTGGTTCGAAGAAAATTAACCACGGGTCATTTGTACTAAAAATTTCTAAAAGCTACTCGGTAGCCTAGGTTACGCCAAAATCGCGGCAAATTGAAATTAACCAAGAATTTGAATTTGATTTCAGAAATTGAAAGTTCTGTCATGTCATGAGTCACTTCAGGAAGATTTTTTTGCCAATTGAGATTTTCGGCGAAACTTCAAAGTAATGCCGTTTTCGTCCGGGATATTCCGAGAATCATTTTTGATCACGAAGTTGGGATGAAAGTAGGTTCTATTGGCAAGAAAAATGCCAATTTTATCAAGTACTCAATGGTTGAATTTTTAGAAGCCGGATTGAGTTGATTCAAGGAGGAATTGAAGTTCAATTTGAGGGAATTGCCTCCAAAATTCGTAGCCCCCCCTTGGACACAACCTTTAGACCATCTCCAAAGCTTCTAGAGGAAGCTAAGAGAGTGGAAAATGTTGAGGATAGGGTTGAGTCTTGGTGGGACCAAGTTGAGGGGACAAAGAGATGAGGGAAAGACCAAGTGGCCCCCTCCATGCAAGTTTGGTCCCCCTTCTTCCCCTCCATTTCGTCAACTCCTCCTCCCTCTATTTTCCAACAGGTTTGAAGCTCCAACAAGCCTAAAAACTAACCAGCAGCTGTCTGAGTAAGCCGCAAGCCTGCCTGAAGCCACCATGTCGCCACCATTCGCCATCGCTTGCTTGTCACTGCTGCTGGAGTCCCGTGAGCCCAGCTACATCATCCCCTCTTGTTCGCTGTCCAGTTGGCTATCTGAGCCTGTGTGGAGGTCGTCAGAGCTCAGCACGTTGCCGTCGAAGCCCCAGAGCCACCTGTCCAGTCGCTGCTACCTCCATCAGTCCTTGCTTGCCATTACCATCTCAACCAACCACCGTAGCAGCTTCTTTACCCACCGAACAGAATCGAACAGAATAGGTCTTGCCAGCACTATTTGGCTTGTTTTAGGACCCTTCCAAACCTCGTAGTGTAGCCCCGCTTTAAAGTTTATTGCTCCTCTTCACCTCGCAGTCGTTTTGGCTCAACCGGTTTGTTAATCAAGTGAGTTTAACTTACTAATCCCTACTTAGTAAGTTAATTATACTTAAAGGGTTTATTAGTTTAAGTTAATTATGTATTAAGTGGATAGTTAGAATAGATTAGTGAATTAATTTATCATGGTTAGAGTTGTGTAATTAGAGCCTAGGTAAGCTCTAATATTTATCTAGCGAGTCTCGGAATTTTTCTAGGCCCGTTTCAATATTTAATTAGGCTTTTCTGGCCTAAGTTGAATTTTTGGGTATTTAATAATTAATTTTCGAAATTACTTAATTAATTATTATTTTTCGGAAATTAGACCGGGATAGTCGGTGACCGGAATTTTATGTTGATTGTAATGGTGTGATTTGTTTTTATTTAATTGACTGCTATTTTGTGCAAATTGAGTGTGATTTGTAATTTTGGGTATTTATCCCAAAATTTAATAATTTTAGTATTTAATTAGAAAATTCTTTGGGCGTCGGTTTACAGTGCTAAATTTTTTTTTATCGATTATATAAATGGTGAGTTTTGAAAGCAAAGATATTATATTTTTTGGTTGAAGCTAAGCGTGTACCTACACACGATTATTTTTATCGGGTATGGTAAAAGTGGTACAATGGTTGGTTGAGTAGAATAGTATACTGTATCAGCCTACATGCTCGATATATCAGCTTAGAGTGAGTAGTATACCCTAAGTATCACATAGCTTTGGTGAGCAATTAAGTATCGCACAGCTTCGGTGAGTAATTAAGTATCGCACAGCTTTGGTGATCAATTAAGTATCGCACAACTTTGGTGAGCATTAGCTGTATACTATATTAGCCTAAGGGCTTGGATATATCAACTTAGAGTGAGTAGTATACGTGGTTGTCAGCTTTTGGCAAGCATTTCTATCTATCTTCAGCTTAGGGTGAGTTGTCCTTGATGTGATCGGACTAGATAGATAGTATTGACTGGATTGATTAGTTCAATTAATCAATGTTTAATTTGAATTGATGCTTTGGTGTGTTGAAGTGATTCATTGAATTTATAAATTGTACGAATTTGCATGAAGGAACCGAGACAATGTGAGTCCTCTGATTTGTGTTTGTGCTTAGGTAGCCCTTGGGGCGTATTTTCTTCCTAGTCGAGTCTTAGGGGGTGAACTTCCTGAGACGTCGTCTCACCCTGTTGTGAGATAACATTCACAGGTCCTTAGATGGCAGCTCCTCCCGAGCATTTTGAACAGCTAAAGAAGGTCACATAATAGAAATGTTTCATCCCGCTTCATGGAGTCCCAAGGGCATGGGTATATGAGTTGGTGAGATCCGTGGTCTGGGTCGATGCGGGTTTACCTAAAAAGGTGCCCATCAATACAGATCATGGTATCACCAGGAGCAAAAGGGATAGAGAGAAGGGCCCATACCGGAGTCCGAGGTTCCTTTTTATGTGTTGGAAATAGCTTTTGGAAAGGGTACAATTGACCCTCCAGGTGGTTTGGTGGTGGACCGGGACCCCAACCTATTAGATACTTCAGTCACTACAATAGGTGCTTTTGGACCATTTTGAACATCATTAGTACCATCAGTTCCTCCATGAGGTATATTGAGAGTCTTATCAGCATCATTTGTTAAGTCTAATGGGATATTTTCAACTAGAGATTCCTTAGGATCAATAGGTTGATCCTCGTGATCATGCTCCCTTTGGGCTGGTGCTTCAACATTAGCAGGTTGATTCTCTTCAATAGTATCCTCCTCCACTACAACTCTTTGATCTTCAATAGTGTGCTGGCTTTGGTGCTCAGAAAAACTCTGAATCTTGGCAACTGTTTGATCCATAACAAGTTCATGTTCGTAGGAATGTCCTCAGATAGATCAACATCAACTTCATTAATTGGATATGGTTGTCTTAGAGGAACATTTGTAGAACTGACAGGTTCATGAATAACAACATTCTTTTGTTCTTTGTCAATATTTGTTTGTTCCACATGATTAGTAGTTGCTCCTATCCTTGTCTTCTCTTCAATTTCAATATCTTCATCCTCATCAGAATCAGGCTGATAGGCATCTATGATGTCATCCAAATCACCGGTATCAATCTGCGATTCCTCCTGTACCTTTTCATTGAGCCTTTGTAAGAAAGGTTAAGAGCTTTGCCTTTGAGCAATAGTTCTTCTTCTCTTAAAGGGATGAGAAGAGGGATATGGTATTTCAAAATCCACATCAATTTTCAAAAGTTTTCCCTTTGTATTCTTCCAATCTTCATTAGTCAGCCTGAAACTCATCTTTTGCATTATTTGCTCCCCTACTTTCATCAGTGGCAATTAAACCCTACTAAGCTTCTTGGGAATTTCAATTTTCAAATGATGAAAAATCTTGGTGATGAGGGAGCCGTAGGGCAACTGTCCATTGTTCTTCAAAACAGTTCAATACATATGTAGCAAAACAAGATGTGCTACAGAAAATGAATGCCCATTCATAATTGCCCAAATCAACTTAGTTGTACTAAGATACATTAGTCTTTGATGATCCTTTAGGCCTCAAGCAATTGATAATGATTTTATGAAGAACGATTTGTCTCAGGGGAAACAGATGGTGTCACGCCTCAAACCTCGAGTGCACATACATCCCTTGATGGTCGATAGAATTTTGCGATGTTCCTAAGGCGCGTTGCCAACCCTTCTCATTTTTATTTCACATGCGGAAGCGAATTAATTAATTCCCTGACAACAACATACATGGGATAGAAAAGCAGGATAATCAATTTCAAATCAAATACACTTTTATAAACACTTCAAGCTTATATAGAAAGTCTAAGTCATAAAGAACTATTGAGCCCCCTATTCTCTTGACCCTTCCGCTTCAAGCTCCGGGTTCTTCACACTAGGGACTTGAAATTGGTTATACAATAACCTATTGTTGACACCTTAAAAAAAAAATTATTGCATGTAGATTATCTAGGTGTTTAATATAGTTTTTAATGGAATATGTTTTTCCTATAAAAAAAAAAAAGAAGAAGCAAGTTGGGGCCGATGATCTGAATGTGACTAGCCAAGCCCAACAGATCATATTTTAATTAAAACGGCAAGTTAGGACCAAAATGCAATTTCCAAAAGTTGAGGGACCAATTTGCAAAATTTGCAAAATTTTGCCTGAACCCTTAAATCATTATCTTGGCCCCTCCTTGAGTTGAAATTGAACTTGGGTCAGGTATAATTAATCGAATCGGGCAAAAATGACCTAATTGCATTGAATTTGGCATTTTCAGGTAAGAAAATGGCTAACTTTGATGGACTTTCTTGCAAAATTGGGTGGAGACAATTGCGAAAAATGGTCAAGATCTTAAACTAATATACATGATCTTTCTAATTGATAAAAAAACGCAGCCAAATTAGTGGATTAAAGCACTCAAATCAGCAGCCAAAACTCAGTCCACGAGTTGGTCTTAATTCGGAGTTGCTGAGTAAGCAATTTGGTGGCTCCACCATATCCTCCTCAGCTGCCCAACCAACCCGATCTTTGCACGTGATGGAAGACCGTATATAGTAGTGCAAGTGGATGAAAATTGGCCAGGGATAAGCTGCTGACAACACCGGAAAAATCGCAGCAAAATCCACACACTCAACAGCTGCAAAATTGAAAAAAAATTGGCTAAGTCAGAGAGTGGGTGAAGTAACCCTGTTGACAGGCTTAGTAGGTGGGCAAAAGGCTAACCAAAAATCCTCTAATTCAGGGGATAAGATCTACGAAAGGATCTCTTTTCGGGCGGAGGAAGAAAGAGACGAGGGGGAGAGGAGAGAGCTCGGGATCGTTCCCCAAAGACACCTTCAGAAGCAACTCCAGAAAGAAAAAGCCCAGAAATTCCAGATCAACCTTCTGAGAGAAAAGTGAGATTTTCACAACCCTTCGATCAAAATTAGCCAAAACCTTCAACTATAGAGTGAAACTTCACTCAAATATATTTCCATCCATAGGTCGCACGTTCCAAATGGAGATCGGGAAGGCCTCCTAAAGCCCCCCGAAAAACACCCTCCAGGCGGGCTAGGAAACACTGAAAATTTTTCTAAGTGTTGAGCCTAGTTAGTCACGAGTGGAGAAAAGCCATTGTTTTTGAGAAATTTGATAAACAAATGAGGAATATATTGCCCTTTACCCCAAACTAGAATACAAATAGTTTAGCTTGGTGTCAATTTTTCCAACAAAAGACATCATGAAGTCTAATTTTAGAGGTCAACAAAAACCTTTGTTGTCAGTTCTTTTTTCTGCAGATCTCATTTCCAGTTGAAGAAGCCAACTTACACGGGCCCCGAGGATAATTTCTTGGTTTCCTCGGCCGAGAACCACTTGCAAAAGAAACTAGGAAGCAAGGTAAGTATCCTAGATGTATTTTTGTTCGAGCTTGAACATGTTTTAATAGTGAAAAATCAAGAGGAAAACTAGTCCAAAAACTGATTTTGAGGCTGAAATTTTTCCCAAGTGTTGAAATCTCTTCAAGAGTTTTGCATGTGTGCTTCTTGGAGAGGTCGTTTTGATGTTGTTCGGTGAGTCATTCTCTATGATATTTGTTGCATTTGAAAGCCCATGTTACCTACTTTCACATGGATTAAGTAGCATTTCCCTTAGATCTCGTATGTGATAAGTGTCAGGGCTTGAATATGGGCATGTAACCCGTTTGCTTAACTTGGGTTCAAACCCAGATTTGCAAAATCAGCTCAAACCCGTACATTTGAGGATGATTTTAGCTTGATTTCTATCTAATCTTGCTCTTTGCATGTGTTAGTATAATCTTGATACTTTAGTTCCATATGAGATTACTTATGAGTGGAGATTGAAGGCTGCAAACATGGCTCAAGGAGACTATTGCGGCTAGTTTAATGCATACCAAGTGCTCGATAAAATGCCCAAACTAAGCTTCAATCTTGAAACGGTCGATTTGAGCTTGATTATTGTGATATTCATGTGTTGTGTTACTCCATATTAGCATAGATCGGTTTAAGGAATTATTATTATTTTAAAAAAATTTAAAAAAAAAAAAGAGAAAAATATGAAAATTTCAAAAATATCAAAAAACGTTAGATAGCATCAAATTAGGATAGAAATGACATATATGAAATTTTCCTAATTTTAAAATGTCATTTTCCTAATTTAATGCTATTTTGCTATTTTATAACCATTTTTGTAGATAATCCATTTTGCGTAGATTAAAACTATTTAAACTAATTTCATGCATATAGAGTAATTGCATGCATATTTGAATTCTCATTTTGCTCATGGGGGTCCTGTCTCGGGGGCGTGATAACAAGGTCATGTAATATTATTTGCTCGACTTGTATCGGGTTTACCTTTTCCGCGTTTATTTTCAAGTCATTTCAATTTCTTGGATGTTTACTTATGCGCTACTTTTCATTATTTTGAGTGTAAATTTCTCTTCTAAATTATGTTAGGATTAGTCTAGACATTAAAAAAAACTACAAAAACATTTGCATGGACACTTAGTGGTTTCATAAAGATTATAATTGGTAATCAAGATTGTGTGGCCATTTAGATAAACAACCTTCCAAGTTAGTGGTACCGCAAGGACGCTAATAGAAACATTGGCGTAAACAAGTCCTTGTTCCTAGAAATCTTTGGTTGCGTAGGAATCGAGACAACACTCCCGTGTCTTGATTGGTTTCTAGCCGACCCCAATAGGCTAGTGGCGACTCATAGAATTACATAGATTATTAAGAACTAAAATTCAAAATCCAATGTCACACTAGGTATGGGCTTGGGAGAGCTCACGTCTAATTTAGGGCCATTGGTTTGCCTCTTTAGGCAAATACCCCTAACCTTTCTTTCTTTTCCCCAGACCGAAAAAAAGAGGTCGTGACACCAGTGAGATATAAATCTCAACGAGTACTCCCCTAAGCCACGGTTAGTACACCAACTCGACTCGAGGTATCTCTTTAGAACCACCCCACAAACAAACCCTGACTAACAGCCAACAATCAACAGTCGATTCGCATGCAATCTTACTCGGTATGCCATACCCTGCACGCTATAACTCAGCATGATACACGCAAAGCACATGACCATCAGATGATACAGTTCATCAATTACATACGAGTCGCGTCACAAGCAATCTCACCTGGCCATTGCCACACTCTGCACGTTATTGATTCATGCGTGTGTGCTATAAATGATGTGATTCACTCATGCATATAATTAATGCATATAACATTTTCACACATCAATGCATCAATTCAGATTGAGCTATTAATCAATTGACTCAGTCAATTACATGTCATCACGACCATCTCTTGGTCGGCCCTCTCAATGCTATCTATAAGTCCACCTGTATTAGGACTGCTCGCTCTAAGCTGATAAATAGATAGTATAGCTCGCGCTAAGCTGATAAGGTTAAAGTATACTGCTCTCGCTAAGCTGATATATCGAGGCCTTCAGGTTGATATAGTATACCAGTATATTACTCTCGCTAAGCTGACATATCACTTGCAGGTTGATATAGTATATCCCTGATGCTCACTCTAAGCTGATAAAGTGTATTGCTCGTGCTAAGCTGACATATCAGAGCCCGTAGGTTGATATAGTACACCAGTATACTGCTCTTGCTAAGCTAATATATCAGAGCCCGTAGGATGATATAATATACTGTTAATGCTCTCTCTAAGCTCATAAAGTGTACTACTTGCGCTAAGCTGACATATCATAGCCCGTATATTGATATAGTATACCGGTATACTACTTTCGCTAAGTTGACATATCGCTCGTAGGCTGATATAGTATACTACCCTGACCATTTATTCAAGTCATCATTTTTATCACACCCGATAAAAATACTCGTGTGTGAGTACACGATCGACCTTAGCCAAAATACAAATTTTCCTCGAAAATCCCACTAATTTCAATGATCCAAAAACACATTATTAACGTTGTAAACCGACGCCCCGGTATTTTCCACTTAAAATACCTATATTTCACAATCAGCACACAATTACACAAATCATCACTCAATTCATGCGGATGCCCATGCATTTATACATCCATTCACTTCATAAAATCAAAACACATGAAATTATGCAATTTTTCACTTTCGGGTGAACAGTGCTCGGGTGAACAGTAGTACTCTATGAACAGTACCGCATGTACAGTATTTTTATGAAAAGTGTCGGGTTGCGTGAACAATAAATTTCCAGAATTCAATATTTAATCAATTAAATTCATAAACTAAACAAAACATTAATTAAAACAAATAAACAATTAATTAAGCAAAACAAGCTTAATTAAACACATAAGCACAATTAAGCAAATAAAGCGAGATTAAGCTAAACTAATCTAATCCATCCATCTAAGCACCTATCATAGGGCTAATACAACTTAATTAAATCTCCTAAACTAGAATTAAATCTAACTAAACTAACCCTAAGCAAGTTTAGGCACTAATCGAAGGATTAGGAGCTAAACTCACTTGTTAATCGGGCCGGAGACACCGACGCAACGGCGACGACGGTGGCTACGCACGGGAACCTCTATCACAATGATCCAAGGCGGTCCCAAGCTCAAAACAACAACTACAGCTCGGACTCCCACTAAAAACACTGAAAAACAGCCTTGCCGGAGGAGAAACTGAGTTGGACGGCTTGGCCGAAGCTCTAGTGAGGGGGTTGGCTAGCAACCGGCGGCTCCTAGGGGTCTTGGGGATCTTGGTGGTGGTTGGGATGGGCGGAGGAAGGGTCGGAATGGGAGAAAACAGGCTAAAATCGCGAACCAGGCTGAACTGGGCAGTCCGACGGCCGGTTCCTTCTTGCCGGATTTTGGGACGGCTGGTGGCTCGCTCAGGGTGCGGACGGGCTCGTTGGAACGTTTTTCCTCTCCTGGTCGTGGTGGTGGGTGGAGCGTCGGCTGATTCCCACGGTAAGATCACTTTTAACTCGAGTTTTTTACGAAAGGTCAGCTGGAGCAGAACAATTCCAAGCGGTTGGACTGTCGCTGGCTTCTAGTCGGCCAATGGGTCAAACGGCCGCTCTGATCGACAAACGGCGAGGTCCAGGCGGACGGTCTGGATGTCCTGAAGACAACGATGGGTGGCACGAAGGCTGATTCGTCCGGGAAGACCACTTTTGACTCGATTCTTCACCGAAGGGTCAGCTGGAGCAAAAATTGGAGGAAGAAGAAAAACGAAGAGAGAGAGAGAGAGAGCTCCGTCAAGAGAGGTCGAATGGGGGAGAGAGAGAGTGATGTGAGAGATGTCAAGGCCTCATCAAAGCCATTGAAGGCTTGCTTCAAGTCCCCACGCATGACATCATCATCTTCTCTCTCTTCTCTAGCGTTTTTCTCCCTACAACTAGGGGCAAAATGGTCATTTCACCTTGCACAAATTACACATCTGACCTTGGGCTGAAATTGGTGGATGGGCTTAAGAATTAGGCTTGGCCGTGAATAGAAATGGGCTTGGGAATTGGTTGGGCTCAAAAGGGCTTAAGGTTGGACCATGGGCTTGAAAGATGAATAGTTGGTTTGGCCCAATGGGCTCATTTGCTTGTCTTAGGCCCACTATGGTGGCTGTCCCACTTTGGGCCTAGGGCCCACACTAGCTTGACCCGGCCCACGTCCTCATGGGTTCGCTTCATCGGTCTGAAAATCCATTTTCCAAATATTCGGCTTAACTGACGCTGTTGACTGTCGCTATAGCTTCATCCAAAGTTTGTCCCAGACGTTCCCGATAATTCGAAGCTCAATCTTTAGTCCTCAAGCCATGTCCATTTCGCCAAATGCCATTTTGGTTACAACTCATATTGACGAGTGGCTATGAGGATTCACTCGTAACCGACTCATGCCAAACCACGTTCAAGACATCTCGACGCATGGACGTCCTTAACTACATGAAATTACGGAGGATACATTCTTATTTCAAAGTACACAATTACTGAGGATCGACATAGGGTCGTTCGCAGGTTCAATAATGGTAAACGGAACCACCTGTCGTTCCATTATGTTCTGTCCGCAAATCGACTTCTAGTCGTCCTTAGAATCGGCCTACCTATCTACAGGATCGTCTTCACGTAAGTCTCACGGTCAAGTCGTTTTTCCCAGGTTGAGTCCTTTAGTTGTACGAGTTTTGTCCTCATTAGCCTTTCCCCTCAAGGTCAGTATCTCATGAGTGATCAATTCCGAGTGAGATCAACCAACAATGCATTGATGAAATTTACATTCATTCATTCCTTATAGGGCTCGAATTTCAGGATGTCACGGATGGTGAGATACATGAGATTTGTCATCTCTAGTGAAGTTAGGAATACCAAAGAGAAGACTGTATGCAATGTTAGGATCAATATCTATTGCTTCAAACTTAGAGTATCTCACTCCTAAATCTTTGCTAACTCCCATGCTCGATCAAGTAAGGCTTATCAAAAATTGTAAATTCAATGATATAAACTGAGTAGAACGAGAGAGTCGAGTAAAAATATGCGGTCAAGGTAGGATAAGTTGGGTATTCAGTCACACACAACTTAGTCAAGAGATGATAATAAAAAATAATAAAAACTACTTGATATGAATATCAGACTTTTCAAAGAAGTCAAAATCAACAACTCTCTAATGAATAACTCCTCTATTCATCAAAGTCTTGAAGCATTGTTGGTGCTCTTTGGACTTAATCAACTTATCTATTCGATCTACATCAGGAACATATCCAGTAACCCTTTGTTTGAAATTCACATACAATTTCTCATCGTTATCTCATCTTCTTTCACAATCATCAGCCTTTGTTTTCCGAATAGATGTCTCTGCCATTTTCTCTTTCCCTTTCCTTGATCTAATAGTACTAGAATCACCCATTCTAATAGGAGGCAAACTACTAATCGGATTAACGAACATTAACTCTACAGCTTCTTCGCTTTCAAAGCCATGTTTAGCCAGCATACGAAAATTAACCTCTTCACTATTTCCTAAGTCCTTAGGAGTTGTAATAATCAACCTTAACTGTGAAAACTCAGAGAAAGTTTCCTTCTCAGTCGTACTTTCGATGCTATCGAAGGAATCGGAAAAATTGAAGAATTCAGGGCTTCCTCGAAATCTGGAGTGCATTCCAGCAATGGAATTTGATTTCCTTGAACCAGATAGTCTGAGTTTCGACTTAGGTGCAGATTCGGGGGCCATGGTTGTGAAAAAGGGGAGAAAGCCTTGAACTTTTTGCTAGAGAAGAGGAGTTATGGGAAGGTGTTGGCAGAGAGGGTTCTCGAAAGAGAGTCAAAGAAGAACTAGAAAGAAATTTTCTTTTAAAGAAGATGAACAACGTGATTGAAGAGAAAATTAAAGAAGGTCCGATTTTTTAGGAAAAAAGAAAATTGTAAAACGGTTTTTGAAAAACTAAATCAAACAATTTCCAAAAACAAAATTTATTCTGCATTATATTAGATAAGTAAAAGATAAATCATATCTAATATACTTCCCAAAATATTCTTACTGCCAAAATTTTGAAAACACAATAGTTGATCCACTCAACATCATTTGATGTACCTTGTCTTAGATAATTGCGGCAAATGAATTACTAATGCCCAATTTATCTCGTATAAAATCAAAGGCCTTTTTGTCAAGAGGTTTTGTAAAAATGTCAGCCAATTGATTCTAAGAATCAACAAACTGAATATTTTACCTCACCATTATTGACATGATCGCGTATAAAATGGTGCTTAATTTCTATATGCTTGGCTCTAGGGTGTAAGATTGGATTCTTCATCAGATTAATGGCAATGGTATTGTCGCATTTGATAGTTGTATTCGAGTCCTCTAATCAATAGTCCTTCAATTGTTGCTTCATCTAGAGGATTTGGGTGCAACAACTATCTATTGCGACGTACTCAGCTTTAGTGATTGATAAAATAACCATTGATTACTTTTTGGAGTACCAAGATACTAGCATGTTGCCCAACAACTAACAAATTCGAGGTATGCTTTTCTTGTCAATTTTACATCCTGCAAAATCAACATCGGAATACCTAGACGACACAAATTCTGATCTCTTAGAATATCAAAGTCCTAGAGAAGGGTAAGTGTTAATGTACTCGATAATTTTTTTTTTTACTATAGAAAGATGAGACTCCTTAAGGTCTAATTAATATCTAGCGCACATGCATATACTAAAAAGGATATCCGGTCTTGATGTACTGAGATAAAACAGGGAGCTAATCATGCTACTATACAGCTTATGATCAACTTTCTTGCCATTTTCATCTTCGTCGAGCTTTGAAGAGGAAGATATGGGAGTTTCCATTTTCTTCGAATTTTCCATGTGAAATTTCTTCACGAGCTCTTCGGTATATTTTTCTTGGAAAATGAATGTCCCTTCTTGCGTTTGCTTGATTTGCAATCCAAGGAAAAAAAATTAATTTTCCCATCATGCTCATCTCAAACTCATCTTACATTAACTTAGCAAAATCCTTGTAGAGATTTTCATTAGGAGACCCAAATATAATTTCATCGACATACGATTGCACTAATAAAATTTCCTTACATTCTTTCCTTATAAAAAGAGTAGTATCAACATTACATTTCTCAATACTATTATGAATAAGGAAATTTGTCAACCTTTCATATTAAGCACGAGAGGCTTGTTTTAGTTTGTACGGGGCCTTCTTTAGCTTGTAAACATGATCGGGCTTTCTTGATTCTTCAAAACCTGAAGGTTGTTCTATGAACACTTTCTCCTTGATGTATCCATTCAAGAAGGCACTCTTCACGTCTATTTGGAAAAATCTGAATTCATGAAAACACGCGTAAGCAAGTAAAAGTTTGATCACTTCTAACCTTGTTACTGATACATAAGTATCGTTGTAGTCGATTCCTTCTTCCTATGAACAGCCTTTGACAACCAATCTTGCTTTGTTTCTTGTGACTTTTCCTTGATCATTGAGCTTGTTCCTGTACACCCACTTTATTCCTATCACAGGATGGTCCTTTGGTCTGGGAACCAATTCCCATTCTTTGTTTATTTGGAATTGTTGAAGTTCCTCCTGCATTGCTTGAATCTAGTTTTCATCTAATAGGGCTTCCTTAGTACTTCTTGGTTCAATATCTAAAATGAGTGCCAAAGTACTGATAGCATCATTTAATGTTGATCTCGTTCTAATCTTGTCGTCAATGTTTCCAATAATCAGATTCTTTAGATAACTTGACTTGTGCTTCCAGTTTCTGTTGAATCTGTCATCAACCATTGTGGGTTTCTCACTGTAGTGCTGAGCAGTCTTTTCTTGTTGCTGAGGCTGTTCATTTGATTTTGAATCCTTGATTTCTTCTTGTGCTTTAATCACATCAGATGATTACTCTTCTTCCTCAAATGTTTCACAAGTTTGAAGATTTTCATCAAACTTTACATTGATAGACTCCTCAACTGTGTAAGATCTTTTATTGTAGACTCTGAAAGCCTTGCTCATAGTAATATACCTTCATCTGATCTTACATCAAACTTACTTGATCGGTCATTAGCATTTCTCAAGATAAGACATTTACAACCAAAAACTTTGAAGTATTAAATGATTGGAGTCCTACCTTTGAAAAGCCCATAGGGAGTTATTTCTAAAGAATGTCTAAGGAAAACTCAATTTATGATGTAAAATGCTGTTAAAACGGCTTCAACACAAAAGTGTGATGCAATTTTGCTTTTTATAAGAAGAGTTCTTGCCATTTCTTGCAAGTACATGTTTTTCCTCTCTACTGCATCGTTCTATTCAGGTGTATGGGAAGTCGAAAACTGATGCTCAAAACACTTTCTTCACAAAAGTTTTGGAAACTTTGATTTTCGAACTCACCCCCATGATCAGTTTTAATTGAAGAAATGGAATAACCTTTTCATTCTGAATCTTTTTGGCAAATTTTGAAAAATGAAAAATGCTTCATGCTTGTGTGTAAGGAAGAAAACCTATGTGTATCTTGTGTGACATCCGGAATTTTCGTATTTATAATTATATAATATTTGAAAATTCGTGTTATGATAATAATACTTAGATTTCGAGCTAAGTATTAATTGTCTTAGTATTCAGACAAGTACACAAAGACTTTAATCGAATTCATAGAATTCGGGGGATGCGGCCGGTAATTTTCGTAAACGTAAATTGTTTCAAGTTCGATGTTTGAATCGAATTATGTATGTGTTAATAATAAAATGGTATTAATTAAATTACTATCATTTTACTAGTTAACGGTTGTTATTAATTGTGTAAGTTTTGTCAATTAATAATAATAGTGAATAACTTGTGTTAATTATGCTAGAAGAGGATGATTTCGTTCTGCCCACTACGTTTCCTTTGCAAGGTTTATTAATTAAAAATTTAAGTGCCACTTGTTCTCATATTATGTATTTCATGGCCATATGTTCCTATAACATAATATTTTTGTGGCTAATTTCCGTTACATTTAAACTAAGTAATGATTAATTCAAGATGACTCATTTTTCCCTTGCATTTTCCTTGGCCAAGTGCAAGGGCTTGCCTTGCATTTGTGCTACATCAAACTAAAGATTTACATACAATTTTACACCTAGCAATGAGGGAAAATCAAATTATCTTAATTAATTTTAACAAAATTCATTTTACCATGCCAAAAAACCCATTTTTGTTCCTCCAAAACTAAAACAAAAGCTGCAAGTGTGGAAAATCCAAGAATTTGAAGAGCAAAGCATCATATTCAAGAGCGACTTGGTGGTGAAGACAATTAGTGGTTTGCGGCTTGCGTTCGTTCGAGGTAAGTGAAATTTTTAGTGTTAAGTTAGCTTAAATTTACTTAGTTACTTCTATCTTGGTTGGTTGGGTGAGAGGTCAAGTCTTGATGTGGGTAGGGTGGTTGTTAGGGCGTGCATGGAAATGTTTCTAAGAAACGTTTCCGGCACACCTCTGTACGGAAAGTGTTCGCGAGGAACAAAAAAAGAACAGAAACGCGTTTGGTTGCGTTTTGTTCTTTTTTTTTTTTTTTGTTTACAGGAACGAAATAAGAACGAAAAAAGAAACATAAAAAGTTGTTTCTTTTGAAAAGAAACACTTCTTCGACGGAACAAAAGAACAAAAACCAAAGGAACAAAAGAACAAAATCGGAACAAAGGATGAGCTCTTCTCCTTCGTCCCTACGCATCTACCCTTCCCTCCCTCTCTCCATCACCATCGTCATCGTCAATGTTATCGGATCGGTCAATTTACCTCCCTCTTTCTCTCGCGCTCGATTCCATCCCGCACGTCACCGTCGATGGGCACCGAGATATCGGAGCCGCTGCTGCTGCCCGATCCGCGCAAGGGCGGCGCCGACGGTGGCGGGGGCGGGGACGGGGACGGGGAGGAGAGGATCCCGGATTGGAAGGACCAGATCACGGTCCGGGGCTCGCCGTCAGCGCCGTCCTGGGGAGCCTGTTCTGCATCATCACCCACAAGCTCAACCTCACCGTCGGCATCATCCCGTCCCTCAACGTCGCGGCCGGGCTGCTGGGGTTCTTCTTCGTCAAGTCGTGGACGGGGTTCCTGTCGCGGCTGGGCTTCTCCGTCACGCCCTTCACTCGCCAGGAGAACACCGTGATCCAGACCTGCGTGGTGGCCTGCTATGGGCTGGCCTTCAGCGGTCAGTTCCTTTTTTTTTTTTAATTTCGGCACGTCTAATGTAGATTGGCTTAGTGTATTTTTTTTTTTTTAAAATGCTGATTGCATCTTGAGTTCTGTTGTTGCTGTTAGCTGAGCTGCATTGGGCAATCAAATGGTTGCTAAACCGTTGTAGTGGAATTGCCGTGCGCTTTCTGTCCATTCAGTGGCGGTTGCTTTCATCGTTGGCAATATCTTTTAGAGTGCTAATGGAAGTTCTTTCATGTGATTTCTTTTATTGAGTTTATACGACCGTGATGATTTCTGGTGGGGTGTCTATTTGGAAGAATTTTCCATCTAACCAAAAGGAAAATTAGTTTCCTGTATAGAATAGTAAAAAAGAGGCACTATCATCTGCTGATGGATGGCATCGGCTTTACATCGCTGATTGTTGTTATGATTCTAATGTATGGTTAGGTCATCGAGGAGATACGGATGCATAAGTTGTCCGATCACTTTCCATTTGAACGTCTTCTTAGCAACACTCCTTCCCACATAAATCTTAAATCTTGATGATCACTTCATAATTTTTGTGTGCTTAACTTCTGGTTTGATTATTGACAGGTGGATTTGGTTGGTACCTGATTGCAATGGATGAAAAGACGTATCAGCTCATTGGTGCTGATTATCCTGGTAATCGGGCAGAAGATGTTAAAAACCCAGGCTTGGGATGGATGATTGGATTCTTGTTTGTTGTCAGCTTTCTGGGACTTCCAGCACTTGCTAAACTGCGTGAGGAGTTTGTGCTGATCATGCGTCAGGCTCTTCATGCAGATTCTATTTTGACTTTAGCCCAACTTATGTTGGATGCGGACTAATCTGTCCCCACATAGTCAACTGCTCTGTCCTACTTGGGGCAATTATATCATAGGGTTTCCTCTGGCCTTTCATTTCACAACACGTTGGGGATTGGTATCCGGCTGATCTTGGCAGCAATGACTTCAAAGGTCTCTATGGATATAAGGTACTTCACAAGAACATTTATGTTAATTACTAGCTTGGATCCGTATCTACTATTAGATAAGCACTGAGCACAAGTTTTGTTGTTAATGTGCTTGGTTGCAAAATTTTGTCTTGGCTGATGAAGATGAGTAGGAGATGGCATCTTTTTTTGTGAAATTTTCTCGTTGCTTACTCACTTTGGAGTAACTTTTCACTCTCTTTCCTCTCTTTCTCAGGTTTTCATTGCTATTTCGCTCATTCTCGGGGATGGTCTCTACAATTTGATCAAGATAATAGGAATAACTGTTAAAGAGATGTTCAACAAAGGCAGCCGGACTAGCAACCTGCCGATCATCATGGAGTCTCTTGGGTAGGACATCAATTTTGTTGCTTTTCTATAATTGAAGCTAGTGGATGAGAACTTGGCCTACTTGTTGTCATTTCATGATGGAAGGGCTTTCTCATATTACGATGACTGCTTATATAATGAATTCTTAAAATAAAATGCATCTGAAACCTATTTGTGAGCCAAAAAGGTCTATTAGAGTGGTAGAAGATGCTGAGAAATTCTTTCTATAATCAGTGTGGGCAATTTGTTGGATATTCTAGCAAGCACCCTGTATCAGACCTATGGCTTCTTCGAGTCGCTGTTGATGTTTTATCTGATTGCTAAATGATCTTTAGATTAGGTTATCTAATCAGAACACATATTTTGAGCTTCAGTTATTGACTCTGGGTACCTGCTCAGGACAGTAGTATACTCTGAATGTTCATGTTATCTTCTGGTTTTTTCAAAGATCTTTGGTTCCATTTTCTTAAAATGGGCATTCACTTTTTAATTGTAATGTAAAATAAACGCATCTGCTCTACTAGTGCGAGAGTCATTTCATTTCACTTTTATTTAGTGCCTGCAGAAGAACATCGTCCTTGAACATCTATCCATAGGCTCACCTTTTTCCCCTTAGATAGCCCTTGTCTAGTGTTTGATTATTGTGAATTATGCAGACAGTGAGAGTTCCAAGATAGTGATGGATCAAAGGAAAAGAGATCGGGTATTTTTGAAAGACCGAATACCCTCCTGGTTTGCAGCATCTGGCTATGTGGGCCTTGCTGCAATATCCACTGTGACAATTCCAATGATTTTTCCACCTCTTCGTTGGTATCTGGTTCTAAGTTCATACATTATTGCTCCTGCACTTGCCTTCTGCAATTCTTATGGTACTGGCTTAACGGATTGGAGTTTGGCCTCAACTTATGGGAAGATTGGACTCTTCATGATTGCATCTTTGGTTGGGTCTAATGGGGGTGTGGTAGCTGGTTTAGCAGCATGTGGGGTTATGATGGCCATTGTCTCAACAGCCGCCGATCTTTAGCAGCATGTGGGGTTATGATGGCCATTCCTCAATTAGAATGAATGTGTTGGTTTGGTAGGTGGGCAAGAAGATTGGACCCAAGATGGCTTTGAGCTTTATAGGTGAAACGCAGACGAGCTTCTAGAAATGAACCACTTTTTCTAAAATGGGGGCGACATATTTACTCGTTAGCATGTAGGCGTTTTTCTCACATTCTGGTTAGCTCTACTTTTTGTCGCCAACGCGATGTCAGTAGTCTCAACTAACTGGAAGCAGGGGACCTTCTCAAACGCGCAAACGTCCAGCGGCTGAGCTAGATCTTGCCATCCAAGCCTTAATCCACAAAATAGAGAGAATTGCGTATTGCTTTTTGGCCTGGCCAGGTTCGATCTTGATCGACTTCGATCAGGTCGGGCTTTTTATACGTAAAAGGGGAAGAACAGACAACCATCCGGAACCCACTGTCTCGCGCTTCGGATCTTGGTGGAGCCTGCGCGGGCTGCCAAGTCCTCATATCAAGTACACTAGCTGCTGCACCAGATGAAAACGGTTTAAACGCTAAACAAGCGAGATCTCTAACCTTACTGGCTGGGGAAAAGCTTCGACCTATGTCACCAGCATAAGCTGGTTTTCTGCTTTCTAAAGCAAAGGAGATGGCTTTTTCCTGCTACTTTCAAATCATGAAATTTTCGTTTAAGGGCGCACATATGAGCATGTTGAAAATATTTTTCATTTCACACCCCATTTTTCAAAAATTAAATTTATAAGCATTTAATGAGAATGAGAAATCAATATCAAGTTTTTTTTTTTTTTTTTTTGTAAAAGAAATCAATATCAAGTTTATATGCTTTAAAACTAAAAAATAAAAATAAAAATGTACTTGAAAAATTTGATACAAACTTTAATTACAAAATTTTCTACGAAATATGCCATATGATCATGCTAAAAATGTTTGTATTCACTAACTGTCACATCCCGATCCTCGGCACGCATACATCCGTCTCACTTGGTCGATTTTATAATGCGATATCCCAGGACAATGTATCGCCGACCCTTTCATTTTTAAGCACATGCGAAAGCAATTAAAATCCCCAGACAATAAAACGATGGGATAGAAAAGCAGGGCCATATTTTTCATATTGAAATTTATAACCAAACTTTTATACAAACCACAAACCCTTTCATAACTATTCACATCAAAACGGAGATCTCAAAAGGAAACAGAAACTTAGACGAATTAGGCCATACTCAAGGCCTCTCTCAGGATTGTCTTCTTCTTTCAAAAATCCTTTTCTTCAGATCTCACCTCCGAGTTCTCCTTCTCCGATTCCTCCTCATCAGCTCTTGGCGGGGTCTGAAATGGTTTTCCCCAAACTGGGATGAGACTACGTCTCAGCGAGTTCTACCCCACTAAGCCCGATTAGTAAACCATTATACTAAATGCTACCTAAACACGCATAGGACAGAGGACTTACCTTGGTCTCTGATCCCACCTACAAGTCAGTACAATTCACAATAGACACCATTCATTTCAACAAATCGAACCAGTCGATTACATGTCATACAATTCAATCCCCACTGTGGGATATTTAAAAACTAGGCCACGTGCATTTTGCAGGACGACCTTCCAAGTCTCCGAGTTCACGTGCCTCGAACCTTGGGCCCACGTGCATTCTCTAAGGCGACCTCTTTGCCAAAGTGATACATCAAGTCACCGAGCCCACGTGCCATTTTAGATGCCTGAGCCCACGTGCATTCTCTTAGGTGCATCTCACCAAAGCGATGCATCAATTCGCCGAGCCCACGTGCCCTTTTAGATGCCTGGGCCCACGTGCATTCTCTTAGGTGCATCTCACCAAAGCGATGCATCAATTCGCCGAGCCCACGTGCCCTTTTAGATGCCAAACTCTGTCACCGAGCCACATGCATTCTCGAGGACGACATACCGAGTCTCCGAGCCACGTGCATTCTCTCAGGCGACCTTTTCGCCAAAGTGACATGTTCAACCACTGATCTCACATGCATTCTCCAGGTGATATTCCAATTCACCGAGCCACGTGCCTCTTTCAAGTGGTTACCAATCTACTTTCAATACCGACAACCAATGCCAACGATTTCTCAATCAAATAATTAAATCACTCCACAAAGCATTATAAATACTGAATAACATAATTGGCCATTTACCGATCAACAATTCAATCTCAATCAATTCCAATCAATTTAGGGTAAATCCTAAAATATCACAATTTATTTAATTACATACAACGTGGAGCTCAAATAAATAAACGGACTACGCCACGACGATCAGCACGAGATTTCGGTCGCCGACCATCAAAATCTTAATTTCCGAAAAATAATTAATTAATTTATTAATTTCGAAAATTAAATTATTATTATTAAAAATTCAATTTAGCTCAAAATAAAGCCCCATTAAATAAACAGACTTCACCACGATCATCAGCATAATTTTCCAGTTCCAGGCCATCTCGGTTGAATTTTCGGAAAATAAATAATTATTTAATTTAATTCCGAAAATTAATATTTAAATACTAAAAAATCCACTTAGGCCCGAAAAGCCTAATTGAAGCCCACTAAGGGTCGGGAAAAATCCCGTGGCACTTCCAATAATTAGTAGACCATGTCTACTTGCTAATTACACATTCAACTTATCTAATTCGCATAACAATTGGCTAATAATTGCTAATTTAATCTAATCTAACAACCTAAACATAATTAATTAAATCTAAACCAACATTAAGCATAATTAGCCACTAATCCCGGATTAGTGAGATTACTCACCAAATCGCGCGCAAATCGGATCAATCCGACGGCGGCGACGCGAGGAACGATTGTTCCCAAAGCACGGCTTAGGTTCGGGGCCGAGAAACAGCCCAAAAGCGGGCCCGAAGTGGCTGAAACCCACTCCGTGGGTCTTGCTGGTCACGGCTGAACGGAGCCGTTCCGGAGGCTAGGGCGGCGGGGGAAGACCGGCGGAGGGCGAGGGGTCGCGGGGGTGGTCCGGCGGGGTTGGGCGGTGGCCGGAGGTGGCCGGAGATGGGCTGATCGGTGCTGGAACAGAGAAGAAAAAGAGCTGAGCCGAGCTGGATCGCACGGCCTGGGCACGCGCGGACGGCGGCGGGCGCGCGGGCGGCGGTGCGGCGGTGCGGCGGCGGGACGAGCGGCGGCGGGCGAGGGGCGAGCTGCGGCTTCCGGTTCGCTCGAGCGTGAAGAAAGAAGAAAGAAGGAGAAGCTGGTTCTATCGTGCAGGGGAAGAAAGAAGAGAGAGAGAGAGAGAGAGAGAGAGAGAGAGAGAAAAGAGAGGGAGAGAGGATGAGGATTGACTAGTCAAAGGAAGAGAGAAAGAAAGTGGGCGGTGGGGGACAATTCGCACGAGGGGAGGGAAAGAGGGGAGAGGAGAGAGAAAGAAAAGAGAGAAAAGAAAGAAAAGAAAAGAGAGGGGAGAGAGAGGAAAAAGGAAAAGGAAAAAGGAAATACCTAATTTTTTTTTTCTCTTTTCCTTTTCCTTTCTAATTTCTTTCGGACTTCAAATTTTCTTCCGATAATTTCTTTATTGAAATTTCAGACTCGTCAATAAATTGACGAGCGATGAGACAGGATCCTAAAAATAAGAATTATGACGCGCTTAAAATTCGATTCCCGAAATCGAGTTCAATTTCGTGGTTAAAAATCAATCAAACGTGATTTTAGCTCAATCCAACCAATTAGGTAGCTTTTACGGATTTTACGGCCGATACATCCCTTAACGGCTTCACCCAATAGGTTAGTTAACTCGTGAGTGATCAGCTCGAGAGAAAAGGCCATAGGCACGCCGACGAAATGCCCATTTCACTTTATCGAAACGGGGTCGAATTTCAGGATGTCACAACTCTTCCCCTCTTATAAAAATTTCTTCCTCGAAATTTAAACCATTACACTTTGTTCAAAAAGGCGGGGGTACAACTGTCTCATCGATTCTTCAGTCTCCCAAGTCGCTCCTTTAGTGCCATGGTGTTGCCAGACCACTTTGACCAACGGAATGGTCTTTGTACGCAGAACTTGCTCTTTACGATCGACAATCTAAACCGGGCTTTCAACGTATGACACACGGTCATCCACGTCCAATTCCTCGAAATTGAGCACGTGGGTCGGGTCAGGCTCGTACTTCCTTAACATCGACACGTGAAAGACGTCATGCACTTGCGCCAATCTTGGTGGTAACGCAAGACGATACGCTAGGTTCCTGATTCTTTCAAGAATCTCAAACGGACCTACGTACCTCGGACTCAGTTTGCCTTTCTTACCAAAGCGCGAAGTTCCCCTCATTGGTGACACTTTCAGAAAAACGTGATCACCGACTTCGAATTCCAAAGACCTTCGGCGCTTATCTGCATAACTTTTCTGCCTGCTCTGCGCTGTCTTCAATCTGTCTCTGATCATTGCCACGGCATCTACCGATTGCTGAACCAACTCTGGGCTGTTATCTTTCTTTCTCCGACTTCATCCCAACACACTTTGGAGTTCCGCATGCTCTGCCATACAACGCTTCAAATGGAGCCATCTTGATGCTCTGCTGATAACTGTTGTTGTAGGCGAATTCCACCAGATGAAGCTGATCCTCCCAACTTCCTTTGAAGTCTATTACACATGCTCTCAGCATATCTTCAAGAGTTTGAATCGTCCTTTCTGACTGGCCATCCGTCTGAGGATGATATGCCGTCTTGTCTTGAAGCTTTGTACCTAAAGCACTGCAAGCTCTTCTAAAAGCAGCAGTAAACCGTGGGTCTCTATCGGATGTTATCGTAACCGGCACTCCATGCATACGAACCACTGACGCACATACAGTGCATGTCTATCCGGACTCAGGTCCTTTCGAACTGCAATGAAGTGAGCCGACTTTGTCAGCCTGTCGACTACTACCCAAATCGAATCATTTCCCTTTTGACTCCTTGGTAGTCCAGTCACGAAGTCCATCGTAATATGCTCCCATTTCCACTCTAGGATAGCGAGAAGTTGTAGAAATCCTCCCGGCTTGCAATGCTGAGCTTTTACTTGCTAACAAGTCAAATACTTGGCCACATGCTTGGCGATGTCCGCCTTCATACCTGACCACCAATAGTGTTGACGCAAATTCTGATACATCTTAGTGCTTCCAGGATGAACGCTGTAATTGCTACGATGTGCTTCAGATAAAATTTCTTCTCTAAGCTCTACATCGTTAGGTACAACCAAACGTCCCCGAAACCTCAGTACCCCATCATCAGAAACTTGAAAATCAGCCTTTCTTTTGTCGGTATCCTCTTGAAGAATTTTCTGTACGTCTAGATCTGTCGGTTGGAGTTGCTTGATTCTGACCTGGACATTCGGCTCAATTCTGAGGGTGGCCATAAAACTTGAGAGGTGGCCTACCTCAAATTTGAATTCTGAATCTCGAGCTCTCTCGATTAAGTTCCACTCCTTAACCAAGATTCATGCCACTGAAGATTTCCGACTCAATGCATCGGCGACCTTGTTCGCCTTTCCCGGGTGATATAGAATGTCACAGTCATAATCTTTCAGCAATTCCATCCATCGCCGTTGTCTCATGTTCAACTCCTTCTGAGAGAACAAATACTTGAGACTCTGATGGTCCGTGAAGATTTGAAATTTTTCCCTACACAAGTAATGCCTCCAAATCTTCAACGCGAATATGATGGCTGCGAGTTCTAAGTCTTGCGTCGAGTAATTCAATTCATGAGGTCTCAACTGCCGAGAAGTGTATGCAACAACTCTACCATGTTGCATCAACACGCAACCCAACCCTCTGAATGACGCATCACTAAAGATCTCGAATCCTCCAGGACCAGATGGAATTGTTAACATAGGTGCGGTAGTCAGCTTTTCCTTCAGCTCTTGGAAACTACGCTCGCACTTGTCTGTCCATATGAACTTTTCATTTTTCTTTGTGAGCTTTGTCAGAGGCGACGCTATCGATGAAAACCCTTCCACAAATCGTCTGTAATAACCTGCTAATCCCAGAAAACTTCTGATCTCTGTCACTAATGTCGGTCTCGACCACTTGATCACGGCTTCTATCTTGCTCGGGTCGAAGGAGATTCCTTCTCCGGAAATCACATGACCTAAGAACGCAACACGAGTCAGCCAAAACTCGCATTTGCTAAACTTAGCATATAGCTGATGTGTTCTTAAGGTCTGCAGCACTAATCTCAGATGATTCTCGTGCTCTTCATTACTTCTCGAATAGACCAAGATATCATCTATGAACACGATTACAAACTGATCTAGATATTCCTTGAACACTCTGTTCATCAAATCCATAAAGGCAGAAATTTGGAGCATTCGTCAATCCAAACGGCATCACTGTAAACTTGTAATGACCATACCGGGTACGAAATGCTGACTTAGGAATATCCTCTTTCCAAATCCTCAACTGATGATATCCCGTCCTCAAATCGATCTTCGAGAATATTGACGCTCCTTGCAGTTGATCAAACAAGTCATCTATCCTCGGCAATGGATACTTGTTCTTGATCGTTACCTAATTTAGCTGCCGATAGTCGATGCACAAACACAACGAACCATCTTTCTTCTTAACAAATAGAACTGGTGCTCCCCAAGGCGATGCACTAGGACGAATAAATCCTTTATCCAGTAACTCTTGCATCTGCACCTTCAGTTCCTTCAACTCAGATAACGCTATACGGTAAGGTGCCTTTGAGATTGGTTCTGTCCCTGGTGCTAGCTCGATTGCAAATTCAATCTCTCTTTCTGGCGGTAACCCTGTCAATTCTTTTGGAAAGACATCCGGAAACTCTGTACCCTTTGCAATATCTTCCATTTTCAACTCTTCAAGCTGTCGTATCCACGACGGTCGCTAAGTACCCTTGGCAACCCTCGTCTAACAAACGAGCTGTTTCCGGCAACGAGATTAAGGAAATCGAAGGTCCTCCTCGATTCCCGACAAACTCAAAGCTCTTACCCCCTAATGGGTCAAACTGAATCGCCTTGCGATAACAGTCCATTTTAGCTCGTTGATTGGTGAGCCAGTCCATGCCAATTATCAAATCAAAATCATACATGGCTAGGACTAACAAGTCAATTTTCCCCACTCGCTCACCAATCTCTAACTTGCACCCCGAACATCCCAAAGCAGCAATAACTTTATCTTTCAAGGGTGTAGATATGCAAATCGCCGATTCCAACAATACAGGATTCAATCCTAGCATCCTAACATATTTCTCGGCAATGAAGGAATGGGTTGCTCCCGAATCAAACAAAGCATAAGCAGGTTGGTCGTTGAGCGAGACCGTACACTGTAATTACGCCGGGCGCATCTTCGCCCGACCTTGGGTAATCGCGTACACGGTGCCCCGAGCCGGAGGTCTCGCTGTCCTCCTTGCGGTGCATTCGAGGGGCATACCCTCCTATCTCTGTCTCATCGGTGGCGGCGGCGGCAACAGGGGTTGTCCTCTTTGCTTCTTAGGACAAAATCTGGCCATGTGGCCCTGCTGGCCACATTCAAAGCATGCACCCGTCCTAGCTGGGCACGGTCCCGCCCATGTCCTCTCCCACGTGAAGCGACACTCATTAGTCCTAATAGGTCCCGACCTATAAAATCCACTCTTCTTCTTGGGCGGGCTTTGGAATCTATTTGCAAACATCGGCCTCTTTCCTTGGCGGATGTTGTCTCGTGAGAACTAAACCTCGATCCGAGATGAGGCAGCTTTATCATTCGATCTTTCTCAATCTTCTGAGCTCTCCGGTATATGTCGTTATAAGTCTTCAGATCCAGAAGGACTAAGGCACTCCTCAAATCCTGTCTGAATCCATCTTTGAATCTCCTTGCTCGAATCACAGGGTTCTCGATTAACTCGGGGGCATATCGCGAAAGTTCAGCGAACTTTGCCTCATACTCATCAACAGATAGAGAACCTTGGCGAAGACGTTGAAATTCAGCCATCTTCACCTCTCTGGCAGTCTCAGAGAAGAACTTATCATTGAAGGCTTCGCGGAAAGTGTTCCGTCTGTACGGCACCTTAGGAAAGATCATTTCTCGAGTAGTCATCCACCAAGTGTCGGCAACTCCCTCCACTGGTAAGTTCCTAACATTACTTTCTCAGCCTCGTTGCACATCAGCGGTGCAAATGCTTTCTCAAGCTTCGAATCCATGAAGAAGCGGCTTGGGTCTCAAACCCGGTAAACAACGGCGGATTTAACCTTAGGAAATGCTCCACCAACTTATGGATTGGTCTTGCAGCGACCACTATCTCCGGTGGGTTCTCAACATTCACAGCGGCTGGAGCAACGGCAGGTTCAACTACAGGCGCGGCAGCAGGTGCGACTGCAGGGGCAACTCCGGTAACGGCGGCAGCGGCGGCAGTTGCAGCGGCCTCAGCAGCGACTTCAACAGCAGCGGCTTGCTGATCCATTCTATTACCCATTGCTTCCAAAACACGCAAGATCCCATCCACCCTGGGATCATTAGGGGCTGCTACCCCGACATCTACGACAGGTGGATTCACTCCACTCGCGCTAGCCTGTGCTGGCGCTCGACCACGTCCGCCTCGGGTTCCGACACGAGTCGGACCTCTACCCCAAATAACGGCCCTACGGTCCTTTTTGCAGGAGTTCTCGGCTCCTGATCGCTCATGGTGTAGCTTTACTCAACTAACACCTGTTTCCAATTCAACACCGAATTAGAAATAGAGCGATCCAAACAACAAACAATTTTAGCACTCAGCTAACACAGACATGCACCAGCATGAATTTAAAGGCCATCCTACTAACTATCCCATGGTCAACGCTCCTTATCACTCCAATCTTCAACTTCGCTCTGATACCACTTAAACAGGATGTCACGTCCCGATCCTCAAGCACGCACACATCCGTCTCACTTGGTCAATTTTATAATGCGATATCCCAGGACAATGTATCGCCGACCCTTTCATTTTTAAGCACATGCGAAAGCAATTAAAATCCCCAGAAAATAAAACGATGTGATAGAAAAGCAGGGCCATATTTTTCATATTGAAATTTATAACCAAACTTTTATACAAACCACAAACCCTTTCATAACTATTCACATCAAAACGGAGATCTCAAAAGGAAACAGAAACTTAGACGAACTAGGCCATACTCAAGGCCTCTCTCAGGATTGTCTTCTTCTTTCAAAAATCCTTTTCTTCAGATCTCACCTCCGAGTTCTCCTTCTCCGATTCCTCCTCATCAGCTCTTCAGCGGGGTCCTGAAATGCTTTTCCCCAAACTGGGATGAGACTACGTCTCAGCGAGTTCTACCCCACTAAGCCCGATTAGTAAACCATTATACTAAATGCTACCTAAGCACGCACGGGACAGAGGACTTACCTTGGTCTCGATCCCACACGCAAGTCAGTACAATTCACAATAGACACCATTCATTTCAACAAATCGAACCAGTCGATTACATGTCATACAATTCAATCCCCACTGTGGGATATTTAAAAACTAGGCCACGTGCATTCTGCGGGACGACCTTCCAAGTCTCCGAGTTCACGTGCCTCGAACCTGGGCCCACGTGCATTCTCTAAGGCGACCTCTTCGCCAAAGTGATACATCAAGTCACCGAGCCCACGTGCCCTTTTAGATGCCTGAGCCCACGTGCATTCTCTTAGGTGCATCTCACCAAAGCGATGCATCAATTCGCCGAGCTCACGTGCCCTTTTAGATGCCTGGGCCCACGTGCATTCTCTTAGGTGCATCTCACCAAAGCGATGCATCAATTCGCCGAGCCCACGTGCCCTTTTAGATGCCAAAATCTGTCACCGAGCCACGTGCATTCTCGAGGACGACATACCGAGTCTTCGAGCCACGTGCATTCTCTCAGGCGACCTTTTCGCCAAAGTTACATATTCAACCACTGATCTCACGTGCATTCTCCAGGTGATATTCCAATTCACCGAGCCACGTGCCTCTTTCAAGTGGTTACCAATCTACTTTCAATACCGACAACCAATGCCAACGATTTCTCAATCAAATAATTAAATCACTCCACAAAGCATTATAAATACTGAATAACATAATTGGCCATTTACCGATCAACAATTCAATCTCAATCAATTCCAATCAATTTAGGGTAAATCCCTAAAATATCATAATTTATTTAATTACATACAACGTGGAGCTCAAATAAATAAACGGACTACGCCACGACGATCAGCACGAGATTTCGGTCGTCGGCCATCAAAATCTTAATTTCCGAAAAATAATTAATTAATTTATTAATTTCGAAAATTAAATTATTATTATTAAAAATTCAATTTAGCTCAAAATAAAGCCCGATTAAATAAACAGACTTCACTACGATCACCAGCATAATTTTCCAGTTCCAGGCCATCTCAGTTGAATTTTCGGAAAATAAATAATTATTTAATTTAATTCCGAAAATTAATATTTAAATACTAAAAAATCCACTTAGGCCCGAAAAGCCTAATTGAAGCCCACTAAGGGTCGGGAAAAATCCTATGGCACTTCCAATAATTAGTAGACCATGTCTACTTGCTAATTACACATTCAACTTATCTAATTCGCATAACAATTGGCTAATAATTGCTAATTTAATCTAATCTAACAACCTAAACATAATTAATTAAATCTAAACCAACATTAAGCATAATTAGCCACTAATCCCGGATTAGTGAGATTACTCACCAAATCGCGCGCAAATCGGATCAATCCGACGGCGGCGACGCGAGAACGATTGTTCCCAAAGCACGGCTTAGGTTCGGGGCCGAGAAACAGCCCAAAAGCGGGCCCGAAGTGGCTGAAACCCACTCCGTGGGTCTTGCTGGTCACGGCTGAACGGAGCCGTTCCGGAGGCTAGGGCGGCGGGGAAGACCGGCGGAGGGCGAGGGGGTCGCGGGGTGGTCCGGCGGGGTTGGGCGGTGGCGGAGGTGGCCGGAGATGGGCTGATCGGTGCTGGAACAGAGAAGAAAAAGAGCTGAGCCGAGCTGGATCGCACGGCCTGGGCACGCGCGGACGGCGGCGGGCGCGCGGGCGGCGGTGCGGCGGTGCGGCGAGCGGGACGAGCGGCGAGCGGCTGAGGGGCGAGCTGCAGCTTCTGGTTCGCTCGAGCGTGAAGAAAGAAGAAAGAAGGAGAAGCTGGTTCTATCGTGCAGGTGAAGAAAGAAGAGAGAGGAGAGAGAAGAGAGAGAGAGAGAGAGAGAGAGAAAGAGAGGGAGAGAGGATGAGGATTGACTAGTCAAAGGAAGAGAGAAAGAAAGTGGGCGGTGGGGGACAATTCGCACGAGGGGGAGGGAAAGAGGGGAGAGGAGAGAGAAAGAAAAGAGAGAAAAGAAAGAAAAGAAAAGAGAGGGGGAGAGAGAGGAAAAAGGAAAAAGGAAAAGGAAAAAGGAAATACCTAATTTTTTTTTCTCTTTTCCTTTTCCTTTCTAATTTCTTTTCGGACTTCAAATTTTTCTTCCGATAATTTCTTTATTGAAATTTCAGACTCGTCAATAAATTGACGAGCGATGAGACGAGGATCCTAAAAATAAGAATTATGACGCGCTTAAAATTTGATTCCCGAAATCGAGTTCAATTTCGTGGTTAAAAATCGATCGGACGTGATTTTAGCTCAATCCAACCAATTAGGTAGCTTTTACGGATTTTACGGCCGATACATCCCTTAACGGCTTCACCCAATAGGTTAGTTAACTCGTGAGTGATCAGCTCGAGAGAAAAAGGCCATAGGCACGCCGACGAAATGCCCATTTCACTTTATCGAAACGGGGTCGAATTTCAGGATGTCACACTAACCATAAACAAAATAAAATTAATGAGCATTTCATAAGAATGAGAATTCAATATCAATTTTAAACTTTAATAAAGAAATTTAAAAAAAAACAGAAATTTTTTTGTCGTTTACCAAACGTGTTTCTGTTCTTTTTCTATTCTAGGAACAGAAATTGACTGCAGTTACCAAACATGTTTCTGTTCTTTTTTTATTCCAAGAACAGTTTTTTTTTACACTTACCAAACGCGTTCTTTTGTTCAAAAACTATTCCCCGGAACAGAAACACTTTTTTTTGTTTCTGTTCCCAGGAACAAAAAAGAAACATAAGTGTTTCCATGCGCACCCTAAGTGGCTTGATGATTTCTTGCATGTTCGTTTTGCTTTGCTTTTGTTTGTTCTATGTGATTCTAGGTGGTGAGAACATGCTCATTTTACTATATTTGTCTAAATAATTCATTGCATGTTTGTTCTGCTTCTTTCTACCTTATTCTGGGTACTTAAAATCTGGTCATTATGCTGTATTTATCTTGATAACCCATTACATGTCCGTTCTGCTTCTTTCTGTCTTATTACGGATAGTTAGAATATGACAATTCTACCATCTTTATCTTGATAACCCATTACATGTCCGTTCTACTTCTTTCTACCTCATTCTAGGTGGTTAGAATGTGGTCATTCTACCATTTTTTTCTTGATAACTTATTGCATGTTCGTTCTACTTCTTTTTGCCTCATTCTGGATAATTAGAATCTTGTCATTCTGCCATCTTTGTCTTGATGACTTATTACATGTTCATTCTACTTTTTTCTGCTCTATTCTAAGTAGTTAGAATTTGGTTGTTCTGCCATAGTTATCTCGATAACCCATTGTATGTTATTTCTGCTTCGTTGTACTGGAATTTTACTAGTCAGAATATGTTGGTTTCACTTGTTTATGTTGGAATTTCCTAAAACAAAATCTATCCATTTGTGAGTCAGCTCGAATCTGTTCATTAGTGAGTTTGTTCACTTGTTGAATCTACCAACTTGTTAATCTGTTCGTTGAATAGTATATTTATTGGTTCAGGCAGACTTTACAGAATATGAATCTACTTCTTATTGAATTTATTTATTTGTTGATTTTGTCCATTGCTAAATCTGTCCATATGTAAGTTTGTTCGTTATTGGATCCGGTCTTTTGTTCTATAAGTTTTTATCAAGCCAAAATCTATGCCTTTTAATTGTCCAAACTTTATGATCAAAATGTACTTATTCGTCCAGACTCAGAACATATCCATTTGATTTACTAGATTTTGATGTCCAGAACCTACTCATTGTCCAGACTTAGAATGTACTCATTTGAATATCCTGACTTTAATAACCAAAATATGTTTGTGTTATTTCATATGTGGTTACTTGATAAATACATTGAATTGAGTTAAGATATGTGTGCTATGCTTGAGAGTATGCATATATCATGGCTTGAATGAGATTAATGTGATTTTGTTACCCGTATAGCAGTGAGTGACGATGCCCCGTGTGTTGGGATACCCCAGGAGTGTTCGGGAGGATGAAGCATTAATAAATAAAATGTATTGTTATGTGTAGAACCAAATCATTATGTGAAACATGGTGTGCACATGCATAAGTCTAGATAGATGGTCTATTTTTAACAATTTATGTGGTAGACGAACATGAAAGGTAAAGTCTATTTATGTTTGTATCATACTTATTGGATGATTATGTTTTTATTTTTTTTATACTAGGTGAAGTGGTAAGATGATGTTTCCAACTTAAAACTTGAGATTTCATTTACTGGCCTTCGACTCATCCCTTTTATTTTTTTCAGAGGTGTAGGATGGACACCCCTCAAACCTTGCACTATGGAGTCCCTGTGTATAATGAAGCTTTTTATGAAAGTGTGCTTGAACCAGAGTCTGGAATAATATACACCAAGTGTAATTCTACAGTATGGGTTGATATAGGAGGCTTCGTGGAGTGGGTTCCTTTCCGGTTCGTTGCTTTGTACCAGAATCTTGATGGAGAGTTAGTCGGTCCGTTGAGTAGCTTCGATCTGGACGTTGGAGAAGCAGCAGAAGGAGAAGTTATCTACTTGTGACTCAGTTGAAACATTTGTATATGTAGACTTTTGAAAGTATAATATAGTTTGGAGATAGGTCTCCCTATCCCTACTCAGACTTCTGTCTTTTGCTTGAAACATAATGAAGTTGTGAACTCACATGTGGTATAAATAAAAGAAGCAGAAGTATATTTGTTATAATAGTGAGGCTCTAATCATTAAAAGAATATTTGTAAATGTTTGTTTTCGCTTTCGCACATTAAAAGAAAGCAATAATACGATAACACGTGTTGAGTGTCGTCTTGGGATGTCACACCTTGTATAATCATTAACTATTATTAAACGGTACCTTTTACCTCCCAGACTTTGCATTCTTGTAGGTCCAAAAATGTCCATATAAAAAAGCTACAAAGCTCTGTTAGTATTGACATAATTGATGGGTTTGAAAGAACTCCTGACCTAGGGCATAGATTGAGTAGAGTTCAAATCTTTCAAACTTTAGGTCTGGTAAGCCTCGTACCAATTTCTTTGAGAAGAGCTTTGAAATTTGCTTGGTGCTTATGTGTCCAAGTTTCCTATGCTAGATATCTGACTCATCCTTGATGAAGATCAAACATTGAACATTGTCAACTAATACATCTAATAGGTAGATATTTTCGTGTCTCTTTCAAGTAAACAACTACTTCGAATCTTTGCTTGTGCCTGAGCATTTGTCTTCTTGAAAGCAGATCTTGTGGCCAACGTCACATAATTGGCTGACTTGATGAGATTATAGTTTAGGCCTTTAACAAGAGATACATCTCTTATAGTTAGATTACCAATCTCAATTGTTCCTTTTCCAATGATCTTTCCTTTGTTGTTCCCTCCAAAGGAAATGCTTCCACCATTGAATCTTGTGAGTTCAACGAACTTGCCTGGATCATCGGTCATATGTCTTGAGCAACCACTATCAAGGTACCACTTATTTCTCTTTTTCTTTGATTCCTACAAAGATTAAGACAAATTCAAGTCTTCTTTGGTACCCTTATCTATATGGGTTCTCTCCAATTAGAAGGATTAGCCATGCTTAGAAAATTCCTTTGAATTGGCTTCCAACCATTTGAACAGTCATTTTCAAAGTGATCATGGCTGCCATAGATTGAGCACTTAAGAAGGTTTCTACCAACGGATTTTATAAACTGTTTTATGAAATGATTTTCATAGAAAATTCTTAGAGGCTTTTGCTTCTTTGTTTCTTTGTGGGTAGGATTGTAAATCCTTTTTTGTTTTGACATCAAAGTCCTGACTTGTTGTAATATGGGATTGAATGGACAAAATATGTGACAGCCCAAGGAAGGGGAGGGGTCCTCTCTAGTCTCACATCGCTTAGGGGGGAGTCCTAGACTAGTTTATAAGGCTTGGGGTACCTTTAACTTGTGTAACACGTTTTAAAGCCATGAGGACTTAGTGTCCAAAGCGAACAATATTACACAATAGAGGCCGGGTCATTACAAATGGTATCAAAGCCGAATCCCGACTGCATGTGGGGGCCACAGCGAGGATGATGTGCTCTTAAGGGGTGGAGAGTGTGACAGCCCAAGGAAGGGGAGGGGTCCTCTCTAGTCCCATATCGCTTAGGGGGGAGTCATGGGCTAGTTTATAAGGCTTGGGGTCCCTTTAACTTGTGTAACACGTTTTAAAGCCATGAGAACTCAGTGTCTAAAGTGGATAATATTACACAGTGGGGCTTAGGTCATTACAAAATATGCTCCAGAGTTTTCGAACCAACTGAAAATTTTTTTGTAACATCCAAAATTTCCTTTTTCAAAGAATCATTTTCTTTTAAAAAAGAATCATGGTTTTCTTTTGTCAAAAAAAGATCTTTTTCAAGACACTCATTCTTTTCTTTTTGGAAAGAATCCTGTTGTCTCAAATTTTGAGTTTTCCTTCTTTAATTCTAAGAATTTTCTAAGCATAACCTTGTAATCAATCAATAATTCATTAATATAATTGGATACTTCAACAGGAATATCAAAGTTGTTTACGTCAAATTCTTCTTCGGAGTCAGACTTTGCCATGAGACAAATCTTAGCGTAGTCTTCATCACTTTCTTTGCACTCAATGTCATTCAAGTCTCAACTTTCAATGCTTTCTTTGTCTTATCATACTTGTTCTTCCTTTTGTTTAGAAGAGGACAATTGGGCTTGATGTGTCCTCGCTTCTTGCATTTGAAACAAACAACATCTCCATTTTCCTCACTATCATTAAAGTTTCTCTTTTGCTCATATGATCTGAAGGGCCTTTTTCCTTTGAACTTCCTTTCTTTCATGGCCATCCTTTGAAGCTTTTTTACCAAAAGCGCAATTTTCTCACCATCTTCGCCGTCATCATCTGAATTTGAATCATCAAAATCAAAGTTAGATTTCAAAGCAATTGGTTTATTACCTCTGGTGCCTATCGTTCAAACGTTCTTCTCCATAGGATTGGAATGTTCCCACAAGTTCGTCCACCAAGAGAAGTGACATTCTTTGAGTCTCTCGGATGGATGTCTTAATGTTGTTCCACTCCTTTGACAGTCCTCAAAGAATCTTGTTCACTTTCATTGGGTTTGATACATGTTGCCCTTGGTCTGCCAATCCATTAATAATGTCAGTACATTTGCTGAACGTGTCAGTTATGGATTCTTCCCATTTGTATTTTGAAGGCTTCCTATTACTGGAGAAGAATGTTGATCTCCGTTTTCTTAACCCAATCAGTTCCTTCATACGTCACCTACAACCTATCCTAATTTTTTTTGTAGATTCATATGAGGGAATTCGGTTATATTCAGATAGAGATAATGCGCAATATAAAGAGTAAACAGCTTTAGTATCCAATACTTCTCTCTTGATGAAATCAGCATTAGATTGAACAGAAGTTTTTGGTTTTTTAGTCTTGTTCTTTGGTCGAGGGAGGTTTAGGTCTTATGCTTATCAGAACAATGTCCCACTTTAACGGATCCTTGGATCTGATGAATAATTTCATCTTGTTCTTCCAGATGTTGTAATCTTTCCTTCAAAGTATTAAGGCCTTGTATTACTCTGACCTTCTTTCAGATCTGGTGTAATATTAATAGCCATCAATAGATCGTTAACTTAGAAATAATAAAGCACTTTAATTAAGAATAAACTTGGTCTGATACCAATTGTTATGGCTAAAATTATCACCTAAAGGGGGTGAATAGGTGGTTGTGCAGGAATGAAAGAATTTAAATAAATATTGCAGCGAGGAAACTTCTGATGAAGTGTTTAGATCTAACCAGTGTGTAATTCTATCACAAAAAATTATAGAGAGTTAGGGACAGAGAATTGCACGCAAGATTATAGTGGTTTGGCTTTTGCAAGTGTACATCTACTCTCCTGCACTACAGCCAATTGGCTGGAATCCACTAAAGAGAACTAATCAGAGGTTACAAGATCTGAGCTATCTAAATTGAAGCTAGTGTGTACCATTTCTCACACTTTTGACCTCTAAATGATTACACAATGATGCTCACAACAACAAATAGATTTGATCATAGAACACTTTTCAAACTTTGGAATTGCAAGCTTCAATTCTCAAAAAAGTGATGTTCTCTTAGCTTCGAGACCTCCCCTTATACTCCTTCTAGTCCAAGCTGACCATTGGACATATATCCAGAAGGATAATCCATCCAATCTACCTATTGGCTTGGATCTCGTCAAGAAGACCTGATGGTTTCAAGATCGCCGAGAATGAGACTTCCCACAGATTCTTCCGCCCATACAGTAGTTCGGGTTTCCATAAGTCAAGTGTCTTTACTTAATAAGAATATAATGTCTCAATAAGATTGTTCCAGGAAGGTTTTATCTCCAATGGATAGTTTGAAGACTTTCCTTTTAAAACACCTTATAAATATGGCAGGAAATCCAATCAATCTTTGCTAGCCGTTGCACGAGAATATTATCTCCCTTCTATCCGTTTAATAGAACATATAAGGTAGAAAAATTGTAGCCACGACTCTAGATTTAATTAAAATTATCTGTCATTTCTATCAAACTTTCCATCTGAAAAATATTTAACATCAGAAACAAAGTCTTTACTGTGGATAAGTTTTGTCAACCTTCAAAATCTCTTACGAAATGTCTTCCAACACATGTTGCCCTACATATGGATTTGAATGCTAGGGTAAGAAGACTATAATAGATCAAGGCCCATGAGCTATAGAGGAGCAGATGTCTCTATCTTGGCTTTCCCTTTAGTTATGCGAGCTAGCTACGGGTATACTTAAAACGGTCTCACTTCCAAATTGTTGTGCAATAATTTAGTTTCTAATGATCTTATGTTGGCCAGTGAATGGAGGTTCTATCACTGGAGGTGATCGTTTGTCAAGAATCTGCAAATAGAAATGGGATTGATAAGTTAGTCCATTGTTATTTAATATGGTTGCTTGTATTTTCTAGTTAAGTATAGAACCGGTTCACAATTATGTGTCGTCGTTCATTGTGGGTGCCATGCATCATTGAATTTGAATTTGAATTTGTTGTGCTATGTTTGGAGGCCTCTGTTTCACATAATTCTAGTGTTTCCAATAAATCAACCTGCTTTTCTTTGTGTTATGCTGTTAATTATTGAATTTGAAGTTGCTCTAAGCTAAAGTGTGCACTACTAGAATTTGAATTGCTTGCTTGTATTGGACAGGTTAATGATTGCAGTCTTTTCAAATGGATTGATCCTAAGTCTTCATTACTTGACAGAGAAGTGATTTTTGGATTGATCAATGAAAAAAAAAAACCTTTGGAAAGTATGGAAGTCAGTTGAAAGTGTTTGAGGAGAAAGTCCACATTCTTAAACGCAGCTAGAAAGAAGTAACCTACAGAACAAAAAGATACAAGCAGAAGTATTTCAACTCGAAGCAAAGGAAAAAATCTATTTCAAAGTCATAGTTGTATTAGAAGGATTGATGTGCACAATGCTAATGTTGAAGTTGGACAAAAAAACACAACTTACGTTGCCTTATGTTGGCAACAATGTTGGATTAGGGATGGTTGTGTTGTTTATCCATCTCTTTTGCTTTTGGGTAGCGTAAGTAGGGGTAGATGCTAGGAGAGATCAATGTTATGATGCAAAAAAAGTGAAACTGTATGCAACTATATTAGCAAATCCAAGTTCAACCGTGTTCATGAATTTGTTCAATTATCTGCAGAAAAAGATGTCATGTTCCCTATATTGCATATATATTTCGAATTCCTATAGTAATACTATCATATTATCATGTCACAAAGATTGAAGAGGTAAAGGATTTAAGTTCTTAAGCTTTTAATAACTATGGCATTCTGATTGGAAGGGAAGGGATTTGCTTGGAGATGAAGAATATAAGAAACAGAGCCACCATACATCCACAAACAGCACAACTATCACCAATTATATACTTTCAATAAGGTTTAAAAGCCTCTCTTCACTTAGAACTTGGATGATTACAATAGAAAAAACCAAGTGGACAAGTTAGTATATGGTTCAAAAAACAGGAAAAAGAGGAAATTACAACCAACTTAAATGATTACAATAGAAAAACGCCAATTGGACATTAGCTACCAAGATGGTTCAGGCAACAGACAAAAGACGGAATTTACAACTAACTCAAATGATCACAGTACATCTATCACCGAACAACCATCATAACCATATGATGTTGTTCCATTAGTCTTTATAGTGGCTATCATACCAAGTCCTTCCTTCTTATCTCTATGCCACAAAGAGATTAAAAGAAGATCAGCATACTCTATCTTGGAATCATTAGTAAGAGCAATTCACAAGAATTAGTACTTTTAAATACTTGCAAACCAATATCATGTCGGAACTAAGTAACTTTACACAATGAATTCCTCGAAAAAAAACTTCACCAGATAACTGTTATTTTAAAAGAAGCATATGAGAATTCTTAAAGTCCAAAAGGACCTTTTTTTGGGGGAGGAGATAAGTTCACTAAAAGTTTTAAAACTTATTACAAAAGTGCAATCTAGTCTTAAAACTTGCAAAAAAAATGCAATGAAATCCTAAAACTTGTCAAATTAGTGCATATAAGTCCTTTCATTAACACCATCAATTTATTTAACGGAACATACCGACGTGACATTTTTAAATTAATGTCTCTCTCCTACTTGGCATTTTTTTATTATTTTCTTTTTTTTGAATCTTATTTAAATTAGATTAAAAAAACTAGAAAAAGCTAAAATTTTATTTAAGGGTCACGTCGATAGCTACCACTTTGCTGCCACCCATAACCGAAGGGGCCGGTGAAGGTGAAGGCGGTCGACCCCCGCCAGCCCAAGGCGAGGCCTCACTAGCCCTTAGGGTTGGCGACACTTGCTAGGCTCAAGCTTGGGCGCTCAGATCTGGGTGATATTGATGCTCACCTAAGCCTTATGAGCATCGCTGGCCCGAGGTGACAACGGCGTCACCTAGATCTGGGTGGGTACCCAAATCAACGCTCAAGAGGCTTGGGTGATCGTTGGCTTCACCCAAATCTGAGTTCCCAAGCTCGAGTCTAAGGGTCATTGGCCCTCGCCTGGGACCAGCGAGGCCTTGCTCGAGGTTGGCAAGGGACAACCACCCTCACTTAGGGCCGGTGACCTCCACTGGCCCCTCTAGTGATGGGTTGCGGCGGTAGCAACACCCACTAGCGTGGCCCCGCCCTGCCTTCTCTCTTTTCTTTTTTCTTTTTTTAGTTTTGTTTTTTCAAATAAAATTTTATATTTTTATTTTTTTATTTAATTTAAATAAGATTCAAAAAGGAAACTAATAAAAAATGCCAAGTAGGAGAGAGAAATTGATTTTCAAATACCACGTGAATATTTTCCGTTAAATAAATTGACAGTTTTAATGAAAGGACTTAATTGTACTCATTTAATCAATTTTAGGACTTGATTGCACTTTTTGGAAGCTTTAAAATTGAATTGCATTTTCACAATAAGTTTGAGGACTTCTAGTGAATTTATCCATTTTTCTTTTTAAGTTGTTAGTTTTTAACCAAGCCACCTAGTAATTTGCAATTTTGGGAAGGACTATATTGGCAAATTGTTAAAAGTATTATGATTAAATTTTGCCTGATTGAAATATTTAGAATTAAATTAGTATCTATATAGGTTTTAAATTTTATTTGGTAATGATCCCATTGTAAAGTCAAATCCTCCAAAAATTGTTCACTTCATGCAGAAGTTGAGGGAGTCTTTTCCTCTTTCTTCTTTTTATTTGGGGGGGACAAAATGGAAGTTAGACTTCTCAAGAGTTCCTTATGTAGGATTATATTGAATTCCAATATTGCGCTTGCATAGTACAAGATGCGTCAGACCCCAATAATATTTGAAGCACGTTATGCGTTCAAGAGCTAGATACATTCAAATAACTCTTTCAATTTGTCTAATTTAGTTTTAAGCTTTTTGACAATTTGTCAATGTAGTCCATCCAGCCAACTTTTTTTGGAAATAATTGGCATGGTCATCGAGCATCCTACGCGGCACAATTGACACCCGATTGGCGTTGACGTGGACAATCCATGTAGTTTTTTAATAGTATATCTTAATTTTTCCCCTTTCTTCCCTATATTTGTCCTTTATTTCTTTTTATTTTTTAAATGAGATCGCGGACACCAAGCAAGGGTGTCGTGGCCTTCACCTAAGCCCTTGCCAAGATCCAGGCCAGAGCATCGGGCCCTCATTTAGGGTTGTTGGCAACCTTGCTCGCCTAGAGTTAGAGGAAAAACAAAAGAAAAGAAAAAGGAAAGAAAAAAAGAAAAAGAATTTACCACATCAATGCCAATCGTCCTATATACCAACCGTACCACGTAGGATGAGTAGCGCCAACTAGACTGCCAATAACTTAATTGGCAAATTGTCAAAAGGTATAGGATTAAATTAGCACAATCCAAAGATTTAGGACTAAATTCACCACTGTACAATAGGTTTAAGAATTTTTAGACAATTATTCCAAGGAAAATTTGGCAAAGTTTTCACACAATTTGGGTGTCCCCTCTTTCTCTATGTTCTTTCTATATTTACTCTTGGTATTTCCATTAATGATCATTGCAATTTATGCATGATCCCCTCGCTAATTGCTCCACATTTCCATGATTTTGTCTATTTCCATGATTTAAGTTACTCTAAGTTAATTGTGTGTTTTGCAATAACTGCCCCTTCATTCAAGATTCAATCTATTCTATAATTGTTCTAGCTCTTTACTCAAACAGGGTGAGGTACACTTTCCTTGCTTTGATCGAAATGGCCAGCAACACACATAAGATGAAAGTCATGTCACACCACCTCCAAGTGAAATTAAACTGGATAAGCTCCGGATTGAAGTTGGGCTTAGTATAATTGGACTTCTTATACTTCGCTGATAGTTGATATCTCCTCAATATCTAGGCCGTAAATGTTCACCACCAACTGGAGCTAAAAGAAAAATGTTGTGAAAATCTCTAAAATAGGTAGTATTGAAAAAGTAAGAGCGCCAATGAGAGTTATATGATAAGAACTGTAATTTTCATCTCTCATTTTACTAGTACTTTATCTTACTGCATTTCATATCATACTTCCACTAAAGAAATGTTTTCATCATTTTGATGCCGTGCATCCCATGATTGATAAAGCTACTTTGATCTTAAAGTGAGCCCACCAACAAAGACCAAGTTATTCTTGGTTGTCTTCACTTTTTTGCTAGTGAGGGTTCACACATTAGTAGTTTATATTGAAAAATATCAAGAACTATCATTTTCATTTCTCTACTTTTACTAACACTTTATCTTAGTGCATCTCATATTATATTTCCACTGGTGAAATTGCATCATGACGTTAAAGCCAAGCATCACGCGTTTTGATAGAGCTACTTTTGATTTTAAAGTGATTTTAAAGTGAGTTGACCAATAAAGACCAAGTTAATCTTGGTCGTCTTCACTTTTTTGCCAGTAAAGGTTCCTACATTATTAGTTCATATTGCAAAAACTCCACTTAATTCTTGCGCCATAGACCCTCCTTGTTCTTTAGAGAGTCTTTTCTTTTTTGGTCTTACTCAATCTCCTCTTTATTTTGTGCAGTAGTGCATAGTATTGCTATACGCATAAAAGATTAGAAAAAAATTAAAAATTTGCACCCCTAATATAGACATAATTACGGATCACATCCCCAAGTCATTCTATACATCCTAAGTCTAACATCTTTATATTCGTTTGTCGTTGTAACAGCTTTTACCGAATTGAAGATATCCATAGATAAGAGAGACAGATAAAGTAATATACAGAGCGTGTGACCCACCGAGAAAATGCTTACGATCTCATAAAAATGACAATATAACTTGGCAGAGATTATAAGTTCTCTGGACCATAAAGTCATCGTTATCATGCAACTAAAAACTATTCACAGATGTCTTATCACGCCCCGATCCTCAGGCACGCACACATCCGTCTCGCTTGGTCGATTTTATAATGCGATATCCCAGGACAGTGTATCGCCGACCCTTTCATTTTTAAGCACATGCGGAAACAGTTAAAATCCCCAGACAATAAAACGATGGGATAGAAAAGCAGGGCCATATTTTTCATATTGAAATTTATAACCAAACTTTTATACAAACAACAATACTCTTCATAACTATTCACATCAAAACGGAGATTTCAAAAGAAGACAGAAACTTCGACGAACCAGGCCGAACTCAAGGCCCCTCTCAGGACTATCTTCTTCTTCCAAAAATCATTCTCTTCAGATCTCACCTCCGAGTTCTCTTCTCGGATTCCTCCTCCTCAGCTCTTCAGCGGGGTCCTGAAATGGTTTTCCCCAAACTAGGATGAGACTACGTCTCAGCGAGTTCTACCCCACTAAGCCCAATTAGTAAACCATTATACTAAAGGCTGCCTAAACACGCACAGGGCAGAGGACTTACCTTGGCCTCTGATCCCACCTGCAAGTCAGTACAATTCACAATAGACACCCATTTACTTCAAACAAATCGAACCAGTCGATTACATGTCATACAATTCAATCCCCACTGTGGGATATTTAAAAGCTAGGCCACGTGCATTCTCCAGACGACCTTCCAAGTCTCCGAGTTCACGTGCCTCGAACCTTGGGCCCACGTGCATTCTCTCAGGCGACCTTTTCGCCAAAGTGATGCATCAAGTCACCGAGCCCACGTGCCCTTTTAGATGCCCGGGCCCACGTGCATTCTCTTAGGTGCATCTCACCAAAGCGATGCATCAATTCGCCGAGCCCACGTGCCCTTTTAGATGCCAGCCTCTGTCACCGAGCCACGTGCATTCTCTAGGACGATATACCGAGTCTCCGAGCCATGTGCATTCTCTCAGGCGACCTTTTCGCCAAGGTGACATATTCAACCACTAAACTCACGTGCATTCTCCAGGTGACATTCCAATTCACCGGGCCCACGTGTCCTCTTTCAAGTGGTCACCAATCTACTTTCAACACCAATAACCAATGCCCAATGATTTCTCAATCAAATAATTAAATCAACTCAATAAAGCATTAAAATGCTGAATAACATACTTGGCCATTTACCAATCAACAATTCAATCAATTTAAGGTAAATCCCTAAAATATGACAATTTAATTAATTCCATACAACGTAGAGCTCAAATAAATAAACGAACTGCGCCACGATGATCAGCACGAGATTTCGGTCGTTGGCCATCAAAATCTTAATTTCCGAAAAATAATTAATTAATTAATTAATTTCGAAATTTAAATAATTAATATTAAAAATTCAATTTAGCTCCAAATAAAGCCCGATTCAATAAACGGACTTCACCACGCTCATCAGCATAATTTTCCGGTTCCAGGCCATCTCAGTTGAATTTTTGGAAAATAAATAATTATTTAATTTAATTCCGAAAATTAATATTTAAATACTAAAAATCCACTTAGGCCCGAAAAGCCTAATTGGAGCCCACTAAGGGTCGGGAAAAATCCCGAGGCACTTCCAATAATTAGTAGACCGTGTCTACTTGCTAATTACACATTCAATTTATCTAATTCGCATCACAATTGGCTAATAATTGCTAATTTAATCTAATCTAACAACCTAAACATAATTAATTAAATCTAAACCAACCTTAAGCATAAATTAGCCACTAATCCTGGATTAGTGAGATTACTCACCAAATCGCACGCAAATCGGATCAATCCGACGGCGGCGACGCGAGGAACGATTGTTCCCAAAGCACGGCTCGGGTTCGGGGCCGGGAAACGGCCCAAAAGCGAGCTCGAAGGTGCTGAAACCCAGTCCGTAGGTCTTGCTGGTTGCGGCTGAACGGAGCAGCTCCGGCGGCCAGGGCGGCGGGGGAAGGCCGGCGGAGGGCGAGGGGGTCGCGGGGGTGGTCCGGCGGGGCTAGGCGGTGGCCGGAGGTGGCCGGGGATGGCTGGACGAAGTTGGAACAGAAGCGAACAGCAGCTGGGTCGCGCGTCCTGGGCTTGCGCGGACGGCGGGACGGCGGCGGCGCGCGGCGCGGCGGTGCGGTTGTGCGGCGACGGGACGAGCGGCGAGCGGGCGGTGGTCGCGGCGAGCTGCTGTCCTTCCTCCGTCTCTGGTTTCCGCGAAGAAGAAAGAAGAAAGAAGGAGAAGAAAGGAACCGGTTCTGTCGTGCAGGGGAAGAAAGAAGAGAGAGGAGAGAGAAGAGAGAGAGAGAGAAGGGATAAGCATTGACCGGTCAAAGAAAGAGAGAGGGAGGGAATGGGCGGGGGGTGGAATCGCACGAGGGGAGGGGGAGGAGAGAGGAGAGAGAAAGAAAAGAGAGAAAAGTAAGAAAAGAAAAGAGAAGGGAGAGAGAGAAAAAGAAAAATAAATAACCCTACTTTTCTTATTTGATTTTTCTTTTCTCTTTCCTTTTCTAATTTCTTTTCGGACTTCAATTTTTCTTCCGATAATTTCTTTATTGAAATTTCGGACCCGTCAATAAATTGACGAGCGATGAGACAGGATCCTAAAAATAAGAATCATGACGCGCTTAAAATTCGATTCCCGAAATCGAGTTCAATTTCGTGGTTAAAAATCGATCGGACGTGATTTTAGCTCAATCCAACCAATTAGGTAGCTTTTAGGGATTTTACAGCTGATACATCCCTTAACGGCTTCACCCAATAGGTTAGTTAACTCGTGAGTAATCAGCTCAGAGAAAAAGGCCATAGGCACGCCGACGAAATGCCCATTTCACTTTATCGAAACGGGGTCGAATTTCAAGATGTCACAACTCTTCCCCTCTTATAAAAATTTCGTCCTCGAAATTTATACCATTACGCTTTGTTCAAAAGGCGGGGTACAACTGTCTCATCAATTCTTCAATCTCCCAAGTTGCTCCTTCGCACCGTGGTGTTGCGGACCACTTTGACCAACGGGATGGTCTTTGTACGCAGAACTTGTTCTTTACGATTGACAATCTGAACCGGGCTTTCAACGTATGACACACGGTCATCCACGTCCAATTCCTCGAAATTGAGCACGTGGGTCGGGTCAGGCTCGTACTTCCTTAACATCGACACGTGAAAGACGTCATGCACTTGCGCCAATCTTGGCGGCAACGCAAGACAATACGTTAGGTTTCCAATTCTTTCAAGAATCTCAAACGGACCTACGTACCTTGGACTCAGCTTGCCTTTCTTACCAAAGCGCGAAGTTCCCCTCATTGGTGACACTTTCAGAAAAACGCGATCACCAACTTGGAATTCCAAAGACCTTCGGCGCTTATCTGCATAACTTTTCTGCCTGCTCTGCACTGTCTTCAATCTGTCTCTGATCACTATCACGGCATCTACTGATTGCTGAACCAACTATGGGCCTGTTATCTTCCTTTCTCCGACTTCATCCCAACACACTAGAGTTCTGCATGCTCTGCCATACAACGCTTCAAATGGAGCCATCTTGATGCTCTGCTGATAACTGTTGTTGTAGGCGAATTCCACCAGATGAATTTGATCCTCCCAACTTCCTTTGAAGTCTATTACACACACTCTCAGCATGTCTTCAAGAGTCTGAATCGTCCTTTCCGACTGGCCATCCGTCTGAGGATGATATGCCATCTTTGTCTTGAAGCTTTGTACCCAAAGCACTCGTAAGCTCTTCCAAAAAGCAGCAGTAAACCTCGGGTCTCTATCGGATGTTATCGTAACCGGCACTCCATGCATACGAACCACGACGCACATACAGTCTGCATGTCTATCCGGACTCGGAGTCCTTTCGAAGGCGCAATGAAGTGAGCCGACTTTGTCGCACTGTCGACTACTACCCAAATCGAATCATTCCCCCTTTGACTCCTTGGTAGTCCAGTCACGAAGTCCATTGTGATATGCTCCCATTTCCACTCTGGGATCGCGAGAGGTTGTAGAAATCCTCCCGGCTTGCAATGATGGGCTTTTACTTGCTGACAAGTCAAACACTTGGCCACATGCTTGGTGATGTCTGCCTTCATACCTGACCACCAATAGTGTTGACGCAAATTCTGATACATCTTAGTGCTTCCGGGATGAACGCTGTAATTGCTACGATGTGCTTCGAGATAAAATCTCTTCTCTAAGCTCTACATCGTCAGGTACAACCAAACGTCCACGAAACCTCAGTACCCCATCATCAGAAACTTGAAAATCAGCCTTTCTTTTGTCAGTATCCTCTTGAAGAATTTTCTGTACGTCCGGATCTGTCGGTTGAAGTTGCTTGATTCTAACCTGGACATCCGGCTCAATTCTGAGGGTGGCCATAAAACTTGAGAGGTGGCCTACCTCAAATTTGAATTTCGAATCTCGAGCTCTCTCGATTAAGTTCCACTCCTTAACCAAGATTTATGCCACTGAAGACTTCCGACTCAATGCATCGGCGACCTTGTTCGCCTTTCCCGGGTGATATAAAATGTCACAGTCGTAATCTTTCAGCAATTCCATCCATCGCCGTTGTCTCATGTTCAACTCCTTCTGAGAGAACAGATACTTGAGACTCTGATGGTCCGTGAAGATCTGAAACTTTTCCCCACACAAGTAATGCCTCCAAATCTTCAACGCAAATATGATGGCTGCGAGTTCTAAGTCATGCGTCGGATAATTCAATTCATGAGGTCTCAAGCGCCGGGAAGCGTATGCAACAACTCTGCCATGTTGCATCAGCACGCAACCCAATCCCCTAAATGACGCATCACTATAGATCTCGAATCCTCCAAGACCAGATGGAATCGTCAGCACAGGTGCGGTAGTCAGCTTTTCCTTCAGCTCTTGAAAACTATACTCGCACTTGTCTGTCCATATGAACTTCTCATTTTTCTTTGTGAGCTTTGTCAGAGGCGACGCTATCAATGAAAACCCTTCCACAAATCGTATGTAATAACCTGCTAATCCCAGAAAACTTCTAATCTCTGTCACTAATGTCGGTCTCGGCCACTTGATCACAGCTTCTATCTTGCTCGGGTCGACGGAGATTCCTTCTCCGGAAATCACATGACCTAAGAACGCAACACGAGTCAGCCAAAACTCGCATTTGCTAAACTTAGCATATAACTGATGTGTTCTTAAGGTATGAAGCACTAATCTTAGATGATTACCGTGCTCTTCATTACTTCTCGAATAGACCAGGATATCATCTATAAACACGGTCACAAATTGATCTAGATATTCCTTGAACACTATGTTCATCAAATCCATGACAGCAACTAGAGTGTTCACCAGGCCAAACGATCTTACAATACTCTCATAAAGACCATATCAAGTACGAACAGTTGTCTTTCTTATAACCTCCATCCTGGTTCATAACTAACGACTTCATAATCTCAAGTCGATCTTTAAAACATCAATACTCTTTATAACTAGTCACACCATTCATTGATCTTTGGTAAAGAACATTTGTCCTTGATCTACACCTAATTGAGTTGACAATGGTTGATGCACACTCGCAACAAACCATCTTTCTTCTTTCTACAAACAAAACTAATGTTTCCCCAAAGTGATACACTGATATGCACGAATACCTCATTCATCAATCTTCACATCGGCATTTTCAATTCTACCAATTAAGACAACAACAACTGGTAAGAAATCTTCGAGAGTAGCTCCATCTTGGTGATAGCTCGATCGCACTTTCTATCTCTTTCTCTGACGGCGATCTGACAGTTCTTGTGATAACACATCTAGAAATTCTTAGACCACTGAGATGTCCTCCGTCTCTAGTTCTTCAATCAGTCCTACCCAAGACAATCGCCAAGCAACCTTGGCAACCTCCGTCTAACAAACAAGTTGCCTCCAGCCAATGAGATTAATGTAATCAAAGATTCTTTTCAACTCTCAATAACCTCGACACTTTCACATGCTAATGGACTAAACTGGCTTACTCCAAGATCGTGATTCATTATCACTAGATGCTCTTTGAGCCCACACTATTCATGCGGCATCAAACTCACACCTCAGCAACTAGTCAAGCACTACCATTGCTAGTGATTCCCCTCTCTTTCACTTTTACTTCAACAATTTAAGTTCTACCACTTCGACACAAAACTATGCTGCGCTGCTTGATAAAATCACTTCCAACACATTCCTTCTCTGATCGGTGCAAGGTCCATTCTACTCACATTCCTTTCGCCATAGGCGTTTTGGCCATAGTAGCAATGTCTATGCTACCTTTGACTTCCACGGACAGTCCTTCACTCGATGGCCATGCTAGTCATCATCACAACAGGTTCTAGTCATAGTCAAATACTGGATTTATCCAAGCTTCCTTCCACAATTTCAACACTTAACTGGTGAGTCTTCTATCTCTTGCCAAGTGACACCACACACTCTTTTTGGTTGTCCCATCGGTCTGCTAGGACCACTCCCAACCAGACATCCTTGTTGGCTATACTCTAAACAATTTCGCGTCCTATGAATGACATAAGACCAATCTCCATCATCACGTCCGGAAACAATCTCAACTTATTTGACTCGGTATTGACTTAACTACCCCACTCTTCCTAGCGAGTGGAGTAGAATACTTTTCTCTCGACCTCGGTCTTTTCCCTGACCGATTTCCATTTATGCCTAAACTGGATTTATACCTCGGCTCAAATGCAATTACTTGCTCCCGGATCACATCTCCACTCTTGATCTCAGCAGGTGAAGCGATAACGGCGGTTGCAACACTGACGGCGGTTCGATCCTAAGCTTCCTGGCTCATCCAATTCCCAAGGAACACTAGCATCACAATGATCCTAACGAACTTAGGATCATTCGACGCTGCTACACTAGTACCAACCTACGGTGGTACTCTTACACTCAAGCTGGCTAGAGCCAACACTCTGCCACAACCACCTCGAGTACTGACCTTTGTCAGTGCATCATCCCGAGTCACAAAGGACATTATCCTCTTACTAGGAGTTCTCAGCTCCTGCTCGCTCATGGTTCAGTCTTTATACTGAAACCCGACTTCCAAACCCACACTGGATTAGAAGGTGAGCGATCCACGCACAACAAACAATTATAGCATTCAGCTAACACAGACATGCACCAGCATGAATTTAAAGGCATTTCCTACTAACTATCCCATAGTCAACGCTCCTTATCACTCCAATCTTCAACTTCGCTCCGATACCACTTAAAGCTGGATGTCACGCCCGATCCTCGAGGCACGCACACATCCGTCTCGCTTGGTCGATTTTATAATGCGATATCCCGGGACGGTGTATCGCCGACCCTTTCATTTTTAAGCACATGCGGAAGCAGTTAAAATCCCAGACAATAAAACGATGGGATAGAAAAGCGGGGCCATATTTTTCATATTGAAATTTATAACCAAACTTTTATACAAACAACAATACTCTTCATAACTATTCACATCAAAACGGAGATTTCAAAAGAAGACAGAAACTTAGACGAACCGGGCCGAACTCAAGGCCCCTCTCAGACTATCTTCTTCTTCCAAAAATCATTCTCTTCGAGATCTCACCTCCGAGTTCTCTTCTCGGATTCCTCCTCCTCAGCTCTTCAGCGGGGTCCTGAAATGGTTTTCCCCAAACTAGGATGAGACTACGTCTCGGCGAGTTCTACCCCACTAAGCCCAATTAGTAAACCATTATACTAAAGGCTGCCTAAACACGCACGGGGCGAGAGGACTTACCTTGGCCTCGATCCCACCTGCAAGTCAGTACAATTCACAATAGACACCCATTTACTTCAAACAAATCGAACCAGTCGATTACATGTCATACAATTCAATCCCCACTGTGGGATATTTAAAAGCTAGGCCACATGCATTCTCTAGGACGACCTTCCAAGTCTCCAAGTTCACGTGCCTCGAACCTTGGGCCCACGTGCATTCTCTCAGGCGACCTTTTCGCCAAAGTGATGCATCAAGTCACCGAGCCCACGTGCCCTTTTAGATGTCACATGTCTCCTCTTCAGTCGCATAATGTCTTGTCGCTGCCCTCCAGTGACGCCAAGCGACTGTCGAAGCAATGATGATCACCACCACCACTGACCACTAGGTTGGACCGACCGTCCCCTCCCTCTCCCCTCTCTCACTGGCACATGCTTGAGGCTAACAAGTCCATTTAAATCCTTTATAATACTGGGTTCTTTTTCTTTTGGTAAAGTATATGATTTTTTTCCATGCTGAACGAAATGTTAATCGCTAGTTCCATATTTTTTTGTGAATAATGCCACCTTGCACATGTAATAGTGGACAGCATGTCGAAATAAGAAGGGAATAAAAGTATCCCGCCCACATATTTGAAGATTTTAAGCTTATGGCTTGGCGGTAGAGAGACTCGTTGCTAAAGCATGAGAAGCAATTTCGCTTTGAAGTGAAGGTAGGGCAAGATGCTCTTACTCAAATAGTTGCAATTAAGGGATGGAACCTAAATGACCAAGGTGCCTCGAGATGCTTTACCAACTCATTCCTGAAATCATTGGCTTTTCTCTACACAAAAAGAGAAACATTCATTAGGACAATAATAAGAAACAAATTAAACGAAATATATCAACAAAAAGAAACAAAAAGATAGGTGCATAAATCTTAAGCATTGTCTAATTAATAAAGATTTGGATGATTGTAGAGTGATAAATGTAAGGTAGTTTGTTGGTTATTCATTGATTTAATAGTAGGATTCAAACATAGATAAAAGATATGTTGACAGAATTTTTATTAGATCTACTGTTGGTGTAAAAAATAATCCAAATTTCATTGGATAATTAACAGTTTAGGGACCATTAAATAATTGTGTCATTTTCCTTTTGTAGTCTCCCAAGAATCTTAAAAATTTCCAAATTTGTCAAAAGATCTTGGACACCTTCACTGGTGTCTACTTGCTAAAGCAGAATTTTAGGTGGGAAATAGACAGTTAAATTTGACTTTAAAGTGAACCTATAAGTTCTTTGGGTATTGAAACTCACTTGCCTAGTTCATGTCCAAAATCTCAGCTCATTTCTTAGCAAGGCCTCGCCAGGCCGACCTTTTTTCTCTAGAGGATTCATATGCATCTTTTGGAATGATCAACTCAGAAGAAATTGAGGATAATGGAGGAAAAAATAATGAACCTCTCGAGTAAAACTGCAAGAATTTGCTTGAGCAAGCCTCATCATCCCTGCATAGGATTCTTTGAAGTGAAAGCTGTGCCTTGGGCACTTTACCTCAAAGCACTCATGGGCACTTTATTTTAAAGCAAATCAACAGATAGAGGAGCATCTATTCTCACGTGCATGGTCAAATCAAGCACGTCTCGCGTGCGTGAAGTTGATTTTATCTTACTGTACATGCTAATTGTGCTCATATATACAGAATGCAACCAAATATTTTTTTCAAAGGTTCCTTACCAATATGCATCATTAGGTAAACTATTCGAGGAAAGTGTTGCAAAATTGACAAATATAACTGTTTATCTTAGTCATAAGAGTAGCATCTATTTCTCATTAGATAAAAAAATTTGATATCAATCCTAGTCTGGCTTTTCGGTTTGGTGTATTGTTTTGTTTAGCTGTTTCAATTTAGAAATCCATTGCATACAATTGGCTGAAAATTTATTCAAAAAAGCCAAATATCTGGATCCATTTCGCATGGAAGGTAACTGTTTGTAATGGGAATGTTGCACAAATAAATAGCAATTTTGATCCACTGGGGGTTGCCCCAATTGCCATCCTTCCCACTTGGGAAGGGGAAGGTGGCAAGTTCAATTTCCTACCTTCTTAGGGAGTTAGGTGGAGACGCATGAGTGAGGGAGCAGGGATTTGCAACTTGCACACGACACATAGCACACACATGGGCTTGTTAAATAAATATAGGATAGGACTAGACAAAAAAAAAAAAAAAAAAAAATGTAATTTTGAATTTTTTTTTTTGATACCTATAATATGCGCATCTACAGATTTTTAGTCGAAACATAAAAGACACCAAAATATCAAATTTTCCTCTTCGTTTTTATTTCGATATTCTACTCGATACTTTTTCATATTTTAAGAAGCCAATAAGGCACCAATATGCCACGGGGTGGTTAATAATAAGTACCTGACTATTTGATTATGTTGATCCATGGTGATGACTAAGTAATGCTTTTTATCAACCACATGCAATTTCCGCTCCGTTTGTTTCATAGATAATGAATGATTTGTAAAACATATTCCTAAAAATCATCAATTATATCACATACAAAAATGAATAAACGAAAAAATATTTTCATCGTCCCCAAAAATATTTAGACATGAATTATTGTCGATAATGAAAATATTATTTAATTAACTAATTATTTCAAGCGATATAAGAGATCATCTTTAGGAAAATATTTTCCGAATATTTGATTTTATGCAAAATAAATGGAGCCTTTGTAGTATTCCAAATGTTGTTATAAGTCTAATTTGATACTGTTGAGTTTAAATATATCTAAGGCGAATCTAACAAACTAGCGATTGGGAAAACAAACTAAAGTTTGCTCTCTAGATTTATCTCAATCACAAAATTATCAAACTTCCACAAAACAAAATTTTCAAGATGGATCGAGGGTGAATGTGTGTTCAAAAAGGGTAACAACTTCTGAGAGCAAATTATGACGTAGAAAATATTACTTCAACGTAAATGACAGGGAAACTAATGTGCTTGAAAAGTAAAGTGCGAAGATTGAAATTGAAGGAAATCGGAAGGAAGGTGTTGGGAGATCAAGGAAAATTTGAGGGAGACCACTGAAATTAAATTTGAAGTGCAAGGATGGGAAAACAAATCAGTAAGAAACTTCACTGAAATTGAAATATCCTCAAAGGTACAGACACATTGAATGCATAATTCGAAACATTGAAATAAAAGCTACAATGTTATTATGCACAGGAAGAATAACAAACTTTAAAACTAAAAATGAAATTCAAAGACATTGGTTTAACGTAGAAAATGCCTCGAAGGAAAATTTAGCAGAGTTTTGGCCCAGCTTGAGCGATACCGTGTTCTCTGTGTTCCTTTTATTTTTACTCCTGGGATTTTTTCGGACAGCCACTGGAATTATGTGCGATTCCCCTCTCTAGTTGCTCCATATTTCCATAATTTTCTCTGTTTCCACGATTTTAGTAATTCTTGCCCCTTCATTCATGATTTAATCTAATTCCATAATCATTTCAGCTCTCAACTCAAACAGGTCAAGGTACCTATTTCTTAGTCTGATCGAAATGGTAACCAATACACCTCAAATCGAAGTGAGGTCACACATTCTCCAGACCAAGTTAAACTCTGGATAAGCTCCAAATCAAAGTTGGTATCATAACTTGACTCCCTGTACTTCGCTCTGCTCCCCTAACTCATCTTGATAATTGGATCTCTCTTCAGTATCTCGACCATAAATTATCACCACAACCAGAAGCTAAAGAATAATGCAGTAAAAATTCCTAAAAGAGGTAGTGCTGAAAATATAAGAGCACCAATGAGAGTAATATGAAATAAGAACTATCATTATCAATTCTCTGCATTTATTAATACTTTATCTTCTTGCATCTCATATCATATTTCCATCGATGAAATTGTTTCATCTTTTTGATGGCGTGCATCACATGATTGATGAAGCTATTTTTTATCTTAAAGAGAGCCGACCAACAAAGATCAAGTTAGTCTTGGTCGTCTTCACTTTTTTGCTGGTGGGGTTCACACATTATTTGTTCATATTGAAAACCTCCACTCGGTTCTAGCTCCATAGACCAACCTTTTCCTTTAGAGTTTTTTTTTTTTTTTTTTTGTCTCACTCAATCTCTCTTTATTTTGTACAGTAAGTGCACAGTGCTGCTACGCGCATGAGAGATTAGAAAAAAAATTAGAAATTTGCACCCTTTAATATAGAAACAATTACAGATCACATCCCCTGGTATTTCCCAAGTTAGTCTTCACGTCCTGAGACTAACATCTTTACATTTCAATTTTCTACGCGTTTTGGAATGCTCGGTGGTACGTATGAGCTTTTATATCCATCAAAAATTAAATTAAAAAGGAAACGCAGGACCCTCTCACTTTAGAGGAACCAAACTACACGGCGTGTGGATTGGAAGGAAACAGCGCACGCGCTTGGCAGTGAATGTGCTGAAAAAGTTTAAGAGATTTGATTGAATATTTTAAAATAATTAAAAAAAACCGATGTCTTTATTTCCAAAGGAAAAAAAAATGGTCTGATTGGCCTGTATGGTCTCCTAGCGAGTCTTTAAAAAATTTCAAAACTTGTTAAAAAGTCTCGGACACGTTCCGGTGTTTACTTGGTAATGCAGAACATTGGGTTGGAAAATATACAATTAAATTTGATTTCAAAGTGAGCCAGACAAGTAATATAGGTACTGGCACTCATCTGCCTCGTTCATATCCAAAAACCTCACCTCATTTCTTAACTTGGCCACCCCACACCAACCTTTTTTTCTCTTAAGGTGTTCCTAGCTATGGCGATCTCAGAGGCCGGATCGAGTAGTGATGCTGCACTAGCATCATGAGGCGAGTACCATGTGTTCCTGAATTTCAGAGGAGAAGACACTCGTTATGGATTTACAGACTTCCTCTACCACAGCTTGAATGATGCAGGAGTCCACGTGTACAGGGATGAAGAAGAACTCCCTGTCGGTGAAGTGATTAGCGAGAAACTTAAACAAGCTATCGAGAACACTGTGATCTACATACCCATCTTCTCTCGATCTTATGCTTCCAGTAAATGGTGCCTCCGTGAGCTAGCGCTCATGGTAGATAACGTGTCTGAGTTAGAGGGTCGAAAAAGTATCCTTCCAATATTTTTTCATGTGGAACCTGACGATGTTAAACTTAAGAAAACACTATATGAAGCTGATTTCAAAGAAACATGAGGAGGATTTTGGTGATGAAGTCGAGGCATGGAAAGGAGCTCTTAGAAAGGTAGATGAACGCAAGGGATGGGTCGTGAAAAAGGATCAAAGGTAATAATACTCTTCATCTTTTTTTCTCTTTCAGGGATACCACATTGCCCTGTCAAATGATTTTTTTTTTTAATTCTTTTTCTTAACGGAAGATACTGAAACCAACCACCAATTGCTACTATCATTCAACTTTACATCCTCTGCTTTTTAACATCTTCCCTAAAAAATTTCCCCTGCGAAGCGATGTCAGTAACTTCAATGACGTGGATTTACACATTCCCGCTAGCCATTTGTTTCCTCTTCTTTCTCTCGTAAGGCTACGAAATATTCAAGAGCACCCATTTGCATTTGCTATTTGAGATGATTACCAAAATCAACTTCAGATTTTGCACCCATATTGATCTGCGTTCTCACGGGCTTCGATCCATAAAAAAATAGATTCCCTCGTGGTAAGAATATTAGTTTTCATTTTTTTTAACTAACGGGAAAAGACGAACGAAATTAGAGACCACATCTAGTGCCAACTTTTATTTTACGCATTTTTTAGTGCTCCTTAAGAAACACCGGTTGAACTAAGATTCAGTGAAGAAAGTTCATGTTTTAATACTCAATAGAAGCGGAAGCATCCTGAGAACAAGTAAAGAATGACGGGCCGTCATTTAGCGGCCTCGAGCTTTGCAGAGCTCGTGGGAGGTCCACATCGAGGCTGGCCAACCTCGATCTGGACCAGGCCGGGGGCAACGATTGTGGCCGACCTCTGATCTGAAGTCAGCAATGGTGCGAAGGCCTCCAAGTGATGGGGCTGTCCGCACAGAGGGATGGGAAAGAGATAGAGATAGAGACAGAGAGAAAGGACACACGGTTTGGGGGATGATGAAACTTCGCGCCAGTATGTTGAAAGAAGATATGATTTGATTGAGGATTTGGATTGATTATAATTGATAGAAGATGTGTTTATTTTAGGACTAGAAAGATTGGAAGAATTTATTTACTTTTTTATTCAATTCTTTTGTACAATATATACATCAATGTAGCACATCTAGAAATCAATGAGAGAATACACCATTTTCCTCAATACACATATTCCATATTTCTTTTCTTCTTCTCGGATTCGTGACATGGTATCAGAGCGGCTCTTGATCCTGAGATAAGCTTCCGCACTAAAATCAGCCCCTGTTACTTCTCTGTTTTCTGTTGCTGAATCCTTGCAGAACAGAACAGCTTACAGTCCTCTCTGTTTCTCGTTGCTGCAATTTTTGCAGAACAGAACAGCATCCGGGAAGAGATCCCTCAACCAGTATTCACTTCTGTGTTCAAGATTAACCTGCAAAATAGTGTTATTGCAGATCTCTTAGAAAAATTGCCATCATGACAAACCCACAAGAACCTACCTCAGGAGTCGGTGATCAACCTGCAGGAGAGACGACGCCACAAACTTCGCAGATCCAGGAGCCATCAGAACAGGTTCAAAGCCACACTCAACAAGCACAGTGGATACCTGTTCCGGCTCAGGCTAATTTGGGGCAACCCTATTCGGGTCAACCATACCAATGGGTACCAAATCCTTGGTACTATGGGACGGGCCCAAATGCATCATTGCCGGGATTTCAAAATGGTGTACAGACTAATGCAGGCCTACCAACCAGTGGTGGGGCAGGCGCAAACACCAGTTCACAGCAGACGGGCGGATCAGCCAAACCGGGTATGGGACCGAATCCCTACCCGGGTTCGTTTTTTTCTAATGCGGGTCATTCAACCGGACCTGGGGGGTCGGGTTTTGGGGGAAATCCTTACCCGACTCCGCCACCAGGGTTTCTCCCATACCAGATCTACGCTGCCAGCAACCGGCCGGAACCCGGCGACCCCCTTTTCACAACCAATGCCGATGGACCAGATTTAAAGCTTGTTGCCCAGCAACTGACTGGACCCGATAATTACTCGAGGTGGTCGCGTGAGTTCCGGCGCGCTCTAGTAACGAAGGATAAGGAGGGTTTTATCGATGGAACGGTTCCGATTCCGTCCGACGATTGACTAGCGCGACTTTGGAAAAAATGTAATCAACTAGTCAGAACGTGGATCGGCAACAGCATCGCTCCCGAAGTCGCGGCTGGTCTACCCCCAACGGAGGACTCGAAACAAATGTGGGAAAACATCAAGGAGATGTATGGAAAAATGGATCAAGTTAAAAAAATTTCTTTAACGCAACAGATCTCAGAGTTAAAGCAAGGAAACATGACTGTTGCTGCAGTTTTCAACAAACTTTCGAATATGTGGAACGAATTGGAAGCGACCGAAGAAAAATTTGACTGGCCGGAGCAAATTTTGCAGGAGTACAAAAAAATGAGAGATAGGGAGAAAGCCATTCGATTTCTCCTCATATTAAACGACTCTTACCTTTCGTTTAGATTGCAGATCTTAACCATGGAGCCGATGCCAAGCCTTGGCCGAATCTACCAGCTCACAATCCAGGAGGAAAGCCAACAGAGAGTCGCAGATCTCGGCAAGGAAGGCGACAGGATGGCTCTGGCGGCGAGGGTTTCCTCTCGCCCGCTACAGAGATCCACAGGAGGGAGAGAAAATCGACGATCTAATCTAGGGTTTCATGAAAACCCTAGACCTTATATACGAACGATGGACGGCCAGGATTTTACCGATCGATCGGACGGCTCACGATCGATCTTTGGAGCCGGTGGATCCGACGGCTCACAAAGTGGCGCGGCCACTGAATCCAACGGTCCACGTGCACCGGGCTTCCACGGATTCGAAGGCCCACGCGGATTATTCTTTTCTGGGCTCGAAGGCCCACACTCGTCATTCGGAGCATCATCCGAGGGCCCATATGCAGGAACCGCGGCCCATGCTGTTAGCAGACCTTCCTCATTTGCAAAAAATAAAGGGAAGGGTAAGATGTATTGTGAATATTGTAAGCGCCCACACCACACAGTTGAAAGTTGCTGGAAATTACATGGTAAGCCAGGTGAAAAAGAAAAGGGAAAGTTTTCAACTGTTTTTCAGTTAATGGGTAAATCAGCAGACAAGCCAATCACCCATGGGGAATATCAGGAGTTGATGGAAGCTCTTAAAAAATTGGATCATTCTGACAAGGCAGGTAGTTTCACAGGTATTTCTTATTGCCTAACAAACTCAATTTCAAGGAATGCATGGATTATAGATACAGGAGCTAGTGATCACATTATCTGCAATCCGAAATTATTTTCTAGTGTCAAAAGGCTATCATTTCCAATATCAGTCCAACTTCCAAATGGAAATACCACATATGTTGGAATGATTGGCACTGTGAATCTTAGTTCACTCATCACTCTCAAAAATGTCCTTTATGTCCCCACTTTCCAGTTTAATCTCATATCATTCTCTCGAGCTTGTGAAGAAAATTCTTGTCATGTCTTTTTTGACTCTGATAAATGTCTATTTCAGGCCCTTTCGACTGGCAAACTGATGGGCTTGGGTAGAATCTATCAAGGGCTTTATTTTTGGGATGAACTTCCAGACAATTTTAAATTATCATATGTTGCATTCAATAAACCATTGTGTAACCTTGTTGCCAATGAAAGAAATTTTCTTCATCATCAAAGATTGGGTCACACTGCATACTTCCCTTGTCCTCAATGTCCAATTTGTCCTTTGGCAAAACAAGCTCGTTCACCCTTTCAAAATAGTAAGACTCGAGCAGATGAAATTTTTTCTTTGATCCATGCTGATGTATGGGGGCCATATCACACAGTAAATCATGATGGTTCGAGATTTTTTCTTACCATCGTAGACGATTTCTCACGAGCCACCTGGGTCTTCCTCATATAATCAAAAGGTCAGGTTCTCTCTCACCTAAAAAATTTATTTTCCTTGTCCAAAACTCAGTTCGGAAAATCAGTTCGTCGCATCCGCACTGATAATGGTAGGGAATTCTTCAATGGTGATTGTGCTTCCTTTCTCACTTCAAATGGTATTCTACATGAAAGTACCTGCACCTATACCCCACAACAGAATGGGGTAGTTGAACGAAAGCATCGTCATCTCTTAGAGGTGGCACGTGCCCTTAAGTTCCAGGCATCTATACCGGAACAATTTTGGGGAGATTGTGTGATTACTGCGGCGTATTTGATAAATCGTATGCCATCTCGCATTCTAGAAGGCAAGACTCCGTTTGAACTATTGTATGGAAGAAAACCGGATCTGAGTCATCTCAGAGTCTTTGGCTGTCTATGTTATGTGGCTACAGTAGGTCCTCGAGATAAAATGTCTCCCCGTGCTCGACAATGCATCTTCATGGGGTACCCTAATTTAAAAAAGGGTTATCGAGTTTATGAACAGTCTACCGGGGATTTTTTTATCAGCAGGGATGTGGTCTTTCATGAACATATTTTTCCCTTCCGGGATATAACTTCTACACCTGCAGAAAACGCAAGAAATAGCCAGCGATTCCTGTCAGAAGAAGATCTATCTCCTGGAGCATCATACTTTATCACTCCTTCTCCAAGAGATCATATAGTAGATACAGTCTTGCCTTCACCAGTTGATGATTCTTCTCATGATAATTCTGTTGAGCAACAAAATATGGAGCAGGAATCCCCGGAGATAATTCACGAAGAACCCTCAAGTGTTGAAGAATTACCTTTGAAAGTGACGAATGAACCACCACGAAGATTTGGCCGAAACCTTCGCCCACCAGCCTGGACTAAAGATTATATCTGCTCCTCATCACTATCATCAGGTACTCGTTATCCTTTATCCTCATATGTATCTTTCGACCGCTTGTCGTCAGACCATTTATGTTGCATTAGTCGAGTTTCTGAGGAAAGGGAGCCTTCTAGCTATAATGAGGCCGTACATGATGAACATTGGCAAAAGGCAATGGAGGCAGAACTTAGAGCCCTGATTGATAACCGTACTTAGGATGTTGTGACATTACCACCTGATGGCAAACCCATTGGATGTAAATGGGTCTATAATATCAAATATAGAGCAGATGGCTCTGTGGAAAGATACAAGGCCCGATTAGTGGCCAAGGGTTTCACCCAGCGAGAAGGCTTTGATTACCATGAGACGTTTTCTCCGGTAGCTAAGGATGTCACGGTTCGATCTTTCTTATCCGTTGCTGCTTTTCGCAACTGGTCTCTACATCAAATGGATGTCCACAATGCTTTTCTTCATGGGGATCTAGAAGAGGAGATTTATATGGATCTTCCACAAGGATTACGGAGACAGAGGGAGTTGAAGGTATGTCGTCTCCGCAAATCTCTTTACGGATTGAAACAGGCATCTCGACAGTGGTACACCAAATTTACTATTGCACTAACGGGAGCTGGATTCATACAATCCAAACATGATTATGCTTTGTTCACTTGGGCAAAAGGTACGTCAGTCATATATTTGATGATTTATGTTGACGACATACTTATTATGGGAAATGATGATTCTGCTGTGAAGAAGCTTAAAGACCTTCTACATTTGTCTTTTCATATTAAAGACTTAGGACCACCTAAATATTTTCTTGGAATAGAGATAGCCTGTTCTGATCTGGGAATTTCCCTTAGTCAGCGAAAATTTGTGATGGAGATTATATCAGAAGCGGGATTATCAGGTTGCAAACCGGCAATTATTCCTGTTGAGCAGAATGCCAAGTTGACAAGCATTGATTATGATATTGGGACATCCTCCTCGATGATCCATTATTGAAGGACCCGACAAGCTATCAAAGACTTGTTGGGAAACTTATCTATCTCACTATGACCAGCCGGACATTTGCTATGCTGTATGAGACTCTCAGTCAATTTATGCACAGTCCAAAGCAGTCACACATGAATGCAGCCTTGAAAGTAGTGAAATACCTCAAGAGATGTCCAGGATTAGGGATACTTCTTTCCAAAAGGTGCAACATGGAGATGACAGCCTATTGTGATGTGGACTATGCCACATGTCCCATGAGTAGGAGATCAATTACTGGATTCTGCATCAAATTTGGGGAGTCATTGCTCTCATGGAAGACAAAGAAGCAATCCACCGTATCATTGTCATCAGCAGAAGCTGAATACCGATCTATGGCAAAAACCGTCTGTGAACTAGTATGGCTCCGAGGCTTACTTATGGATCTTGGAGTACAAGTTAGAGGACCGACATTACTTTTCTGTGATAATGATTTGGCACTCAAACTTGCAGCAAATCCTGTGCTACATGAAAGGACAAAACATATAGAAGTTGATTGCCATTTTACTCGGGAGAAGATCAAAGAAGGGGTCATCGAAACCAGAGGTATCAGGTCTACAGAACAGCCTGCAGATATCTTCACCAAACCCCTTTGTCAAAGACAGCATACATATCTTCTAAACAAGCTAGGCGTCTTGGACATATACAAGCCATCAGCTTGAGGGGGAGTGTTGAAAGAAGATATGATTTGATTGAGGATTTGGATTGATTATAATTGATAGAAGATGTGTTTATTTTAGGACTAGAAAGATTGGAAGAATTTATTTACTTTTTTATTCATTTCTTTTGTACAATATATACATCAATGTATCACATCTAGAAATCAATGAGAGAATACACCATTTTCCTCAATACACATATTCCATATTTCTTTTCTTCTTCTCAGATTCATGACACAGTACAACCGGACCAGTAGATACCGGTCGAGGATGGGCAGCCACTGAAGCCGATGGAGACAGGTCGAGGAGAGTGGTGATGGAAATTTTGATAAGAAAATGGCAATTGGATTAATAGGTTAGGGGGAGATATGCAATTTGAAAAAAAAAAAAAAAAAAAAGCGAAAGTTGGGGATTCAATTTGGATATTATAAAATGCGGAAATGCAAGGTGGAAACGAGCTATGGATGAGTTGGGGGCGTACATGTCAGTGAAGTGGCCTCACATGGCGTTTATATCTCGTTTTGTGGGTCATCGCATGGAATTTACATTACCAACTTGATATGCTGATCATCATTCATCAACAAATACACATAATTTGGCTGTCAATTAATTAAATTTAATGTAACAGACGGTGAATTATAGCATGAGAGCACCCATTAGCTTCGCCAATGTAAACGAGCTGTTTTTGCACAACTTTTTAGAGCTGCCAATCTCTCATGCTTTTGGTTATGCAGTCAATGTGCCCCACATGCCGCTTGAGAATCTTGGATTTTTATAGTGAAAAGGAAGTCCTTCTTATTTTGGTAAATTCCAAAACTGAGTTATCTTACTAATTCTCTGGATCTAAAAAGGGTCTAAGCCAAAGTCCACAATACATTGCCCAAAATATTCCCACTTGATGTTGTAGATAATCAAATCTGTGTTGTGCACCTAATCTACACGTATATCTTTGCTACTTCACCATCAAATTAACCCCATGGAAGTCGGAGTCTCTCAATTTTCAATTTTGAACAAATTTTAATGCAAGCCAGCTGTTGAAATGTCATTATACTTGACATAATCAGATCCATAGAACACTTACCTGCTTTGGTTAGGTAATAAAAATGTTACCATGGCTATTTTGCTGGCGTTTGGAATTAGTTACAGGTTTCAAGATTAAATTTTTCTCCACCGAAGTTCAATGGATGAGGTCGCATTTGTCTACATTATCTCAATTGATGATTCTCTTATTACAAGTGCTGAAATTTTTTTCTAGGCTTAGCTATAAATGCAGAATTTTTTTGCGTATGCACTATATAGTAGCCACTTGGTCATAGGTCATAGGGTAAAGCAATACTATAGTCTTCTGAAAATTATATAATCATATATGAAAAACATATCATGTGAGTTCCAATAAATTAGCCCATACTGATTATTCATTGTATTAGATATCTTTCATGATATACTTCAATATTTCCAGTTAAGATTTTGACAAACCCACATGTGATGTGGGGGTATCAAATTAATCTAGTCAACTAATATAATATGGCTTTTGTACAATGCAGCCAAGCAAAGATTGTCAAATTGGTTGTTGGAAAGGTTTTGGAGAAATTGAAGATAAAACAAAAATTAGTAACTGAACATTTCATTGGATTTGATGATCGAGTAAAGGACTTGATAGAGTTGTTAGATGTCAACCAACTTGATATGCGGGTCCTTGGAATTTATGGAAAGGGTGGCATCGGTAAAACAACTATTGCCAAGGTTGTGTTCAATCAACTATGTTCCCAATTTTGAAAGTGTTGTAGCTTCCTTGAGGGCATTCAAGAAAGGTCAACCAAGGAGGGCCTAGTCCAGTTGCAAAACAAATTACTATCTGACATTGTTGGTTCTGAATCTGTAAGAAAAGTCGAGGATAGTGAAGAAGGAATGAAGAGGATTGAAGAAATACTTAGCAATAAGAAGGTCCTTGTGGTTCTGGATGATGTTGATAAGAAAGACTACATTAAGAAACTAATAGGAAATTCCAAACTATATCCAGGATCTAGGATAATCATTACAACAAGAGACACAACTATTCTACAAGTTGATAGATTTGAATTTAAAATTCAACAGTATGAGATGTTAAAGATGGATGATGTTCTTGCTCTTCGGCTTTTTTGTCGGCATGCCTTTGGTAGGGACTTTCCTTCTAATGATTATCGTGAGCTTTCAAGTAAAATTGTCTCATTAATGGGAGGGCTTCCCTTAGCTATTGAAGTGTTAGGTTCATTACTTAAGGAGACAAATGAAGAAGAAATTTGGGAAGAGACATTGGTCAGGTTAAAGGAAGCACCTGAGGAAGCAATTCTAGAGAAGTTGAGGATTAGCTATGATAACCTAGACAAATATCAACAGCAAATTTTTCTTGATATAGCATGCTTCTTTTTCAATGAGAAGAAGACCGATGCAATGTACATGTGGGTTGATTGTCTATTTTATCCAAAAAGAGGAATTGAAGTTCTTACCACAAGGTGTGTGATAAAGATATTGGAGGATGAAACGTTTTGGATGCATGATCAACTGATAGACCTTGGAAGGCAAATTGTCATTCAAGAGAGTCCAAATGACCTTAGAAAGCAGAGTAGGTTGTGGATTGCAAAGGAGGCCCTTGAAGTCATAAGAACTAAAGAGGTAAGTAAGAAATGTCCCATTTTCAAATAGAAGTTGCACATCACATCCTGGGATTAAGCATTCCTTTTTTCGTTTAGGATCTTTATCACTTTTTTCCTGCCCATTCAAGTTGTGCAATGTAGTATTTGGTTGTTGACAATCTTCTTCACATCATTGCGAAATTTAACTTCCAGAGGAATGACAAGGTTGAAGTGCTTAATATGGATGGACTGGATTACCCCATGGTTATCACCAATGAAGAGTTTGAAAGGTTACAAAACCTAAGATTCCTCAAGTTAAGCAATGGAACTTTTGACGGGGACTTCGCAAAATATCGTTCAAAGTTGAGAGTAATCTATTGGCGTCCTCGCCTTTGGGATTTTAGGGTGGACAATATGCATTTGGATCATCTTGTTGTTTTTAAACTTGATGCCAGTGGCTTCACAGATGATTCAAAAGCATGGAACTTGATCAAGGTAAATTACATGTTTTAATTTTAATCTAATAGTCTCAATTTGTACTATGCAATGGTTCTCACACTTAACATGCCATCCATTTTTACAGAGGGCACACAATTTGAAAGTTCTATATCTTACTTCATGTGATGGCATAACAACGATCCCAGACTTCTTTAGATGCTTGGGTTTAGAGAGGCTGACTCTTACAGCCTGCTATGAGCTAAAGAGAATAGAAAGGTTTATTGGAGATCTACAGTCATCAATTGAGTTAGAGATTAGGAGTTGCCCTAAACTTACAAATCTGCTTGAAGAATTGGGGGCACTAGTGAAGCTTAAGCACTTCTCATTGTCGTGTTGTGGGTTGAGACAACTTCGATGCTCATTTGGGAATTTAACCTCATTAATAGAGTTAGACTTGTCATATACGACCATTTACAAACTTCCAAACTCCATTGGAAGACTAGTGAAACTTGAGTCTTTTCTTCTAAGGAACACTTGGATAAGAAAACTTCCCAACTCCATTGGAAACTTAAAATCGTTACGCATATTGCATTTATCAAAAAGCATACAAAATTTTTTTGGGCATCATGTTTCACAGTTTCCTAGCGACATCAGCATGTTGGAAAATCTTGAAGAATTGGATCTGTCTCAATGTTTTGAATTGAAAGGGGAAATTCCTGATGGAATTGGAGCATTGTCATCTTTAAGAATCCTAAATTTAGAGGACACCCATATTTGCATAATTCCAAGGACAATCAACATGCTCTGTCACCTCCAGACACTAAACTTATCAAATTGTCATGAGATTCGAGGGTTGCCGGAGCTTCCCACAAGTTTAACCTATCTACATCTTGTATCTAAATCATTGCTCTCCATCCCTAATCTGGCGAACCTTGCAAATTTGGTTGATTTGCGACTTATTGATAGCTTTCAAGGTACAAGGAAATCATACCTACTCACAGGACTCAACTTAAGTTGGATTGGGGGGTTATCTAGTCTGCAAACTTTACATCTGGAACTATTAGACATTCCTACACCTCCAGAGTTAGCTAATCTTTCTCATCTAGAAGAGCTTCATTTATGTGGCCTAAACCTTGAAATCTTCGTACAACTTCCATCCTCTCTGTTGAGATTGCATTTAAATTGCTTTAGCATCTGGCATGAACAGTTTCTGTGCTCCTCTTTGAGATTGAGAAATTTGTGGACTTTAGAGTTGGATAATGTGGGAGTGGAAGAAATTCCACTTGACGGACTTCCACAACTGGAGGAATTACATGTTCTCTATTCTCAGCTACTTCGGAAATTTTTCATTCCTTTGGAATTAAGGAAGCGACGAGAAGTGCAGGTGTCTTATTGTCCAGAGTTAGTTAAAATACAAGTTGTGGGTCTTTCGAAATCATTAAAATCCTTCTTCGTTGTTGGGTGCGAATCTCTTAGAAGAATAAGTGGGTTATCCTACTTGAAGAACCTGGAGGTATTGAAAATCAAAAGGTGCAATGTACTTCCTAATGTTGAGGGCGTAAATGAGCTAGAGTCTCTACGATCCTTGGAGGTCACAGAGTGCATGTTATTGAGAAGGTTGATTGATGCATCTTGCACCAATATACCAGATGATTGCTTCGTCCATATAAAGAAGTGTGGGGACTTCATCAATTCCACTCAAATCTACCCATATAGAATCTCTCTTAAGTATTACAAAGAGGAGATTAACAAGGTACGACATCTTCTTCATCAATATATAGTAGACATGCGTGAATGCACAAGTTTGAAGATTGATCTGCTTTAATATTAGTTTGATGTTATAATACAGTAAAACTACACAAATTGTAAAAAGCTAAATATTATTCTAAAATTTACATGGACAGAAATATTTTTTAATCCAACAACAGAAATTTGCTAGAGATGATCTTTAAATTATTTCTAATCATTAGTGTTCCTTTGACACGTTCTTTTTAATTTGAAATGTTGGTTTGGATAAAGTAAGTAAGTACATAAGTAAAAGTATTATAAATGGTAATTTAACTATTTATTTCTTGTAATATAATTGAGTGTTAGATACTTTTTAACGTCATTTGTGTTTTTTTTTTTTTTTGTTCCATGTCAAAATGTTTAACAATTAATTGCCGGCTTGAACTTTGGCACTGTCCTGCAATGAGCCCACAAACTTTGAAAACTTATAAATTAGCCTTCCACCTTCGCACCACCCAAAAAAGCTTTGATTTATTTTGCAGCCATTAGCTTTTCAATCTACATAACCTTTAAATGTTACCTAAAATGGACTCACTCAATTTTACTGACTGGATTTCCTATTTAACAACGCATCATTCTCTATTTTCTTACTTCAGAAGCAATGTAGTGGATGTGAATCTATTCCAAATGAGACCGCTTTCAGTTAACTGCCATACAAACGGAAAAATTAATATCTGAAACAGTAATAGAAGTTTTAGGAAGTAATTTATAACTTTTCAAAATTTGCACGCTACTGCGCAGCAGTGCCAAAGTTTAGGTAGGTCATGTGATATTTTCAAAGTGCATAGATATTGTAGGGAACTAGAGTTCATGGGGATTTTAAGCAATTACCTCTAACATTTAACATAAGGCTAGCCATACCTAATATCTTCCGTTAAGTAAATAGCTAAATATTGTTGGTTAAATACTTTTTAGAAAAGAAAATTCCTAATTAATAGTAAAAATGCACGGGGAATTCGCATTCTCGTGTTTTGTCAATATCTAAATTAAACGATACTCTTTAGGCCAAATATCCTCCTTTATTTAGCCACATAATTTCCGTCCTTCTGAAGTTGTTAGTTTTTGTCACACCGCAATTTCTTAGGTGGATATCTTTTTTTATATTTTGTCACTTATCTCTACCTGCCTTTTTGGTGTTGGTTAGTTTTGGTTCTTGAATATTGCCAGCAGCCTTGGGTAATCTTTCTTCAATAATTAATTTTAAAAAATTACTCTCATAGATAAGATATCAGATAATAGATTTCCAATTATAGGTCTCAAATTCGTCTTTGTCTACTAATTTTTAATTATTACAAGAGGCAAAATTAATGCACAATCGACTATCATGCATATAAAAATAGTAATTATGAACTATTTGATTCAACCACTGGGATTCGCCCTAGTGGCTTCAAAATGGAAGGGGGAGGCGAGGGGTTCAAATCCCCACCTTCTCAGGGGGGGATGGGGTGAGGACGAGTAAGTTTCAAGAGTGGGTTTCGACTCCCACGGCCTGCAAAAAAAGGCAGGGCAAAAATCTGAGAGTGAATGTAGAGTAGTCATAGAGTAGAACCGACTAAAAAAAAAAAAGAACTATTTGATTCAATTATTGCATTAATGAGCTGTGGAGAAATTTACGTCTAATGATTTGATTATAGCCATACAAAAGCAAAAAAAAAAAAGTAGAACTCGTTAGATTTTGCCACTTGTCATCACATGAGAAAATTAACGATGAGCAAAGTGCAACTAATTGTTGGTGTATACGTTCGATATTATGATGATTCATCTCCTTTGAATTTGTTGTTGGCTTCTCGAGTAAAAATAATTAGGTTGTTTGTTTTGCCTCTATCTTCATAGTTCTATTAGATTGTTTTATAATTTAATTCAGAAATAATATATCCGCTTGCAGATTAAGCAATAATGTGTTATGAACAAAAGGCAGCTAATTTGTTTTGCACCTAATTATTTAACTCAGAAACAAACTCAGGATCGTCCACCTTAACTGGTCAATATAAAAGACCCTCCTGAAGCCAACTGTCTGCGCTGATATGCTCTCCATTCCCTCCCAAAGTTTCTGCCCGTTCTAGAATTTGCCATTCCTAAGATGCTCGATTCCCTTTCTTCTGTGTGCCAAAAGTATGTATGAGGGAAATAAATTGCTTAAAGTCATGCCGCAGAAAGTGTTAGGACGAAAAGCTATACGAAAAGCTATTCTCCAAGATTGCTTAGCAAGCATAGCTCTGTTAAAGCCCAACGGAACCTTTTCTGCCTTAACAGAACCTCCTAGTTTCCCCAGTGTATTTCAGTTCCAATTTAAGATAATTTCACCAAAATGGTATAATTTTTTTTTTTACTCAATTGCCCTGCAAATAGAAATTGGGATTTTGAATTTTGACATGGCATAAGTTGGCAGTGCATGTACTATTGCTTTAATAAGTACTTCCTTCCCTTCTCTTGACAGTATTTTTTCTTTCCACCCTTTCACGTTTCAAATATTTTTTATACAACAAATTGCAAAAAACTTTCTCATGTGTCGGGCAGTTTATGAAATTTTAATTACTGTACCACCTCTACCACAGTTTTTCGTTGATAGCAAGATAAATATTGCGAGAGGCATAGTAATCTTAGGAACCACACTTGTCAAGATGTGGATTAAGCGTTTTTGAAGTGCATAGAGGTGATGGTTATATTTATCAATGGAAATCAGTCAAGCTAAATGTTAGCACTATAATATTTAAAAAAGAATTCTTTGAAAAAGTATTCTATTGACCCCATTTTTGAGTAATTATGGCAGTAGAAAGAAAAAGTTCCACTAGCAACCAAATCTATCTTTGATCTAATGGTTAATGAAAAAGTCAGTAATTATAATCCTTAAATCAAGAGCGGGAATAACCACTACTGAAAAGTTTCATTTACATAGGCATTCTGGTATTTCTTCCCTTTTTCCCTTCAAATAGGGATTTGTGATGAGATTGTACTCTCAGGTAGATAATTATGCGACTTATTTGATGTTTAATTTAAATTTACATCACATACATATTAAAGTTCAAATTTAGTTAATAAAAGAAAAATCATAGATCTGTCTCTACCTAATGGATTATGTTTGTGCCGCAATGCATTTCGGGTAAAAATGCAAAAAAAGGTTTAATTTATACATATGTTGTTTGGCTCTCACGTCGAACTTTGATTGTTCCATAACAGATGGAACATCCTTTCACAATCGCTTTCAACCTGAGAAGAGAGCAGTCCAGTTGTTCACACGCTGAAACTCGGAGGGAAAAGAAAGATCTCACCCCTAATTCAGTGATATATGAAGGATTGATTGCTGACTTGAAAAGTTTTGGCTTTCTTTCGAATGGAATGTGGTACTATTCTCCTTGTAAACGGAGAAATTGGCGCACAGAGATCAAGAGTGATGAGCAAGTGAAGGACATGGTGCAACTAGCATCCAAAAAGGGATTGGTTGAGATAGAAGTCGAGGCACAGGTTGATAGTGAGTGGGAGGGAGAATATAATGATGCTATGATAACGATAATTAGAAGAGCATCCACTCAGATTGATTTGTATACTCACAAGGATGGGGCTAAGTCGGATATTTCAAGTCCTGATGAAGACTCAGAGTCTGCAACTGTGGGTGAAAGCAAAACTGACGGCACCTTCTCCATTGATGATTTTCATTCGGAGCTAGGCAATGCTGAATGTTTTGAGGGCATGGGAAATGGGAGGCAAATGAGGGACAGAAAGATTGGGAACTATGGCAGTGTCGATGGAGGGACAACGACGAGTATGGAAAATAGGAACAATGACAAGGATGAGATTGGAGAATCTGCTGACCAAAATGATGTTGTCAGGTTTTATTTCCAAAAACACTTCACTATTAGTGTGGGAGGGGCAGGGACTCTACTTCAGGAAAGGGCACAACGGTGAGTTCAGGAAGGGGCACGACTAGAATGGGCACAAGCTTAAGATCAGGGACGAACAAAGGTTAAGTTTGGCCAAGGCTGAGCCTCAAAGATCGAGGTCATTAGAAGAACAATAAGGCAATCATGAACAAGCACAGAAGCAAGGGGAAGATCTTAGGTAATATAACATATTTAGTAGATGTGCACGTTCTTCGTTCTTTGTGTGTGCTCACCCCACAGGCAATGCAAGGTTACAAACTCCACTTTTTTTGGGAGATTCGAGACCAATATGTCATAGTAGAACGCTATTTTCCTTGAATTTTCCTTCATTTCTCTTAAGGAGACCCAAAACCAACAAATGGTGACAGGACGCGGATCATCTATCTCCTTCCATGTAAAAATCTGCTGTCTCCGAACCTGCTGTCTCTATTCTGTTATAGGTGTTTCCGGTTCTTCTTTTTTGACCTCTTCCCTAGTTTCATTTTCCATTCTGTTAAGTAGCAGCTTTAATCCATTCTTCTTTCTTGCCACTCGTCATTATATGGTGATGTTGCAGTGTTCTCTCCTAGTTTTAATCCAACCACGGGAGGATTGGATCTTTGGGGTTTTCCATATGCCGTAATATAATTGTCTAAATAATTTTCTATGCATTTATACTTCCTTGTTTTACTCTATGTAGAATTTCAGATTTACTTTCCTTTTGTTGTTTCTACATATGATTCTTCTTGGCAAAACTTCCTTTCACATGGAGTGTATATTTCCCCTGGCCATTTTATTTGGTTTTCATTTTCCTCTGAAAGGAAATCTTCTTTTAAGGTTTTGCGATCTACTTTAAAGGAAGTGCTAATTAGTTTATTTGGAAATCTGAAAACATGGGGGAGGTTGGTCCTGAGTAAGACCCTAAAAGACTCAAGGGGAAGCCCCCCCACTGGAGGGAGAACCTCCCAGGGGTGAGAGTCCCCAGGTGGGGTCCCCGTATCCCTCGGCCCAAGGAGAAAAAGCAGGGTCAACGAGGGGGCTGCAGCTACCGGGGTAACGGTAGGTGGGCAACCACGGTGATTCGGATGCTGACCGATTCAATTCGAGGCTACCCGAGGACCATGCAGCGGAAGGCGTTAAAACCTTCCCTGGGGCTGGACTGCCTTTGATGGCAAGTTGCCCTAACTCAACGTCCAGTCTCAGCCCTGAGTTGGTCCTGAGTAAGACCCTAAAAGACTCAAGGGGAAGCCCCCCACTGGAGGGAGAACCTCCCAGGGGTGAGAGTCCCCAAGTGGGGTCCCCGTATCCCTCGGCCCAGGGAGAAAATCCAGGGTCAACGAGGTGGCTGCAGCTCCCGGGGTAACGGTTAGGGGTGAGCGTGGTTCCGGGTAGAGCAGGGAACCGGAACCGAACCGGAGGAGGTTCCGGTTCGGTTCCCGGTTCTAAGGGGACCGGTTCCGGTTCCCGGTTCTCTTTTCCAGGAACCGGCGGTTCCCGGTTCCGGTTCCGGTTCCCTTTGGAACCGGAACCTGAGGAACCGGAACCGGCAAAATTAAAAAGTAAAAAACCCTAATTCCTTTCCTGCGATTTCCCCCTTCGTTCAACTTTCCCCCTTTCCCTTTCTTTTTCTCTCTCTCTTTTCTCCACTTTTTCCTCCTCACGTCACTTCCCGCCCCCACTTTTTTCTTTTCCTCTCTCTCTCTCTCTTCTCTTTCCCCCTCTCTCGGCCGAACCCCCCCACCTCTTCTTCTTCTTCTTCTTCCTTCCTCTCGCCGGTTGCTCTTCACCCACCACCACACCGCCGCCCCACGCCCTACTCACCACCACCTCTTGGCCGCCGAACCCCCACCACCCACTGCTCGTCCAACAAGCCGTCTCACAGCCCGACGAGCTGTCTTGCCGTCCGCGCCACCGTGAGCCACCGCCGCTGTCCAAATCACTTTTTATCGCAGTTGTTCTCCTCTTCCATACTCTGCCTCTCCCCCGTCCTTACGCCGCTTGCCCTCACCCTCGACTCCGCTGCCTGACGCCGCTCACCCTCGACGCTGCCGCCGCCGCCGCCGGACGCCGCTCGCCCCGCCCTTGCCTCCCTCGATGCGGTCGCCCCCCTCTCACCCCGACGCTCAGCCACTCGACGCTGCCGCTGGACGCCGCTCTTCCTCGACTCCACCACCGGACGCCGCTCATCCCCCGGTGGACGCCGCTCGCCCAGCCACCCCGACGCTCGCCGCTCGTCCCGACGCTCAGCCGCTCGTCCCGGCTGCTGCCCACCGCTGCACCAACGGTGATCAGCCTTGCCGGGATGCCTTCTGACGACGAAGTAACGGTAAAGTCCCGGCCTTGTCAATTCCTTCTTGCCAGATTGCCGAGCTACAGGGGATTCGGGTCAGGACATTCTTTAGGTGGTGGTTGATCACCGGGGTAAAGTCGAGCGGCGAGATCTTCGTCTTCGAGGTCGGTGCCGTCATCGCCAAGTAGCCCTCCAAGAATTTCAACGAGGCCTCTGCTTGCGAAGGAGGAAAGCAAGCTTCTCCTTGAGGTTAGGGTTTCGATCCTTTGTTTTGATATGGTAATTCTTGCGGATCGATGATGCGCCGTTTCGTCGGTTGGTTCGATTGATCGGAGTCGAGATTGTTCATCGCGACTTGATTGCTGCCCGATCTGTAAAATTCAATTGCTATTTTCTTTTTTTTTTTCGTTGAGCTTTCTTGTTAACGAGGAAGGTTGAAGGCATAATGTTGTGGTATTCCCTCCCCCCCCACAAAAAAAAAAAAAAAAATCTTTTAATCGAGTTTCCAATGCATGGGTGATCGTTGCTTGTCCACAATATTTAAAGTAGATGTTATCCTGGAAAACGACATTATCGATTAAGGGACTGGAAATTATTATCGAGGATTCACTTGATATTGAATTTTGTTCGAATGTATGTGTTCCTATTTTTTCCTCGTCAAGGATAGTGTAATTGGTATGGTAAAAGTTGTTGGCCTCTTATGAGCGACGACATACGTAATGACTGCCACGTTGATTACATATATTCGGTTGCATGGAGTGGCTATTCTGGGTAATTGAATGTCTCTTGAAATTTCCACTTATTTTAAGGGTTATAGCCTGCTAGTTATTTGAGCTTGAACTTGACCAAATAATTATGATTTACTCCCTTTTTGCCTTTTCCAATTCTGTTGATCATTAACTTGAGCTGGTAATATACTCTGAGGCATCTAAATCAGAGAATTTGAACATAGAGTTGTGAGAACCAGGTTCTAATTGTATCCATTAAATTTTATTTGTTATTGGTATATTTACATTTGTTGAATTTTCCCCTTTTGCATTTAATGCAGGTGATTCCATGTGTTGTGCTGTCTCTAGTGATTCACCCCTCAACACACCATCATATCATTAACAGGATTTGCTGGGCCTTTTGTGTTTATCTTGAAGCTGTTTCAGTGCTACCCCAGCTCCGTGTCATGCAGAACACAAAGGTACTGCAATGTCCAAATCCTGTAATGGCGATATGCGTGGAAAATATCTATGTCAATTGAAACAGAGTGTAAAAGGACCTCTACTTCTTATCTGTTGGTCACTTACACTTATAGAGATAGTTTGATGCCTAAAGCCCCTTCATTAAGTTTTCTTTTGCCACTCGCTCATTTACTTTGAATCTTTGGCTATTTCTTTTGTATATTTGTGTCAGCCAGGTTTGAGATTGCTCATTTGTGAACTACAATTTCTATCAATTTGCTATCTGTCTTGCAAAGTTGGTGTTTTGCAATCACTCCAATGCATACACATCACATCTAGTGTGTTGGCTTATACTATGCTGACAGGAAATTCCCATGGGTTTTTTGCTGCATAGCTGTCTCAAACATTGGTCTTATGTAAATGTTGACAGCACATCTATTGGCTTTTTTTCTTCTCTGTTACTGAGTTTGTACCACTCTTTATAATTTTGGGGTACTCAATTGATAAAGGAAAGGAGGAAGAAATAAAAAAAAAAAAAAAAAAAAAAAAAACCGTTGGAACTGTTGGAACACGGAACCGACCCGGAACCTGTGATAGGGTAGGTTCCAAGTTCTTGGTTTTGACGGGTAGGTTCCAGGTTCCAAAAAATGAGGAACCTGTACCCGAGGGTAGGTTCCAGGTTCCAGGCAGAACCTGTAAGGAACCGGGAACCGCTCACCCCTAGTAACGGTAGGTGGGCAACCACGGTGATTCGGATGCTGACCGATTCAATTCGAGGCTACCCGAGGACCATGCAACAGAAGGCGTTAAAACCTTCCCTGGGGCTGGACTGCCTTTGATGGCAAGTTGCCCTAACTCAACGTCCAGTCTCAGCCCTGAGTTAGGGCAACAGGGGGAGGTTGTCCTCGGGGTTACCATACATTTGTTAGGATGAATAGTCGTAGACGCTTTCTTTGGCAATTTAGCATCATCCTATACGCAACGCATATTACAAACTCTACTGTTCAATTTTATCGATCTACTTTTGTTAAATCTAATTTCTGTTTTTCCATATTTATATTTACTAGAAAAAATCATAAAAATCTTAAAATATATCTATTGTAACACAAATACTTTCAAAAAAAAAAAATTGCACTACAAACCCCAATCTTATATTCGCATAACACATGATTGTCACTAAGACTCATGTGGACAACATAATGCACACAGAGGTTGAGACAGACCTGGGCTTCATTATTAGACTTATATATCTTGCTATAAGGTGGCCATGAAAGTCACCTTCTGATTTCGAAATTAAATATTTGCTCCCCTTATAAGATATCTTATTGACATAGGAAATCCATTAAATTTGTGGAACATTGTAAATCATTGATTAATGAGTTGCCGTTCAGTAGTCGGTGATTCTCAGAGCTGCATGAGTTAAAGTAAACTTCTTTAAAATTCTGTATAAGCCCCTTCATAGAACCATAAGAGTAGGATTTGAAATAATTCGCATGGTACACTCATAAAGAAGGCAGAATTTTCTATTTGAGGAAGTCAATCAAGACTTAGATTAAATTATCTGCGGAACCTATGCATAGTCTCTGTTTTAGAATTTAAATAATTTGTCAAAAAAACATATCACCGATATGATGGAACAAAGCGTATGGTTTTTCTTCATAAGTCACAGCATAAATCTCATCCTGCTCTGTATAACACTTGACCTTCACAGCTCCCTTTTGGCCATTCCTGTCGTATCTTCGTACTTCAGCCAGCATGACTAGAGTGATTTGGAAGATCACTGGCGTGGAAAAGTTGCATTGCTCTCTCAAGTCGCTGTGTGATCAAAGCCATATGAATAAGATATGTGAAGACTCTATATAAACCTGCTATCATGAAAGTTCCCATTGATAGGCCGAAACCCAGGTAGACCTTGCCTCAAAACTTATATTTGTAACGTTGACAACAATTGTTAAGTTAAGTCTCCGAACTTATATTTGTACAATTGATCCTCCCAAGGCTCTTCACTTCATGAGGAAGTCCGAGCGTTGTAATTTTCCTGTTTGGGGGGCTCCTTATGTGGGCTTGGATTCCACTCTTGGGCTTGCATTGTATAAAATGCGCCAGGCCCTAATGGTTTGTTGAAGCACTATATACACTCGGAATATAGTCAGTTTGGGTTCCGTTTTTTATTCGTTTTAGAATGTCGAGTTTTAAAAAATTTTATTTTTTATTTATGAGTGTTTCTTAAGCAAAAATAACATTTGATTTGGCCGAAACATAAATTTTCATTAAATATAGATATTACGGACTTGTTTGTTTAATCAAGAAAGGGCATAAATGTGACATTAAATTTTTTATTTTTTATTTGATCAGCACTTCCTTCTAGGGAAGTTCCCTAGAAGACTTGTTTGATTTGTTTCCTTGTGATGATGATTGTTTGCGGTAGCAGGAGTTGGATTGGGTCATGGATGGTGGTGCCTCATGTCTTCCACCCCACGTGTTGATTTCTTTGTGTCTTACAAGGCGTGAGATTATAGTTTTGTGAAGATGGGCAATTCTGAAGTTGCGAAAATTGTTTATGTTGTCTAGAAACTAGCTTGGGCAACAAACTAATGCTCAAGCATGTGAGGCAAATTCCAGACATTCGGACGAACTTGATTTCTACCGGAAATTTAGATGATGACGGATTGAAAGTCGGTTCAAGGATGGGAGTTGGAAGCTTGTCAAGGGGCGTCTCTCACTAACAAGGAGGAAGAAGTGTTGTAACTCTTTACCGCACACAAGCTAAGGCGTGCAAGGACCAAATTCATGCCGCGGGAGAAGAAGCAACACCTGATCTAATGGCATATGACACCATGTATACTAAAGTTGCTTTGAAAAAACAAATTCAGCAACTTATGCTTAGTTGAATCATATTTTAAAAATATATAAAAGGAGAGACAAATCAAAAAATTATGCTCCAACATACTCGCACAAATAAATAGAAGTTTAAAAGAAACACAATATTAAACTAGCGAGAAAATGGAAGTATTGATGGATTATTTAAGGAATAAAAATTAAGTTATCCAAAGCTATTCCACCTATCAAAACATGACTTCTTATGGCACTCAAAACCAAGTTGACACATCATGCATCGTGATGCACTAGGGATACAACCAAACAAGTCCGATCATCTAGTCCAACTAAGCATCAAAAAGCATGTTATAATGAAAGAGATAACGAAAGGTGCAAATTTCCGCCGTAATAGGTATGCAACATAAGAATTCACTTTTTGCATCCAACGTTAGCTCATGGAACAACAACCGATCGAAAGTGAAACTCACGAGAAAATAGAAGTATTGGCGGCTTGGAGAAGAAGACGACGTCCCAAACCCTTCCACTTCTTTTTATTGACTTGGTTTCCTTGTTATTCAGATATCGGGCCACTAGAGAAAGGTCAAAACATAAGGCCTACAAAATTCATTAAAGCCCACAAGCAGAGCTCGCATTTTCACGCATGCTCTCTCTTTCGAAGCTTTCACTCGGACAAGTGTTCATGATTCTCTCGCATATGAGGCTCGATGCGGCTAATTCAATCTCCAATAATGACCTAAACTCACCGACCGGCCAAATGTCCCCAAGCCCAACGTGCAAGCGATTTTTACTGCTACCGGAACGTGAATTCTTTTGTCCAACTAAAATTATGAACAAAAAAATTGCAAGACCCACGATTAAGAAAAAACCCAATTTATTTTTTTCTTCTTTTCTTCCAGTCTTGTTACCTTAGAAGACAGCCCGTACCTAAAGACCAAAAAAAAAAAGGGCGCCTCCGATGCCATAAGCACGACCTCCTTCACCGTCACTGTCGGATCTCTTTAGATACTTCTTGATTGGGGTCGAATTCATCGCCAGATCTCTCCAGGTAGTTGCCAGGGAAGAGGTCGCCAAAGCGAAACCGGATCTCCTTTAGCCTCCTCAGCACCTTCGCGCACGAGATCCTCGCCAACATTTCCCAGTCTTCGTATCTTCCTGTCTTCTTCCTTCCTTTACAATTGCTGCGTATCGACCCCACCACTCTCTCTTTATTCGTAATTACACACTCTCACACTGAAACAGTGGTCTCTGCATCCTAACCGTGTAGTTGAATGCTCTTACGTCGGTAGTTTCGGTAGTTTCATTCTGCATTTTATACTAACAAGTACCGTATTTTAATTTGAATGTGGCTTTAACCGATTTGGCTCAAGCATACCGTTTTATTGGCAGTGTCTTTGACCCGAACACCTCTGGTCATGTGCAGAAACCAAAAAATATGGATCTTATGGACGTTGAAACAGTATTTGCTCTTCTGCTCTTCCTACTTTTGGGAACTATTTCCTTGGTCACTTGCTCTACCAGGAGTCAAGGCTCTGCTGTAATCCTTAGAACTAGTGTCCTAATTGATAATTGAACGGCTTCAGAGTTTTATATGAACTATAAGACCTTTAAGATTTAGTGAGAAACAGCTGAACTGTGTGAATTGGAGGCTAAGCCTTTTCGGTTCGGAGAACCCAGGCGTGAGCATGGATACTGGGTCAGCTTGACAACAAATTGTCTAAATCGCAGTCTGATAGCTAAGGTAGGGCAGCAATCAGCGGCCACAGAATTAGACAGGAGACCCCAAGTCTTAACCTTATTTAATATTCCTTCCTAATTTCTAGTTCACACTAGAAAAGTTGGTGCTACAAGTGGTTAAAGGAAAGGCTAGCTGTGATTCATGACTATTCTTTGCTATTCCTTTTTCTTTTCTTGGTTCTTTTTTGTGATAAAGACCCGATGCTTTAGTGCGATCAAGTGGGGCAGGGTGCAAGTATCCGTCAATTATCCCAATTTATTAGGTGCACGAAAATGACACTCTCTGCTGAAATTGAATCTAAATATATTTATTATGGCAGAATGTGGCACCCGTGAATGATCCAAAATGATGCACGAAGAATAGAATTCAAGCATCGATTAGAATCACATATAGAAAACGGGATATGGATTTGACCTCCAACCATTGTTCAAATCATCTCTCTAAGAAAAAGTTCGGAAATGCTAAGAAATCACACGAGGCGTGTCAATTTTGAATGCCTAAATAATTTTCAAAAGGTAGGAAATAAAAGTAACACCAAAGAACAGGAACTCGATTTTCGGTCCTGAAAAATGAAGTCTCAAAGGAGTGATAGACATGATTTCTGATCAATGGTGTTTATGAGTACTAATTCATGTTTCAAAGCTTTAGAAAATATCATTCCTAAAATATTTCCCAATAATGTCACGTGTTGCACCGGCTATTGGCCTAATGTAAGCTAATCACAAGCCTTATCATTTGCACACACAAAAAAAAAAAAAAAAAAGAGTGGGGGAGGGGGTGGGTTTAAGGTACATGGGGTCCTTAAACTAGCAAAATGTACAAAAAGGTTCCTGAATTTTTTTTTTTTTTTTTTTTTTTTTGCATAGAATGGATCCCTAAAACTATATACTTATTTTGTTTAAATTGATTCTTCTGTTAAAATTACAAATGAAGATGCTAATGTGGTCATTAAATGCTAACATGGCATTTTATGTGTCAAAATTTTTTTTCGCAGATATACTAGTTTGGGATTTTTGGTAATCAAAAAATCAATTTGGAGTAAATTTATTACAATTATATAATTTGGGGTTTTTCATGGTATTAAACCAATAAAATAAGAAAAATCAAACATTATTTCATTTTGGAGAAACCGTGCATCTCCATCTAAAAGAAGTTTTGTAGTGCATTCTAGATTGCATTCGTTCTGCTTAAAGATGAATTCATTCTGCAATAAATGAAATCAACTCACGAAATTCATGAGAAATGCATTTGTATCCTTTTAGTTTTGTAGACGATGGCACTCTTTGCTCGCTTTGGTCCTGTCCACTCGCACATGAAGCTCCTGGAGAAGCGGGGGATTGTCCTCTTGGATCTTCTTCAATAGGTTATCCACGAACACACGCCTCTCCAAGTCCCCAAGCAACGTCCACCACCTCACAATCCGGTATAGGCACCCTCTCCGATCTTCTTACAGGTACAAGCGATGAGGGACACTGACCCTCGCCTCAAAGTTGAGGGACATGATTGAACATTTTCCTAACAGTTTAGGGACTTGATGTCTTATTCCAAGAAAAAAAAATGAAAAAAAAGAAGAGCTTCTGATTGGCCTTTATGGTTTCCCAAGGAATCTTAAAATATTTCCTAGAACTCGTTGAAAAGTCTTGGACGCCTTCGCTGGTGTCCACTTGCTGCTGCAGAACGTTAGGTGGGATATAGACGATTGGATTTGATATTAAAGTCAGCCAGCCAACATTGTTTCTTCCCTCGGACCAGTCCAGAAAAAATCTCTGATCTTTTGAGAAAGATTCTCGCACTGACTTGACTGTCGCATTGAATTAATATAATTTTTCAAGGATTTATATTTAATACAACAATACAATACCCTCAAATGACATCATGTTATCTTAAGAAATTAAATCTACCAAAAAAAAAAAAAAAAAAACGGTTGAGCTTGGGTGACTTTATGTATTCCAGTTGACTAGGATAATGCAATATAATCGATGTCTAATTTCCTATTTTCCTTACAACTATCACCTTAGTATCTTTTACAAACATATCCCAAATATATCCCAAACACTAGAGTCAGTATTTATGACTTATGAGATTATTTATCCACAGAGACATCCGTATAAAGCTACATATAATTCTCATAAGGTGGGACCTCGGTTCATTTTCAGGACATGCAACCCTGGGCCTATGGGTTTGCACATGTATCTTATCAAGCCAAAAAGGAAAATAATTGTGAACTTATCTGATTAGCAGCAAACTTGACTTTACGTTCTTTCAAGGAGTCCCAAAAAATTTTCACTTGCTGAAAAGTCCGGGGCACTTTATTTAAAAAAGGGAAAATGTCACAAATGGTCCATGAACTTTCATTTAATGTTCAATTTCATCTATGAACTGTTGATTTGCTCAATTTGGTCCATGAACTTTCATATAATATTCAATTTCATCCCTGAGCTTTTGATTTGCTCAATTTGGTCCATGAACTTTCATCTAATGTTCAATTTCATCCCTGAGCTTTTGATTTGCTCAATTTGGTCCATGAACTTTCATCTAATGTTCAATTTCAGCCCTAAACTTTTGATTTGCTCAATTTGATCCATGAACTATTAACAAATATTTCATCTAATCCTTCCGTTTGTTCAAACTATTAAGTGATGACATGAAGCATTAATTGATGACGTGGAACTAAGTTGGATTACTAGAATTATGAGTCAATATATATCTTTAAAAAGGAAAACAAATTAGGGGTCAGCTAAAGATGAGAGCACTGATCACAAAAACAGAGAGAATAAGTGGTTATGTATCTCTTTTTTGGATGGTGGCCACAATTTGACCTGTTTTAAAAGTAATTTCCATGTGGATATTCCACATGTCCTTTTTTATTTTATATTTAAGAGACTAAAAGCCATATAAGCCAATTTCGTTAACTTTAACTAACGAAATAACAAAATTTGTCAATTTTCAAATAGTCATGGATGGAATTGAACATTAGATGAAAGTTTATGGACTAAATTGAACAAATTAAAAGCTCAGAGATGAAATTGAACATTAGATTAAAGTTCATGGATCAAATTGAGTAAATCGAAAACTCAGGGATGAAATTGAATATAGACTATTTGTGACATTTTTCCTTTAAAAAACAAAGCGTCCAAAAAATGCAAGGCTGTGCTGAGACTAACATCATTACTTATACCCATTTCGTGGTGGACGAGATGGTTCACGCCTCACCCCTCAACCGGCAGGGAAGATGTTCGAAACATTTCACCTCTATTGTGTGACTCACCTGCGGCCCGTGGGAGGTGGGTCCTTGCGAGTCGCCCCGGGTTTATATCGGCGGCTATTGGCTGTACGATGGTTTCCGGGTCACCAAAAGAAAACAATCATTACTTATGGACAAGACCACTTGAGAGTACGAAATTATGCAAAAACTTGCTGGCATTTTTGTCTCATTAGAGGCAGATTAATTATTTAAATAACAGGTAAAATCCAGCTCTTTTTTTTTTTAACAAAAAAAACAGTGCACTTGCCTCGCAGTCCACAACAGAAAATGACATACCTCTCAACACTCTCGACTTTTAACTATTCAATGTTTGCAGGACTTGCTTCCACTTCTGCACCATGTTTTGGGCTACCAGAAGTGATCCATTCCGCATGGAAGGTAAATGGTCGCAATAGGAATATCGCGCAAATCAAAAGTAATTTTGATTTTTCTTTTCGATACCTATAAAATGTCTAGTTTCCTATAATATGTGCATCTGGAGATTTTCTTTCGATATATAAAAGACAGAAAAGTTTAAGTTTCCTTCTTTGTTTTAATATTAGTTATTCGATTAGATAATTTATCATATTTTAATTAACTAAGCCAATAAGTCAATGTTATGCTACAGGATAGTTAAAAGTAATTTATCGGACTAACAAATAGTTTATGATATTTGGTCAAATGTGCAATTTGATCTCGAACTTTTAATTTATTTAATGTAGCTCATGCACTTTAACTAAATATGTAATGTGATCTTGAACTTTAAATTTATCCAATAAAATTTATGAATTTTTGATAAATAATTAATACAATTTCTGAATTATATGAAAATATTTAATATAATATTTTCATTCATAATTCAGGATATATATATATAAAAGTGGCTGGCCCTTTCGCTTTAGAGGAACCAAACGACGAGGCATGTTGAGCGGACAAAGAAACAGCGCGCGTGCTTGGCAGTGAATTCGCTGAACCTGGCTGTACAATTCAAGCTGCTGCACTGTCTCTACATGCTCACATGCCCCATCTGTCATTCAAAATCTCTCTCTCCCTCTCTCTCTCTCTCTCTCCACGTGCTCTTCCCATGGGCCGCTTGATTGGAATATCCTTCCCCTTCTTTTCCTGATTTTTTGTTTTTGAAAGGATGAGAACGTCTGACTGGCCTCTAGAAAATTTCCAAACTTGTTAAAAAGTCCTAGACACCTTCGCGTTGTCTCTTTGCAATTAAATTTGGTTTGAAAGCGAGCCGGCCAAGTATTTTAGGTTTGGAAATCACTTGCCTCGTTCATATCCGAAACCTCAGCTCATTTCTTAGCGATGCCACACAACACCAGCCTTTTTTCTCTTTAGATGAGAGAGAGATCTGGAAGTAACAAGCTTCCTAGCCATGGCAAACTCAGAGGCTGGAATGAGTAGTGATGTTGCACGAGCATTAGAAGGTGAATATCAAGTGTTCCTGAGTTTTAGAGGACCCGACACTCGCCATGGATTTACAGACTTCCTCTATGATGGCTTGAAAGAAGTTGGATTTCGCGTATTTAGGGATGATGAGGAACTCCGTGTCGGCGATGTGATTGGAGAGAGCCTTCTACGTGCTATCGATGGCTCCATAATCTACATACCAATCCTCTCCAAGACTTATGCTGTCAGTAAATGGTGCCTTCGTGAGCTTGCACGCATAGTAGACAACGTGTCTGAGTCAGAGGGTGAAAAAAGTATCATTCCTATATTTTTTCATGTGAAACCTGATGACGTTAAATTTAAGAATCCACTGTATACCGACGCTTTACTAGAACACTCAAAGGAGTCTCCTGATGAAATCGAGGCGTGGAGAGCGGCTCTTGAAAGGGTAGCTAAAATCAAGGGATTGAACGTGACAGAGGACCAAAGGTATTACTTTTTGCAAATCCCTACTTATTCCTTTTTAGTTTGCCCAAGACAACGTGACCAGTTGCTGCTCTCATTCTCTTCTTTTAACATCTTCACTAAAAATTTCCCGTATGATGTGGACAACTTCAATTCGATCTGCATCCTCACGTATCAAAATAACTAGTTTGTATCTACAGAAAATAAAAATTAACCTAAAATATACATGTGGCATCCCAAGAAACACCAATTACACAAGGAAACTATGATCGGGTGAAGAAATTTCACATCTGAATATTCAAAAGAAGCGAGAGCATCTTAAGAGCATGTAAAGAATGATGGGCTATCATCCCGGGGCCTCGAGTTTTGCAGAGCTCACTGGAGGTCCAAATCGAGGTTTGGGCCAAGCTGGAGGCGACCACCATTGCTCGGCGATGGCGCGGAGGCCTCCGAGTGGCGTGGCCGTGCGCACAGAGGGTTTTTTTTTTTTTTGGGGGGGAGAAGGGGGAAAGAGAGAGAGAGAGAGAGAGAAATGGCACTAACAGTGTAGGGGGTGTGAAAACTTATTATTACCCATTGGGTTAATAAGTTATAGTGATGAATGCAATTTGAAAAACAAGAGTAAAAATGGGGAATTTGATTCGTGGACATGCAATTTGATGTGTGGAAAATGACTTTTTGCAATTTGTCCTTATTATTTTCCTTTTCACCTTTCTTCAGGGTTGTCTCAGGCAAATTAAAATGCCTGGATATAGTAATCAGTAATCATCCGTTTAATTTAATCAAAAGTAATAAAGGTGGAAATGAATAGTGGGCCAAATGGCCCGAAAATGAGCCTGCATGGCATTTGTATTTTTGTTTTGGGGTTATCGCATGGCATTTACTTTGACATCTTAATTTGCTTATCATCATTCATCATAACAACGCATAATTTGGCAATTGATAAATTTAAATGTAACATGCGGTAAATTAACACTTAGTATGCATTATTATGGCATGTGGACGGCCATTAACTTCTCAAATGTGAATGAGCTGTTTTTGCACAATTTTTTTAGAGTGGGCCGTCTCTTGTGCTTTTGGGTTATTTAGTCAATATGACCAACATGCCGCTTGAGAGTTTTGGAGCTTTAACTAAAAGACTGAGTTACTGGAAAGCAAACTGCGAGAGTCTCGGCATTTTGTTTTAACATCAATAAGGAAGTCCACTTTGGATAGGTAAATTACCAAACTATGACCTATGCTACTAACTCCAGGTAAAGCCAAGGCCCAGGTAGGTAGTCCAAGCATAGAATTGTATCCACTTGATGGTGTAGAGAATCAAACGAGCGTTGTGTGCCTAATCCACACACATTTCTTCATTCCTTAATTATCAAGTTAACCCCATGGGAGTCAGGTCTCTCAGTCTTAAAATTTGAACAAATATTAATGTGACACGGCTCTTTAAATGCCATCACACTTGACATTATTATATCCATAGAAGACTTACATGCATAGGTTGAGGTAAGACACATGTTTTGGGCTTTTTTCCTTTCTGTTTTTGGGGAATACATTTTCCTTCACATATCGTGGTGTTCAATGGATGTATTTGTCTACACTATCTCGATTCATGACTTTCCTATTACGAGTGCTGAATTTTTTTTAAGGGTTAGCTATAAATGCCGAAATTTTGCTTATGCACGATATAGTAGCCACTTCGTAACTTTCGCCATCGTGTAAGCCAATACTATAGTCTTCAGAAATTTCTCTACTCGTAAATGTACATAATATCTAGTGAATTATATCGAATTAGCCTATGATAATTATTCAGTGTATCATATATCGCTCATGATGACTTCAATATAGTTAAAATTTTGACAATTCCACTACAATGCGTGGGTATGAAATTATTTTAGTCAACTAATGAAAGCGCTTTTATGCGTGCCAGTCAAGTAGAGATTGTCAAATCGGTTGTTGAAGACGTATTGGAGAAGCTGGAGATAAAGCAAAAAGAAGTGCCTCGACATTTAGTTAGACTTGATGATAAGGTGAAACGGTTGAGAGAATTATCAGCTATTGACCAATGTGATGTGCGGCTCATTGCAATTTACGGAATGGGTGGTGTCGGTAAAACAACTATGGCCAAGGTTGTTTTTAATCAACTATCTTCCCACTTTGGAAGGCGTTGTAGCTTCCTTGAGGATGTTCGAGTAAACTCATCAACCGAGGAGGGCAAAGTCCGGCTGCAAAAGAAACTACTATCTGACATTGTTGGTTCAAGATGTGCAAAACAAGTCGAGGATAGCGAAAAAGGGATGAAGTGGATTAGAGAAGTACTCCACGTTAAGGAGGTCCTTGTGGTTTTGGATGATGTTGCTGAAGAACAGCATATTGAGCATCTAATAGGAAATTATTCATTATGTTTAGGATCTCGCATAATCATTACAACAAGAGACAAAACAATTCCATCAGATGAGGGATTTAATGGTAAAATTGAACGGTATGAGATGTTGGACATGGATGCTTCTCCTGCACTTCAGCTTTTTTGTCGACATGCCTTTGGTACAGACTCTCCCTCGAATGATTATTGTTGGCTTTCAAATAAAATTGTCTCAAGTATGGGAGGGCTTCCTTTGGCAATTGAAGTGATAGGTTCATCACTTAAAAAGAGAAACAAAGCAGTTTGGAAAGAGACGTTGGACAATCTAAAGAACGTACCTAAAGAAGAAATTATTTATAAATTGAAAATTAGCTATGATGGCTTAGACAATAATCAGAAACATATTTTTCTAGATATATCATGCTTCTTTTTCAATGAGAAGAAGACCAATCCAATTTACATGTGGGACCATTGTCAACTAAATCCCCGGAGAGGAATTGAAGTCCTTACCGAGAGGTGCTTGATAAAGATTTTAGATAATGACAAGTTTTGGATGCATGATCAACTCATAGCACTAGGAAGGAAAATTGTCCGTGACAACAGCCTAGGTGAACTTGGAAAGCAGAGTAGGTTGTGGATTACAGAAGAGGCCTTGGATATTATAAGAACCGAAGAGGTAAGCAATAAAAGTTCCATTTTCATTTTTCAAACAGAAGTTGAATCCTGAAACTAAGGGTTCCTTTGTTTTCTTTTGTTTGGGATTTTTATCATTTCTTTCTTGCCCATTCGAGTTGTGAGATGTGGTGGTTGGAAGTTGCTGAAGTTACTCACATTATTGCAAAATTTCACTTGCAGAGAAAGGACAAGGTTATAGCACTTGACATAGATGGACTTGATTACTCCATAGAGATTACAAATCAGGAATTTGAAAGATTACAAAACCTAAGATTTCTCAAGTTATGCAATGGAACCTATGTTGGGGACTTTGCAAAGTGTCGTTCAAAGTTGACATGGATTTATTGGCATTGTCCTCATCGGGATTTTAGGGCGGACAATATGTATTTGAACCATCTTGTTGTTTTTGAACTTGGCTCGAGTGGCTTCACAGATGATTCAAAAGTATGGGACTTGATCAAGGTATTACATGATTTAATTCTAATTTAATAGTCCCAGTGTGTACTATGCAATGGATCTTTCACTTAACATGCCATTGATTTTTACAGAGGGCACATAATTTGAGAGTTATATCCCTTATTGAGTGTGATGGCTTAACAACAATCCCGGACTTCTCTAAATGCTTGCATTTACAAAGGTTGACTCTTGCACACTGCAATAGGCTAAAGAGGATTCAAAGCTTCATTGGACATCTACAGTCATTGATTGAATTAGATATTGAAGGGTGCATTGGTCTTACAGAATTGCCTGAAGAACTAGGGGCACTAGCCAAGCTGCAACGCTTCTCATTGCAAGGATGTTCTGGGTTGTGTGAACTTCCAAGCTCACTTGAAAATTTAACCTCATTGATAGAGTTAGACTTATCAAGTACGGGCATTGCCAAATCAAACAAATTCACAAGATGCAACTTAAGGTGGATTGAGAGGTTATCTAGATTGAAAAAGTTAGATTTAAATCTGTCAAACATCTGGGCACTTCCAGAGTTGGCTTCTCTTTCTCATCTGGAAGAGCTTACTGTGTCTGAGCTTATTGTGTCTGAGCAATGGGCAGAATTCAAGAAGCTTCCACCCTCTCTGAAACAGTTGCGTATAATAATGGGGACGTCATCGATAGAGTTGATTCTTCCATCAAACTCGGTGCGTCATCTTCTTCATTAATATACAATAGATTACGTGAGTGCATAGGCTTGGAAATTGATATGTTCTAATTTCTGTTTGATGCTATAATTCGGCAAAACTACAAAAGAGTAAAAAGTCAAATATTATTCTGAATTTGGAAGAAGATAATTTTTTTAATCCAACGACAAAAATATATCAGAGATGATATTTAAAAAATGTAAATACTTTAGTGTTCCTTCATCGTGTTCTTTTTAATTTGAAATGTTTTTTTCTATAAATTAAATAAATAAACAAATGAGTGTTGGATATTATGTAATATGGTATGTATTTATTTAGAAGCCTTGATGTTTAGCAATAATTGCTCTCTTGAACTTTGGTACTGATGCGCAATAGCTTGCAAATTTTGAGAAGTTTTAGATTACCTTCTCACGTTTGCCCCACCCAAAGAAACTTTAATTTATGTTGCCTCCATTATTTTTTTCAGCCATCGTAGCCTTTAAGTTTTACCTAAATGGACGAACTGATTTTTCTTTTATAATCCATGTATCGTTCTCTGTTTTGCTAAATTCATAACCCATGTAATGGTCGTTATTTTGTTCAAGAAGAGTGGTCCATTTCTAATGGCCATACAAACGGAAAAAGTAATGGCAGACCCAGCCGAATTTGTTGAGTAATCTGCAACTTTTCAAAGTTTGCATGCTATTGTGCAGTAGTGCCAATTTTACGAGGGTAAAATGGTGTTTATGAAGTATGGTGCTATTGTGCAAGGGAGCTAAAGTTCAAGGCGACTTTGAGCAATTATCCCTAATGTATGATATAAGGCTGACCATAGGAGTTAATAGTACGGACATTGATTAGATAATTAAGTACTAGTTTAATCTGGAACTGCCATAAAATATCTTTACTACTTTCAGAAATAGATGACGTAATGTCTTTTGTTAAGCATTCCAAAGCCTCTAAAGAGCTAGACATAATTTTTTTTTTTTTTTGGTCCAACCTAGACATGGTTACTTAAATACTATTTAAAAAAGAGGATTTTAAATAAACAGTAAAAAATGTATGCGGTATCCGGGCTCTTGTATTTTGTTAGTATCTAAATAAATCAATACCTGCAACTAAAATGAGTGGAATATGAATATGTAATCATGTGCTAGTCATGGAAGGAATCCAATTTGAAAGGAAGTCTTATATATTAGAGAAAGTTTTGATTCCTTTCTTGGCCAAATATCCTTTCTTTAGCCACTTATTTCTACTTCCTTTTCTCTTGTTGGATATTTGCGGATCCTAGAGCAATCTATCCTAGAGGTGTGCAACCAGACCGGGTATATCCGATTCCCAGACCAGCCCACCTGGAAAACAGGGTCGGGAATAGGTTCCCATTAAAACTGGTCCGGGAACTAGTCCCCAAAATTCGGAACCGGTTTAAACCGGTCCGAGAACGGGTTTCGAGTGATTACCCACCTGGAAACCGGTTCCCAGACCGGTTTTCGAACCGGTTCTCGGACCAGTTTTGTAAGTAGAGGTCAAAAACTCTTTTTTTTCTCCCGATTTCTATTCTTACTCTTACAATCACACGGTGTTTTTCTTCTTGGCTCTCTCAAACACGCACATCACTCTTCCTTTATCATTTCCTCTTCCTCACTTGCTTCCCTCCCTCACCAGCTCCCTCTCGCACTATCTTATGGATGGACGATGTTCATCGACGCCAAATTCTTGTGTATCACATGAATTGGTTCGCCTAATTTCTCTTTTATAGAATGAGTTATGCTTATATAAATGAGTAGTTTCATGTAGTAGTTGTGGGAATAAGACTAATATTAGACCCATGTTTGTTGCTAATTATTTTCCTTATAATTTTATTTATTAAATTAGCCATGTAGATCCTTAATTTTATGTTTAGTCAAAAAATTTATATATTTATTTATTACAAATGCTTATTATTTCAATACAAATTAGGAGGATTACGTTATTTGATCACGTATTAATATAAAATTCAAAGTCGTATAGGATATCAAGAGATTGCAAAACATGTTCCAGGTGAAACAGAGTTGACCCAGGAACCGGATTGGAAAAACAGAGTGGGTCGGGTACAGGATCCAATACAAATAGAGTCGGGTATAGGGTCCAGGTCTAAACCCTACCACCCTGGACTCGATCACCCCTAATCTATCCTCCTCCTTTTGAGGTTGCCATCTTCTGTTGTACTTTAAGTTGCGTACTTTCTTTTTTTTCCTATTTTAGTTAATTTTCCCTACTTGACTTTATGGTGTTGGATGGTGTTCTTCAATATTGCCAATGAACTCATATAAATCATTCTTTAAATATTAATTCATAAAACTTGCTTCATATATAAGACATCATATGAGATATTGCAAATAATAGATTTCAAAAACAAATCCTGAAAACGATTGCGCTCAGTCGTACGAGACGACTATGAGTTGCAAAACCTTGACTAGGGCGAAATTGACCCTAGTTGACTAGATTTCCTAGACGACTCTAACCCGCAACATCCCCAAGATTCTCCCCACACGCACTTGTTTGCTCCTTCCTCTGCTCGACTTATTTACTTCTCTCTATCTCTCCACATGATATCTCTAATCATTAGGGGTGATCGGTTCTCGGTTCGGTCAACTGAGAACCAGACCGAAAGAGCCTGTTCCCAAAATTGGGAACCATGGACCAGATCGACCAGGGTCCAAGGAAATCAGCATTTTTTTTTTTTCACTAAATAATGACCTTATTCCAGACTGATCAATCCAATTTAGTTCTCAAGCAATCCAATAAAACTAATCATACATGTTTCCATATGCAAAATATTAAAATTTTACTTGTGTGAATATTAATCACACTTCATTTGTTTTACTCTTATTCTTAAGCATAAAAGCCATGAACAATTTGGCTAAAAGTTGTGCTTGGCTTATGTTTTATAGATAATATCTCTTCTATACTTTGAATGTTTAGTCAATATGGGACTCTTGGAGGCTTGAAGTTCTTGTCTTTTATTAGTGAGGGGAGCAAGAGAGAGAGAGTGTGAGCATGAGGAACTCTTGGAGCCTTGTTTCACATCGAGTAGAAGATGAAATTAACAAGTAAGTTTTATCTATAAATAAATAATAACAATAAGAGTTTTGATGGTTTTTTGGCCACACAAGAGGTTGTTACCTCAATTGCAATTCCAATTACAATAAGTTTTATATATAATAGCCATATATTATATATAATGTTTGTATATATTATTATATATAAAAAAATTGGTCCGGTCTAGTCAGTCCGGTTCTTACCTGAGAACCGGACCGCTGACCGTGTCCGGCCGGTTCTCGTTTCGAGCGGTTCCCATTGCACACTTCTACTAATTATACAAGAACAGAAGAGAAACGGGCGGTTCCCATTGCACACTTCTACTAATTATACGAGAACAGAAGAGAAAAAGCCTGTAGGATTCTTGGACCTTTCTCTTTGAGAATTCCATTTGTCAAATTCCACACACCTACGAAAACAGGCTGGTAAACTCTCACCCTCAACGTTCCCGTAAATATACGGAAACGAATATCTAACTTTTATTCCCTTTAACCTTTCTTTAGAGATCCGGGACTTCTACTTATGGTGGTTGAAGAGAAAGGGGTCCTTGTTGGGCTAAAAGGGGTTTATTTTGACGTCGCTCTGGTTCTTGTTTTGGTGACAGAAAACGGTGTTCAAGCTGGATTTGTGCGACAACAAGGACAAGATAAAGGCCATGAAGATAGCCTCTGGATTTTCATGTATCAATCAAATAAACCCTTCTTCTCATCTCTGTCTCCCTACTTCTATAAAAAGAACAAATCCCAGATCTAAATTTCTGCAGTTAAGAAATCCGAGTCAAAACAGAGTGTGATTTGGCTGCATATGTGCAGGGGTCGATTCGATCGACACAAACCTGAAGGACCGTCGTAGGCTGGTGGTGGCAGGAGGTATTGATGCTCTGGAGATGATGAGGAAACTCTTGATGTATAAGACGAAAATATTACGTGTGTTTAATATACTATAGGTGATACATTAAATCATACAATGATCAACATGTGGCAAATTTGGGCACACCTATCAGTTGAACCAGCAAAATTTCTGCCTCCACCCTTTCCGTTAAGGTTCCGTCTCTCTCCCCTTTACTCTCTCTCTCCTCCCCTCCGTTTGTGCCCATCTCTCTCTCTCTCTCTCTCTTCTCTCTCTACTTCTATTTTCCTTCCTCTTGTGTCTGCCATGGCTGGAGCCGACCTGCTCACGAGCACGCCGACGCTCGTCCATGGCCGTCGCCGTCGGCACGGGTGGCGCAGAACGCAGAGACTCACTCGAGAAGATGAAACCCATCTCCCAAAAGGTCTCAAGGACGACAACCAAACGGATGGATGGACGAGGAGAGATGAAAAGAAAAATAAAAACCCGAACTTTTTAGAAGAATCTCAGCAGGCGAGGTCGGATGCGGAGCTGGGAGGAGGAAATGGGCTGGTGGGTTTTGTAAACGGAGGCGTAGGCGTATCGGGTCGGCTTCGATTTCCTTATTGAATATGATTTCATCACCTGGGTCGTCCTTGTCCGTCTTGCTCTGTTGCGCCTGTTCGTTCGTTCGTTGGGGTATGCTACTGATCTCTGGGTACCGTTTTCTCTCATCCACCATGGACGACGCTCGCGGCCAGGCATGGACGACACTCATCCATGGCTACTTTGGCCATGAAGCTCGACCTCAAACCCGGAGCTTTGGGTAGCGCTCGGGTTTCGCGTCCGGCGGCGTGCCAGCCCTCCTCGACCTGAAGCGGCCATGAGCCGACTCGAGCTCAAGCCATGGCATACGCAAGGGGAAAGAAAAGAAAAGTGAGAAGAGGCAGAAACGGAGGGGAGGAGAGAGTACAGGTGAGAGAGACGGAGCGTTAACGGAGAGAGTGGGGGCAGAAATTTTGCTGGTTCAACTGACGGGTGGCCCGGATTTGCTACGTGTCGATCAGTGTATGAACACACCTACTATTTTCTTCAAAAGTAGTCGATGTTGGGTGACACTCGTTTTGCTATTCTCGTTTTGCTATTCCTCAAATTAGCAAAATACCTTCACTATTTATATGGATATTTATTACAAGTATACACGCTTGTTGTAGGCTTGCTTCACCGACATACTCCTGTGACAGTGGAAGATGCATAGGCCACGCGTTCTCTATACAATCCGAACTCTTTGACTATTATCCAAGTCATTTGATCAATAAACGAGATATTTGTAAAGATTATTCTACAGAAATATCTAGAAGAGAGAGAGAGAGAGAGAGAGGTGGGGCTTTCTTCAGTCGAAAGACTCAAAGGCCGAAATGCCCAACTCTACCCGTTTGCATACGGGTATTAACAAGTTCCTGGCTAATCCCAATTTTCTTTTTCAAGCCAATCCCAATCTCAAGTTTGATATTTGAGTTTTTCGAAAACCTCAACTTTTTCACAAACTGGTATATACAAAAAGTTAAAAGATCTTGGGTCCGTCAGTTCGCGATCATTAGTTATCAAATTCTGTTCGTGTAGATGGCTCTATAATATTTAGATGTCGAGTGGGTCTTGATGTCCTTGAAGGTATGTTGTGACAACCTCCTCTCTTGTCCCACATCGCCTAGGGAGGGAGGTCTTGGTTAACTTATAAGGCTTAGGTCAAATCTCGCGTAACGCGTTTTAAAGCCGTGAGGGAAAAGGCACGTACTTTGGGATGGCGGTTCGTCCGTCTTAGGGTGGATGACCCAAAGTGGACAATGCGTGTGGGGACCACGGCTCGAATGCTTTGCGAGGACGCTTTCTTATTACACAGTGGAGCCCAGGATGTCTTTTATTAACGTGACCTGAAAAAGCACTTGCGCGCATCTCATTATGCTTCACATCCCAAATCCGTCAAGTAGAGACGATTAAACATTAGAAAAAGTCATATTAGGATGTTAATGGCCTCAAAAGTAGTTTGCCAAGCCGATCTAACTTGCACGTTCCCCATCATATCAACTTTGGTTACTTGGGAAAACTTTCCGCAAGAATACAAATCATTTATGACGCATAGAATCATGTGGATCCGCATACTTCCATAAGCTTTTGTGAGTACGACCATGCAAATGCGAGTGGCGGTAGGCCGAAGAGATCGAGGAGGAGTGCGTGGACGAGTGTTGTGGCTTCGAATTTGGCGTTGGAGTGTTTTGTGGAGAGCAATGGTGGTTTTGGGGTATGCAGGAGAGCTTTCATGGTGGCTTGCTGCTTCGAGAATAAATTATTTTTTAGCGACACGACAATATCACGTAAATCGATGCCTTACCCCCCAAAATGAGTAGACAGACAGAACCTTCTCTCTTACTCTTTTTCTAACGTTATTTCTCTTTCTGCTTAGATTCTTCTCCCCCATAATTAATAGAGATATTCCTTTTTATAACTAACTATTATAATTTTAACTAAATTACACTCCCTCCCGCTTTTCCGTTTTTATAATTTTTGAAGTAGTCCAGTCAGCTAATCTCAACATTTAGAAAATGTTCTATTGGACGGCGTGAATGGTATTAACTATTAAGTAAATATTCAAAATGTAAAAATTATAGTATAAATATCCTTATTTTGGCCTCCGATCTTATAGTCATATGCTTTCGTAGACATTTCTCACTTAACCATAGGTTAGGACTAAGCATGCTAGGTCTGTAGCTTATAAGTTACAACCTTGAATTTGCTATTTATAAATTGAGAAAATTACTAAAAAAAGTCATAAACATTTTGCAATTGTGTCAATTCAATTCTAAACTTTTTTTTTTTATCAATTAAGTTTCAAACCTCTTATAATTGTGTCGAGTTCAGTTCTTGACACCGGCAATAATTTTGAAATAATATATTTATTTTTTAATTATTTTTTTAATTTGTTAATCTTTTTTTTTTACCTTTTCGTCTCTCTCTTTTTTCTTCTTTTTTTTTTTCCCTCCCTTCTCCTCTTTCCTTTGGCTCCGGTGGACCGAGTAAGCTCGCCTTGTTGTCGTTGGGCGAGGGCAAGCTCGCCTCACCGTCGTTGGGCCGCACGAGCTCGCCTCACCGTCACGAGCTCGACGGCGAGGCGAGCTCACTTGATCGCTGGGCCAAGGCGAGCTCACCTCACCGGTGCTAGGCCAAGGCGAGCTTGCCCAATCAGTGGCAAGGCAAGCCCTCACAAAATCCGACGAGGGGCCTTGCCGTCACTAGTTGCCGTCTCTAGGTCTAGCTCACCTCACCAAACCCGGCGACAACGAGGGGGGCCTTTAAAATGGTTAGGCGAGCTCGCCCTTGCCCAACGACAACAAGGCAAGCCCTCACCAGATCCGACAAGGGTGCCTCGCTATCGCTAGGTCTAGTGGGGGCTCACCCAACGACCACAAGATGAGCTTGCTTGGCCGCCTCGGTCCGGCGACCAGCCAGCCCTCCCGTGAGAGGTGTAAAAAAATTAATAAAATAATTCAAAAAATAATATATTATTAAAAAATTATCGCCGATCTTTGATTAACAGTTGCTAATTTTGATTTGGAATGACTGAACTATCAAAATAGTAAAAAGTTTAAGATTCAATTAGCCAAAAATAATAAATTTAGGACTGAATTGATACAATTACAAAATATTTATGATTTTTTTTTGATAATTTTCTCTTTATAAATTTCCATCCTTTATTGAAATCATCGAGGCCAATAGGACCGACCAACAACGATGTTTTATAGTCGGTACTCGATAGTAGTTCATTCCACTGATTTCATTTTTTTCTCTATCCTACAGATGAAGTCAGACACTGATATGTTAAGCTCGTACGCTGATTTTTTATTTTTATTTTTTTTAGGGTCTAAAGTTACGCTGATAGGGTTGCCGAGCTTTGTATTGTTGTCCTAATTATTCAGCAGAGGAAGCTTGCTTAATTATCTTCCATGCATGACCCAATTCCACTGCTGCCATTTTCGCACGATGCCTTTAACATTACACCGACCGCAGTACAATGAGAAGAATATCACTAGCTAACACATGCCACCAGACTTCTCTGGGGCAATTCATATATCAAGATTTGTTCTTTTTTATTGGTGGTCACGCGAATGCTAGGATTTACAAAAAAAAAGAAAATATATATATATATGTGTGTGTGTGTGTGTGTGTGTGTGTGTGAAGGCCAATTTAGTTTTAAATATTTCAATCTAGCCAATTTAGTGTCAAATTTTATTATGATTTATCAATATAATCATTCCGATCAATTTTGGCCGAAATTACGACGTTAACGCAATCATCCCATATGACATGACCAACAATGTAAAATTTTTAGTAATTTTTTGGATTTGGCCCCACAATTGATATAATGCAAGCATGTATTGGCCAATTAGACGCATCTTATAGGTTGGCATGAATTGATAATTTTACATTCAATTAAGGGAGGATTTGGTTCAATTTTAAAAATGGGGCTTTGGGTGTACATGTAACGCAAATACTAAAAACCAAAACCCTTTTGAAAAATAGAAATTGTATTTGATGAAACTCTTTGTAAAACAACTTTAGATTTAAGTAATGTTCAGCAAAAAAAAAAAAACTTTTACAAGGCGTTTTGGTTCAATTTTTTATATTTTTAATTAAAAAATCAAACCTTTCGCCAGAGCCGGCAAAGGGCTTAGGCCGCCGTGAGCTAGATTTGCCGCCAGAAGCCATCAACTCGAGAAGCCACGGGAGAATCTCCTCTCTCTCCTCCCTGCAATTAAAAAAAAAAACCAATTTATTGACTTCGAGGCCGTATCTCAGCCCTCCGATGACATGGCAATCGGCGGCTGAGAAAATCGTCGTGGCTCCATGATCGTGTTTTAGCTGGTTGAGGTTTTGTCCAATGATGAAACTCATCAAATCCACACCGATAGTTCGGCAGACTCCACAGTTAGTTAGATTGGGCTCCCGTCGTCGCCTCGTAAAATTCAATAATGAACATAAATAAAAGAATACGTCACACTTGTTGTAAAATGGTTTCCTTTCATCAAAAACGAAAATCCTTTTTTTTCCAATTTTATGAAAGTATTTTTCTTTAATCGGAAATTAAAGTGTTTTTTTCTTTTACCACCCCTAGTGACGGTCACCTAGGTCGCATGGCTCTTTGTCGCGACCTACCCCTCGTTAGGGAGGAAATTAGGTTTAAGGGTATTGTATAAAGGATTGGCCTACGGCTTATAATTAGACGCGGGCTCTTCTAAGCTCATATCTCGTTTGACATTAGGATGTTTATGAAAAATCTTCTAAGTCAACACTAATCTATCGAGGTTGGCTATAAATCAAGTGAGGCACAAAGTATACCTCACTTCTTACGTAACCAGAAAGTCTAGAATTGAGAACTTGATTATATTAATTAAACAATTAGTGTCATTTCGGTACATAATATTATTCATTTCAAAAATATTTTATGTCAAGCAATTTGGATTAATTTTAGATCTGTCCAATAACATGTGAGGTAACCATGCGAATGCACAATCATTAACATAACAATCAGCAACCAAAGTGACATCGAATAAATTACATGAAAAAGTAAGCATTGAGCACTAATAAATAAATAAATGCCAGTCCTAACTAAGCAAGGGGAGGCCATAATCATCATATTGAAAGCGTGCAATCAAGAGCATTCGTTTCCAAAAGCAAAACCAAATCCTAAGTAAAGTCCTAAGGGTTTGTTAAATTTTGAGCATAGTTTTTATCAAAAGACTTTTCAATTTTTTTTTATGAGAATACTACTCAAAAACTAGTTTATAGCTCTTTCATAACTTTTGGAAAAAACTAAATTTTTGGACTTTCTAAAAAAAATTAGATTTTTACTTTTATTTTTTAATCCGAAAATAGGGACCCGGGCCGGACCCTAGGGCTGGATCCAATCATGGGCTGCAGCAAGCCTACGGATCGGGCCAAGGACAAAAATGAGCCATTGTGAAAGGCCCCAACCTTAATTAGAAACGAAGCCAACTTGCTAACAAGTAAGCCCGATCCTAATCTAACTATACTAAAGCCAGCCCGCACTAACTAGACCAAAAAAGTCCAAGTTCATCAGCCTAAATAAGCCCGATGCCTCCTCTTCTTTTCTCTACGCCACCTTCCTGCTCTTGCTCGGTACAAACTGAGAAAAGAGAAACACCCCGCACACCCATGGCCGAGGCTCACCACACCAAACCGTGGAGTAGCTTTTCTCGTTGTTGACCGGTACGACCATCACCGGACCGCCATAGCAAGCGACTCCCGACCACCGGACAGCCATCCGTCTCCGCCACCATTCGCTCGAGGCTCACGCTCGCAGCCAAACCACAAAGACAAAGTACATTCACAGGAATATGTCAAAAGCACAGGACAAACGACAACCATAATTCTGGGAGATTCGGACTTGGTGGGAATGAAATCTGACTAACAGATGTATTCAAGAATTAATAGAAACTTCAGACCGGACACAACGCATCTATAGATCCTCAGAACGAATCGGAATCCGAGACTTCAATGAACGGTTTTAGTATGGGCATTCCCTCGAACATATGGTGAGCGCGGAAGATATTGTACATATTTAGAACTCGAAATCGGGTCTAGATCCAAAAAATCACCACGAAATGCTCGACATCAAGCACCAACTCAGTCAAACCAAAGCGCTCAAGAGCTAGAGACACCAAGTTCAGTTCTTCCTTAAAACAGAACATGGCGATGCCAAAAGGAGTTCATAGGAATGAGTTTTGACCGCGGAAATCCCTACCCGGCTCGGAGAAGGCGGTCATAGGGCGAGCTCAAGACCAGTCGAGCTATGGCCGACCGCTCCGCGATGTATCCGAGCCGAGTCCTCGGGGAAAAACTGGATCGAACCCCAAAGAAAACTCACCTGGAATTCGGTCGCCGCGGGAGAGGAGCCCGCGGGCTCGAGTGTGTCGGCTAGAGGTGCTCGGCTTGCGACGGGGATGGTCGGGTAACACTCAGTCGGGAACGAAGCTCGGCTCCTCGTCTCGCTTTCTCTCCGTCCCTTCCTCTGCTCACTCTCTAGTTCGTTCTCTCTCGGCCAAAACCCAAAAGCCCAGCACTCTAAAGATGCCCTCTCTCACCCTTTTATTCGAACCGAGCCCTCCTCCGCGAACCGACGTGCTATCCCACTTTTAAGCGGCGACCCAGCTGCTGCCAGCCTGCCCCGAGCGAACGTACCGCGCGCGACGTTCTCCGCGGCGCCGTCCTCTCTGTGCTTCGCCCTGTACGCCGTCCTTCTTGTCTTTTGTCGTCGAGGCTCCCGTCCAAAACCAGAGAACAAGAGGAGGAAGAAGAGAAATGGTGCGTGGGCCAGGCTGGGAGGAAATAGGGACGGCCCGGCCTTGAAGCTGGGTGAGGAAAGAAGGAAAAGAAGTAGGGGCCGGACCGGCCCAGCCTTACTTCGTTTCTTTCGTCTTTTTTTGAAAATTTTTAATAAATGTTAATTTTTTCAAAAATTTTAATAATTAATACTAGTAATGCAAATATTCCTAATGCTTATATATGATTCATTTTAATGAATTTTTTTTTACTTAGGGGTTACAAATTAATTCTTGATTTTTGTGTGATTAAATCCTAAATAAGTAGGCAAAATTTAGATGTCAACATTTTTGTCACTCAGATTTGCCCTTATTGGCCCTCATTGACCGCCCTTGAGCGAAGAGATGTACAGTAACAATGAGGGGCAAAGCCGGAATACTAAAATTTTTGTGATTGTAGTTTTGAAAGAAAAAAATAGATTAATTCGAGTCTTGGCATTCAACAAATGCTACTTTTGAAGATTGGTCCCTACTTGCTTTAGGCTTTCAATATTCCCAAGGCTAGCATATGGTTGAAAGCTACCTAAAAATACTTGCTAAACACTTCAACATGGCCTTGGAAGGCTGAAATCCACTATAAAAGTTGAACCAAATGCATCTTAAAAAATTCGTTATCTAAGTTCAATTCAATAGGGAATTTAGCGATGCAAAGTCGAGAAGCAATGAGATGTGCTATTTTTTCTACTTCCTCCCTAGGATTCTCTCATTTCCATCTCATTTTCACATGGCTTTCTTCTTGAACCTCTATGGACGGGAGGGTTTGAACTAGATCTCTCTCCCCTCTATTTTCCTTTCTCTTTGCTTGATTTGGTTATCTATTTTCTTTTTCGTACATTCCTCCCATTTTGAGGAGCTTTTCTCTTATGATTTAGTCCAGATTTGGAAGTTTCTCTCTCCCTTTCAGGAGGTTTCATCCCAATCTAGTCTAAATTTGGGGTTTTTTGCGCATATATTTTTAGGCTTCACTTCCCTCAGGTTCTACTAGTAGTCCAACTCCAAAAGAGATTGGAGAAGTTTTATGAAATTTTTGCTATCATAAATGTTAGATTTGTGCTCGTTCAATCTTCTTACTCTGAACGGCGATGGTGTTTGGGACGTCAAATCTAAGCGCGCATAGTTGAAGGGTAACACCATAACAACACATGAAGATCTCGGTGTGTACTCATTATTAAAGACGGATTCAGTAATTGTTCGTCAATTTTGGTTTGAAAAAGTCATACTTTTGCTCTCTAAATGTGTAACCTCTAACCTTATTCAAATGATTCATATTGTTATCTAAAGCTTCTTTTATTTTAAAATTGTTTAAAATTTGTCCTTTTCTCTTGTATATTCAGTGGAAATGAACAAACATATGTTGTTTTGTTTTTTTTTTAAAGGAAAATTACCAAAAAAAAAACCTTAAATCTATAGTACTTGTGTCAATTTAATTTTAAACTATTCAATTGTGCACATTTAGTTCTAAACATTTTGACGATTTACCCATGTAGTTCTTTTAGTTAATTTTGATCGAATAATATTGATGTGACAATCTAGTCAACTCTTTCTTAATCCAACGTTGATATACTCACCAGGAACCATCCTTTTGTAGACATTTGAAGAATCTTTAAATTTGTTCACTGAGTCATTAGCCCAAAAAAAGAATATGACATGATTGATTCATATATCGGCACAAATAAATGCTGATTTTGTTTGGTGTTCGTCATGCTAAGATAAAAGCTTATACATATTAGTCCACCGATGTGCTGTTACCGGCGAAAATATGTATACTTTTAAAAGTTGTGTATGTACTGATTTATACGCCGCTTACCTCTTGGTATGGACGTATAAGCTTCTACAATCCATAGAACATGTCTTTTAGCTTAATGTCGTGGTTGGTTATTGGTAACAATACCAGGTGTGTTTAAAAGTTATGTCTGTGCTGATTTATATGCGGTTCTTGGCTTGGTTTGTGGATCCATCATCGGTTGTTTGCTCATAAGCATGAGAATTGATTTTATTAGGTTTCGGAGTAGATTAATTGATGTTATTTCATCTACTTTCGTGCTTTTTCCGTGGCTAATAGAGAACAACTTTTTGTGGATGGTTGGGTCAAAGAATAGGCTTGGCGGCTCGACAGGCCCAATAGACATGTCCATTGTCACGGAGGATCGAGCTTTCGCATGAATTTCGAACTATCGAGGCCGGGTCCATTTAACGGACAATATCAATTCGGGTTGGCCCGCAGTAATTAAAGTTTCAGCTGCGACAACGACAATTTTGAACTTATGATGACTCATGTCAATCCGGTTCGATTTTAAGTATTCTAGTTAACTAATAGACTTCTAATTTCTTTTTCCTTTCCAACTAGCACCTGGATGACCTCTGTTAACATATGTTAAACACCCGAGGTTGTTTATTAATAGATACGTTTATAGAATGCTACATATAATTTTAAGGCGGGACCTCGGTTCATTTCCAGGAAATGCAACTCTGAACATGCGGGGTTTCACGTACCTTATCAAGCCGAAAAAGAAAGAAAGAAAGAAAGAAAGAAAGAAGAAGAAGAAGAAGAAGAAGAAGAAGAAGAAGAAGAGATAATTGAAAGTCTAAAAAGTTGCATGTTTAAATATGGCGCCACTTATGACAGTGCATGTGCAAAGATTTGCGGCCCGCATTGCTCCCGAGGAGGAAGAAGGCGAATCGAGAATCAAATATGTGTGACGCACGCGTATGGGCCGGCTAAAAAGTTGCCAATTTGCCAATTTAAAATAGACAATTATCACGTCCACCGTAAACAATTTTTTTTTTAAACATCTCAACCTTTAAATTGGTGATATATAAATAAATTAGATTACATAACTATCTCTAAATACACATATCACACATCCAATGAAAAATGTAATAAAAAAAATCCTTTACATTGACATTGAAGACGATATAAAGGGAGAGTACGACTAAAAACCCCAAACAATACACCTTATATTTTTTTGTTGATTTTGTGGACCATGTATTGTATATTTGGAAGCTAGCACGTTCTTTAGAAACGTTTCACATGATGGTCCATTATTTATTTGCGCATTTGCCTTTATGGTCTTCCAAGGAGTTTGAAAAATTTGAACTTGTTGAGACGTGTCGGGCACTTCATTCAAAGTAATCATCGATCTTAGTTAAACAGATCTGTATGGTTTGAACATAACAGCCTTCACCGGTTGCTCCTTTGCTAATAAAGAGCACTAGATTGAAAAAGACAATAAACTTTTGACCTTAAAGCGTGCCAACCATGTTCATGGGCATTGGTCGGCTAGTTCATACCGAAAACTTCAGTTCCGTTCTTAGTTAAAGGCACACCACATCCACCTTTTTCTTTGAGGGAGAGAGAGAATAAACGAATATACAAGTATAAGTTTTGCTTCTCAAAAAAGTGAAACAGAACCACTTTACCACGAACAAAATGAGAGAAAGTAAATCAATTCCTGCAATAATTGCAATTAATTATTGGAACAAGAAAGAAAAAGAAATGCGGTCACTAGACTGAGAAAAGATATGGAAATATGATGAAGACATCTAATGACAATCAATTATCACAAACTTTTAATTCATTGGAGATGAGAGGTTTAAAAGTGGTTTCTTCAAGATTCCCAAATCACTCATTATATCCTGAGACAAGCATCTATATTTTTGTTTGTCAATGTAACAATTAGCAACACTTTTATGGAGTTGAAGACATAGCTACATATGAGAAATAGAGATAAAGTTATATATAGAGCGTATGATAGAGAGAGTGCTAACAATCTTGTTAGTGATGACAAAGTGATTTGATAGAGATAATAAGTTCTTTGCACCATCAAATTATATTTGTTTATGCCGATCTACATGCGGTTTGCGCCTTGGTTTTCGGATCCACATCGGTTGTGTTTGCTTAAAAGCATGAGAATTAATATCGTGAGGTTTCGGATTAGATGAGTTGATGGTATTCTCGTCTACCGGCATGCTTCATCTGTGGCTAAAAGAGAGAGACCGGCGCTTATTATGGATTATTGGATCAAAAGAATTGGCTTGGCGGATCGACAGCCACCTGTACATGAATTTTGAACTATCAGGACCGGGTCCATTTCACGGAAAATATCAATTCGGGTTGGCCCAAAAAGAAAAAAAAAGAAGAAGACTTTTTGGACCCTATCCGCTAGCCTTGATTGTCTTCCGTGTGTCATGAAATTCAGGTCCTTATTTTCGTTAGGTGGACTGACTTTGACAATTCTTAGAAACCAGACCACCAGCCAGCCACCCGTCATAGTATATTCAAATATGCTCTGTCAAATGACAATTATTAACTTGCAAATAATCCATTGATTGCGGGACTGAGTGTGACCCATGCTGGTAACGGTTCAATTTCGTCGGTACTAAGTAGACAAACAGGTTTTTCCCCCCTCTAACCTCTTTCAATGAAGAGGTAAAATGAGCGACCCAGCGGAAATAAAGATAACGTGGATTGCAATTCCAACACAATGCAAAACTCACTGACACGTGCAAAGACGCAACATGGTTGAAGCGGATATAGAGAGAAACTCTTCACATTATTATTAGAGTTCAATAAGGCTTTGAAACTTCGTTTCTTCCCTAGACCAGACCAGTGAAAATCTCTCTTATTTTTCTAAGAAAGATTCTTGCGCTGACATGAACATTTTAGGGTGCCCATGGCCATAAGCATCGAGTGGATTTTTAACTCATCATTGAATGTGAAACTAGCTGCGACTCGCAACCTATATGGCTTAGCTAATCATGTGCATCAACAATTTCGATAAAACAATACATTCAGCTGATGGCCTGCTATCTTAAGAATTAAATCTACCAAAAAAATTGTCGAGTTTCTGTGACTTTATGTATTCTAGTTAACTAGGAGAATACAATGTAATAGTTGTCTAATTTTTTGTTTTCCTTCCCTCTGTCACCTTGATCTCCTCTGTAAATAGTAGAGTCAATAGTGGCCGCTCGGGGGATTATTTATCTACAAAGATCTCTATAGTACTCTATGTATAATTCTAAGAAGGTAGGACCTCAATTCATTTCCAAGAAATGCAACCACGGATCTGTGGGGTTGCATATATCTAATCAAGCCGAAAAAGAAAATAAATTGAAAATTTATCTGAATAGCGAGGGATTTGTCTTTATGTCTTCCAAAGAACTTAAAAATTTTGAATTTGTTGAAAAGTTTGGGGCACTTCATTTGAAGTAATCACAGGTCTTAGTCGAGTAGTATAATCCACTTTGGCGTCATGACGTGAGAACTTAAAATAAGATGATAAATTGTTTGTGGATTAGTTGGCACGTAGAATGATTACGACCAGAAAGAATTGTAAAAGGGATAGAGGACATTCATGACGGCCCAAGACAATAACGCCTTAGAAAATTGTTCCTTAATTAAATGTCCATCAAGCTAAACAGATGAGCACTATCTTCTAACGTAGACATAGTACAACTAAATAACGACAATAATCATTTCTTGACCGGCTTTTCCCATTTCCACTAAACTAACCTACAATATTTGCGTGGCAATGCCTCGAACCAGCCACTGTGTGGTCATCTTCTTCATTTTATGGAATCCAGACACGCTTGTTAGGTGTTCCGGATCATGGTAGAGCGAAGCTGAAGTCAAAATGTTGACGGTTAAAAAGAACAGCGTGTTAATTTTTCACTGGAAATAGAAAGATTTCTCCTTGCGATGGTATCATATCAAACTTTGACAAAAAGTAGGAAGAGAATGGCTTCTAAATCTTATGAAATCATTTCAGGAGCAAAATGATTTTCGAACATCCATTTCACGTAGTGTTTTTACATATTGTAGTGTTTTTATATGTTATTTTTGTTAAAATATTGTTCCACATTACTTGACAATGAGTCTTATATGCTTTTCATTTATGATCTCTCCCCATCTATCTACTTAAGCTTTTGGGTAAGGCTTTTTAACAGTTGTATTTACAAGGTTGCAATACGATTTTCTTTACTTTAATCCTCCCACTACCCAATGAAATTGTGAACGCCCACAAGCCAATGTCACAATCACATTTGTCCATCTGAGGACGTTACAGATTGTATTCACGGACGAGACGATGCCATGGATCACGAGGAAAAGATATCATTTTTTGAGCTCTCATTTGTCAAGACATTGCCGATGACACGTAAGTACCCTCTAATCTGTAGCTAACTTCCGCAATTGACGCTGGAAAAGATTAATAGTATCAACAATCTAACATCATTTAAACAAATCTCTCTCCAATTGCAAAGTCACGGTAGAAAAGCGAGTGACCACATTTTTCTTTGCTTCTAATTAAAATATATTCTCCACCATAGTTTTGTCCAAGACGACCATTAAAATTTGTATATAGCAGCTTATGTGGACAATGAGTCGTGTAAAATTTGTTATTTACGGAGTCATCCGTCGAATCATTGGCTTTTTTATCATGAAAGGAAAAACACTCCATATAGAGAGATAATAATAACAAATGAATTAAAAATAAATATCAACTGAAAGATGTATATGCGCAAAAATCTTAAGAATCAACATGCAGGTGGAAGTGCAGGAGACCAAAGCCACCGACCCTCGCCTCAAATCTATGCAAGGGGTGGCCCTTGCTTAGATTTGAAGGAAAGCAAAATATATATATAAGAATCCAGTTACATGAAAAACAAATTGCAGGATCTGATTGAACATTTTGCAATAATTTAGGAATTCAATTCCTTTATCACAGGAGACAAAAAAAAAAAAAAAAAAAAAAAAAACACTTTCGATTGGCCATTATGGTCTCCAGGAGTCTTTAAAAAAAAATTTAGGCTTGTTAAAAAGTCTTGGCACCTTTAATGGTGTCCAATTGGTAATGCTGAACATTAGGTGGGAAGTTGACAATTATATCTGAGTTTAATGTGAGCTGGCCAACTTTGTCTCTTCCTTGAAACCACACCTTAAAGTTGTTCACTTGCTAATGCGGAACATTAGGTGCGAAATAGACAATTATATTTGATTTCTGATAACTCTATCAAAATAAAGTTATTTTACCTATTTTAGGCAACAATTAATGCATTATCTATGAGAAAATATTTGGATTTCCTTCGGATTATTTAAATTTTCCTTGTTTATGCAGAATAATGAGATATGGAGAAGATAAGGAAAAGAATGGCAATTATCAGGAATTCAAATAAAAGCAGCAGTGGAAGATGGATATCAAATCAGGAGATTCTTGATTTTGTTCCCTAATGTTATCTGCAAGCGTTTGGAGATAGATATCTTGGATATATCCTATAAATAGAGACAGAGAGAGCAGCTAGGGTTTTTTGAGAGAGAGAGGAGGAGTGAGATCGTTTTTCCATTGTTCTAAGAGTTTTTCAAGTATTTTGAAGAGAAGACAAAAGTGGTGACAGAATTCTTGTTCTTTGATTCAAGATGCTGGGTTTGATTTATATTTTTATTTCTTATTCTACTATGTTCTAATTTTCTTTTGTTAGAGCTACGATGTAGCCTAACCATGATGATGTGAATTTCATGATTTTTATGTTCTACAATTGATTTCATTCATGTGAGTTATATATTATTGCGTTTAATGCTTTTGAGTGACTGGCCACCACTTGAATGATCGATGTGCATGTTTGAGGCGAGAGGTGATAATATGCAATTGCTCATTATAATATATAACCATGAATTAAACGTGGATAGAAATATACCGCGTTATTTGTGTAGCTTTCGGTGATAAGGTGATCCAAAAGACTCATTGTAAACCGGGAATATTCATAGTTTTTAATGCACTCATGTTTATTTTAATTCACATAGAAATATAGTGGATTAATAAGCTGAGTAGGTTTGCTATACCTAGAGATAGGATAGTAAATAGATTAGGAAATTCCGCTATCACATGTTTGATATCGTTCTTGTATTCATAACAATATGAAATTCATATCTAGTGGTTACGGTGAAATCGGATGCTCTAACATATTTATCTGATCGATTTACTACATTTAGTCTACAAATTTCGTTTTTAATTCATTCTTAATTATATTTTGATTTGTTAGATAAATTTTAGAATTAGTCTATTTTAGTATTTAATTGGTTTATTAATCATCGATCTCCGTGGGACGATACTTTTTCTTATCATTATATTACTTGTTCGATACGTGCACTTGCGTTTAGAATTTTACGAACAATTTCAATCTGAGCCGACCAACTTTGTTTCTTCCTTGAAACCACACCAGAAAAACTCTCTTATTCTTTTGTGAAAGATTCTGACCTGTCCTTAATTGTGGGTGGCAGTCGTGTGGCGGTGGTCATGTGGTAGCAGGCGGCATCGGTGGCGATGGGCAGCGGAGGGTGGTGTCGGCGGCGGGCAGCGGTCTGTGAGCAAAAAGAAAAACGAATAAATACAAAAAATAAAAATTATACCAAACGCATTCGTATTCTTTTTCTATTGGAAGAATATAAATTTTGTGTAGTTACCAAATGTCTGATTTTACTCATAAATTGTTCTAGGGAGTAGAAATAGAAAAGAACTATTTCTCAAAAGAAATTGTTCTCCGGAACATAAATATTACTATTCACACCCTAAACCCGGAATTACATACAAGATGATACTGCCATTGCTTAATTGGGAGTCTAGCCCAGCAGCAGCAGTTCAAAGAGAAAAAATCTATTGACAATCTGGAATACATATTAAAATTGAAAGAAAAATTAAAATTTTGTATCCTGTAATTTAGACATAATTATAAATCCCAAGCCGCCGTATTTCCCAAATTACTCTTTGCATCTGGATACAAATATCTTTACTTTTGTTTGTTAGGGTGACATTTAGCAACGCGTTTACTGAGTTGAAGGCAATCATAAATAAGAGAAATAAAGATAAAGTCATTTATAGAGCGTGTAATTGAGAAAGTACTAACAATCCCATAGCAATGACTACATAATTTGGTAGAGATTATTTCGGTATCATAAAGTCATTATCGCCGCACACCTACTAAACACTATTCATAAATCTCTCCTCCTCAGTCGTATGGTGTCATGTCCCTATACTCTAGTGATGCCAACCCACCGTCGAAGCCAAGATAATCATCACCACCACAAGTCACCAGGTTGGATCAACCGCTCATCCCCCTCCCTCCCTCTCGCTTGCACATTCCACTTCTTATTTTAATTTTTTACGAATAATGCCATCATGTAATTGTTATGTCCACTACGTGGAAATGAGAATGGTAACAAAAACGTCTTTCCCATATTTTTGACGATGTTAAGCTTAAGACTTGGTTGTCCAGGATTCTTTTCTGAAGCTCAAGGAGCAATTTCCCTATGAAGTCAAGCGTAGTGAGATGCTCTTTCTAACGAAGGTGCAATTTTGGGATGGAACTTAAATGACCTTTGGTAAAAAATGACAATAAGTTATCTGCCACGTCATTTGTAAAATCATCGGTGAGAAAGAGAAACACTCAGTAGAGAGAGATCATAAAAATAACAAATAAATTAAAGACAAATTATCAACAGAACAAAACGAAAAGATAAGCGCGTAAAAATCTTAAGCATTGACTAATTAATTAAGGGTTGGATGGTTTTTAGAACATTACATGTGAGGTAGTTTATTACTACTACATATATTTGACAGTAAAACTCAGCTATAAAGAATAGAGATGTTGATAGAAATTTTTATTTGCCCTATTACCAGTCGAAAAGAATATTTTGCACCTCACCAGATAGTTAACATCTTGATGGTTTTTGTTGCGTAGCTATCTTGAAGCATACTTGTCACATATTTAATGGTAAACGTGTTCGAAAAAAAATCTACACTAGTATCGGACATAATAATAATCCTTAGTGAACTAGGCAGATGCTCATTCAACAATGAAATAGAGAAAAAAACACAGTTGAAATGAAAAATGTCATGAAGTCAAAGGTTTGAGATATGAGCTTCGTCTTAAGAAGGGACTTTCGTGTATGATGATGTGATTGTGATGTATTTAATTTTAAAAAGAAGAGGCAAAGCAAATCGCGTGGCACATACTATTTAATAACAAACACCATCTAAATTACTATTGAAAATATAAAGACAAGTGTTTATTTAACGTAATGTTTCGAGAAGGGGTATCTGTGTTTATTTTATTTAAAAGGAACTTTCGTCTAAGCTACTTCTAAATATGTGAAGATAAATGCCTATTCACATGTAATCTTTCGAAAGGAGGTTCTATTCGTGTAGATATTGAGAACATGCGATTTCAAAAACACATACCATCCAAAGAACTTTGAAGAAAAATATTTTTTTCACTCAATAGGAAGGTAACATACCCTTAAATATAATCTAAACCACTGATAATTGCGAAGCGATGTGTATGTTCAAAATTTAAACACATTATTTTGCATGGAGGTGGAAGTTCAATGAATAAACTCTTTCAAACGTGCGTGTTATCTCGATGAAATAAACTAACCTCTAGCTACTGTGCTTCGAATTCGAATTTCAACTGAACAGTGAGCGGTAGGTTTGTTTTTCTCTATGAGTTGAGGGAAACCAGAAATCATGGCAAAGAGTATTGTCCTGAAGAGAAGCATATGTTCGGTCAAATATGCATTTTATGTTAAAATGAGTAATGTTATGTACTGAAGAGAAGAATTTTATACAGATATATGAAAGAAAGATTATGTGTTAATATTTGACAATAAATGCATCTTCTATTATATTCATATTCACGATAAAAAAAAATGTTTATTTTTTCCCTCGTAAAAGATGGTTGATGGTTAGTAAATGATGATGGTTGATATGAAACTGAATGACCAAGTTACAACCACAATATGAAGCAAGAGAAAGGAAAATTCTATTGGTATGTTGTACATGCTTATTGGCCTTTTTTTCTCTTTGTATCCCTTTCTCCTGTATTGGGAGATTTGACATCGAACGATTAATTATTATTTGTGGCAGATTCTTTCTATCTCCTTCGACATTACATATATACGTGGAGGGAGAAGAGAGAGATGAACTAACCCTATATGATTGCAAATTGTTATAATGAGGCAGGCTTGTTCAGCTTGGTTCTTTGCATATGTACAATTTCTGACAGAATATTTAGTGTGTACAAAATATTTTAATACAAAGTGTCTTTTCTACAATAATAAGTAATGGTTACAAGTAGCCATTAAAGCTTAAAAGCTTTAGAAAATATCATTTCTGAAATAATTCTCAATAATGTCGTGTGTTGTACAGGGTAATGGCCTCGTGTAAGTTGATCAAGGAGCCTTATCATACGCATGGAAAAAAAAAAGAAGAAGAATAAAGGCATCGAGAGTCCCTATTGCAAAATGTTTAACAATCATTATTACTAGGAGCTTTGACAAGGCGGGACTGAGGTATGGAGGAAGAGGATGAGTTCAGAGGTTAAGGCAAGAGCTCGTGGAGGCATATGTTTTCTCCACGAACACCGTCGATGTTGCATTTGTTTGAGAGGAGCAACAATTATGACCAGCCAAGGGGGCTGTTATTCGACCCCAAAAAGAATAGGGACTGTTACGTATAGCTTTTCTTCTTTCTTTTTTATTTTTTTTCCATTTTCCTTAGGCTTTTTTTTTTCTCGTTTTTTTTTTCCATTTTCCTTTTCTCTCACTTTCGCGGGGAAAATTGAATTTTCTCGGGAGAATTTGGTAATTGTTGGAATTTGGGCGGGTAGGTTTCGGTCTTTGTTCTCCACCTGAAGATGCTATATGATTTGCGTGGTGTGTACCGTGTGGGGATTTTTTCTTTCATTTATTTCTTTTGTTTAGGTTTAAGTTATTTGGGATGAGCTTTTTTGTGATTAATGTAAGCTGACCAACCATTCAAGTAAAAAAATAAAAAATAAAAATTGGATGCCAAGTGAGTCTCTATAGCACCACTTGGTATCTACTTTATTGGAAAATCGAAAAGACTTTGTGAGAGCATCTAATGAAACTAGAGTTTTTTTTTTTTTTTTGGTCGAATTAGAGTTTGATTGTTGGTGTTGGGAATTACGGATCCCCGAAAACCGGATTCGACACCGAATCGAACCCCTAAATCAATCGGAAGACGAAGCCCAAGAAAACGAAACGTATCACCGATCCTAAAGCACACCACAGAGTCGAGCGTACCTTTTAATCCACAGATTAGACACCGACGCCAATGGAGGAAGAAAATCCGGTCGAATTTGATCCGATGAAGCCTTGAAGGGAAGAATTAGAAGCCGTATGCCTACTGTTCCTTTTGAGAGAGAAAACACGCGGGAGAGAAAAGACGTGCGTAATTCTTATTCCAACAGACGTCTTCTCTCTCTCTCTTTCTCCCTTTTATACCCCATTCTCTCCACGGGCCCCTATTCCCATGGGCCGAGTTTTCTGGGCCCAGCTTGGGTGGACAGGGCCTTAAGCCCTTTAATTAAATAAAGCTTTCATCTCCCACTCGCACAAGGTGGGCCGAACAGGATTCTCTTTACCTCTCTTCAACATTCATACCGGTGAATAATCCGTGCGACCAGCATACTTTGAGAGCTCGTTGCTATACATCTGTTAGGAATATATAGCAGCTCATAATGAGCGTCACACTCCGAGTAGATTTAGTATGCAGTACCCTAGATCGATCGATCACATTTATATCTCCCTTGATCTCTTTTAAACATGATATATATATATTGTATTCACAATTATAATTATCACAAAGACAGTTATAATTGGTCGACCAGTGAATACAAAACTATAATGTGATTCTTCAAAATCGATCTTCCTCTTTCCTTCAAACTCTCAATTTCAGTCCAGCTTGCTTTTCTAGAAATGCCCCATTAGATCGAATCATCTCATGACCATTGGCAACACACTAAGATAGCAAACACTAAATAGAAATCTTGAGAATAAGTAAGAGTCTTGAGGGGACTTCAAAATTGAGGAACTCTTTTCCTCAAGAGTCTCACACGTCATAAAAGTTGAGATCAAACTTTTTGCCACTCTTATTGGTCGTCTCATGCATACGTAGTATGAAATACGTATTACGGTATTAACTCCTTTCCCATGGAGCGTATGTCTACACCTTTCAATACCGTACAGATGATAGTTCAGACATACCCAATGTCTAACTTGAGTTCACGTATCTACTCATTCACAAAATTCATTAGAACTCACATCTGGCATCATAGACAGATAAAGTAAAATGTGTGGGGTATTTTACTTTCGGACATCACAAGTATTATGTCCTCATCTTAACACTTAGTTAAGGCGACATGCGTATTTTGAGCTTGAGCTCTCGATTATCACCTAGATAATAAGCTTAAATACTGTCTCATCTCTATTTATCACACAGTAAATAGAGGCGATTACCCGTGTGAGTGGGCTAATCTTATATCTGTCCGACATACTTCTCAACTTAAAGTAATGCACTAAGCATTAAGATGCATAAGGATTAAACAAATATTCATAGGCATTAATGATGAAAACACAAATTCATCAAATTGTGAACACTTAGGGAAAAATTACTTATTTAGTACATCAGTCTCTACGCAATCCTAGAGATTTCATATGGCTACAAAACACATCTCTAGGTATTGGCTTTGTCATAGGATCTGCTACCATTCCATTCGTAGTATGTACTCTAAGTTCACATCTTTTCGTGCAACCATATCCTTGACAAGATTATACTTGGTATCTATATGTTCGGTCTTGCCATGATATTTTGGATCTTTGGTGTACACTTTTGCTGCTTGGCTATCACAGTTAACCAACAATGAATCTGCAGCACTTCCAATAACACCTAAATGATCCAAAAATCTCTTAAGCCAAACTGCTTCTTGTACCGCTGCTGATAACGCCACGAACTCAGCTTCTATCGTGGACAAGGCTATGCACGTTTGCTTCTTACTGCTCCATGATATGGCGCCATTGTTCAGTAAGAAAGCAAAACCCGAGGTAGATTTTCTTTCATCTAAATCTCCTCCCCAATCAGCATCGAATAGCCTTCAAATCGCAGATCCTTTCCTTGATAATTCAACTTGAAATCAGCAGTTCCCTTCGGATACCTCGGTATTCTCTTCACAGCTTTCCGGTGTCTTTGGACCCGAGTTGGATTGGTATCTACTCACCATTCCAACCGCAAAACATATGTCGGGTCTTGTACACATCATAGCATACATCAAACTCCCAACAGCACTAGCATAAGGAACATGTTTCATTTGTTCCTTCTCTTGTGGAGTCCCTGGACACAGTCTATGGCTCAATCCTTCACCTTTTGCAATAGGAGCGTCTATGGGTTTACAGTCTTGCATACGAAATCGTTCAAGAACCTTATTTATATAGGTTTCTTGCGAAAGAGACAACGATCTCTTCGAACGATCTCTCGAAATCTTAACTCCAAGAATGTATGCAGCCTCACCCATATCCTTCATCTCAAAGTTAGAAGACAACCATCTCTTGACAAGTATTAACCAACTCCATATTGCTTCCGGCAATCGTATATCATCAACATATAATGATATGATCACAAATTGATCCTTGGATCTTTTGATATATACACAATGATCCTCATCAATCATTGTAAAATCATATGCCACTATGGCATTATGAAAACGTATATACCATTGTCTTGATGATCGCTTAAGACCATATATCGACCTCAAAAGTCGACATACCTTTCTTCTTGGCCTTTCACTATGAAACCATCAGATTGTTCCATATATATTTCTTCCTCTAATTCTCCATTGAGGAAAGTAGTCTTTACATCCATTTGATGTAACTCGAGATCCAAACTAGCTACTATTGCCAGAATAATGCGAATTGAGGTAAATCTCACTACAGGAGAAAATGTATCTTCATAATCAATTCCTTCCTGTTGATTATACCCTTTCGCCACAAGGCGAGCCTTATGCCTTTCTATCGAGCCATCAGCCTTTCGCTTTATTTTGAGAACCCATTTGTTCCCAATAGCTCTGCGTCCTTTTGGAAGATCAACCAGTTCCCAGACTTGGTTTGATTCCATTGACTCCATTTCCTCTTCCATTGCACGAATCCACTTTTCTTTACTAGGGCACTTCAGAGCCTCATTGATATTTCTTGGCTCATCCTCATCTTGTGGAGCAACCATAAAAGTTTCCCCTTCAATGTCAAAACGTCGACGGGGAATACTTTGGCGACTTGTTCGCCTTACGGGAGATTGTACACTTTGCACATCATTCCCTATTACGCTCCCACTTGGATGAACTCCACCAATATCATTATCTTGATCCAAAGTCTCAAATAGGGAGTGATCTTCCCTATTTCGCCCTTCTTAGGAAACTCATCCTCTAAGAATGTGACATCTCGTGATTCATATTCAGTTACACTCCCACTTTCCTGCTCACCAATGAACACATACCCTTTTGAGTGTTCTGAGTATCTTATGAAAATACTCTTCTTTCCTCGGGACCTAATTTCCCAAATTTGTGAGAGGACTCATGTGTGTAGGCAGCACAACCCCATGGCTTAAGAAAACTTAAGTCCGGTTTTCTACCTGTCCATAACTCATATGGAGTGGAAGTAACTGATTTGGAAGGCACCCGGTTAAGTATATAGGCAGTAGTTAACAATGCATCACTCCAAAAGGTGATAGGTAAGTTAGCATGCGCCATCATAGACCTAACCATTTCCAGTAGGGTTCTGTTTCTTCTCTCTCGCAACACCATTTTGTTGAGGAGTATACGGAATAGACAACTGTCTTTCTATTCTTTTTTCATCACATAATTTTCTGAACTCATCGATAAATATTCTCGACCTCGATCGGATCTCAATGTTTTTATTTTCTTGTCTAATTGATTTTCTACCAGGTTCATAAACCTTTTGAAACAACTTATTGCTTCAGACTTATGAGAAATCAAATAGACATATCCGAATCGAGTATAATCATCAATAAAGGTGATGAAATAAACAGCCCCATGCCTTCCTCTCACATTCATTGGACCACGACATCGAATGGATTAAATGCAAAGGAAATTCAGCTCTTTTCCCTTTCCCAAATGGTTTCCGTGTTGTTTTTCCTTCTAGGCAATGCTTACATATGGGCAAATCGACTTTTTCAATGTTACCCAACAAGCCCTCTTTGGCTAGTCTATTCATACGTTGTTGGCCAATGTGACCAAGCCTAGCATGCCACACATTCACATCATTATCATAAGTATTAGAAGATGTGATAAGGGAATAACAAACATTTGCATTAATATACTCAATATCCAATACAATAAAACCATCCAGAAAATAGCCACAACCATAGTAATTTGTCTCCAAAAACAAATTCACACCTCTACTACGAAGTTCACATTAAAACCTAATTTAACCAACATCAATACAGACACTAAATTCGACGAATCTCCGGAGCATACAATACATCATGAAGAAACAAGGTGCGTCCACCACGCATATTCAGTTGGCATGTGCCAATTCCTTTTACTTCAGCTCTGGAGTTGTTTCCCACATAGATCCACTTAGTTCCAGTTGGTACTCGTCGGAATTCCACGAAGGATCCTCTATCCTTCGTTACATGGTCCGTCGCTCCTGAATCCACAGTCCACAAAGGATTAGACTCAGTTAGAAACACGGAACTCGACACATAAGCAAAGTTATGAAAAGTACAAGGGGTGCATACCTTCTTTGGCTCACGACAGTCGCGAGCATAGTGACCCTTCTTGTCACAGTTGTAGCATTTCACCCTTGCTAACTTCTTCATGTGAGGACGCTTTCCTCTAGCATGTTGGTTAAATTTGGGTTTCTTCCCTGAAGGACCAGCTTCTTCCTTGCCTTTCCCCTTATCAAACCAGCTAGGGCGCTTGCACTTGGAGCTCGAAGCTCCATTTGAGCTAGAACTAGCATGATAAAGTTCAGCATCCGGCTTAGCCGCCAACAAAGCGGTCCTCTTCCAGCTCAAGATGACGCATTGCATCCTCAAAGGTTTTGATGTTTTCATTATGAGTCAGGTGCACCTTCATATGCTCCCAACTCTGAGGCAAGGAACGAATCACCGCTTGCACTTGCTGCTCATCTGTGAGGACATGGCCGGCGTCTCTCGGCTCGTTATCATATTTGACATCTTTCTAAGATGTTGCTTCATGGTCTCGACCATGAGGCTTCTTATAGGAGTCAAACCTGATAGTGAGCTGCCTCAGTCTAGTCACCGAAGTGTGACCAAATCTAGCTTCCAATGCCTCCCACATTTCCTTGGCATTGTCAAAACGCCGAAACTCTCGCATGACGTCATTTTCCATGCTGCTCAGCAACGTGATGCGAGCTAGAGAGTTCATTCTTTTCCACACAGAAAAAGCTTATTTGTCCTTTTTATGCTGCTCAGTGGTTCCATCTTCAGGTTCAACCATGGTCATGACAAGAGCCTCAAGTGCTTCTTGCTCTTCCAAAGACATACTGGATTTTCATTTGCCAAATTTCATAGTTGTCTCCATTGAGCTTTTCACCTTTGTTCAGCTCAGCAACTATGCTCTTTGTAGCTGAAGCCATTGATCCGAACAAATCGACAAAACATGCACGAATTATTAATGCCTATCATTTATGCATCCCTATTTGCATAGACCCATCATATTAATAAATAATTTCAAGTAAGGCTTCAGAATCAAAAGGTCACTACGTTTCCAATCATCCTCCAAAAATCCTAACTTAAAACTATCATTAATATGATTGTCATATGCAAAATCAATTCTATGAAGCTACAAAAACTTCTATAACTACCCATAGCTAATTACCCACAAAGAACCAAAGCAATAACATGAAAGCAAACAGATAATTGAATTCCAATAAAACAATAATGCTTTCAATCAATACAACTAACATATCAGTTGTTACATCAATAACAATCGGGTAGTAAACAATACATTATATGTCCACAAAGCACACTTAACATACATCGCCCAATACAACTAACACATAGTCGCACACGAACCGGTAAAGATCCTTTTTTGTTCAATTTCTTGATCTTTTCCCTTATAACAATACAGTAATATTCATTTACAAAATCTATCACAATTTTCTTATAGGAAGCAGCTCCGTTGACATCCCATATGCGATTCAACACATCTTGCCATTCAGGTGGAAGAGTGCTTATGAAAAATCGCACCATCTCTGACTGTGACATAGGACGACCATTCCATATGACCTGTTGAATTTTCCCGTTGACTTCAAGGACGTGATCAATTAAGTCACCACTCTCCCATCGATGATTAGTCGCTCGCCTATCAACTTAGATGACCTTTCATTTTGTTCATCGGTCCACTGCGCGAATAGGTGTGCGCAACCTCGGGAGGCATTGTTCCGCAACAAATGCAGAACAAATAAGGGATTACATATAATCCACATAAACTTAATTGAAAAAGAAACACATTCTTTTCCTTTTTTTTTTTTTTCAACGGTCAAAGTCAACGGTCAACGGTCAAGTCAACGGTCGGTCAACGGTCAAGTCAACGGTCAACGGTCGTCGCCGGTCAACGCTCGTCGGTCGTTGGACCGGTCGGACCGTTCGGGCGGACCGGCCGCACGTGCCGCGGTGTGCGCGGGATGACGTCACGCAGACGTCATCGGCACGTGCCACGCGCGTGCCATCGTCGCCGGATCGGTTCGGGCGGGTCGCGGGTCGGGTCGCTGCCGGCCAACCGACGTCATCGATGACGTCGGCCCAGCGGATTCTTGACCGTTGGGTGACGTCATGCCGACGTCGGCACGCGCTTCGGTCCGCGGACCGGCGCGTCCGGGTTCGCGCCGGCCGGGAGGCGAGCACGCGCCGATTTGCCGACCGGCGCGTGTGCCGCACGCGCCTGGCGATCGAGTGCTTCCGGGCGCGTCGCGCCCACGCGCAGCGCCTTCCGGCCGCGTGTGTGGGCGCGTGCGGCGTCGCCCGGCGGCGCTCGAGGCATCTCCAGACTCGTCTCGACGTCCTCTTTCTCCCAGTTCTTTTAGAATTTGGTTTTGACGTTCTAAAACTCATAAAAATGGCCGAAGAAGTCTCGGGTGTCGGGATTGCTCGCCCGATCCGTACGGCCGAAGTTCCTTTTGCGAAAAATCAACCAAAACACATCAAATTGATCGGGAAAACGTGAACTAGGGCTCTGATACCAATGTTGGGAATTACGGATCCCCGAAAACCGGATTCGACACCGAATCGAACCCCTAAATCAATCGGAAGACGAAGCCCAAGAAAACGAAACGTATCACCGATCCTAAAGCACACCACAGAGTCGAGCGTACCTTTTAATCCACAGATTAGACACCGACGCCAATGGAGGAAGAAAATCCGGTCGAATTTGATCCGATGAAGCCTTGAAGGGAAGAATTAGAAGCCGTATGCCTCTTTGTTCCTTTTGAGAGAGAAAACACGCGGGAGAGAAAAGACGTGCGTAATTCTTATTCCAACAGACGTCTTCTCTCTCTCTCTTTCTCCCTTTTATACCCCATTCTCTCCACGGGCCCCTATTCCCATGGGCCGGGCTTTCTGGGCCCAGCTTGGGCGGACAGGGCCTTAAGCCCTTTAATTAAATAAAGCTTTCAGTTGGATATAAAGAAGTTTTGATTCCTTCGTATCATTAACGTTATCATATAATTAAACCGATTCCTATAATATTAGCAACTTCATACTTCATATTTTGTGTATCCCAATGTCATTGGCCAAATTAAGAACCATCCCAAAATTTAAGGACTACAACAGCACACTATCACGGGTCGGCAGTCCCTTAGCTACGGAATAACCCGTCAGCGCTTGGTGAGCGAAATTCACCAGGCCAACCTTCGTTTGCTAGTTGTTCCAGAGAACAATTTGGCAAATAGCTTCCTTAACCAAGATCGTATCACACCTAGCTTAGCTTAGGTGTCTAGTCCATTAGGCGAGATAACAAATTAATTTAGGCTCAAAAATTGGTTTCGGCTTGCCATTACCTTATTAGGAAAGTGGCATCAACTCCCAATTGGTTTGTGCATAAGAGGCCAAACCCGCATTAAGAGTTCTTAAGAGATATATTCATTCTATCTTAGAACTCCTAACACTAACTATCCTGACGCCACTCTCACGGATTGATTGTGTTCATCCCCTCTACATCATTCACTCCTCACTCAATAATCCTAAGCTCCCCTTACAAGGATCACAAGCACAGGAGAATCACGAACCGTCACATTCTCCCCTATTGATTCTCCCTCACTCAATTCCATAGCGTCCTCATTGTGGGTTGTTTTGTCACTTCCTAGTGTTTTAACCATTGATGTGCCACTTTGGATTATACATTGAATGGCAACGCTCACTCAACACAATAGGCTGCTCCATTGGTAGCTTCATTTGATTGTAGTTACTTGGGCCCTTTTCGATCACTTGCACTTTTCTTGGCGAGTGTGGCATTTTTCGCCAATCTCACCTTTTGGCAGCATTCTCTTTTGCCTACTAAGTGTTTTTATCCTAGCAGACTAATGTAGATTCTTTCCTTGTTGAAACCATGGAAGCAAACATATTTCTAAGATTCGTTGATCGATCCAGGAATGTTTTCCCCATTTAATGAGGAAACATATCATCTTCGTGCCCTTATTGCCATCTTAGAAGTTGGTCAAGAGCCACACTTTGTTCGAGCTCCTTTTTCCATGGTTATTCACTTGCCGCCCTTGTAGGACTGGGTAAACCACATGTTCTCTTCTTAAAACTTATCAAATTAGTGCAATCGAGTTCTTCCATTAACTCTGTCCAACTTAGCTAATGGAAAATGCTGACGTGACTTTTTTGATATTTTCTCTTTTCTACATGGCAATGAAGTGGGCAAAAACGATGTTGTGTTGGTCCAAATTTGATTTTTATACAAAATTTATTTAAATTAAATTAAACAAAAATAAGAACACCTCTTTAAAAAAGGAAGAAGAGGAAGAGGGAAGCAAGGGTTTGAAGCTCTCACTGCTATGATTTTAGTCACATCATTGTCACGTGAGAGATAGAAAATATTACAAAAAGCTACGTCAACATTTTTAATTAGTCAAGTTGAATGAAATTAGTGAGAGGATTAGATTGTACCAATTTTATAAGTCTTACGATATTTTATTACACTTTTAAAAAATTTTAGAATTTAATTACATATTCATAATAATTTTTAGGACTTTTAACGTAGTTATCTAAATCAGAAAAACACGTCTTTTCACTTTAGAGGAATTAGAAGACACGGCAGTGAATGCGCTGAACAATCCGTACAATTCGTGCCGCTGCACTGTCTCCACATGCTCACAAGACTCATCCCTCTCTCCCTTTGCTATCCTATAATAGTCCAAAATCTCCCTCTCCGTCTCTCTTCCAATGTTCTCTCTCTCCCTCTCCTCCCACACACGCCCCGCGCCCCCACCCCCCGCGTTCACTGGCGTCTCTTTAAATTTGATTTTAAAGTGAGGCGGCCAAGTTTTTAGGTATCGATACTTATTTGCCTAATTGATATCCAAAACCTCAGCTCATTTCTCAGCTTGGCCACGCCACACCAACCTTTTTTTTCTCTTCGGGGAAGAGAGAGATATCAGGAAATAATAAGCTTTCTACCTATGGCAAACCCAGAAGCTGGAACCAGTGGTGATGTTGCACCAGCATCAGGATGTGAGTATCAAGTGTTCCTAAATTTTAGAGGGTTCGACACTCGTCATGGATTCACGGACTTCCTTTACAATCACTTGGTAGATGTCGGAATCCGTGTATTCAGGGATGATGATGAACTTAAGGTCGGTGAAGTGATTGGTGAGAACTTGGTAAGTGCTATCAACAACTCCATAATTTACATACCCATCTTCTCTAAGAATTATGCTTCCAGTAAATGGTGCCTTCTGGAGCTTGCGCATATAGTGAACAACGTGTCTAATTCAAAGGATGAAAAGAGTATCATTCCCATTTTTTTCAACGTGAAATCTGATGATGTTAAACTTAAAACATCCGTATATAGCAATGCTTTATCAGAACATGAGAGGAAGTCTCCTGACCAAGTCAAAGTGTGGAAAAAGGCTCTTGCAAAGGTAGGAGAAATCAAGGGAAGCAACGTGGAAGAGAACACAAGGTAAAAGAAAAAAAAAGACCTTACCTAGTTCTTCCTTTTCTGTTTTAGGGGTTACAACGTTGCCCTCTCAAATGATTTCTTTTAATTTTATGATGGAAAAACTTGAAAGCTACCTTCTTCAATTGCTGCTCTCATTTAACTTTTCATCCTCTGCTTGTAACGTCTGCCCTAAAATATTCCCCTACGATGTCAATAACTTCAATGACATGGACCTACATATTACTGTTAACCATTCTTCCCTTTTGTGTCTCGTAAGGCTACGAAATCTTCAAGAGCACCCATTTGCCTTTATTATTTGGGATGATTACAAAAATGAACTTCAGATTTTCCATCCGTATTGATGTGAATTGTCCCTAATTTTGATCCGAAAAATCTATTTACTCCTGTAAGAAGAAGATCATTTTCTGTTTTCCATTGATGGAGAAAAGATGAACGCAATTAGAGATCGCTTTTTGTGTCAACTTTTATTTTACACATTTCTGAGTGCTCCTCAAGAAACACCAATTACATAAGAAAACTAAGAATCTGTGAAGAAAAATAATGTCTGAATATGCAAAAGAAGTGAAAGCATCCGGAGAACATGTACAAATGACGGGCCATCAACTCAGGGCCTTGAGCTCTGTTGAGCTCACGAAGGGTCCACATATGGGTCCGGCAACCTTGATTAGGTTGCCCATCTCTGATCTGAAGTTAGCGATATTGTGGAGACCTTCGAGTGGTGTAGCCGTGCACAGAGTGATGGGAGAGAGAGAGAGAGAGAGAGAGAGAGAGAGAGAGAGGAGGGACATACGGTGCACGGGGTGCCGAGACTTCATGCAGAGCACCGGATGAGAAAATGGCAATTGGATGAAAAAGTTAGGGGACAGATGCAATTGGAAATAAAATGTGAAAGTTGGATATTCAATTTGAATATAAAATGTGGAGACGCAAGTTGAGATGTGTGGAAAATAGTTTTTGCAATTTCTCCTTATTATTTTCCTTTTTGGTTTTCTCCAGCGTTGTCTTAATTCTTAGGCAAACTAAAAAGCCCTAACATTGTAGTCGCCCCTCTAATCTAATCCAAAGTAATAAAGGTGGAAATGAATGCTAGGCCAGTGGGCCACATGGCTAGAATATGAGGTGTGGACAAGTTGGGGGGCAACTAGAGGTGTCAAAATGGGTCTTAGACCCATATATGACCTATTTAAATTATAAATGAGTCATATATGGATCACTTACTTTTTGAAGAGACAATTTAAATGGTTTTGAAAATTGAAAACTTAAGATAAATGTCTTAAATGGGTTGGACTTAAAGCCCATTTCCAACCCAAACCTCACATTTTCTCTTTCCCTCTTCATCTTTTATATATATATTATAAAAATTGAAATTTTAATTGTTTTTTTATATTTCTTCTTTCTTTTTCCTTTTTTTTTTTTTTCCTTCTTCCACCTTCCTTAGCCGGTGTTTGGCACAGCAACAATTGGCAAGTGGCCAGGCGAGCCTTGAGCTTGCCAAATCTAGTGAGGCGAAGGCCTCGCTAACGTCTAGCAAGGTTCAAGCTCATCGACATCGAGCAAGCTCGAGCTCGCCGAGCCTTGCCTAGCCTATGGCTAGTCGTCGACTATTGTCATGGCCGGCTGAAGAAGAAGAAAAGAAAAAGAATATTTTTAAAAAAATAAAAATAATTAAAACTTCAATATTTAAAATAAAAATAATTAAAATTCGATTATAAAAAAATAATTTAAAAAAATAAAAATATATTCATTAAATTTGTATTCCATGAAAATATTTAGCAATACCATTTTAAAAAAAAATATCATAAGAAATAAGCTTTTAAGTTTAGTTAAATGGTTGGGTATGGATTAGATATGGGTTGGGTTGGGTATGAATAAAAAATTTTATGCTACAATGAATGGGTCATAAACGAGTTAAATGAGTCGATTTAAATTGGATCATTTATGACCTGACCCAAACCTGACCCAATCCATCCATTAGACAAGTCTAGGCGCAACATGGCAATTACATGGCCTTGCATTGCGTTTGTATCTTTTTTTGGGGTCATCGCATGACATTTACTTCAACAACTTAATATGGTTATCATCATTCATCAATAAAAACACATAAGCTGGATTCGACTGAAAATTTTAAATGTAGCCTATGGTGAATTAACCCCCTACTATGCACAATTATAGCATGTTGGCGCCAATTAGCTTCTCCAATGTAAATGGGCTGCTTTTCCATAATTTTTTTAGAGTTGCCAATCTCTTATGCTTTTTATTATAAAGTCCATATGCCCAACATGCCGCTTGAGAATCTTGTATTTTTAACAAAAATGAGTTATTGGAAAGCAAACCGGACCTCTTCACGTAGTTTTATATTGATAAGGATGTCCATCCTAAATAGTAAATTAAAAAATTATGACTTATCCTTCTAATTCTATGGATTAGGTAAGGTGCCAGAGAAAGTTCAGATATGTGGCTCAAATAAAGAAATCTATCCATTTGTTAACATATCAAGCGTGGGTAATTTGCCCAATCCATACACATATCGGCATTTGTTAACTATCAAGTTAACCTCCCGGGGGTTGGGTCTGTCGATTTTGAACAAAATCTTTATGTGACACGGCTCTTTAAACGTCATTGTACTTAAGACAATCAGATTCATAGAAAGATTTACGCGCATAAGTTAAGCCAATACAAATGTTCTGGGCTTTTTTTTCCCTTTCCTTTCAGCTTTATTTTTTTTTCAACTAAACTGCAATGTTCAATGGATGACATTGCATTTATATACGTTATTTGGGTTCATGGTTTTCCTATTGCGAGTGCTGAAATTTTCTAGGTGTAGCTATAAATGCCAACTTTTTGCTAATGCATGATATAATAGCCACTTGGTAACTTTGGCCATTGTGCAAGCCAACGCTATAGTCTTTGAAATTTCTTAGTCATAAGTGTACAACATATGAAGTGAATCATATTGAATCAGCCTATACTTTTTATTCGGTGTATTTATATGCTATTTATGATGTACTTCAATCTAGTTAAAATTTTGACAATTCCATGTATGATGCGTGAATATGAAATTAATGTAGTCAACTAATGAAAGTGCTTTTGAACATCGCAGTCAAGTACATATCGTGAAATCGGTTGTTGAAGAGGTATTAAAGAAGCTGGAGACAAAAAAAGAAACAATGCCTCAACAATTAGTTGGACATGAGGATCGAATAAAATATTTGACAGATTTATTAGATGTCAATCATCTTGATGTGCGGTTCATTGGAATTTACGGAATGGGTGGCGTTGGTAAAACAACTATTGCCAAAGTTGTCTATAATAGATTACATTCCCACTTTGGAAAGTGTTGTAGCTTCCTTAAGGATGTTCGAGAAACCTCATCGACCAAGGAGGGCATAATCCGGTTGCAGAAGAAATTACTATCTGACATTGGTCGTCCTGAATCTGCAAAACAAATCAAGGATATTGAAGAAGGAATGAGGAGGATCAGAGCAACACTCAGTAATAAGAAGGTCCTTATAGTTTTGGATGATGTTGACAAGAAAGTGCTCATTAAGAATCTAATGGGAAATGCCAAATTATATCTAGGATCTAGGGTAATTATTACAACAAGAAACATAGATATTTTGCAAGTTGAGGGGTCTGAAGTTAAAATTGAACAGTATGAAATGCAAATGATGGATGATAGCCTTGCACTTCGGCTTTTTTGTCGGCATGCCTTTCATAGAGACTATCCTTTGGATGATTATCGTGAGCTTTCAAGGAAAATTGTTTCACTTATGGGAGGTCTTCCCTTGGCTATTGAAGTGGTAGGTTCTTTACTTAAGTATAAAGAAGACAAAACAATTTGGGAAGAGAAGATAATCAAGTTAACTGAAGTACTTGATAAAGGTATTCTAGATGTGTTGAAGATTAGCTATGATGAGCTAGACAAATTTCAAAAAAAAAATTTCCTTGATATAGCATGCTTCTTTTTCAATGAGAAGAAGACAGATGCTATTTACATGTGGGAAAGTTGTAAATTTTATCCTCGAGGAGGAATTGAAGTCCTCACCAAGAGGTGTTTGATAAAGACATTGGATGGTGATAAGTTTTGGATGCATGATCAACTTATAGCAAATTGTTTATGAAGAAAATCAAGATGACCCTGCAAAGCGGAGTAGGTTGTGGAATGCGGAAGAGGCCCTTCAAATCATGGGAACCGAAGAGGTAAGTAAGAATTCCTTTTTTGCTTAGGACCTTTATCAATCTTTTTCCAGCTCAATTTGAATCGTAAAACATAGGGAAAATTGTCCAAAAATTGCCATATATATATTGCATTTTTGCCAATTCAGTCTTAAAGTTTTTAATTTATCAATTGAGTCCACCCAACCAATTTTATCAAGAAATTGCTAACGTGGACATCGGCCGTCTTATGTGGCATGATTGACGCTAACAAGGATAATTTTTAATGATAATTTAATATTTCTCATTGTTCATTTTTTTTCTTTCCTTTTCCTTCTTTACTTTTTTTTTTTTTTTAAATTTCTTTTTTTTTTCTTTTTCCCTTTTCCTCTCGTCGGCCATCGCTAGACCTCATTGCCGACCACCAACAAGGCTTAGTGATGGCCAGTGGAGGGAAAAAGTGAGAGAAAAAAAGAAAAAAGAAAATAAAAGAAAATAAGAGAAAAGGAAAAAAAGAAAAAAATAAGAAAGAAAAGAGAAGAAAATAAAAAAATATTAATAAAAATATTGATATTAATAATATTAAAAATTTTCCATGTCAAAGGCACGACCAACATCCACGTGAGCAATATCTGGTTAAAATTGGCCAAATTGACTTAATTGGTAAAACGTGAAAATGTTTAGAACTCAATGAACACAATTAAAAAGTTTATGACTGAATAGGCAAATAGGTTTAGTGCTTTTTAAACAATTTTCCCATGAAATCTAATAGTTGGAAGTGGACAAATTTCTTCTCATCATTGCAAAATTTCATTTGCAGCATAAGGACAAGGTTCAAGTGCTTGAGATAGATGGATTGGACGACAACATAGAGATCAAAAGTGAGGAGTTTAAAAGTTTACCAAATTTGAGATTCCTTCGATTAGGCCATGGAACTTTTGCTGGAGACTTCTCAAAGTGTCGTTCAAACTTGAGATGGATATCTTGGCGTCATCCTGAAAATTTTACAGCGAACAATATTTATTTGGATCATCTTATTGTTTTCAAACTTGACATTAGTATCTTGAAGGATGATTCAAAAGCTTGGGACTTGATAAAGGTAAATTACATGTTATGATTCTATTCTAGTAGTCCCGGTGTGTACTGTGCAAATGGTTCTTACCCATGACATGCCATCATTTTTTTTTTCAGAGGGCGCGGAATTTGAAAGTTCTATCACTTACCAGGTGTCATGGCATAACAAGAATTCCAGACTTCTCTAAATGCTTGGGTTTAGAGAAGTTAACTCTTAAACGCTGCAGTAGGCTAAAGAGAATTGAAAGCTTCATTGGAGATTTACGACCATTGATCGAGTTAGAGGTTGAAAGGTGCATGGAACTTACATATTTGCCTGAAAATTTGGGTGATCTAGTGGATCTTGAGCGCTTCTCATTGTCGGGATGCTCCAAGTTGAGAGAACTTCCAGGCTCACTTGGGAAATTAACATCATTGATAGATTTGGACTTATCATGTTGCAGGGGTCTTACATATTTGCCTGAAGAAGTGGGGGCACTATCGAAGCTTAAGCACTTCTTATTGCAAGGATGTTCCGGGTTGATAGAACTTCCAGGCTCACTTGGAAATTTAACCTCATTGGCAAAGTTAGACTTATCACATACCAAGATTGCCAAACTTCCAAGCTCCATCAAAGGGCTAGCGAAACTTAAGTCTTTCCTTCTGAAAGACACAAGGATAAGGGAACTTCCCAATTCCATCGGAAAGTTAAAATCATTATGTGTATTACGTTTATCAAAAATTGGATTTTCTTCTCTGGAGCATCATGTTTGGCAGTTACCTAGAGGCATCAGTATGTTGAATGATCTTGAAGAGTTGGATCTCTCTTGGCATAATGAATTGCGAATTGATATTCCAGATCAAATTGGAGAATTGTCATCTCTAAGAATCCTAAATTTAGAAGGCACCTGTATTTGCAAAATTCCTAGGACAATCAACAGGCTTCGTCACATCCAAAAACTAAACTTACGAGGTTGTCATGTGATTTGATGGTTGCCAGAGCTTCCCAGAAGTTTGACATGTCTACTTCTTCAATCTAAATCATTGCTCTTAGTCCCTAATCTGTGGAACCTTACTAGTTTGGTTGAATTACTGCTAAGTGATGCCTCTCGTAATACAGGCCAGTCAAAAGTAATCACAAGATGCAACTTAATGTGGATTGGGAGGTTACCTAGATTGAAAAAATTAGATTTAAATCTGCTAAATTTCAATGCACCTTCAGAATTGGCTTCTCTTTCTCATTTAGAAGAGCTTGCTTTGTCTCACCTAGCTCTAGCAACCCCCTTGCAGCTTCCGTCCTCTCTGCTGAGATTGATTTTAAGATTCTTTAGCATCAAGGGGGCAAAGTTACTTCCTTCATGCTTGAAATTGAGTAACTTGTCTACTTTAGAATTTTGTTCTGGTGAAGTGAAAGACATTCCACTCAATGGACTTCCAAAACTGGAGAACTTAACTGTTCATGATTGTAAACTGCTTCAAAGATTATCCATTCCTCTTAAATTAACCAAGCTACAACGAGTGTGTGTGGCATGTTGTCCACAGCTAGTTGAGATACAAGTTTTGGGTCCTTTGGAATCATTGGAATCATTCTCTATTTTTCAATGCGTATCTCTGAGAAGAATAGGTGAGTTATCATACTTGACGAATTTGAAGACATTGGAAATTGAAAGGTGCAATGTGCTTACTAATGTTGAGGGCCTCCACAAGCTAAGGTCTCTGGAATACTTGAAGGTCATAAGGTGCACGTCATTGGGAAGATTTATTGGTGCATCCGGCACAAATATTCCAGATGATTGCTCTATCAATATAGAGGGGATTAGTACGAACCGTTATGGAGAGGAGATTCTTCCGGATACATCAAACAAGGTATGACATTTTCCTCATCAATATACGGTAGACCTACGTGATTGCAAGGATTGAAAATTGATTTATTCTTCTTTTAGTTTGATGCTATTATTGGGTAAAACAACACAAATAGTAAATTGTTAAAAATAAGTTCACATGGATGGAAATATATATTTTCTGATCCTACCATGGAAATTTATCAGAGATGATCATTAAATATTTTCAAGCACACTAGTTTTCCTTCATCATGTTTTTTCAAAATTGAAATGTTATTTTTTATAAATTAGATAACTATACTTTTGTTGTGGTAATATTTAGTAATAATTGCTCCATCGAACTTTGGCACTTTTATGCAGTAGCTTGCAAACTTCAAAAATTTATAGATTACCTCCCAACCTTCACCCGGCCCAAAAAAATACCTTTTTTTTTTTCTGTAAATATAAGGTACATAACTAAGAAAAATTAATGTCTAAAATCTACAACCCCAACTTTATCACTAAGAAAACATGAGCTAATTCTCTAGGAGGTTGCAAGTAGAACGCAGTATCTAAATGCTTCACTATGCCAACATTGGCAAGCATATTAGCAAATCAATTGTCTTCTAAAAAAATATAAGGAATTTTGAACTCAAAATGAGAGCTCAATAGTCTCCTAATATCTTTAAGAAGTGGTGGTCTAGTGTTGTTTGCTATTCTCTCTTGGTTAATAAGTTCTGTAATAATTTTGGAGTTCATCTCAATCATGAGCTTAAGAAAACCTCAATGCTTTACTATGGTAAGTCCCAACCATAGCACCCATAGTTCTAGTTATACAGATGAACAGATTCCAAAAAATGAGGTAAAACCGCCAAGCCGGTCACCACCTTCATTTTGGAATAATCCTTCGGCTCTTGCAAGTCTAGGATTATCTTTAGATGATCTATCTGTATTTAGTTTGATCCGTCCTGGAGGTAGAGTATCCCAATCAACGATAATGGGAGAAGTATGTGATCCACTCTACACAAGTTGATCATGGGCAAAGCTATGATTTCCTTCATGTGTGATTGGATTACTTGTATAGGGTTGGAAGAAAAACAAAGCTTTCCTCAAACAATGACTTGTTTTGCCATTGCCAAATAAGTCATATACTCACACCAAAAGTATTACTCCAATCAAAATGGGATTTAAATCTCCCGTAGTCAACCAAGTTGAATTTTAACCATTGAGATAAGTTCATAGAGAAGAACTCTTCGAGACAATGTGGTGGGACAAGATCAACCCATATGTTTCGAATAATTGGACAATCCTATAAAACATGCAACGTTGTTTCCACTGAAGATTTACAACGTAGACTGTAAGGATTATCTCCAAATCATGAGACATTCTCAAATCATTGGTTAATAAGCATTTATGTGCCGCTAGCCAAAGGAAGGCTCTAATATGTTGAGGTACTCTCCACTTCCATATAGGGGACCATATTTTGTCAGTTTTTTTTTTTTTATTATTAATCTCTCTAATAATTTGACATGCTGACTTAATAGAGAAAGATCAATTGCTATTACCTTCTCATGATAGAATATCTTTCCCATCAAAGGCTACTGGCGGTTTGATAGCCCGAATTCTAATAATTACGTCTTCTGATGAGATTCCTTAGAATAGCGGAAAGTTCCATTTCCTATTCAGCACATAATCACGAACTTTTTTGTTCGTCTCAAATGGATATAGGTGCGGAGTAACTATGTTGAGGAGTGGCTCCAACCCTGGAATCCATTTGTCTTTCCAGAAATATGCCCGTTCTCCATTTCCCAAGCTCCATACCGCTTCTTCCTCTAAAGTTGGCCATACATTAACAATTATTTTTCATAGCATTAAATCACCAGGTTTAGCGTGAACAAAATTTCTCTATTTTGAATGATATTTAGCATGCAAAACTTGTGACCATAAAGAGTGAGGTTGTGTCTTGAAATCCCAAGCTAGTTTCATCAAGAAACCTTGGTTAGTGACTTCAAGGGGTCTAAGACCAAGACTACTACATTTTTTTGGCTTACAAATAGTATTTTAATTCAAAAGGTGTATGTGACGCTTGTCTCTAGTATTGCCTCAAATGAAAGCACATCAACCTTTCTAAATCTATTGATAAACATGAGTTGAGACTTTAGAACGTTGCATTTGATAGGTAGGTATAGACACAATTGCACATTGAGCAAACGTGATGCGGCCTGCCATTGATAAGCTATCCGGTTTACATCCACTAAGTCTATTTGTTGTCTTCTCCAATAACAGCTGAAAATGCCTTGAAGATGTTCTTCCATAAATCAAAGGCACGCCTAGATATTTTCCTAGATTTGAACATATTACAAAGCTGGAGATATCACTTAAGATGTCTTTTAGCCCTACAGAAGTATTCTTTGAGTAGAAAAGTTTGGTTTTAGCCTTACCAACAACCTCACTTGATCTTTGACAAAAATTGTCCAAGTACTCTAGGTTGGACAATTTTTTTGGCTTACAAATAGTATTTTAATTCAAAAGGTGTATTTGACGCTTGTCTCTAGTATTGCCTCAAATGGAAGCACATCAACCTTTCTAAATCTATTGATAAACATGAGTTGAGACTTTAGAACGTTGCATTTGATAGGTAGGTATAGACACAATTGCACATTGAGCAAACGTGATGCGGCCTGCCATTGATAAGCTATCCGGTTTACATCCACTAAGTCTATTTGTTGTCTTCTCCAATAACAGCTGAAAATGCCTTGAAGATGTTCTTCCATAAATCAAAGGCACGCCTAGATATTTTCCTAGATCTGAACATATTACAAAGCTGGAGATATCACTTAAGATGTGTTTTAGCCCTACAGAAGTATTCTTTGAGTAGAAAAGTTTGGTTTTAGCCTTACCAACAACCTCACTTGATCTTTGACAAAAATTGTCCAAGTACTCTAGGTTGGACAATTTTTTGGCTTACAAATAGTATTTTAATTCAAAAGGTGTATTTGACGCTTGTCTCTAGTATTGCCTCAAATGGAAGCACATCAACCTTTCTAAATCTATTGATAAACATGAGTTGAGACTTTAGAACGTTGCATTTGATAGGTAGGTATAGACACAATTGCACATTGAGCAAATGTGATGCGGCCTGCCATTGATAAGCTATCCGGTTTACATCCACTAAGTCTATTTGTTGTCTTCTCCAATAACAGCTGAAAATGCCTTGAAGATGTTCTTCCATAAATCAAAGGCACGCCTAGATATTTGCCTAGATCTGAACATATTACAAAGCTGGAGATATCACTTAAGATGTGTTTTAGCCCTACAGAAGTATTCTTTGAGTAGAAAAGTTTGGTTTTATCCTTACCAACAACCTCACTTGATCTTTGACAAAAATTGTCCAAGCACTCTAGGTTGACATTCATTTGTTCTGTTGAGGCTTGTGCCAATAATAATAGGTCATCTACAAACATTAAATGAGATACTTGCAGTCCTCTCCTACCAAAACAAAAAGGTTTCCACTATTTTGACTTCACGACGGCATGAATAAGATGAGACAATCGCTCTATACACAACACAAAGAGAGAGAGAGAGAGAGAGAGAGAGAGAGAGAGAGAGAGAGAGAGAGAGAGAGAGGGTCACCTTGACGTGTTCCCCTGAATGGCAAGAAGGCCTCTATAATCTCCCCATTCCACAAAACCTGCATGGATGAAGAGGTGATGCATTTCATAATCAATTGAACCTATGAGTCTGGAATACCTGCCAAGTGGGGAGTTTCCTCAATGAAGGACCATTCCGGCCGATGATACGCTTTCTCCAAATCAATTTTCAGAATCATGTGCCCTCATTTCCCTTGGGATTTGCCCATTGAATAATTGCGTCTTGTAAAATAATAACGTTATCCTAAATGTGTCTACCAGGAACAAAGCTAGTTTGATTAGGCAAGACAAGCTGTGGTAGAACATCCTTTAATCGGTTCACAATCACTTTGGAGAGAATTTTATAGGTAACATTACACAAACTAATTGGCCGAAAGTTGTTGATAGTCTCTGATTGATTAAAAATACTTTAATTTATGTTGCATCCATTATTTTCTCAGTCTGCATTGCCGTAAAGTGCTACGTAAAATGGACTGACTCATTTTTCTTGACCGAATTTTCATAATTAATAACCACAGACAATGTTATCCATTTTCTTAGCTTCATAAATCATGTGGTAGATGTTACTCTATTCAAAATGAGGTTGCGCATCCTCAGTTAACGTTTACACAAACAGAAGAAGTGATGGCCTGAAAAAAAAAAATTGTAATCTGTAACTTTTCAAAGTCTGCACGGTGTGGTGCATTAGTGCCAAAGTCTAGGTGGGTAATATGATTTTTAAAGTACGGAGCTATTGTGCGAGGGAGCTAAAGTTTAAGGGGGGTTTCGAGCAATTACCCTAATGTTTGACTTAAGGCTGACTATAGGCATTAATAATAGTTCAGATATTAATTTGATAAGTAAGGGCTTAGTTTAATTAGAGACTTCCATAGAATATCTTTACCCATTGCTTTCAGTAGTAGATGACATAATATGTTTCGTTAAGTATTCCAAAGCCTTCAAAGAGCTATAAGTGGTTACTTAAATACTTTTTTAAAAAAGAAAACTCTACATGACCAGTAAAAATGCTTGTGGAATACGCATCTTTGCAATTTTCTAGTAGCTAAATGGAAGTATGCGGAAAATAAAAATGGGTGCAATATGAATATGTACTCTTGTGCTAGTGAAGGAAGTAACTAAAAGTAAAATAAAGTCTTGTATATTAGAGGAAGCTTTGCTTCCCTTTTTGGCCAAATATCCTCCTTTTAATGACTCATCTCTACTTCCTCTTTTCGTGTTGGATGTTTTCGGTTTCTAAAGCAAAATCTGTTCTCTCTTTTTTTAGGTTCCCATTTTCTGTTGTACCATAATTACTTATGTTACGTCTTTTATTTTTTCCCTACTTGAGCCACTTATCTCTGCTTGTCTTTCTGGTGTTGGGTAGATATTGCCAGTAAACTCATTTAATCTTTGTTTAAATGTTAATTCATAAAAATTGCTTTCATAGACAAGATATTACAAATTATAACTTTCGAAAACATCACATGATGTCGTTGTCTACTAATTTTTTCTTATATTGCAACAGGCATAATTAATAGACAAATTTAGTACTCTACATAGAGTAATAGTAATTATGGATTGCTTGATTCTATTATTGTATTAATGAGATGTGGAGAAATTAATGTCAAATGATTCGATCATAGCCCTAAAAGAGATAAAAAATAAAAAATTCATTACATTCTACCACATGTTGCCACATAGATAATTAATGATGAACAAGGCTAATTCATCGTATGTATGTTCGTTGTTGGCCTCTTGTGTAGTAATAATTAGAACGTTTTTTTTGCCTCTTTCTTTAATAATTCTGTTATAATGTTTACGCTATTCTATTCATAGCTAATCTACATAATTATAGATTAAGCAATAGCCGTATTACAATTTATTTGTTGTTTCGCCAGTGCTTGCATGGAGGCTTGACTAGTTGGCTATGCGTTTTTTGTACTAGCGCAGTTTGCCACCATGCGATATTCGTGTCTCTTTCATATTATATGATTGTTTCAAAGTCAATTAACGCATGCATTGCTTTGAAACACAGTCATATATCATACTAGGATGTGACTTTTAGACAAATGAACACATTATCACAATAAAAGGTGCATCTTTTGACGAGAAGAGACACTAGCTAATTTTTAAGCATATTACTTTAAATTAAGAAATAACACAACCATAGACTTTTGATTTGAAACAATGTGTCCCGTGATTATGGATTTTTCATTCATAAAGTAGAATATAAAACTCTTCTTTAGCCAAAATGCAAAACACCTGAATCTATATTAGTAGTAAATAAATAATTAACATTAAAAGAGAGTAGCATTTGAAGTATGATAAAATTATCGAGAAAAATAGATTAATGTAATTGAAGCTGGACTGGCCAAATGTTTATTCCATAACCGTTGATTTTGTTGTTTAATAAAAATTGACGGCTGATTTAACCCGAAAGAATAACGATCTGTTTACTTGGCTCTTATTGGTTAATTTCGAACACGTGAACGTCCGTCTTAACCATTGATCTCTAGGCCAATCAACCGGCAGTTTAATTGGAAGCAAATAGGCCAAGTTAAATAAAAATGACACTGATATTGACAAAGAGGAATAGCTAGACTTTCTGATTTAATTCCATCCTCAAAATGTTTTGCACCTTATCTTCACGTCATTCCTTCGTAACCTGATTAGTTAAAGTAACAAACTCAGGATCATCTTCCTTAATAGGTCCATACAAAAGGCCCTCCTGAAGCCAACTGTCTGCTCTGATTCAAATCTGCTCTTCATTCCCCACCCTCCGTCTAACAAAGAGAGAAATGAAGTCTCTGCCATACTTGACTTTCATATTCTCAAGATGCCCAATGCCCTTTTTGCTCCGTGCCAAAAGTCTGTACGAAGAAAATAGTTTCTTTCTTAAGATCTTGCTGCATCCTTCAAATCAGAATTGAATGCAAGAGTGAAGTGTTTACTTGGTCGTCAAGTCTTTGTGCCATGTTGGAAATGCAAGCAATTAAGCAAATAATAAATTGCACAGCAACGCTTTTCCAATTTCTATCGATAAGCTTGTCTGTTTGCTGGCTGCATTTGCTTAATTCCTTTTCTGGGTTTAATAAGAATGTACATGTGCATGAATATGAACATGTCCTAATGTACAAATACAATATGTTTGTGCAGCCTCCGTGGAGAGAGGGGGTATTCATGCTTGGTGTTCACTGCAAGGGATGCGTGGGCAAGATGTTTAAGTGTGTGAGAGAAATGGAAGGTTATCTATTTTATCATTAATTTACGTGATTGTACCTAATTTCCTCTGTTTTTCTCGCTGAAGATCTTATGTTGTATGGATTCTCATGATGGTACTTGTGTCAAAACTTTTGGAAATACGACTGCGCAGGACTTCTCAGTATGCAATTCGACCATGACATGGGTACGTTCAAAGTGATGCAGGCCAAGAACGCTGAGGCACCGGCCGAGATCTCCAGGGAAAAGATGACGAGGGCAGATGAAATCATCCCGCCGAAGAAAGAAAAAGAGAGCAGCGAGGCCAAGGAGAAGGAAGGGGGAGGGAAGGACAAGAAGGGCGGCGGTTGCATCCAGGCGGCGGAGAGTAGGGATGGATGGGGGGAAGTGGAAGGCCAGAGAATGGAGGAGTATCAGAGGGAATGCGGGTACGGTGAGTGTGGGTATTGGGAGGCAATATACTTGGATGCACCCGAACTGTTCAGTGATTAGAACCCAAATGCTTGCTCTGTCATGTGAGGTGAGCAAAAGAATTAGTGTATATAAGAAGATAGATGCACCTCATCTCCGTAGCTTTATCCCATTTTTTGTACCTCCTCTGCTCTATTTCTCTTGCAAAGTCCACGTCTTCCTTCGTTATATTTTGAAAACTCCTCAAAGGCCTTCTCTTTGTCCTGAATGCGGTTTTGAGTTCTTGAGCCTCCTGATTCACATGCCAAACCCTTGAACCCCAACGAATTTGTTTGTTTTTCTTTCAAGAAATCTATCTACATGCTCATCAGCCTCTTCTTGATGTTTTGAGACCCATGTCTCCAATTCTCAGTGAAATCCTTCTCCGTGGGTATATAATTACCTCTTCATTCAGGTGCAGGACCCACCTGGTTCAACCCTTCTCAGCCGTCTTCTTCTACTGGCCCTACTATGTCTAATCATTCAACCCTCAATTCCGGCTGATACTTGCTGTAGCTACACTATGTATAAATCTGAAGCTATATGTCATCTGGATCTTGCTCTAATTTCATATTCTCCCCCATTTAATTGCTCTGAAAAAGAGAGAATTTTCTGCACAAAATACAAGATTTCACAAAACTCTGTAGTTTGCATCTGTACCAATGGCATCTCCTAGTGGGACGTCCACAGGATCACCGCTGGTTCAGAAGTCGGCCTCCAAGGAGGACTTGCAGGTGAGGAAGAGGAAGAGGATGATCTCGAGCCGCGAGTCGGTGGTCCAGATGAGGACGCAAAATCACCTGGCAGCAGAAGCACCTGGCTCAGGTCGCTCAGCTGAGTAACGAAAACCAACATTGACATCATTACCCAGCATTGCTTAGGCATTCAGCCTGAAAACTCTGCGCTGAGAGCCCAGGGGGGTGAGCTCAGCCACAGGTTCGAGTCATCGAATTAGATCGTCAGTTTCTTGAAAGCGTGCAATGAAGTCTTTGGATTTGGGGTTGCCCACAACGGCCCAATCGAGCCTGTTGACGAGTTCTTGAGCTTGAACCCATTTAGCCTTGGCTTCAGCAATCAAGCTGTTATGGCTTCTTCAGAAATGTTTGAGTGCTGATTTTGTCTGTGCGATGGTTTTTTGGGGACTTTTTGGACGTGGGACGAGATAGAATTGAACTTACCCCTTTTCATCATTTTTCAGTTTAAAAAATGCGAGGAAGACAAGATTTGTGCAGGAATTAAGTGATTTCAGGTGGTTGCTTCACTTTTGGGTGATAAAGTATGTTTTAGTATATTGGTATAACTAAACGCTCTCGTAAAGTAAGTATTCGCTTTCAGTCATATGATAATAATGTCCCTACTGTGTTTATCATACATATATAATTTTCAATCCATGAAATGGAATTATAGATAAGCATCTTACACTAAAACGTTCGCTGGGAAATGATTTGAATTGGTAAGGTAAAGGTATGGGGTCCAAAAATAGGAACTTGCGATTCATTCGGAGAACAACACTGGCGCAATTTCTTCAAGCCACTTTCGTGGGGCATTTGACAGCTTTGCATGCCAAAGACGCTGATGAAAGGGAATGTCACCGCTCATCCGAAAAGGTACTTGACACGTCTCCATGTCGTGTTGGTAGTGACAATTTGCCGGAATTTCTCATTTGAGAATCCTCGATGACCGGCGTGGACTCGGCGATTGGTTAATATTTATGACAATGAGCTATTGTACGGATGGACAATCGAATATAAAGTTGCTCTGCTCCAAAGAATCTTACGAAAGAGAGGCGTTTCCCATTGTCGACCGAGACTCTCTCTCTCACGCGCTCACACTATTACGCCGAAATTAGTATTATTATGAGTAAACTCAATTTTTTAGCGATCGCCCCCTTTTAGTCTAATTCTCCAATCATGCGATCCCTCAATGTCCTTGACATTGCTTTTTTTCCCCATATACTGTATTACATTGAATATGTGGGATTGGTCAGACATTGTCAAGCAAGAAGAAACGTAATTGATTTGATAATTAGCATTATATGAGCAGCAAAGATTAAAGTTGCAGGCTATCAAATTTTCTTATCTAGGGTGCATTTACACATCAAATTATTGATTTAAAAGATTTATATTTTTAAATAGATCATTGGTACTCCTTACAACAATAAGGAGTGCCAGATATCTAAAGTGTCAAAACTTGTCACATTGGGATACTTAAGTGCCAAAAATTAGGAAAATAACACGTAAGTGACAAAATTGTAGTAAAATAGATTGGTTAAGTGTCAACGTCGAAAAACTGACCAAAATACCGACGTAGCGATTTTCCAACAAAGCAAATACAAAACAATGTCGTTTTGCTACGATGTGAATAAATAATTAATATAAAAGTAATTAAATTAAATTTAAAAATATTCTTTAAAAAAAAAAAAAAGGAAGGGAGAAAGAAGATAAACAATTGGAGGCGGCCGAGGGCTCGGCTTTCATTGCCACCGCCTCCCCATTGTAGCCGGGAAGGGCTAGCGACGATAGGGGCGGGGTTGGCTGGGGTCGCCGACCCCTAGCCAAGGGTTGATGGCCTTGGCCAACTAGCAGCAAGGGCTTGCAAGCCCTTACCTAGATCTAGGGGAGGGTCGCGACCCTCCCCTAGATCCGGTAAGGGTTGTCGGCCCTTGCTCGGCAAGGCCAAAGGCCACCACCTATTGTGGCGACCCCTTAGCTAGTAGCAGCCCTTGGCTTGGTCAGGCAAGGGCCGATGATCCTCACTGGATTTGGGGGAGGGCTGCAATCCTCCCCCTAAATCTGGGCTTGGGCTCGCAAGCTCTTGCCGTCGATCGGCCAAGGTCGCTGAGCCCTAGCCACCACTGTCACTGGCCCTTCCCGATGATGAGGGGAGGCGTCGACGGCGAGGGCTGAGTCCTCGCTGCCTCCAACTGTTCATTTTCTTTGTTTTTTTTTTTTTTAAAATCAAATTTAGTTTAATTAATTTTTATATTGAAATTCAATTCCGTACCAAAACGACGTTGTTTTTTCATTGCGTTTCTTTGCTAACTCAGCTCTTCGACGAGCCACGTAAGCAAGCAAAATTAATTAAAAATTGCCACGTAGAATTTCCCGCGGTGTTTGCCAAAGGTGGCATTCAAGTGTCTCATTTTACAAAAAAAGTAGCACTTAAGTGTCATTTTCCTAACTTTTTGTTAGAGAAAACTTCCGTATTTATTTTGAAGCTGACAAAACACTTCCATCAGTCTAGTTTGAAGATTTGCAGACTCTTTCGTCAAAGTCTGAAGACCGCCAGACCACCAGACTCAAGATTCAAAGTCTACCCTCATTGACAGTTTCTAGACCGTCAGTTTCTAGACCGTCGAATAAGACTTATCTAGAGTTAGTATTTCTTTAAGAATTTGATTCTATCGACTAAAGAAGATCTCTCAGCTAGATATAGCATCTCGGAATCTATTATTCGTTTTGATTCGAGTGATTTAGATCTGTTGATTGGTAAAGCATACTTCGAAGGTTCTACTTATGGAAACCTAGATCCTGATTGTATGGGCGAGCATGATTGGTGGGCTATCGTCATATTCCTTAAATAACTCGAGATCTCCCTAATTGATTCTGTCCAACGGGGGTAGATTGGAAGAGCTCATTTGGAAAGTGCCAACGGGTATGAAGGCATGGAGGAGTACATAAGGAAGACGTTCCAGTTGGTCGAGTGTGTGTGCGATAGATGAATTCCAAAGTCTAAAGCTCATTGTTCTTTGCCAATTCAATTGCTGAGCGTAAACTTGTACTCAAAAGAGAGTTTATACATTTGTGAGACCTTGAGGAAGTGTAGTAGAGTCTTTACACTGTGGAATCAAGGACGTGATACTGTAACGACTCTTTTGTTTCATAGTAAAATCCAGCCAGTGGGCTGTCAGTGCGGGAGAATGGACGTAGGCTTGGATTAAGTCAAACCACTATAAATCTTGTATTCTTATTCTCTTCCATAAACTCTTTTACTTTACTCGTGACTTTGTTTAATTGTTTGAGTCTCGTTTCTATTTTAAAGTCTACTGTTAAACAGACTCAGGTTAAAAGTAAAATTTTACTCTATACTTCGAAAAGTTTATTTTCGCACCTATTCACCCCTTCTAGGTGCTCATACTAGCATTCACATTTTTGACATATAAGGGTCATCTCGTGCCAAATTTTGGCACTTAGGGTATTCTTTTGCCCAACAATAAGTATATTAATAAATATATATTTTTATCATTAACAAGCATATTTAAGCATAAATTGTGGATGATAATGAAAACATTTTTCTTTCTCAGCAATTCATATAATAAATTTTAGCTGACTATTTTTCAAATCAAAGATTTTCCATGAAATGAATACAGTTTTGTTTATTTTAAGAATTCCTGCTGTTAGTGATAAACTCCCTTAATTACAGTACTGGGACTCATTTGCATGTTTTGGAATGATGAACTCAAAAGAAATTGAGGCTAATGGAGGGGAAAAAATGAATGTATCGTGTAAACAACATGTCTCACCATCTCTGCATAGGAATCTTGAAAGTGAAAACTGTGCCTTGGGCACTAAAATAACGTATAATTTCCATTTTTTGAAAAGCACACTCGGGCATGACAAGAAAAAAAAGAACCACTTTCGGGCTCTTTATTTAATGCAAATGTACAGATACAGGAGCAAATCTCGGCTGTATTGGTGCATGTGAGCACTGTTTGATCAAGCGGGTCTAATGTGAAGTTCATCTCATCTGGCAATTCAGTTCACTCATCCTTCATTTACTTTAAAATTTCATGCCTAGTAATTCCTTGTTCAAGATCCACACGAAACCCATTTCATGAAAAACCAAGATCAATTTTTCGATGAAAGATATTTCATTTCTCGAGTAAATTTTCATTTTCGGCGAAACAGAAAGTATTGCCATTTATTATTATCTAGGAATTTGAACTCTCAACGCTCAGTTTGACTTGGATGAAAATATCTGGATACAGGTTTATTTTTTTTATTTTTTTTTTTTGAGTCTTAACGCTTAGTTCGATTTTCATGAAAATATCTGGATATGGGGTTTTTTTTTTTTTTGAGCAAAAAATAAAAAATAAAAAGTGCGGCATCTCCCTCCTATTGCTTTCTCCTTCTTTCGAATTCATTCCCAGCGCATTCGCATGCTCAAAGCATTTGCTTCTTCTGTTCTTGCTTTTCCCGAATAGATTTCCTAATTTCGTTCCCCGGTGGAGGATTCGGGCAGACTTTCTGACTGCACTTGGGTGGATTGGATCTGAAATGCCTGTCACTGCGTTCGGTGTGTGGGGCATGCTTTAATGGGGAACGCTGGCCATCCATTGATTGAAGGACGTTCTTGTGGAATGCATATATATGCTGCGGTTGATTCTGTTTGGCCCGTTCCGTGCTCTCTCCGTGGCATTTGTTCATCGATTTGATCAGAATCGGCCACGAGAGAGAGGAAAGGATTTAGAAGGAAATGGCGGGAGGGAAGCTCCATACATGGAGGTTCTACAATGAGTGCTCTCAGGCCAGGATCATCAGGACAGAGGCATGATGAGGCAGCAGACATTCAGCTTTGCACCGAGAAAGTATGGGCGATGTTGGCTGTTGTTTTTCGCTCCAGTTAGATTTTTCAGGTCGACAGATAAAATTGATTTCCGTGTCTTCGTAGATGAGATGGGTTATTGCCATCTAAGAATCCCACTAAGGCTGATGTTGAGGAAGCACCATTCGTCGAGTTTTAACCAGCTTTCTATTGCTATAGGACTCGAGCTGCATACTTAGTGCTTGTCCCGGCGAATGCTGATTGGGTTTCCGTTGGTAACTTGGGTTTCCGTTGGTAACTTCTCAGCTCGGTTCAATAACAATTAGAGCATACAATTTCGGCCAATGGCGAGGGGTGCATAAGTCTCCGGTGGTGTTCTACGGGTCTCCAAATGGGGTGCCTCCAAAAAGACCATCTAGTTTGCTGCGATTGCTGAATGAGATACAGGTTGATTTTGTATGCTATGAGTTGATTTTCACGCGTAGAATGGACTTTAGAAAGAAAGCATCTCTCCACGTGATTTGTCAGTTAATAGTCTCATGGGGGTGGTTTTTGATTTTCTTCTTGATATCTATTTATCTGTTATAGCCAATTCCAAGTTCCAGCTTTTGCTTCTAACTCTTGATTGTTTCTGAGTGTCAAGCAATAGACTGAATGAAAAGCCATAAGTAGAAGTAGGAAGTAAAAAGGACTGGGTGGCGAAATGAGTGTTGTTTGTAATGTCATGTAGTGCATAATAGCGCTAGTACTTGAAAAGCATTTGGTGACATTACTTAGGACTTCTGTCTAACACTTAATGTAACAGTATTTGCTTGTCATTTGGTTTTTTGAAATCTAAGTTTGGCTCGACCATCAATGAATTCTTTGCCAGGGTCTGCCTTGTCACTTATACTTTGCTTTGGAGTTCCATAAGAGGGAAAATGCTGATAAAATGGAGACGAGATGGATGATCTTCTGATGTTAGTTGTCTTGGAGGTGTTGCTTGACAAGTAGTTAATCCAAGGAAACAAAGAATGGGTAGTGAAGCGCGATTCTTCAACTAAAGGTAGGCTGACTTTGTGTCTTGCTACTTCTATTAACTATCATTGCATCGGTAGTCATGGATGGTGTATGCAATACACACTCACATACTATGAGCTTCATCTTTATGCCTTTGGATATCTTGACATAAATTTGTGTAGACATCCCATCAGGTGAAAGGCTGTCTTGTTCTTTTTCACAGTGCCTTCCAGCTACAAATTTCCATTATTCTTCTTGAGACCTTTCACGTTTGATGCGAGAGAACTGTGTTAGGTTTATTGAAGATAAGCAGCTTTAAATGAGGTGTAGTGACTTATCTTAACATTTCATTTTTGAGGAATATTGCACTTAAAAGCAGTTATGAAGATGGAAATAAAAAATATTGTAACTTTGAATGATGTACCTCTTTTGGAAGTTGAGACAATTTTGATTTCATAGATAGGATTGACAGGGAACATATTGCATGTTGTGCTTATCTTAGATTGAGCTATTTAGGCAACATTATTCAATTGATCTCTTCCATTTAGGGGACAAGTTCAGTATGATACTTCTTTTGAATGAGCATTGAGTGTTGGAGCTGCATTGAACACTACCCAGATGCTTTCCTTGCCGATGATTTTATCTTTTTCCCCTCTTTGAAGCCAATTATCCTACCTCAAGTCACAATTTCCAGGCATAAAGTCAGAGAGAAGGGGCAGCTGAAGACTGGTTATAATTTCACAGTGCCGGGTCACTGGAAAGTACTGGTCGAGTGATGCTAATGGCACAGCTAAGATGATTTACACATGGTACACTAGAACTATGTGTCAGATTTGAAGTGAATTTGAGATTCAGGCAGGGAAGAATCTGCAACTTGATGAGTCAGCATGTGCCTTATGATTACTACATCTGCCTATTAAAACACTAGCAAATCTTGTGTTATACATTTTTTCCCTTGTCTATGTTAAATCTTTCCATGGAATATAACAAGATTTTTGTAATGTCAATAGCAGCATTGCTTGCATGCATGAAAATTTTCTCGTCATTTGATACCAAAGGCTGCTTTTAAGGACTACTCCCATGTGGGTGCATTAATTTGGAGGTATGCTCTGATGAGAAGCTTTAGTTATTGTGTGGTAGAGACAATTGCAAATTCAATTATTCTGTGTAAATATTGTTATTGTGCCTTCCAAGTTAGCCACCTGTTTGAGATAGTTTATCCATCTCTCAAGATTAACATATATCTTCAACTCCTGCATACTTCACTTTACAGCAGCCATTCTCACAACTTTACTGAACTATTGGAACTGCGTGTGCGTGGGCCATTTCTGTTTCTTATTTTTCTTTTTCTTTTTTTTGGGGGGGGGGGGGTGGTTCTGGTTGATATATTCATGCATGCACACCTTTTTGGAGAAATATAACATTGCATGCAACCATGATGTTTTTATGATGAATTGACCGGTATGTTTACGGATTTCTAGTGCAAGGGAGACAGACAGAAGATATGAAAAGTTGTCTCTCAAGAAAGATTCCAGCCATTGACAGGTCAGATATTTGTGGACACTGCTGTCTATTAAGGAATTGATGCTTTTCTTTGGCTCTATCATCCAAGGGAGGCAAGAGTTCTGTCCTTCTGCCGATTGGGCTTTTCAAATGCAAGGACATGGTACGTTACTCCTTGTAATTGAGGTCTAGAGACTCATGAAACATCTTTGGAACATGGGTGTGATGAACTGTTCCTAGTTCGCTCAAAATGTTCCTCAAAACTACTAGCAAAGGGTTCTTTTATGCCTTTGTATCATTTGAGAAGGTTAGATTAACACATGAGAAAATGTGCATATGCACACTGAGAAGAGAATTTATTGTGATAGTGCTTGAAACAGTAGTGACTCTCTATCCCAGTTGCTCCTTAAAGGTTCATGTGCTCATTGACGCTCAAAATGAGCTTACTCTCTCCTGGCAGCGTGAGGAAGACATGATCATGGCTTTTTGATCTGCATTGTGGATTTTGATTGTCACAAGCTCCTAGCCTGCAAATGGAGTTAGATTGTGGAAAGAAACTTCAGTTTGATACAGAGGTAGTTACAAATTTGAATCAGTTCTTGTATTTGGATCTCTTCATGAACTGTATTCATATGATTTGCTGTACATTTTATTATCAGCAAAAATATTATTTGTCTTGAGTTGGTGGAGCTAATTTCAGGAAACATCTTTGCATAGTGGACTAGTGTGCTAGAATTCTATGTGGTCTCTCATGTGATGGGACTTTTTCTCCCCTACGCAGGTTAATATTGATTTGGGAAGGTACTGTCTTGCTTCGCAAGAACTTAATTTCAACTCTTTCATTAGTGATAGTTCGGTGAATTACTTCACTGGAAAGTCGCCTTTCCCAATGTTGGATAAATTCATAGAATCTGTAGCCTCAATTGGAACTGTATCAGGTGATCGCTGTAGTTTTATTTTTAGATAAACAGAGTGATGAATCATTTCAGTTGCTTCATAGTTCATAGAATTCTACCTGAGACTGTGTAGGATATTAAAGTTAGCGACCTGAAAGAATTTTAATGGGACTGATATGTCTAAATTGAAAAGAAGCTATTGATTGGCACTTTCCCCTTTCATGTGGAGTAGCCTCAAGAAAATGATCTGGTTTAAAAGCCCTATCGTTTCTTCTTCTTTTCCCTGTAATGCTGATGAATCTGTCACAGTATAGGTAAAATTCGAAGCTGGTACTGGTTCTCACGAGCATGAACTCATGGTTTCTAGCATGTCAAGGAACAGGTTCTTTGAGCCTATAGGCACAGAGCACAGAGCATTCATGGATTATGCTGTCTTTTCAATGGGAAATTATTTGTGTTGAATCGTACTCTGAGTCTTACCTTTAGTAAAGACACCAGCTTATTTTCTTCCCCACTTTGACTGGCCTAGTTATCTATGTTGCTGACCTGATTCAGGCTGTATATTACCAGTAACGTCACGATCTTGATTGCAAAGATACAGAAAATTTCTGCCCAACATTTATCCATTTGAAACCTTTTTCTTTTATGTGTGAAAATGAAGGTAAAGTGAGCTTAGTAATAGCCCAGCTTACTGCTCTCCGCTGCGTCTAGATCCCGGAGGATATTGTGCCCGATTTATCAGCATTCTTTGATTCTGGCAAATCCTCCTGATATAACTAATAACGTGGTAGACATCGATGCGGTTGACATTGATGAAAACACGACAAATTGCTCCCCTATGGATGCTTGGTGGCTTGAAGCCATATGAGTCGCAAATGCTATAGAAAACCAACAGGTCATGGAGTACGACCACAAGGCAAGTCATCCACTTTACTTATTTGTGCAAAAATCTTTTAGGATGTTTCGACAGGTCATGGAAGACGAGGACAGGTGGGTAGACGTAGAAATTAATACACCTTAGGTTGAGCTCTGAGCTTGAGCTCAACCATTCAAACAAGGCTCATAGTTGCAACCATTCAGCTTGCAGACTTGAACAAGGGTAGCACTTCATGGATCCTTTCAATTCAATCACATCAGGAAAAGAGCAACAGACTGAAAGAAATTGCCGAGAAGATGTGATTATCAACCAAAGTACTCTGAGCTCCGATGTTTGGTTTGAAAATTACTTTGCTTTGCTGGCGGTTCTTCAGAAGAGCTATGTTATTCAAGACGAAACATCAGGTTGCGACTGCTCACAGATGGCAAGAGTTTCATTTTAGGGAAAATTCAAGGTTGATTCAGCCACGAAAGTAGGAACTTTAAGATTTTTCATTTCAGAAACCTCTGTTCTTGCTCACTACTTCGGGTTCACTTCATGCGATGATCATTGGTTTGAGCAGAAGCTCTTACTATTTAAGTTTTTCCATTTTGTGCCATATTTAATTAGGTGCCTTGATGCTTTTATCATGGTACTTATTTTTGGTACAAAGCAAAGTTCTCCAATTAGTGGTACATTTTCGCCCTTGCACCTCACGAATTTGTTCTTTCTTTGAGGTTGATGGCTACAATAACCTTTTCGTATAAACTCATTCAGGGTGCTGCATCTGTTACAGGTATAGCATCCGGTCCAATGCCAAAAACATTTTAAGAATAGTTAGAATGTATTCTAATGGAAACAACATATATTGAACCGTGATCTAATTCCTTTGTAAATATACCATTAATTGCGAGTTAGGCGTTCCCAGTACATAGGGCCCAATAGTCAACCGAGACACTGGACAACATAAATTATGGCCTAAAAACTGGCGTTCACAAATATGAGGACTGGTAATAACGCAGTCAATACATCGTACCCTACTCCAACTATGAACAGTAATAGAAGTGGTAAGATGAGTGATATATTAGAAAAATGAGCATAACGTGAATCGCAATTCACAACACGAGCAAAAATCGCAAACATGCACAAAAGTACAACATACTCAAAGCGCACAGAGATAAACTCCAATCTTAGTCTCTTTGAAACTTTGTTTCTTCAATGAAACTAGTGTTCTTTCGAGAAAGATTCTCGCACTAACGTGGCCATGGCAGGGTGCCTTGAGGGGATTTTCAGCTTGTTATTAGTGTGAAACTGGACTGCAGTTCGTAGTCTACCTAAGCTCAGCTAATCTGGCGCGTCAACATTTTATATTAATTCTCTAAAAAAAATACCAAATACTATCTTGCTATTATAAAAATAATGGATAATTGCATAAATGGTTCATAAACTGAGCCTCAATATAAAATATGATCTCTTAACTTTAAATTTATTCGATGTGATTCTTGAAGCACAATGTGCGATTTCCTTATGAAGTCAAGGAGTGTTGATCTTACCCACATAGGTGCAATTATGAGGTGAAACCTAAATGACCTTGGATAAAGTACAACGATTAGTTGTCTACCCAGTTCTTCGTCAAATCATTGGCTTTTCTCAATCTGAAAAGAGAAACACTTGTTAGAGGGTGATAATAATAACAAATAAATTAAGAGAATATCAACTGAAATGAAACAAAGAGATAAGCACAAAAATCTTAATAATTGACTAATCAATTAAGGGTTGGATGATTTGTATAACAATACATTTTAGGTAGTTTGTTGGTTATTCAATGATAATAGCATGATTCAAATATAAAGAAAAACAATGTTGACAAAATTTCTATTCTATCCATGAAGTAGGGTCCAGTAAATTTAATGTGGTTGCACAATATGTTTAGTTGTAAAACAAAGAAAAAAAATGCAAATCACGTGGTAAACATACTATCCAAAAGCAAACATAATTGCTATGAAAAGTTAGATAAATGTGTCTATTCAATCATACTATTTAAAGAAGAGGTGTCTGCATTTGCGTTCGAGCGTATCTCACCCTCGAGTTGCGCTCTCCTCAGCTCTACGACCTTGTTTGATGACAACACCCTTCTCAGCCCCTCCACATCCCCCTGCAGCATCGCCGCCATTGGTGCCCCCACCTGATTGTCGCTTCATATGTGATGCATCGTTAATCTCGTGCATGGAGGCAGTGAAAAGGGCAGTGATTGAGGGAAGGGCACTCAGCGTTGGTAGTTTATTTGTAAAATAAATAAGAGGTGTCTTGTATCACATTGAAAAAATACGTGGACTAAATTGGCATTAATTCTCAAGTATAATTTTTATTTATTTATTAAAATTTGAATTTATAATTATAATGAAACCAATGTGTCCTATTGAAACAACTTGATTATTCATAATAGAGTTACGCTTATTTTGTTATTATTTAATTTCGAATTTATTATTTTTGCTTTATGGTTATTAGGCACTCTCGCAACTTTTGAAAGGTTGTGTTTATTCAAACATAATTTCTTAATCTTTAGAAGGTTATATTTGTGCAAACATAACTTCTTCATCTTTGAAAGGTTGTATCGGTTCAAATATATTTATTCAACATTTCTATTGAATACTTTTCATAATTTTCAATTATCCTTTCTATGATATATAGTCATTGTTTTTAATTGTTTCCCTTTGAGAGTTCCTGGAGAAATACCACAATGACTATCTAGTATCCTTATACGAGACTTCGTTGTATCGGGAGGATTTTTTCCAGTAATCATTAACAATATTGTGGGGCAAATAATTATTTAAAGAGAGTGTTATCATACCTCAAAGATTGACTCCATTTTTCTTCCCATTGATTTTTCCCCAACATTCAGTGCATGTTCACTGTGTGGAACATGAACCTGAGAGAAGAAAAAAGAAAGAAAGAAAAGAAAAGAAATCAAAATAAGTTATAGAATTTTTCACATTGACGTCATTTTGAGTGAAATTGTACATATCGGATTGATGGTCATGCCACGTAGGATGGCCTGAGTTGACCGGAATTCTACATCAATTTTTTCTAATCTAAATTGGCTGACCAGATAACATTAGAAAATCATTAAAATATTTATGACTGTATGGGTCAAATTGAAAAGTTCATGACTAAATTGGGATCTGCACATTAGGTTTATGACTTTTTTGGTAATTTTTCTTACAAAAGCATATCTTCGTGAAAGTATACATTCTATTTTAAAAATAAGTAAAGCTATACCCCTTTCTTTTTTTTTTTTCTTTTTTCTTTTTTTGTCAAATACAAATACCATTTCATTCATTCAAAAACGATACTACACGAGTGAAGTTAACAAGAATCAATACATGATAAATCCCAAAGAGGTAGGGGTTGCCTCGACATCCAATTGAAGGGGAGAGTCCCTTTTCGATGGGTTTTGATAATTCAATTTGGGACTTGGTTAGTTTCCTGTGGGCAATGGGATAAGGGAACACCTTCTAATTGGGTTAGTAGTGCATTGCATTCCTCCAAGAGACATCTCAAAGCCCATGGGCTCAAACTCAGTTCAGCAGTGAATCTATCAATAGACTGATTGTCAGATAGAACACATGTTAGACATAAATTAGTGATTCTAATCACGCATCAAAGAACAAAATTCAAGTGTTGATTAGAATCATATGCGGAAAAACAGGATAAAAAATAAAACTGCCCTCCAGCTCTTGTTCGAATTTGTGCTCGTTGGAAATTCACTGAAATTTGATGATATCATGGGCACACTTTACTAACCCAATCCCCTAGCGTACTAATGGTGTATTTTAGAATGAGAGAGTTCGTGTTAGATCTTGTGATTGTCCTTACAAAATGAACGATTAAAGTGGTTATCAAATGAGTGATTGTCACAAAGAGGTAAGAAACGTGCAAAATCGCATGTGAAATAACTATTACTTAAAAAGAGAAAACATGGTTCAAACCCAATGGATAAGTTTTTATTTCAAAAACTATATACCTAAATGTGGAGTCACATTATAGATAACAACACCCACACGCACCACAAATTCCTCCTTCAGCTCAGACGCCTCCCGCAACCAGAGCAATGCTTCCTTCATTGCAAGGGCTTTGATTTCGAGTGGAGAAGAATTTCATATGAATAAATGATAGGCGTAGAGAGATTATTTGTTAAGGATTTGGCAATAAATGCATCTGCTACCGTTTCATTTTTCATAACAAAAGTTCCATTTGATACTTAATAAAAGGGTTCTCTTCTTTTCTCTCGTTTTGTGACATTTCCTTGTTCTATAATTTTTCCTTTGCATGTCCTTTAACGTTTTTTAACCTTTTTTAATTATTCCGCGCAGAGCTCCCGTTTACCTCTTGCTTTGCACTCGAAGCGAGTCAAAAAAGCTCAGTGAAGATTACCAATTTTCAAACCCCTCGAGAGTATGAAATTCTGCAAAAACTTGTTGGCATTTTGCCACATCAGAGGCAGATTAATTGATTAAAAGGTCAAATCCAGCCATGGCTTTCTCTTCATCCCAAGTGCACTTCACTCGAAGTCCAAAAATTGAAAACACAGTTTTGATCGAGCAAATGCTACAATTATTCGAGCACACGGAGGCCCCTTTTACCCGTCTTCGTTACTGTCAGTTCCAGACCCTAAATATCTTTGGACTAGTGCGTCTCTTTTGCAAATTGAGTTCCAGCTGTTCTTGTTCCAATTCTTCCAGGTTGGGCCGTGTGTTTCGTAAGAAAATACAGTATAAGAAAACCACTTAATTTTTTTTTTTTTAAATACGATGATTACATATACATAGTGGAGCTTATATTTCTAGACTAAGCGTTCATGCCATAAATGAATGACACGTGTTAAGTGAAGATACTTTTTTTTTTTTTTTTGATCGGTAAGTGAAGATACTTGATATAGGGATGGTATGTTATTATTGGGGTTGCAGTGGCAATATGACTAGGAGTAATTAGGACTATGTACATGCATATTCACCTTTTCTATTTCTTTTTTTGTTTTCCTTGTGTCCCTTTCCTACTTTCTAGGACAATTGAAGACTAATCATTTACTCATTATTTGTTTCACATTCTTTCTATTTCCTTCGACATTACATTCATACGCGGAGGAAGAAGCGAGAGATAACTAACCCTAAATGATTGTAGAAAGTTACAATGAGGTAGGCTTGTTCGGTTTGGTTCTTTGCATATGTACAAGTTTTTCACAAAATATTTTGTGTGTCCAACATATTTTAATCAAGATGTCTTACCAATGACCTTCGGTAGTGTTTACAAGTAGTCATTAAAGCTTCAAAGTAATATCATTCCTGAAATAATTGTCGATAATCTCGTGCATTACACAGGCTATTGATCTTATGTAAGTTGATCGACAAGCCTTATCACACACACACACACACACACACACACACACAAACACACACACACACACACACACACACACACACACACACATATATATATATAGATGTTGGAGCCCCTAAACTGTTACAAAATGTGTAATTAGGCCTTCAACTAATTTTCAATCAAACAAACTAGTCCCTGAATTGCCGCGGCTGCTGACTACGCAATCGGATGTTGCAGGGGATGAACTCAACAGGGTGGTGAGTGAGGCATGGAGGCGGAAGAAGAAGATGATATTCACAGAGTGATTGACGGTCGTGAGGTCATGAGAGCTTGTGAAGGCATATGTTATCCCCATGAACACTGTTGATGGTGCATTTGTTTGGAAGGATAAATAATAAGAGCTAGCCCAATGGGGCCGTAAGTCCTAAAACTTGTCACAAAAGTGCAATTGAGTCTAAAAACTTGTCACAAAAATATAATTGAGTCCTAAAATTTCAAAAAGTCTAATCGAATCCTAAAACTTTCAAAAAGTGCTAAAACTTGTCGTGAAGGTCCAACCAAAGTTTTATGACTTTTAATACACTTATCGTACTTTTTTTTTTTTTTGTAAATTTAGGGGCCGGAGTTACCAATTTGAGATAAGAGCTTTAATTAAAGTAGATGGACATGACGTTGTACGTGCATCAAGGAGATTAATCGAGTTGTATATTTGAATACCCCATATTATCGAAAAGAGAACTTCCGGAAAGTCTTCCCAATCCTTCTTCTAAACAGAATTCCGTGATGAGATAGAGCGATTCTTTTACTTTGGTTACTCCTCCGCAGAGTTACAAAGTGAGACCTCCTAGTCCTAAGTAGATAATTGTTTAGGCTGACTGATCTTTAATTTAACTTTCCATCACATGATTCTTAAAATGTCGGCACTTGGGTACATAAGAAAACCACATAACTGTAAATCCCATTCGACGCAGCTCTTCTAGTGTTCAGTTCTAGATCTGTCTTTGCAACTAATGATTGTGCCATATCATGGCTATTTACTATATAAGGTTTTTGGGTGATTGCATAGACAATATACGAAGGTGATCAGGAGACAGAGAATGTTCCTGCAAATAGAAATATAGGAGGCGCGACTAGAGTTGCTTCAAGCTCAGGGAGGGAGTTCAGGAAATGGCACGACTTTCAGCTCAAGAAGCGGTTCACAAAATTCAAGATTCCAGCGCGCTTTAGAAGATCGTGAACGGAATCATCCACAACCACAGGAGTCATCAGAGGAGCAATTTTAGGACCAACTGCATCAGCTACCGCCATACTGTCACTATGCATTTTATGACTAGCTGTTCTCTTTCTTGGTAAACATTGATTGTGCGGATGGCCACAAGTAACAAATAGTGATAGCAGCTCCATTTTGCTTAGGAAGAAATTTCCTCTCCCTTGCTAGTATTCTGAGGTTGTCGACTGCCTTTAGCAGCAGGCGTATCATATGCCCCAAAAGAATCTATGAGTTTTGACATAAATTGTCAAGGGGAAAGAAACATAATTTATTCAACGATATGCATCATATGAGCACCATTTATTAAACTTACAGGTAATTATACATTCTTATATAAGGTGCATTTATTATCTTGTAAATCAATTAATTGAGAAACATTTTTTTCAAAATTGATTTTTTTTTTTGACCAAGGGAATCCACACACCGTATCAACACGGACAGCCCGTAAAGCCCGGAGTAACGGGGGGTAAACCCTGGGGGCAACGCGTGCTAGCCACCACACACGTGCCACCGGATAAGTCACCCTGCAACGCCTGGGAATCGAACTCCTCCCCTTACAAAATTGATTGTTTGTATCACTTATAAAAATAAAAATAGTAATGTTAAGTTAGTGAAATATTAATGCATAGATTGTGGATAAAAACAAAAATATTAATCCATTACCCTTTCAACATGATAGGTAGAGGTGGGGAGTTCGAATCCCCACCTTCTCGGGGGGTTGGGGTGGGGACGAATTAGTTTCAGGAGTGGGTTTCGACTCTTAGGCCCTGCAATGAGGCAGGGCAAAAGTCTGAGAGTGAGAGTTAGAATAGGAGTAGAGTAGGACCGACCAAAAAGAAAAATAAATTATTTTAAGGATAATTCTTTTCCAAATCATTGATTTCTAGTGAAATAAATGCATCTTTATTTATTCTAAAAACTCCCTCTATTGGAAATAACTCCCCTAATTACAGTACTGAAATTTATTTGCATGTTCCAGAATAATGAACTCAAGAAATTGAGCATAATGGAGGGAAAAAAAATGAACCTCCCATGCAAACTGCAAGAAGTTGCTTGAGTGACAACAAGTCTTATCATCTTAGCATAGGATTCTTGGAAGTGAAAATTGTGCCTTGGGTTCTTTATCTCTAAAGTTGCGTATTATTTGCACTCTTGAAAAGCACTCTTATAAACTTTATCTAAAGCAAAGGTAAAGATAGAGGAGCAAGTCTCGGCTGCATTGATGCATGCGAAACCAACTCATATGCACTATCAAATCAAACGGATCCTACATAGAGTTCATCTTCTCTGATGGTGCCAATGAAATCAAACGGATCCTACATAGAGTTCATCTTCTCTGATGGTGCATGCGAATTGGCCTCACATGTACCGAGTGTAACCAACAATTTGTTCCGGTAAAGAGGATTGTTATTGATGTGCATCATTAGGTAAACCATTTGAAGAAAGTGTTGTTAAATTGGCAAATAGAACTGCTTTTCATAGTCATAAGTGTGTACTTTATATATGTTTTTCATCGTACTTAATGTATGGCATCTATATCAAATGATAAGAAAAATCGAAATCAATCTTTTGATGCTATGTATTTTTAGCTATTGCAATTTAGGAAGCTATTACATTGCATACAATTGTTTGAAATTATGTTCTAAAAAGCCAACAATTGGAATGTTGGGCAAATAGATAGTAATTATGAATATGTTTTTGATACCTATAAAATGTCTAGTTTGCTATGATATGCACATGTCTTGTGATTTTCTTTCGAACTCTAAAACACACAGCAAAATATAATTTTCCTTCTACATTTTTATTTCAATATTGCAATATATTATTTTTCGTATTTTAATTAATTTAAGTCAATAATCACTAATATAAAAAGTGTTAGTTAACAGTATTTTGTCTATCTACTTATACGGATGGATGTTGAGAATTAACTGAGTGACACTTTTTATCCACCGCATGCGATTTCGTAATATTCAAAATAGTTGTAAGTCTAATATGAAGGCGGATTTAAATCGATCTAAGATAAATATGCCAAAAAGGCAATTAGGAAAACAAATCAAAAATATTTCTTTGATTTTGGCTCGACCACAAGGTGATCAAATTTCCAAACATCAAATTGTTCAAGATGGATTGAGGGCGAAAGTGTGTAAAAGGCATGCCAGCTCCTAAGCGCCAACTGTGACATAGAAAACGTTACTACGATCTAAATGACAAAATTAAATTGCTTGAAAAGTAAAATGTGGATATAGAAATTGAAGAAAATCGAAAGGAAAGTGTTGGAATCAAACGAAATTAAAAAAAAAAATGGGTGATGAATGCAGATATTAAAATTGAACTGCAAACACATGAAATGAAATTACTAAGAAATAAACTTCCCTAAAATTGAAATATCCTCGCAGTTGTCACGACCCTCCCAAGGCAGGCCCCAAGGGGGTTTAGACGGATTACAAAGTGGACGCAAACGGTCCTTTTTCACAAGGTGATGCTTGCGCTTCTCTCGGACTCTTCCAAGTCCTAACGATCATGAAGTTGGTTTACACTTGCGTAATTATGCAACTTTGTTTTCTCTTTAGAAATTGTTATCAATCTATTATGGGTCAATTAGATGTCAAGTAAGATAAGATAGTTCACCTTATTTTCTACGAACTAGATATTCAAGACATAGTGACTTGATCACACTAGATATTTATCTAACACCCAATTTGGTGCATATTCTCTTATGTAGAAAACACATTTCATGCAATCTTTCCAACTTTTAGATTTTCATTGAAACATATAAATCTAAGTTATCATGCAAGGTTGGTCAAAACCGAAATTTAATTAAACTGGCAATCAACTAAATAAAGTGCAGGAACAGGAAATAACCGAAGTCGTATCAAGTAAAATAGAACATCGCCTTGTTATTAAAGCCCCAACGCAGGACCCCGTGAACTGGGACAAGAAAAATAATGAGCGCCCTTAAAATGTGAATGCGAAGACAGGAACGTGTAGAATATGCTTTCTTAAAGTGCCAACATATCATATTTTTAGGATAATGCATTTACCAAATCAAAGTTATCTTAAAAAAAGAAGTAAACTTTATCTGATCAGACAAAGGTATGTGTGAAATTCTAATCGATCATGAATATAAAATTCTAAATATATGACTAAGGTATCATAATGACATGCACATGGCAAAAGTGATAGAAAAAAAGGAAAAAAAAAAAAAAGAACGCAAGGTAAACAGTGAAAATAAAAAGAAATAAAACGACCCCGATTTCGCTGAGTTCTCTACACCAAATGGACCCCCCAAAGACCTCGTAAGATGAGAGTGGTCAGGGGAAGCGGACTCAATTTCACCCACGTAGGGGCAAGGGAGAGGGAATAAAAAAAGTTGAGTGAGAGTTTGGGAAAATCAACAGCGACGGTGAGCAACTACTCGATTCAACTCGACTTGGCAACAGCGCAACTCTAGGCCAACCTTTTAGAAGGTTGGCAGCGAGCTTAATCTGAACATGAAGCATTAACAAATTGGAAACAAAGTGAAATCGGACTTGATCAAACAAAACAGAGCAATGCTCAACTCAGCTCATTGATTGGAGCCAGAGTCCACAAAATGAGATGAGCGCAGGAAGGCGATCCAACGGGCGACGACCAAGTTTGAACCAAAATGAGAGCTGCGGGATTCTGCTCCAACAGGGTCTTGACCATCACCACGGCCGTGGTGGCTAGTCTAGAAAATTAGCGCGTGGCAGATGAGAGTTAGAAGTGCTGTAGATGCACTGGGCAGTAAACGCCCCGGGAGATGAGTCAACTCACGGCCTGGTTAGAGATGCAGACCACAACACGACCTCGTCGTGGCGGTAGCGCATCTGGCCATCGGCGAGTAAATTATTCTTTTTGACCGAGCCTGAAGTTCCAGCCCCACACCCGTGTCTTTTCCAGGCCCCATGCCCGTCCCCTGTTCCTTCTCTCTGTTTTCTTTCATTCTACACGCCAATGTTTCCCCCGCGTTGATTGTCCCCTTTTTTCTGCCTTTTCCTCCTCCACTAGGCTTACTTTTTACCACAAATCTCTACGGAATCTCTCGTTCATTTCATGTCTTGCCAAAAGCAGTTTTGCAGCCAATGAGATAAAAGTCCCAAAAAAACAAAAGTTGAAACTCCGGTCCTTGTCTCTCTTGGTGGCCGCGATGCCTGCAAATAATAATGAAGCATGTACCTTTATATTTTCCAATAAATTATTCTTCTATTTGTGCATTCCATGCCTCGAACTTGCCCATTTCCTTTTTACATTTTTCCTTGACCAAGCCCTTCTCTCTCACATTCGGCTGTCAATTCAGCTAAGGTTCGACATCTCCATTCACTTCTCCAGTTCCTTTTCATTATTCCGCCGATTTTTTCCCGGTATAGCTCGCGCATTCGGCTGGTTCACAAAAAAATTCGCGAACTTGCCTAGGTAGAGGCTCAGCTCGGACATGCTATTCTCAAACAAAAATATATCTAATTTTTAAATACGGAAAAATACAGTAAAGAATGAAAGTGCCGTACCATGTACCATGCTATTTTTGTTTAGAGGTCAGATTCCGTCATTGTAGGTGAATTCGATCTCTAACTCTTATGAAATGAATGAAAAGTCTTTGAGAAAGAATTTAGTTGTCAACAAAAGTTATAGATACATTGATGCTTAAATGGGCACATAGAAATGAAAGTTATAATAGTATTCACAATGTCCATGAAGACACTATACTTTAAAACGAAGATTGAAACCGAACGAAAGACGTTTGGTTCAAAAGGAAAAATGCTTGGGAGGAAATTTGGCAGACCTTTGGCATAAGCTTGAGCATCTCCTCTTTCTATGTGTTCTTTCTATTTATACTCCTGGGATTTTCTTCCACAGTTATTGAAATTCATACGTGATCCCCCTCTCAACCGCGCCACCTTCCATGATTTTAGTAATTCCAAAGTCAATCATGTGTCCTACAATGACTGTCCCTTCATTCATGATTTGATCTAATTCTTTTAATTACTCCAGCTCTTAAACAGGTTGTGGAACCATTTCCTTACTCTGATTGACATGGTCACACAACTTTCAGGTGAAGTTCAACTAGATAAGCTCCATATCAAAGTTGGGTTTTGAATAACTTGATTCCTTAAACTTCGTTCTGTTCCCCTAATAATTGAATCGCTCCTCAACATCTGGGCCATAAATGTTCGCCACCAACAGGAGTTAAAGAATAATTAAGAGTGCCAACTAGAGTAGTATGATACAAATTACCATTTTCATGTCTCATTTTGCTATTACTTTATACTGCATTTCATGACATACTTCCACCAAAGAAATTATTTTATCATTTTCATGTCATGCATCACGTGATTGATAAAGCTACTTTGATCGTACAGTGAGTAGACCAACAAAGACCAAGTTTGTCTTGGTCATCTTCACTCTTTTTTGCTGGTGTGGGGTGACCCATTCACTTGGCCAATTCATATTGAAAACCCCAGCTCTGTGCTTAGTTAAAGCCACACAACTAAACTTTTTTTCTTTTGAGAGAGAAAGATTTGGAAGAATCCTCCTAGCGATGGCAAACCTAGAGGCTGGAACAAGCAGTGATGCTACACGAGCATTGGGAGGTGAGTACCAAGTGTTCCTGAGTTTTAGAGGACCAGATACTCGTTATGGTTTCACCGACTTTCTCTACCATGGCTTGGTAGATGCCGGCATCCGCGTATTTAGGGATGAAGATGAACTCCGTGTCGGCGAAGTGATTGGTGGGAACCTTCTACGTGCTATCAACAACTCCATGCTCTACATACCCATTTTCTCCCAGACTTATGCTTCTAGTAAATGGTGCCTCCGTGAACTCGCATGCATAGTAGACAATGTGCTTAACTCAGAGGGTAAAAAAAGTGTCCTTCCCATTTTTCTCGATGTGGAACCTGAAGATGTTAAACTTAAGACTTCATTATATAGTACCGCTTTGCTGGAACACACGAACAAGTTTCCTGATGAAGTCAAGGACTGGAGGAAGGCCCTTGAAGAAGTAGATGAAATAAAGGGTTGGAACGTGAAGAAGGACCAAAGGTAAAAGTCTTTTAGGATCCCTACCTATTTCTTCTCTTTTTTGTTTAAGGGATCCAACGTTGCCGAGTCAAATAATTTCTTTCATTTTTTAACGGAAAATATTGAAAACTACAAGCAATCGCCGCTCTCCTTCAACTTTACATCCTCTGCTTTTGACGTCTTCCTTTAAATTTTCTACTACGATATCAATCACTTCAATTTGATCTGCATCCTCACTACTCAAAATACACAGTTTCCATCTTCGGAAAAAATTTCAACCAAAAAAAAATTTTTTTTCATCCTCAAGAAACACAAATTACGCAAGGAAACTAAGATTCGGTGAATAAAAATCATGTCTAAATATTTAATAGGAGCGGGAGCATCTGGAGAACAGAAAGAATGACAGGGCTGTCATCTTGAGGCCTTGAGCTTTACAGAGCTCCTGGAAGGTCCAAATCGAGGCCGAGCAACCTCAATCTGGCCTGGCCAGAGTGCGGAGGCCTCCGAATGAGAGACAGAGGGAAGGGACACATAGTGTAGGAGGAGCTGGAACTTCGTGCCGGTACAAGCACCGGACAAGTAGAGTGATGAGGGTCTTTTTAATAAGAAAACAGCAATTGCATTAATAAGCCAAGGCGATGGATGCAATTTGAAATAATAAATATAAAAATTAAGATCTCAATTATGAAATATGGAGATGCAAGTTGATATGCGTGGAAAATGGTTTTCGCACTTTCTCATTATTTTCCTTTTCACCTTTCTTCAGAGTTATCTTAGGCAAACTAAAAAACCTTGATATAGTAATCACCCATCTAATCTAATCATAAGTAATAAAGGTAGAAATGAATATTGGGCCACATTGGTAAGTTGGGGCGCCAAGTAGCAGTCACGTGGCCCCGCATGGAATTTGTATCTTGTTTTGGAGATCACCACATGGCATTTATACTAACAACTTACTATGTTTATCACAATCATCAATAACAACACATAATTTGAAGGTCAATTGATATATGTAAATGTAACATACGGTGAATTAACACCTACTATGCATTATGATAGTATGTGGGTGCCCAACATGCCGCTTGAGAATCTTGGGTTTCTAACCAAAAGCTAAGAGTTATTGGAAAGCAAATTGACAGGGCCTCTCCATTGTGTTTCTATATTGACAAGGAAGTCCACCTTAAAAGAGTAAATTCCGAAACCATGACTTATCTTACTAACTCTATGAACCAGGGAAGGTACAAGCCAAAACCTAGTTAGGTGGACCAAGCATAGGAATGTTTCCACCTAATGGTGTGGAGAACCAAACCCGTGTTTTGCACTTAAGCCACGCACATTTCTTCACTCCTTAACCAGCAAGTTAACCCCATGGGAGTCAGGTCTCTTGATTTTCAATTTTGAACAAATCACAATGTGACACATATCTTTAAACGCCAGTATAATTGACATGATCAGATCCGTAGAAGACTTACAATGGCTATACTTCTAGCCCTGGGAAATAGTTCTAGATTTTGGGATTATATTTTTCTTCATCAAACTGCAGTTTTCAATGGATGACATTGCATTTTTAACGTTATCTTTATTAAAAAATTCTCCCAATACAAATGCTGGAATTTTTCTAGGCTTAGTTATAAATGCCCAAATATGCTGGGTATAGTAGTCACATGGTAAATTTGGCCATCATGTAAACTAACACTATGCCCTTAGAAATTTGTATGATCATATATGAAAAACATACCACTTGAATTCCACTAAATTAGCCTATACATATTATTCAGTGTATTTAAACCTTGTTCATTATGTACTTCAATCTTTTCAAGTTAAGATTTTGACAATTCCACATGTGATGGAAGGTTATGAAATTAATCTAGTAAACTAACGATTACCTTTGTACATGGCAGTCAAGCAGCGATTGTTAAATTGGTTATTGAAAAGGTTTTGGAGAAGCTGCAAATAAAACAAAAATCAGTGACTGAACATTTACTTGGACTTGATGGTCAAGTAAAAGATTTGACAAAGTTATTAGATGTCAACAATCATGATGTGCGGCTCATTGGAATTTACAGAATGGGTGGTATTGGTAAAACAACTATTGCCAAGGTCATCTTCAATCAACTATCTTCCCAATTTGGAAAGTGTTGTAGCTTCCTTGAAGATGTTCGAGAAATCTCGTCAACTAAGGAGGGCATAGTCCAGTTACAGAATAAATTACTAAATGATGTTGCTGGTTCTTTATCTACAAATGAAGTCAAGGATAGTGAACAAGGAATGAAGAGGATTGGAGAGATACTCAACACTAAGAAGGTCCTTCTAGTTTTGGATGATGTTGATAATAAGGAGCACATTAAGAAACTAACAGGAAAATTTTCACTACATTTGGGATCTAGGCTAATTATTACAACGAGAACCACAACTATTTTGCAAGTTGAGGGATTCAAAGGCGAAATTCTACCGTATGAGATGTTAAAGATGGATTATGGTGTTGCACTTCAGCTTTTTTGTCGCCTTGCCTTTGGTAGAGACCTTCCTTTGGATGATTATTATGGGCTCTCAAATGAAATTGTCTCAAGTATGGGAGGGCTTCCTTTGGCAATCGCAGTGATAGGTTCGTTACTGAATCAGAAAAACAAAGCATTTTGGGAAGAGACTTTGGTTAGGTTAAGGAATATACCTGAGGAAGAGGTTCTAAAGAAGTTGAGGATTAGCTATGATGGCCTAGACGAATATCAAAAACAAATCTTTCTTGACATAGCATGCTTCTTTTTCAATGAGAAAAAGACTGATGCAATTTACATGTGGGCTAGTTGTCATTTTTATCCCGAAAGAGGAATTGATGTCCTTACTAGTAGGTGCTTGATAAAGATATTGGCTAATGATAAGTTCTGGATGCACGATCAGCTAATAGATCTAGGAAGGCAAATTGTCCGTCAAGAAAGTCCTAGTGACCTTGGAAGGCAAAGCAGGTTGTGGATTGCAAAAGAGGCCCTCGAAATCATAAGAGCCGAAGAGGTAAGTAAGAAATGTTCAATTTTTAAATAGATATGGCACATCCTGCTAATTAAGGATTCTTTTTCGTTTAGGATCTTTATCATTTTTTTACTACTCATTGGAGTTGTAAAACATAGGGGTTGAAGTTGACAAGTTTCTTCACATCATTGCCAAATTTGACTTGCAAATTAAGGACAAGGTTCAAGCGCTTAGGGTAGATGGTCCCAATGGCTCCATTGAGATTACAAATGAAGAGTTTGAAAGGTTGCAAAACCTAAGACTCCTCAAATTACATAATGGAACTTATACTGGGGACTTTGCAAAGTGTCGTTCAAAGCTGAGATATATTTCTTGGCAGCCTCCTTTTATGGATTTTAGGGCAGGCAATATGCATTTGGATGCTCTGGTTGTTTTTAAAATTGGCAAGAATGTCTTCCTAGATGATTCAAAAGCATGGGACTTGATCAAGGTAAAATACATGTTTTAATTCTAGTCTATTAGTCCTAGATTCCTAGTGTGTACAATGCAGTGGTTCTTACATTTGCCATTCATTTTTTCAGAGGGCACAGAATTTGAAAGTTCTTTCTCTTACTGAATGTAATTGCGTAACAACAATTCCAGACTTCTCTAAATGCTTGGGTTTGGAAAGGTTGACTCTTGCACGCTGCTACCGGTTAAAGAGAATTGAAAGTTTCATTGGAGATCTACAGTTGTTGATTCATTTAGAGATTAAATGGTGCGGGCATCTTATCAATTTGCTTGAAGAAGTGGGGGCTCTAGTGAAGCTTAAGCACTTCTCATTGCAGGGATGTGCTAAATTGAGACAACTTCCAAGTTCACTTGGGAATTTAACCTCATTGGTAGAGTTAGACTTATCTCATACGGGCATTGTCAAACTTCCAAACTCCATTGGAGGACTAGTGAAACTTGAGCTTCTTCTTCTAAGTGACACGCCAATGAGGAGACTTCCCAGCTCCATTAGAAAGTTAAAATCGTTATGCATATTGCGTTTTTCAAGAATAATTACTCATTTTAAGAGTGATGATGTCTGGCAGTTACCTAGTGACATCAGCATGTTGGAAAATCTTGAAGAGCTAGATCTCTCTCATTGTAATGACTTGAAAGGTGAAATTCCTTATGGAATTGGACAACTATCATCTTTGAGAATCCTAAATTTAGAATACACCAGAATCTGCAGAATTCCAAGGACAATCAACAGTCTTCATCACCTTCAAACACTAAACTTATCAGGTTGTCATGAGATTTATAGGTTGCCGGAACTTCCCACAAGTTTGACCTGTCTACGTCTTGAATCTAAATCCTTGCTCTCAGTCCCTAATTTGTCTAATCTTACTAATTTGGTTGAACTACTATTGAGTGATGGCTCCAACGATATAGGGAGATCAAACCTAATCACTGGATACTACTTAAGGCAGATTGGGAGGTTATCTAGACTGAAAGATTTACATTTACAATTGCTAAACGTCCCTGCACCTCAAGAGTTGGCTTCTCTTTCTCATTTGGAAGTGCTCAATTTGTGTTGCCTAGACCTAGAAACCCTGATGCAGCTTCCGTCCTCTTTGAGCAGCTTAAATTTAGAAAACTTTAGCATCGAGGGAACGGAGCTACTTTCCTCTTGCTTGAGATTGAGAAATTTGTTGACTTTACAATTCAAGAATTGTAAAGTGGAAGACATTCCACTTGATGGACTTCCCAAACTGAGGAACTTACATGTTAGCTGTTGTAAATTGTTTAAGAGATTATCCATTCCTCTGGAATTAACAAAGCTACAGAACGTTGTGGTGTTATCTTGTCCAGAGCTAGTTGAGATACAAGTTGTGGGTCTTTTGAAATCATTGAAATTCTTCTACATTGATGAGTGCAAATCCTTGAGAAGAATAGGTGGGTTATCATACTTGAAGAACTTGGAGCAATTAAAAATTGAGAGTTGCCATGTACTTACTGATCTTGAGGGCCTAAACAAGCTAGAATCTCTGAAATATTTGGACGTCACAAAGTGCACATCATTGATAAGGTTGATTCATGCTTCTTGCACAAACATACCAGATGATTGCCTCATAGAAATTCGATGGTGTGGAGACTTCATCAATTGCACTTGGATCTACCCACGTGAAATCTCTTTGAAGCGTTATAGGGAGAAGATTTTTTTGGATACATCAAACAAGGTGCGATGTCTTCTTTATCAATATACTTTAGACGCATGTGTATGTGCGGGTTTGGAAATTGATTTGTTCTCATTTTTGTATAATGCTGTAATTCAGTCAAACTATACAAATTGTAAAAAGTTAAATATTTTTCTGAATTTTACATTAACAAAAAAATATTTCTTTAATTGAAGGAGGAAAATTTATCAAAGATGATTCTTAACTAATTTCAAATACGTTAGTGTTCGTTCTTTTTTTATTTGAAATGTTGTTTTGTCTAAAAAATATGCAAATAAAAGTATTATAAATCATGTTTTTTGAATCTATTTCTCATTATATAATTGAATGTTGGGTATTATGTAATACGATATGTGTTTATTTTGATGTCATCATATTTAGCAAAAATTGCCCTCTTGGACTTCAACACCATCGCTCAATAGCCCCCAAACTTTGAAAAGTTAAAAGACTAACCCCCCACCAACGCTCACCCAAAAGACTATGATTCATGTTACATCCACTAGTTTTAACTTAGTGTTTAAGACTAAGTTAAAAGAGTATGATTCTGTATAACACTTAAGTGTCACCTAAAATGGTAACTCATTTTTCCTAACCGAACTTTCTTAAATAATTTTGTCAACCATGTATCATTCTCTACTTTCTTAAATTGATGAACCGTATAGTAGATGTTACTCTATTCAAAATGAGTTAGTCCATTTTCACTTAACATTTTGCGGTCATACAAATAGAAAAAGTAATGGCTCAAACAAAATCAAAAGTTTGGGAAGTCATGTATAACTTTTTAAAAGTGTTTGCATGCTCTTGGGCAACACTACCAAAGTTTAGCATGGTAAGATGATATTTTCAAAGTGTGAGCTTTTGTGCAAGGGGGCTAAAGTTCAGGGGGATTTTGAGCAATTACCTTAGTGTTTAAGATAAGGCCTACCATAAGAGTTAGTAGTCCAAATATTAATTAGTCAATTTAAGGAGTTTGTTTAATTCCGAACTTCCATCAAATATGTTTGCCCATTACTTTCGGTAGTGGGCAGTGTAATATCTTCTATAAAACACTTTAAAATCTTCAAGAGCTAGAAATAGTTACTTAAATACTTTCTTTAAAAAAAATTCTTGATGAACAATAAAAATGCATGTGCCTATGTTAAATACACATTATAGTGTTATGTTAGCATCTAAATATAATAATACGTACAATAAACATGAGTGAAATATGAATATGTAGTCTTGTGCTAGTAAATGAAAGATAAAATTTAAAAGAAAGCCTTATATATTAGAGGAAGCTTTGCTTCATTTTTTGGTGTTGGATACTTTCGTTTCCCAAAGTACTTTTCCCCCTTGTTTTGAGGTTCCCATTTTATGTTGTGCTTTAATTACTTATGTTGCATAATTTTTTCTATTTTAGTCATTTATCTCTACTTGCCTTTCGGGTGTTGGATAGTTTTGGTTCTTTAATGTTGTCAATAACTCATTTAATTATTCTTTTAATATTAATTTAAGAATAGCTTTCATAGATAAGATATTAGATTGTAAATTATAGATTATAGATTTCAAAAACATCATATAATCTCTTTATCTTATAATATTTTATTTGCAATATGCATAATTAATGAACAAATTAATGACATACGGTTATTGCATTAGTGAGCAATGAAGAAATTAATTTCAAATGATATGATCATAGCCTACAAAAGAAAAAAGGAACTCATTAGATTTTGCCATGTGTTGTCACATGGGAAAATGAATAATGAATGAGAGGCAATTAAATTGTGGTATAAATATTTGATACTATGATTATCCATCTCTTATGAATTTATTGTTGGCCGGCTAAGTAAAAATAAATTTAAGGGTCAATACTAGAAAAAACTCCAAACTAATACACACGCACCACATTTATCTTAAAATAATTTACATGTCATAAAAACTGATACACCTGTATCACATTTACCACAAACTAATTTTTATGTCACAAAAATCTCAAACCGGTATCCTTGTGTCACATTTATCCCAAATTAGTATATTCATATCATATTTACTCTAAGCCAGTGCACCTATACCACATTTACCCCCTAAAAATCCCAAATTTACAATAATTCAGATCAATTTTGGGTAAATGTGGCACAAGTGCTCTAGTTTGAAATTTGTGACACAAAAATTAGTTTGAAGTATATGTTGCATGGACGTACTAGTTTAAAAGCTTTTGTGACACAAATATTAGTTTGGAGTAAATGTGACATGGATGTATTAGTTTGGAAGTTTAATGGTATTAGCCATAAATAGAATGTTTGGTTTGCCTCATTTTCTAATAATTTGTTAGAATGTTTATGCAATAGCTGTATTACATATTTATTTGTTGTTTTGCTAGTGCATGCAAATATAGTGGGATTGACTAGTTTTGTATTGTTGACTACTGATGAGCTTGACTAGTTGACTCTACATTTTCAGTACTATAGCAGATTGTCACCTCGCTGGATTCAAATCTTTTCAAATAGCATGACTATTACAGAGTAAAATAAAGCATGTATTGCTTGGAAAAATTGTCCTATGTTATAACACAGTATAACTTTATAAGAGCTAACATATTTGACTAAAAAGTGCAACTTATAATGCAAAGAGATAGAAATTGATTTTGAAGCATATTACTTTAGATTAAGAAAGAGTACAACAACATCCAGACTTTCCTTATTGGAAACAATGTCTCAATGGTTATGAATTTTTCATTCAAAAAGCGGAAAAATAAACTCTTTTTTAGTTCCAAAATGCAAGTCAATGTAATTGAAATAAGCAATTACCATTAAAAAATAGTAGTACATGAATTATGATAAGATTATCCAAAAGGCATATTTTAATGTTAATAAAGTGAAAACAAAATGAAGAATTGAAGTTCACTGAAGTAATAACATAAAATATAGAAAGTTAAACGGAATAGATGTGAAAAACTAGAATAGTAAGACTCTTTACCTTCTTTTCTTTTTTTTCTTTTTCTTTTTTTGCTTTACTTTGTACGGTATAGAATAATTAGTGCAAGTGATGATAAATTTTAAAGAAATAAAATTAGTGAATCGATCTAATAATTGAACCATCGAGGTTATAGTGGAAGAAAGCATTTCGAGCTAAGAGCACCTTTATTCCTATCTAGCTACCCCACTAATACTTTTTTTCCTCTAAAAAAAGGAATCTTTAACCAAATTGTGATCCTAGGTAGATAATTATCTAACTCATTTGATGTTTAATTTAAATTTACATCACATATTTATTACAAGTTCATACTTAGTTAATAAAAGATAATCCAAATAAGTGTAACTGATGTCCTACTGGGCATCCGCGTATTTAACCCTAGATTTGTCTCCACCAAATGAATGATGTCTATGCCTGGGTAAACATGCAAAAAGATTTAATGTATATTTAATACATATGTTGTTTGTCTCTCACATTAACCCTGTTGGATCACAGATGGAACATCCCTTCACAATCGTGTTCCAACTTTTTCACAAGACCGGTCGTTCGGTTGCTATGCCATCTAATTCAAAGGACAATGTCACCCCTGATTCAGTGACATATAAAGGACTGATTACAGACGTGAAAGGTTTCGGCTATCGTGTGAAGAGAATGTGGTACAAGAATCACCGTCAAGATGACAACTGTCGTGTGGAGATCAAGAGTGATGACCAAGTGAAGGAAATGGTACAATTAGCATCTAAAAGAGGATTCATTCAATTGGACGTCACGGTAGGGATTGACAATGAGTGGGTGGAACGGAATTACAGCCTGAGCATAATTGACGAGTTGGAAAGAATGTGGGCTCACGAGAGTGGGGTTGAGTGGGACGATTTAGATCCTGATGAACTGTTAAGAGAGGCAAGGAGAATGAGGACTCAAAAGGATGGGGCTGAGTTGGACGAAGAAGGAACATTATTGGTGTTGTGATCCAGTGTGACAGAAGTGGATTGTAACTTTGCAGCTAAGTTCGGAGCTATAGAAATCGACTGAGAAATTTAACGAGGAACAATAAAAGAACACAAGAAATTTATGTAATTTGATTTGAATGTTGTAACATGACCGGAGAGTTGGAAAATTGGGAAATTACCGAATTACAAATACTCATGTACTTGAGTATTTCTCCGCTTTAGTATATATCTTTTTCTCTGCCTTGCGTCATCTTCAGACGTCCTCTCCTTTTACGGGAAGAAGGAAAGAGAAACAAGACAAATGGCACCCATCTGTAGAAGCCATGAGCTTCCATCCAATTAATGATGACATGTGTGAATGGCGATCATTAATCACTAAATACACCGACGTAAGAAAAACGAGCTTAGCTTTTATCTTTTCTCTTTCTTCAATCCCTAGCAAAAGGACAAAGGAAGCCCACAAAAGGTGACCGAAAGAGAAAAGAACATAAGGCGCCTACAAGGCTTTAAAGCAGCAAAGCACCCCACCAATTTCCATGAGAAAATATTGGTACCCTAACGTAACGCACTTCTGAAAAAAAGAAAAAAAAAACGTAACGCACTGAACCTTCCATGTCAGGTCCAGGTCGTCCCCCTTCAAACCAACGCGCGGGCGGAGGGCAGGGAATTCTCTCTCCTCTTTACCTTCTCTCTCTTCCTCCTCCTCCGACGCTCGACGCTCTCTCTGCACTCTACCCCAATGCACTGAACCTTCCCGTCTAGCGCCTCCTCCTTTGGCCGTCGCTCCCTTCCGTCAACTACTTGCTTTCCGCTCTGCTCGAAGCGGGCCCTCGAGAAGCCCTAAATCTGCGACCGATTTAGGTTTGATTTCCTAAAGGTTGCTCTTAGTTGTATGGATAATGTGCCCGATTCCGATAGATCACTCCCTGCTCTAAGAGCCAGTCTTCCCATAATCATTCCATTTGTCCCCACATAAAGATATCAATCTAGTGTTTCTTCATTTTTTTCCTCTTCAAATGCGACAATTTTTTCAGGAACTCACTGCTTAGAAACATATCACATTCTGTTTCCAGACAAAAGGTTTTAATTAAAGAAGTTAAATTAAGCTTGTGCTCATTCACATATGCGACTTGATATATTTCGCACTTAATAACATGACAGATGCTAGTCTGAGACAAAAAAAATCCTTTCAAGTTTCAAACTATCATATCAGACTTGTCGCTGAAGCAACTATGCTCATTTTTCAGATGAGTAAATGTTCAACACATTACTAAAAATTGTCTTAGTAGAGTAGATCTCCATTATAGGGAAGAACTTGTACATTAGCGGGTTCTGATTTGGACGAATTCTGGCAAATAATGGGGAAGTCATTGAACTGGTTAATAAGCTCGTACCTGGAGCTAGTACATTCATTGTGCCATTCATACATACAAGCCAGCATCAAACACATTCTTGTCTGGTTTTTACTGTTACTATGAAGTTTCTGAGAAAATAGATGGCTTGCTAATTCTATATGCTATTTTTGTTTCCAGAGAATTAGACTGGGCTTTTTTGCTTTTAAATAAAGACTTTAGTATTTTATGTATGAATTGGAACCAACTAAGATGCTTATTCTTGGACTAGGGAATACGTGACACACTGTAACCTGTGAATACTTCACTACCTTAGGAAACAGACAAACCTTAGAAGTTCAACCGAAGGCTAGGGGGAATTGACATAAGGCAAGAACTTATTAAGTTCTATGAAGAAAATTACTCTGCCAACCTCATGCGTTTGGTTGTATACGGCAAAGGTACTGCTTGCATCTATACAACACAGCTTTACAATTGCTACATTCTCTTCTTTCGGTGGTGCAATTTTGTAAAATTTCATGGATCTCCACAGGATCTCTTGATAAAATCCATGATCTAGTAGTCCAAAAGTTCAACGCTATTTCCAACAACAAGCGGAGCTTTTTGCATATTTCTGGTCATCCCTGTTTATGGGAACAATTACTGGTCCATTTCTGCAGTCCGCACCCATTTTTTGTTGGAAGACATGCACATTCCTCATTTCCTGTTTGGTAAAAATTTCTATCCAGAAGAAAGTTAAAGAAGCTCCTACTTGTTGTCCAGGTTCTTGTTATAGCCATTCCAATATGTGACGACCACACGCTACAAGTTCAGTGGCCAGTGCCTCACAGCATTCACCATTACAAAGAAGTCCCATGCAGCTACCTCCCCCATCTTATAGGCCATGAGGGAGAAGGATCTCTGTTTCATGCCTTAAAAAGATTAGGTCTGTTTCTCATGTCATTTACATTGCTTATCTTATACCAATCCTCAGGAGGATTCATCTTAATGGTAATGTTCCTTTCTGCTAGGATAACCTTCTTGATTGAGTTATTTTCTGGTAATTGCAACTTAAATATATGCATCTCATTTCCATGTAGGAGATTTTTTTTTTTTTTCCCATGTATATGCAGCTCCTCTATATTATGGTTTCTTGCTCCCAGGATGCTTGAAATGTCAACTGAAGCAGAATAGAGTCGTGCTCTATGCTTTTTCACTGGGAAGGAAAAGGGTCATGCTCCATGCATCTCTTTTTTCTGCCAGTATGAGGAGCATAAGAGTTCAATTGACCAAAAGATATTCTTCATTTTACCCTCCATAGAGCATACGGTGTATAAACTTTACAATCTATTCGAGCGAATATTGTTTTTTACTTATACTTTTTCTTTTTCTTGTCGCCTTTGAAATTTGGCTTTAAATTAGTGTCAAACACCTGAAACCTTTTCAAAACATGCAAAAAATTGACATAGAAAATAACTCTCTTTCAAACTTTTGGGGGAAAGAAAATATTTGTCCTTTCTAAACTAAATAATTAGGTTGGGTTACGCAAATTTATGATCCTCTAGGGTTGAGGGGCATAAAAGCATCTGGACCCAAACTGTCTGCTTATCGTAGTTATTGTAAGAAGAAATTAACTCGTGAAAGTAAAATATCCAATTAGAATTGCTGGAGCCAGCATATTGCTTTGGCTTAATTGTTTTCAGTTACTTTGATCAAGTCTCTTTTCTGAAGGGTTTATGATCAGTTCTGATGCAAATGACTTTGTAGGATGGGCCACTAGTTTGTCTACTTATGAAAGCGTTGTGGATTCAAATAACTCCTTCTTTAATGTTGTCATTGAGATGACTAATGCTGGTCAAGGTATGTTGTTATGTTTTGGCTATTCTTGCCTCTGGGCGTTTCTCTGTTTTTCTTTCAAGTCATTTGCAAAAAACCATTCTCACAAACTTAGGGCTTTGCTTATTCCCTTTGGCAAAAAGTCGGTCATGTAAGAAAGCCCAGATTAAGGCTTGAAATTCTAATCATGTATTGCACCAAAAAGGAGAGCACATGCAAGATATCATGGGATTGCTCTTTAAATACATTGACATTTTACACCAGTATGGCGTTTGAGAGTGGATTTATGACGAGGTATGGATCCAAAATACTTATTGTAGAATTTTGAGAGAAATTACTCTGAGTTTTTTTATTCTACAGAGAATAAATATTTACATGAGACACTAACATTTTTATAGTTGCTACAGCACCCTAAAAAGGTAGTAAACAAATTCCTAAAAACTAACAAATAAAATCTGGAAAAATAAAATCTGGAAAATCTAGAAGATCTGAAAGATCTAGAAAATCTAAATCTAAAAGATCTGAAAAATCTGGAAAAACTGGAAACAAAATAACCAGAAAATTTGATTCTGATTTTCAACACCCCCCTCAAGCTGGGTTATGAATGTCTATCATACCCAGCTTGCACCTTAGAGTCTCGAAACTATTTCTGGATAAAACCTTGGTCAGTATGTCCGCTGTTTGATAATTGGTTGGAACATACGAGAGCTTCAAGATTCCTTCCTCAAGTTTTTCTTTGATGAAATGTCGATCGATCTCCACATGCTTTGTTCTATCATGATGAACCAGGTTCTTGGTAATCTCAATAGCAGCTTTGTTGTTACATAATAATGACATAGGATTGGTATTAGTGAATCCTAGTTCATTTAATATTCTTCTCAGCCATATGCCTTCACATATTCCTTGACACATTGCTCTAAACTCCGCTTCAGCGCTGCTCCTAGCAACAACAGGTTGCTTCTTGCTTCTCCAAGTAACCATGTTGCCCCACATGAAGGTACAATACCTTGTTGTCGACCTTCGGTCCATGAGAGATCCAGCCCAATCTGCATCAGTGAATATCTCTACATTTCTCTCCTCCGTTTTCTTAAAGTAGAGCCCTCTTCCAGGATTTTTCTTCAAGTATTGTAAGATTCGAAAAACTACCTGCATGTGTTTCTCTGTTGGTCGGTTCATGTATCTACTAACCATACTTACTGCGAAACCAATGTCTGGTTGAGTATGCGAGAGATAGATTAGTTTGCCAACTAATCTTTGATACCTCCCTTTGTCCGTTAATGGTCCTTCTTCTTCCATCTCGGTTTTATTTGTAGAATCCATGGGTGTGTCAGCTGGTTTACACCCAAGCATACCAGTTTCCTTCAAAAGATCAAGAGTATATTTGCGTTGGGAAATTGCAATTCCTTTCGTGACCGAGCTACCTCCATACCTAGGAAGTATTTGAGTTGACCTAGGTCTTTAACCTCGAATTCTTCTGCCAGGATATTCTTCAGTTTTTCAATCTCCTCCAGATTGTCACCAGTTAGGATTATATCATCGACGTATACAATCATTACTGCTCTTTTACCTTCAGCTGACTTCTTGACAAACATTGTATGATCTGTTTGACATTGAATGAAATTCAACTTCTTAACGACCCTTGTTAACCTCTCGAACCAAGCACGAGGTGATTGTTTTAGGCCGTATAGGGATTTCTTGAGTTTGCATACCTTGTTGAAGCTCTCTTTAGTGTCAATTCCCGGTGGAACCTCCATAAAGACTTCTTCCTCCAATTCCCCATTCAAGAAGACATTCTTTATGTCTAATTGATGTAGGGGCCAGTCCAAGTTAGCTGCAAGGGAGAGCAACACCCGAATGGAATTTAGTTTGGCCATTGGAGCGAAGGTTTCTTCGTAGTCTATACCATATGATTGCGTGAATCCCTTAGCAACCAGCCTTGCCTTGAAACGATCAACACTACCATCAGCATTGTGCTTAACTGTAAAGACCCACTTACATCCCACCAATTTCTTCCCAGCTGGTAATTCTGTATATTCTTAAGTATTATTCTTTTCAAGTGCATGAATTTCCTCAAGAACCGCTTTTTTCCACTCAAACTGAGCAAGTGCCTCTTGGATATTCTTGGGAATTTGAATGTTGCTCAACATTGAAACAAATGCCTTATATTTAGGAGATACCTTTTTATAAGACACAAAATTGTTAATGGGATGTTGAGTGCACTGTCTCTTCCCTTTCCTAAGAGCAATGGGTTGATCCAGATCATCAAGTACAACAAAATTTTCTGAGCTTATAGGAGCATTACCTTCATCCATTTTGGGTCTTGAACTCAGGTCTGTCTCTTGGGCCGGCTTTGATGTAGTACAGTCCTCCAACTCCTTTTGAGTTTTCCACCTAGAGTAGACAATTACCTCTTTATTTTTGTCTTGTGTAGCATCTTGAATGGGTAGACTCGGAAGACAAGCAGAGTTGGTATTTGTCTGTTGTGACCCGAGTGAATGAAAAGTATCCCAAAAATAATATTCCTCACAACTCTCCCCCTGAATGGTATTTTTGGAGTGGAAGGGCTGGTGCTCAAAGAATGTAACATCCATAGTGGTATAAAAACGCTTTGTTTGTGGGCAATAACATTTATATCCACTTTGATTTGGAGCGTATCCTAGAAACACAAATTTGAGAGACTTAGGATCTAGCTTACTACAATGTTGCTGATTTATATGAACAAAAGCTGTGCAACCGAATACTTTGAGTGGGATATGTGAGGCAAAACGAATATGTGGGTAAATATGAAGTAGACTCTGAAATGGTGTTTGGAAATCTAGGACATTGGAAGGCATACGATTGATGAGATATGTGGCTGTCAACACTGCTTCTCCCCAAAAATGTTTAGGAACATGGGTGGTTAACATAAGAGAACAAGCGACTTCCAAAAGATGCCTATTTTTCCTCTCCACTACTCCATTCTGTTGTGGAGTCTCTACACAAGAGCTAATATGTATGATACCATGGCTATTTAGATATGACCCAAGTTGTGAGTGAAAGTATTCTCTCCCATTATCTGTTTTGAAAACTTGGATTTTTGTGCTGAATTGGGTTTGGATCATTAGGTTGAAGGTTTGAAAGATTTGGCCAATATCTGATTTTTCTTTCATTAGGAACAGCCAAGTGAGTCTTGTATGATCATCAATGAAAGTAACAAACCACCTAAAACCAGAAATGTTATTGACACGAGAAGGTCCCCAAATATCGCTATGAATCATGTGAAATGGATGGGAAGACTTGTAAGGTTGCAAAGGATATGAACTACAAGTATGTTTGGATAATTGACACACCTCACATTGAAGTTTTATTGAATCTGTATTGAACAAAGAAGGTAGCAACCTTTTTAAGTACGAGAAATTTGGATGACCTAACCTATAGTGCCACAACCTTACATCACTCTCTTCTTTAGCACGAGATGCTACACATGACATCTTGTTTTCCATTCTGAGGCATTAACTCACAGAAGGTAGAGACCCGCATCCATCTCAGCACTGCCAATCGTCATCCCCGAATCCAAAACCTGAAATTCACATGAGTGTGGGAAAAATTTAGTAATGCAGCCTAAATCTTTGGTTAACTTGCTAATGGAGAGAAGATTATAGCTGAGTTTGGGAATAAATAATACTGAATTCAGTGTTATATCTTTTGAAATAATCACTGATCTAACACCAGCCACCTTTGAGTAAGAACCATCAGCAATTCGAACACTAGTGCCATTTTGACATGGAGTGTACTCGTTGAACACCGTGATATCTCCGATCATGTGGTCGGATGCTCCTGAGTCTACAACCCAAGAGGTGATCTTCTCCTGTTTAGCACTAAAGGCATTTAGAGAGTTACCTCGTTGGGCTATCGTTGTTGTACTAACCCCTTCTAGATGGGTTGCCTTATGAACTGATTCTTGTAGCAGCTTTTTAAGCATCTCCAACTGCTCTTTGTTGAAAGGACTTGAATCTACTGAAGCAATTGTTTCGGTTTGGACTACGTTGCTTCTGCTCTCTCGATTTTGAGTAGGATGTGAGGCTGATGGCTTCCAATCATCTGGCCGACCATGAATTTTCCAGCATGTGTCTTTTGTGTGACCCGTTCGTTTGCAATGATCACACCATGGACGACCACCCCTTCGTTGGTTGTTGTTGTATGATTGAGTGCCTCGACTGTAGGATGGTTGAGATCCTCGAGCTATTAGAGCAGAATTTGCTGGATTGGTCTGGTTGTTTGAGGAACCAAGCATCACCTTTCGCCGAGTCTCTTCTCTCCTGACCTCAGCAAAAACTTCACGTACACTAGGTAGGGGCTTTATGCTTAGAATTCGTCCACGTACCTCATCAAGCTCTTGATTCAAGCCTAACAAAAATTTGTAGATGCGTTCTCGATCTTGAATCTGCTTGTACCGCTTGCTATCTTCAGGACAACTCCACATCACATCTTCCAACATGTCAAGTTGCTGCCAATGACGTATAAGTTGGTTAAAATAATCAGTGACAGAAGATTCCCCTTGCCTTAGGTCATGGAGAATGCCCTTGATCTCGAAAATGGCTGAGGTGTTGTCCTTGTTTGAATAAGTTTCATGAACAGCATCCCAAATCTCCTTTGCTGTCTTGTAGTACATGAAATTCTCCCCTGTTTCATTTGTCATTGAATTCAACAGCCAGCACATCACCATGTTGTTTTCCGCCTTCCATGTTCGATAATTTGGGCTCGTCTCCTCAGGTTGTACGGCAGCTCCAGTTAGGTAATCTTCTTTACCTTTTCCGCAAACGAAAATCATGACAGAATGGGACCATTGATTGAAGTTGTGACCGGTAAGTTTATGACCGGTGATGAGAAGAGTTCCACCTTCAGATACATTGATAGGTTGGATAATGTGAGAAGAGTTCTGAGCTCTAGGGTCTGAGGTTTCACTCTCAAACTCGCTAGCCATGGCAGCTCTAGGGTATTTTGTCATGGTGGAAACTCTCAGAAATAAGGTAGAAGATAATGGTCCAGATCGTGCTCTGATACCATGTAGAATTTTGAGAGAAATTACTCTGAGTTTTTTTATTCTACAAAGAATAAATATTTACATGAGACACTAACATTTTTATAGTTGCTACAGCACCCTAAAAAGGTAGTAAACAAATTCCTAAAAACTAACAAATAAAATCTGGAAAAATAAAATCTGGAAAATCTAGAAGATCTGAAAGATCTAGAAAATCTAAATCTAAAAGATCTGAAAAATCTGGAAAAACTGGAAACAAAATAACCAGAAAATTCGATTATGATTTTCAACACTTATTTAGGACTATGAGTTGCAAATATGATAAGTTCAGGATACTACCTGCGGCCCTTGCGTGTATTTACTCATTTCTACGTTATACATTAGCTTAGGAGGTAATTGGCTGGTGTATGGACTTTTTATTACAGCGACAATGCTAGCCAAGAATCCTGATGCTCCGCATTGCAGCATTTTCGTAATTGGGAACTTGAGGCTACATGCATTTGAGCTTCTTCTATACTTTGCTAGATACAGCTTCTATCAAATGTTGTCAGAGTAAGTCTCTTAGGGGACATTCACATTATCAATTGTATTAGTTAAATAAATAATAACCTCTAACAGTTGCGAGAAATCGACCTTTTGATGACACGTGTGCTTCTTAAACATCCCTCTGTCCTTTAATAGCTGTCACAAATGTGATGATGTTTCCATCATGGCAAAAGTTCTTCAAAATGTGGAGAAATAATTTATTGGATGACTCTGAATACGGGTAGAACTGGCAGATGTATCCATTAGGGATTCAATGGAAGGGAAGTCATCTAAACAACTTTTTACTATGGTTGAAAAAGGGCTATTGCGGGAAGTGAATAAGCAAAAGGATCGGTAGATTGTTTTTTCGTATCTTCACACCAAGGGGGAGGATATATTCAAAACAAAAAGGGGAAAGTGGAATTTCTTCTTCACTGGCATGGTCACAGAAAAAATCACAAGAATAGGAAGGAACTAAAACATAATATGTAGATTTATTCTCTTTCCTTGAAAGCCTAGGTTATTCTTACCTATAAAAGGACCATCTATAGACAAGCAACGAGGAGGCCACACAATTGAAGACATGGCCATACACTGAATTGAGGGAAACAAAACACGTGAGAAAGAGAGGAGAGGTCCTTCGGCCAAGCCTTGGTCGAAACACCGCTCGTGCTATCCCTCCGCCTCGGAGCCCAGCGACATTGAGCACCTGCTGCCGCGAGCTCCAACCTTAATGACGAAGCTGCTGTTCGGACGTGCCACCAGCACCGACGCTCAAACAGAGAGCATCTCTGAAATTTCAGTCCAAAACTAGCTGTGATCCAAGCTTGCTCGGAGCCTGCTCCGCAACATTTTAAGCTGTCCCGACAAGTTCCAGCAAGCGTTTGGGCCACGCTTCACTTTTGCCGCTAGAAGAAGTTTGCCCTCAATCAACCTTGAAAGGAAGTCCATTCGGTGGAGAGTCTGCAATGGTGCAAAGGGAAAATAAAAAATATAAATTGTGAAAGTGGTGGGAGTCAGGCGAAGAAAACGTGATCTGGATCCAAGAAGAAGAAAGTGAAGTGGAGATCTTGAAGGAGAGAGAAAGCATCACAAGAGGGATAGTCCACAAATTCATTGCAGTCCTTTCTTCTTTTTGCTCTAGCCAAGTTGAGGCGTCCATCGGGCCTACTCGTCCACTCGGTCAAGAACCACCATCGAAGTTTGTGTTTTGCAGGTCCATCTCGCCGTCGACGCGGTCGCTGTTTGCTGTCATCAACATTGCCGCACGCTGCCCACCGCCATCCGAGCCTCAAAATTCACATAATTACGGCAACAAACCGAAGGATTCTCGGCGAAGGCCTGGCTTTAAATTAGAAGATTTCTTTTCCATTGCTTGCGGTGTGGAATTTATGTGCGTGCAGGTTATTCGGGTCAGAGGGACACGTGAACCCGGTCAAAAGGACCATGTCAGTTTGAAGTCCAAGAGAGCCTTCGTGAGCCAGGCCCATCTCTTGGAACTTCCGGCATCCATAAAAAATTTATCGACCCATCATCATTGCTCGACACCACCAGAATAGTCCAGTGATATTGACGATCCTCGATGCTCCGGCGAGTCCTCCACCGAGCTCAGAGCCATCACCACCGCAATTCGCATGATTCGTTGTCCCTCTGAGTTTGGAAACGGTATCTGAGTGATATTGCAATTTAAGTAATAATTTTCATCAAATTGATCTTCATATATTTTTATTGCCTAATTTGTGAAATTGCTATCTCGTATGAATCTTTAAATGATGCTGTCGTGTCCATAAATATAAAGTATCTTTTTAAATTGGGAAATCTTTCTAATTTCACAACGTTCATACGATTGACGGTCCGATTTCACGCTCGAAATATAACTCGCAATCGCACGGAAAAATCGCCAATCCGATCTCACGCTCGAGATTCAATTCGCGGTTTTATTTAAAATTGGCCAATCCGATCTTATGCACGAGATACGATACGTCAATTTATTTCCCAAAATTAAATGGACATGGATGATATCTTGCTTGATTTGGTGCCGTGTTGTTTTTGATGCCTTTATTTGTTCGCTCCCGTAAAAGGAAAAAATAAGAAACATTTGAGTTAGATTAGGTTCATGTTAGAATTACTTATTTTAGGATTATTTTGCATGTTTAGAATAGGGAATTTATTTATTTTGAATTCCTTAAATAAAAATCCAAAAAAGATGCATTCATTTAAGATGTTAGTTTTATATTAGGATAGATTACATGCTTATTAAGAAAATAAAAAAACCATGTGCACGTCATATAGCATTAGGGTCACGAAATGCACGTCATTTTTGCTAGGTTCATTTAATTAAAAATTGCCCGTCATTAGAATTAAGTCATTAGGTTAATTTAGATTGCACATTTAATCATTGCATTTCTTTAGAAATTATTTTACTCATGTCATACAACTTAGGTCATATTGCCATGTCATATCATCTTAGATTAGTAGCATGCATTGCATGATTATCATTAAATAAGTGAAAACAAAAAGAGAAATTGCGTGTTAATTAGAAATCATATTTAGGATTGTTGATGTGAATTATAAACTAACAACGCAGATGCTTTCATTGCTATGAGGTAAGTCCTGCAATTTATTCATTGCTTTCTGGGATGTTAAATTGGTGGTTTGTGCACCCGCATGATCGCCTCACATGTTAGGGAAATAATTTTAAAATCAATTCAAGCTGCCTACCAAACATTTTTCGAAATAAAAGAGAAAGGTACCGAAAGGGCGTTAGAGAAATCTAGCGTAACCAAGTCCCCGAACTCATAAATCTCTGGATCGTAGGAGTAAAGTAAATCTCCTATTACTTTGCTTGGGTTTCTAATCGACCCACTAAAAATAGATTAGTGGCGACTCCTAATTGAAAATCAATTGCATGTTAAAAACTTGAACCTAAGTCGCGAATTGGTATGGGTTTGGGAGAGCCCGAGTTACGTCTAAGCTTAACAATCCATTAGCCAAACCCTAGGTGGTTTAAACCCCGAAAAATTTGGTCGCGACAATCTCTATGGCATAAGAAGAAAAAGGGAGCTATGAAATGGCATGGAGAAGAAGTTAAGAATATTTTCAGAGCCACACATGAATGAGAAGCCATATTTTCTGCATACTGACTGATTTTCTCCCGGATGTATTAATACCCAGACTTTCATAAGCACCCTTGAAAGCAATAGTGGGTTGAAATTTGAACAATAACAGAGAGAGATTATGCCCATATCATGCAAAAGTCGAATAGATTTAGTGAAAGAGCATCAATACAAATGTATACACGGCATCATAAATCTAACAAACACACTCATGACACAACCATTACAAGGCAGAGAACAAGAAGTACAAATAATGACTAACGGTAAGTTTCTCAAATACATATGCTAACGATGGCAGCTGGCAGGCAAATAACAATAAACTGTGATCAAGATGTGCTTCTATGTTAGAATCTTAGAACTGTCCCAGCACAAATTCAATGCCTAGTAAACAAGAAGATGTAATGAGCAGCGATAACTATTAAAGATAAATAAAACCAAACTTTCATTACTTTAAATGGCAAGCCATGCTCTCTGGCACTGTTAAGGTCCTTCACAACACCACAATAGAAGCTTCTTTCTCAAGAATCGACTTGTCTGCTACAGCTAAAGCTACAATCTCCATGTCAGAAGGACCAGATGAAACTTGAGGGCTTGAAACTGTTGAGGCTATTTGGGGGAGACGAGCACCTCCACGGCCTGAATCAACGATGTTAGTCTTGGCTAATAATGATATCCGGCTTAAGCTGTGAAGAAAATCATGCTTTTCCTTGCCAATCATCCTGTCAGACAGCAAAGCACCCATTAGAAACCAGGGCTGGAAAAAGTGGAGATAGCAATTTGGAATATTCTATAATTGAGTTGCGAGTTACAACCTCCAATACTTTCAACATATAATCATTAAAACTTCTAACATTGTACTTCTGTGCTTCCTGAATAGCTGAGACCATTGATATTTCATGAACCTACATTAAGATGCAGCAAAAGAATCATCTCATCATTGGTACATAACCACAAATTCCATAAAGCAAGAGAAACAAATTGTAACCACAAATTTCATAAATCATGAGAAACAAATCATGGAACCTTAAATTACCAATCATGTATTTAGGAAATATGACTAAAAATATCAGAAATACAAATGTAAATGCACAGGTTCACGTAAACACTTATAGGAGACAACAAAGGAGAACATTTACATATATGCATGTTGAGAGGGGAACAACTATTGAAGGGGACTAGTAAATGAAAAGGCAGATCATAATCAAAGACAGGCTTTATCATCATCATCCTGGATGACAAATGCAAAAGCTGACTTATGGATATGGCATACGTCACTTTGTAAGTATGGTCAGTAAACCCAGCATATTTTCCACATTTAAACACAAGAGCACGCAATGATCTAAGCGAATTTAGAAGAAAGACCAATCCTGACTGTACTATTAGCCCGATGCAAGAATGATTTATTCAAAGCAATACCTTCCATGTTTATATTTTGTTTTATGTCTGCCATAACCGGCACACTGCTCATCAGCACCAGAACCAACGAGGACGATTCTGGCATGGCTCTTGTAATTAGGAAGTTGAAGATCCTCATCGTTTTCATTCTCTCTTTCTTCATAGACCCAGTCATCACCACCAGCAGCCAGCCATAAAGCTATTCCAATATTCAGGTCCTGCAAAGTGAGGTGAAAATGATTCCACCATGGTGAAGCAGTACATGAATTTTGACAATTTCGAGGAAGGAGGAAAATTTTTAGTGACATTTAAACATGAAGAATTAATGACTATAACATATGTTCACAAATGATAATATCTATAATGTCCACATCATGTGATAAACACATCCTTCACATTTTAATAGAAAGACGCTACAAGAATTGTCTAGCAGCAGTACCATGTAAGTATTAGCAGGATGAATAAGAGACATAACATGCTTCGTTTGTGAGCTCAAGTTTGACAAGTCAACATCTATCTCTACAAGTCTCCACATGCACTCCAAAACCACTAAGAGTTTAATGGCCAGAAAGCCTAACCATACCAGAATAACAGCCAAATCTTTCCATCTCGGATGGATAGAACATAATTTTAGAGCCTTTCGACTCATTATTCAGTAAGAAGAAAGTTAATCTTTACAACAATCAAAAAGTATGAAATCCAACTTTCCAGATATCATAAATCTCCCTACAAACAAATGGCACCATAAAGACGGCAAATGTCAAAACTAAAGCAATATTCACCCCGTAATCAACGCATGAGATGGACAAAAGAGCTATTGAACATGTCTAGTATCACCAAATTATGTCAGTCGACAAAGCGAGATTAACAATTATCTATGAAGGACAAAATATCAATTTAACGCCCTTACATTGCTACAGTTAGTAGACTCAATTAGCCATTGGATTATTGAAAAAATTGGCCGCTTAGTACCGTTAAAATTCAAGTAAATAATTGAAAGAGTCTAGGCAATGCTAAATGTAGAGGCAAACATCTAAGATATATTCTACTATCCTTAGAGTGGTAAGACCAGCATCTGTAAAATGTTCGCTTATGTAAAAACAATATTGCAGTAAACGATGCACTTTCATCCATAAAATGTTTGCTTATGTAGCAGAGGCCAAGCTTTCTCGCGTTACTGCACTTAGAATCAGAAGCAATAAACCAGCGAACTTCTAAGCACTTTCTCCCCCAAAACAAAGATGTGACCATACAAACTTGGGAAATAAAATCGAACCTGACTAAACGGTCGTAGATTTAGGGCTTCTCAAGGGACCGCTTCGAGCAAAGTAGAAAGCAAGTCGTTGACAGAAGATTAGACAAGAGGGCAGAGCGATTGCTTCTCGGTCACGAGTCGAGGAATGGAGAGAGGCAAGCGAAATCAGCCGTCAGGAAAGAGCGCGATTTGGGAAGAAAGACGTCGTAGGAATGCACCGAGAGAATGTAGCCCTGAGGATGAGGCCGTCAAGTGGAGAGAGAAAGGCCATCGTTGGGAGGGAGCGATGGCCGTCGGAGGAAGCGCTACGTTGGAAGGTTTAGTGTGTTGGGTAGAGTGCGGAGAGAGCATCGAGCATCGGAGGAGGAGGAAGAGAGAAGGTAAAGAGGAGAGAGACCCTGCCTTCTGCCCGCGCATTGGTTTGAAGGTTTGAACTGGGACAATGTGGATCGCCCGGATAGGTGTCACACTCTGAATAGCTTAGAGTAAAAATGACGTGGAGCTATTATAGTATGCAATATTTTCTCAATTTCCAGGGGCATGCAGTGTGCATGCATTTAATGAGGTGGAAAAATGGACGTTCAACTCTCACAAAGCAAAGAGCCATGGGCATGCATCAATGAACGAGGGAGAAGTCTAGGCTTGCATGCTTCTCATGTGCACATTAAAGACATATTGCCAACCCTTCTTCCATGCACAGAGAACGTTCAAGCTTTGCTTCTTCCTCATTTAATGTTTGTCCGCTTCATACTGTGCAAAGTTGCGTGTGACTTTGATCGCTAAATGTTTCGAGTGTGCGTTGAATCTCGTACATGACTTAAACTCGAAACAGTATTATCCTGGAGAGTTACAACTGAAGCTAAGGATCAAAGAGAGCTTTCTTTTGTAACTCTTGAATATTTGCATCTTCTGTTGCGGTCCTAAGACTAATGTGGAATTTGGACGTGATCCCGGTGAAGAGGGGTAGAACTATGGAGACTGACCAAGTACGGGCAAAAGGAAGCAGAGGGAGTAATTGAAATAAAGAAAATATGCAAACAACAATCCAACATTTGCTTACAATGATTTAAATACAATCTCTTTTTTTTTTTCTTTTAAAGATTTTCACATTTCTTAAGGAAAAACCGCTCAAAGGCTATTTTAAAGCTTTTTCTGATTTCTTTGGGAAAAAAAATTCTGGGATTTTTTAAAATTCTTTTAAAAAATATTTTGTTCATTTTTAAAATATCAAAAAATAATATATTATATTATATAAAAAGGGGATCCAGGTCGGGTCTCCGCATTTGGTCCGGTCCGAGACCGACCCGGACTCGCCAGCCCAGGTGTCAGGACTCGGGCCCTCGACCGGGCTGGGCTCAGCACGTTGGGCCCATTTCGGCCCGAAGAAAAATATTAAAAGGCAAGCAGAAGTAGCCCAACCCGAGAACATTCCAAACCAGAATTAAACTAATTCAGCCCAAGCGTCATCTCTTATCCTAGGCCCACTACGCCTAGTCCCAATGAGCCTAACAAAAGCCAATTCATTAAATCCACACAAACCTCCCCAAGCCCACTCATTCCCTATTTCAGCCAGCTCAAGAACACTCAAAACCTACACAAGCCCAGCACGCCACTCTTGGTTTTGCGTGCTCAGGGATGACCAGAGACGAGCAGCCTTGAGCTGGTCCGTCATTCGCTCACGCCGACCCGAGAGACCAACTCGCCACCCCACTTTTGCGATTAGCCGCGAAAGTCGTTGATCCCCAGAGAACTCGTCCTCGGCCATCAACGGATAAGCGCTATCGAAGCAACACGCATAGGAGTATGCCAAAGAAACGGCCATGACAGCCCCGATCAACGAGATAAGGTCTCGCCCAGGACAAACTCAGTAACTGAAGATCAAAATAATGTTACGTGAGCTTCGGGTAAGGCAAAAACAGCGGCTATTCTTACGGAGCCGTCTCGAGGACGTTTTATCGAACACTTAATACACGCAAACTGAGGGGCAAGGAGCGAGGACGATCGAGCCCGAGCTCGAGCCGGGATTCCGAATGAACTAAATACCAGTCCCCCAAAACCGCAGCACGCACACAAATGTGGCCAGAACTCGCGCGAACCGGACAACATCAGCCCGGTCCGGCGAGCCCGAAACAGAGCACAACAAGACGAGCGTTCGGATGAAGGAGCCCTATCTGTCTCGGTGGCGTCGGACGGTGGGCGAGCTCAGTAGATCGGGCTACGTTCGTCCGCCTCGAGCGTCTCCGAGCCGGGATCCTCAGGAATCGACGCCCGAAAGAAAGGCGAACGAAACCGAACCAAAACCTACCGTGAGCTCGGCTCGGGGAGAGGGGTAACGTCGGTGGGTCGTCGGCCCAGTTTCGAGTGTATTTGTCGACGGAGAGCCCTCGCTCACTACTAGTCTCTCGCTCGGATCTCTCCTCCCTCCCTCCACCCCCCTTCCTTTTCCCTTTCTTCTTCTTATTGAAGGGCCAAAATGGAAGACGAATTCTCAGGAGCACGTTATACGCTCAGGATACATTCAGACAAATTTAGGTGTCGGTTGGTTCATTTAGAAAGTCGACTTTGTTTTTATTTTCTCAGTGTTTCTTAAGCAAAAATACTATTTGAACGCACCGAGACATACACGTTCATTAAACGTAGATATTATAGACAATGTTAGGAATTTTCAGGTGTTATTTGTTCGTTTGTTCCACTAGGCATACCTTTCAACTGTTGGTATGTAGCTGAAACGAGTGGACTTGTTAGAACTAACAAAGACAACAAATAATTCCAGAAAACAAAAATAATACATCAGTTCCAAGTAGCATTTCAAAGTAAACTTGCCCTTCTTTTTTAAATACGAGATAATGCCATTGAAATTTATTGGACCTTAGCAAATTTTATTAATAAGAGAAGAACGAAGTTTTAAATCGAAGAGTTATGCATTCGTTTGACACCAAATTTTCCTCAAATAATATAAATTAATGATATACAAATTGTTGATTGTGAATAACAAAAAAACTTCTCTTTTCAAAATAATGAATTATGTTAGCTGTTGAAATGTGGCTCGAAATTTGACTCTATTTTGATTTGGATGTGAATTGAGATTAAAGTCCGGGACATCTAAAGCAAGCCAAATGGTTCACAATGTGTGATGATACACTTCAAATGTCCTAAATCAAGTGGTGGGCATCGGAATTAAGTGGTGAGTCAAGACGAGGCTACTATGGGTATAAATTGTGGATTTTGGATGTCTAGAGGCAAGATTGGACAATTGGCCAGACTCACTGGATGTTCTTATGACATCTTGAATTTATGTTTAGCTATATTAGTGGAACACGTAGGAATTTAATATTTCGATAATCGATTTAAGTAAGTGAATTAGGGACGAAGGCAGTAGCATATGCCTTGTCCGGTGTATGTATGTGCCTAAAGTTGTACCTTAAATTGATTCAGATTTGCTAAAGAGGCTAAGGATAGCTTGATCATGAGCTGCCTCCCTCTTGATCCAATTAGAGTTCATGCAAGAAGTGTATTGAGGAAGACACCTTCCTTTTCTCTCCCTTGATCGGCCGACTCTCTTCTCTCTCTCTCCCTCTCTCATTTCATTTCTCTCATCTCAATCTCTCCCTCTCTCTCGCGCGAGCTCTCTTCCCCTCTCCCTCACCGAACATCTCTCTCATTTCCTTCCATTTTCCTCTGAGGATTCAAGGTCTTCTTCAAGGAAAGAAAGTCTGGAGCTCAAGAGAAGCAAAGGCAAGGAGGAGTGACTTTCTTCTACTCTTCTTGATCATTCTTAGGCTCGGTTTTTGCTAGGATAGTAACTGTTTTGTGTTGCTTCTTGCTTGCATGTCCTTGTTAGCTTGAGTAGATGTAGAGAATGTGAAATGATAGCTTAATTATGCTGTGATTCCGAATTTTGTGGAAGCGAAGCATCGCATGTCATTTTCGTGGCCTATATAGTCTTGCATGTGAGTTTCGTGTGTTCGTTTGGCCCTCACGTGCGAAGTGGTTGATTATAATTGGAGATGGATATCGCATGTGGCTTAGGACTTCTGGTTTTGATGTGTTCTGAGCAAATGGACTCGTGTGGTGCAAGTTTTTCATGAGTTCGTGTACTGTGGTTTGGATTTCTAGAACTGAAATTGCTGGACCTTATCCCTTTGTTAATTCTGTGAAGCTTGCTGTGATTCGAGTTTGACGAGACTTTCTTCATGAAAGTTGTGCAAGGCATCTTGATGTTAAACATACTTTAATTTTAGATTTTTTTGAGGTGATATGGTTGGTTCGAAAGCCTAGTCATTCATTGTGTATGATCTGCCCAGTGCATTAAGAACAGTAACCCAATTGTCTTTCTGAATTTTTATAAAATTTTCCCTTTTGATTTTGCACTTGTTTCCTCATAAAAGTTGTAGAGGACATTTTGATGTATAACATATCCAAATTTTAAAATTTTTTGACACGTTTAGGGCTATTAGATGATTATATCTTTAAGATCAGTTGCTCTATTCCAGTGAACCAGATTCTTTATATTGTGCATTTTACTGCTCTTTATACAAATTGTTTTGGACTTAGTTTCCTCATGAAAATTGTTTGTTGGTCTTCTCTATAACATATTAAAATTTTACAAAATTTTGAGTTCATTTACTATGGATTTAGCTTTGATTCCTTTGACTGTGCAAATCTGTTCGTTTCTGCCTTTGATCCAAATTGCATTAAATTCTTTAGGAAGGTGATGGAATCTTGCTTGGTGACCTACTGATGACAGTAACAGCATTTGATAGACTTTCAAATGGTGCATTTTGATTGCCATGTGGTACCATTTACTTGTAGAAATTGGGTTTAAAACATAAGAGGACAGAATCTGGAATTTTGGATTATATGTGGTTGAGTGTACCACGAAGGTAGTGAATCATGCGTGGTGGCATACTGCCCATCCTAGTGTCACGCGTGCTGAATAGGATGCATTTTATAATGCGCAATGCTATGTCACTACATGAGTGCGCTATGCCTGCAATGCATGAACTTGTTTGGATATTAGTTGTGTCCTAGGAATCAAGTGTCAATTAGATCAAGTGGTTTTATGATCTTGCTGTTTCTCTTGTTGAGTGTCAACTCACTCTTGTTTTTTTTTTTTTTAGATTGATAGCTATGTCTTCGCTCCCACATCCCCCATCTCTCGTTATGGAGCACCCGTTGCGCTAGAGGACAAGCATCACAAATTCACGAACCCGGACTTTCTGGGCACGATGTTTGTTCGATACACGACTGTCTTACTAGTGGACACAGGATAGCTTGATCTAATTTCCTACCGTTTGTTGCTATTTTTTTTGCTAGCGGACGGTCGCCTGTTAGGACCGATTCCATCCCCTGCCGGCCCGATTCCATCCCCTGATGCTCCTGGTGTAGCTGGTGATGGAGGGACGTGGAGGATTAGGAGCTGGAGTAGGACGGAGTGCAGAGGATCGTGCTTGTATTTTGGCACGATCGTAACTTTTTGGGGTGCGGGATTATGTAGTCGGGACGGTCGGATAAAGTGAGGTATGTATGGACAAGGAGCTTGCTATAGCAGGGTCTAGGGAAACTGGAACTTTTTTTTTTTATTTATTTCTCCCAGCTTAGGTTTTTCCTTTTGATGTATAATTTGCCACCCGATGTACAATTAAGTATGGTAAATAATTGAAGCATGATTCCCTTTACTATTCTTATTCTTAGAGGCACGTGTATTGTTCATATTATAAATGCTAACCTTTAGAAAAGACTTCCATTTGCGTGACAACCTAAAGTAAATAAAGAACAGGGATTAGTAAGTGGCGGATTCGGACGCCACAGTTCGACCATGGACATAGTGAGCAAGAGGGAGCGACTTCGAATGTCCGATCAAGCTATGGCTAGATATCTAAACTAGACCGAATTTTCCCGAGAAGATTTTTGATGGCCGAAAGCAGGATTTATACTAAATGCGGGTTTTGACCTAATTTTGCACTGATATCAAGCCTGACTTAGTGAGAGCTCAGGGAATCGTCAACGAACGTAAGTGTGTGAGTAAAAACTTTGTATCTCTTTGATTTGATTATGCGAGACTTTTTTTAGTATAATTGGAAACTGGAAAACGTTTGAGAATTGTATATTTCGAGTGAATGTAATTTCCTCTTGTTGATTATAATAAAATATCTTGTCGATCTCTTCCTATGGAATAGGCACACTAGATCAAATAATGTAAATCCTCTGTGTCAATTTTTTTTCTACAATGGTTTCTTGCTTGATTGTGCTTGTTTGACGCTTCCACCATTTTTGAGTAATAAAATCGTATCAGAGTTTTACGTTGCTGGTGACAAGCAATGGTTGTCATTTCGCTAATTAGAAAAATGGCCAAAATCAGCTCATTTGAGTCAAGTATAGAAAACTTAGAAAAATGACAAGCATTGTATGAACAAAATTTCATCGAAATCGACTTCTTCAACGAATGTATAGCATAAATCTTAGGCATCTTGTTCATTCTTGAATACCAATCCAACTGTCGGTTGCAACCCCCCTAATGACCTAGAAATTTAAAATGGCCAAAATCAGCTCATTGGAATCAAATTTTGAAAATGTATCAATGCAACATGAGAGCCAAATTAGAAATATTCTACATAGTTGTTCTAGATGATAAAAATGATGCAGTGTTCACTCCTAGTTTTAATCCAACCATAGGAGGATGACTGGATCTTTGGGGTTTTCCATATACCATAATATAAGTTAATTTAAATAATTTTCTACGTCATTTATACTTCCTTGTTTTAATCTATGTGGACAATTTACTTTCTTTTTGTTATTTCTACGTATCATTCTTCTTGGCAAACCTCTCTTTCTCTTGCAGTGTATATTTCTGCAGACTATTTTCTTTGGTTTTCATTTTCTTCTGAAAGGAAATCTTCTTTTAAGGTTTTGCAGTCTATTTTAATGGAAGTGCCAATAAGTATTTCGAAATCTGAAAGCATAAGCCAAGTACATTTGCTAGGATGAATAGTTGTAGATGCTTTTTTCTGTAGGATCAATCCTATGAGTAGGACATACTACTTGTTCTTCCGTTTTTTCTAATTCCATTGCAAACTATTCCCTCGATTTCTTTTTTCTGGGATAAGTGAGTCCGATGACCTAGAAGATACTTCATATGAAATTCTTGTCCGAATTATTTCTTTATTTAGCTTTTCTATGTTCAATTTCATCGATCTAATTTAATTAAACTTAATTTCTATTTCTCAATCTTCATATTTACTAGAAAAAATACAATACAAATTTTTAAAATATGTTCATTGTGACTCCAACAACTTTCAAATTTCCTTTTAAGATCTTTAAAAACCCTAAATTTATACTTGTTTGACACATGTCCTCTCCAATTCTGGTCAAAGGTCATCCTGAAAAATTCTACTACTTACGTGGACAACAGAATGCAAGAGAAGTTGATGTGGCGTCGTGAAAACAACGACATCATAATGGTGGCTAACGTGGACTACAAGGGCGCCGTTTTGCGCTCTCTTAATCTCGGTTGCCGACACAATTCTTTACTATCAATGTCCATGCATCAAAGGAAATCCCTCTCGGCTATGAGAGTCTTCCTCTACCTCTTTTGGTAGCCTTCCCCCAAAACCCTAGATCTCTAGTAGATTTCCGACACCCAAAACACGACTAACCCCATTACAGATTAATGAAACTCATTCCATAAATCCTTGAATCCCCCACCCTACCATCTCTTTCTCTGTAAAAATGATAAGTCTCGAGCAATGGCACCATCCCATCTTCGTTCTTCGGAAGGATTCAATCATTGCCGGATGAATCGGAGCTTTGACCAAGGAAAAGGTTGGATGCCGTCATTTCTCCATGGATTTCTTCTGGACTTTCTGTTTCTGATTTAGTGAAATGGGTCTTGATGTTTTCCATGCTTGATCAGAAAAAGTAACAAGATAGTAGTAGTCTGCCATGATGTTAGTAGAATGGGTCTTGCCTTGTTCTGTATAATCGGCAGAAACCAAGGAGTTAATAACAACATTTGACTCGTTTCTTGCCTTGAGTTTGTTTCTTGGAAAGCACTATTAGTTCACTGTTGAGACAAATGGACGAACCTGGGGAAGTGGATAATCGACTAGCTATTCTGTGCAAAAGATTGGGTAATTTGAGGACTAAGGTTGATGCTCCTCCACGAGAAAATGTGATCTATGAGGCAATATTGGATGAATGCCAGCGTACAGTGTTTGGCAAGTTGTATTCGGGAGGAAACATAAACTTTCAGGCTTTTATTACCACAATGAAGAGAGCTTGGAAGATAGATTTAGTTACCTTTGCACAGTGTGAATCGGGCATCCTTTCTTTTACTTTTGATTATGTGATGGATAAAGAAAGAGTGTTAGCAAATAGCCCTAGGTCTTTTGCATGCAACCTGTTGATCCTCAAACCATGGGAGCCTAATAAACCGACGCAATGTTATAAGTTCACCAACAATGCGTTCTAAGTTCAAATCCCTAGCCTTCCTATGGAATGGTGTTCTAAGGAGGTAGTGTCTCATATAGCCAAAATCCTTGGATATGTGAGGGAAGTAAAAGTGGAAAAGAAGGGAGTGGCTTTCAAAAAGTGGGGAGAGTAAGAGTAGAGCTAAACCTGGATACACCTTTAAGTCCAGATACTTTATATAATCTAGGAGAGGGGAAAGTCTAGTTGGATTTTAAGTATGAGAGGTTACCTCGCTTTTGTTATTCTTGTGGAAGAGTAGGACATTTTGCAACAAATTGTGCAAAAGCTCCTTTTGATATAGCCAAATATGAAGATAGGAGGATGCAAAGGTTTGGGCATTGGTTAACTAAGGAGACCAGTCCATTTTGGCAAATCTTTTATGGTGATTGGGTGGATGAAGAGGAGGAGACACAAACAGAAAGTAATACTTTAGATCTAAGCACTCAAATAGTTATTTACATTGGCAAGCAAATAGAAAGAAATTTTACAGCTTCAACTCAAGTACAAAACAGGGCAGAAGAAAATCTTACTATACCTAAACACCAAGTGGAACAGCACCAGGAAAAAGGGAAAGGCATCATGAACATTGACAAGCTAAAACAACAGCTTTTGCCGGCTAATAAATCATTGTCCTGAACAAAAAAAGAAGGATAAAAAAATTAGAGCAGAATTTTAAAAAGTTCCCCAGTAAAGAAATTAAAAAGGTACACCCCATATAACTCTATCCCTTTAGAGTTGGTAGATTTTGATGAAGCAAAACTGCAAGATACTCCTATTAGTCTTTCGGAAGGCATGATGGGATGGGCTTTGGTGGCTAGCCCGAATAAGCCACCGGCTTACAAATGAGGATTATTTGTTGGAACTACAGGGGTTGGGTACACCATTGACAGTTCAAAACTTGAGAGCCATTGTGGCTCATGAAACGCCTGACTTGATTATGTTACTAGAAACAAAAAAAAAAAATGTAATCTTTCATGTAAAGAGATAGCTTAAATTTAAAAATAGCTTTGTGGTGAACCCGATAGGAATTGCAAGGGGTTTGGCGGTACTATGGAATGATAAAGTTGAAATAGGGGTGGAATCTAGTTCACAGGAAATGATAAACTTAATATGTGGAGATCATGAAAGCCAAATCAAAATGCGAGTTACTTGTGTGCATGCTCTAAATCCCTTCTAGGATAGATTAAAATTATGGGATGAGTTGAGACAAATCAGTTTTTCTAATAGACTTCCATGGGTTTGTTTGGGAGATTTCAATGAAGTATTTTATTATCAGGAGAAGTTTGGAACGAGGATGGCAGAAAATTATAGAATGCAGACCTTCCAAAATTGCTTAAATGATTGCCTACTAATGGAAATTGATTACAAAGGGTGTGCTTTTACCTGGTCAAATAACAGAGCAGGGGTTGATTTGGTTAAGGAGAAACTAGATCGGGTTTTTTGTTCTCTAGATTGGAGGCTATCGTTCCCATAAGCAGAAGCATATGCTCTCCCAGCTATTGGGTCTGACCATAGTCTTCTATTATTGATGAGTAATACTAAACTTGCAAAGAAAAGAAGAGATTTCCACTTTGAGACTTTCTAGACTGAAGATGTAGAATGTAGGGAAATTGTGAAACAAGCATGGCAATCTCAAACTCTTTATGAAGCAAGATTGTGAGACAAATTAATGGCGGTAAAACATGCTTTGAAGGAATGGAGCAAAAAGAAGTTCCCAAATAGCCAAAGTCTTATAAAAGCCCTAAAACAAGAGCTTCAATCCTTAACAAACGGCACAGTTTTGAACCAAGGAGAAAATAGGATGAAGCTCTTTAAAGAAGAAATTGAAATCCTATGGAGGAGAGAGGAGATGTTTTGGGGTTTAAGATCTAGGATTAACTGGCTACGATGGGGAGATAAAAACACGAAATATTTTCATGCAGCAACTATTCAAAGGAGACATAAGAACAAAATTACTATGCTGAAGAATACATCGGAGCAGTGAATAAGGGACAAACAGCAACTTTAGCACCTCATCATATCTTTTTTCAAAGATTTATACACCTCAGTAGGTCCAAGGAATTGCCAACCAGTATTAGATCAATGCCCAACACTAATTGGAGATAATATTAATGAATGTCTAGTGGCGGAAGTATCCTTGGAAGAAGTACATAATGTTGTTTTTCAACTTGGTGCATAGAAGGCTCCTGGTCCAAATGGTTTAAATGGAATTTTCTACCAACGTCATTGGGATATCATCAGTAATGGTGTTTTTGAGGAAGTTAGGAGCTTTTTTCGCTCGGGAATCTTAGAACCAGCATTAAACAGAACATATATAGCCCTAATTCCCAAGAAAACTCATCTAGAACGAATTAACCAATATCACTCTATTAGCCTTTGCAATTTCTCATATAAGATAATATCGAAGGTTTTGGCAAATAAACTTAAAAGATGGCTACCTATGCTGATTTCAAGGAAACAAAGTGCTTTTGTTAGTGGAAGATAGATTCAAGATAACATTTATATTGTGTAGGAGGTGCTACATCAATTGAGGATGAGAAAACGGAAGAAACATTTTCAAGCTATGCTGAAGTTAGACATGTAAAAGGCCTATGATCGCATTGAATGAGATTTCCTAGAAGGATGCTTGTTGAAAATGGGTTTTTGCGCAAAATGGGTCAATTGGATTATGCAGTGTCACTACAGTTACCTTCAGCATCAAATTGAATGGTGAACATCTTCCTTTTTTCAATCCTACCAGAGGTATTAGGCAAGGGGACCCCTTATCACCCTATCTTTTCATTTTGGCGGCAAACAATTTATCTTTTTTGATGGGAAAAGCTCTTTAGGATGGGAGTATAAAGGGGATCAAGCTGAATCGATTCTTCCCTACTTTGACTCACCTTTTATTTGTAGATGATTCTATATTCTTTTTGAATGAATCTATATAGGAATGTCAAGATGTTGCATAAGTTCTAAATCAGTATTGTTATGCATCGGGACAAGCTGTAAACCTAAACAAGTTTGGTATTTTCTTTAGTAGAGAGTGTCCCCAACTATTAAGCGATAATATGACAAGGGAGTTGAGGGTCCCTGAGCTTGATCGGACTAGAAAATACCTTGGGATCCCTTCTGATTGGGGAACATAAAAAAGGCAGGTGTTTACTTGGATTTTAAATAGGGTAAATATGAAATTGGAAGGCTGGAAGGAGCAAATTATGTCAAAAGCAGGTAAGGAATTCCTTCCGAAATTAGTGGTGCAGGCATTACCTCAATATGCCATGTCAGTATTCAAAATTCCAGTTTCGGTTTGTAAGGCTATAGAGAGGAAAATAGCTAATTTTTGGTGGAAAAACAGTGAGATAAGAGTTGGTCTGCATTGGAAGAGATGGGATATCATGAAATTCAGAAAAGACAAGGGAGGTATGGGCTTTAGAGTCTTAATTACTGTAAACAAAGCCCTTTTGGGTAAGCAAGTGTGGTGATTGGTTAAGAATCTGGATGCTTTGTGGAGCAAATTGTTAACAAGGGCTTTATTTCTGTCACAAAGACTTTTGGCATGCTGATCAAGGCAATAAACCTTCATGGGGCTGGAAAAGTTTACTTTCGGGAAGGGAGGCCATAATGGATTTAGTGAGATGGTCAATCGGAAATGGGCAAAATGTCAACATTAGAATAGATAAATGGCTAAAGAGGGGACTAATAGGAGGACCAACAAACAGAAATGACCCACAGAAAGTTCCTAAGCTGATGGATTTTGAAACAGAACAGTGGAATGAATCACTTTTGCACAACCTCTTTGATGAGCAAACTACTCAGGAGATTCTTGCCATCCCAATTAACCGTCAAATTACAAAAGGTGAACTGATATGGACAGGATCTAAGGACGGGTCATTTACAGTCAAAAGTGGTTATAGTTAAGAGAATGAGCTACAACATTCTTTATAATGGAAAACCCATCTTCTTCTCACCACACACCAAGAAAACTATGGAATGCTTTATGGAAGATGCAAACTAGCCTTAGAGTCAGGATTTTCATTTAGAATGTTTGTCAAAATGCCATCCCATCCAAGGAGAATTTATGGAAACGAAAGATTTTACCTTATCCGATATGCGATCTTTGTTGTGAGAGTATGGAAACAGTCGAGCACCTCCATCTTCTTTGTCCCTGGACCGCACGAGTATGGAGCCACCTAGAAATCAACCTACAAGTGATTGGCCAGGAGGTCACACGAATTGATGTATGGCTGGCGCAATTTATTAACAAAGACTCAAACCTACCTTCTCTGGAAATGATCTCAAATGTTTTATGGCAGGTGTGGAAGGAGCACAACAACTATATATTTCGGGGAACCAAGCCGGATGCTTGTAAAGTGGTAGATCTGGCTTGATTTCAGCAAAAAAAGACATAAAAAAAATGGGGTTTTGGGCATTTGCAAGCAAGAAAAGAAGAGGAAAACAAGATCTCTCCAACCTGGACAGCTCCGGTAGCTGGTACTTTGAAGATAAATGTGGACGGATCCATCTACGAGGAGTCGACGGAAGGAGCCGTGGCCTATATAGTTCGAGACTTCTCCGGTAGCCTCATGGATGGCTTCGTGAAACAGGTTCGGGCAGTGTCCAGTCTTCAAATTGAAACCCTAGCCTTGCTTGAAGCCCTGGAGTACATAAAGCAAAAGAAGATGGAAGTAGCTTTAGTGGAAACCAACTACAGAGGGCTCGTGGAATCCCTCAAGTACAAGAAAGACTTCGGTTGGGAATCACGTGCAACCTGGACAAAATGCTTACAACTCCTGCAGCAACTACCGAAAGTGGACTTACTCTATTGTCCACGGGCCACCAACACAGCTGCGGATTGGGCCGCGCGACAACAAAAAAACAAAATACTCCCTTGCAACTGGATGGTCTCTCCTCTTCAAGGCCTTTGGGCCTTGTTATGTAATGATGCTCCAACTGTGGGGTTGGGTTCAGCTATAATATAAATAAAATATCACTTTCGACCAAAAAAGAAACAAATCTCGGTTGTCGAAGTCAATTTGGGTCAAATTTCTAGGGTTCGTGGTTTGTGTTTGCCCTCCCTCTCGGTTCCTTGCAAAATCCATGGCTTTTTAGCCAAGATATATCTAAATTGAGCTTCGATTCAACTTCGGTGACTGATTATGAGTTCACATTGCTCCAAATCCGTGGTGTTTTTCTGATTCTGGGTTTCGCCACCTTTTCTTGCTCTTTGGCTATGTCATTACCAGAGTTTGTGCATTTTTTTGCTTCTTCAAGATTCCTGTGAAGAGTTTTTGCTTCATGTCCAGCACTTTACAACCCCTCAAATTGGTGTTTCTTAATTCGGCAACATGAGGTTCTTTATCTTACATGCTCATTGGAAGAGATGGATTATATATTTGCATTACTCAATTTTGTTAGCTCTTTAATTTTCTCATATGTTTGGTGCATCTACATCTTACCAGTATTATGTAAGTTGATCAAGATTATATACCACTAAGATTTGATAATTCAGTGCAAAGGTAGTAGTTGAATGTATCATTGGGAACTTGGATTGAGACACTGCTGGTGTGAACTTGCTCTCATCATTGTTTAAAGCTCTGAAAGGCCACCCTACTTGGATTTTAATGGGCTTATTGGATTTGGTCGTTGGAATCATTTTGCTAAGTGCATTGTTCTTGTTGCGTTGCATATGCTTTTGAATGCCAGGGCTAGAAGATGACATTATATTATGACCCCTGAGCTATAGATGAGCAAATGTTTGTCTTGGCTTTCTTTGTAATTATACGAACTAGCTACGAGTCACTTCGTTATTTGCATAAGTTTTCATTGCACTATGCAATGGTTAAGTTTCGAGATTCTAATGATCATATGTTGTCTAGTGGAACAAGGTTCTATTGCTGTAGGTGATGGTTTGTCAATTTTCTACAACACACTAGAAATTGATGAGTTAGTACATTGTCATTTGAATTGCTTGCTTGTAATGGCTAGTTGAGTATAGGACCAGTTCACTATCATAGGTTGTTCATTGCGGGTGGCTAGCTCAACATTATGTGCTATGTATTGGCCAGTTTAGTGTTAGACACATATATGGTTGCTTTGCTATGTGCTATGCATTGTTGAATTTAATTTGATGTGCTGTGTTTGAAGGCCTCTATTTCACATAATTTCTAGTGTTTCCATTAAATCAACCTATTTGCTATATGTTCTGCTGTGCATTGTTTATTTTGAAGTTCCCATCCAAAAGCGTGCACTATTGGAATTTGAATGATTGCTTGTATCGAGCAAGTTGATGATTGTAGTTTTTTTTTTTTTTTTCCATTTCATGGCAGAGAAGTGACTTTGGATTGATCAATGAAAAGAAAGCACTAGTAAATAGAATTGGAAGTGTGGAAGTTAGTTGAAAGTATTTGAGGAAAAAGGTCCACATTTTCAAAATGCAACTAGAAAAGAGTAAGCAACATGACAACAAGATAAAAGTAGAAGTGTCTCCATTGGAAACAATGGTAAAAATCTATTTTGGAAGCAAAGGGAAAATGATCTATTTGAGAGGCATAGTTGTATCGAAAGGATTGATGTGACAACCCTGATGTTGAAGTTGGACCCAAAAAAAGTAAAAACAAAAACAACATTTTTTTTTTTAGATTAACAACAATGTTATATTAGGGATGGTTGTGTTGTTTGTCTATCTTTTTTGCTTCTTGGTAGTGTAAGTGGAGGCTAGATGTGAGGCAAGACCAATATTATGATGCAAAAAAATATGAAAGTGTGTTAAGCTGTATTAGCAAATCCAAGTTCAACTGTGTTCAATGTATTAGCGAATCCACATTTTATTGTGTTCAATTGTCTGTAGAGAAAGATGTCATGTTCCCTATAGTGCATATTTACTTTAGATTCCTGTAGTAATACTGTCATATTATCGTGTTGCACAGACTAAAAAAGTATAGGATTTAGGTCCTTAAGCATTTAATAACTATGGTCGTCCTAATTGGAAGGGGAATGATTTGCTTGGAGATGAAGAAAATAAGAAATTGGAGCCACCATGCATCCTCAAACAGAACAACTATCACCAATTATATGCTTCCAATGAGGTCTAAAACCTCTCTTCGCTTAGAACTTGGATGATTACAATAGGAGAAACCAAGTTGACAAGTTGGTATGTGGTTAAGAAAACAGGAATAAGAGGAAATCACAACCAACTTAAACAATGACAATAGAAAAACAACAACTAGACATTAGCTACCAAGATGGTATATGGTTCCGACAATAGAAAAAGGAGGAAATTTACGATCAACTCAAATCATCATAGTAGATCCATCACAGAACAACCATCATAGCCATATGTTGTTGTTCCATTAGTCTTTGTAGTGGCTGCCATACCAAGTCCTTCCTTCTTATCTCCGTGCTACAAAGAGATTAGAAGAAGATCAACATACTCAATCTTGGAATCATCGGTAAGAGCATTCCACAAGAATCAGTTTCCCAAATACTTGCAAACCAAGATCATGTCAAAATTGAGAAACTTTACATAGTGAATTCCTTAGAAAAAAGCTTCACTAGATAACTATGATTTTAAAAGCAGTTACTAGAAATTCTCAGAGTCTAAAAACACCTCTCTTTTTTTCTTTATATATATATAACTTCTAAGTTTTTAACCAAGCCATCCGGTAATGTTCGTCAAAAATTAGCTAGAATAACTATTGGTGAATTGTTAAAATTATTATGACTAGATTTTTCTAAATTAAAAAATTTATAATTGAACTAAAATCCATAGCTCCCTCCTCAACAAGAAAGTGATATGGATATAACAACATTTGTTTAGATTAACTACACAGTGAAAAGTGAATATAAAAGCTTGTGCTCTTAGACCACAAAACAAGACAACAACGTTGCAAAGACTTCCAACTAGCCACCCCAGAAGCTATGGAATAGAATTTGGGATCTACCTACCCAAAAAAAAAAAAAATACTGAAATTCTTCCTATAGAGATTATGTCAAGTACAGTACCAACAAAGGAAAATATGTTCAAGAGAAGAATATTACTCGACCCTTTATGCCCTCTATGCTCAAAACATCCAGAGACCATCGAACACCTGTTTTTCTTCTACAAATGGACTTGAAATGTTTGGTCAAACCCACACCTCAACCTCAACAAAAGCACAAGGATATCAACTGGAATGGACAAGTGGTTGGCAGAATTTTTTGAAGTAAGACCGAACTCACCAGAAGAGGGCTTAGTGGCGGAAGTGCTCTAGCAGATCTGGAAAAATTAGAATAATTAGGTCTTCCATGGTAAGCCCCCACAACTGGACGGCATTGTCAAAGCAGCCCAAGCACAAAGCCAGAGTTTTAGCCGATGGAATCCATGCACACGAAAAGGAAAAGCTAAGATGCAGCATCTACCTATGAGATGGGAGGCATCGACTGCTAATCTTTGAAGCTGAATGTCAATTACTCGTGGGTGGACAGAGAGACACCAAGCTCAGTTGCAGGGATCTTGCGCAATTCAAACGGTGCAATCGTTGATGGCTTTGCCAAGGAGATCCATGCTTCCTCACCACTGCAAGCAAAAACCCTCACTTTGTTGTACGGTTTGCCCTAGTGGCCACCCTTCCAACATGGAAGGAGGAGGTGGGGGTTTCGAATCCCCATCTTCTTAAAGAGGGTTGGGGTGGGGATGATTTAGTTTCGGAAGTGGGTTTCGGCTCTCACGCCTTGTAAAGAGACTGGGCAAAAGCCTGAGAGTGAGAGTTAGAATAGAAATAAAGTAGAATCGACAAAAAAAAAAAAAAAAACTAGAGAGAAGAAGTTCACATTGGGGGTTTGAATCTAGAGTGTGAAAGTGACAGTCTTCTGTTGGTGGAGTTAGTCATGGGCGAATAGAGTAGTCTCAGGCTGTGAAGGAATTAATTCAGGAGTGCAAGAAGCTCTTGGCCCAAACAACCTGTGTAAATTTAACCCATTGTCCTAGAGAAGCAAACCAAGCCGCAAATACGGTGAGAAAATGCAAAAACGACATCGTTTTGTGTCTAATGTGTAAATTATTAACATAAAAATGAATTAAATTTAATTTAAACTTAATTTAATTTAAAATATTCTAAAAAATTAAAAACTTAAAATTAAAAAACCTAAAAATGAAAACCTAAAAAATTAAAAATTAAAATTGAAAAACCTAAAAAATTAAAAACTTAAAATTGAAAAACCTAAAAATAAAAAAATAAAAATTGAAAACCTGAAAAATTAAAAAAATTAAAATTAAAAAACCTAAAAATTAAAAAATTAAAATTAAAAAACCTACAAAAATTAATTAAAAATAAAAAAATTATAATTAAAAAACCTAAAATTAAAAAAGAAAAGGGGTGGGGAGCCGAAGGGGCGGGCCGAGGGATGAGCTCTCGTAGCCGCCGCCACCGGGAAGGGCTGGCGACGACTCGGCCAAGCGACGATGAGGACCGCGAGCCCTTGTCGGATTGTGGCGAGGGCCGTAACCCTTGCCCTAGATCTAGGCGAGGGCTCGCGGGCCCTCACCGTCGGTTGGCTAGGGGCGGCGACGCCGACCAACCCTTCCCCTTCGTCGCCGGCCCTTCCGGTGACGGTGAGGAGGCGGCGCAGCGAGGGCTTAGCCCTCGGCCGCCCCGTCGACTCCCCCCCGTCTTTTTTTTAAAGATTTTTTAATTATAAGTTTTTAAATTTTTTTGGTTTTTTAATTTGGAGTTTTTTTATTTTTAGGTTTTTTAATTTTCAGTTTTTTATTTCTTAGGTTTTTTAATTTTCAGTTTTTTATTTTTTAGGTTTTTCAATTTTAAGTTTTTTACTTTTTAGGTTTTTTATTTGTAAGTTTTTTTTTTAGGTTTTTTAATTATAAGTTCTTTTTTTTTTAGGTTTTTCAATTGTAAGTTTTTTTTTTTTTTTTTAGGTTTTTCAGTTTTAAGTTTTTTTTTATTTTTTAGGTTTTTAAATTTTAAGTTTTTAAATTTTTAGAATATTTTAAATAAAATTAAGTTTAATTTTAATTTAATTAATTTTTATATTAATTATTTACACATCGACATAAAACGACTTCGTTTTTGCATTTTCTCGCCACGTCGCAAACAAAACGATGCTGTTTTGCACCCAACTTGTCGGAAAATTGCCACGTTAGCAATTTGGCCGGATTTTGGTCAGTGCGGCACGTAAGTGTTCCACTTTATTCGAAACCGGCACTTAAGTGTACATTTCTAAAGTTTTGGCACTTAAGTGTCCCTCCGTGTCAAGTTTTGGCACTTGCGCTGTTCTTCTGCAAAAAAAAAATTAATACCATTAAAAGGTTTATGACTAAATTGGCTGCCATACAATAAATTCAAGATTTTTTGGATAATTATTCTGAGAAAAATTTGATAGAATTTTGGCATTTTTTTTTTGTTGGTGTTTTGGCACAGTTTGAGCGTCCCCTCTTTCTCCATGTTCTTTCTATGTATACTCTCGGTATTTCCATTAACAATCATTGCAACTCATGCGTGATCCCCACTCTAATTGCTCCACATTTCCATGATTTCCTCTATTTCCATGATTAAAGTTACTCCTAAGGTAATTGTGTGTCATGCAATAATTGCCCCTTCATTCAAGATTCATCTATTCTGTAATTGTTCTAGCGCTTAACTCAAATAGTGCGAGGTACCCCTTCCTTATTATAATCGAAATGGCTAGCAACACACCTCAGATCAAAGTCATGCCACTCCACCTCCAGGTGAAGTTAAACTAGATAAGCTCCAGATCGAAGTTGGGCCTATTATAACTAGAATTCTTATACTCTGTTGATAGTTGAAATCTCTCCTCAATATCTAGGCCATAAATGTTCATCATCAACTAGAGCTAAAGAATAATGTTGTGAAAATCTCTAAAAGGGCAATAATAAAAAAGTAAGAGTACCAATGATAGTTGTACGATAAGAACAGTAATTTTCATCTCTCATTTTACTAGTACATTATCTTATTCGTTTCTTATCATGCTTCCACTGAAGAAATTATTTCATCATTTTGACGGCGTGCATCACACAATTGATAAAGCTACTTTTGATTTTTAAAGTGAGCCAACCAACAAAGACTAAGTTTGTCTAGGTCGCCTTCACTTTTTGCTAGCGAGGGTTCACGTATTATTAGTTCATAACGAAAAATGTTAAGAACTATCATTTGCATATCTCCGCTTTTGTTAAATACTTTATCTTACTGCTTTTCTTATCATATTTCCACCGTTGAAGTTGTTTCATGATGTTGATGGCGCGTATCATGCATTTTGATAGAGCTACTTGTGATCTTAAAGTGAATTGACAACAAAGACCAAGTTAGCCTTGGTTGTCTTCACTTTTTTTGTTGGTGAGGGTTCACACATTATTCATTCATATTTAAAAATGTTAACTATCATTTTCATTTCTCTGCTTTACTAACACTTTATCCTATTGCATTTCATATCATTTTTCCATCAATGAAATTGTTTCATCTTTTTGATGGCATGCATCACACGATTGATAGAGCTACTTTTTATCTTTAAAGTGAGCTAACCGACAAAGACCAAGTTCGTCTTGGTCGTCTTCACTTTTTTTGCTAGTGAGGGTTCATGCATTCATATTGGAAAAGGTTGACAACCATCATTTTCATTTATATGATTTACTAACACTTCATTTTACTACATTTCATACCAGATTTCTACCAATGCAATTGTTTCATCCCTTTGATGGCATGCATCACACGATTGATAAAGCTACTTTTGACCTTTAAAGTGAGCTAACCAACAAATACCAAGTTAGTCTTGGTGTCTTCACTTTATTGCTGGCAAATTCATACATTATTGGTTCATAATGAAAACCTCCGCTCAGTTCCAGCCACACAGTCATAGACCTAGACCCATCTTTTTCTTAAAGAGAGAGAGAGAGAGAGAGAGACTTTTTTTTTTGGGTCTCACTCATTCTTTATCTATCGTGTACAATAGGTGCACGGTGTTGCCATGCACATAAAAGATAACAAAGTAGAAATTTGCACCCCTAATATAGAGATAATTACATATCCCATCTGCTCAACTTGCTCTTTACATCCTAAGTCTCACGTCTTTACATTTGTCTATAGATAAGAGCAACAAAGATAAAGTAATAAATAGAGCGTGTGACTAAGAGAGTGCTAAGGATCTCATAATAGTGACAATATAATTTGATAGAGATTATAAGTTCTCTAGACCATAAACCCGTTGTTATCACGCAACTGAACACTATTTACATGTGTCTCCTCTCAATTGTATAGTGTCTTGTTTCTACCCTATGCCAAGCGATTGTTGAATCCATGAGATAACCACCACCACTAGTCACAAGGTTGGATTGACTGCTCATCCCCAATCTCTCGCTTGCACATGCTTCTGTATGACAAATCCATTAAAATCTTGTATTTCGGCACATTTTTTTTTTTTTTTTTGCTTTTGATAAAGTATATGATTTTTTTCCAATGTTGAGCGGAATGTCAATTGCTACTTCATTTTTTTCTTTTTGTGAATAATGCCAGCTTTTACACGTTATAGTGGACAACACTTCGGAATAAGAAGGGAGCAAAATTATCCTTCCCATATTTATGACAATTTTAAGCTTAAGACTTGGCTCTATAGAGATGTGTTTCTAACACACAAGAAGCAATTTCGCTATGAAGTCAAGGTGGGACAAGATGCTCTTACCCAAATAGGTGCAATTAAGTGATGGAACCTAAATGACCAAGGAGTGGCGAGATACTCTACCAAGTCATTCTTGAAATCATTGGCTTTTCTCTGGATGAAAAGAGAAAAATTCATTAGAGAGAGATAATAGTTAACAAAAAGATGAAAGAAAATATATCAACACAATGAAACAAAAAGATAAGTGCATAAACCTTAAGCATTGACAAATTAATAAAGGTTTGTATGATTTGTAGAGTAATACATCTGAGGTAGTTTGTTGATTATTCATTGATTTAGTAGAAGGATTCAGACATAAAGAATATATATGTTGACAGAATTTTTATTTGGACTACTCTCTCATTGCAGAGGTCGAGGGTTCAAACTCTCTCGTTGCTAAAGTGTCTGAAGTGGGGGGTCCTGGACTAGCCTCCCCCGAGGTTTATGTCTAAATAACGGCTTGCGACGAGACCCAACGGTGCCACCAGGCACTAGAGGGCCGTGTGATCCCCGAAGGATGATCTTCGCCGATTCCTCGGTTAACAAAAAAAAAATTATTTACGCTTTAATGTATAATTAACATGTTGAAAGTTTCTACTACATAGCTATCTTGAAACGCACATGTCACGTGTTCAATGTTAAATCCGTTGGAAAAATTTACATTGGTATTAAAATAATTATAATCCTTAGCGAATTAGGCATATGCTCATTCAAACATTGATATATATAAAATATGAATGGAAATGAGAATGTTGTGAACTCAAAGATTTTAGATATAAGCTTCGTCTTAAGCAAGAAAAGAACTTTCGTGTATGAGATATCATTCTATACATGAAGTAGAGCTTAGTAAAATTTAATGTGATTGCGGGATTTATTCAATTTTAAAAAGAAGATGAAATGCAAAATACTTACTAGACATACTATTTAATAACAAACACCATCTAAATTACTACCGAAAATACAAAGAAATGTGTCTATTAGAATATACTATCTTGAGAAGAGGTGTCTGCATTTATTTTATTTAAAAAATATATTCGTCTCTACTGTGATTATTTCCTATATTTGTCAAATTATATTTGGTGGTTGGTGCTACTAGAGGGTGAGATGAAAAGAGAACATATGAGAAAGAATCTTTGTTACACTTCTAACAATTTATTCATGCTTATCTTTAATTGTGTTTCTTTTGCAATTAGCAAAGAGTAGTGAAAATTGCTGTTTTTGTGATGAGGATTTTTCTAGTTCACCCCTTGTTTATGTTGTTTAAGGTGCTCTGTCACACAATAGATAACATATCTGAATTCTGCATTATGCCATCTAAGAGATCTTATATGGGGCAGGCTTATCCTTTTGTCGGTATTCCTCATGCTAGGATGATTCTGCCTCTTAACCTGGCAGCGGCAGAAGGGCCCGTTCATGTAAATGCTAGGCAATATCGTGAGATTTCGAGACGAAGACAAGCACGTGCTAAGCTTGAAAAGTAAACATCAAAGTTAGAAAAGTGAATTGTCTTTTTATGCATGTTGAATTGGAAGCTCCTTCCAGACTTTGTCAGTTATAAAAATTAATTATAAAGCTCTTCTTATTCTTCTTTTATTTGAAGGTGTTCCGCTTGTGTTTGCTTCCATAGCCACATGCTATACTATCATTAGATGCTTTTTAGGAAATTCTATTTTGTGGGAAATAGTCTGACTACATGCTTCATCTTCGTTACAGCTTTTGCAGCTATCTCAGCATTTAAATCATTGGGGATAAACTTAATTGACATCTATTCTTTGCTCGTTCTCTGATATGGTGTCGTTCCTCTCCCTTGTCTTGGTTTAATTGGATCTACAGCCGTATCTTCATGAGTCGCGGCACCAGCTGCCATGAGAAGAGCCAGAGGAAGTGGAGGCCTATTTCTTGATCCACGTAAAATCAATGCTTCGAATGATGCAGCTGAAGAGAAGGGGACCAATTCTACTCCTGCTCTATCTCCCAATCTACCAATTCATTGGGCTCTATTTGGCACCTGACTCCTCTGAAATCTGGAATTCATCTAGTAGTAACATGGCTGGCAGGTCGGTGGTGTCAATAGTTCAATGTGATTCAAGTTTTCAAAAATCCAAACCAAACCAAATTATAGGGGTGAGTGGCTGAATCAAACCAAATCACAATCTGAACTGAATACAACCCAAATGAAAACCTAATTCGATTTGGTTTAGTTTTCTCTTCTCTTTCTTTTTTTTTTTTTTTTTTTATGAGAAAAACTGTTGACAGGAATGCATTTTAGTCTCTCAGCGAGCGATTACCATTAATAATAATTTTTTCCCTCAAAAAAATGATTATATGTAAAAGCTATGTATGTGCTTCTTCTTTTTTCTAGTTTCCTCTGGCTCATGAATTACTGTTCTTAACGAGAAATTTTCATACATGATAGTAGTATATATACTAGACTGAATTTTGGTATGGAAATAAATATGAGTTACATGTGAATCTTGCTCCACTAAATCTGACAACCCGATTGACCTTTAACAAATGTATTAGCTACTTGAAATACTTGCTCATGTTGGTCCATGCTGCTTTTATTTACCGTTCTTGGAATTCAATCATTTATCCATCACGTCATGTTTGTACTAATTTGTGGAATTTGTAGTTCATCTTTATCATTTCGTACTTAGTGGACTAGTCCACTCTTAACTTTTCCAAAACCTAATCAATATGTGGCACCTTCCTGCATTATTTGTGTACCTCTTCCACTTTTTTATAGGGCCATCGACAATGGTTGGCAGATAACTTACAAAATCCAAATGCTTGAGGATGTAACTCAACAAATATCAAGAGAAGGATCAAGACCAAATGAATATTCGTTCAACAGATCGATCAAATCAGTACTTTAAAAGCTCGATTGTTTAATGACGATGCTATGAAGGACTGACTCAACATTTATTCTTAATAGGTGTGAAGGACGAGGGAGACCCCCTTAAGTAAATGAATAAAGAGGGAGGTTCATCACTTGCATTACATTGCTTAACCTTGACTTGTTCATGCTATCATCCACGGCCATTTAAAAGTCTTATAAACCAAATTTTTATATTGCATTGACGAATTTTTCTTTTTGTCAATGTTTGCGACAGGAACGGTGCATGAATCGATGGTAATTTTGATTATCTTTTTGATACCTTTAAAAAGTCTAGTTTCCTACGATATGCATGCAACTTAAGATTTTCTTTCGAAGTACAAAAGACACAGCAAAATAGGAGTTTCCTTCTTCATTTTCATTTCGATATACTACTATATTCTTTTTCATATTTTAATTAATTAAGCCAATAAATTGATATGTTACGGGTTAGTTAAAAGTTATTTACTTGACTATTTAGCTATAGTGATGGATGGTGACAATTGATTAAGTGACGCTTTTTATCAATCAAATGTGATCTTGCAATTCAAAATGCTGGTATAAACCTAATTTAAAGCTGTTGGATTTAAATCTATCCATGGCAAATCTAACAAACTGGCGATTGCAAAAACAAATCAAAACTTTTTATCTAGTTTTAGCTTGACCCGAAGTGATCAAACTTCTGCAAAACAATTTTTTCAAGATGGATCGAGGGTGAATGTGTGTTTAAAAGGTATGTAAGCTTTTGAGACCAAAATGTGAGATAGAAAATGTTACTTCAACCTAAATGCCAGGGAAATTAAAGCATGTGAAAAGTAAAGTGTGAAGATTAAAATTGAAGGAAACCAAAAGGAAAGTTCTGAAATCAAAGGAAAATTAGAGCGGTGACCATTGAAATTAAACTTAAAGTGCAAGCACCGTAAGAGAAATCGCTAAGAAACTTCACTGAAATTGAGATATCCTCAAAGTTACAAACACATTGATGCTAAATTGCAAACATTGAAATGAAAGCTACACCATTATTTACAACGTATATGAAGAATAACAACCTTTAAAACTAAAAATGAAATTGAAAAGACGTTAGTTCAATATAGAAAATGGTTCAAAGGAAAATTTAGCAGAGTTTTGGCAGAGCTTGAGCAACCCCTCTGTCGGGGATTACTTTCGACGGTTATCGAAATTCATGTGTGATCCTCCTCTTAGCCGCTTTATATTTCTAAGATTCACACTATTTCCACGATTTTAGTAACTCCTAAGGCAATCGTGTGTCTTGTAATAAATTGCCCTTTCATTCGTGATTTAATCTAATTATGTAACCATTCCAGCTCTTAATCCAAATGGGTCCAGGTACCCTTTTTTGCTTAGTATAATCGAAATGATAGCCTATACACCTCAAATCTATGTGAAGTCAAAAAATTTATAGACAAAGTTAAACCAGATAAGCTCCATATCGAAGTTGGGCTTAATATGACTTGACTCCTCATAATTAGCTTTGCTCTCCTAACTCATATAGATAATTGAATCACTCTTCGGTGTCACGGCCATAAATTATCACCAGCAGAAGCTAAACAATAATGTTCTAAAAATTTCTAAAAGAGGTAGTGCTGAAAAATTAAGAGCACCAATGAGAGTAGTGATAGTATATTGAGAACTATCATTTTCATTTCTCTACTTTACTAACAGTGTATCTTACTGCATTTCATGTCATATTTCCACTGATGAAATTGTTTCATCACACGATTGATAAAGTTACTTTTAATTTTTAAAGTAAGCCAACCAATAAAGACCAAATTAGTCTTGGCCGTCTTCACTTTTGGTGAGGGTTCACACATCATTAGTTCATATTGAAAAGTTCCACTCAATTCTAGCCCCCACAGACCCTCCTTTTTCTTTAGAGAGATAACTTTTTTTCAGTCTCACTCAATCTCAATCTATTATGTATAGTAAGTGCATAGTGGGTGCACAATATTGCTACACGCATAAAAGATTGGAAAAAAATTAGAAATTTACACCCCTAGTATGGACATAATTACAGATCCCATCCCCTGTATTTCCCAAGTTTCTCTTTACATCCTGAGACTAAGATCTTTGCATTTAAATTTTCTACGTGTATTGGAATGCGCGGTGATTTTGTTGGGATTATAGGGGGTGGTTGGTTCAGTCTTGGCTTTCTACCTGAAGACATTAAATAATTTTATGGACTGTGTGGTGAATTTCCTTTTCATTTATTTCTTGCGTTTGGTTTAAAAAAGCTTTGGAATGCCAAGTGAGTCTCTATAGAACCTAATATGGAGTACATTGCAAAAAAGGAAAAGACTAATGAGAGCATATACTGGAAACCAGAGTTTTGTTTGTTGGATGAAAAGAGGTGTTGGTTCCCTCGCAGTTCATTCTACGTCTCACAAAGTCAATGGCCAAATTAAGAACCATTCCAAAATTGAGGATTACAATACCACGTGACCCGCTCTTCTTTATTTGCCGTTGATACACATGAACTTTTAGATCCATAAAAAATTACATTAAAAAGGAAACGCACGATCTTTCACTTTAGAGCAACCGAACGACGTGGCGTGTTGATTGGAAGGAAACAGCGCAGGCGCTTGGCAGTGAATGTCTTTATTTCCCAGGGAGTCTTTAAAAATTTCCCTACCTTGTTCAAAATTCTTGGACAGCTTCACCGGTGTCCACTTGCGAATGCACAACTTTTGGTGGGAATGAGCTTTGTTAACATAATAGTTTTTGTATTACTTCTTGTGAGAATAACAACTTATGGTGAGTCCCAAATTCTTAAAGGAGTGGGTCTCATCATAATTTATAATTATTTGTTATTTGGTTCTTTTCTACTCTTAGGTACAAATCGCAATTAAGCCCTTAATCTTTCAATTGGCTCTATGAGTCTAAAACCTTCTTCAAAAAGTGCGATCAAATATTTCGACAAGTAGTACCTAAAATTGCCCATGCATTACTCAAAAAATTAGCATCATCCTTAAATTGCACTTTTCAACCTAATTTTAGGATTTAATTGCAATTCTTTTCTTTTCTTTTTTTATAAATGTTGTGTACTTAATCGAACCAATGATTATGACTCAATTGCACTTGTTGTTAAAGGCTATGGACTTAATTAAACCACTTGAATGGGTTATCATTCAATTGAATTACATACATAAGATTTAGTATTTGTGGTGCGACTTTACCCCTCAAGGAAGCATCCTCAAAGATACTAGAAAGTGACGGAACTGGACTAAAGTTACGCGTATAGTACATGAATGTTCTTCCCTTTTTCCGCTTAAATAGCAATATTAAGGGACTCAGCCCGTATCCCCTTCTCCGTAGATTTAGGTCCCAGCATATACGGAACGTGAAAATCATGTCCAAGTCGGTGTTTCAAATTCTTTTGCTTCTGGTTTCCCTCACAGCACAAGCATCAGGAGCTGCACCTCGACTTACAAGGATTGGCTGTAAAGAAAAATGTGGGATCATCACCATTCCATTCCCCTTCGGAATAGGAGCCGCTTGTTTCTTAAATGACTGTTACGAGATCAACTGCCAGAAAAACAACACGGTCATCCTAAATAAGATTGGATTGCGAGTTCTTAACATTTCACTTCCTGATTACCTTGGATCCGTGAACGGCATGATTAGCGTCCGTCTTCTTTTAGTTTACTCAAATGCAAGCTGCGGGGGTGACGGACGTGTGCAGATGAATTTGAAAGGAAGTCAATTTTTCTTCTCCTCGACTAGGAGCGTCTTGATATCGGTGGGTTGCAACACCCTGGCGATAGTAAGTACTCCAGAATCAGCTGTTGCCAGTTGCAGGTTGAAATGTGCTGGAACGGATACCAACATTAGCCGGTCTAGTGCTTGTTCTGGAGGAATGATTGCAGCCGGACTACACTCCCCTTTAAACTTCAGGGCTTTAGTATAGATTTTCAAGTAAAAGGTGAACATCAGGGGTGCAAGCACGCTTTCTTGAGGTCTGATTACAGGTTTATATTATTTGAAATTGAATAAGGCCGTTCCAGTGGTGCTGGCACGGGGGATTGCGATCAACACTGACTATGGACGTGACTTAGTTGCAGGATTGCATACTAAGTTGGGTCCTTGTGAATCCGGCATGGTCAAAAAGCCAACCCCGTCTCAGCAGGATTGTGGAAAAGGGTGATAACTCTTTAACACCAAGAAAACAATTTCGAGATTGAGAGAGGCGACTCCAATTATGCAATTGTAATCGGAGTCGTATTCATCTCAATACCAAATCTAATGTCATTAACAGGGTCCTCAACAAAGGATCCTGAAAACCGATCTCTGTTGATGATGCTCCATTCTTTCTCAAAACAAAATGACGACAAACTTATGTCCCCAGCAATGGGAAAAATCACACCCGGCTTCTTAGATTAATGTACTCTACCCATCACGCTTTGATATTCCTATCCTCGGGGAAGCATCCCCAGAGATGCTAGGAAGTAACAGAGCTGGAAAAATTATGTGTACAATACATGAAAATTAAGGGAACCAGCCCATAGCCCCTTTCTCCATAGGTTTAAGTCCATCAACCTACCAAACGTGAAAATCATGTCCTTCGTTGTGGGGGAGACTCCTCATGGTCACAATGTGCAACTTTTTGCGACTCAACGTGCTTTAGATATTGGCCAAAATTTTCTATGGATTAAAATATTAAGCAAGACTTAATCTTTTATATATATTTAAAAAAATAGGGAGAGAATTACCCAAAAAGTCCTAAATTTATTGCAATTGTGTCAATTTAGTCCATTCAACCAATTTTTGCCAGCCTATACTAACGTTGACAATTTATAATAATATTTTTTTCAACTTTTTATTAATTTTTATTTTTCTTTTTCATCATTTTCTTTTTTTCTCTTCTTTCTTCTTTTGCTTCTTTTCCCATGGTGGCCGGCGAGGCTTGCTAGCCACTAGGCGAGGACCGCAAGCGAGGCAACTTTGCCTAGATCCAAGCAAGGGCTGAGGTCCTCATCAACAGTTGCCGAGGGCTTCATGGCCGTTGCCTAGTGGTTGGCGAGTCTCACTAGAGCCTCACTAGCCACTGTGGAGGAAAAAAGCAAAAAAAGGAAGAAAAGAAAAAGAAAAAATTAAAAATTAAAAAGAAATTCAAAAAAATAAAATATCATTAAAAATTGTCAATGTCAACGCCAGCCGATCAAAATTGTTCGGATGGACTAAACTAGTGCAATTACAAAAGATTTGAAATTGAATTGGCAAAAAAAAAAATTAGGATTCAATTGGTTTAACTGTAATAGGATTATGATTTTTTTGGTAATTTTCTAAAAAAATAGGCTCTCTTGTCTCTTTGTCCCTTCATCGCTGAAAATAAAAAATAAAACAATGCCAAGAGTTCGGAATAATTTACGCAGTATGATCCAAAGCATTAGCAAATTAATTAGAGTATTTTAAATCAAAAATCATTTTAGTTTTCTTCAATCCAAGTGCATGAGACACAACGTCTTCCACTGTGGAAGCAAAAAAACATGCCACGTGATTCTCGTTCATCTTCTACTTTTTTTCTGGAGGGCCAACAATATTCCCAAGTGCTGTTATGGATGGCTTGCGCAAATAAAGCATTGGGCTTGTTCCACGATGTACCGCACTCGAGAAAAATGAAAGTGATTTTTGCTTCAACAATGAGAGAGATACGACACTCCAACGTCGCATCACGATTAAAGAAATTAGAAAGAAATCACTTTCGCTTTAATAAAAGTGAGCTTTGCTTTCACTTTTCTAGATTGAAAAGATGCCAACACCCATTTCATTAGTCGTAGGATAAATTAGTTCGATGATTTTGCCAATCAAAAAGAGATTTTTGTTGTGAAAAGTGGTTTTCCTTCACAAAAAGGAGAGGGAAAAAAAAGTTGGAACATGAGAGCTGGGTCACCAAAAGTTGTTTCATTTGAGACAATGATTTGATTTTTGTGTTCATCTTGATAGAGCAAAAATTATTAAACTGATACTTACCCCAAAAAATTATTGAATGGATATTACTCTGCTTCCAGGCATTAAAAATTATCGAGTAGAATCTTTTTTTTTCTTTGCTCAGTTTTAATGTGTTTAAAGGGATCTATAGCAAAAGATCTTGAAGAGTCACCCATCTCGATAATGTTCCCAATGTTTCTCATGAAAAAAATGATGACTAAATTATCTGACAAACAATTGGAGAAGTCACAATTGGCTACTTTAATTAGTGTTCTCCACCTATGAAGCTTTGACATTTCTGTTCTTAAGGAAAGGCGGACAAGAAGTCCAAAATCTTGTGTATGGAATACAATCAAGTCCTAAATTCAATTAAGTCCCAAACCTTCTTCAAAAGTGCAATTGAATCTTTTTTATGAACAATATCTAAAATTGTTTCATGTCACTCAAAAAGTGTTTATAAATTGCACTTTTCAACATAATTTTAGGATGTAATTACATTTTTCAATAAAGATAGAGAAATTAATTTAATCAGTTGAAGAGCAAAGTACTTAAATTGCATTGTTTGCTAAAGGTTTAGGACTTGATCGAAACAATTTAAAAGTTTAGGATTGAATTACATCCATATAAGATTTTGGACATTTAAGACTTGTAATGCAATTTTTTTCCCTGAGGGAAACATCTCAGAGATATTAAGAAGTAACAGATGGAATAAAGTTATGCGTACGGTACATGAGAATTTTCCCTTTTTCCACTTCAACAAGAATATAAAGGAATCCGCCCATACCTGCTTTCTCCATTAATTTTTGGTCCATGCACTTACGAAAGTTGAAAATCATGTCAACCTCAGTGTTTCAAATTCTTCTGCTTCTGGTTTCCCTCAAGTTGCAAGCATCAGGTGCTGCACCTGGACTTGCGAAGCCTAACTGTCCTGAAACATGCGGGAACGTCACCATTCCCTTCCCCTTCGGAATAGGAGCCGGGTGTTTCTTCGAGAAATGGTACCAGATCGTCTGCCCACAAAACAACCCGGTTCCCATTCTGAAGAAGATTGGATTGCGAGTTCTCAACATTTCACTCCCTGATGGATACGTGGATGGTATGATTAACATTAGCGTTCCTGTAATTTACTCAAATGCAAGCTGCGGGGGTGACGGACGTGCTGCGGGGGTAAGCTTGGAAGGAAGTCAATTTGTCTTCTCCCGAACAAGGAATGTCTTTACATTGGTCGGTTGCAACACCCTGGCCACATTGGATACCAGAAAATCAGCTGTTATCGGTTGCAGGTCGAGATGTGCTGGAACCAACACCAGCATTAGCTGGAATGGTGATTGTTTCGGGAGGGATGGCTGCTGCCAGACTATGCTCCCTCGTAACCTTCAGGGCTTAAGTGTGGATTTCAAAGAAGAAGGTGGACATGAGGGGTGCAAGTACGCTTTCTTGAGGTCTGACTTTACAGGTTTATATGATTTGCAAGCGAATGAGACGGTTCCAGTGGTGCTGGAATGGGGGATTGCGAACGATACTCACTATGGACGCCAGCTTATCCAGCAGTCGAAGACTGATTATCCTTCCTATTGTCGCAATCAAAGCGTTGACGGCAGTGAAATGCTATTTACACAGTGCTATTGCGCACGGGAGTATGGTGGTAGCCCATATCTTATGGAAGGATGCAAAGGTAACCCATTCCATGCTATCATGTTCCGTATTTTTTATTTTGATATATAATAGGGAATGTGCTTTCACATTCCGTTTTTAGGGGCATCATACAGTAAAGCGGTTTGTTCATTTCCAGATTTTTCTGAGAAGAACGCATTCACACTGTATAATGATTGCATACATGCTTTTCTACCTTCTTTTTGTTATTTTTTCTGCCCAAGATTACACAAAGTGAATGCGCTTTCGAACAAAATTGATCAAATTACATTGATAATAATTTACTGGAATTACAGGTGAACAGGACAGTCCTTTAGTTACAAGTACAATATTTTAGCCATGGAATTGACAATTTATGAGGAAATGCAACCTACTAGTTTCCGTAATTTTACTCAAGGAGATCGGTTTTGCTGTTAATATATTTGCTTCTGGTTTCACAACCATTAGGAGCTGCACCTGAACCATCAGGAGCTGCACCACCTCCAAGCCATTACTGTGCTGAAACATGCGGGAACGTCACCATTCCCTTCCCCTTCGGAATAGGAGCCAAGTGTTTCTTGGATGACTGGTACCAGATCGTCTGCCAACAAAACAACACGGTTCCCACTCTGAAGAAGATTGGATTGCAAGTTCTCAACATTTCACTCCCTGATGAAGACGTGAATGGCATGATTAACGTTAGTCTTCCTGTAATTTACTCAAATGCAAGCAGCGGGGGTGACGGACGTGGTGCAATGGTAAGCTTAAAAGGAAGTCAATTTGTCTTCTCCCAGAAATGGAACATCTTTACAGTAGTCGGCTGCGACACTCTAGTGACAGGGAATAGTACAGAATCAGCTGTTTTCGGATGCCGGTCGAAATGTGCCAGAACCAACTTCACCATTAGCAAGGATAGTGCTTGTTCCGGGAGGGATGGATGCTGCCAGAGTTTGCTCCCCTTGAACCTGCAGGGTTTTGGTGTGGATTTCAAAGAAGAAGGTGGACATGGGGGGTGCAAGTATGCTTTCTTGAGGTCTGATTTTACAGGTGTTTATGATTTGAGATTGAATGATACGGTTGCAGTGGTGTTGGAATGGGGGATTGCAAACGATACCAACTATGCAATTGACCGTATCCGGAAAGGTTACGACGATGATTCTTTCTACTGTATAAGTGTAGAAAATTCGGCCAGTAGAGGAAGTGGAAGTATATATGATAGATATGGAAGCTACAGCATCGACAGTGGTGAAATGCTATTTCTGGAGTGCCATTGCGCTAAGGGGTATCGTGGTAACGCCTATGTTGATGGAGGATGCAAAGGTAACATATTTCATGCTATCACATTGGGAATTTAAGTGCACCATACAGCGAAGTGGCTTGTTCATTCCTAGACTTTTCTCTAAAAAGAATTCATTCATGCTGTTTAATGATCACATATATGATTTTATTTTTATTTTTTTGCCCAAGAATGCACAAAGCGAATGCTTTTTTAAACAAAATTGAACTTATTATATTGATAAAAAAAAATTACTGGAAATAAAGGGGAACAGGACAGTCCTTTTGTTACAAGCACATTATTTTAGCCCTGAAATTAGCGATTTATGAGGAAATCTGACCTACTAGCCTCCTTAATTTTACTCAAGGAGAAGGGTTTTGCTGCTAATATATTTACGATATCATTTGTCATCAGATATTGACGAATGTGAAGATTCAAATAGGTGCTTCGGGACTTGTGTGAACAAACCGGGCTCCTTTCGCTGCATCAAGACAACCAAGTTCATTCTTATTGGTAAGAAAATCTTTTAACCTAGAATTTTTGACCGCTCCATGCTGGAGTATCGCTAGGAAAAGAACAGCATAGCATAAATTATGTTCAGAAAAGGTACATAAATAAGATTTACCTTACCCTTCATTCTAACATGATTGTCCATTTGCTTGGTGATAATTATAGATAAGTTTCCATCAATAGCATCTATCAAAATAACCTAAAAACTTTCTTCGTGCAGTAATACTTATATTTGATAGCTAAGACAACACTTAGAACTTTTCTAATGTTGCTGCTTCAGATCTATCATAAGATAACCAAGGTTGCTACTTACTCTTGTTTTGAATTGGAATTATTACAATCATAATCAAGATGAATGCTGGTAGGAATATTTTCACTTTCATCAATGGTTTTCTAATTTCCTCCTAAGGGAGGTCAATTGTACAGTCCACATGTATTTGTAAAAATATCACCTGATGGAACTTAGCAGGAGACAAATTAATTATTCAAGGTTGTTAAGAAAAATCCACGTGAAAGGAGCTTGGGTTAATCACTCTTATATGATTTCCTCTTAATCAGATTCACAAAAATATTTTATGATAAGACTTTATAGATACAAGAAGAGTGCATTTTTGGACTTTTGCCCCCTAATTTTTGTAATGCAGGGATTGGGGCAGGCCTTGGGGCACTACTTTTGTGTCTTGTCTTATGGGGGCTGTACAAATACATCAAGAAGAGAAAAGAAATCAAGCTCAAAGAGAAGTACTTCAAACGTAATGGTGGTCTTTTGCTGGAAAGTGAGCTATCTTCAGCCAAAGGCCATGTCGAGAAAAACAAATTGTTCAACTCGAAGGATCTAGAGAAGGCTACTGACAATTTCAACAAGGATAGAATACTTGGGCAAGGTGGACAGGGTACTGTTTACAAAGGAATGTTAACGGATGGCAAAATAGTTGCTATTAAGAAATCGAAAGCAATAGACGAGGGCAAAGTCGAACAATTTATAAATGAAGTCCTTATTCTGTCACAGATCAACCATAGAAATATTGTTAAGTTATTGGGGTGTTGCTTGGAGACAGAAGTCCCACTTTTAGTATACGAGTTTATACCAAATGGGACTCTGTACCAATATTTGCATGACTCAAATGAGGAGTTTCATGTATCATGCAACACACGCCTACGAATTGCAGCTGAAATTGCAGGAGCATTATTCTACTTGCACTCAGCAGCCTCGATTCCCATTTATCATCGAGACATCAAGTCCACCAATATACTCTTGGATGAGAAATATCAGGCAAAAGTAGCAGATTTCGGTACTTCCAAGTCAGTTTCCCTCGATCAAACTCATATAACCACCTTGGTGCAAGGGACTTTTGGCTACCTAGATCCCGAGTATTTCCAAACAAGTCAATTTACAGACAAAAGCGACGTGTATAGCTTCGGAGTTGTTCTTGTTGAACTCTTAACGGGACAAAAGCCAATCTCGTTGCTGAGGGAACAAGAAGGCAGAAACCTTGCAACCTATTTCATAATTTCAATGGAAGAAAATCGGTTGTTCGACATTGTAGATGCTCAAGTTTTGAAAGAAGGTGACAAGGAAGAGATTGCATCAGTTGCTAACCTTGCGAAAAGATGCTTGAACTTGAATGGGAGGAACCGGCCTACAATGAAAGAAGTGGCAATGGAGTTAGAGGGGATGAGAAAGCTCCCAAATCCTTTGGGTATTCAGCAAAATCAAGAGGACCAGGAGGCAGCTAAATCTTATGCTGCTGCATGTGAGTCCAGCAAGTCAAACATCAACATTGATGTCACTACATTTTCGGATGTGCAGCCATTCTTACCTAGTGAGACGTGGTGAAGATTTGTTTTGCCTCTTACACTTGTGAGTTATATTGCTGCGTTTTTCATGGAAATCAGTCTTCAAAGCAAAAGAAAGAGAAGAAAGAAAGGAGGAAAGCTTGTTAATTTACTAATAGGAGGATTTTAATTTGTTATGTATTGGTAATGAACTTATTCTCAGTGTTTGGGATCAATAAACTGTTAAGTCATGCCAATCCCAAGTTTATTCTAGTTTTGTAATTAGCATGATGTCGTGATTTCAGCTCATCTTGAGATCTTTTAATACTTGTTGTCAATTCGGTTGTTGCAAAACTTACATCAGTCATGTAGTGGACCAGCCTTTGTGATTCAATTAGATTTGTACTTGTTGAGAAGGAAAAACAAGAATGACGTTTCCCTTCCAAAAAAGAAGGTGAACTTGCATCCGCCTTCCCCGTCCAGCTCTTCCCTGAAGATCACACTGAATTGCTGATGGCATAGAGGGATTGTTGCCGGCTGCCGATGCTCCAGCTGCTTAGATCCTCACTACGTGATGTATCAAACTCCCCACCCAAACTACATATATCAACATCAAAAAACCCCACTAGTTGCAGAATTATCTCTCCCAATCCTAGCCAACCTTACTTGTCAATTTTCAATGGCAAACATGGAAACAGTAAAAAATCAATCGCGCATGGACCAACTCATATATAAGAGATATTTACCCCCTCATTTCAAGCATAGAAGATGTTGGGTGCTCTTTTTTCATATTTCCATTATTTTTCATGATAGTAGTGTTTGATTAAATGCCCTTAAGGAACGTAAGTCATGTTGTTTGTAGAATAAAATTCATAGGGATCATAAATTAGTTTTATGTCTTCATTATTGATGTTGATACCCGAATTTTTGTAAATGTTTTAAATATCCATTTATTTTGCAAAAATATAAAAATTTAGAAAAAAAAAAAGCAGAAATCATAAAAAGAAGATGATGATGTCGTTGTTGATGATGATGCTGATAAAGTAATAGTAATAAAAAATGCATAAGAGTGAAAAAAAAAAAATGATGAAAAGATAATGGAACAGTCGAGTGGGCTGGTGTAGTACGGCCCACTATTTTATTTCTTTTGGAGCCCACTCTTTTATTTTTCTTCCAGCCCACTCTTTTGGCCCATCGGAAATTAAATAAAAGAAAGGCCCAGCCCATCATCCCATTTCTCTCCTTTGCGCACGCGCGCCCACACACGAGGGAGGGGGGGGGGTGACCCAGCGGCAGTGGCGCCAGTCCAGTGACGCCAGCAGCGATGACGCCAGCAGAAGGAATATTCCAGCTGTCGTCACTCATTAAAGGAGTGGAGGAAGCAGCGAAAGGGGGCGTGCAAGGCAGAAAAATAGGAGAGAAGGGCTCAAGGGGCTAGCCAGAGAAAAAATTGGGATAATAGAAGGGCCAAAAGTTATGTACAACATTTACTCTAATGCTAAAAGTTTTTGCCAACTCAATTAAATGCTTAAATCGGAGAAAAAACGATTATTTTAATACCAATACGATGAATTCTGGCCAAATTGATTAAATGTCACTTATAATTAAAATTATAATATGACTTGACAAAATTTTTAAAAACTCCAATCCACGTAACATTTTCACGTGACATGCTTGCTACTGAAGTGATCCTTTTTTTAACAACGACTAATACTGAAGTAATCACTTTAAATAAAATTAGTTAGTAATCACTTTAAATAAAATTTATCAATCAAATGATCACTTTTAATAAAATTCGGTACTTAAATTATCATTATTTACAAATTTTGGATAACATCATTTATGGGTTATATGTTGACTAGACACACTGACGAGTCACATAGGACTGAAAAATTAATAATATATAGTCATGTCGGATTTCTGACAATCTGGACCGGAGTTGGCACTTAGATAATCGTTTTTTTTTCAAAAAAGTAGCACTTAGGTAATTCGAAAAAAAAAAATTTGACACCAAAATGAATGCCATACATAATTTTTGGTGCTTTTAGGGTATGTTTGGAAACTGCTTTGGAAAGGGCTTTGGGGAGCTAAAGGCCTTTGGGCCAAAATGGAGGTATTTGGGAACTACTTTGTAAGGTGCATTGGGGAGATGCTGGCATTTGCAAGGTTGAAAGCCCAAAGCAGGTCATAGGCTGCCTTGGGCTTTCAGCATTCTCGGAATGCCTCATCATTGTTCACATGTGTACTGTTCATCTTCTTCTCCAGTGGCGTGGACGAGCTCGAGAGGCCGGCGATGGACTTGGCTGAGGTTGGTGAGGTCGCGACAACCATCACCGGCCAGTCGCGCGACCCCGGCAAGTCGCGGCGACCACCTGCGAGTCGTATTCCACGACCTAGCTCTGGGCTGCGTGACCTCGAGCACAACCTGGATCTAGGTCGCCGGAGGTCGCGCGACCTCGGGTGCGACGTAGAGATTGCGTGACCTCAAGCGCGACCCAAATTTGGGTCACCGAAGGTCGCGCGAGCTCCGGCGACTTAGATTTGGTTGTCACGAGGTCGCGCGACCTTCGGCGACCAGATCTGGTTGCGGCGAGGTCGCACGACCGATCGGCGCAACCCAGATCCGGTTGCCGTGAGGTCACGCGACCTCCAGTGACCAGATCTGGTCGTGGCGAGGTCGCACGACCGATCGGCGCAACCTAGATCTGGTTACCGTGAGGTCACGCAACCTCCGGCGACTAGATCCGGTCGCGGCAAGGTCACACAACCGATCGGTGCGACCCGGATCTAGTCGTTGCGAGGTCGTGCGACCTCCGGTGACTAGATCCGGGTCACGTCGATCATCGCGAGGTCGCGCAACCTCCGGCAAAGGGCCGCCGAGGGTCGTCCGACCCTAGGCAACCCTCGTCGGAGGTCGCCCAACCCTAGGCGGCCCTCGCCAATCGTCTCGGGTCTCGCCGGCAGCTGCCGCCTCTCGCCGGCGGCCTCTTGCCCCTCGCCGGCGAACTCTTTTATTTTTTTTGATAGTTTTTTTATTTTTTTTATTAATCACCAAATCCTTTGTAAATGTAGTCTTTCCAAACACTATTTTCCCAAAGCTACTTCAAAAAGGACTTTCAAAGTACAATTTACCAAACATCATTTGCATTTTGGAAAATCCCCAAACGCACGTTTAGTATACTTACTCTAAGAAAATATAAATGCAAGGGACCCATTCTTTTGGGGGAAAAGAAGAAAACGAGAGAGAGGAAAGGATGAGGAGAGGACGTTTTTGGTTTTTCCCTAGAGTGACTAAAGCGAGGTCGTTGGAGCTCATTTTAAAGCCGATCAAAGGTCCATGCGGCGTTGTCCTTCATCATTTCAATGTTTTGTTTGGATAATTTCAAAAAATGGCCAAAAATGCTCTCATTTACTCAAATAAGGATTCGGAGTGGACTTTGTTTTAAATAAGAGCTTGAAATTCTATTACTTTTCCCAAATAAGGACTTGAATTAAATATTTTTTTTTTAAAATAAAGGCTTAAAGTGGCTATGTTTATTTTAAATAATGACCTGATTTTTCGACAGTCAACGATATTTTCCTCATTTACCATTTTCCCTTTTTTTCTTCCTTTTTTTTCCTTTTTTTTTGTTGGTTCTTCTTCCTCTCTACCATCGGCTAACCACTGGTGATGGCCATAGAGGACTGGGCGAGGGTCATCCTTGCCCAATTCGATGAGGGGCCACCCACACCAACCACAAGTAAGGGACGACCTCGCCGGGTGAGGTAACCCTCGCTCGGGGGAGGCTGCCCTCACAGCCATCTACTAGGTCGACCCTCGCCGGCCACAAGCGAGGGCTCCACAACCCTTGCTAGTAGTCGGGAAGGATCGTCGAGCCTCACTAACCCCAAGCGAGGTTGATACTCACTAGATCTAGCAAGGGTGGCCGATGTGGGCTTGTAGGCCCTCACTCGTTGTCAGTGAGTGCTTGTAGGCCCGCACCAATCCTTCCTTGCAGTTGATGAAGGTGGCTGAGCCCTCGCTGGCCCTTCCCAGTAACTAGCGAGGCTGATGTCAAAAATGAAAAAAAAGAAAAAAGAAAAAAATTGGCCAAAAATACCCTTGACCAATTGAAAAATTTAACTGGCTAGCGATTGGCAATATCAAGCCATTATTTGAAACAACCATGGTTACTTGAGACTCTTATTTGAAACAACTAAAGACATTTCCAGCCCATATGTAAAATAATGTCAACTTCGAGTCTTTATTTGAAAAAATGATAGCACTTTAGATATTTTTTGGAATTTTCCCTTTTTCTTCTACGGCCGTGGAGTGGCTTTAGCCTGAACTCTCTCGCCATCACCGATTGAGATCTTGACTCATTTGATATACCATTCCTTTCCCGAACCCCAAAAAGAACCGCTTGGGTTGATTCATTCTCTCGGCAAAACCTTATTAAACCGAAGTGATTTCATATTGAGCTATAATGCTTTGAACCCGGAATGCGAGTTTATTAATGAACACCAAATACTCGATGTATTTCTTAAATGAAACACATAATGTTTGAGAACCCCGAACTCGAATGGAGAATTTCAAGTGACTCGTGATAGACTGAGATGGATTTAACATGAAAATGTGTTGATTCCAGCCTTTCTGCATCATGTTTAGTCCGTAGGTTGCAATAAAATTCGCTCTGGAATGCATGCTTAAAATCATATATCAACCGTTTGATAAAATGGCTGATAGAATGCCGTGTATTGATTCATCATTGAATCCCGTGATAGATCCGTTCATGTTCGCTTCTGGGTTGGTTGAATCTGCTCTGATATTTTTTTTTCTCTTTGTCTGGCTATGTGATTCTATGGGAACGATCGATCACAGGCGAGCGAGCCGAGAGTCCCCCTTTGGCCGAAGCTCCCACTCCATATCCGCGAATCCCGCTGTCCAGGGCTATTCTAGTTAGGCCATTCTCTCCATATTTGTGTATTTATGTTCGCTTCTTTTTCTGGTTTTCTGATTTTACAAGCCATGGTTCGCTTAGTTTTTGTTTCGGTGAATTTGTTTTGGGTCGCCGGAGTAGATGGCCGTGATGGGCCGGCCGCTGTTAGGGGTGGATGGTAGGCCGGCGAGTGGTGGCCCGAGTGGACGACCATGGAGGGTAAGGGCTCGGTGGCGGCCTGAGGTTTGGTCGAGGTCCCCTGGTTCGGTGAAGAATGAATTTGCAGGCCGCGAAGGAGATGTTCTCGCTGAACGTGGTCTGCAAAGAAGAATGAAGGTGCAGGAGAAGAAGACAAAATAGGGAAGAAGACCAAGGAATAAAAAGAGTTAAAAAAAAGGAAAATCAATGAAAAATTCGTAAAATCTAGAAATAAATTTTAAAAATCGTTTTATAATCCAAAGCGGGTCACATCTGGGCATATGGGTCGGATCAAGTAAACGCGGTCCGAACCCATTCCCAAATATAATAATAATAAAAATTCTAAAAATTCTAAAAAATCGTAGAAATCATTATAAATTTTAAAGAAATTGCAAATGTTATAAATTTCCTGAAATTTTTAAAAATTGAAAACTCATAAAATCCCTAAAAAATTAATAAAAGGTTTTTAAATTCGTAAAAAAATGTATAAATCAGAAAAATCATTAAAAATCAGAAAATTAATTAAAATCATTAAATAAATTTAATTAATTGAAAAAAATAAAAATTTAGAAAATTCAGATAAGTCATAAAAATTGTAAAAAAATTCAAAAAAATTATAACCCAGAATCTTCATAAAATTTTAGAAAATTCAGAAGATCATAAAAAAATTTCAGAAAATTCAAAAAAATATTTTAAAATATTTTAAATTTCATCAAATTCAGGAAAATTCAGGAAATTTTCCATAAAAATATTAGAAAATTGGAGAACTGTTAAAAATTGAAAATCCAAAATTGGACGAGTCTTTAGGACTTTATAATAGGGTTATTTGTTTTGAATTGTCTTCTCTTTTTTAGAGACAATTTAGGACACTTCTGTGTTTTCTTTGCGATTATACTTGGTTGCGCCTCTTTAATACCTTGGATGTTATTTTCTTTGTTTTATAATCGTTAGGATGAAACCTAGAATTCTCTGATAGATTGCTATGGTGTAAGTTAGCAATTAATCGAGTTAAATACTAGAATGGCGTTAATCTTAGAATTAGTGTAATCAAGTTCTCAGATTTAGAATCTTTGATTGCACAAATAGTAAAATATCCTCATGTATTTTACTTAGTTGCTAGTCAACCAAAAAAGACAAGTGGTGGCTTCTGAGTCAAAATTTATAGAGGATTGATTGATCAAAAATGAATGTCCGATGTCATGCAAGATATAGACTATGATCGATGAATCATTTGCGGTGTTAACAATCAATGGTCCATCCATGATCATCATTTGTATGGACCATTCGATTAATCTCATGAGCAAGTATCTTAAACTTGATTTTACCTTCCCTGGGTCGGAAAGGGTCAAGTCGAGACAGCTTCAATTATAAATTGAGCATAAAATTGTGGAATTTAAATTATGGATTTTTTCGTAGTTCGAACTATCCCAAACACTACTTTTCGACAACATATAATAGCCTCAGATACGCTCCTTGGGTTGTCTAATTCTTGTATTTTCATCTCAAACTTCACAATTACCAAATTCTTTGAGAAAGAACTTTTTGTTAAGCTGATTTTATTTTTCACATGTGCATTGGATCTGTTCCATGAAAAAATCAAAAACTGTAGTTTTTCAAAATTTTATCTACTTTTCTATTAAATTGATTATAGATTCTATGTTTATTTGATAATCACCTCCAAAACTACAAGTGAGAAAGAGGGATCATGACCAATATTGGCTTCTCTTTTTCCGATAGTTTTTCTTTTTTTAACTCTGGCATATGTTTTTTTCTCTGTGAATACTTTATTTTTTCAAAAGATTGGTTTATAATGGAAAGTTTCATAAATGGTCTCACAGCTCATAGTATACTTCCCTGAAACCCAAATCTTGCAGCCAGGCCTCCCTTACTCCCAGATCCACTCACCTGGGGGTAGAAACGACAATGAAAAGGAATTGGCAAAGAATGGCCAACCAACGGGCATGATTAGGAATCGAAATCTCAAATTGGAATATACTTCTCCTTTAAAGAAGAGGTGTCTGCATTTGGGCTCGAGTGTATCTCATCCTCGAGTGGCGCCCTCCTCAGCTCTATGACCTTGTTTGATGACAGCACCCTTCTCAGCCCCTCCACATCCCCCTGCAGCACCGTCGCCACCAGTGCACCCACCTGGCTGTTGTTCCACAAATGATGCATCGCAGATCTCGTGCATGGAGTTAGTGAAGAGAGCGGTGATCAAGGGAAAGGCACTCAGCGTTGGTAGTTTATTTGCAAAACAAACTAAAGAGGGGACTAAATTTGGCATTAATTCTCAATTTTTGTTTTATTTTTATTTATTAAAATTCGAATTTATAATTATAAAATAACCAATGTGTCCTATTGAAACGGTGTGACTATTTATAATAGATTAACGGTTATTTTTTTATTATTTAATTTTTAATTTATTATTTTTGCTTAATGATTATTAGGCACTCTTACAACTGAAGCCAAGGATCAAAAAGAACTTTCTTTTGTAAGTCTTGAAATATTTGCATCTTCTGTTGCGGTCCTAAGACTAATGTGGAATTTGGACGTGATCCCGGTGAAGAGGGATAGAACTATGGAGACTAGCCGAGTACCAACAAAAGGAAGTAGAGGGAGTGAGACCTGATGTGCTTCAAACCTAAGAGGGGATCCTACGAAAGGAGGCAAAGCAAGGGGTGTAGCTTCAAGTTCAGGAAACAGCGAAGATATGAGATCACGTAGGCACACAGCTTCTAGTTTAGGAAAGGGCAATGCATCAATATGGGAAGGAGAATAACTTCAAGTTCACAAAACGGCGGGATTTTGAATACGGAAAGGGGTAAAAGTTCAACTTCAGGAAAGGGCACAGCTTGGAGTTCAGAAAGGAGAACGACTTTGAGTTTAGGAAGGGGTAGAGGCTCTACCTTGGAGGTCCAAGTTCAAGAAGGGGCATAACTAAAAAGGGCACAATTTTGATGGACAAAGGTTATTCAAGTTCGGGCAAGGCTGAGCCTCAAACACAAACAAGCATCGAAGCTAGTGGAAGATTTAAGCTACTACGACATATTTAGTAGATATGCATGTTCTTCAATCTTTGTGCAGGCAATGCACGGTTACTATTAATTTGTAATTGATATGTATTATGGGGTCATTATGTAATTACGTTATTTTATGTTCTCAGACTGTAAATAATTGATTTTATAAATACATATCTTGCAATCCTGAATGGGGTCAAACCACCATGAACACTCTTTTATTATTCTCTTTGCTCTTTGTGACTCTTCAAACTCTACCTTTCGAAGGAGACTTCAGGCCAATATTTCTAGGTAAAAATTTTCTTCGGCTTTGCCTACCTAAAATCAACAAGTGGTCATGGATGTGGATCATCTGCTCCTTCCATGAGCTAATATGTTGTCTTACTTCTGTTACAGGTGTTTCCAGTTCTTCTTTTCTAGACTCTTCCATAGTTTTATTCTCATTTTGTTAAGTTGTTTATCTAATGATTGCAAGAACGAAGTACTTCAATTATCTTATTTTCTTTTTCAACCCTATCACGTGTTGTGCTTGGTCTTGCTCAAACCAACTTTGTGAAATATCAGATCGGCCTTTCCACAGCTGCCATATTAAGAGGATAAAGACTTCCACCATGATCCGAACGAGAATCAGTGGATCATCTCTTAGCAAGGGCAGCAAGGAAACTGTATCTCCTTTAACATCCTATTCATACAGTCTCCTCTTCATTTTCGATTTGGATATAGACCCGAGCTTCATTACAAGACTAATATATCTTGCTATAAGATGGCAATGAAAGTCAACTCCTGATTCTGAAATTAAATATCAGCTCCTTTGGACCTCAGAAATTCATCAAATTTGTTGAACACTAAAAGTCATTATTGATTAATGAGTTGTTATTGGTTAGTCCGTGACTCTGGAGCTGCAAGAGTTAAGTTATCTTCTTTCAATGCACAAACCACTTCATAGAAGCGTAAGACTAGAATGTGAAATAATTTCAATGGTACATTCAGAGTAGAGGAAGAATTTGCTATTTGAGGAAGTCAACCCAGACTTGGATTAAATTACCTACAGAACTCATGCATTGTCATTGTTTGTATGATTTATCATAAACACATCGTTGATACAAGGAAACAAGCCTGTCATTTTTCTTTGTAAGTCACATACTAAATCTCGTCCCTCTTCGTCTAGGACTTGTTGCGACGTCTTTGAGCCCTTCCATAGGCGCGGAGGTTAATAAATTGCTAAGTCTAGGCTTAATTCAGGCTCTCCCAAGCTCACTATTCGCGACTTATGATTCGAGTTTTAAAGCAGTAAGTTATTTTTATTTAGGAGTCATCACTAATCGATTTGTACTTAGTCAATTAGAAACTCAAGTAAAATATTGGAAGAAATATTTTACTTCTACGCAACCAAAAAAATTAGGATCGATAACTTAATTATACTAAATAATTAACTAATGCCATTTCGGTACATTATTTTATTTAAACATCAAGTAAAGTATTTATGCAGCATTTTATACCAATCATGGGTGCTAGGATTTAATTCCTAACCAAGCTAAGAAAATAACTATTCATGCATCACAAGGGCGTAATTGAAATAAATAAAATATGCAAACAGCAATCCAACATTTGCTTACAATGATTTAAATACAATCTCTTTTTTTTGTTTTCTTTTAAAGATTTTCACATATCTTAAGGAAAAACCACTCAAAGGCTATTTTTAAGCTTTTTCTGATTTCTTTGCAAAAAAAAAATTTATGGGATTTTTAAAAATTCTTTTAAAAAATATTTTTTATTTTTAAAATATTAAAAATAATATATTATATTATATAAAAAAGGGGATCTAGGTTGGGTCTCCTCATCTGGTCCGGTCCGAGACCGACCCGGACTCGCCAGCCCAGGTCTCAGGACTCGGGCCTTCGACCAGGATGGGCTCAGCAAGTTGGTCCCATTTCGGCCTGAAAAAAATATTAAAAGGCAAGCATAAGTAGCCAAACCCGAGAACATTCCAAACTAGAATTAAACTAATTCAGCCCAGCCCTCATCTCTTATCCTAGGCCCACTACGCCTAGTCCCAATGAGCCTAACAAAAGCCGATTCATTAAATCCACACAAACCTACACAAGCCCAGCATGCCCCTCTTGGTTTTGCTTGCTCGGGGGTGACCAGAGACGAGCAGCCTTGAGCTGGTTTGTCCCCGACCGCGCCCCGGCCGCTATACCAGCGCTGCCGCTCCATCATTCGCTCACGCCGACCCGCGAGACCAACTCGCCACCCCACTTTTGCGATTAGCCGCGAAAGCCGTTGATCCCCAGAGAACTCGTCCTTGGTCATCAACGGATAAGCGCTTTCGAAGCAAACACGCATAGGAGTATGCCAAAGAAACGGCCATGACAGCCCCGATCAACGAGATAAGGTCTCGCCCAGGACAAACTCAGTAACTGAAGATCAAATTAATGCTACGTGAGCTTCGGGTAAGGCAAAAACGGCGGCTATTCTTAGGGAACTGTCTCGAGGACATTTTATCGAACACTTAATATACGCAAACTGAGGGGCGAGGAGCGAGGACGACCAAGCCCGAGCCCGAGCCCGAGCTCAAGCCGGAATTCCGAATGAACTACATACCAGTCCCCCAAAACCGCAGCGCGCACATAAATGAGGTCAGAACTCACGCGAACCGGACAACGTTGGCCCGAAACAGAACGAAGAGACAATGCCATTGATATTTATTGGACCTTAGCAAATTTCATTAATAAAAGGAGAACGAAGTTTTAAATGGAAGAGGTATGCATTCGTTTGGCACCAAACTTTCCTCAAATGATATAAATTGATGATATACAGATACGTGTTGATTATGAATAACCAAAAAACTTCTCTTTTCAAAATAATAAATTCTGTTAGCTGTTGAAATGTGACTCAAAATTTTATTTTGTTTTGATTTGGATGTGAATTGAGATTAAAGTATGAGACATTTGAAGCAAGCCAAAAGGTTTAGAACATGTGACGATACATTTAGATGTCCTAAATCGAGTCGTGGACATCCAAATTAAATGGTGAGGCAAAATGAGGCTACTATGGATATGAATTGCAGATTTTGGATGTCTAGAGGCAAGATTGGACAATTGGCCAGACTCACAGGATATTCGTGTGACGTCTCAAATTTATGTCTAGCTATATTAGCAAGCCATGTAGGAAATTAATTTTTCGATAACCGAATTTAGTGAGTGAATTAGGGACGAAGACATTAGCATATGCCTTGTACGGTTTATGTATGCGCCCAAAGTTGCACCTTAGGACATAATTAGTGTTTTAATACGCCTATATATATATGTGGCCGGCCCTATTATTATTTTTGCATGGGATATAATTTCTATAATTTCCCTAGATTATGTTGCCGCCCTATAGCCCAACATCTCCCTCTCATTTGCTTCCATTTTCCTCTAAGGATTCAGATCAAGAGAAGCAAAGATAAGGAGAAGTGGCTTTCTTCTACTCTTCTTTATCTTTTTTAGGCTCGGTTTTTGCTAGAATATGAGCTATTTTGTGTTACTTCTTGCTTGCATGTTCTTATTAGTTTGAGTAGATGGAGAGAATGTGATATAATAGCTTAGATATGATGTGATTTCGAGATTTTATGAAGTGAAGCATTGCATGTCATTTTCAAGGCCTATATAGTCTCGCATGTGAGTTTCGTGTGTTCGTTTGGCCCTCACGTATGAAGTGGTTGATTATAATTGAAGATGGATATTGCATGTGGCTCAGGACTTCTGGTTTTGGTGTGTTTTGAGCAAATGGACTCATATAGTGCAAGTTTTACATGAGTTCGTGACTGTGGTTTGGATTTCCAGAATTGAAATTACTAGATCTTATCTGTTTTTTAATTTTGTGAAGCTTGTTGTGGTTCGAATTTGATGAGAATTTCTCATGAAAGGTGTGCAAGGTATCTTGATGTATAACATGTTGTCCAAGGTATCTTGATGTATAACATACTTTCATTTTAGATTTTTCTGAGATGGTATTGTTGGTGCGAAAGCCTAATTATTTACCATGTCTGATCTACCCAATGCAGTAGAAATAGTAAGCTGATTGTCTTTCTAAATTTTCGTAAAATTTTTCCTTTCGATTTTGGACTTGCTTCCTTCATAAAAGTTGTAGAGGAAATTTTTATTTATAACATATCCAAATTTCAAAATTTTTTTTGACATGTTTAGGGTTGTGAGATGAGTATATCTTTAAGATCGGTTGCTCTATTCCAGTGAACCAGATTCTTCTCTATTTCATGCGATTTACTGCTCTTTATATAAATTGTTTTGGACTTAGTTTCCTAACCAGAACATGTTTGTTAAGGTCTTCTCTGTAACATATTAAAATTTTAGAAATTTTTGAGTTCATTTTCTATGGTTTTGTTTTTGATTCCTTTGACTATGCAAATCTGTTCGTTTCTGCCTTGGATCCAAAATGCACTAAATTATTTAGGAAGGTGATGGAATCTTACTTGATGACCTACTGATGACAGTCAGCATTTGATAGACTTTCAAATGATGCGTTTTGATTGCCATGTGGTAACATTTACTTGTGGAAATTGGGTTAAAAACGTAAGAGGACAGAATTTGGAATTTTGGGTTATATGTGGTTGAGTGTGCTACGAAGGTAGTGAATCCTGCGTGGTGGCATAGCGCCCATCCTAGCGTCATGTGTGCTGAATAGGATGTATTTTATAGTGTGCAAATGCTATGTCGCTATATGAGTGTGCTATACCTGCGATACATGAGATGGATTGTGACGTTTGATGCCCAAGGTTGGCGAAACTTGGATGCTCAACGATGGCCCAGAGTGGATGTCGAAAGTGAATGCCTTAGCTGACAACCAAGAGGCCCCAATTGTATTAGGGATGTCCAAGCTGGTGACAAACCCCTGAAGTCTTGACGGTCGGCTCAAAAACTTGATGATGGCCCAGAGTGGATGTCGGAGGCAAGTGCCTTGACTAACAATCGAGATTCCCCAAAGTTGGGATGCCAACAGTATGAGAACCGTGGATGTCTAGTTATTGAACTGGAGATCATTGTATGAGCCTTCAGGACTGGTTGAGTAGTGAAATGGGGATGGACCCCAATGATAATGTGCATGATAAATGTGAAGTATGATGCACCTATCGCGTAGTAGTGTGACCCATGTGATTGTATATGACGCGTGTTGCATTAAATGCACACCGGTACTACTTGTGTGGCTGGAAATGGTCTGTGATATGTCGTGTGCTCAAACTTGTGTGCTTAATTGCTTGGATATTAGTTGTATCCTAGGAATCGAGTGTCAATTAGATCGAGTGATTTATGAGCTTGTTGTTTCTCTTGCCAGGTATCAGCTCACTCCTATTGTTATCTTTCAAATTGATAGCTATGTTGTCACTCCTCGCATCCTTGTCACTCCTCGCATCCCCCATCTCTCATTATGGAGCGCCTGTTGCATTAGAGGGTGACCACCACAAGTTCATGGAATCGGACTTTCTAGGCACGATGTCTGTTCGACACACAACTGTCTTGCTAGTGGACATAGGATAACTTGATGTAATTTCCTACTGCTTTGTTGCTATATTCGTGCTAGTGGATGGTCACTTGTTAGGACCGATTCCATCCCCTAATGCTCCTGGTGCAAGTGGTGATGGGAGGGACGTGGAGTATTAGGAGTTGGAGTAGGATGGAGTGTGGAGGAATCATGCTTGTATTTTGATACAATCGTAACTTTTTGGGGTGCGAGCTAATGTAATCGGGATGGTTGGATGGAGGGACATATGTACAAACGAGGAGCTTGCTATAGTAGGGTTTTAGGGAAACAGGCACTTTTTTTTTATTTTATTTTCTCCCAGCTTACTTTTTTTCCTCTTGATGTATAATCCGCCATCTGATGTACATATAAGTATGGTAAATAATGGAAGCATGATTAGAGGCACATGTATAGTTCATGTTATAAATCCTAACTTTTAGAAAAGATTTTTACTTGCGTGATAACTTAAAGTAAATAAAGAACAAGGTTTAGTAAGTGGCGGACTAAGATGTCACAGTTCGCCCATGGACACAATGAGCAGGAGTGAGTAACTTTGAATGTCTGACCAAGCTATGGCTAGATATCTAACTGGACCAACTTTTCCCGAGAATATTTTAGATGGCTGAAAGCGAGATTTATACTATATGCGGGTTTTGACCTAATGTTGCACTAATCTCAAGCCTGACTTAAAGAGAGAGCTCAGAGAATCGTCAAGGAATGTGAGTGAGTAAACACTTTTTATCTCTTTGATTTGACTAAGTGAAACTTTTTTAATATAATTGGGAATTGGAAAACATTTGAGAGTTGTATGGTTCGAGTGAATGTAATTTCCTCTTGTTGATCATAGTAAAACATCTTGTTGATCTCTCCTTATGGAGTAGGCACATTAGGTCAAATAATATAAATTCTCTGTGTCAAATTTATTTTCTATGACGGTTTCTTGCTTGATTGTGCTTGTTTCACGCTTCCACCATATTTGAGTAATAAACACGTATCAGAGTTTTACGTTGTAGATGACAAGCAATGCTTGTCATTTCGCTAATTAGAAAAATGGCCAAAAACAACTCATTTGAATCAAATTTAGAAAACTTAGAAAAATGACAATCATTGTATGAACACAATCTCATCGAAACAGACTTCTTCAGCAAGTGTCTCGCACAAATATTAGGCATCTTGTTCACTCTTGAATGCCAATCCTGTAAGAGTTTTCCTAATGTGGACTACATTAATTGATATTGTAATTTACTGTTTTTACGGCTACCGTAAAATAGGGCTGGTCTAAGGTGAGATAGAAGGTTTCTTAATTAGTCTAATATGGGGCTGGCTAGTGTGGGCTGAGTTGAGCCTGGCCCGTAATGAGGGGGCCTGGCTGGAAACTCTATAAATAGTGCTCAAGTTTCTCCTCTAACCCTAATTCTCACATATATCCTCACCTAAGGGGCGTTTACCTAACGCCACACGTGAGGGGGCCGCCTCATTGAGCCAGTGATACGGAGGGCAATAGAGGAGAAGGACTTGCGCGTGGAACATTGTGTTTCTGCTTCTGCTTCAAGAATAATGGATCCCAAAACAGGTGCATCAATTCTTTCTACTCAATCATGCATGTTCTTGTTTTAGTTATGGAGATCTTGGGGTTTGCGCAATTTGCGTCGAACATGTGGTATCAGAGCCTCTATAACCCTAGAACACGAACACAATTGATTTTGCCATAATTTGTATGGATTAGCCATAATTAGTTTGGATCTTGCCATAATTTGTGATTTTCGCGACTTTTAGTTCAATAAAAATATAATTAAATCACAAATTCGGACTGGGCTCGACGAGGCAAGCAAAACCGTGGGCGGCGCGTCGCCGGGGGAGGCCCCACGTGCCCCCACGCGCGGCCATGCGCCGCCGGGCGTCGAAGACGCGCGCCCACGAGCGTCCATGCGCCCTCACGCGCTCTCATGCGCGGGGCACTGCTCGTGCGTGTGACGCACGCGGGCGTTGACATCACGATGACGTCAGCGACCCGGATTAGGACTCGGATTCGGATAACCCGACCTGACCCGACCCGACCCGACCCGACCCGGTCAACTATTGACTGGACCGGTCAACCGGTCGGGCCGACATTGGTCGGACCGGTCTTGACCGGCTTTTGACGCCCGCCGTGGGCTCCACGTGCCTCGCACTCAGGCGGTGCGTGCGGGCGCGTGGGAGCTCCGGTTTGCGCGTGGCCTGCGGTGATGGACTCGTATGATTATTTCTTACGTTATGGTATATTTATTTTACATTTTTGATGATCTTATGGATGTGAAAATACATACGGAGTCCTAAATACGTGTTTTTTAGTGTATTTTCTGTGTATTTTTCTTGTATTTTTCCTGTGATTTTGAAAATACAGGTGCCAGGATACAGGTATGTTATCACATGAACTTTATGAATGTTATTCATTAATAATATACGATAAAGTTTATTTTTATTAATGAATAAGACAATGTAATTAGCATGGCATGTGATTTGAGTGATATGATGCTCCTATCACTAAAGTTAAATCACATGTATATGATGTATGTGAGATGAAAATTTTATCCCAAGTATGAGAGAGTTTCAAGGATTTAATTAAGATGTGACCGCCAAAGTGGCACACTTGATTGAATTTGAGAAATTTTGATCTCGTATATTTGATTGGGATGTCTCCTAGTCTAATGCATAGTTATACTCCCAAAGGAGGTAATTGTGTATTAGTTCATGGAGGGATACATGATAGTGTGGTGGAGGAGTGACCGATCCTAATGGTTCATATGCCTAAAGGTGATGAATTCACGAAGATTGGAATATATTCTCATAACCCTTATCATGTGGGGAGTGTACAATTGCTTGTCATGTATTCTGCCCAAAGGTGATTATGTGATTTTGCATGTAACTCTCTGAATGTGTACTTGTGCGTCAAGTTACACAATGCTCACATGATGCTAATTATATATACTGCTTGTCTTTCAGTCACCTTTTCTGTAAATGGTAACTCCGTCACCATTGAGGTTCTTGTTGGTTCGAATTTTAAGAGATGGAGAGAGGATTTTCTGTTTGCTATGGAGATGACAGATGTCCATATGGCTCTTACTACTGATCGGCCGGCAGTTTTGACTGCCGAGAGTACAGAAGCTCAAAAAGCAAATTTTGCTGCATGGGAAAAGAGCAATAAAATTTGCTTGCTATCCATGAAGCGTTCCATTCAGGAACACTTGAAAAGTGGTTTGCCTGTAGACTGCAATGCTAGGCAAATGATGGAAGCTTTGATGGCTAGAAACCGTGTGTCGCCTAATGCTGAGATTACACTTTTTACTATGAAGTATGATGGTTCTGGTGGAGTTAGAGATTATGTTCTAAGGATGGTTGATTTGCAAACAAAGCTTCAGGCTCTCAATGTTGAAATTCCTACTGCTTGCATTGTCCATCAAGCTCTAAATACTCTTCCTCCTGATTTTGGGATTATTAAGACCAATTATAGTTCCCAAGATGAAACCTGGTCTGTTAATGACCTGATTGCAAGGTTGGTGGCAGAGGAAGAGAAATTGAAGAAAGATAAATGACATATTGCTCTTTATGCTTCTAGTTTTGCTAATGACAAGGGTAAGAAGGTGAAAACTTATACCCATAAAGGCAATTCAGAAGTTGCTGGTCCTTCCAACAACAAAGGAAATTCTGAAGGAGCAGGTCCTTCTAACACTTTGGGTCCTAAGAAGGCAATCACCAAGAAGGATGGTGTTCTTTGCTACTTTTGTAGAAAGAGAGGACACGTGAAGAGATGTTGCAGCAAGTTTAAGGCTTGGTTGTCTAAGAGAAATAAGAGTGAGCCTAAAGGTAATGATTCTTTGGCATTTGTTTATGAATCCAATCTATCTGAAGTTCCGACCAATTCTTGGTGGGTAGATAGTGGTGCAACTAATCATGTTGCATTTACCATTCAGAGGTTCATAAACTGAAGGACGCCAAATCAGGATGAATCAAAGCTCACTGTTGGAAACAGCGTTGGAGTTGACGTAGAGTTCGTGGGAGATGTTATTTTAATTTTAGACTCTGGTTTTCGGATGGTGTTAAGAAACACTTTTTACATACCTTCTTTTAGGCGGAATTTAGTTTCTGTATCTTGTTTGGACATGTGTGGATACTCTTTTGAAATAAAGAGTAATACTATCTCCATGTTTTATGATTCAAATAAGATTGGGTGTTGCAATTTATCCGATGGATTATATCGATTGAGTTTATCTCCCAACGACATATATGTTGCTTATTCCGCTGAAAAGGTTGTTTCCAAAAGGCTTTTACCTAAGGAACATTCTTATGTATTGTGGCATAAACGTCTTGGTCACATTTCTAAAGAAAGAGTAGAAAGGCTTATAAAGGCTGATATCTTGCCTACTCTTAAAGGTGATCAAGAGACTTGCGTAGACTGCTGTAGAGGTAAGATGACTAAGATAAAGAAGAAATCCGCTGTACGAAGTTCAGACTTGTTGGAGGTTATTTACACTGATATTAGTGGACCTTACACGCCTACCTTGTGCAAAAATTTTTATTTCATCACATTTATTGACGACTTTTCTCGATATGGATACTTGTACCTGATTAAAGAAAAGTCCGAGTCTCTTGACAAATTCAAGATTTTTCGGACTGAAGTGGAGAAACAGTTGGGAAAAGTTATTAAGATTGTTAGATCTGATCGTGGTGGTGAGTATTTTGGTAGGCACGGTGATGCTGGACAACTTAAAGGGCCGTTTGCTAAATACTTAGAGGATTTTGGGATTATAAGTCAGTTTACTATGCCCGGTAGTCTTGAACAAAATGGTGTAGCTGAAAGGCGGAATCGTACTCTTATGGACATGATGAGAAGTATGATTAGTAGGACAAATTTACCTAATTTTCTGTGGGGAGAAGCTTTGAAAACAACTCTTTATATTCTAAATTGTGTTCCTACTAAAGCGGTTCCATTGACTCATTTTGAGTTGTGGACTGGACATAAACCTAGCTTGAATCATCTTAGAGTTTGGGGATGTCCAGCAGAAGTGAAGTTATATAATCTAACATTGAGTAAGCTGGATTCCAAAACTACTCGGTGTTACTTCGTGTCTTACCCAGATTATTCAAAGGGGTATCGGTTTTATAACCCTAATGGAGGTACAAGAATTGTGGAATCTCAGGCTGCAAAATTTCTGGAATTTAATGTAGCTGGAAAGGGTAGCCGCTCACAAGCTATCGAAGATGATAGTATGGTAGGGATTACTGGATCCTTATCTCATCCTGTGCAGACAATTATGGAGCCTCTTGTGCCACAAACTGAGCCTGTTGTGGCCCATGATCCTGTTGTTGAAACTGTTCCTGAAGAAATTCCACAAGTTCCTCAAATTCAAAATGAGGATGAAGTAGCTCCACTCAGAAGATCAACTAGAGAAAGACGTTCAGCTATACCACCAGACTATCTAGTTTACTTGGGAGAGCATGATTATGACATAGGCTGTGTTGTTGATCCCGTGACTTATATTGAAGCCATCTCATGTCCTCAATCAGATTTGTGGTTAAATGCGATGAAAGATGAGATGCAATCTATGAAACACAATGGTGTTTGGGAGCTTGTTGAATTGCCTGAAGGTTGTAAACCTATTGGCTGCAAATGGGTATTCAAGACTAAAAGGGATTCCGAAGGAAAGATGGAAAAGTTTAAAGCCAAACTAGTAGCTAAGAGTTTCACTCAAAGAGAAGGAATAGATTATGAAGCAACATTTTCTCCAGTTTCTTCTAAAGATTCCTTTAGAGTGATCTCAGCATTGGTAGCTTATTACGATATGGAGTTACACCAGATGGATGTTAAGGCTGCTTTTCTAAATGGAGACCTTGATGAGGAGGTTTATATGGTGCAGCTTGAAGGTTTTGTAGCAGATGACTCAGGTCAGCTTGTTTGTAGATTGAAAAAGTCTATTTATGGCCTTAAGCAAGCTTATAGACAGTGGTATTTCAAGTTTCATAGTGTTGTTACTTCATTTGGATTTATTGAGAACAAAGTAGATCAGTTTATATACACCAAGGTCAATGGGAGGAAATATATTTTTCTCATACTTTATGTAGATGATATCTTGCTTGCTAGTAGTGACATTGGTTTACTACATGAGACAAAGTGAATGTTATCGAAAATTTTTGACATGAAAGACCTTGGTGAGGCGTTTTTTGTTCTTGGCATTGAGATCCATAGGGATTGCTCACGCCGTTCATTGGGTTTATCTCAGAGGGCGTATATTGATAACATTTTAGAAAGATTCAATATGCAGGATTGCAAACCAGGAATTGCTCCTGTTGTTAAGGGTGATAAATTGAGTCTTTCACAATGCCCTAATTCAGATTTTGAGAAAGCTCAAATGAAGGATGTACCTTATGCTAGTGTGCTTGGAAGCATCATGTATGCTCAAGTTTGCACTAGGCCAGATATTGCTTTTGTAATAGAGCTTCTAGGCAAATATCAGTCTAATCCAGGACGCCATCACTGGGTTGCTGCCAAGAAGGTTTTAAGGTACTTAAAGAAAACAAAAGATTATATGCTGATTTATAGATATGTTCCAGACCTGCAACTAGTAGGGTATTTAGATGCAGATTTTGCTGGTTGTCAAGATGATAAGAAATCAACGACTGGGTAAATATTTATGTTGGCAGGAGGTGCAATATCATGGAAGAGTGAGAAACAAAAATCCATATCTTCTTCAACCATGCAAGCGGAGTTTGTAGCATGTTTTTCAGTTGCTACTCAAGCTATTTGGCTCCGGAACCTCATTAGAGAGTTATCAGTTTATGATTTTGTGGATAGACCCATATAGTTATATTGTGACAATAACTCTGCAATGTTGTTTATTAATAACAACAGAAGTTTAAAGGGGTCTAAACACATGGAGGTCAAGTTTTTGACTATAGAAGAATCAATACAGAATGGTGACGTTGTAGTAGATTATATTCATACAGATGATATGGTTGCAGACCCACTAACTAAAGGCCTACGCCTGTGTGTTTTTGATCGACATGTTATTAGTATGGGCCTAAGAGCATCTTGGGATGCTGTTATTTAGTGGGAGCTGTGTTTTATTCTTCTTTGAATAAAGTTTACATCTGTTTTGTTACAATTTAGTAACAGTTTGATACATATATGTCAACTTTTGCATTCAATAAAATGTTTTTGAATGGATTGTTATTATGTTGATATATATTGTTAAAAGTTTCAGGGTATTGTTTAAACCTTGAGTGAAGGCTAGGGGCATCCGGGCATCCGGTTATTAGCCTTGTGCATATGTCTTGTGATACATAAAGAAAGGTTAACCATATGGACAAGACATATGTGGGTTCATTGAAACCATAAAGCATTCTCTTGTGGCATAAGTTTTTGTGTCGCCTAAGGTAAGAGAATGGTGACTGACAAATGAGATCTCTCTATGAGAGATGTTATCCATTTGCCACACTACCATATTGAATCTATATCAATAAAGTCGAGAGCACTCGTGACCATGGAAGGCTTTGTGTGTATACATGTAGTTACCGCTATGATTCGGTGTTTGAGACTTTATGGGATATGATCGACTATTAAGAATTATCTCTGGACCAATGCGCGCGCATAAGGTACTGTTTCAATTAATATACTCCAAGTGGGAGAATGTAAGAGTTTTCCTAATGTGGACTACATTAATTGATATTGTAATTTACTGTTTTTATGGCTACTGTAAAACAGGGTTGGTCTAAGGTGAGATAGAAGGTTTCTTAATTAGTCTAATATGGGGCTGGCTAGTGTGGGCCGAGTTGAGCCTGGCCCGTAATGAGGGGGCCTGACTGGAAACTCTATAAATAGTGCTCAAGTCTCTCCTCTAACCCTAATTCTCACATATATCCTCACCTAAGGGGCGTTTACCTAACGCCACACATGAGGGGGCCGCCTCATTGAGCCAGTGATACGGAGGGCAATAGAGGAGAAGGACTTGTGCGTTGAACATTGTGTTTCCGCTTCCGCTTCAAGAACAATGGATCCCAAAACAAGTGCGTCAATTCTTTCTACTCAATCATGCATGTTCTTGTTTTAGTTATGGAGATCTTGGGGTTTGCGCAATTTGCGTCGAACAAATCCAACTGTCGGTACACACACACACACCCATGACCTAGAAATTTAAAATGGCCAAAATTAGCTCATTTGAATCAAATTTCGAAAATGTATCAATGCAAAATGAGAGCCAAATTGAAAACATTCCACATAGTTGTTATGGATGATAAAAATGATGTAGTATTCAGTCCTAGTTTTAATCCAACCACAGGAGGATGACTGGATCTTTGGGGTTTTCCACATGCCATTATATAAGTTATTTAAATAATTTTCTATGTCATTTATTCTTTATTGCTTTAATATAACACTCTTTACACATTTTTCCTCCTCAGCCGTACAGTGTCTTATCAGTACCTTCTAGTGATGCCAAGCAACCTGTTGGATCCATGAGATAACCACCACTACGAGTCACTATGTTGGACCGACCGCCCATCCCCTATCTCCCGTCTCGGATCCGTTTGCTTGTGGCTGACAAATCTATTAAAATCCTTTATAATACTGAGGTTTTTTTTTTTTTTTTTTTTGCTTTTGATAAAGTATATGATTTTTTTCCACTGTTGAACGAAATGTCAATTGCTACTTCATTTTTTGTATTTCTGTGAATAATGCCAGCTTGTACATGTGACCGTGGACAACATGACAAAATAAGAAGGGAACAAAAGTACCCTTCCCATATTTTTGACGATTTTAAGCTCAAGACTTGGCTATATAGAGTTGCGTTTCTAAAGCACGAGAAGCAATTTGCCTATAAAGTCAAGGTGGGGCAAGATGCTCTTACCCAAATAGGTGGAATTAAGGGATGCAATCTAAGGGTGTGTTTGGTAATGTTTCTGTTCCGAGGAATAATTTTTGAAAAAAATAGTTTTTTTTTTTTTTGTTTTTGTTCCTGGGAATAATTTTTGAGTATAAAAATGCGTATGGTCTGCAAAAAATTTCTATTCCAGAAATAAAAATGTGTTTGGTAAACATGTATAATTTTGTTGTTTTTTAATTTTTCAAAATTTTTATTATATTTTTCCTTTTTTTCTTCTTTATTTTTATTTTTATTTTTTTTTTCTTCTTTCTTCCTTTTGGCCGGTCACCAGCCTCAGCCATTGTCGGCGACCCAGCCAAAAGGAAGAAGAAGGAAAGAAAAAAGAAGAAAAAAGAAGTGTTTCTCGAAATTGTTCCCAAGAACAAGAAATAACTTTTTTCTTCTTGTTGTTTCTATTCCAAATCTATTCATGGGAATAAAAAAATAGATTTGTTGTGTCCGGGAACAAATTTTTTACTAAACTTGTTTCTATTCTTTTTGTGTTCCTTGGAACAATAGAACGGAAATATTTGTTCCGGGGAACAAAAACAAAATATACAAACAAGGCCTAAATGATCAAGGAGTGGCGAGATACTCTACCAAGTCAATCCTGAAATCAATAGCTTTTCTCCAGATGAAAAGAGAAACATTCATTAGAGAGAGATAATAATTAACAAAAAAAAAAGAAGAAAGAAAATGTATCGACCCAATGAAACAAAAAGAAAGTGCATAAACCTTAAGCATCGACAAACTAATCAAGGTTTGGATGATTTGTAGAGTGATACATGTGAGGTAGTTTGTTGGTTGTTGGTTTAGTAGTAGGATTCAAACATAAAGAAAAGATATGTAGATAGAATTTTTATTTGGTCTATCGTCAATATAAAATATAATTTACACTTCATTGTATAATTAACATGTTGAAAAGCTATCTCGAAACACACATGTCACATGTTGAATGTTAAGTCCATTAAAAAAAAATTACATTGGTATTAAAATAATAATAATCTTTAACGAATTAGGTGGATGCTCATTCAATATTGATATATAAAAGATATGAATGGAAATGAGAATGTTGTGAACTCAAAGGTTTGAGATATAAACTTCATCTTAAGCAAGAAAAGAACTTTTGTGTATGAGAGATCATTCTATACATGAAGTAGAACGTAGTAAAATTTAATGTGATTGCACGATTTATTCAATTTTAAAAAGAAGAGGAAATGCAAAATACTTACAAGCCATACTATTTAATAAAAACACCATCTAAATTACTATTGAAAATACAAAGAAATTTGTCTATTAGAACATAATATCTTGAGAAGATGAGTCTGCATTTATTTTATTTTAAAACATACTCATCTCTACGGTGCTTGTTCCTTATATTGTCAAGTTATATTTGGTGGTTGGTGCTTCTAGAGGGTGAGATGAAAAGAGAACAAACGAGAAAGAATCTTTGTTACAATGCTAAAGCTTAGAGTGAGCAGTATACCCTAAGTATCGCATAGCTTTGGTGAGCAATTAAGTATCGCACAACTTTGGTGAGCAATTAAGTATCGCACAGCTTCAGTGAGTAATTAAGTATCACATAGCTTTGATGAGCAATTAAGTATCGTACAGCTTTGGTGAGCATTAGTTATATACTATATCAGCCTGAAGGCTTTGATATATCAGCTTAGAGTGAGTAGTATGCGTTGTTATTAGCTTTTGGCGAGCATTTTCTATCTATCTTCAGCTTAGGGTGAGCAATCTTTGATGTGATCGGATTGAATAGATAATATTGATTGAATTGACCAACAGATGGTCTTTATGACATGAAATTGACTGAGTCAATTGATCAATGATTCAATCTGATTGGATGAATTGATTTGTTGACATGACTTGATGAATTTATGAATCGTATGGATTTGCAGGAAGGGACTAAGGCTAAGGTAAGTTCTTTGACTCGTGTTTGTGCTTAGGTAGCCCTCAGGGCGTATTTTCTTCCCAGTCGGGTCTTAGGGGGTGAACTCGTTGAGACGTCGTCTCACTCCATTGTGGGATAACATTTCAGGTTCATAGATGGCAGCTCCTCCCGAGCATTTTGGTCAACCAAAGAAGGTCACAGAGCAGAGGTGCTATATTTCGCTCCATGAGGACCCTAGGGGATGGGAGTACGAACTTGTAAGGTCCGTCGTCTGGGTTGATGCAGGCCTACCCAAAAAGGTACCCCATCAATACTGATCATGGTACTGTTAAAATCGGAATGGCCAGAGAGGGCCCCATACCGGAATCTGAGATACCTCTGTATGTGATGGAGGTTGCTTTTGGAAAAGGCATAGCAGATCCTCCTGGTGGCTCAGTGGTGGACCCCAACCTGTCGAAACTGGAGTCCCCTGTGTACTCAGCTGGTGGCTCTAATGAGGAGGAGGATGAGGAGGAGGAAGACTTGTAGCTATTTGAAAACCCCCATTGTTTTGTAGACCTTGCATATATATATTGGCTTGTATTATATATGATTGGTTAAGACATGTATATATAAGTGTGGTATGATTTTTCGTTCGAAAAATTATGGCCCTACTTTCCTATCCTATCTTGTTGTTGTATAGGGATTATTTATTCATTTCCGCATGCGTATTAAACTAAATAGGTCTGCGATGCATCCTGGGACGTTATTATTTAATCAACCATTGAGGGATGGGCAAGCGCGAGGAGGATCGGGGCGTGGCATCCCCATTTAAGTGGTATTAGAGTAGATTAGACATTGGAGTGATAAGGTGCGATAAGTGTGACATCTTGATTTTTAGGCTCTAATTTCCATGGGATAAATTGGGCATTTCATCAACACGTCTATAGTGTTTTTCTTTGAATTGGCCACTCATGAAATAACTAGACTAGCTGGGTGAGCTATTAAGGACTTTAGGGTAGATAAACTTGAGAATTTGACTAGGAATCAACTTCTCGACCGTGCTAATCATTAGAGGTCATTATGTCATAGTTAAAAATCAAATTAAGATCATAGATAGGTCGGTTCGATTGAGATGTGTGGCCGATCATGGGTTACTCCACTAAATTGGAAAACTCTCATCGACTGGCATTAATTTGATTTTACTGTCGTTTTGGTACCTTGTGTCCGTATTTGAATCCTCGAGATCTTCACGACAAACGAGAATCGCCAATGGGTCGAGTGGGTTCATTGTGGCTCGAAGAAAATCAACCACAGGTCATTTGTTTCAAAAAGTTCTGAAAATTACCCAGTAGCCTAGATCACACTAAAAGCGCGTCGGAGTGAACTTAACCATCAATTGAGTCCAATTTTAGAAATTGAAGATTCTGTGGTGTCACGAGCTATTCTAGAAACGTTAACTCAGTCTCGAAAGATTTTTTTGGAGATTCTGAGATTTTTACGGAAAATGGATTCGGACGTCGCAGAAAATTAACGAAAATTCAGATGAGCTAAGTCGATGGAAGTTTGGACTTCCAAGCCAAACCTTTGGGTGTTGGGGAGTTGCAGAAAATTGTTCGGGATTCTTCTACAGCATAATTGGATGTTGATTTGAAGAATTGAATGAAGAATTGGAGCCAAGAAAATTAAGGAAATTCGGAATAAGACTAAGGGCTGCATTTTGGCACCAATTTGGATTATTTATGGAATTTTGGGCTTGAAAGAATTATGGGGGACCAAAAGTGACATATATAAAGATCTAGGGGACAAGCTTTTAATGTAATGGCTAGCCCTCTTTGACTTTAAGCTTCCTCTTCCATGTTTATACGCCAACATCTCAGCTGGCTCCAACCTCCTTGCACGAGCTCTCCCCATCGAAGGCTTCTGCCTTCATTTTCATTTTCCTCAGCATCTCCTCATCTCTCTCCATTTGTTTCTCACGCCCTCAACCCATGAATTCCCCTCCACCGAAGCTTCATCTTGGACCGCAACCACTTCGCTCCACCGAAGTTCCTCTCCTCTGCCACTCGTCCAACATCAAACACCCACTAGTCGACATTGCAAATTCCCTAGTCGGTTTGTTGACCAGCAATGACACCCACGTATTGTCCATTGAAGCAACTTCTGCTTTGCCGCCAGCCCACGATCGAGAAACCTACGGCCCAGCAACTCCACCGAAGCTTTCTGCCTCCACCGAGCTCTCTCTGTCCACGCGGCCTCACTCAGCTACTTCCTCGTGTGTTGCTCGGTCAAAACCTTAGCAGAAACTCCCCAAAGTTGACCCAGCTGCCACCGACTCCAGTAAGCCCACCGAAGCAGCTGCCTCAAAGACCTCTGCCGCACGCTCGTTAGTCCACGCCGCCTCAGCATCAACGGCTTCACTGCTTCGTTCTTCTTAGCATTCACCGAAGCCAGTAGGCCAGCGGAGCCAGTCCACGAAATCCTTCAGCCCAAACTTCCAGCAGAAGCAGCCCACGTGGATTTTTCAAGAGTAGCCCATTTCTTTTGTGTTGAAGTCAAGCTCATGTCCACAAGCCCAAGTAAATTTCACTAAGCCCAACGAAATCTTCAAGAGCCCGGCAGCCTAAGTCTTTAGCCCATCTCAGCTCAAGTGAGCCTAGAAATTCCATGAAAGTCAGTCAAGCAACCCATGAAATTACAGCTCCAATTTAGTCTCGTGGGCCCAGTGAATTAAGTCCATTTAGCCCACGATTTGAAGCCCAGGTGAAATCAACCCAGAAATTCAGCAGGCCCAACCCAACTTGGGTCCAAGAACTAATCTTAGTTGGGTTGAGGTTTGGTGGGCCAAGTCTAAAGCCCAGTCTAAGCCCGCCGGTGTTGTCTAAAGCCCGATTTCGGCCGCCGTCACAGTGATTCGGTCTCCGCTTTTACCAAGTGAGTTTTACTCACTAATGCCTTCTTAGTTTGCTAATTATGCTTAAAGGTTGATTAATGTTAGTTAAGTGTAATTAGGTGGTTAGATTAGAATTGATTAGTGATTATTAGTTAATTGTATTGCATATTAGTGAAATAATTAGTGTACTTAACTAGAGAATGGCCCGTACTATTTATTGAATGCTACTTGGGATTTTTCCCGACCCTTATCGGGTGTTAATTAGGCAATTTGGGCATAAGTGGAATTTTTAGGAATTAAATATTAATTTTCGAAATTATTTATTTACTTATTTACTTTCCGAAAATTCAATTGGGATGGCCAGTGACCAAGATTTTATGCTGATGATCATGGTGCAGTCCGTTTATTTAATTGAGCTTTATATTGTGCTAAATTGATTTTATGTGTTTATTTATTTAATTTTCAAAATTAATTATGTAATTATTTATTTCCCGGAAATTCAACTGGGATGGCCAGTGACCAGAATTTTGTGCTGATTGTTATGGCACAATTGGTTTATTTAATTGAGCTTTATTTTATGCTGAATTGAATTATTTGTAAAATTGAGAATTACTCTTTAATGGAATAATATTTGGTTATTAATTGAAAAATAACTGGGCATCGGTCGACAACGCCAAAAATATTTTGGTGGATTATATAAATTGGCGGGATTTATGGAAAGGAAATTATTGTATTTTGGCTAAGGCCGATCATGTACCCACACACAATATTTTATCGGGAATGATAAAATAGTGATTTGATTAGATAATCAATTTTCGACATACTATAAAAGTATGGCTGGCAGCTTCTAGTGAGCATATATATTATTTTCGGCATACTATAAAAGTATGGCTAGTAGCTTCTTGTGAGAATATATATTATTTTCGGCATACTATAAGAGTATGGCTGGCAGCTTCTGGTGAGCATATTATTATATCGGATCAGTAGATCTGGTAGCTTCTAGTAAGCATCAGGGGTATACTCTATCAGCCTTTGGGCGATATGTCAGCTTAGCGAGAGCTGTCTACCGGTATACTATATTAGCTTACGGGCGATATGTCAGCTTAGCGAGAGCAGTATACCTTAACCCTATCAGCTTAGTGCGAGCTATACTATCTATATATCAGCCTAGAGTGAGCAAAATGGACTATGATCGAACTTATAGATAGTATTGAATGCGCCAACCAAGCATTGGTTGTGATGACATGTAATTGACTAAGTTGATTGATTATTGGTTCATTATGATGTTGGGAATTGATTGATTGAATGGAAATGACCGTGAGTGGTCTTGTTGGCATGTAACCGATTCAGACAATTAGATCGATGCTTCAATTAGTGATGTGATTGCTTGGATGCCTATTTGATCTGTGTTAATATGCAGGTGGAATCTGAGGTCAAGGTAAGTCATTTGACTCATGTTGTGTATAGGCAGCCCTAAGGTGTATTAGTTTACTAATCGGGTCTTAAATGATAGAACTTACTGAGACGTGGTCTCAATGGTTATTGAATAACCATTTTAGGACTCGGATGAGGAGCCTAAGGAGGATGAATCTGACGAGGAGATCCTTGTTGAGGAACCCAAAGAGGAGTACGTGGAGGAGGACCTCGAGGATGATCCCGAGTACGACCCGGATGAGGACTGAGATCCCATTCTGTTTTGTTAGACCTTGACTATATGTGGATAAATGTTAGATCAGACCCCTGTGAATAGTATTGCATTATATACTATGAGGTGATTGTATAAAAGAGTAGTTGAGAATTTCAGTATGAAAATTATGGCCCTGCTTTTCTATCCTATTGTTTTATTTTCTGGGGATTTATAACTGCTTCCGCATGTGCATATTGAAAATGAAAGGGTTGGCGATTGTGATATCCTAATTTTTAGGTCCTGATTTCGATCGGATAAGTTGGGCTTTTCATTGACGCAATTATAGTGTTTTTCTCAGAGTTGGCCACTCATGAGATAACTAGATCATCTGGGGAAGTTATTAAGAGATTTTAAGCAAATAGACTTGAGAATTCGACCAAGAATTGACTTCTTGACCGTGCTCATATTTAGAAGCCATTATGGCACAGTATAAAACCGATTTGAGATCAGAGATAGGTCGGTTCGACTGAGATGTGTGGCCAATCGTGGGTGACTCCACTAAATTGGAAAATTCTCGTCGACCGATACTAGTTTGATTATACTATCGTTTTGGTACCCTGTGTCCGTATTTGAATCATCGAGATTTTTACGATAATCAAGAGTCACCATTGTGTCGAGTGGGTTCATTGTAGCTTGAAGAAAATCAACCATGGGTCATTTACACTAAAAAGTTCCGAAAACTACTTGGTAGCCTAGGTTACGCTAAAAACGTGTCAAAGTGAAATTAACCGCCGATTTGAGTCCGATTTCAGAAATTGGAAGCTTTGTCATGTCACGAGCTATTTTAGGAACATCGACTCATCCTTCGAAAAAATTTTCAGAAATTTTGAGATTTTTACGGAAAATCGTTTCAGACGCCGTGGAAAATTAACGGAAATTCGGATTGGCCAAATTGAAGAAATTTTCGGACTTGCAAGCTGAGCTATTTGAGGAGGGGTACTTGTGAAAATTTAATAGGATTTTTCTTCATTCAAATTGGACGTTGAATTGGAGAATTTCAAGAAGAATTGAACCTGAAGTTGTGGAACTTTGGAGCTATGGAAGGGGTTGGATTTTTTTGGCTTCAAATTGGGGTAATTTGTGGAATATAAAGCTGGAAAGTATTAAGGGACTTTGAGATAGGCTTGAACACCAAAGGTGGAACCAACATTTAAGTCTTTGGATAATCATGTGGACTTTTGGTCTCTCTCTCCAATCTCCTCATGTCTACTAGCTGTTTCCTTTCCACTTTCATGCACGAGCCTTCCCCTTAAAACAGCTGACCACCAAGGACCCTTACTTCTCCATTTTTCATTTTGTTCTTCTTCAATTCTTGCCCATCGTTTCTTTCATTTGTTCCTCTTTCCCTCGAGCAAAACCGAAGCTCCACCTTCCGTTTTCCCAATCCACCGAAGCTTCAGTCGACGTAGCAAGCTCCCAGGCAGCTTTGTTGACTCCATGCTCGCAGCTCCACCATGGGTCCCTCTTCGTCCCTACTCCACTACCGAATCAATCCAGCAAAGCCGAAGTGGCGAAGCCAAAGTAGCTCGCCCTCTCTCCACTTCGGCTTATCCCCTCTGCCGTGTGTCTCTTGGTTGTCTGCCAAACGACTGCAAGCAGCTTCATCTTCGCTACTTCGTTCTTCTTCAACGTCGCTGCTTAAAGACTCCAACGAAGCAGCTGTCCACGAAGATCGAAACACCCCTAATTGACAACTGCAACCCACGTGTCCCTAGCATCTCCTTCGTTCGCTACTCCTTTGTCCAGCATCGATCAATCGAAGCAGCACCTCCAGCGAATTCGGCCTAGCACATTCGTGCATCTTTAGCCCACATGATTTCAGCCCAGATTTCGGTCCATCTTAGCCTGAGTTAGCTCAGTAGTTAGGCCATTGGAAGCCCACGAAAATTTATAGTAGTCTAGCCCAGTGAAGCAATTACTCAGCCCATTAAATAAGTCCAACAGCCCAAGTTTTAGCCCAACAGCAAACCCACACCTTTTAGAAGCCCAGCAGAATCAGAAGCCCACGATTTTGAGGCCCAAGCCCGCGAAGTCAACCCGCTTCAGGCCCAGTTCAATTCAAAAGCAAATCTCAGATGGGACTAAGATTTGTTGGGCCTGTTTTAAGCTCGGCCCAAGTCCGCGACGCTGTCGAAAATTTAGATTTCGGCCGTCGTCGCAGTAAACCGGTTTCCACAATAAACTGGTGAGTTTATACCGTAAACTCGCTTAGTAGGCTAATGACGTTTAAGGGGTGTTTAGATTTATTTTATTAGGAATTAGGTCGTTAGTTAGATTAAATTAGAAATGCAATTATTTAATTGAGCATGTTAGGTGGTTAGCATGGTTTAGCTAAGGCCTAAATAAATTGTACTGTTTATCTAGAAGGGTTCAGGAATTTTCCGAGTCCGTATTGGTATTTAATTTAATAATGTTGGCCTAGGTTAGTATTTTTAGAAATTAAATTGAATTAATTATTTTTTAATTATTTTTTCAGAAATTAGGCCGGGATAGTCGGTGACCGGAATTTCGTGCTGATTGCAATGGTGTGGTTAAATTCTGCAATTGAGTGTTAAATTATGCAAATTGAGTGTTGATTTGGATTTTTGGCATTTAATTCCAAAAATTGTGAATTCTCAATATTTATTCAGAAAATCCCGGGTGTTGGGTTTTGGCATCGAAAATAGTTTTTAGTACTATATGAAATAGTAGGATTTCAAAAAAGAAGAATATCAATTTTTTTTGGGTCAAGTTGACTGTGTGCCCACACGCGAATAATTTCATGTGAATTTCTAATACGAAGAAAAAGGCTAGGCTCACCATTTTAATTGAAGCATTTGAGTGCAATGCACGGTGCCTTGGGCCATATTTGAGTGATCGTGTGATGGTTAAGAGAAATTGTCCCAGGCGGTTAAGCTGGACGTTAACCTTATTCGGGATACCCCCTGGACAACAGGAAGCCGGTCGCAGTTGATTCTGGACCCTATGCTCTTTCGGGAAAGCCGTCTAATAAAGAGACGTTCCGTGCTCAATGGGGTGAGACGATGCTTGGAAATGCTAGAAGACCGCCAAACAGAGAGTAGCCCGTGCTATATGCGGAGATGAAAACTAGGAACGCATGATTAATTAAGTGTGGCGTTTCAGTTATTGGAGCTTATTTATTGCTCATGCTCTCATGTTGTTTGTGCTATAAATTGTACTGACCTGCAGGGTGAATCTAAGACGAGGTAAGTCTCCTTAATTGTGTGATTGTGTGATTAGGACACTTCTGGGCGTATTTCCCTCCTAATTGGGGTTTAGAGCTTAGACTTGCTAAGATGATATCTGACCCTGTTGTGGGACAACATTTTTAGGATCGTCGAGTGGAGGACCTGGAGTTGAGAGGAGGTGATTGGAAGCGTAGGTCAATTAGGACCGCTTCTCTTTGGAAGGCTAGTCTTTTGAAGTCTTTTTCCATAGACATTTGTACATGACTCAGTGTATATATAAAAGCATGTTTGTTTGTGAATCTATTGTCCTACTTTCCTATCCCGAGATAATTATTGTTAGGGGATTTATAATCCACTTCCGCATGTGAAATAAAACAAAAAGGGTCGGCAACTAGTCCTAGGAAGTCATAAAATTTTATCGATTAGAGAGGGATGGGCATGTGCTCAGGGTTTGGGGCATGACAATGATACATAGTCCTGGGATATCACATTTTAAAATCGACCAAAGATAAGGGATGTGTGCGTGCCTGAGGATCGTGGCGTGACATCCCTTTTTTTGTGGTATCAGAACAATGGTTAGGTATTGGAGTGATAAGGTGCGATGACCTATGAGATAGTAGTAGGAAAGGCCTTTAAATTCATGACTGGTGCATGTCTTTGATAACTGATTGGTAAAATTGTTTGTTGTTTGTGAGCCGCTTGTTTTTAAGCATTGTGGATTCATAAGGCAGAGTGTCGACTCTGGCCAGCTCGAGCGTAAGAGTGCCATCGTAGGTTGGTACTAGTGTAGCAGCGTTGATTGATCCTAAGTTCGATAAGATCGTTCTGATGCAAGTGTTCCTTGGGATCTGGATGAGCCAGTAAGATCAGGATTAAGTTGTTGTTGTTACTACCTTCGCTGAGGTCCAACCTGGAAGGATGATCATGGAATAGATTTCGATATTTGAGTTAAGATTCAGTGCAGGCAGACTTGGAATTTGGTCAGGGAAAAGACTGATGTTGAGAGAAGAGTATTCTGTTCCACTCAATAGGAAAGGCGGAATAGTAAGGTCAATATTCGGACAAATGGAACATGTTGTTCCATGGCCGATGGTATGGGTCAATCTCGTATATTTTGAGGATAGGAAATTGTGGTAAGTGTCACTAGGACGGATAATGATTTATGGGGTATCCGCATAAGTAGATGGAATCTCGACAACGGATACTGCTGTCACCGTCAATAGGACAGTTCATAAGAAGTGCGCCATAGAACGCATTGTAGAATTTTTGGGATAGGTCTCCGGTACAAGAAATAGTGCATGCTGGCACTTGACAGGAGGTAGAAGACTCACCAGATAAGTGTCGAAGTTGTGGAAGGAAACATGGATGAATTCAATGTCTGGGTATGGTGAGAAGAACGGAAATGGAACCAACTTGGCACTAATCAGAGAAAGAATGTTTTGGGGAAAATTCTATCAATGTATCGTAGCAGAGTTTTGATGAAATTTAGGAAACTTCAGTTTATTGAAATAAGCGAAAGAAAGGGGAATCACTAGTGATAGTCATACTTGACTAGTTGCTGAGGTGTAACTTTGACGCTACATGAGTAAAATGGGGTCATGGAGCAATTCAACTTAGTCCAGGAGCACATGAAAGTGTCGAGTTTATTGGGAGTCGAAATGAATCTTTGATTTCTTTAATCTCGTCGATTGAAGACAACCCAATTGTTCGATGGAGATTGCCGATGTTACTTGGTGATGGTTATAGTTAAGACATATTGAAGAATTGAAAATGGAGGACTCCTCAGTAGTCCAAGAATTCCTAAAAGTGTTGCTAGAAGGATGGTCAGACTGTTGCTAGAGAAAGAGATAGAAATTGCAATCGAGCTAGCACCAGCATAGAGCCACTCTCGAAGGCTTCTTACCAGTTATTGTTGTTTGAATTGATAGAGCCGAAGGTACGGATGTGAAGATTGATGAATGGGGAATTCATGCATATCAGTGCATCACTTCAGGGAACATCAATTTTGTGGAGAGAGAAAGGAAGATGGTTCATTGCAATTATGCATCAACCATTGTCAACTCAATTAGGTGACTTGTTATAAAAAGTGTTGATGTCTTCAAGGATCGACTTGAGGACAGGTTATCGTCAGTTGAGAACCAGGAAGGAGGTTATATTGAAGACAACATTTCGCACTTGAATTAGCCCTTGTGAGAATAATGTAAAGCCATTTGATTTGACGAATGCGCCAACCATTGTCATAGATTTGACAAACCAAGTATTCAAAGAATATCTAGATCAATGGTGATCGTATGGTGTAGTGACATTCTAGGGTATTCATTAAGTGCTGAGGATCAGGAGAGCCCCTAAGAATGGCCATGTGATTCCAGGTGAAGGAATCTTCATTGACCCAGCCAAGATCAAATCAGTTGTTAATGGACCGAGACCAACGACAATTTTAGAGATCAAAAGCCATGGGGATTGGACAGATTAATACAGAAGGTTCGTGAAAGAATTTTTAGCATCAATATCATCGCGGGCTTGACCTCTTAAGAAAAAAGAGAAATTCATCGGCATAGACAAGTGCAAAGATAATTGTTAGAGCTTAAGTAAGAATCAGGCACTTAGTTGATGGACAAAGATGTTCAGACGATCCTATAAAAGGATACGGATGTGAAAGAATCTGACTTTCAGACTTCTAAGGATGGAACACTCAAGTTCCGAGAGTGATTGAGTGTACTTGATATTATAACACTCAGGTAAGAAAAATTGCTAGAAATTTACTATGGTAGTTGCAGTATCTGGTTAGACAATTCAAGATGGATCAGAATTGGCGTTAGCTAGATTAGTAGACTGATATGAAGATAGATACCGCTGGGCAATTTACAAGTGTCAGAGGTGTTAGTAAGTGGAAGTTCAGTAATACAAATCAGGAGTACTTTTACCATCACTCGAGAGTCCCAAGTGGGAATGAAAATATATCACAATGGAACATTATGACAGGCTTACTAAGGATTTGGGGGAGTACTGATTCCATTTGAGGATAGTGGTTGATTGATAAATGGAGCCAGTTCACTTTAGTACAATACGAATAGATCTTATTTTGAATGGGTATACCAAAGTGTGTGTGTATCAGATAATTCATCGACATGGAGTATCGGAGATGAATTATTTTATGAAGCTAAATCAGAGGTTACAAGTGTGGCAGAGTTTTCAGATGGTTCTTTCTTAAGCAGTGCATAACAGAGTGTACATAATTTCGGTGGTGAAAAGAAAGTGAAGTGAAGAAAGATCATAGGCCAGAGTCAGCTCAATAATTAGTGATTGCAGTTGTCAGATCAGTCTCAGAGTAAAGACTGCACAGAACCATCAAAAAATTTGAATTGTTGATTTTTGAAGGCTTTTAGAGTTCCAAATTGGTGATTACGTCTTTTTCAAGATGCCACCAATGAGGAATACCTTGCACTTTAGCAAGGAGGGAAAGCTGAGATCGAGGTACAAAGGTTCATTAGGGATTCGAGAGAAAGAATCAGAAGTAGACAATAGAGTGTTGTATGTGAGAAGCTTAGTTCAGTTGTTGGTTTAGAAATGGCAGATTTTGTGTACAAAGATGGTCTCCTTGATCAAAGTGGTCGAATAATGCCACGAGACCAAAGGATCAGTGTGGAAAAGCGAGACTCGATGAAGCGACAACACCCCCACCTTTTATATAAGGATTGGTAAAGGTTTAAATTTCGAAGATGAAATTTTTATAAGAGGGGAAGAGTTGTGACATCCTGATTTTCAGGCTCTGATTTCGATAGGATAAATTGGGCATTTCATCGACGCGTCTATAGTACTTTTCTCTAAGTTGGCAACTCATGAGATAACTAGACTAGCCGGGTGAGCTATTAAGGACTTTAGGATAGATAGACTTGAGAATTCGACCAGGAATCGACTTCTTGACCGTGCTCATTATTAGAGGTCATTATGGCATAGTTAAAAATCGAATTAAGATAATAGATAGGTCGGTTCGACTGAGAAGTGTGGCCGATCGTGGGTTACTCCACTAAATTGGAAAACTCTCATCGACTGGTACTAATTTGATTTTATTGTCATTTTGGTACCCTATATCCATATTTGAATCCTCGAGATCTTCATGACAAACGAGAATCGCCAATGGGTCGAGTGGGTTCATCGTGGCTCGAGAAAATCAACCACATGTCATTTGTTTTAAAAAGTTATGAAAATTACCCAAGACAGGTCACGCTAAAAGCGTGTCGGAGTGAAATTAACCGTCAATCGAGTCCAATTTTAGAAATTACAGATTATGTGGTGTCACAAGCTATTCTAAAAACGTTAACTCAGTCTCAAAAGATTTTTTGGAGATTATGAGATTTTTACGAAAAATGGATTCGGACATCGCAAAAAATTAACGAAAATTCAGATGGGCTAAGTCGATGGAAGTTTGACTTCCAAGCCAAACCTTTGGGTGTTGGGGAGTTGCAGAAAATTGTTCGGGATTTTTCTATAGCATAATTGGATGTTGATTTGAAGAATCGAATGAAGAATTGGAGCCAAGAAAATTAAGGAAATTCGGAATAAGACTAAGGGCTGCATTTTGGCATCAATTTGGATTATTTATGGAATTTTGGGCTTGAAAGAATTATGGGGGACCAAAAGTGACATACATAAAGATCTAGGGGACAAGCTTTTAATGTAATGGCTAGCCCTCTTTGACTTTAAGCTTCCTCTTCCATGTTTATACGCCAACATCCCAGCTGGCTCCAACCTCCTCGTACGAGCTCTCCCCACCGAAGTCTTCTGCCTTCATTTTCATTTTCCTCAGCATCTCCTCATCTCTCTCCGTTTGTTTCTCACACCCTCAACCCATGAATTCCCCTCCACCGAAGCTTCATCTTGGACCGCAACCACTCAGCTCCACCGAAGTTCCTCTCCTCTACCACTCGTCCAACATCGAACGCCCACCAGTCGACGTTGCAAATTCCCCAGCCGGTTTGTTGACCAGCAACGACACCCACGTATCGTCCATTGAAGCAACTTCTGCTTTGCCGCCAGCCCACGATCGAGAAACCTACGGCCCAGCAACTCCACCGAAGCTTTCTGCCTCCACCGAGCTCTCTTTGTCCACACGGTCTCACTCAGCTGCTTCCTCGTGTGTTGCTCGGTCAAAACCTCAGCAGAAACTCCCCAAAGTTGACCCAGTTGCCACCGACTCCAACAAGCCCACCGAAGCAGTTGCCTCGAAGACCTCTACCGCACACTCGTCAGTCCACGCCGCCTCAGCATCAATGGCTTCACTACTTCGTTCTTCTTAGCATTCATCGAAGCCAGCAGGCCGGCAGAGCCATTCCACGAAATCCTTCGGCCCAAACTTCCAGCAGAAGCAACCCACGTGGATTTTTCAAGAGCAGCTCATTTTTTTTGTGTTGAAGTCAGGCCCATGTCCATGAGCCCAAGTAAATTTCACTAAGCCCAGCGAAATCTTCAAGAGTTCAGCAACACAAGTCTTTAGCCCATCTCAGCTCAAGTGAGCCCAGAAATTCCGTGAAAGCAGTTAAGCAACCCATGAAATTGCAGCTCCAATTTAGTCTCACGGGCCCAGTGAATTAAGTCCATTCAGCCCACGATTTGAAGCCCAGGTGAAATCAACCCAGAAATTTAGCAGGCCCAACCCAACTTGGGTCCAGCCCAAAATCAAGAAGAAATCTCAGTTGGGCTGAGGTTTGTTGGGCTAATTCTAAGGCCCGGTCCAAGCCCGCCGGTGTTGTCTAAAGCCCGATTTCGGCTGCCGTCGGTGATTCGGTCTCCGCTTTTACCAAGTGAGTTTTACTCACTAATGCCTTCTTAGTTTGCTAATTATGCTTAAAGGTTGATTAGTGTTAATTAAGTGTAATTAGATGGTTATATTAGAATGGATTAGCGATTATTAGTTAATTGCATTGCATATTAATGAAATAATTAGTGTACTTAACTAGAGAATGGCCTATACTATTTATTGAATGCTACTTGGGATTTTTCCCGACCCTTATCGGGTGTTAATTAGGCAATTTGGGCATAAGTGGAATTTTTAGGAATTAAATATTAATTTTCGAAATTATTTATTTACTTATTTACTTTTCGAAAATTCAATTGGGATGGCTAGTGACCGAGATTTTATGCTGATGATCATGGTGCAGTTCGTTTATTTAATTAAGCTTTATATTGTGCTAAATTGATTTTATTGTGTTTATTTATTTATTTTTCGAAATGAATTATTTAATTATTTATTTCTCGAAAATTCAACTGGGATGGCTAGTGACCAGAATTTTGTGCTGATTGTCGTGGCGCAATTGGTTTATTTAATTGAGCTTTATTTTATGTTAAATTGAATTATTTGTGAAATTGGGAATTACTCTTTAATGGAATAATCTTTGGTTATTAATTGAAAAATAACCGGGCGTCGGTCGACAGCGCCAAAAATATTTTGGTGGAATTTATGGAAAGGAAATTATTGTATTTTGGCTAAGGCCGATCATGTACCCACACACAATATTTTATCGAGAATGATAAAATAGTGATTTGATTAAATGATCAATTTTTAACATACTATAAAAGTATGGTTGGCAGATTCTGGTGAGCGTATATATTATTTCGGGCATACTATAAAAGTATGGCTAGCAGCTTCTGGTGAGCATATATATTATTTTCGGCATACTACAAAAGTATGGCTGGCAGCTTATGGTGAGCATATTATTATATCGGATCAGTGGATTTGGCAGCTTCTAGTGAGCATCGAGGGTATACTATATCAGCCTTTGGGCGATATGTCAGCTTAGCGAGAGCTGTATACCGGTATACTATATTAGCTTACGGGTGATATGTCAACTTAGCGAGAGCAGTATACCTTAACCCTATCAGCTTAGTGAGAGCTATACTATCTATATATCAGCCTAGAGTGAGCAAAATGGACTATGGTTGGACTTATAGATAGTATTGAATGTGCCAACCAAGCATGGGTCATGATGACATGTAATCGACTTGGTTGATTGGTTATTGGTTCATTATGATGTTGGGAATTGATTGATTGATTGAATGGAAATGACCATGAGTGGTCTTGTTGACGTGTAATTGATTTGGACGATTTGATCGATGCTTCGATCAATGATGTGATTGTTTGGATGCCTATTTGATCTGTGCTAATATGCAGGTGGAATCTGAGGTCAAAGTAAGTCCTCTGACTCATTTGTGTGTAGGCAGCCCTAAGGTGTATTAGTTTACTAATCGGGTCTTAGAGGATAGAACTTGCTGAGACGTGGTCTCAATGGTTATTGAATAACCATTTTAGGACTCGGATGAGGAGCCTAAAGAGGAGGAATTTGACGAGGAGATCCCTGTTGAGAAACCCGAAGAGGAGTACGTGGAGGAGGACCTCGAGAATGATCCCTAGTATGACCTGTATGAGGATTAAGATCCCATCCTATTTTGTTAGACCTTGACTATATGTGGATAAATGTTAGATCAGACCCCTGTGAATAGTATTGCATTATATACTATGAGGTGATTGTATAAAAGAGTAGTTGAGAATTTCAGTATAAAAATTATGGCCGGGCTTTTCTATCTCATTGTTTTATTGTCTGGGGATTTATAACTGCTTCCGCATGTGCATATTGAAAATGAAAGGGTCGGTGATACATAGTCCTAGGATATCGCATTTTAAAATCGACCAAAGGTAAATGATATGTGTGTGCTTGAGGATCGGGGTGTGACAATAAGTCTATGGGATAGTTAGTAGGAATGACCTTTATTTCATGCTGGTGCATGTTTATGATAGTTGATTGGTAGAATCGTTTGTTTGTGTGGATCGCTCAACTTCTAATTCTGTGTGGAATTTGAAGGCAGGTTTCTTTAAAAGACCTTGCTAGATGAGTGATCAGGAGTAAATGACTCCTAGAAAGAGGACCATGGGTCCGGTGACTTGGGGTAGAACGCCGACAAGGGTCGGTACCCGAGGAGGTCGTGGTAGGGTGCCAGCTTAGGTTAGCGCCAGTGGAGTAGCACCACCTCCTATCGGTGCTAGGGTAGTAGCCCTTAAAGATCCAAGATTCACTGGGATTATGCAATCACTTGAGATGCTGGAAAACAGATTGGATCAACAAGCTCATATTCAAGCTGCCAATGCCACCGCTACCATAGCTGCCACTAATGCCGTCACAGATGTTGCTGCTGCTGCTGCTGCCACACCTATCGTTGCAACTGTTGAGGTTCCATTAGGGAACATGGTCATTGGGAGACCGATACATAAGTTAGTGGAACAATTTCTAAGACTGAACCCACTTAAGTTTTCTAGGGTGGGAGACCCTGAAGCTGCATTCCTATGGATCCAAGGCTTGGAGAAGGCATTTGCATTGCTAATGTGCACAAAGACGGAGAAGGTAGTCCTTGCAACCTACCAATTACAGGGCAATGCCAACACTTGGTGGAAAGCCACAAGAGGCACGATTTTCCCTGAAGGTGTAGCCCTAGAGTGGAACGCCTTTGCTGTGGTTTTTAATAGTAAATACTTTTTTGAGACTGCCAAAGAATTGAATATGACATAATTTCAGCGTCTTCGCCAAGGCTCATTGACTGTGGATCAATATGAGGCGAAGTTTGTTGAACTATCACAGTACGCTCCTGAACTGGTTAAGAATCCAGCAAATTGAGTTAGGAGATTCAGAGGCGGGCTCAAGCCAAAATTGAGGAGTCCGCTGATATTGCTCAACCTGAGAAATTATAACAACCTGTATGAGCGGGTCCAAATAATAAAGAAAGATCAAAGCGAAAGAGCTGTCGCATCTGGGTTGCGGTTTGAATCAAATCGAGATGGGAATCGGTATGGGAAGAAGCCCATGATTGGAGGAAGATTCCAAGTCCCGCCCAATAGGAAGGGTGGAGTTAGCAAGGTAGGGCCGAGCCAGAATGGTCTGTGTCGCTTTTGTGGAAGGTGACATGGTTCAGCCTCGTACCCCCAAAGGATGGGTGCTTGTTTCGAATGTGGCCAACAGGGTCACATGGCTAGAGATTGTCTTAGAAGGCCAAGAGGATAACCGTAGTTACCGCCGCTGCCATCAATGGGTCAGATTAGAGGTTTTATTCCATAGAACACACCGCAAGGTGGACAAAACAGACCCCCAGCTCAAGGAACAGTTTATGCCATCACTAGAGGTCAAGCAAAGGACGCGCTTGATATGATTACAGATATGATTTCATTGAACGACCATGTCGCTTATGCTTTATTTGACCTAGGAGCAACTCATTTTTTTTTATTGCTAAGTAGTATGCTAAGCTGATAGGATTAAGTCCTGTATTACTGGAGTCAGTGGTTAGCATATCTACACCGTTAAAAGGATAAGGTGTTGTCTGCATTGGGTTGTTCTGGTTGCAAGTTAGTGATTGGTGAGTGAGGGGGGAGGATAGACTTGTTAGTCTTAACCATGTATGACTTTGATTTGATAATTGGCATGGACTAGCTCACCAAACACCCAAGCTAAATTGGACTGTTATTGTAAAGCGATTCGGTTTAACCCGTTAAAATGTGAGAGTTTTGATTTTGTGGAAAGTCGAGGTGGACCCTCGATTACCTTAATCTTGTCGCTTGAGGCAACTCGTTTATTAGACGGGGGTTGTTAAGGTTACCTGACAATTGTCATGGATACGACATTTGAGGAGCTGAAGATTGAAGACATCGCATTGCTGCAAGAATTTCCAAATGTATTTCTGAAGGAATTGCCAGGGTTACGATCAAAGAGAGGGATCGAGTTTGTGATTGAGTTAGCACTCGGGACAAAGCCAATCTCTATGGCTCCTTATCGGATATCATTATTTGAATTGAAAGAACTGAAGGTATAGATGCAGGAATTGTTGGTCGCGTTTGTGCAACGCCATTGGGGAGCACCAGTCCTATTTGTCAAGAAGAAATATGGTTCGTCGCGTTTGTGCATCGACTATCGTTAACTCAATCAAGTAACGATCAAGAACAAGTATCCACTCCCGAGGATCGACGACTTGTTTGATTAGTTACAAGGAGCGTCGATATTTTCCAAAATCAACTTGAGGACATGATATCATCAGGTGAGGATCAAGAAGGAGGACATTCCAAAGTTAGTATTTCATACTCAATACGGCCATTATGAGTTCACTATAATGCCGTTCGGTTTGACAAATGCTCTAGCTACTTTCATGGATCTGATGAACCGAGTGTTCAAAGAACATTTGGATCAGTTCGTGATCGTGTTCATCGATGATATTATAATGGAGGTGAGGACACCTGGAGTGCCATAACTTGGCACGGAGGGACACTTAAGTGCCATAACTTTAAAATGGTACACTTAAGTGCCATCATCGGAGTAAAATGGGACACTTAAGTGCCACTTGCGAAAATCCGGCCAAATGGCTAATGTGGCAATTTTCCCGGCGAGTTTAGTCCAAAACGGCGTCGTTTTGCACACCGACGTGGCGGAGAAAACGCAAAAATGACGCCATTTCGTGTCTACGTGTAAATAATAATATAAAAATTAATTAAATTATAAAGTATTCAAAAAAATTTTAAAAAATAAGAAAAAAATTTAAAAAATTTAAAAATTAAGAAAAATTTAAAACTTTTAAAAAATTAAGCAAATTAAAAAAAAAAGAAAAAAAAAAGGGGTAGGTCGAACGGCGGGCGAGGGGCGAGCCCTCGCCGCCGCCGCCTCCCCCGCCGTCGCCGGGAAGGGCCGGCGACGGAGGGGGAGGGTCGGCCGGGGGTCGCCGCCCCCGGCGACCGACGGCGAGGGCTGCGAGCCCTTCTTTGGATCGCGGCGAGGGCCGCGACCCTCGCCCCAAATATGGGCGAGGGCTCGCGGGCCCTCGCCGTCGGTCGGCCGGCCTCGCCGCCCCCGGCTAGGGCTCGGCGACCCCGGCCGACCCTCCCCACTCCGTCGCCGGTCCTTCCTAGCGGCGGCGAGGAGGCGGCGAGGGCCCGCGACCCCTCGCCGGATCCGGGCGAGGGTCGCGGCCCGCGCCCATATCTAGGGCGGGGTCGCGCCCTCGCCAGATCCGGCGAGGGCTCGAGCGCCCTCGCCACCTCCCCGCCACCGCCGGAAGGACCGGCGACGGAGTGGGGAGGGTCGGCGGGGATGCCGGGCCCGGCCGTGGCCTCGGCGACCTCGGCCGACCGGTGGCGAGGGCTGCGAGCCTCGCCCAGATCTGGGGGAGAGGGTTGCGGCTCTCGCCGCGATCCGGCGAGGGCTCGCGGCCCTCGCCGTCGGTCGGCCGGGGCGGCGACCCGGCCGACCCTCCCCCTCCGTCGCCGCCCTTCTCGGTGACGGCGGGAGGCGGCGGCGGCGAGGGCTCAGCCCTTAGCCGCCCGTTCGACCTCCCCCTTTTTTTAATTTTAAAATTTTTTAAAATTAAAATTTTTTAAAATTTTCTTATTTTTTAAAATTTTTAAAATTTTCTTTTTTTTTTTTTAAATTTTTTTTATTTTTATGCTGATTTGGAGCTCCGGTGAGCCTCGTAAGCAAAAAATAATAATAAAAGATTGCCACATAGGATTTCCGGCAAGGGTCGCGGAGGTGGCACTTAAGTGTCCTAGTAGAAAAAAAGTGGCACTTAAGCGTACCATTTTGAAGTTATGACACTTAAGTGTCCCCCCGTGCCAAGTTATGGCACTTGTGCTGGACTTCTGCCTATTATAGTGTATTCGAGGAGTGATGAGGAGCATGAAAGTCATCTGAGAATGGTACTGCAAACCCTGAGGATTCATTAGTTGTACGCCAAGTTCAGCAAATGCGAGTTTTGATTGACTCGTGTTGTGTTCCTAGGTCATGTGATTTCAGGTGAAGGAATTTCTGTGGACTCGTCCAAGATTGAAGCAATGATCAGCTGGCCAAGACCGTCTATAGTGATAGAGATCGGAAGTTTTCTGAGATTGGCAGGTTATTACATAAGGTTCATGGAAGGATTTTTGGCTTTGGCATTGCCGTTGACTCAACTCTTGAAGAAAGAAGAGAAGTTTATATGGACAGACAAGCGTAGTTTTCGAGAGCTTAAGCAAAAGCTGACTATCGCACCTATGCTAACCATTCCATCTAGTTCTGGAGGATATGAGATTTATAATGGTGCGTCGTTTAAAGGATTGGGTTGCGTACTGATGCAACATGGTAGGGTTGTTGCATACACCTCCCGTCAGTTGAAACCTCATGAACAGAATTACCCAGCGCACGACTTAGAACTCGCAACAATCATTTTTGGTATGAAGATTTGGAAGCATTATTTGTGTGGAGAAAGATTCTAGATCTTCACAGACCATTAAAGTCTCAAGTATCTATTCTCTCAGAAGGAATTGAATATGAGACAGCATCATTTGATGGAACTTCTGAAGGACTACGATTGTGATATCCTATATCACCTTGGAAAGGCGAATAAGGTCACCGACGCTTTGAGTTAAAAGTCTTCAGTCGCACACACGCTGGTTAAGGAATGGAATTTAATCAAGAGAGCTCAAGATTCGATTTTCAAGTTCGAGGTAGGCCACCTTTCGAGTCTTATGGCTACTCTCAAAATTGAGCCTAATGTGTAGATCAGGATCAAATTGCTTCAGCCGATAGACCCAGATGTTCAAAAGATTCTACAAGAGGATACTGAGATAGCTAGTATACGCACCTAGAGGGGGGTGAATAGGTGCAAAAATAATTTCTCGAGATACGGAAGCGATTCAAGGCAGACGATAGAAAGGGAGTTCTCTTTTGATTAACAAAATGAAGTACGATCAAAGTAAAGTAAAGAGTAGGGAAGAGAAAAATTAAACACAAGGTTTATAGTGGTTCGGCTTATTCCAAGCCTACGTCCTCTCTTCCGCACTGACAGCCCACCGGCTAGATTTCACTATGAACAAAAGAGAAGTTACAGCACAGCTTTTCCTTGATTCCACAGTGTAGATGTTCTACCACACTTCCTCAAGGTTTCTTACAAATATAAACTCTCTTTTGTGTACAAGATTTCGCTCAAAGTGATTTGCTAAAACAACAAGGAGCTTCAGACTTTGGAATTCTTCTATCGCGCACACCACAAACAACTTAGAACGTCTTCCTTATATATTCCTTCATGCCATCATACCCGTTGGCACTTACCAAAGGAATTCCTCCAATCTACCCGTTGGACGGAATCAATTTAGAAGATCATTCGAGCTATTAAAGGAACATGTCGATAGCCCATCAATCCTGTTCGCCCATACAATCAGGATCTCGGTTTCCATAAGTAGAACATTCCAAGAATATTTTGCCAATCATCGGATCCTTAGTCTTCGAATCAATCTCGATCCATCAAAGGATTCTGTTATGTCATATCCAGCCAAGGGATCTTCTCCAGTCGATAAGGTCATATCCTTAATGAAACAACCAGTTCTGGATAACCTTTCTTCAACGGATTAGAGACTGTCAATGAGGATAGACTTTGAGTCTTGAGTCTGGCTGTCCGGAGGTCTTTAGACTTTAAATAGCAGAGTCTGCAAACCTTCGAACTAGACTGATGGAAACATTTTGTCAGCTTCAAAACACTTCAAGAAGATTTCTTCAACAATCTCCCCCTTTTTGATGGTGACAAAACTTTTCTGCAGATTTGGACAACTTTGACCTGTAAAACATTTCTCAAACACATATGCATATCTTATAGAGATAAATGGCTAAATGAATAACACTAGAATCTGCAACCACATAAAATAGGTTAGTCTAGTATGCGATAAAGCCATCCATAAGATATCAATAGTACTTAATGTAAGCAGTCAAGTCCAAGTCAGGTTCAGTTCTCATCCAGACACAAATAAAAAGGTCAAACAGAGTTAAACATCAAAACAATCCAACGATCCACACAATTAAAAGTCAAAGTTTGATTCAAATCTTGCATCTCTCCCCTTTTTTGTCAGCATTAAAAAGGTTGAGATGAAAATGGAATAAAGTCAATATTTCTTGGGAATGTGAACAAGCTAGAAATCTCCCATAGACTGAACGATGCCTTCCAGCCTTTTCAAGTCTTTCTTCAGTTGTGCAATCTCCTCACCCTTGGCATTGGCCTGAACCTGAACAGAGAGGGCTTGGATCTGATCATTCAATGAACCTGAAGAAGCTTGACCTGCATTTTGCAAATTTTGAACCTCGCATCCCAGAGCATAAATTTGACATCGCATCTCCAAGAGAATATCCATAATTTTGCGAAAATCTGCTGCATTATCAGTCTGAGTACTTGCTTCGGCACGATCTGATGGAGTAAATGCAGACGATGGTAGATCAGCATAATCACGCAGGTTTGGCGATGAAACATCATGACCTTCCTCAGGAAATTGAGAGGCATAAATGTCCTATGGATCTGCTAGAGAGCAACTGACTCCCTCACTTATAGCAGGATATGAGGACTTCCCTCTTTTCTCTTGATCTCCCCCTGTTTTCATGCCTTCAGGTGGAGAAGAGTGTCCCTCAGGTTCTTCTTCTTCTTGATCTCTTTTCTCTGCTTCTTCTTTCTCAACTCTTTCCTTCTCAGCTTCTCTTTCTTCTTCTTCCTTCTCTTTTGCTTCTTTCTCCTCTACTTCTTTCGTCCTTTGTTCCGATTCTTTCTCTGGAACAGAACGACTTAGATTCTTCAAAGCCATTGCAGAAATGGTGATGTTTTCATCATCATAATCTTCATCTTCAACAATGAGAGCTCTTCTTTTTGTCCTTGAAGCAACCAAGGGCTCCTTTCCTTTGCTTTTTGATGAAGAAGAGGTTTGATAAGGTTTGACTGGAGTCTTCTCCTTGAATTTCTCCAACGCCTTGTTTAGTTCATTCAAACGCATTTTGGTCACCATTTTCAGTCTTACCACCAAAAATTTGCGGAGACTGAATATTCGGATGTCTGAATAACTTCGTCACAAGACTTGGGTAAGGAAGTTGACCTCTGTCCTTCATCATTGCTCTATACATGTGGAACATAACAGTGTGAGGAAGAGAAAATCTTTTCCCAGTGAGGATAGCATACATCAGCTTTGTTTTTGAACTTGAGACATCAGTCTTGGAAGTTGATTTCGGTCGGAGGCAATTGATCACAATCTTGTGAAGCAAGATGTTGAACGCACTCATCCTTAAGTAGGAAATCTTTTCGTCTGTTCTCCTGTCCTTAACAAGTTCCAATGTAGCACGAGCAATAGAAACTTTGATCGATTGATATCTTCCTCTCTCAACCCCTAACACATCTACCAGCATATCCATATCCACTACAAAGTCTTGATCTTTGACACTGAAAGAGAATCTATTCGCATCTAAGAAACTAAGATTTGAATAGAAATAAACAGTTAATTCAGAATAGGCCTCTGTGGTGTCAGAGCAAAACTTTTCAAGTTGAAGATAACCAAACTTTTCCCTCAAGTTCACATTCACAGCATCCAGAAAATCAAAATCCACACTCCTAGGATTTATCACCCCACGCTTCAGCAATTTTGAGTATAGATCCTTATGTTCCTTCGATCTAAACAACTCTCCCATTTTTCCTCGATTTTCAGCAACACCCATTCTCGGTTGAAATTGGCTGTACAGTTTGTCATCATCATTCCCATCTACAGGATTAACTCCACAATCACGAGGATCACTTGGGATATTCGCAAGGGTTTCTTCTGCCACCCCTTTACGAGCAATTCCCAAACTTTCCATTTTTCGCAAAAAGATATATTCATTTCCATACCATTTGTCCTTAAGAAAATCATCGACATAGTTCAAAGGAGTACAAGTCCCTTTTAAAGCACGATACAACTTATAAATAAAAGCAGGCTTTTGAACTCTTACAGGATCTGCGTCTTTGATAATTTCTTCCTCTTGATGATGATCAACGTCTTGAAGACTAGATGGAGGAAAATGAAGATGCTGAGAATGTTGTGGGCTCTGCTGTTGATTTGGAGACACTTCTTCTTCGGTGAGATCGAAGTGCGTAGGCCCCTCACTCATCCGTCGTGGTCCCCTGCTTGCGATTCTCGAAGACTTTCTTGAAGACAACATCTTTCTTAGTCTTTGAAAGATTCCTTGCTTGACTTTCCCAAGAAAGATGACAACTTTTTCGAAGATTAAACAAGGGAAGAAAACAGGAATGGAAGATCGATGCTTTCTAGGGTTTTTTTTTTTTTTAGAGTAAGGCGAAGAGTGCACGATCGGTTAAAAAGAGAGGTATACGGATCGTCACAAAGGAAAATAAAAAGATGCCTTTTCAAAATAACTGCCTTTTCCGTGAAAATAGTCATTTCAAAAAATAACTTCCTTTTCGAAAGTGAAACGTTGCAATAGTCATGTCAATTAAATATAGCAATAATCAAATACAGTTGACGATCGTACCTTTTCAAGTTGAGATTCGAGAGAGAGAGAATAACTTACAGTCAATGTCTTATTTGTCTGAGTCTGGGAGTCTCTAGACTTTGATTTCCTCATACCTTAAAATGTTGAGTCTGGAACAGATGGTTTCAAATTGATTTTTCTCCAAAGGCTTTGTGAATATATCCGCTAGTTGGTTCTTTGAATCAACAAATTGAATTGAAACTTCTCCATTTTGAACATGATCTCTAATGAAGTGATGTCAAATCTCTATATGCTTTGCTCTTGAGTGAAGAATTGGATTTTTGGTAAGATTGATTGCACTGGTGTTGTCACAATTAATCTCCGTGCATGAGTCTTCAATTCCAAAATCTCTTAGCTGTTGTTTTATCCACAGAATTTGTGAACAACAACTTCCAAGAGCTATATACTTTGCTTCTTCTATATAGAGAGCTACTGTACTCTGCTTCCTTGAAAACCAAGACACTGTCCTACCTCCAAGTAGTTGACAGGTACCCGAGGTGCTCTTTTTATCAACTCTGCATCCGACAAGGTCTGCCTTTGAGTATCCGAGAAGAGTAAAGTCTCCTCTTTTAGGATACCAAAGACCGATGCTTGAAGTTGAGACAATGTATTTGATAATACGCTTTGCAGCATTTAAATGAGATTCTTTAGGGTCTGCTTGAAATCAGGCACAAATGCAAACACTAAACAAAATGTCAGGTCTAGAAGTAGTAAGATAAAGAAGTGAACCGATGATACTCTTGTATAACTTTTGGTCGACTTTCTTTCCTCCTTTATCTTTGTCTATCTTCAAGGAACTTGACATTGGTATATCAGCATTTTTGCAATTGTCCAGTCCAAACTTTTTGACAAGATCATTTGCATACTTTTCTTGATGAATAAAAGTTCCATCTTTCAGTTGTTTTACTTGAAGCCCGAGAAAGAAGGTTAACTCACCCATCATGCTCATTTCAAATTCATCCTGCATAGTTTTAGAGAATTTCTTGCACAGACTTTAACAAAACCATTTTGAATTAAAAACTTACTCAGTATGTCGTACCAAGCTCGAGGTGCTTGTTTTAAGCCATATAAGGCCTTTTTGAGTCTGAATACTGAGTCGGGTTTCCTTGGGCCTTCAAATCCAAGTAGTTGTTCCACATAAACTTCATCATGGATGAATCCATTTAGGAAGGCACTTTTGACATCCATTTGAAATAACCTGAAATTCTTATGACAAGCAAATGCAAGTAATAAACGAATTGCTTCTAACCTTGCTACCGGTGCGTAAGTCTTGTCATAGTTAATCCATTCTTCTTGCGTGTATCCTTTGGCCACAAGTTGTGCCTTGTTTCTTATGACTTTTCCTTTCTCGTCCATTTTGTTTCTAAAAACCCATTTAGCTCCCACAATTGATTTACCTTTTGGCTTAGGAGTCAACTTCCAGACATCATTAATTCTGAATTGTCTAAGTTCTTCTTGCTTGGCTTCAATCCATCTTTCATCGGATAAAGCTTCTTCTATGCTTTTGGGTTCTATTTAAGAAATAAGAGCCACAGCACTAGACTCTTCGCGTCTTTTGGATCTTGTGCGAATTCCTTTATTGATGTCGCCAATAATAAGATCTTTGGGATGACTGGACTTATGTTTCCAGTTGCTGGTTAATTTGTCAGGTTGATGATTACTTCTTTCACTTGAATCTTCGATAGTCACTTGTTGCTGGTCCTTTAAAGTTTAAGCTGCTTCTTGAGATTTAGACTTTGTAAAGTCTAGAGCAGGTTCAGTCTCTTCAAGATGAGTCTGAATAGATTCATTATGAATAGAGTCTTGGAATTTGACATTCATTGATTCTTCCACAATTTGAGTCTTCTTGTTGTAGACTCTGTACGCTTTGCTTGTGGTTGAATATCCAAGGAAGATGCCTTCATCTGACTTTTCTTCAAACTTACCAACTCGATCATTTGCATTTTTCAGTATGAAACATTTGCATTCGAATACATGAAAATATGAAACAATAGGCTTTTTATCTTTGAATAGTTCATAAGGTGTTTTTTTTTTTAAAGAATAGGCCTTAGAAAAACTCTATTGATAATATAACATGATGTTGAAATTGCTTCAGCCCAAAATCGTAAAGAGATATTGCTTTCAATTAAAAGAGTTCTAGCCATTTCTTGAAGAGATCTATTTTTCCTTTCCACAACTCCGTTCTGCTCTGGAGTATATGGAGACGAGAACAAATGCTGAAGACCAGATTCATCACAAAATTTTGTAAAATCTTGATTTTCAAATTCACCTCCATGGTCTGTTTTTATACTTGAAATAACATATCCCTTTTCATTTTGAACCTTCTTAGCAAATTTTTCAAAGTAAGAGAAGATTTCAGACTTACTTGCCAAGAAATATACCCAAGTAAATCGTGAATAATCATCCACATTTACTAGGCAATATTTCTTACCTCCAATGCTCTGCGTTCTTGTTGGTCAAAAGAGATCCATATGCAAGAGCTGCAGTACACGGTTAGTGGAAACTTGATTTATTGGTTTAAAGGAATTTCTGACCTGTTTTCTCTATATACATGGTGTACATAGATCAGTCTTTTGGTAAGAAAAGTTGAGTAGACCACGAACAAGCTTCTTTGCTGAGATTTTGGCTATCTGCTTCATGTTAATATGCCCAAGCTTTTTATGCCATAAGCTCGCTTCGTCTTGGATTGAGATTAGACATTGCGATTCATCTGGTTTCACGTCCAAGAGGTAGATATTTCCATGTCTTCGACCTATAAATGACTGAGTAGAGTCTTTACTGGTTCCTGAACAAATGCCCACTTGAAAGTATATTCTGAAATCGGCATCACATAGCTGACTGACACTGAGCAGATTGTAGTTGAGCCCTTCAACTAAAGAAACATTGCTTATTGTGAGGTTCCCAATCTTTACAGTTCCAAATCCCACAATTTTTCCTTTGATGTTTCCTCCAAATGAGACTTTTCCACCATTCACTTGAACAAGCTTTATGAAGCAATTTGAATCTCCTGTCATATGTCTTGAGCATCCACTATTCAGATACCATTTTACCTTTTTCTTGATAGTGACCTGCATTTAAAAAAGAAACTCAAAATTTCTTTGGTACCCATCTTTTCTTGGGTCCATTCGTGTTAGTATGATATGCGGTTTTTGCCCATATTTTATTGACGAGTTTCCAAATCATAGGACATTCTTTTTCAAAATGATCTACACTATTACATTTTGAACATCTGAGAGCATTGCGACCTACTGGTTTTACAAAGGTCCTTTTAAAATGATTTTTGTAAGCATCTCTTGTGGGTCTTTGTTTGATTCTTTCTTTCACTTTAGAAAAATCAATTAAAGGAATGGTTTCAGCGGTCATTCCCAAACCAGATTTATTGAAATAAGGTCTTTGAACAAAAAGTATTTTTTCCAATTTTTCAGATCCTAAAGAAAATCTTTTGGAAATATTTGAGATATCATTTTTCAAGAATGCATTTTCTTTTAAAAGATTATCTTCACTTTCTTTAAGAGAAGAAACATTCTTGTCTAAGCATTTTACTTTTTCTTCCAAAACATTTTCTTGTTGTTTTAGAGCAGAATTTTCCTTTTTAAGTTCGGAAATTCTTTTAAGAGAAGTCTTAAGACTAAAACATAGTTCATCAATGTATTTTGAAACTTTAATAGGCATTTTGAAGTTACTTACCTCGAATTCACTTTCTGAATCTGAATCTGTCTCGAAGTTTGATTCTGAATCCAATTGTGCCATTAAACATATGTTGGCATAATCATCATCACTATCTTCGCACTCCGTATCACTCCAGGTTTCTGGTTTGAGAGCCTTTCGATACTTTTCAGTTTTTCCTTTATTCTTCCTCAGAAGAGGACAGTTGGGTCTGATGTGTCCTTTTTTCTTATATTCAAAGCAGACTACATCTTTGTTTGATTCATCATATTCAGCAGACTTGGTCTGTTGATTTTGAAAATTTTGTTTCTTTGAATTGATCTTCTTCCTTTTCTGTTCAGCTTTCTGAATCTTTTAATCATGAGAGCAAGCTCTTCATCATCCATATCGTCTTCAGAATCTGTTACATCAGAATCATCATTAGATTTTAATGTAATTGATTTCTTACCTTTAGGATCTTCGTCTTCATTGATTCATTCCACTTTCATGGGATTAGAAATTGGTTGACCTTGATTTTCAAGACCATTCACGATTTCTGTAAAACGACTAAACATGTCAGTTATAGATTCTCCCGATTTCATTCTGAAGGCTTCGTATTGACCGAGAAGAATGTTGATTCTAGTCTCTTTCACTCAATCGGTTCCTTCATAAGTAATGTGTAATCTATCCCAGACTTCTTTGGCTGTATCACAAGAAGATATTCTGTTATATTCAGTAGGTGATAAATCACAATATAAAGAATAAATTGCTTTTGCATCAAGAGCTTGTCTCTTGATTATCTCTTCTTGAGTCATTTTGCTAGACTCAACAGTGTCTTTTCCTCTTTCTGAGACATGTGCAGCTTTAGGAATGATTCCTTTTTCTACAACGTCCCATTCCAGAGGATCCCTTGATCTTAAGAACACCTTCATCTTGTTTTTCCATATGTTGTAGTCATTTCCATCAAAGTAAGGCGGTCTGGTATTGCTTTGCCCTTCTACCAGCCTTGGAGCCAACATACTAGCCATGGATCTTTAACTCTGAAGTAAAACACTTCAAACAAAGTGAGTACACGAGCTCTGATACCAATTGAGATAGCTAGTATACGTACCTAGAGGGGGGTGAATAGGTGCAAAAATAATTTCTCGAGATACGAAAGCAACTCAAGCAGACGATAGAAAGGGAGTTCTCTTTTGATTAACAAAATGAAATACGATCAAAGTAAAGTAAAGAGTGGGGAAGAGAAAAATTAAACACAAGGTTTATAGTGGTTCGACTTATTCCAAGCCTACGTCCACTCTTCCACACTAACAGCCCACCAGCTGGATTTCACTATGAACAAAAGAGAAGTTACAGCACAGCTTTTCCTTGATTCCATAGTGTAGATATTCTACCACACTTCCTCAAGGTTTCTCACAAATATAAACTCTCTTTTGTGTACAAGATTTCGCTTAAAGTGATTTGCTAAAACAACAAGGAGCTTCAGACTTTGGAATTCTTCTATCGTGCACACCACAAACAACTTAGAACGTCTTCCTTATATATTCCTTCATGCCATCATACACGTTGGCACTTACCAAAGGAATTCCTCCAATCTACCCGTTGGACGGAATCAATTAAGAAGATCATTTGAGCTATTAAAGGAACATGTCGATAGCCCATCAATCATGTTCGCCCATACAATCAGGATCTCGGTTTCCATAAGTAGAACCTTCCAAGAATATTTTGCTAGTCATCGGATCCTTAGTCTTCGAATCAATCTCGATCCATCAAAGGATTCCGTTATGTCATATCCAGCCAAGGGATCTTCTCCAGTCGATAAGGTCATATCTTTAATGAAACAACCAATTCTGGATAACCTTTTTTCAACGGATTAGAGACTGTCAATGAGGATAGACTTTGAGTCTTGAGTTTGGCTGTCCGGAGGTCTTCAGACTTTAAATAGCAGAGTGTGCAAACCTTCAGACTAGACTGATGGAAACATTTTGTCAGCTTCAAAACACTTCAAGAAGATTTCTCCAACAGATACTGATAAGAGGAAGGTTGACTTTTAGATTTCTAAGAACGAAATACTAAAATTCCGAGGAATATTGTGTGTACCTAACAATGTAGAGCTTAGAGAGGAGATTTTATCAGAAACTCATCGTAACAGTTATAGCATTCATCTTGGCAGTACGAAGATATATAAAAATCTGCGTCAACACTATTGGTGATCCAGTATGAAGGCAGACATCGCCAAGCATGTTGTTAAGTGTCTAACATGTTAGCAAGTGAAGGCTCAGCATTGTAAGTTGGGAGGACTTCTGCAACCTCTCGAAATCCCATAATGGAAATGGGAGCACATCACGATGGATTTCATGACAAGTTTACTGAGAAGTCAGAGAGGTAATGATTCCATTTTAGTAGTGGTCAACAGACTAACAAAGTCAGCCCACTTCATTGCAGTATGAAAGAACCTTGATTTGGATAAGCACGCAGAATTGTAAATGCGTCAAATAGTTTGATTGCATTGAGTGCTGGTGAGGATAACTTCAAATCGAGACCCGATTACAGTTGCATTTTGGAAAAGCTTGTAGGTTGCCTTAGGAACCAAGCTGCAATACAGTACAACATATCATCCTCAGACGGATGGCCAGTCTAAGAGGACGATTCAGACCCTCTAGGACATGTGGCAAGCTTACGTACTGGATTTCAAGAGAAGTTGGGAGGAACAACTTCATGTGAAGCATTGTATGACAAAGCTTGCAGAACGCTAGTATGTTGGGATGAAGTCGGGGAAAGAAAGATCACGGACAAATAATTAGTCTAGCAGCTAGTGGATGCAGTTGCCATCATTAAAGACAAGTTAAAGACCGCTCAGAGCCGACAGAAAAGCTCTGTAGATAAGCGTCGAAGACCTTTGGAATTCCAAGTTTGTGATCACATTTTTCTAAAAGTGTCACTAATGAGGGGTACTTCGTGCTTTGGTAAGAAGGGAAAACTGAGTTCGAGGTACATAGGTCCCTTTGAGATTCTAGAGAGAATCGAGACCCTAGCATATCGTCTTGCATTACTGCCGAGACTGGCGCAAGTGCACGACGTCTTTCATGTGTTGATATTGAGGAAGTATGAGCTTGACCTGACCTGACCCACATGCTTAATTTCGAGAAATTGGACATGGACAACCGAGTGTTGTACATTGAAAGCCCGATTCAGATCGTGGATCGAAAGGAACAAGTTCCACGCACCAAGACCATCATATTGGTCAAAGTGGTATGGCAACACCATGGCACTAAAGAAGCAACTTAGGGTAGTGAAGAGTCGATGAGACAATTGTACCCCCACCTTTTTGTTTAAAGTATTGTAATGGTTTAAATTTTGAGGACAAAATTTTTATAAGATGGGAAGAATTGTGACAACCTGAATTTTTAATTCTGTTTTTCATTGAATAAATCAGGCCTTTCATTGATCCGCCTATAGTACTATTCTTAGAGCTGATCACTCTTGAGATAACTAGACTATCTGAGAGAGTTATTAAGGAATTTTAACGCATTAGACTTGAGAATTTGACTAGGAATCGACTACTCGACCGTGCTTATCTACAAAGATCATTACGGCACAGTAAAGATTGATTAGAAATTAGAGATAGATCGGTTTGATTGAGATGTGTGGTTAAATGTAGGTGATTCCACCAAATTGAAAAATTATCGTTGATCCGCACTAGATTGATTTTTCTGTCATTTTCGTACCCCCGTGTCCGTATTTGCAACCTCGAGATTTTCCCGACAACCGAGAGTCGCCAATGTGTCGAAAAGGTTTATTGTGGCTTGAAGAAAATTGACCACGGGTCTTTTGTACTAAAAATTTCTAAAAGCTACCCGGTATACTAAGTCATGCTAAAATCACGCTAGATTGAAATTAATCTTAAATTTGAATCTGATTTCAGAAATTGAAAGTTTTGTCGTGTCACGAGTCATTTTAGGAATGTCGACTCACTCTTCGAAGATTTTTCTGTAAACGAGATTTTGGCGGAAAAAGTCAATATAGGGCCATTTTTGTCTAGAAAATTTAGAGGACCGTTTTTTATTGTAAAATTAGGATGCAAGTAGGTTCTATTGGAGAGGAAAAATGTTAATTTGATCGAGGATATGATGGTGAAATTTTTAAAGGCCGAATTGCACCAATTCAAGAAGGAATTGAATCTAATTCGAGCCAAATGTGTACATAATTCGTAGCCCCCCTTGGTCCATGACTTTTGGACCACTCCAAGGCTTTGAGAGGAAGATTAGGCTGCTATAAATTGTTGAGGAAGCCAGCCTTGCATGGTGGGACCAAGTCAAGGGGACAAGAAGATGAGATTGAAGACCAAATGGCTCCCTCAAGCTTGGTGGTTCCCTCCTTCCTCCTCAATCGGTTGAGCCCCTCATTTCCAGACCAAAGCGAGCTCAAAAGTTGTAGAAGAAAACTAGAGGAGAGCCCCCACCATCACTAGCCTTGCCGAATTGCCACCGCATGCCGTCGCTGCCCGTCGCGCGCTTAGCTGCAAGCCCGCGTGTCACCACCATCCCTGGACATCATCCGCCCTTGCTCGCTTGTCCAGTGGATAGCCAGGCCGCTGCCCATCGCCGTGCAGGTCGTCGGAGCCGTCGTCTACCATCACCTTCACCCATCTAAGTTGTAGCAGCTCCATCAATCCTGTCCCTGCCTATTTCGACCTCAACTAACCACCGTCCAGCCATCTTCGGCCTTACCATAGCACCGAGATTTCTGGGTTTACTAAGCACTATTTAGCCTGTTTTGGTGCCCTTTCGGATTTCAAAAGGCACACCTGCTTTAGAGTTTATCGATCTTCTCCACGTCGTCGTCGTTGTGGTCCGAGCGAATTGTTAATCAAGTGAGTATAACTCACTAATCCATACTTAGTAAGTTAATGATGCTTAAGGGTTGATTAGTTTAAGTTGAGTATGATTTAGGTGGTTAGTTAGATTGAATTAGTAATTTAATTAATCGATATTGCATGTTAGGTGGATAGAATAGTACAATTAGTGAGTAGATAAGCTGTAGTATTTAATTAACGAGTCTCAAAATTTTTCCGGGCTCGTTTTAGTATTTAATTAGGCTTTTCTGGCCTAAGTGTGCATTTTTGGCATTTATCAATTATTTTTTATAATCATTTAATTATTTATTTATTTTCCGGAAACTAGACCGAGATAGTCGGTGACAGGAATTTCGTGCTGATTGTAGTGGTGTGATTGGTTTATTTATTTGATGGTTATTTTGTGCAAATTGAGTGTGGTTTGTGATTTTGGGGATTTATCCCAAAATTTATTTAATTGCAGTAATTAATTAAAAAATCATTGGGCATTAGTTTACAATGCCAAAAAAGGTGAAAATAATATATTTTTGGCCGAGGCCAACTGTGTATCTCACATACGGTTATTTTTATCAGGTATGATAAAAATGGTTTAATGATTGGTTGAGTAGAATGGTATACTGTATTAGCCTGCGGACTCGATATATCATCCTAGAGTGAGCAGTATACCCTAAGTTTCACACAACTTCGGTGAGCAATTAAGTATTGCACAGTTCTGGTGAGCAATTAAGTATCGCATAGCTTTGGTGAGCATTAGTCGTATACTATATTAATTTGAGGGCTTTGATATACGTTGTTATTAGCTTTTGGTGAGCATTTTCTATCTATTTTCAGCTTAGGATGAGTAGTTCTTGATGTGATCGGACTTGATAGATAGTATTGATTGAATTGACTGATAGATGGTCTTGATGACATGGAAGTGACTGAGTCGATTGATTGATGATTCGATCTGATTGGATGAATTGATTTATTGACATGATTCAATGAATTTATAAATCGTATGGACTTGCAGGAAGGGACTGAGGCCAAGGTAAGTCCCTTAACTCATGCTTCAAGGCATATTTTCTTCCTAGTCAAGTCTTAGGGGGTGCTAAGACATCGTCTCACCCCATTGTGGGATAACATTTCAAGTCCATAGATGGCAGCTCCTCCCGAGCATTTTGGTCAGCCAAAGAAGGTCACAGAACAGAGGTGCTATATTTTGCTCCATAGGGACCCTAGGGGATGGGAGTACGAACTTGTGAGGTCCGTGGTCTAGGTTGATGCGAGCCTACCCAAAAAGGTACCCCATCAATATCGATCATGGTACCGTCAAGATCGAAATAGCTAGAGAGAGAGCTCCATACCGGAATTTGAGATACCTCTGTATGTACTGGAGGTTGCTTTTGGAAAGGGCATAGCAGATCCTCCTAGTGGCTCAGTGGTGGACCCCAACCTGTCCGAACCGAAGTCCCCTGTGTACTCAATTGGTGGCTCCAATGAGGACAAGGATGAGGAGGAGGAGGAAGACTTTTAGTTGTTTGAAAACTATCCCTTGTTTTGTAGATCTTGCGTATATATATAGATATATATATATATATATACATATTATGATATGTATATATAAGTGTGGTATGATTTTTAGTTCGAAAAATTATGACCCTACTTTCCTATCTCATCTTGTTGTTGTCTAGGGATTATTTATTCGCTTCCGCATGCGTATTAAAATAAATGGGTCGGCGATGCGTTCTAAGATGTCGTTGTTTAATCGACCATTGAGGGATGAGCACACGGGAGGAGGATCGGGGCGTGACACTCTAGACAGCGCCTCCGTCACTTTTCGCTGCTCTCATGTTTATGCCTATTGTAAGGTCTTTTTATCCTTCTTTCTCTTGGAAGCCCACCTAACCTCTTCCAACCTCTTCAAACTCTAGGTTGCTTAATGGAGTTCAAAGACTTTGTCCTCCTCAATTTATTGGGATAAGTACATTATCAATGCCAAAACTTGTGTACAACGCTTACTTTGGTGCAAAAAGTTTATTTTAAATCGCTTAAGTGCCAACAAATTTGAAAAACGATCATTTCAGTGCCAACGCTGATCAATTTGGCTGGAAATATGACGTAACACTTTTTTATTAAATTTTGAAGTTAATGTGGCTTGTCGGAGAGTTGAGTTAGCATCCAAACAATAAAACAACGCCGTTTGGTGTCTTTCCCCCAACTTAGAACCCAAAATCCCCAAATTGAGAGAGAGAGAGAGAGAGAGAGAGAGAAGGCATGTCGTCTTCCTCTCCGAAGAACAACACTAGTAGCGAACGGCACCAGCAACGGCAAGTAGTAGCAGCAACAGCGCATCAGTAGCGGCACCTGCAACCCCTCTTCTTCCTCCTCCTCCTCTACCCTCGCCTCCTATTCTTCCTGTCACTTCTTGCTTGAGCAACAATCTCAGTCTCTCCTTGCTCACTTGGTCAAGCAACTACGATGGTGGCTGAGAGACGGTGGCCGAGCGATGGTGGGCATACGATGGTGGCCGAGTAGCAAAGACAAAGAAACCCTAATTTCAATCCACATATGAGCTATACGGCGTCGTTTTTGCAAGGATGTCCACATATGACGACAAAACGATGTCGTTTCTTGAGAATGATGAAAAACGACGTCGTTTAAAAGCCACCGCAACTTTATTTTTTCTTTTTTAAATATAAAAGTGACGTAATTAGTCTGGCCGGAATCTCTCGCCGGTGGCACCAAAGTAATTGTTTGTTCTCCAATCCGACGGAAACTTTTGGCACCAAAGTGAGCACCGTACACAAATTTTGGCACTGATAGTCTACTTATCCCCAATTTATCGGAAATTTCTTCAAACAAGGAAGGATCAAAATACCCCGACCATTTATAGGAATTTTCTTCAAAGGAGGCATAATCATCAAACCAGGGATCCTTGCCGTGAGATTCATAATTGCCCCAAACCGAGACAGCATCACCAGACAAGCGATCACAATCGATGAAACCTATATCTTTTCAACACTTAACACCTTCCCTCTAGACAGTGGCTCCGTGGCTTTTTGTCTTGCCGACGACGTGCAATATAGAAATACTCCGCAAAGCAAGAATGAATACTCAATTGCACATCTGCTTCGGGTCGTGCACCCAGAGATTTTGTTCTCCAAAAATTCGGCTTAATTTCATCAAAGAAGGGTTCACCTTGGTCAGAATCATAATTGCCCAGAGATTTTGTTCCCCTAAGATTCGGCTTAATTTCATCAAACGAGGGCTCCTGGGGGCCAGAATCATAATTGCCGGGAAGAGACTGAGTTTCATCAGACAAGGGATCATCGGTGAATCTTTCAGCCGAAGACTCACGCCTTCCCTCTTCCAACTCACAGCCGCTCTCATTTTTTGGATGATGGTTATGAGGGCTGCGAAAGGCAGATCTACGATCGGTATAATGTGTATGATTATAAGGGTTTAATAGTTATGAAGGCCGCAATTGACATTCCTATGACCGATATAACTATCGAGTAAATGACGACTATGACCGACATAATTATCGAGGAAACAACGTCTACGACTGACATAATTAGAGTAAATGATGACTATGACTGACATAATGATCGAGTAAATGATAATCATAATCATAGAGTAAACTATGATTATCATTGGTATAATTATCGAGTATACAATAGACAAATGTATGATCGGTATAACCTTTTTTTATTTTTTTGGTTGGAAAAGCGATTTACTTCATAAATTAAAGTTCAAAGGATAACATAAGCTACGTGTTTCTCAACATAAAAGATCCCATAGAGGTGATGGTGGCACTACAAGCCAGTCGTGAGGAAGAGCCTTCTTACGATGGGTTTTAACAAGCCAATATGCAACTTGGTTTTGATTCCCTTGGGGCGTATGCCAATTCCACCAAACTGGATTGGGCGAGCATCTCTTTACAGTCTTCAGTAATGGGTCTCAGCTCCCATGGGTTTGGATTTTGGCCCACTATCATCTTCACAAGTGATAAACTATCTGAGATTATCTCCAAGTGCAAATCTTGTCCCAACCGCATATCACCTTCTGCTTTTGCTACCAAGGACTTTAACGCTGAGCATAGAGCAAGGGCTTCCACTTCAAGCACAGTTGTTGCGGCCACTCTCTCAACATAACCAGCGACCACACTCCCAGTTGAGTCACGGCATATTCCGGCCACCGCACCCTCCTTCTCTCCTTCAGCTATCGATCCATCTATTTGAACTTCAAAGCTCCGATTTTTGGGGAATCCAAATCAGATGAGTTTCTGTTTCACCCTTCTCGTTTGTCCGATTTGGGGTTCCATCGCTTGAAGTTCTTGTCTATGGTACATGCTTCGTCGACAATCAAGCTCGGATCTGGAGTGCGATGTTGGAAGATAGTGTCGTTGTGAGCCAACCATATTTTCCACATCACCGTGGCAGTTAGCTCGGCTGAAGGTGAGCAATTTCTCTGAATGATAATCTCGACGACCCATTTGTCTATTCTCAAGATATCATGTCTGGATGTTCGAATTTGCAATCGATAATATGACCACACTGCTTTTGTCTAGTCGCACAATAGAAATACGTGCTCTATGGTTTCTGGGAATTGATGACATACCAGCCAGAGAGGGTCGGGCATGATTGATCTTCTGCATAGGTTATCGTGGTTGGTAAGCTACTCTGGCACACACTCCAGATGAAAAATTTAATAGTCGGCATGGTGTTGAGCTTCCAAATGTTCTGCCACAAGAATTTTGGGATCTGATAGGAGGAGGAGGCCTGGTTGGAGTTCTGTGGCTGTTCTAGCTGATTCATGCTGTTGTAGGCTTCTTTCACTGTGTATTTGCCTATTTTGTTCCCACTCCATACCATTTCATCTTCTTTTGAGGTAGTTCTGAGTGGGATTGCCAAGATTTCTTCTACTGTTTGCTCACTGAATAGAGAATTAATTTTCTGGTCATCCCATTGATGTTCATCATCAGCAAAAAGCTCTTCCACTCCCTGAGGATCCCCCAAGTTAGCTGGCCCTCTAATGATTCCTTGAGGTAGCCATCTGTCTTGTCGAATAAGGATTGATTTCCCATTTCTCACAGCCCATTTACTAAAGAGTTGCACACTATCCCTCCCATTAATAGGCTTTCCATCCCACGAGGGTTGGAACCTTTGTTGGCATTCCAAAAGCTTACTTTAAGGAAATATAGTCCTTTAATGATTTGGCTCCACAAGGCTGAGAAGACTGAATTAGTCTCCATGCCTACTTTCCTAGCATAGCTTTATTGAAAGTAATGAGGTCTCTAAATTCGAGACACCCCCCTTTGTTTTCCTTAGCTTTAGTACTTCCGATCTCTTCCAGTTAATGCCAACCTTTGATTCATTCTATTTCCACCAAAAAAATGCTATTTTTTGTTCAATCACTCTACATATAGACATGGAATTTTAAAAATGGACATTGCATACTGGGGTATCGCTTGTATTACAACTATTATCAAGGTTTCCTTCCCCGCTCTAGAAATGACATTCTCCTTCCAACCTTCTAGTTTCATGTTGACCCTAGCCAATATCCACGCAAACATTTTCTTCTTAGTATTACCCCAATCCGACCGAATGCCTATGTATTTTCTATCACTAGTATTCTCAATTCTGCCACCATGTTCTTCCGTTGGTTTGGTGGGCAACCGCTACTAAAATAAATCCCTGATTTGTTCAAATTTATGGCTTGTCCTTGGTTCAATACACTATTTAAATTTTGACATTCACTGATTTTTCCCTCTAGGAAAAAGATGGCATCATCCGTGAACAACAAATGTGAGAGTGTCAAATATAAAGTGTTCAATTTAATTCCTTTTAAGCTGTTGTCTTCTATGGCTTTGTTTATACAATGGGATAGAGCATTAGCAATGATAATAAAGAGGTGGGGAGATAGAGAATCATCTTGTCTAACACCTCGATTAGGCTAGAAGTACTGTTGGGCTTCTCCATTAAACTTGACACTGAACGTAACAGAGGAGATGCAGTTCATGATCATTTTCATCCATTTCTCACTAAAACCCATTCCTCCAAAAAATCCCATTCCACTCGATCATATGCCTTATGCATGTCGAGTTTTAACATCGATTGGCACTTCTTTCTCCTCCTCCTCATTCTCAATTAGTGTAGGACTTCCTGGACTATTAACACATTGTCTTGGATTTGACGTCCACTGACAAATGCACTTTGTTCAGCAGAAATGAGTCTAGGAAGCCATGGTTTCAAGCTGTTGGCTAAAACTTTAGAGATGATTTTATAGCTAACATTACAAAGGCTTATTGGTCTATATTGGCTCATATTTTTAGGATGAGGGATTTTTGAAATTAGGGTAATGTGGGTTTTGTTGAGTTTTGGGTTGAACGTCCTAGACTCAAAGAAATCTCTGACCATTTGAAAAAAATCGTACTGTATGACCTCCAAATGATGTTGGTAGAATTGGCCATTAAGGCCATCCGGTCCTAGAGCTTTCCTAGGGGCTATTTGAAAAGCAACACTTCTTACTTCCTCCATTGTTACTAGTACCAATAGAGCTTCATTCATTATCTCATTAACTACACAGGGGCATTGATCCAAAACTAGTTGGAAATTTCTTTCTCTCCCGTGGTATAGAGCAAACAAGAAGTCAATCACGTGTTTCCTTAGCTTGCCTTCCTCATTGCACCAATTAAATTCGTCAACTTTCAACATAGATATTTTGTTGTGCTGCCTATGCTACACCATAGTTGTGGGAAAAAAACTTGGTGTTTCTATCTCGCCATTTTCAGCTAATTGACACATGATCTCAAACTCCAATACATCTCTTCCTGCCTCCACAATGTTTCAATTTTCCCTCGAATAGCCTAAGATACCTCCTTGTTTGCTGTCCCTGATCTTCTATTTGTGAGTTCTACTAACTATCTTTTGAGAGCTTCAATTTGGCGATGTGCATTGGAGAATTTATGGTGGCTCCACATCGAGAGTGCCTTCGTTACTTTTTCTAGCCTATTAGTCATTGCTCCATGCTGAAGGTTTGGGTCCATCCGGGCTTTGGTCACAATCTCATTATATTCAACATCTTCTACCCAAAATTTTCTAGCCTATTCGTCATTGCGCCACTACTAGTAACATAAAGAGCGCAAGAAAGAAAATTTAGGAAAAAGAAAGCTCAAAATTTTCGCTAATCTAAAGCAGTCTCACCTAGTTAAAACTTGATGATAGTCCTCCAAATGAAATACCGCAACAAGAGATTAATCCAATGAGGAAGTAAGAGACGATATAGGCAGAGTAAAGGAAGGAATGGCTGCGAGAGAGAAGCCCAAGAAAGGGGAGAAGTACACTAATGGTGCCATAAGTTGTGTACGACGCTCACTTTGGTGTCAAAAGTTTCCGTCGGGTCATTTAAATGTCAAAAATTTTGAAAACGATCACTTTGGTGCCATCGCCGATTTGGTTGGCCAAAAATCTGACGTGGCAGTTTTTTATTAATTTTTGACGCCGACGTGAATCGTCGGAGAATACAATCTGCATACAAAGAACAAAATGATGCCGTTTACTGTTTTCCCCAAAATAAGAAACCCTAAATCCCCAATTTCGACTAGAAATAGAAGTTGAAAACCCTAAATCCCCAATTCGACCATTTCGAGTGCATACTTCGATTTTCTGCCAAAGTTATCAACTCGCTTTTGTAAATGGAGGACAAAAGTTTCAGCAGCGGCTCACATTCCTATAAAAAAAAAAGCAAATTAGATGGTGAATGTTACTGTTATTATGGGTTACTGAGTCCGAGAAGAACATCTTGGACTCGATTGAATCCCGGGAGAAGATTCCATGGGTGCGGCAGATATAGAGAAGGCTCGAAGTACCAATATTTCAAATAGGTTGATAGGAAATTCTCTGATCGAGCGATAGAGGCTATATTGGAGTTACTTGAAGGCCGAAATCAACCTCCATCTATGTTAATGGACAAGTTGGAGGATGTCGACTCAATGCAAGATCAAATGAAGGGTTTAACATCTTTAATGGACCATTTGAAGAGGGAGGTTTCAAGGCTGAAAATTGAAAGAAACTTTTATCGAGCGTTGATTGTGTTCTTATTCTCTTGGGTAGTTTATTTAAATGTAAAGTGAGTAATGAGAAGAATTTTGTATGTCTACCATAGTCGAAGACGTGGAATATGCATTTGTATTGGATTATTTATAAGTAAAAAGTGTTTTTTGGTTTGCTGTAATTTTTATATGGAGCAGAATGTTTTGTTGTTGTAATCTATAGGTAGAAATGCAAGGTTGGACTTGGAATGCATTAGTTGTGAGCACTTAAAAGTTTTGTTATTTAGTTGTGTATTGTCAATGTTTGTTTTGGTTAGTTTTTGCTTCAAATATAATAGTTTGCTGCATTTTTTATTTGGTAATAGTTTGCTGCATTGAAAGCAAACAGTAATGGTTTCCTACATTTTTTATTTGGTAATAGTTTGATGCATTAAAAGCTTTTGGTAATAGTTTACTGCATTTTTTTATTTGGTAATGGTTTGCTGCAATTTTTTATTTGGTAATAGTTTGCTGCATTTTTTATTTGGTAATGATTTGCTGGTTTGCTGGTTTGCTGCAACTGTTAAACCATGGCCGAAATTAAAGGATGGTGGCAAATTCACGATTGACCATTTCAGTACCATAAGTTGTAAATAGTGATCGCTTGAGTACCAAATTTTAATAAAAGTGATCATTTAAATGCCAGTCGCGATTACAAAGTGATCACTTATGTTACACAATTTTTTTTAAAAAATAACATGTTAGTGCCAAATGTCACATTCCAAATGCACCGAGTTCTTGTACCTTGTTCTTGCACCAGTTGAGTTGCTGGTGCATCTTCTTGCACCAGCCCATACAAGTGTTGATGCAACAAGATGTACCAGCACCCAAAGTGTTCTTGTAGGAACACATATAATCAGAACCCCACAAATTCATTATAATCCATAACTTCAACCAACAATAGTAACATTGCAGCAATAGCAACATTACAGTAACAACAAAAATAAAATATACAACATAACTAACTTGCTAGCATTCTAGCCGAAACCAACACAAGAGAAATTGAAAAGTCATTCCAGTACTTGCCATTAACATTGCTTGATTGTTTACAAAAGAAAAGAAAAGCATGTCTAACTTCACTCTCCAATCATTGAAAGTTCAGTACTCTCCTAAAAAAAAACAATGGTAATATACAAGTAGCAACCACTATTGATGATATAATATCCAGCACACTCCTAAAAAAAGAAAACATAAAAAGAGACCATGTCCAGCGTCACATAAAAAGAGACCATGTCCAACACCCTCCCACCAGTCAATATTGACAACACCCAAATCTCCTTTGCCTCTTAAAGCTTTGAATTGATTCATAATCCGAGCACTATTTCAAACTGGATGTGCAGGTTCTTTAACTGAGCTTTCTATCACCTTATTTTCCTTTTCCTTATTTTTGACGGCGGCTATTTTTATTCTAGCACGTGTCATGTATTGATCCATATCTTCTTCTTATTCTTTGGCTGCGCCCTTGATTCTTGTATTGACCCATCTTGAAAGAGAAGTACCTCCAAAGTTCTCCTAGGCTACAAGAACATAGTGATATTGTCAACCAAATGAATTGAAGTACAACAAATTAAATGCATGAGGCCTATAAATCTTACATTCAAAATAGTCATTCCAGTACGTTCATCTATGTAAATCCCATAACCATATTACCTTAATCTTTTTCCAATAGCCTCTCTTATTCGCTGTGGTGCATCATTTTCAGCAACAACAATCCTTGTAGCAACCTTTGCAACTTGTGCAGTTGCTCGTCTTCTCACCTGAGAAACACATAACAAATGTAAATTTTAGCCCATAAAAGACCAAACACAGTGATGTACAACTTACAGGATATTTTTTTCTTATTTGCTCAATAGTGAACTCAGTTGTTGTTATTGTTGTCTTACCCATTCCAATCCCTGTCTCTACACTTGAGCCTATAATAAGGCCTTTTTCTAGCCCTTTAGTAGGCCTTACAACAATGTACTGTATTAGGATTATGACCAACTACAATGAATAATTAGACATCTACTCATTTTCATGGTGAAAACAAATGGAGAAAACTTCTCAAATTACAAGTGCATGGCAGAGGAAAAGCACAAGAGAAGCCAGTACACATGGTCAACCATTAAACTCTATCGAATAAGACTGTAAAGTTACTGAGACAAAGAGGATACTTACCTTACAGCATGACTTTCTATTTGCCCTTCAATAGGCATTATAACAGAGCCTTCTGTCCTCCCTTCAATAGGCCCAACAAGAAACTCCTTAGTAGGTCTTGTCTCTGGCACTGAATCAGTCATTACATCTTACTGTTGATGTTGCTTTTTCAACTCACAACCTTTCTTATTGTGCCATTCCTTGCGACAATAGGAGCTTTTCATCTTTGATCCAGTCCTACTCATCCTTTGACTTGATGTCTCTTCTTACTACATTCTTCATCTCTTTTTTTGCCTTCCTATTTGTTTCTTCAGCGGTAAAAGTAGAGGGCTTTCATGATTTGTTGGCTCCCAAAATTTGTTGCTTCTGATAGGCTACATCATGAATTGATATGAAGCAAGGTATGAGCTTTTTTTGTACTAATCATGTAGGTAATCATTTGGGTTTTCTTGCTTCATTCGAATAGCACAAATGACATGAGCACAGGGAATTCCATTCAGTCGCCAAGCTCAGCATGAACACTTTCTTCTATCCAAGTTGACAACATACTTATCTTGATTTTGAATAATCTCATATCCATTATCTCCATTCCAAACTGGATAGCAGAACCTACTAGCAACAATATTTGCATCCAATCTCTTCACAATCCTAGGGCCACAATCTCTACTCCATTTTATAGCCTTATCTCTTTGCCTATGCAGTCTAGTCATAACTATAACTCAAATATCATCAAGCATGCTGATGATTGGTTTGCGCTTGGCCTTTAAAATTCTACCATTGAAAGCTTCACTGAGGTTGTTATCAATGAGATCACATTTGAACTTTTCGCTGAAGAAGACCCGACACCAGTGCTTAGCTTTTGTCTGGAAGAGTGCATCAAAATCTTCATTTGTCAGCTGCAACAATCCTTGTTTGGCTAATTTGAAATCAGCCATATTCGTACTCTTTGTTATCTGCCTGAACTGCTTCTGCAATCTATCTCATTTGAAGTTCCTTGACCAATTTGCATATATGTGCCTCGCGGACATTCTATGCTCAGCATTTGGCATCAACTCAGCCAATGTAGGAATAAGTCCCTAAAAAAATTCAAACCAATAAATACAAGTCAAGAAAAATATGCAAGTGATTGATATTAAAAGAAAGTGAATTAATTGACAATGAAATTACCTTATGTTGGTCGCTCATGAATGCCCAACCTCCCCCATCGATTATCTCAAGGTTAGCCATTAAATTTTTTAGGAACCATGATCAAATATCCTTGTTCTCTATCTTTACCACCGCCCAAGCTATCGGGAACATTTGATTATTGGCATCTCTCCCCACAACAACCAACAACTCCCCCTTGCATAAACCCTTTAGAAAGCATCCATCCAATCCTATAACTCTTCTACAACCAGACAAAAAGCCATGTTTGCATGCATCAAAACAGATATAAAATCTATCAAATCTAGGCCCATGATCAGGGAGTGGCCTCTCCACAACCTCTACATATACCATACTAGATGGGTTTTAAAACATGCATTCACTAGTATAATCCCATACCTGCGCATATTCTTCTATATACCCACCCATCAATATCTTCATCACCCTTATCTTAGCTCTCTTACATTGATTCCTCGACACATTAACCCCCACTTGCTCCTTCACTAACTGTTGAAATTGAAGACTCTTGATCTCGGGCATTACTTTGATAGTATTAAAAAAATGCTTTGATAACCACACACTTGTTACCCTTTTATTGTTAAAGATAATTGGACAAGTATGCTCCTCCTGAAAGGAAATAATCTGAAATAACCCATTCTTACTAAGCGTGGCATAGAGCTTCCACGAACAATTAGGTTGTGAGCACTTAGCTCTCACAAATTCCTTCGTGTTTCTAATGAATTTAACGCTCCTGTGTTCACCAATTGAATTCTTCACAACGGCTTCCTTGAACTATTTGGCATCGTCAAATCTCATGCCCACCGACAAAACAAGTTTATCAATAGTCAAATCATAGAAATGGTACTTACTTTTTCTTCGAGGAGTAGGTTCTTCATCATCATTGTCAAGCTTATTTTCTAAACCAACAACTTCATCGCCACAGCTTTCTTCATCTTCACTTCTATTACCCTTAGCTTGATCTCCATCCCTATTTACTGGCTTGGGCCTTTTTGTTGAACCTGCAAGTTTTTTTCTTAGAAATTCCCTTTGCTTTTGTCTTGACTGTGCGAGTTCATCATCATCTTCGTCACTTGGGAAATTTACTAAAGCCAAACATTCATCTTCCGATTCACTAGATAAAACAATTTCCCATTCTAATCCAATGAAGTATTTATCGCCCACATCTTCACCCAAATCTTCACCCAAGATTTCAGGACATCTCTCTCTTTGTTCATCTCTATCAATATGACTTATCTCCCTCTCATTTTGCCCTTCATCTAACCTAAACTCATCCCCGACCTGATTACTTGCTTGAACAAGATCCCTCACTTCTCCTCCTTCAGTGGTCGTCTGCTCATCCCCATCCTCATCCTCATCCTCATCCTCATTCTCACTATAATACTCAACATATACCTTAGCTTCTTTACTGTGAAGATAATAGTAAATGATATCCTTAATGCCATTATCATCATTAAAAAATATCAACCCATCCTTCAATTCCTTCTTGGGAACACAGTAATGTAGTTTTTGCACTTTGCATATTAAAAAATACACCAAATCCCTCAGAAAAATCAATATATTATGGCTTCCAAACATTGACATAAATAGTACCTTCATTTCCACCACTATATTCCCAATCTTTAGTGCCAATAACAAACTCTCCACCATAGCAAACAATGACGCCTACCTAATTCGCGTCCATGTCAATGCTGCACCCAATGAAAAAAAAGAAAAAGAGTCATTATCGTTTTGTTGGATTCACATTAAAGAATCGGCAACTTCACATGCAGGTCCTTGTCCTTTTGTTATCAAGGAACAAATGCGACTAAAATCTCTCCAATTCGGTGCATTTACAGAAACAAAAGAAACCGAATTAAATAAACAAAGTGAGGTCCCCACCACCCATTTTTCAATTCAATCACAGTCACATTCGGTGCCCCACAAAAGTAGTCCAATTAATTAAACAAACAAATTCGGTCCCACCACTGTTTCCCTCCGAGTCAAGCCCCTCTGCATCCTATTTTTCTATTCGGTCCCCAAAACAGAAAATGAACGAACGATGGAAGAATCAATTTTTCTATTCCATCCCCATAAAAGTGACATCCCCACCACTTTCCCCACTACTTTCCCCTTGAGCCAAGCCCTCAATTTGCCCTCCATGCCTTAAGTTGCCCGTCGAAACCCTAATTTTTTCACAAAATTGATCCACGTAGAGAACATGACAAACCTGAATGATCGTGAACAACGGCACAGCTACAATGGTGGCCAAGCGACGGCGGGCAAGCGACGGTAGGCGAGCGAACGATAGTGGGTGAACGATGGTGGGTGAGCGAGCTACAGTTGGCGTCGAGGAGAACCGCATACGAACCCTATTTTACTCCCTCTTTAGCGACATCGTTTTTTGCTATGGAGCAACGTGGCGTCATTTCTTATGTGAATCCATGGTGGATGGCAAGAAACGACGTCGCTTCTTACGAAGAAAGGAAAACGGCATCGTTTTATGCTATCCACCATGGACAATCTTAAGCCACATCAATTTTATTTTTTTAAAATATAAAAGCCACGTATTCACTTTGGCCGGAATTTCTTGCCGGTGGCACCAAAGTGATAGTTTTTCCTCCAATTTGGCACTTAAGTGATCCAACAGAAATTTTTGGCACCAAAGTGAGCGCCCTACACAACTTATGGCACCATTAGTGTACTTCTCCCCCCAAGAAAGTGGAGGATAATGGCGAAGGGCTTAGGACCAAACTTTGCAGTCGCTCAGCTCCTTTAAATCAATGCCTCAAGCAAAAAGTCTTGAAATTTTTTTTGTAGCCCTCCTTACCATTTCTGCTTTATTCATCACGTATTCACATTGCATGAGGTTACGTTGCATAACTGTCCGAGGCAGACAAATGATGAAAATATCATCGAGTCTTGCATTCATCTTCTTGGAAGCTAGCCAAAGTTTTTGGGTCACATTGGAGGCATTTTTTTCCCCAGGAAAGGCGTTTTCATGTCAAAAACTAGTTGATGCCATGTGCATCATGCTGATAAACATATAATTTGTAAAAGAAATTTGACACTATTTCGAGTTGTCTTGTTCTGTTAAACCAGTCTGCAGGCCACACGAACAATAAGCCAACGTGGTAGATGCGTGTGAGTCTAACATGTGCGGGTTGTGCGCCAACAAGCCGACATGGCTGCTGACGTCACCATTAGACAAGACGAACAATGTTGAGGATCGACAGTAGTAATTGAAAAGAAATTGACACTCAGATGTGAGGCATGCTTTAGGTGTGCTTTGGAGCAGGGCACTCGAAATTTCCTTAGGCTATTAGTATGGAAGAGTAGATGTAGGATTGATCTAAGTCGAACCATTATAAGTCTTGTGTGCAATTTCTCTTATCCTTTGACTCTTACTGTTCATTGTTGTAGTCTTACACACTCACAAGGAGCTTCTGAAGTTCATTTTATCGCAAAACTGTATTTCAAGAATTTGAACATTTGAACTCTAAGTTTAGACTTATATCTTGACTCTTTCTATTCCACTTAAATTTGTTAAGATTCTTTGGAATCACCTATTCACTGCCCCTCCCCCTATGTGATACTTGCTAGCTACATCATTTGGAAGATATGATAATTGGGTAGTCAAATGAATTTTTTGGGTGCATCCAATTAATAGAAGATCAACAAAATTTGGAAAAGACTTTTCTAAAAATGCTTTTTGCATCGCCTGCGAAAATAAATCGGGAAAAACTATTGTCGTACGAAAATATTTAGACATGATTGTTCTTGATAGTAAAAATATCTTTCATTAGTCAACAATTCAAAGTGATATCGACAATTAATTTTAGGAAAATATTTTCCAAATTATTGATTTTCGATTAAAAAAAAAAAGAGTTGCTCTGCTCTTTTAAGTCAACTCCCGAAGCAAAAGTCTTGAGGGCGGGGGACACCTTCATGGAAGATGGCTGTAGTTGATTGAAAATTTTTAAGGCCTCTTTGCCTTTTCTTCTTTATTATCAAGTATTCACATTGCATGACCACGCCTTGCATAATTGTCGGAGGCAGACAAACCATAGAATTATCATCAAGAGTCTTGCACACCTTCTTGGAAGACAGCCAAAGTCTTGGGGTCTTACCGGAGTCATTCTTTTACACAGGAAAGTCGTTTTCATGTTAAGAGCCAGTTGATACGTTGTGTGTTGAGAATATATTTCGAATTTGAGCTCATAAGTAAAATCTAAATTCACATGGAACTTTTCCTATTTTGAATGCCCGACCTTTATTTTACTCACGTGAATCAGGGTTACTTTCTGTTTACCCACTAATTTTACACCCCAAATTCCCAATTTCCATAGTTTGAACTTCGTCAAGACATTACATAGTAGGACGCTTTGTTTTGGTTTTTGTAATCATGATACATATTGTTCTGTGATATGGTCTAGTTAGAAAAATGCAGACTGTTCAAAGTATATATAGGAAAATACAATGCATTTTCTGCCTAATAAGCTAAAATCTTATTAGAAAAGATTGCGATATTCCTCTAGTTGGACAACTCGAAATTGCGCTTCAAACTTTTCAAGCAAGAAAATCTGAAATACACGCACGGGCATTCTAATAAAACGAGTGTTCACGCCAATAAAAATAATGAGAATAACACATGGAGAAATTGCCGGCAAGGGTTCATTTTATTGGGTCAATGGTCAACGTGAATCAATTTGGCAGTTAGAGCTCGATTGGGTCCGTGAGGGCACCACCGTGTCAGCACGAGAGCTGCACGCTTCGATTGATATTATGTAACAAAACCAGCAAGATCGTAATTTTTATGCTAGACAAAATGATATTTTGTGAAGAACTTACCAAAATACCCTCTCTCTCTTCAAATTATTGTTTCTTATTTTATCATAATAACCCACAAAACTACATTTATTTTTATCTTCTCTCTAATCTTATTGGTTTCACAATATAAATGTCAAATTACACCAAAAAATATATCATCTTACCATATATCATATTATCATTTATTCTAGGCAAGGTCGTTAATTTTAATTGATTAGTATTACACAAAAGAAATCAATTCTAGACACTAATACAATTAGATCTGCTCTTTATTGACAAACTTGGGATTTGTGATCCCAGGTAAGATTGGTTCAGGATCATGAGATCCTTTTCTATCAGATAGGAAGGGCTGTTGCACAAAATGTACTTCTAAGTAATTGCCCCATAGATCCTATATCTATCTATATGAAGAACAAATCATGTAACGAAGGGGATTCTTATTTGTACAAATGGTACTTCGAACTTGGAACGAGCATGAAGAAATTAATGATACTTCTTTATCTTTTGAGTTGTTATGCCAGATCGATCGCTCAAGACCTTTGGTCTCTACCCGGACCCGATGAAAAAAATGAGATCACTTCTTATGGACTCGTTGATGTAGTAATCATATCAGCAACCATAGATCCAGAAGATTGTATCACTACCATATCTTCACAACCTGGGCTCTCATACCAGATGATAACAATCTTTAGCTGAAATAAAGAAAAAATTTCTAGGAATGTGCAGAGCTGAGACCGGCTGTTGTTGAGTGGCAGCAAATGAGAAAGACATATACTTTGATTTTATTCGAAAAACGATATAAATTAGATAATATATATATATAAGTCAAGTTAGAAATATGAAAATAGAAAACTATTTGAGATCACTCCACTCTCTCTAGACAATGGATTTACTATTTTCAACATGAAAGGTACACAAAAGATTAGAAATTTCTGGTTATGACGGCTTGTGAATACACAATCAATTGCTTATTTTTTTATCAAATAGTTTGAGGCAAACTTTATTTCAAGTGAAAATTAAAATGTAATCTAATTATCTAGCTGATTTTGACATTGTTAATGTTTTTTTTGGAATAAGTTTCTATGTTTTTAAAGTTAAACATTGATGACTTTTGCTTTCTTTTGAGTTTTTTTTTTAATTACATTTTAATCTGAATTGCAAGATGGGGTCGAAAATTCTTCACTTTCAAACTCAAATAAGACTTTTTTAGAGGAACATTATTAGCATATTTTTAAGTTTTGATGTACTTAGTGTGATAATGAATCTACAATCGTTAATAATTACTTTCTTCACAAGTAGAGTAGAACAGCAAGAAGATTCTTTTTCCTTCTTTATGTGCTCATCTTTTGTTAATATTCAGATATGACATTTGATCATGCTTCTAACAATTTAATATTTTTCATATTGTCATCAATTTTTCTTTTCTAGTTTTAATCAAGATTGGTTAGATAATTAAATTGAATTTAATTTTCGACTTTGAAATATTGTTTCACTTATATTATTTGATAAAAATAAGGAGAATAGAAAATTGAAAATATAATTTCACAAATTAAAATTGACAACAATTTTTAAGCAAAGTTACAATAAGATGCATGAGAAAATGATATTTTGTTGGGTGTAATGGAGCATTCATATTGTGAAACTGATGAGAGAGATGATAAAAATAAAAATAGTTTTGCTATTTAATCTGATAAAAAGGAACAATAATTTGAAGAGAGAGAGAGAGAGAGAGGAGGGTATCTTGGTAAGTTAAGTGGAAAAAAGGAGTGTCTTAGACAAAAATGGGGGTGGAAATAGCATCACCCTTCTTATAAATATGGAAAACATTTCGTCTCCCCTCTAATTCTCTCTTGTGATACAAGTCTTGATCCATAGTTTATTTGGCAAAGGCGCAAGTGATAGATTGCTATTACAACCAGAGAAGTAGCGCCACAAGAATATTGATAGAGATCAAATTATACGATATTGGTTTTTACGGGGAAATTATCCAATAGGTCCTAAACTTATTGTGTGAATGCCAGTGCAGTCCTAAACTTTTCAATCTTGCTGATGTAATCCTAAATTTTTATGTAAAATTTCAATATAGTCTTTCAGGTCAACTTATGGCAAAAATTGATGATGTGGCAGTGTGCCAAGCAGAATATGGATTCATCAAGGGAAGCTGGGTTTCATAAATCTTCGTTTCATCACTAAGAGAGACTTCATAAAGATAGTCGATCTTAGAAGCATTTGAAATACGAAAATCTGAAGGGGTGGAAGAAGATGGAGTTGCAATGAGAGAGACAGGGGCTTCTAGTATTTCTAGCTGATCTGTCATGATGTAAAGAGTTCTTCTCAACACTAGATTCACCTGCTAAGCGCATGGAACATATATTATTACAAACGAAACCATGGCTCTGATACCACTTCATCATTTTCACCCATCCGCTCTATTCGTCAACTCATTCGCCATACTCCGAAGGAAGTAAAGGAGTATGTTCAATCCTCCAAGTTTGACCAACATCCTATTCCTGCTACTGAAAAAGAGTACTTTGTTACTCTTTAAATTCCTCTAGAGTTTCCTAAGCAGTGGATCCAACAATGATATTCCCATGTCCATTATGGAGTTATTCGTCTTGCTCTCACCTTTCATGGTCGAAAAGGTTTGCCAGTTGTGGCGAGAATTACTCTATTGAATACCAGGTTTTTAGAATACCAGCATGCTTGCATTAGTACTATTCAAACCACTTTGAATGCTGAAACAGTCTTTGTGACTCTGTATCCAAATTTCAATATTGCTCTTTCAGACCCTCATTTACTCTGTTTTCTGAAAGCCCAAGTTTAGCTCACTAGAGCCCCTCAAATTGCTGATTCTATAGCAACAACACTACACTACCAGATGGTTTATCGTGTGCAGAATCATGCTCTTGATCTAAATTTCCACAATGGAAATGAAGATGCTTAATTCATTTCCATGCAAAATGACCAAGCATCCTGCATTCATGTTCCCAGACAGATTCCAAAGGAAAAATTGGCCAAGCTCCTTCCACAGACTTGGATCACCAACTATGAAAAGTTGCATCGAAACAACAAATCTTTCTAGTCTTCAGACTCCAAGTTTGTTAGGAAGAAAGATGAAACCATTTCCATCAAATTTGGCAAAGAAAATGAAAAAAGTTCTTCTATCTTCCAAACCCTTTCCAAAAGAGCTTGTTCGATATTTTAACAATGACAGACACCATGTTCATTACTATAAAAACAAGTATGGTCATTGTTTTTGGGATTCTTTTTGCCAATGTTCCTATTACACAAATTCCTCTGACGAGGTAGATCCAAATACAAGACCTCGACAAAGACACAAGAAGCCAAAGGACCCTATGTACCAAAGATACTTAAACGGAGATTCCTCCGTTGATACTCTTTGTGAGTGTGATAAATTTCAGTTTATGGTCTCATATGCACCAACTCCACCACCAGAGTTCACTGCTTCTTCTTCAGTCTCACCAACTCCACCAAAATCACCTCCTCCATCTTCTCCCAAAAAAAAAAAAAAAAAAAAAAAACCAGCCATTTCCCCGTTTTATAAGCCAATTGTAAAGTGGGCGAAGAAACATTCCTACCCACTTAAAGTTCCTACAGAAACACCACCTAGTTCTTCCATCGCCATGTTTCAAGAAATAGAATTTCCTCCTCTTGTTCGTGAAAACTCTAAACTCCTGTTTCCCACTCCAGAAGAGTTTATTGATCCACAAGGTAGATATAGGCATGTTCCTAAGATACTTGCCCCTACTGATGTGGATGAGCATGGAAGACAAAAGAGAACTCCTGTTGCTAAAGCCGTTCTAAATTGGTAATCATAAACTTTTTTAGCACATAACAATGCCTTAAAGTATTTGATTCCAAGATTGGAAATGTGCAACAAGATCTGTGAAGATATGATGAGACCACCAAGAATATGCTTTCAGATTTCCAAAAAAGGCTTCATACCTTGAAATCTGGACAACATTTGGAGTATCATTACCTTGAAAGTCTCAAAGTGGAAATAGAAAAGCTTAAAAGGCAAATCCAGATCCTTGAGGAAGGAAGGCTCAATCCATTTCCAACTACTTTGCGAACAGAGGTGCTCCCTCCTCCACCACCTCAGACGTCTATCTCCACAGATATTCCTGTCAGACAAGACAAGACAAATGTAACTGAAATGTCAAATCGTCTCAGAGAACTGGACCAAATAAGGAAAGAAAAGGGAAAAGAGAAGATGCCCAAAGAATCCTCTCTTGTCATAAGGGAGCCAGATCAAATGATGCTGTCAAACCCATTAGAATCTTTTCTTAGAGAGTTGGGTAATCAGGAACCGTAGCCTGATCCTGTTACTCCACAACCTCTACCACAGATTGATCCTGTCACTCCGACAAATCAGGTTTCGTTTCCAGCAGCATCAAATTTTCCAAACATCTTTGATATTGAATCAGATTTGGTATCCCTTTCATCCTCATCATCTTTCTCACTCCCTCCCATTGATTCCTTACCTATGGCACCGGTAACTTCATCAATATTCATGGCCAATCCCCCAGACCATGATATGGAATCAAACCCTTATGAACTAAAAGTTGTCCAACCAAACAACTCTTTCCAGAATGTGTCCACTTCATCAAAACAATTCTTCAACATTGATGACATTCCTTGTCATAAATGACCAGAAAGACTTGAAGAATTTCATACTTGGCTAAATACCCAAGCCATTACTAATCAGGACAAGTATGATATTCTTTTCAATTTTGTCACAAGATTTACATGCAGCCTTAAACTTTGGTAGCAATCTTTGGGAGAACAAGATCAACTTCATTTTTTACTCTCACCAAACTTTCAGCATGCCATTACTCTTCTATATCACTTCTTTGTGAGGAAACCTGTTGATCTCTTAGAGCTCAAAATAAGAGAATTTTTCAAAAGAATGTGCGATTCTCTTTGGAAAAAACATTTGGATAAGCATTATCGTAAAATGCTTAAGCTCTTTTATCAAATTGGAGCTGATGCAAATCTGAAGCATGTTTTCTTGACCTCTATCCCTAAAGAACTATCTCAAACAATGGAGAGAGCTTTTCTCTCCAGACAAAAGAGGATCCAGGATGTTCCATTGGCAGAACTTCAACAAGAAATTCATTTGTGCTTGGAAGAATTGTATATAAAGCGTCAAATGATCCAGACTTATGTCCATGACAACAGAGAACTTGATAGAGCTTACTCTCGCTAGAACTTGAAGATCAAATGCATCAAGACATGGCTTTAAGCACTTCCGAAGAAAGAAGAAATGGCAATACCTACGCAAAAGGAAAGATCATTCAGGCCATAAAAGTCAAATCGATGCTTCATCTGCAATCAAAGGGAACATTTTGCAAAAACTGTCCTCAGGCAAAAAAATGTCAGAACCATTTGATACATCATATAGAGATTGAAACTGGTATTTCTCTTGAAAATGATAATATCGAATCTTTATTCTCTGCGGATGAAGAACCATGTGAACAAACTCTTTGTATCATTTCTTGTTACCAAACTCCTAGTGAAATAGATTCATATTCAGATCCTGAAGATATTTTTCATATATCTCTGACTCCTTCAGAAAAAAGCACAAACATATTTTCAAGTCAAACTCATTGTCCTCATTTTCCTATAAAAATATTCACTTCAAAGTTTGCCAAGCCAATTACTGTCATTGCTCTCATAGACACAGGAGCAGCTTCTTCAATCTTGGATACTAAAGTTCTTCCTAAATAATATTGGACCTCCTATGTCCGATATTTTAATTCTGTTTCGGGAGATACTTTCTCTATAAATGTGAGAACTACTCCGATAACTGTTCAGTAATTCCCACAGTGTTCCATAACCACAAAAATCTTTGGTTTTAGTCTTCCCAACAAAGATTTGATCATTGGTTGGGATAACATAACTCAGATTTCGAAACTTCGCATCATTCCTGGAAAATGTCTTAAGTATAAAGACCAATTCTCTGAATTTGTCAATATTCAAATACTTTTTTCCATTCAGATGAGTTTGTTAGATTCGATCATGCAAAAGTTACTGGAATCTTGTTCAGAATCCCATTTTGAGTTTGTTAAAAAATGTTCCTATCCTTTATGGAAAAACCCAGAATTCTTTATTCACCCTCCTTTAAAAAAGAATGAAGATATCAATCCAACCAAGGCGAGTCATATGAAAATGAATCCAGAACATCTAGTTTTGGCCCAAAGGGAATTCTCAGAACTACTCCAACAAGGTCTTATTGAGATCTCACATTCTCAATGGGCTTATGAAGCCTTCTATGTTAACAAACGTGCTGAGCAAAATTGAGGAAAGATGAGATTGGTAATTAATTACCAGCCTCTTAACTTTTTTCTCCAGGATGACAAATTCCCTTTACCTTCTAGAAACTCTCTTTTCGCTGGATTATCCAAAGCTCAAATTTACTCCAAATTTGATCTTAAAGCCGGATTTTGACAACTAGGCATCCATCTTGAAGACAAACCCAAGACAGGGTTTTGTATTCCAAATCAGCATTTCCAATGGAAAGTCCTTCCTTTTGGTTTAAAGGTTGCACCATCCCTCTTTCAAAAGGCAATGTGCTGAATTTTCCAACCAATCCTGTCAAGTGCAGCAACATATATTGATGATATCTTGCTCTATAACCCTGATGATCAGTCGCACTATCAACTCCTTGAGCAGTTCGCCGAGATTGTGAAAAAACATGGAATCATGCTTTCCCAAAGAAAGATAAATATTGACCAGATAGAAATTGAATTTCTTGGTATGCACCTTAACAAAGGGACATACTACCTAGGGCCACACATTGCTCAAGAATTGTGGAAATTTCCTGAATAAAATTTCACAACAAAGCAAGTTCAACAATTTCTTGGGATAATCAATTATCTAAGAGACTTTGTCCCAGATCTTGCAAATCTACTAATTCCGTTACAGATGATGCTAAAGAAACATCCCCTACCTTGGGGAAAATCACAGATTAATGCAGTTGCTGAACTTAAGGAGATTATACAGATTCTTCCTCCATTACAAATCCCATCAACAGGGAAGAGAATTCTCCAAACCGACGCCAATGATAAATACTAGGCAATCGTCTTATTTGAAGAAATTTATGGTAAGAGACATCTGTGTGCCTACAAAAGTTGAAAGTTTTCCCAAGCTGAAATGCATTACTACTCAACTTTCAAGGAAATCTTGGCAATCAAGAATGTAATAAAAAGTTCGAATTCAATCTCTTTGGCCATCACTTCCTGGTAGAATTGGATATAGCATCCTTCCCTCAGATGACCAATTTCAAACATAAGCAAGTTCCAAATTCCTAACTGCTTCGATAGGCTGAATGGTTTTCAAAATACTCTTTTGAGACTAAACACATTGCTGGGAAGAAGAATATACTTGATGACTTCTTATCAAGGCCAAAAGCACCAGCATAAATCAACATGTACATCATGAGACATGCTTTTCATACTCTTCATCACAATGAGAAGTACAAGATTGAGAAGATAAAAAACTGGCCAAGCTAGCGATATCCCCAAGAGATCATTGAACATATCCAGAATGACAGTCTAACTGAAAATCTAGATAAACTCATGTGACAATGCCACACAGATCTATTCCGATTTAATGGAGGTTCGATTCTCTATCCTTTTAGATTAAATGCAGACTATCTGTTTATACATCCTCTAATCTGGAAGGAAGATGATTTTCCTAGTCAACTCAGATGGTTATTATGGTACTTAAGCAATAAGTACTTAATAGCTATTGAAGTTTCAACCAGAAGGTTCATAGCCAACCTCACCAGGTTATTTGGACTCAGCAGAGGAAACATTGAAAATGAGAGTGACAAAAATCTCTTAGATTTCCTTAATTGGTTTTATCCTCCAACTTACCGAAAATGACTATTGTAGAAAGAACTAAGAACCACACAGCCAAACCCTGAAATCCATACTATTTTGTTCTTTCGACGTCTATGGGCTTTTCTCACAAATAATGGCAACATCATCAATGCCCCCCTGAGTATAGGTACCTCATCCTATAAACCTATTCCACACAGTGCTGAAGCTCGAATTCATAAGTCTTATCCAAGGCCTGTTGGTTGTTGTGAGCACCAATACCAAGAACTCCAAAGGGTTTTGTGTCAAGAAAATAAAACCATTCCTGAAGATGCATGGAATTATAATCTACCCACTGCATGGGATCATTATGACCTAGCATCAGAAGCCAGGGAAGCACTTGAGTAGTTCAGACAAGCTACATCATAACAAGAGCAAGAAATGGCAGACACAGATAACTTTGCTCAGTCCTCTCAGGATGCACTATACTCTCAAGACCCCTATACTAAATGGGGAGCTCCTCTTTCCCAAAACCCCTCTGATGTAGGACCTTTGTCCTTATCCCAAAGCATGGACACTAACTACTATGCTCAACCATTTAATTGGCCTCAGCCAAGCATTCCTGCCAATACTACAGATGACAATACAAACTGGACACAAGAAAAAGCATCCGCATCCACATCTCATTAGCTGAAACAGATCTTCTCACTAGAAGACCTTGAAACACTTGAACAGAAATATGATGAACATCTTCTAGCAACAGTGAATAGCTTAGATGACTTGGACTATGACTACAATGCTCGTGACGGATGAGACCGCTGAACAAGACCATTGTCCGTACAATTTCACTATAGTAAGTTACTATTCACTTTTATTGTAGCACTAGGCTAGAGAAATCATTGTTAACTGTCACTGTTCATACCGTGCAAATAATTCTCCATCGAGATTTTTGGAAGCCTCTGTTTGTTTTTGGACCTGAGAGCTTGGTCCTTGTTTGTGTGTGACCTCTTATTGCCTATAAAAGGCAAGGAGGATGTAATGTGTTAAGGGAGTCCATTGAAGTAAAGTGAGTGTGTTTTGTGAAAACTCTCTCGTGGCTTTCTAAACTCCTCTTCTTCTCTAGCCTGGTAGGATCCTCTGAGAAATGCAATTCCGATAGTTAGAAATGTTATCATCTTGGTTCTATTTGGGTGTCTCTAGGCTCTGAACTAAATGTCAGAGTGGTTTTTTGCTAAAAGGATGTCCCCAAGGGGCTTGAACGGGAGCTGTTTGCCTAATGTGGGAAGGCATACTTGCAAGAAACTGACTCTGTCCTCCCTGGTTCTAAGTCTAGGTTCATTCGGTGCTATTAGAGCCATAGTTTCGTTTGTAATAATACCTGTTCCATGCGCTTAGCAAGTGAATCCAATGCTAAGAAGAACTCTTTACATCATGACAGATTAGCCAAAAATACTAGAAGCCCCTGTCTCTCTAATTGCAACTCCATCTTCTTCCACCCCTTCAGATTTTTGTATTTCAAATGCTTCTAAGATTGACTATCTTTATGAAGTCTCTCTTAGTGATGAAACGAAGATTTTTGAAACCCAGCTTCCCCTGATGAATCCATATTCTGCTTTTGCTAAATTCACTTCATCATTTTCACCCATCCGCTCTATTTGTCAACTCATTCACCAGACTCCGAAGGAAGTAAAGTGAGTGTGTTTTGTGAAAACTCTCTAATGGCTTTCTAAACTCCTCTTCTTCTCCAGCTTGGTAGAATCCTCTGAGAAATGCAGCTTGGATAGTTAGAAATGTTATCATACTGGTTCTATTTGGGTGTCTCTAGGCTTTAAACTAAAGGTCAGAGTAGTTTTCTACTAAAATGCTGTCCCAGAAGGGCTTGAACGGGAGCTATTTGCCTAATGTGGGAAAGCATACTTGCAGAAAACTAACTCCGTCTTCCCTAGTTCTAAGTTTAGGTTCATTTAGTGGTATCAAAGCACTGAATGAACCTAGACTTAGAACTAGGGAGGGCGAAGTCAATTTCCTGCAAGTATGCCTTCTCACATTAGGCGAACAATGATGACTGGACAACCAAATGTTATTTTTTTTTTTCATCTCTCAACTCCTTCTGTGTCTATAATTATTCTTGCTGAGAACATTTTTAAGCAACTTTTAACTACATAAATAGTTAAAAGTTGGTTTGAATGATAAGGCCATCGTGTACGTCTCTTGAATTAGCTGTAAAATTTCTAAAGATCCGAGGAATTCAATCTTAAATAGATTATCAAAGATTAAAATATAAAAAAATAAAAAGTAAAAGTTTCATTAGACGCACCCACGATTTCATTTCCGTGTCTTTATAGTTTTGGACTAAAAGAAGGCATAGAAAGTGAGTCCTATGGTTCGGAGCTTATTTGCTTTTGAGAAATTGAAATAAAACATGTTGGCTAAAGTCCTGATGTTCAAATTAGTCCTTCTCAGCTTAATTTGCGAGTTAATCCTTTTAAGGTGTTGGAATTGCTTGACTCTTTTTGATGGTCTGTGTACTGTAGAGTTTGATGCTAATCCAAAGTACTGATTAACCTGTCATACCTCTGAAAATCTAGTCCAGCACCACAAGTGTGGGCTAAATAATGCTTCCAAACGTAAAACCTTTAGCTTGTCAAGTAATGTTTGAAATTTGATTCGTTAGGTAGTGGACTCTAGATAGGTTTGTGACAATCACTCCATTAGAACTATTTCCATTGCCAGTGTGAATGATGGCTAGCCACAACATTTTACCAGGAAATCTTATATCAATTTAATGAAAAATTCCAGAAAAGCTTTATGGAAGTGAAAAGGATTCGCTTTTCAGCTAAAACATAGTGGAATACATATAATAGTTGCGGCCGCCAACTTTGAAAAACAGCTAAAGTGAACATGGAAATCGAGATTATATGTGCACGACTTTGGAATTCAGCACTTTAGTCAACTAATAATTATTTAATTCATCTTCATGCGAAATGGTTTTACTTTTAATTTGATTCTCTATTCTAAGTCGTTCGAGTTGTTTTTAGAATTTGCCCGTCAAAAAGAATCACAAGACCCTTGTTTCTCTAGCACATCTGTATAGCTCTACCAATGAAATGTTATCAAGGGGAGAAATTGCAAAAGGCTCCTGTTCTCACTGAGAAATAAGAACAACCCTTTACAAGGGCTTCAATACAAAGCATGTCTAACATAACTTGGGGTGGAGAATTGGCCTAGTTTGGTGAAAGGGATCCTCGTCCATGGGCCTTCGCGGCCCAGTTGACTAGGGCATTTGCTTCACTTCGACAATGCTGCACCTTTAGGTTTGGAAAATAGAGGAGCAGAGCTTCGCTTTCGGCAAAAAGGGCGCGGCATTCCCACGGCAGCAGATGGCCCTGGTTGATGGCTTCAACGAGAATGAGGTTGTTGGTCTCCAACAATAGGTGAGAGTCAGTTTTTCCTTGCTGTGATAGGTCCTTAAGGGTACATAACAGTGCTTGAATCTCCGTCTCAAGTGCAGATGTTGCTTGAACACTTCAGGTGAAGCCTCCGATCATACTGCCTATGTGATCGCGAGCAATACTGCGATCGCTCCCATTTGATCGGCGATAGGAAAGGCTCCGTCAATATTTACCTTGATGATGCCTTGTTGTGGTGGAATCCAGGTGCGATTAGGGTTCAACAAAGTGGTACCTTTACTCAATTCCTGCTGCTGGGTTCTGAGATTAAGTTGGGCGAGAGCGAGAGCTGTATTGACCAACTGGTTCGAATGGGTGCATTGATGGCGAAAGACAAAGAGATTCCGAGCTTTCCAGATTTGCCATAATAGAGCTGCGATTATCTCAAAAGCTAGTACGTTCACCTACTGTTCTATTAGATCAGCTAGCCAAGCATCTATGTGGTGTGTGCTATAAGCTGATTTGTTGATCTGCACTTGGGGATGGTTCCAGATATATTGTGTCCAGGGGCAAAACAGAAATAAATGTTCTGTGGTTTCAGGGGACTAAGAAGAGCGGAGTGTACATAGTGGGTCGGGGGTAATGCTTCGTTAGAATAGATTATCCTTTGTAGGTAAGGCGTTTTGGCATATAGACCAGAGGAAAATGTGTATTTTTGGGGCTGTTTTTGTCTTCCATATATGTTTCCATAGTTGTTTGGGTGTGTTATAGGAAGAGGAAGCTCGAGAGTTTACTTTTTCGGATTATGTCTTCTTGATGAAATTATAGGCACTCTTCACGGTATATTGTCCATCTTCTGTCCCCATCCACAAAAGTTTGTCCTCTGTTGATGCTGGCTACAACTTAATAGTTAGTATCTCTTTAATTGTGGGTTCATCAAATGTATGGTTAAGAAGCTGGACATTCCATTTGTTCTGTTCTGGGATAATGAAACCTGCTATTGTTTTAGGTTCCTCTCTAGTTGCTGGGCTGCCTAAGATTCCCATAGGTAACCATTTGTCCTCTCTAACTCGTATCATGTGGCCATTAACTACTGACCATCAAAGCTTCTTAAGAATAGAATCTTTGCCTAACAGAAGACTCTGTCATCCCCAGGAAGGTCTAGACCCCTTATCAGCATGCCGGAAACTTGTAGAATGAAAATATAAGGCTTTAAAAACTCTACTCCACAAAGATAATGGATTTTGAAAGAGTCGCCAAGTTTGCTTTCCTAGAAGGGCTTTATTGAAAGCTAGTAAGTCTCTAATCCCATCCCTCCATTGTATTTTCTCTCTTTAAGAAGGTTCCAGCTCTTCCAATGAATTCCAAATTTGTTGCTATTGTTTTGCCACCAGAACCGAGCTATTTTTTGTTCAATAGACTTGCATATGGATATAGGAACCTTAAATATCGACATTGCATACTGCGATAAAGTTTGAACCACTGATTTTAACAGAATCTCCTTCCCACCTTTGGAAATTAGATTTTCTTTCCACCCTTCCAATTTTGCATTTACTCGTCCTAGAATCCAACCAAACATGTCTTTTTTCGATGATCCCCAATCATAAGGTATGCCTAGATACTTGCCTGTTCTATCTAGTACTAGCACCCTTAATTCTCTGGCCATATTTATCTTAAGAGACTGGGGGCAGTTTTTACTCATGAACAGACCGGATTTGTTCCTATTAATCTCTTGTCATGTGGCTAGACAATACTGGTTTATAATGTTTGCTAAATTTGACATTCCTGGGTTCTACCATCTAGGAAAAAGATAGCATCATCAGCAAAAAATAAATGTGATAAAGTAGGACACCACTTCTTGAGTTTAAGTCCCCGTAGATTGCCAATGTCAACAGCTTGCTGGATGAGGGTGGATAACATATTTGCCACAAGGATAAATAAGTAGGGTGAGAGAGGGTCACCCTATCTAAGTCCCTGTGATGGTTGAAAATAAGGTAGAGGTTCGCCCTTGAGCTTTACACTTAGAAAGGTCGTTGTTACACATTGCATTAGCCAAAGCACCCATTGATCTTGGAATCCAATCTGATGAAGATAGGCTTCCAAAAAGTCCCACCCTACCCTATCATAGGCTTTTTGCATATCAGGCTTAAGGATCGCCTGAAATTTTTTCTTTCTGTTACGAATTTTGAACTGATGTAGTACCTCTTGAATTATCAGTATATTATCTTGTATTTGTCTGCCTGACACAAAGGCACTCTGTTCTATGAAAATCAATTTAGGTAGGCAAGATTTCAAGCGATTCGCTAGAACTTTTCGAGATAATCTTGTATAGAAAATTACATAAGCTGATAAGGCGGAATTGATCTAACCTCTCTAGGCTTGATATCTTTGGGATCAGACATATTGCGGTTCTATTAACATCAACAGGCATCACTCCAATAATGAAAAAAATTTGCACTAATTTAAATACATCATCATGTATAATGTCCCAATGACTATGATAAAATAGTCCATTAAAACCGTCAAGTCCTGGTGCTTTGGTGGCTCCTAATTGAAACGTCGCTTGCTTTACTTCCTCTTGCGTAACTTCAGCTGTTAATTGTAAATTCATTGCTGATGTCACTACTCGAGCACATTGCATTAAAATAGGTCCATAGTCTCTCTGTCCAACTAAAGTATAAAGATTCTTAAAGAAAGTAAGTGTCATGTGTTTCACCTGATATGGCTCTCAAATCCACTCCTTGTTTACATCTTTTAACATGCTGATTCTATTTCTTTTCTGCCTTTGAATTGTGGTGGCATGAAAGAATGTTGGAGATAGCTAGTATAAGCACCTGGAGGGGGCGTGAATAGGTGTATAATAATTTTTTGTGATATGCGAACAATATTAAGCAGACAACAGAAATGAAGTTCTCCTTTGGTTAACAAAACGAATTACGATCAAAGTAAAATAAAGAGTAGGGAAGAGAAGATTGAACACAAGGTTTATAATAGTGGTTTGGCTTATTCCAAGCCTACGTCCACTCTTCCGCACTAACAGCCCACCGGCTGGATTTCACTATGAACAAAAGAGATGTTACATCAAAGTTCTCCCTTGATTCCATAGTGTAGATACTCTACCACACTTCCTCAAGGTTTCTCACGAATATAGACTCTCTTTTACGTACAAGATTTCGCTCAACAAATGAATTGACTAAGAACAAGGGGCTCCAGACTTTGGAATTCTTCTATTGCACACACACTCGAACAACTGGAACGTCTTCTTTATGTACTCCTTTATGCCATCATACCCGTTGGCACTTACCAAAGGAATTCCTCCAATCTACCCATTGGACGGAATCAATTAGGAAGATCATTCGAGCTATTAAAGGAACATGTCGATAGCCCATCAATCCCGTTCGCCCATACAATCAGGATCTCGGTTTCCATAAGTAGAACCTTCCAAGAATACTTCGCCAATCATCGAATCCTTAATCTTCGAATCAATCATGATCAAATAAAGGATTCTGTTATATCATATCCAACCAAGAGATCTTCTCCAGTTGATAAGGTCACATCCTTAATGAAACATCCAATTTTGGATAGACCATCTTCAACGGATTAGGAACTATCAATGAGGATAGACTTTGAGTCTTGAGTCTGGCAGTCCTAAGGTCTTCAGACTTTAAATAGTAGAGTCTACAAATCTTCAAACTAGACTGATGGAAACGTTTTGTCAGCTTCAAAACACTTCAAGAAGATTTCTCCAACAATCTCCCCCTTTTTGATGGTGACAAAACTTTTCTGCAGATTTGGATAACTTTGACCTGCAAAATGTTACTCAAACAAATATGGATATCTTATAAAGATAAATGGCTTAATGAAAACACTAGAATCTGCAACCACAGAAAATGGGTTAATCTTGCATGTGAGTAAAGCCATTCATAAGATATCAATTGTACTTAATATAAGTAGTCAAATCCAAATCCAAATCCAAATTCAGTCCACATCCAGACACAAAAGTCAAGTCAAACATCAAAACAATCCAAAACAATCCAAAAGATTAAAAAGTCAAAGTTTTAAATCTTGCATTTCTCCCCCTTTTTGTTAGCATAAAAAAGGTTGAGATGGAAATGGAATAGAGTCAAGATTGCTTGGGAACACGAACAAGCTAGAAATCTCCTATTGACTAGACAATGCCTTCCAGCTTTTTCAATTCCTCCTTCAGTTGTGCAACATCCTCACCCTTAGCATTAGCCTGAATCTGAAGAGAAAGGGCTTTGTTCTGATTATTCAAAGAACCTAAAGAAGCTTGACCTTGATTCTGCAAATTCTGAACTTCGCATCCCAGAGCATATATCTGACCCCGCATTTCCAAGAGAACATCCAGAATTCTGCGAAAATATGCTGAATTATCGGTCTGCGTACTGGCTTTGGCACGATCTGATGGAATAAAGGCAGACGATGGCAAATCAGCATAATCACGCAGATTGGGCGATGAAACATCATGTGCCTCCTTAGGAAATTGAGAGGCATAGATGTCCTTTGGATCTGTTGGAGAGCGACTGACTCCTTCATTGGTTGCAGGATATGAGGACATTCCTCTTTTCTCACGATCTCCCCTTGTTTTCATGCCTTCGGGTGGAGAAGAATGTACCTCATGCTCTCCTTCCTCTTGATTTTCTCTTTCCTCTTCTTCTTCTTTTTCAATTCTTTTTTCCTCAACATCTCTTTCTCCTTCTTCTCTCTCCTCTGTTTCTTTTTCCTCTGCATCTTTCTCATCTCTTTCTCCAGTCCTTTGTTCTGCGTCTTTCTCTTGTCGTTCCGTTGATTCTGGAACAGAATGACTTAGGTTCTTTAATGTCATAGTAGAAATGGTGATGTCTTCCTCATCATCTTCATCCTCAACGATGAGTGCTCTTCTTTTCTTGGATGGAACAACCATGGGCTCCTTCCATTTTCTTTTTGCTGCCGAAGAGATTTAATGAGTTTTGACAGGGGTTTTCTCCTTGAATTTCTCCAATGCCTTGCTTAGTTCCTTCAGATGCATTTTAGTCACCATTTTAATCCTACCACCATATGATCACAAGTTCGTTTACAGAGAATTCGTGGACGCTGAACATTCAAATGTCTGAATAACTTTGTCACAAGACCTAGATAAGGAAGTTGACATTTGTTCTTCACCACTGCTCTATACATGTGGAACATAATAGTATGAGGAAGAGAAAAATTTTTCCCAGTAATGATGGCATACATCAACTTTGCCTCTGAGTTTGAAACATCAATCTTTGAAGTAGATTTTGGTCTGAGGCAATTGATGACAATTTTGTGAAGCAGAATGTTAAATGCGCTCATCCTCAAGTAGGAAATATTTTCCTCTATCCTTCTATCCTTAACAAGTTCCAGCGTAGCACGAGCAATTGAGACATTGATAGGTTGATATCTCCCTCTCTCAACCCCAATGACATCAGCCAACATATCTACATCCACCACATAGTCCTGATATCGGACACTAAAAAATAATCTATTAGCATCTAGGAAACTGAGATTCGAATAGAAATATGCAAAGTGAGTTCAGCATAGGCTTCGTAAGAGTCGAACATAACTATTCAAGTTGAAGAAGACTAAATTTTTCCCTCAAATTTACGTTCACAGCATCAAGAAAATCAAAATCCACGCTTCTAGGGTTTATCACCCCCACGCTTCAACAACTTAGAGTAGAGACGCTTTTGTTTTTCCAAACGAAGTAAGTCGGTCCTTTTTCCCCGAATTTTTGCTGCAACACCTATTCTCGGTTGAAACTAACTATACAACTTATCATCATCATTCCCATATGGCTGATTCAACCCTCCAACACGCAGATCACTTGGGATATTGGCAAGGGTCTCTTCTACCAACCTCGTAGGGGCAATTCCCAAACGCTCCATATTTCGCAAAAAGATGTACTCATTTCCATACCCTTTGTCCTTAAGAAACTCATCGATGTAGTTCAATGGAGTTCCACCTCTTTTCAAAGCACGATAACACTTGTAAATAAATAGGGCTTTTGAATTCATACAAGATCTGCGCCTTCGATGATTTCTTCATTTTCTTGATGAGCAACATCCTGTGGACTAGATGGAGGAGAATGACGCTGCTGAGAATGTTGTGGGCTCTGCTGTTGACTAGGAGACTCTTCTTCCTTGGTGAGATCAAAGTGCGTAGGCCCCTCACGCATTTGCGGTCCCCTGCTTGCAATCCTCGAAGACTTCCTTTGAGACGACATCTTTCAAAGTCTTTGAAAGATTCCAAACTTGACTTTCCCAAGAAAGATGACAACTTTTTCGAAGATTAAACAATAGAAGAAAACAGGAATGGAAGATCGGTGTTCTCTTAGGGTTTTTGAGAGTAAAGTGAAGAAGAAGCAACAGTATATAGGACAATCGAAGAGAGGCAAACGGAACGTCATAAAGGAAAGTAAAAATGTGCCTTTTAAAAAAATAACTATCTTTTTCGAGATAATAGTCATTTCAAAAAATAACTCCTTTTTCGAAAAGGAAACATTGCAATAATCACGTCAATTAAAGATAGCAATAATCAAACACGGTTGATGATCGTACCTTTTCAAGATAAGATTCGAGATAAAATAAAATAACTTACCAAAAAAAAAAATTCATCGTCTGAGACTGGGTGTCTTTAGACCTTTAGTCCTGAGTCTGAATTTCCTCAGACTTTAAGATTTTAAGTCTGGAACGAATAGCTTCAAATTGATTTTTCTCCAAAGGTTTTGTAAATATATCCGCCAGTTGGTTCTTTGAGTCAACAAACTGAATCGAGACTTCTCCATTCTGAACATGATCTCTAATGAAGTGATGTCGAATCTCTATATGCTTTGCTCTTGAGTGGAGAATTTGATTTTTGGTGAGATTGATTGCGTTAGTGTTGTCACATTTAATCTCCGTGCATGAGTCCTCAATTCCAAAATATCTTAGCTGTTGTTTTATCCACAGGATTTGTGAACAACAACTTCCAAGAGCTACATACTCTGCTTCTGTTGTAGAAAGAGCTACTGTACTTTGCTTTCTTGAAAACCAAGACACCGTCCCCGCCTCCAAGTAGTTGACAGGTACCCGAAGTGCTTTTTCTATCAACTTTGTATCCGGCTAGGTCTGCGTCTGAGTATCCAAGAAGAGTAAAGTCTCCCATTTTAGGATACCAGAGACCAAAGCTTGAAGTTGATGCAATATATTTGATAATACGCTTTGCAGCATTTAGATGAGATTCTTTAGGATCTGCTTGAAATTTGGCACAAATGCAAACACTAAACAAAATGTCAGGTCTAAAAGTAGTAAGATAAAGAAGTGAGCCAATGATACTCCTGTATAGCTTCTAATCGACTTTCTTTCCTCCTTCATCTTTGTCTATCTTCAAGGAACTTGACATTGGTATATCAGCCTTTTTGCAATTCTCCAGCCCAAACTTTTTGACAAGATCTTTAGGATATTTTTCTTGATGAATAAAAGTTCCTTCCTTCAATTGTTTTACTTGAAGCCCTAGAAAGAAGGTTAACTCACCCATCATGCTCATTTCAAATTCATCATGCATAGACTTAGAGAATTTCTTGCACAGAATTTCGTTAGGGGATCCAAAAATAATATCATCTACATATATTTGAACAAGCAGAAAACTTTTGCTTTCTCTTTTGATAAACAAAGTAGTATCTACTTTACCTTTATCAAAGCCGTTTTGAATTAAAAACTTACTCAGCCTGTTGTACCAAGCTCGGGGTGCTTGTTTTAGACCATATAAAGCCTTTTTGAGTCTAAACACTGAGTCTGGTTTCCTTCGGTCTTCAAACCTAGGCGGTTGTTCCACATAGACTTCCTCATGGATAAATCCATTTAGGAAAGCACTTTTGACGTCCATTTGGAATAGCCTAAAATTCTTATAACAAGCAAATGCAAGTAACAATCGAATTGCTTCTAACCTTGCTACTGGTGCGTAAGTCTCATCATAGTCTATCCATTCTTCTTGCATATATCCCTTAGCCACGAGTCTTGCTTTGTTTTTTATGACCTTTCCTTTCTCGTCGATCTTGTTTCTAAAAAAACCATTTAGCACCAATAATAGATTTACATTTTGGTTTAGGAGTTAATTCACAGACATCATTGATCCTGAATTGCCTAAGCTCTTCTTACATAACTTCAATCCAGCTTTCATCAGATAAAGCTTCTTCTATGCTTTTGGGTTTTATTTCAGAAATAAGAGCCACAACACTAAACTCTTCTCACCTTTTGGATCTTGTGTGAATTCCTTCATTAATGTCGCCAATAATAAGATCTTAGGGATGACTGGACTTATGCTTCCAGTTGCTGGTTAATTTGTCAGGTTGATGATCACTTACTTTATTTGAATCTTCAACAATCATTTGTTACTGGTCTTTCAAAGTCTGAGCTGCTTCCTAAGATTTAGACTTTGTAGAGTCTGGAGCAGGTTTAGATTCTTCAAGATGAGTCTGAATAGATTCATTTTGCATAAAATCTTGAAATTTAACATTCATTGATTTTCCACAGAGTGAGTCTTCTTGTTGTAGACTCTGTACGCTTTGCTTGAGGTTGAATATCCAAGAAAGATGCCTTCATCTAACTTTTCTTCAAACTTCCCAACTCAATCATTTGCATTTTTCAATATAAAGTATTTGCATCCAAAAACATGAAAATATGAAACAATAGGCTTCTTTTCTTTGAATAACTCATAGGGGGTTTTTTCTAGAATAGGCCTTAGAAAAATTCTATTAATAATATAACATGCTGTAGAAACTGCTTCAGCCCAAAAACGTGAAGAGATATTGCTTTCTATTAAAAGAGTTCTAGCCATTTCTTGAAGTGACCTATTCTTTCTTTCCACAACTCTGTTTTGCTCTAGAGTATATGGAGAGGAGAACAAGTGCTGAAAACCAGATTCATCACAAAATTTTGTAAAATCTTGATTTTCAAATTCACCTCCATGGTCTGTTCTTATACTTGAAATAACATACTCTTTTTCATTTTGAACATTTTTAGCAAATTTTTCAAAGTAAGAGAAAGTTTCGGACTTACTTGCCAGGAAATACACCCAAGTAAATCGTGAGTGATCATCCACAATTACTAGGCAATATTTCTTACCTCCAATGCTCTGTGTTCTGGTTGGTCCGAAGAGATCCATATGCAGAAGCTGCAGTACACGATTAGTGGAAACTTGATTTATTGGTTTAAAGGAATTTCTTACATGTTTTCCCAATATGCATGGTGTACATAAATCAGACTTTTGGTATGAAAGATTGGGTAAACCACGAACAAGCTTCTTTGTTAAAATTTTAGCTATCTGCTTCATATTGATGTGCCCAAGCTTTCTGTGCCATAAGTTCGCTTCGTCTTGAATTGAAATTAGACATTGCGATTCATTTGGTTTCACATCTAAGAGGTAGATATTTCCATGTCTTCTACCCATGAATGACTGAGTAGAATCTTTACTAATTCCTAAACATATTCCCTCTTGAAAGTTGATTTTGAAACCAGGATCACACAACTGACTGATACTTAGCAGATTGTAGTTGAGTCCTTCCACAAAAAAACATTGCTTATTGTGAGATTTCCAATCTTTACAGTTCCAAATCCCACAATTTTTCCTTTGTTGTTTCCTCCAAATGAGACTTTTCCACCATTTACTCGAACGAGCTTTATGAAGCAATTTGAGTCTCATGTCATATGCCTTGAGCATCCACTATCCATATACCATTTTACCTTTATCTTGATAGTGACCTGCATTTAAAAAAGAAACTCAAATTTTCTTTGGTACCCATATTTTCTTGGGTCCATTGGTGTTAGTATGATATGCGATTTTTGCTCATACTTTCTTAACAGGTTTCCAAACCATAGGACATTATTTTTCAAAATGATTTGCAATATTGCACTTTGAACATCTAAGAGCATTGCGACCTACTGGTTTTACAAAGATCTCTTGTGGGTCTTTGTTTGATTCTTTCCTTCACTTTAGGAAAATCAATTAAAAGAATGGTTTCAGCAGTCATTCCTAAACCAGATTTATTGAAATAAGGTCTTTGAACATAAAGTATTTTTTCCAGTTTCTCAGATCCTATAGAAAATCTTTTGGAAATATTTGAGAAATATCATTTTTCAAGAATGCATTTTTCTTTTAAAAGATTATCTTCACTTTCTTTAAGAGAAGAAACATTCTTGTCTAAATATTTCACTTTTTCTTTCAAAACATTTTCCTGTTGTTTTAGAGCAGAATTTTCCTTTTTGAGTTATGAAATTCTTTTAAGAGAAGTCATAAGACTAAAACACAATTCATCAATGTATTTAGAAACTTTAATAGGGATTTTGAAGTTACTCACCTCAAATTCGCTTTCTGAATCTGAGTCTGTCTCAAAGTTCGAATCTGAATCTGATTGTACCATTAGACATACATTGGCATAATCATCATCACTTTTTTCACACTCTGTATCACTCCAGGTTTCTACTTTAAGAGCCTTTCAATACTTTTCAACATTTCATTTCTTCTTTCTCACAAGAGGATAGTTGAGTCTGATATGTCCCTTTTTCTTACATTCAAAGCAGACTACATCTTTGTTTGATTCATCATCCTCAACAGACTTAGTTTGTTGCTTTTGAAAACTCTATTTCTTTGGATTAAATCTTCTTCCTTTTTGTTCAGCTTTCTGAATCTTCTTATCATGAGAGCAAACTCCTCATCATCCATATCGTCTTCAGAATCTGTAACATCAGAATCATCATTGGATTTTAATGCAATGGATTTTTTTACCTTTAGGATCTTTTTCTTCATTGATTCGTTCCACTTCATAAGACTGAAGAGTCCCAACCAACTCATCAACTGATAGTGGCATGATTCTTTGTGTCTCTCTGATTGAGGTCTTTATGTGATTCCAATCCTTGAAGAGTCCACGCAGTAGCTTGTTTACCTTCATGGGATCAGAAATTGGTTGACCTTGATTTTCAAAACCATTCACGATTTCTGTAAAACGACTAAACATGTCAGTTATAGATTCTCCTGATTTCATTTTGAAGGCTTCATATTGACCGAGGAGAATGTTGATTCTTGTCTCTTTCACTCGATCGGTTCCTTCATAGGTAATATGTAATCTATCCCAAACTTCTTTCACTGTAATACAAGAAGATATTCTGTTATATTCAGTAGGTGGCAAAGCACAATATAAAGAATAAATTGCTTTTGCATCAAGAGCTTGTCTCTTGGTTATCTCTTCCTGAGTCATTTCAATAGACTCAACAGTATCTTTTCCTATCTCTGAGACAGGTGCAGCTTTAGGAATGGTTTCTTTTTCTACAACGTCCCATTCCAAAGGATCCTTTGATCTTAGGAATGCCTTCATCTTGTTTTTCCATATGTTGTAGTCATTTCCATCAAAGTAAGGCAGTCTGGTATTGCTTTGCCCTTCTACCATCCCTGGAGCCAACATACTAGCCATGGATCTTTGACTCTAAAGTAAAACACTTCAAACAAAGTGAGTACACAGGCTTTGATACCAATTGAGATAGCTAGTATAAGCACCTAGAGGGGGGGTGAATAGGTGTATAATAATTTTTCGTGATATGCGAACAATATTAAGCAAACAATGGAAAGGAAATTCTCTTTAGGTTAACAAAACGAATTACGATCAAAGTAAAACAGAGAGTAGGGAAGAGAAAATTAAATACAAGGTTTATAGTGGTTCGGCTTATTCCAAGCCTACATCCACTCTTCCGCACTGACAACCCACCGGCTGGATTTCACTATGAACAAAAGAGATGTTACAGCAAAGTTCTCCCTTGATTCCACAGTGTAGATACTCTACCACACTTCCTCAAGGTTTCTCACGAATATAGACTCTCTTTTGCATACAAGATTTCGCTCAACAAATGAATTGACTAAGAACAAGGAGCTCCAGACTTTGGAATTCTTCTATCGCACACACACTCGAACAACTCGAACGTCTTCCTTATATACTTCTTTATGCCATCATACCCGTTGGCACTTACCAAAGGAATTCCTCCAATCTACCCGTTGGACGGAATCAATTAGGAAGATCATTCGAGCTATTAAAGGAACATGTCGATAGCCCATCAATCATGTTCGCCCATACAATCAGGATCTCGGTTTCCATAAGTAGAACCTTCCAAGAATACTTCGCCAATCATTGGATCCTTAATCTTCGAATCAATCATGATCAAATAAAGGATTTCGTTATGTCATATCCAGCAAAAAGATCTTCTCCAATCGATAAGGTCAAATCTTTAACGAAACATCAAATTCTGGATAGACCTTCTTCAACGGATTAGAATTTGTCAATGAGGATAGACTTTAAGTCTTGAGTCTAGCAGTCCGGAAGTCTTTAGACTTTAAATAGTAGAGTCTGCAAATCTTCAGACTAGACTGATGGAAACGTTTTGTCAGCTTCAAAACACTTCAAGAAGATTTCTCCAACAACAACTTCCTCGCCACTTCTATTGTTCACCCAAGTATAGGCACAACCCTTAGTCTCGATATCCATCAAAGCACAATCATGTAAAAATTCTCTAAAGGAGTGCAGCCGATATGGCTCAGTCGGTCTCTTTCCCACTTTCTCCCAGTGATTTAAAAATTCGTTAAAATCGCCTATACACACCTAGGGCAGGGTAATTAAGTGGCTGAGGTGCCGCAAATCTGCCCATAAAAGCTGTCTCTATTGGTAAACCATCGATGCATGCAGATAGGTAATGCCATAGGTGTTGTACTCATATCGTCAGAACAGATTGTATCAATAAAATGTGAGTTATGGGCATTGACACTAAGCATAAAGTAGGAACAATTGCTTAGCTACTGAAATGATTTGTCAGAAGATAACATCAACATGTGAACGATAAGATGCTAACCGTAGAATAAAAGATATGGAGATGAGACGCAACAGAGTTAGGTTGAGAATGAGACAATTTTTAATTGGCAATTTTCGCAGTTTTCCCATGTGATTCGCATATGAGAGCTGTTGAGAAACATCATTGAAACTTAGCCTATGACATGAATGACTCTTACATATTGGTGTGCGTGTGATGTACTACTATAATAAAGCTCAAGTTGTTCAAGTGTATCATTTGTAGGGCACCTAATCCATTATTGGTCGGTAGCCTTTAGTCATTATCTACATATAGAATAAATGTCATGATTGTTGTAGCCAGCAATATCACCTAGGGGACATGAATAAGTGATTTTAATGACACTTGATAATTTAGTGCGGAAGTAAAACAATCAAGTTGAGTTGAGTATTATTAAACTCAAGTGAAGTCAAAGTCTGAATATTGATAGCGATACACAAATTCTATAAAAAATAATGAATAAGAGTTGAGAGATAGAAGAAATTGCACACACAATCTATAGTTGTTTTGCTTAGAGTAAGTTTATGACCAGCCTCCCACGCTAATAGAGTACTAGTTGGATTTTACTAGTCATTCAATAAGAAGTTACAAAAGTGAGTGGTAATACTCAAGTTTGTGATGAGTCTCCCTATATCACACAATCACTCTTTCAATGCCTCTCATGGATTACAATTTGTAGCTCACGAAAGACAAGTACGTACGATTGAATTTCTCTTGGACTTTGGAATTTTTTATTCTGGATCTATCTTTTCTCTTCGACATCTAGGTCTCCTTTTATACTCTACCACTTCCAATCTAACCATTGGGCAGTTTTTAGAGGGATTGTGTCTCGAAACAACGCGTTGGACAAGAAGATTGAGTAGCCACCGAAAGATAAGATGTGAATCTCCGTTGATTTGGTCACTCATACAAGCAAATCTTGATTTTCATAGGTAGAGTCCTTGAATCAAGGAAAGTAACTTGCCTTTGAAATGATTGTCAATCAATTGAAGATGTCTTGTGCAAGGATTTTGTTGCAAAACAATCTTTATAAATTGAAAATCAATCAATATTTTCTATATTGGAAATCTAAGCCAGGTTAGTAGTTGTGATGACGTAAGTAGTGACGTATGTGTCTGAACATATAATCAGAAATGGAATTCGTAATATGATTATATTTAGCATTAGTAATAGAATTTGAAGACTTAGGTGATATGAAGATATCCGTGGATAAGCTTTGTTGATATCCTTATTGTTGCTCTGATGATATTCACATATAAGCTATGCTGATATCTCACTATTGCTCTGATGATATTAATGCAATAATATGATAAGTTCCACAAAGCAACTGTCTTAACCTTCATCCACGATACATGAACGGCGGTGATAGATTATGAATATGATCAAGATAGATATGAATTTTTCTTCCTGAGTTGCTCTTGAATCAAAACACTTCTATGCATTTATTAAATTCGGGATTAGACAATGGATAGTCTTGTCAATTTCAAAATATATTAGGAAGTTTTCTCAATATTCTCTCCTTTTTCGATGATAACAAAACTTTCTATGCAGATAATTAAAAAGATTTTTAAAGAGATTGCTTGTAGTTTGTATTTTACCATTACTACTGAAGAAGCAAGTAATAAATACTTGCGCACATGGTAATCTCTATATTATTACTGAATGCGTTTCCCAATTTTAACAAATTTGAGGTCCTTTATAGCAAAAACTCAAAACTGCAAAGTATAAAGGCCGTTATGTGTAATAAATCGAAGGTCGTTAATGGCCTATAAAATTTTTAATTGAGTCCTTGGACATTTTGTAAAGATCACATTGTTAAAGGACTTTTTGGCAAAAGTTCAAAAACAAGAAAGTTAGATATTTTTTTCACAAACGTTTGCACTCGCGGGTCAAATCCGGGTCCGAATTTGAACTGTAGGGGAAATAAATTTTGGGTCTTTTCGGTAAAAATTGGGTCAAGTGGCCTTCAAGACATTTAAACTAGACATCTTAAGCTTTCTGTCGATGCATTATTTTATTATAATTAGATGGACCAAATAGTAAAGATGAGTATTGATAATATTTTCTGAGTTCAACTAATTATGTTAAGTGTAATACTCGCTTTCTTTGACTTGGTCACAAGAGGTGGGGTTTTTTTTAAAAAGAATAAATAGAAAAGAAAAAGAAAAGTAGGTTCTCTTTATAAAGCAAAAGAGGGCACGTTCAGAAGGGGCACAAATAAGAAAAGAGAAAGGGAGAGAAACAAATAAAGGGAAAGAAGAAAAAAGGAAAAGGAAAAAGGAAAAGAATATACATCATGAGTGTCTCGCCAAGCTGGTTTTACTAATTTTGTTATGTATCACCCAAGCATATTATATGGTTTTTACTTTTAGTGACTTTTGCATATCTCACGGTGTTACGTATTTCTGTTATTTTGAGTTCTTCTTGTAATTTGCGGGTGATTTATTCATCTTTTTGAAATGAATTCCAATACAAAAGGTGCAGATGAGTAAAATTGAATTGATCCTGTATATCCGCAAGGATTAGATTTTAATATTAAATGAATCCATGGTGAGGTACAAACAAAAAAGATAATCTAATCTCTCAATCCATCTGCCAATAATCAATGCAAAAACTTCCAGAAATTCACATTTTTTCTAATTTGGAACATGTTGGAAGGAAGACCATATACTTTCCATGGTCCGTCATTCAAAATGTTAAAATATCAATCGCCAAGACAAAAGCATAACCAGTTCGATCAAATTGGGTTTAATAAATTCACATTTTTAATTTGGACAACCCGAAATTGCGCTTCACACTTTTTAAGCAAGAAAATCTGAATTACACGCGCGGGGATTCCGATAAAGCGTGTGTTCACGCCACTAAAAATAATGAGAAGAAGAACACATGGAGAAATTGCCGGCAAGGGTTCATTTTATTGGGTCAACGGTCAACGTCAATTCAATTTGGCAGCTAGAGCTTGATTGGGTCCGTGTGGGCACCACGTGTCAGCACGTGAGCTGCATGCTTCGAGTGATATTATGTAACAAACGAGTGAGATCGTGATTTTTATAGGGACGGCGTTATTTCCACCGCCACTCTAGCTAAAACACTCTTTTTTTCCGATGAACATACCAAAATACCTTCTCTTCAAATTATTGTTTCTTATTTTATCATAGAAACCTCCAAAACCACTCTCTATTTTTATCTTCTCTTTAATCTTATCATTTGCACGATATAAATGTCAAATTATACCAAAAATGATATTATCTTACCATATATCATATTATCATTTTGTCTAGACAAGGTGTTAATTTTAATTTATGATCTCATATTTTAAACACGAAAAGTACATAAAAGATTAGAGATTTCTAGTTGTAACGGCTTATGAATACACAATCAATTGCTTATTTTTTTATTAAATAGTTTGAGGGAAACTTTATTTTGACATTGTAAATGTTTTTCTAGAGTAAGTTTGTATGTTTCTAAAGTTAAATATTGATGATTTTTTCTTTCTTTTGAGTTTTTTACATTTAAACATGAATTGCAAGATACGGTCAAAAATTTATTTACGCCTTCTTCATTTCAAACTCAAATCAGATTTTTTCAGAGGAACATTATTAGCATATTCTAAAGTTTTGATACACCTAGTGTAAGGATGAATCTACATTCATCAGCCATTGCTTTCTTCATAAGTAGAGTAGAACATCAAGCAGATTGTTTCCCCCTTTATGTGCTTATCTTTTGTTATTATTTAGATTTGATCTAAATATAAATATGTTTGACATTTGATCATGCTTCTAGCAATTTAACATTTTTCATATTTTGATCAATTTTTCTTTTCGAGTTTTGATCAAGATTGGGTAGATAATTAAATTGAATTTTAATTTTTGACTTTGAAATATAGTTTCGCTTGTACTATTCGATAAAAATAAGGAATTAATTGTGTATTCATTAGCTGTCATAAATAATAAATAGAAAATATAATTCACATATTAAAATTGACAACATTTTTTAAGCAAAGTTAAGATAAGATGCATGAGAAAATTATATTTTGTTGGGTGTAATGGAGCATTTATATTGTGAAACTGATAAGAGAGATGGTGACAATGCCATTGCGTACGTCTCCTAAATTAGATGCACCCACGATTTCTTTTCCCCGTGTCTTTATAGTTTTGGACTAAAAGAAGGCATAGAAAGTGTCCTATGGTTCAATGCTTATTTGCTTTCGAGAAATTGAAATAAAACATGTTGGCTATGTTATGGCTAGAATTATCATGTAGAGGAGGGTGAATAGGTGATTGTGCGTAAATAAAAGAATTTAAATAATTATTGCAACGAGACAACTTCTAATGAAGTAGTCAAATCTTACTAGTGTACAATTCTAACAAAATTAATAAAAAGAGCATTGGATGGAAAATTTGTCACGCCCCAATACTCAGGGACGTGCCCATCCTTCTAGTTGGTCGATTTTAAAGTGCGATATCTCAGGACTAAGTATCGTCGACCCTTTCTGTTTATTATGCACATGCGGAAGCAATTATAAATCCCCAGACAATAAAACAATAGGATAGAAAAGCAGACCATATTTTTCATATTGAAATTTACAACCACACTTTTATTAACAGCACAACTCATAGTATATTTACAATACTATTCACAGCATACTTATCTCACACCTATCTACACTAAAACATGGTTCACAAAAGGGATGGGATCTCAATCCACATCAGAGTTATACTCAAGATCCCTCTCTGGATCATCTTCTATCTACACTAAAACATGGTTCACAAAAGGGATGGGATCTCAATCCACATCAGGATTGTACTCAAGATCCCTCTCTGGATCATCTTCTGCTTCAAAAATCTTTCTCCTCCTCGGGTTTCACATCATTGCTCTCCTTCTCAGGTTCCTCCTCCTTAGCTCCTCCTCAAGGTCCTGAAATGGTTACTCAATAACCAATGAGACCACGTCTCAGTGAGTTTTACCTCCTAAGACCCAATTAGCAAGCCAATACACTATGAGCTGCTTAAACACGCACAGATCAAAGGACTTACCTTGGCCTCAGATTCTAACTGCAAATTAAGATTAAACACAGATATTCAAACAATTCACGACATTCGATCAAGTATTGATCAATCGACTTAATCGATTACATGTCATTCGAACCACCTCTAGGTCATTCCCGCTCATACCATAATTCCTTAATGGTATGCTCCTTCATCAAATCACATGTGTTTCTCGGGCGTCATTTTCGCCAATGACATACCGATCACCGACACCGTGCGTTCTTTAAGGCACTATTTTCACCAGTGATATCCTCGATCACCGAACCACGTGTCCTTTCTAGGGCACCGTTTTCATCACGGTGACATTGGCAATAGACAACATCGTGAGTTCTTTAAGGCGTCATTTTCACCAGTGATATTTCCTTAATCATCGAACCACGTTTGTCTATAAGTCATTCACGCGCGTTCTTTAAGGCGCCGTTTTCGCCAGTGATACTTCTAATCACCGAGCCACGTATGTCCAATAATATCATACCTGATTGGTCTCAGCCAATAATATTCTTAGTTATCTCTCTCCATTCTCTCTACTATATAGCCCATCAACATAACTGGCACTATATACCCATACTCGACCATCTACCAATCAAATATTCAATTACAAACAATTTAGAACAAATCCTCAAATTTCACAATTTAAATAAATTCCATATAAATTGAAGCACAATTAAATAAACAGGCTACACTACGACAATCAGCACGAAATTCCGATCACCGGCCATCCTAGTTGAATTTACGGAAAAATAATTAATTAAATAATAAATTTCGAAAAATAAATAAATAAATAATAAAAATCCAATTTAGGCCCGTAATGCCTGATTGGAGCCCGAAACGGGTCAGGAAAAATCTCAAGATGCATTCAATAAATAATCGAACCTTTCTACTTGCTAATAACTAGGTCTAACCACCTAACATGCATCATTAAGTCACTAATTTAATTGTTCTAACCTAGTCTAACCACCTAATTGTACTTAATTAAATCTAACCAACCCTAAGCATAATTAGCAAACTAAGAAAGCATTAGTGAGTAAAACTCACTTGGTAAAAGCGGAGACCAAATCACCGCGATGGCGATCGAAATTGGGCTTTCAACGACACCAACGGGCTTGGACCGGGCCTTAAGCTTGGCCCAACAAATCTCAGCCCAATTGAGATTTGTTCTTTCTTTTGGGCTGGACCAAGTTGGATTGGGCCTGCTGAAGATGGGCTTCAAGTTGATTTGTTGGAATTGGGCCTCTCTCTTGGGCTTGGGCTTGAAGACTGCAGAAATGGGCCAAGTTGTTGGCTTTACTGGGCTGATGGGCTGAACAAAAGCAGCTAGGGCCACTCGAGTGTGGACTGAACTTCTTCGAGGAGGCTCGCTAGAATCACGAACGAGCTGGGCTGCATTGCTTCAAGCTTCGCTAGTCTTCGAGCAAGCGTGCGCTGGCCGCATGGAACTGAGGGCACCGACTGAAGACTCACAACCAAATGGCAGCAAGCCAAGGCTGCTCGATCAACCAGTGAATATCGGCGTGTTTGTTGCGGTTGACCGAAGGAGACGGACTAGTGGACCCGTCGGCTGGCATTCGTTGGGTTGATGGGCCGAGAACACCTGGCTGCAAGAGAACAAGAAGCAACTTCGCTCAGTGGTCTTCACGCCAGTTTGTTGACTGAACCCAAGCAAGTGCTGCCAAGTGGCAGCAAGGCACGGCCACTCGGTCAAAGCAGAAATCTCGGTGGGCTCGTTGTTGACCGAAGCAAATGGAGAAGTTGCTGGCGTCTTCGACTGAGAGGAGGGCAATCGAGCTTGAGACAGCTGCAAGGTCAACCAAAGGGTTTCGGTGGAGATGAAGTTGACTGGAGAGCAACTAGCGTGCGCTGGATCTTTGAGAGACGTCGTTGCAGGGCTTCTTCAACGCTTCAGCAGCTTGGTTTTTGTTCGTGAGCTGGCACGGCCAAAAGAGAAGCATGAACAAACGGCAGCTCCAGTTTTCTTCAGTTGCTGATGGAGGTGTCGCATGAATTGGGTAGGGAAAGAGAGCTGTCCGATTGAGGTGAGAGGAAAAGAGAGATGGATAGGAGTGAGGTGGGGCCTTGGCTTGATATTTTGCAAGAATATCCTCCATGAATCACTCTTGGCCAAGTAAAAACACTTGGCCTTCACTAGACCATCCAAATGACCCCATAACCTCTCAGTAGTCCAATAATCTTAGGGTGAGGCAATGTTACGAATTTCTCAAGGTCTTGCCTCAATTGCTTTCTTCCATTCCCTCTTGATTCATTTTCAATTGGCCACCATAATTTCAATTCATATATCAATTATCAAATTGATAATTTTCCTCACCCAATTACCCATCTTGCATCTCAATTTTGCGATCAAAACCATCTTCAGCCTTATTTGCACAAAAATGACCCGGCGACAACTTTTTCCCAAAAAGTTTCGGTTGTCAGAAAAATCTTCTGATACTAAGTCGACACCCCTATAACTTATTGTGACATGACAGGAGCTTTAATTTCTGAAATCGGACTTGAATTCTCAGTTAATTTCAACTTGGCACGTTTTTAGTGTGACCTAGGCTACCGAGGAACTTTCAAATATTTTTAAGTGCAAATGACCCGTGGTCGATTTTTTTCAAACCACTATGAACCCACTCGACTCATTGATGACTCTCGATTGTCGTGAAAATCTCGATGATTCAATTACGGACACAGGGTACCAAAACAATAAGAAAATCAGTCTTGTGTCGGCCGACGAGAATTTTCTAATTTAGTGGTGTCACCCACGATTAGCCACACATCTCTGTCGACCCAGTCTATCTCTAATTTCAAATTGATTTTTAACTGTGCCGTAATGACCTCTAAAGATGGACACGATCGAGAAGCCGATTCCTGATCGAGTTCTCAAGTTTATTGCCTTAAAATTCCTTAATAATTTCCCTAGATAGTCTAGTTATCTCGAGAGTGATCGGCTCTGAGAATAACCCTATAGGCGCGTCAATGAAATGCCAGATTTATTTAGTAGAAGACAGGGTTGAAAAAAATCTGGATGTCACAAAATTGCACACAAAAGTTTGTAGAGAGTTGGCTTTTGCAACCCTATGTCCACTCCCTCATGCTACAGCCAATTGGCAGGTATTCACTGATAAGAATTGATTAAAGGTTACAAGATCTGAGTTGTAAGTACTTAAGTTTGTGTAAACAACTCCTCACACTCTCAACATCTAAAGGGTTACACAGCATCACTCAACAAAGTCAAATGTATGAGATCACAGAAACACTATTGAGACTCTAGGAATTAAAAGTTTCAAATCTCGTGAATGCAATATCTTTTTCCTTTAGCTTCGAAATCTCCTCTTATACCCCTCCTAATCCAAGCTGATCATTAGACTTATCTCTAGGAGGACCTATCCAACCAAGCTACCTATTGGCCTGGATCTAGTTAAAAAGATTTGATTGCTTCAAGATCGTCGAGATTGATGTTGTCAATAATTTCCGTCGCCCATATGACAAATCGGGTTTCCAAAAAGTCAAGTGTTTATTAATAGGAAACAATGTTTCACCTTTGGAAAGAAATCCCAGGAAAGTTGAATCCTTGAAAGATATTTGTAATACTTTCCTTTTCAAACTCCTTATAAATATAGCAAGGAGTCAAGCTAATTTGCCACTCGCTGTTGCACAGGTGATTTACTCCTTCCTACCTAATTGGTAATATATATATATATATATATATACATATATATAATCAAGCAACAATTCTAGTTTTATTTTATAACGTCTGATCACATCTCATCAGACTTTCCACCTGAAAATACTTTTTATCATAAACAAAGTCTCTTAAGTTTTGTCAATCATCAAAACAACTTAGGGAATATTTTCTTAACAATCTCCCCATTTTTTTTGATGAAAAAACTTAAACAAGCAAAACTTTAAAAAGATATTATGAAGTTTAAATAGCTCTTGAAAAAGCTATTTTTAAAATGAGGCATAGTTAAACTATTAGAAATTGAAATTCTTATAGATAATACTTTGTATCAAAAGATAAGGATTGAGAAAAAATTTAACCAATTCCCTTAGCTTTTGCGATGCTCAGAGTCTTTAAGATATTGCGGAAAAGGTGTTAATCAAATTTGCAACCTCAATTACCTTAATTTTGTTGGTCCACCTTCTCCCCCTTTTTGTCATCAATCAATAAGATACTAGATAAAGCATAATATCATAAGCAACTCATAGTACAAAGGTTAGTTCAACAAGTGCAAACAACAAACCTCAAACATTATAGACTAAATGACAAAACAGTCCAAATTTCGAAAAATAATGCAAGCATAGAAGATTATTTAGAGGAGGATGGCTAGTTTGGATCAATGGCTGGATTGGGAACTTGAGTAGTGATTGGAGAAGGAATTGGTGAATGAAGAAATTATACCTGATATGCTTTCAAAAATATTCTTACTGCCAAATTTTGAAAGCATAATTATGGATATGCACGACATCTTCTAATGTACCTTGTCTTTAGATACATGAAGCAAATGGATCAATAATACCATGTTTAATACGAATTAAATCAAGCACCTTTTTGTCAAGAGGTTTTGTAAAAATATCAGTCAACTGATTTTGAGAATCAACAAACAACAAACTGAATATTTACTTTATCATCATTGACATGGTTGCATATGAATTTGTGCTTGATTTCTATATGCTTAGCTCAGGAGTGTAAGATTGGATTTTTAATCAGGTTTATGGCACTTGTATTGTCGCATTTATCGTTGTATTTGAATCCACTAGCCCATAGTCCTTCAATTGATGCTTCATCCAAAGAATTTGGGTATAACAATTACCTAAAGCGACATACTCAGTTTTAGCAATTGATAAGGCTACAATTGATTTCTTTTTGGAAAACTATGACACAAGCATGTTGCCCAACAACTGACAAGTTCCAAACGTACTTTTCTAGTCAATCTTACTTCCAACAAATTAGCATTAGAATACCCAAAGAACACAAACTCTGATCTCTTAGGATACCAGATTCCTACAAATGGATAAGTATTAATATAACTGATAATTCTTTTTATTGCAGAAAGATGAGACTCTCTAGGATTTGATTGAAATCTTGCACACGTGCATACACTAAAAAGGATATCAAGTCTTGAAGCCATGAATAGAGCAGGGAGACAATCATGCTCTGGTGTAGCTTCTGACAACTTTCTTTTCCATTTTCATCACTATCGAGCTTTGAAGATGAAGGAGTTTCCATTTTCTTCAATTTTTCCATGTGAAATTTCTTCACAAGTTCTTTGGCATATTCTTCTTGGAAAATAAAGGTTCCCTTTTCTATCTACTTAATTTGCAATCTAAGGAAGAAATTTAATTTTCCCATCATACTCATCTCAAATCCATCCTGCATCAACTTAACAGAGTTTTTGCAAAGATTTTCATTAGGAAATCCAAAAATAATGTCATTGACATAAATTTGCACCAATAGAATTTCCTCACATTCTCTTCAAATGAATAAAGTAGTATCAACATTACCTTTCTCAAAACCATTCTTAATTAAAAAAAAGTTGTTAACCTTTCATACCAAGTATAAGGGGCTTGTTTCAGAGCTTTCTTTAGTTGGTAAACATGATTTGGCTTTCTTGGTTCCTTAAATCTTGGAGGCTGTTCTATGACCACTTTCTCCTTAATGAATCCGTTCAAGAAAGCGCTTTTCACGTCCATCCGGAAAAGTTTGAAATCATGAAAACATGTGTAAGCAAGTAAAAGTTTTATCGCTTTTAACCTTATTATTGGCACATAAGTTTTGTCGTAGTCAATTCTTTCTTCTTGCGAGTAGCCTTTGGTAACTAGTCTTGCTTTATTCCTTGTAACTTCTCCTTTATCATCAAGCTTGTTCCCGTAAATCCATTTTGTTCCGATAACAGGATGATCTTCTGGTCTAGGAACTAGTTTTCACACTTCATTTATTTGAAATTGTTAAGGTTCCTCCTTCATTGCTTGGATCCAGTTTTCATCTGATAAAGCTTCTTTAGTTTTCGTGGTTCAATATCCAAAATAAAGTTAAAGTACTAACAACATCCTTTAGGATTGATCTCGTTCTAATCTTGTCATCAATGTTTCCGATGATTAGGACTTGACTCGTGCTTCTAGTTTTTATTGAATCTATCATAAGATGTTGTGTGCTTCCCATTATCATGCTTATCAAAACCTTCTTGTTGCTGTGGTGTTCATCTAAAGTTGATTCCCTGACTTCTTTTGGCACTTGAAATGTGCTAGATGACTTCTCCGCTTGATCAGAATCTTCATGAATTTGAGGATTTTCCTTAAACGTCACATTGATGGACTCATCCACTATACAAGATCTTTTGTTGTAGACTCTAAAAGCTTTACTCTAGGAATATACATTCATTTGATCTTTCATCAAACTTATCAGGCCAATCATTAGCATTTCTTAAGATAAAATATTTACATCCAAAAACTCTGAAATATAAAATAATTGGTTTCCTACCTTTGAAAAGCTCATATGGGATCTTTTCTAAAGAGGGTCTAAGAAAAACTCGATTTACAATGTAGCATGCTATTTGTCACACCTCGAACCTCGGGCGCACGCACATCCCATTGCAGTCGATCAAATATGCGACATTCCCAGGCACTCATCGCTGACCCATTCATTATATTTGCACAAGCGGAACGTATTATAAAACCCCTAACAATAAAATACAGGATAGAAAAGGAGGAAGCAATTTCACAACCGATCACTTACATAAACCAACGGAGTTTACAAACAAAGGTCTACAACCAAAAGCCTACAAAAGGGCAGCTTTTAAAAAGGAACTGTCCTATGACCTATAAGTCGAACACGATCTCCAATCCTTCAACTTCACCTCTATCACTCCACAAGGCCAACCATAATGAAATGGCCACTCCGTCCACTAGGGACCTAAAAATGTAAGCCCACAACCGAGGTGAGACATTGTCTCAGCAAGTTCAACTCCCTAAACCCCTATTAGAAAGAAAATACGCCCATGGATGGCCTAGCCACACCACACAGAGGACTTACCTCGCCTCAGTTCCTTCCTGCAGGTTAGCATAATTCAAATCACTCAATCATAGATGATAATAAGAACTTAAACAACTGGAACACCCACAATTAGATTTCAAATGACGACAGGAGTCCGGATTATAAGACCAAACCGTTATGACACGTCCCATACCATGCCACATGATTCCATCCCATAATCGACCCGTCAATAACACTCAGCACACGATCCAATTTTCATTTATCACCACCCAAGAACATAGCCTACTCGCAGTTCGGCTATCTACTGAAATTAATGCCAGGCATCACCTTCCCACCTTGGAGCGCAGCTTCGTCATTACGTCAATAGCGTTCCCAAAGGAGCATAAGTCCAGTTGGCCTAGCCTCTACTGCGACCTGAGCCTTGTCACTATGTTGACGGCATTTCTAAAGGAATATAGGTCCAGTTGGCCTAGCTACTACTGCGACCGAGTCTTTCAACCAACACACGACAATTCAATACTGACCCCCAGACACTTTGCATTTCACTCAAATACTCCCATTACAATAGTTATCCTTAAAAATCCAATTTCGGTGCCAAACCCGACACTCGAGATTTTATGAATAAAATCCATATTTTTCACAATCAACACTCAATTTATAATATACATTCATCAAATTAAAAAATCTGAGTACACAACAACGATCGGCACGAAATTCTGAGAATATAATGTCCCGAAATAATTTTCGGAATTTATTAAATGATTAATTTTATTCCGAAATTAATTAAATAATAATATTTTAATAATTTCGAATAATAAAATATTATTAAATTATTATACAATTTCAAAATATTTATTTAATCCAAAAGTATTTCATTTATGTCAAATCACCATTATACTAATATAAACCTCAATTTAACATTAACTAAACATACTTTAAATTAAACCAACCTCTTAATCTAATTCACAATTAGATAAACTAAACTAACCACCTAAGCTTACTTAACTTAAACTAAGAACACCCTAAGCATAATTAACCCTCTAATCAAGGTTTAGTGAGCTAAACTCACTGGAATCGCTTTCCGATGAGTCCTCGGCGAAGACAATGGCGAGGTGGTCGAAAAACCTTCTTGGGGCAACGCCAAAAGAGGACCGGAAGGTGCCTAAAACGGGCCTTGAAGATCCGAATCTAGCTTAGAACTCCAGTTGCTGTCCAAGTTCAGTCAGAGGTGCTCCGGTCGCCGGTTGGGTGCGAGATCGGCGGAAACGGCAGCGGCGGCTCGTGTGAGTGGAAGTGGCAACTCCGGCGGCTAGGTGAGACCTCCGGCGATGGCTAGCGACCAAAGACAGAGGCGGAAGATGGAGCTAGAGGGTCCTGGTCACGCAAAGGGGCGGCGTTGAGCAACTGCTGGTCTGCCGGATTCTCTCTCCCTCTCTTCCCATTTCGAAATCCAAGGAGCCAAGCTTGAAGATGATAGAGATTGGTTGGAAGTGACATCCCACCTTTTGAAGAACAAATCCTCACCCTCCACTTGTCAAGATCCTAGGCACTTCTAGCCCCACCATAGCATCAGTTGATGATGTCGCACTCCACTATCTCTAATCTTCCACAACCTTATTCCAATGGGTGCAATTTCCTTTTCCGCCGTGGCATGAAATCTTGTGCATTAATTTCTTCAATTCCATTCAATTCTCTTCCAATTGAGTCCAATTGAAGTCCATAAAATTAATCCAATGTCACCACACTTCAATTCACATAATTACTTGACCATAGAACCATCTTGATCTCAAAAATACAATCAAAAGCCGGCCTACCAATTTTCCGAACCAAATTAGCCATAATTTGATTATTTTGCTGAAAAACTCGGCTTGCATGAAAAATCTTCTGAAGATGAGTCAATGTTCCAAAAATGATTTGTAACACACCCAGACTTCCAATTTCTGAATTCTATCTCAACTCACGGTTAATTTCATTCTAGCACGATATTAGTGCGTCCCAATCTACCGGGTAGCTTTTAGAAATTTTCGTGTATTTGACCTATGGTTGATCGAGCCACAATGTACATATTTGACACACTGGCGACTCTTGAATGTCAGAATAATCTTAAGGTTTTAAATACAGACACAGGGTACCCAATCGACAGAAAAGCCGATCAAGTGCTGACCAATAAGAATCATGCGATCTAGTGGAATCACCTACACTCGATCACACGCCTCTGTCAAGTCGACCTATCTCCGATCTCTAATTGGTTTTTTAACTATGTCGTAATGACCCTTGCAAATTAGTCCGGTCAAAAGGCCGCTTGCTGGTCAAATTCTCAAGTCCGATGCATTAGAATCTCTTACTGGCTTCCCCTGATAGATTAGTTTTCACATGAATGGCCAACTCAAGGAAAAGAACTATATGTGTGAAGATGAAATGCCCATCTCATTTTATTAAATACAGAATTGGAAAATCAGGATGTCACACTATTGAAATGGCTTCAGCCCAGAAATGTGATGTAATTTTACTTTCTAAAAAAAGAGTTCTTGCCATTTCTTGCAGAGACCTATTTTTCCTCTCTATTACACCATTTTGTTCAAGTGTTTAGGGAGTCGAAAATTGATGCTTAAAGCCACTTTCTTCACAAAAGTTTTGAAAACTTTGATTTTCGAACTTATCCCCATGATCAATTACAATAGAAGAAATGAAATACCCTTTTTCATTCTGAATATTTTTGGCAAACTTTGAAAAATGAGAATATGCTTAATGCTTATGTACAAGTGAGAAAACCCATGTGTACCTTGTATAATCATCAACTATTACTAAGCAATACCTTTTACCTACCAGACTTTGCATTTTTGTAGGACCGAAGATGTCCATATGAAGAAGTTGCAATGCTCTATTAGCACTGCCGAAATTAATGGGTTTGAAAGAACTCCTTACCCATTTACCTAGGGCACAATTTGAACAGATTTTAGATCTTTCAAACTTAAGATTTGGTAATTCTCGTACAAATTTCTTTGAGGAGAGCTTCAATATTTGCTTGGTGCTTATGTGTCCAAGCTTTCTATACCAGAGATCTGCTTCATCCTTGATGTAGATCAAACACTAAAGGTCATCAGTAGTTGTATCTAGTAAATATATACTTTTATGTCTCCTTCTAATAAATGACTGCTTCTACTCGTGCTTAAGCCTTTGTTTTCATGAAAGTAGATTTTGTAACTAGTGTCACATAACTAGTTGATGCTGATGAAATTATAATCCAGACCTCTGACAAGAGATATATCTCTTATAGTCAGATTTCCATTTTCAATAGTTCCTTTGCTGATGATCTTTCCTTTGTTGTTCGCTCTAATGAAAATACTCCCACATTGAATTTTAAGAGTTCAATGAACTGACTTGAATCATCAATCATATGTCTTGAGCAATCATTATTGAAGTACCATTTGTTTCTCTTTTTCTTCAGTACCTACAAAAATCAAGACAAATTCAAGTCTTCTTTGGTACCCATATTTGTCCGGGTCCTCTTTGGTTAGAAGGATTGACCATGCTTAGAATGTTTCTCTGAATTGGCTTCCAACTTTTGGTACAATTACTTTCATAATGATTATGATTGCTATAGATTGAATATTTAAGAAAGCTTTGACCAACATGTTTTACAAACTATTTTGTAAAATTATTTTCATAGAAAACTCTTGAAGACTTTTGCCTCTTCATTTCTTTGTGAGATGCAAAATCATTTTCTAAAATATTTTTCTTTTTGCATTTAAGCCTTGATTTATTGTAGTATGGAATTTGGATGGACAAAATATGTTTCAAAGTTTTTGAACCAATTGAAAATCTTTCTGCAACATCTAAAATTTCATTTTTCAAGGAATTGTTTTCTTTAAAAACAGAATTAAGATTTTCTTTTGTTTGAAGAATATCATTTTCAAGATACTCAATCTTTTCCTTTTGGAAAGAATCATGTTATCTCAATTTTGAGTTTTCCTTCTTCAATTCTGAAAATCTTCTAAGCATAGCCTTGTAATCAATAAGTAATTCTTCTATATAATTAGATACAAACTCTCTTACATCAAATTCTTCTTCAAAATCATATTTTTCCGTGAGACAAATATTCGCATATTATTCATTGCTTTCTTCGCACTCAGTGTCACTCCACATTTCGACCTTCAGTGCTTTCTTTGTCTTCTCATACTCGTTCTTTCTTTTCTTCAAAAGAGGACAATTCAGTTTGATGTCTTACTTTTTGCATTCGAAATAGATAACATCCTTATTTTCCTCTTCGTCATTGAGGTTTCTCTTTTGCTTAGATGATTTGAAGGATTTCTTTCCTTTGAACTCCCTTTTCTAGCCATTTTAGAAGCTCTTTCACCATAAGGGCTATCTCCTCGCCATTCTTATCATCTTCATCTAATATGAATCATCAAAGTCAAAATTAGATTTTAATGCTATTGCTTTCTTACCTCTGGTGTCTTCCTCATTCAAACATTCTTCTTCATAGGGTTGAAGTGTTCCCATGAGTTCTTCCACAAAAAGAGGTGAAATCATTTGTCTCTCGAATGAATGTCTTGATGTTGTTCCACTCCTTTGACAAGCATTGAAGATTCTTGTTTACTGTCATTGGATCTGATACGTGTTGTCCTTGATATGCTAATCCATTAACAATGTCCGTAAATCTACTAAATATGTTAGTTATGGATTCTTCAAGTTTCATTTTGAAGGCTTCATATTGCTAAAGAAGAATGTTTATCTTCATCTCCTTAACCCAATCGGTTCCTTCATATGTTACCTGCAACCTATCCTAAATTTCTTTTGTAGATTCACATGAAGAGATTTGATTATATTCAAATGGAGATAAAGTGCAATATAACAAGTAAACAACTTTAGCATCTAGTGCTTCTCTTTTAGCGATGTCAGCATAAGAAAGAGTTGAGGTTTATGGCTTTTTGCCTTCTTCCTTGGTCCACGAAGCCTCTAGTCTTATGCCTTTTAGAACAACATCCCACTCTAAGGGATCATTGGTTTTGATGAATGCTTTCATCTTGATTTTCCAAATGTTATAGCTTTTTCCATCGAAGTATGGATGTCACGTCCCAAACCCTCAGTGTGCGCACACCCTTTAGCGGTCGACTAAAATTTGTGATGTTCCCATGACACGTCACCAACCCTTTTTATTTTGTGCACATGCAAAAGCTAATTAAACAAACCCCGGACAACAACAAACATGGGATAGAAAAGCAAGACAACCCAATTTCATATAAACACACTTTATATACAATCCAAGTCAGTCCTACAAGTCTACATGCTAAGGTCTCCCCTAAAAGAACTATTGGACAACCTCTACTCTGGATCCCTTCAACTCTAGCTAGGGATCCTCCACGACACCCTCCGATATCTCCAGACTAAAGACCTGAAAATTTATAAACCACGACGGATGAGAATAAATCTCAGTGAGTCAACACTCTAAACCCCGATTATGACGAAAATTCACTCAAAGGCGCCCTAAACATACACCACTCAGAACTTACCTCGCCTCAGCACCATCCTACACATTAGTGCATCACATAAACACTTATACATACATCAAATGCACTCAAGAACTAGAACACATCCTATCACTCATCAAACAATTCACAAGAGTCCTGATTATAAGACCAAATTGTTATGACATGTCCCATTCCGTGCCATATAATTTCGTCCCATAAGCAGGCGTGGGTAACTCATATCGGTGGTTCAATCCACACCCGATATTCACTCTCAATATTGAAACTCCAAACTCAAACTCAACATCCCAACCCAATATTCCAACTTCACATTCCAACTCAATACTCAACTTGAACTCAAACTCGAAATCAGACTCAAGATTAGACTCAAGATTCTAGAGGTGCGCCCTCCCCCACGAAGTTCCAATATCTTGTGGTGCTTAGTTCTTGACCACAATAAGCAACCGTACAAGGTACTAGAGGTGACTCCCACAAAGTCACGCTATCGTGTAGCACTTAGTTCTCGACTATAATAAGCAATATCTCAAGGTACTAGAGGTGACTCCCATGAAGTCATGCTGTCGTGTAATATTTAGTTCTTGACTATAATAAGCAACGGTACAAGATTCTAGAGGTGGCTCATACGAAATTTTTCTATCGTGCACATTTAGCCCTTTACTTGCTCACAACCATTCGGTTTTCTCAACATATCTCATCATTTTTCAATAGTCGCCACATAAAGCAATAACAATAAACCACAACCATGGCACAACCATTCGTGCATCATCAAGCATAACTTCTAAGCATATCACAAGTCAACCACATCACCAAATAGCTAGGGTTCAGCAAGCATAGCATCAAGAACAATCACCAAAACTACTACTGGTCATAACCGGCAGAAACAGTCCACTCGTGCGTTTTTGAGTTTTAATCCAAAAATCTAATCAAACAAGTTTGAAAATTTTCCAAATTTGAATACGTGATAAATGACACATAAAATAACATTTTTCATGAAGACACCTTAACCTAGATATTTCAAGATTCATCCTAGTCAATCACTCAATTCAATACAAAAAACTGTGTCTATTTCCAGAAAGTATGTCTTCCAAAATTAGTTTGGTTTGAGATCTAAAACTTGTCCATTTGATCTGAAATTTGATTATATCAAACTACAATATGTGACAAACAACTTTCGTGAAGAAACCATTTCAAAATTAGAACCCTAAAAGTTGATAAAAATCTCTTGAATCTCAAAAGGTCACCGGTTCCAGTAAAAACAGAAGTTCTGTTTTCATAACGAAGCTAAAATATCCTTCTTTTTAAATCCCTAAAATCTTGAATAAAATATATGTCATATCTGAGGATGTCTGAAAAAAATTTCAAGAATGAATCAACCTCAAAATCTCAGCACATTTCAATCCAAGAAAATGGAAAACAACGAGGGTCTAGAAATCAGATATGGGAAAAATCCACCGAATTGGACTAATCCCTCCACATTAGTGCTAATCTCACTAATTAGATCAATAATAATCCATATCAAGACTAATCTAACCATTCTAGGTTAGCACTAATCCATCTTAAGACAAATCTCACTTAGTACTAATCTAACTAAGCTAATTAACACTAAACTAACCTCCTAAGTGTACTTAACAAACTAATCAATGATTAGGGAGTTAACTCATTGGATTAGCGAGTAAACGGGTTCATGGCGAAGGCAACGCGAAGGCGGTGAAGACCCGTGTCTACAGCAGCACCAAGGGAGGTTCGGAAGGGCCCGAAAACAGTCTCGCAAGTCTCTGCCCTCACGCTGAGACTCGATTCTATTTTGAGCTGGTCCAAGGGCTATGGTGGCTAGAACAAGCTGAGCATGGCCTGGCTGGTCTGGCAGAGGGAGCTGGAGACGGTGGACAAGCAGCCTGGTCGATAGAGCTGCGACGTGGGCGGGCGAAGGGCAGCGATGCGGGCTAGCCTGGGTGGTTGCTCGGCTAGCTGGTCACTGGACTAGTGGAGGCACGAGCTAGTGGCTTGGCTGGCTCGACAAGGGCTGGTCCTTTGGTTTTGTTTCTGAATTGTAGCAAGGATGGAGGGCTAGTGACTGTTTTAATGCTCTAGAAATGGAGGTTGCAACTGAAGGAAATGAAGAAGAAGCTAAGGAAGAAGATGAAGTGGCTGCAGCTGGTAGAGGGAACAACAAGCCACGAAAGTCTTCTCTAAATATCTATAACACTCAAGTAGAGGCCCCACAACTTTAGCCACAACACAGCAGCCCTTATCCCTCCAAATCTTCCTCTACAAGCTTCAAATGATGTCCCAAATGTTGCACCCCACCTAGGCATACGAATTTTGAACATTTCCCTTCCAATTCATCTCAATTCCCCTCCAAATGACTCCAATTAAATGGCCAACTTGCCAAGGTAAGTTCCCACACTCAAATCCTCAATTTTCCTCACCAATTAATCCATCCCGAACACCAAAAATCCACACAAAAACGGCCCTCCAATTTTCTCGGTCCAAAATTGCCTAACTTTGATTTTTAGCCAAAAATTCGAACTTGCCGAAAATTCTTCGAAGTATAAGTTAACGTTCATTAAATAAATCGTGACATAACAAAACTTTCAACTTCTGAAAGTCTGGTTCAATTTCATGGTTAATTTCAACCGGACGCGATTTTAGTGTGACCTAACCCACTGGGCAGCTTTTATGAAGTTTTTAGCACATCTAACCCGTAGTCGATTATTTTTTATCCACAATGTGCATCTTCGACTCATAGGCGACTCTTGATTGTTGTGAAAGTCTCAAGATTTCAAATACGGGCACAGGGTACAGAAATGACAGAAAAATCGTTTAGTGCTGTTCGACGAGAATCTTGCAATTAGGTGGAACCACCCACACTTTAATTACATGCCTTTATCAAATCGACCTATCTCAGGTCTCTAGTCAATTTTGACAGTACCATATTGACCCTTGTAGATTAGCACAGTCGAGCAGTCGGTTTTTGGTCGAATTCTCAAGTCTGTTGCGTTTAGATTCCTTAACGGCTTCACCTGATAGACTAGTTATCTCATGAGTGGCCAACTCAGATAAAAATACCATAGGTGCGTCAATGAAAAGCGCATTTCATTTAGCCAAAAGCAGGGTTGAAAATTAGGATGTCACAACAAAGGCCTTGTATCACTCTGACCTTCCATCAGACCTAGTGTAATATTACTAGCCATAGATAGATCGTTAACTCAAAGTAGGAAACTACTTCAATTATGAGTAACCGAGCTTTGATACCAATTGTTATGGATAAAATTATCACATAAAGGTGGGGTGAATATGTGATTGTGCGGAAATGAAAGAATTTAAATAAATATTGCAGTGAGACAATTTCTGATGAAGTGGTTGGATCTTACTAGTGTACAATTCTAGTACAATTAATAAAAGGAGTAAGGGATATAGAATTGCACACAAAAGTTTATAGTGATTCGGCTTTTGCAAGCCTACGTTCACTCTCTCGCGCTACAGTTGATTGGTTGATATTCACTATTAAGAATCGATTAGAGGTTACAAGATCTGAGCTGTAAGTACTCAAGTTTGGGTGAACAACATCTCACTCTCAACCTCTAAAGGGTTACACAGTATCGGTCAGCAAAGACGAATGTACAAGATCACAAAAACACTCTTTTGACTCTCGGAATTAAAAGCTTCAAATCTTGTGAATGAGATATCTTTTTTCCTTTGGTCAAATCTCCTCTTATACTCCTCCTTTAGACAACCTCTAAAGGGTTATATAGTATTGCTCAGCAAAGATGAATGTATAAGATCACAGTAACACTCTTTAGACTCTCAGAATTAAAAGAATCATATCTAGTGAATGCAATATCCTTTTCCTTTAGTCAAATCTCCTCTTATACTCCTCCTATCCAAGCTGACCGTTAGACATATCTCCAGGAGGACTTATCCAGCCAAGCTACCTGTTGGCCTAGATCTAGTTGAAAAGATTTGATGACTTCAGGATTGTCGAGATTGATGCTTCCCATAATTTCTGTTGCCTATACAACATATCGGCTTTCCAAAAAGTTGAGTGTTTATGAATAGAAAGAATGTTTCGCCTTTAGAAAGAAATACCAAGAAAATTGAATCCCTTAAAGATATTTGCAAGACTTTCCTTTTAAAACTCCTTATAAATATAGCAAAGAATCCAACCAATTTGCCAGTAGCCGTTGCATGGGTGATTTACTCATTTCTACCTGATTGGTAAAATATATAATAAAGGAAGTAATCAAGCCACAACTTTAGTTATGATTGATAATGTCTAATCACATTCCGTCAGACTTTCCACTTGAAAATAATTTTTATTAGAAACAAAGTCTCTAAGTTTTGTTAATCATCAAAACAACTTAGGGAATGCTTTCTCAATAGGCCAAAGTCCTGATGTTCGGTTTATTCATTCTTGGCTTAATTTGCAAGTTAATCCTTTTAAGATGTTGGAATTGCTTAGCTCTTTTTGATGGTTTGTACATTGTAAAGTTTGATGCTAATCCAAAGTCGTGATTAACCTATCATACCTTTGAAAATCTGGTCCAGCACCACAAGTGTGGATTAAATAATGCTTCCAAACATAAAACCTTTAGCTTGTCAAGTAATGTTTGAAATTTAATTTGTTAGGTAGTGGGCTCTAGATAGGTCTGTGACAATCACTCCATTAGAACTATTTCCATTGCCGGTGCGAATGATGGCTAGCCAAAATATTTGTCCATGAAATCTTATATCAATTTAATGAAAAAAATCCAGAAAAGCATCATTGAAATGAAATGGATTCGCTTTTCAGCTAAAACAGAGTGGAATACACATAATAGTTGCGGCCGCCATCTTTGAAAAGCAGCTAAAGTGACATGGAAATCGAGATTATATGTGCACGACTTTGGGATTTAGCACTTTAGTCAACTAATCATTATTTAATTCATCTTGATGCGAAATGGTTTTTACCTTTAATTTGATTCTCTATTCTAAGTTGTTCGAGTTGTTTTTAGAATTTGTGCATCGAAAAGAATCACGAGACCCTTGTTTCTCTACCAATGAAATGGTATCAAAGGGAGAATTTGCAAAAGGCTCCTGTTCTCAAATTTTTTTTTTTTTTTTACGATGAGTTGACTAAGCATAAAATGGGAACAATTGCTTAGCTACTGTAAAGATTCGTCAGAAAATAACATCAACATGTGAACGATAAAATGCTATCCATAGAATAAAATATATGGGAATGAGACACAAAAGAGTTAGGTTGAGAATGAGACAATTTTCAATTAGCAACTTTCGCACTTTTCGCATATGATTCACATATGAGTCACCGAGAAACATCGTAGAAACTTAGCCTGGCACATGAATGATTCTTACATATCGGTGTGCAAGTGATGTGCTACTATATAAAAGGTCAAGTTGTTCAAGTGTATTATTTGCAGGGCACCTGATCCATTATTGGCTGGTAGCCTTTAGTCATTACCTGCATATAAAATAAATGTCATAACTGTTGTAGCCAGCAATAGCATCTAAAGGGGATGAGTAGGTGATTTTAATAACACTTGACAATTTAATGCAGAAGTAAAACAGTCGAGTTGAGTATTATCGAACTCGAGTGAAGCCAAAGTCTAAATATTGACAGCGATATGATGATATTCATCAGTGCACAGAATTCTAACAAAATTAATGATTAAGAGTTGAGAGATAGAAGAAATTGCACACATAATTTATTGTGATTTAGCTTAAAGCAAGCTTACATCTAGTCTCCCATGTTGACAGCTTACTAGTTGGATTTTACTAGTCAATGAATAAGACATTACAAAAGTGATTGGTAATACACAAGTTTGTGATGAGTCTCACTATATCACATAGTCACTCTTTAAATGCCTCTCATGGATTACAATTTGTAGCTCCCAAAATACAAGATGTATGATTGAATTTCTCTTGGACTTTAGAATTTTTTAATTTGGATTTATCTTTTCTCTTCGACGTCTTGGTCTCCTTTTTATACTCTCCCACTTCTATCTAACCATGGGACAGCTTTTAGAGGATTGGTTCTCCAAACAACGGTTGGACAAAGAAGATTGAGTTGCTGTTGAAAGATAAAATATGAATCTCCGTTGATTTGGTCACCCATACAAGTAATCTTCGTTTCCATAAATAGAGTCATTCAGTGGAAAGTAGCTTGCCTTTGTAATAATTGTCAATCAATCGAAGATGTCTTGCATAAGGATTCTGTTGCAAAACAATCTTTAAAACTGAAAATCTATCAATATTTTCTGTATTGGAAATCCGAGCCAGGTCACTAGTTATGATGATGTAAGTAGGGGGGTTTGTGTCTAAACATATAATCGAAAATGGAATTCGTAATATAATTATATTTGGATTTGGCAATAGAATATGAAGACATCAGGTGATATGATGATATCCGCGTATAAGCTTTGTTGATATCCTTAATGTTGCTTTGATGATATTCACGTATAAGCTATGCTGATATCCTCATTATTGTTTCGATGATGTTAATGCAATAATATGATGAGTTCCACGAAGCAACTGTCTTAACCTTCATCGGCGAGACATGAACAACAATTATTGGTGGTGATATGCTTTGTTTTGCTTAGCGCATCCATGTTCTTTACATTTTCTGTAATCTATTTACTGCTTTGATTATTGGGTTCTACTTTCTTGATTTTGCACCCGCATGATCACTCTTTACATGTTACTTGTATAGGATAAAAATGGATAAAAACTGCATGCAAAACATTTTCAAAATAAAGAGAATGTATCGAAAGGCCGTTGAATGAATCTAGCGTAATCAAGTTCCTAAATCCATTGAATCTCTAGTTTGTAGAAATAAAATATACTCTCGTTACTTGACCCATAATCAATTAGTGGTAGCTCCAGAAGACAAGATTAATTATGTTGGATTGAGTGCCAAGTTGCGATTGGTAGGGCTTCAAAGAACCTGCGATAAACGCAAGCGATGACCTTGTGAGAGAAGCTCATTGCTGTTTAGTAGTCTATAAGCCTTCCCTCTAGTGGTTCATCTCCGAGAAGGCCGCCACATTGATAACCTAAGGTTTGGCCAAGGCATCAGATGACAAAGAGGAGTTGCCGATTTTGATGAAAGAGGTTGAGTTAATGGAGAAAGCAAAGAGTATAATCTTGTTGAATCTTTTGGATGAGGTATTAATAGAGATGGTCTAGGAGAAGGATGCCACGGCGTTGCAGGCAAAACTTCAAACCCTTTGTTACAACAAACTATGTAGCTCAAATTCCGCATTACATTACAACAAACTATGTAGCTCAAAAACATGTCTATTTGTTTCTCCTATGTTAAAGACCCGCTCACCTCTCCCAGAAATCATGGAAGGCTGAGGTTGTAGCAATTGTTCTGTAGGGAAGCCATTCGCGTTCAGTGAACCTTTGCTTGGAGTGTCCCAATACATATGCCATTATGCCCGTTTAACCAAATTATGTACAACTACAGCGCTTAATACACGATCCTAGCATTTTATCTTGCTCAGGCATTTATATGCTTGTCAGTAAGTCCAAGAAGCTCCTTATTAAATTCGACACAACAATCCAAAATGATCAAATGTAGTCGAATACAATTTCCGTCACGTAAAGCCACTATGCAACGAAGTTGGAAGCAGTACATCAAATGCCAAAATCCCTTAACGAATCATAGAAGGCCAGGCACAAAGGTTAACGCGGCCGATAATAAGAGTACATGGCGTAAAGCGTCTGGAGGAATGTAAGCAGCACGATAATAATTGCGGCAAAGAGAGAGAGGCACGTCCACGGACTCCTGAAATGTTCACGGATGAGGCTTCTCCACCAGACGCGGTACTTGCTCGTGTAGTACCGCTTGCTATACTCATTCACCTCCTCGATTACGTCGTACAAGTAGCCCAGATCAAGATCGTTAATGACCTGTCTACACTTTATCAATAGATTCGCCATGTCCTCTTCGCTTCCTGAAACGTGATTAATGATCCCGTGCTTGTGGAGAGTCCGAGTGTCCCCGGGGCAATGGACCAAACTCTCCCAGAACATCAAGTAGTTCGTAAAGAAGGACATACGGTGGTTGACGCGCAGTTCGTAGGCAATGAAATTCAAAAGCAGAGAGACGGTGTTTTCGTTGATGGACAACGGAGGGACCCATAGAGTGCCATGAGCGAACTCGATGTCCAGTAAATCATGGCCCTCCCACTTCCTGAATTTCACGCCCGCCTCTTGGAGGTCCGACGCGAAGTGTAGGGCAAGGCCCCTGATACTGCCATCAGGATTCAACTGCGGCTTGATTTGATCCTTTCCCTTTTTGTGGACTTTCTCACTCACCGATTCGAGGAAGGTAGAGTGGAAAACATCAAGCAGATGAGCCTTGGGATTTTTGGTGTTCAACTTAAAGGCAACATTCTGTTGGGGTAACAATGGGTTGAAGAAGGTGACCGCGAGTACTTCCAGCGGCACAGCTTGTCGATCAGTGTTCTTTTTGTTGATCAGCATGAAGAGTTCCTCGAGAACGAAGAAAGGTAGTTGGTTCTCAAGCATCAGAAGATCGCGTTGAAGGTTTGTGAGAATCCGGACATGGGTGAAAATCGGATCGACCTCATTTGCCACTACAGTAGACTGCAAACAAAAACGATCAATAATTTAATCTAAGACTAGCAGAAGTTAGATCAATACACAGGATTACACATAATGCTTGAACACTCAGTCAGTTTTAAGGATTAATTGAGTTGGGACAAAATAAATAGGTATGATGTTATGAGGACTCTTGGATCTTACTTAATTTTGTATCTCAACGGTCTTCCATGGTAAGTATCTTAAATACGCCTTTGTTCCTATGTTCTAGGTAAATTATTTATTCTACATGCATAATGTAGCATGCATTTTATGATCTTAAGTTCAGCTTCTAGTGAAGTATTCTTTTTGATCAGTCGATTTGAAGGATTAACAAGACGTTGTAAATGACTAAAATTAATTCACCCAAAAAAGTAGAACTGATAAATGAAAGACATTTTAATAGTTGAATGCTGCTCTACCTTGGTGTGGAAAAGCTCGTAGTAAAGGCGCAATAGTTCGACGACGAAGCAACCATCGAGGACCATCATCGCCACAAAGTCGTTGCTGCCAATAACAAATTTCGAAGGAGGATAACAGGCCCTCGTTTTCTGCTCCAACAACTTCATGGCTTCCATAAGGTCTTCTCCAAATTCCCTGTCAAAAGACTCTCGCTCCTCCTGGGACGTTGTTGGCATATCTCTTTTGCTTCTCCGCAACTCTGGCTTCCCTCCCAGAAGGCGCACCAGAAACCGCCTCTTGTGCTTTTCCATGACGTGCATTTGCGTCCTCCGTAATCTGGACTCGTAGTAGTGAGGACCTATGGATATTATTCTGGGCTCAAATGCATTCTGGTAAACTGCACGCAAGTGGTTAGGTACTGGGTAGATGGTCCACGAATTCCCCGTATCGGAAGTGAGCCCTTCGTAAAAGCGGTTGATTTGGATGACAGACTTCGGAGATCGAGGCTTGTGATTATCGTAACGTTGATCTTGTCTTTGTACTTCGATTTCTCCTTTATTTCTCTCGCTCTTGTTGCCTCGATCCATAGGCCCAAAAGAAAAGGATGTGTTTCAGGTGGAATCAAGGTTTGTGTATAAGTCGAGATGGAACTTTGGTTAATGAAGGCATCCAAGAAAGATTTTGAGACTTACATAGAGTTTCCACATCACTAAATGGTAGTTGAGTGTTCATGCAAGCAAACATGTGGTGAGAGAGAGAGAGCGCGGTTCACGAGCGCGCGCACGTTCCAAATACTGTAAGTTTGTTTTATTGGCGTGGTTCGCGCGATTGACGAGCGCGCGCACGTTACCATAAAGAACTAAAAGAATCGAGTTTGTAATATTGGCCTTCTTTTAATTTAATCAAAAGTTGTCAGCCTCAAAAATAAAAAATAAAAAAGAGAAAAAGGAGGAGAATTGCTTAGCTTATTCATAATGGACAGGAGAGCACACGACAACAGAGAAGAAAAGAAGGAATAGCAGAGAGAGAGAGAAAGGGGGAAGAAGAAAAAGGGAAAGGAAAAAAAGGAAATAGGGCTTTTGTGTGTGCATGGGACCTTGCCGAATCGAATTTACTTTGTTTTGCAAAGCCAGGAAAGTGTTTGCACACTTCATCTTGAAAATGCTAGCACTAACACCTAGAGGGGTGAATAGGTATTTAAAATAAACCTTGACAAATAAATGTGAAACACGATAAGTTGTGGGTAAAGTCTGAAAAAGAGTCAGAGTCTAACTAAAAGAGCCACCGGACTTCTGGTCAATATTTAGAATTAGATAAGAGATTGAATAGATTTTTGAGAAACTTAAAAAAAAAAAATGCTATGGATAAAGCTAAAAAGAGTTAAGGGAAGAGAAAATTACACATGAGATTTATAGTGGTTCGGCTTTGATTAAACCTATGTCTACTCTCCAACACTAATGGCCTTCTAACTGAAATTTACTAAAGTATCAGCAGAGAAGTATAATATTTCGAGTGCAAACACTTAGTGGAAGATTTCTTTTTCCCTCACTAAGTCACTCTTCTTGTGATTTTCTCTCTTGAATATAATTTGTAAGAGCCGTTGTTGAAGGACAAGTGGTTGGTATGGTTTCAGACTTTAGAATTTTAATTTTCACGCCCACTTCAAATAAACTAAATGATCTCCTTAAATATTCTTCCACGCCTTACTAGCCGTTGGCATTCTCTAGAGGAATTTCTTCCAATCAATCCATTGAACAAAATTGATTAAGGAAATCTTGTAGCCATTTGAAGATTAAGATGAAAATTCGTTAATTCTGGTCACCCATACAATCACAATCTAGGTTTTCATAAGTAGATGCTTTCCAAAAATGAACTTGCCTTCAAGATTGATCTCACCAATTCATATCTGAATTTTGCATTATGCCATCTAGAGATCTTATATTGGACAGGCTTATTCTTTTGTCGCTATTCCTCATGCTAGGATGCTTCTGCCTCTTAACTCGGCAAAGGTAGAAGGGTCCGTTCATGTAAATGCTAGGCAGTATCATGAGATTTCGAGACGAAGACAAGCACGTGCTAAACTTGAAAAGCAAACATCAGAGTTAGAAAAGTGAATTGCCTTTTTAATGCATGTTGATTTGGAATCTCCTTCCAGACTTTGCCAGTTATAAAAATTATTTAAAAAGCTTTTTTTTATTTGAAGGTGTTCCACTTGTGTTTGCTTCCACAGCCACATGCTATACTGTCATTAGATACTATTTTTAGGAAATTCTATTTCGTGGGAAATAGTCTAACTACATGCTTCATCTTCGTTACAGCTTTTGCAGCTATCTCAGCATTTAAATCACTGGGGATAAACTTAATTGATATGTTTTCTTTGCTCGTTCTCTGACATGGTGTCATTCCTCTCTCACATGGTGTCATTCCTCTCTCTTGTCTTGGCTTAGTTGGATCTATAGCCGTATCTTCATGAGTCGCGGCACCAGCATGCCATGAGAAGAGCCAGAGGAAGTGGAGAGCGGTTTCTTGATCCAAGTAAAACCAATGCTTCAAATGATGCAGCTGAAGAGAAGGGCACAAATTCTGCTCCTGCTCTATCTCCCAATCTGCCAGTTCATTGGGCTCTGTTTGGCACTAACTCCCCCGAAATCTGGAATTCATCTGTAGTCACATGGCTGGAAGGTCGGTGGTGTCAATAGTTGAATGTGATTCAAGTTTTCAAGAAATCCGAACCGAACCAAATTACAGGGGTGAGCAGCTAAATCAAACCAAATCGCAATCTGAATTGAATACGATCCAAATGAAAACCTAATTCAATTTGGTTTAGTTTTCTCTTCTTCTTTATTTTCTTTTTGTTTTAATGAGAAAAACTATTGACAGGAATGCATTTTAGTCTATAAGCGAGCAATTACCATTAAAAATAAAATTTTCCCTCAAAAAAATGAATATATGTAAAAGCTATGTATGTGCTTCTTCTTTTTTCTAGTTTCCTCTGGCTCATGAATTACTATTCTTAACGAGAAATTTTCATACATGATGGTAGTATATATACTAGACTGAATTTTGGTATGGAAATAAATGAGTTACACGTGAATCTTGCTCCACTAAATCTAACAGCCCGATTGACCTTTAGCAAATGTATTAGCCACTTGAAATACTTGCTCATGTTCGTCCATGCTGCTTTTTTTACCGTCCTTGGAATTCAATCATTTATGCATCACGTGATGTTTGTACTCATTTCGAGAATTTATAGTTCATCTTTATCATTTCGTACACAATGACTAGTCCACTCAACTTTTTCCAAACCTAATGAATATGTGGCCCCTTCCTCCATTATTTGTGTACTTCCACCACTTTTTTCTGGGGCCATCAACAATGGTCGGTAGATAACTTACAAAATCGAAATGCTTGAGGATGTAACTCAACCAATATCAAGATAAGGATCAAGACAAAATGAATCTTCGTTATGACAAATTGATCAAATCAGTAATTTAAAAGCTCGATTGTTTAAGGACGATGCTATGAAGGATTGACTCAACATTTACTCTTAATTCGTGCATAGACAAGTACAAATCATGTGTCTGCTTCGGTATAGCTGCACATCACTTATCAACGAGAGAGCCAACCCCAGAAAAAGCGTGAAGGACGAGGTTGACCCCCGGAAGCAAATGAATAAAGAAGGACGTTCGTCGCTTGCATTGCACTGCTTGACCTTGACTTGTTCATGCTATCATCCACGGCCATTTAAATGTCTTATGAACTAAATTTTTATATTGCACTGAAGAATTTTTCTTTCTGTCAATACGAGAAATTTTTATACATGATAGTAGTATATATAGTAGACTGAATTTTGGTATGGAAATAAATATGAGTTACACGTGAATCTTGCTCCACTAAATCTAACAGCCCGATTGACCTTTAGCAAATGTATTAGCCACTCGAAATACTTGCTCATGTTCGTCCATGCTGCTTTTTTTACGGTCCTTGGAATTCAATCATTTATGCATCACGTGATGTTTGTACTCATTTGGGGAATTTATAGTTCATCTTTATCATTTCGTACACAATGACTAGTCCACTCAACTTTTCCCAAACCTAATGAATATGTGGCCCCTTCCTCCATTATTTGTGTACTTCCACCACTTTTTTCTGGGGCCATCGACAATGGTCGGTAGATAACTTACAAAATCGAAATGCTTGAGGATGTAACTCAACTAATATCAAGATAAGGATCAAGACAAAATGAATCTTCGTTCTGACAGATTGATCAAATCAATACTTTAAAAGCTCAATTGTTTAAGGGCGATGCTACGAAGGATTGACTCAACATTTACTCTTAATTCGTGCATGAACAAGTACAAATCATGTGTCTGCGTCGGTATAGCTGCACATCACTTATCAACAAGAGAGCCAACCCCAGAAAAAGCGTGAAGGACGAGGTTGACCCCCGGAAGTAAATGAAGGGCTTACAGCTCTTGGTATACTTCTCTGAAACCCAAATTTTCTTCCCAGAAAAGTTCAATATCCAATTAATGGGCCTCTCTTACAGCCAGGCCCCCCCTTAAGCCCATATCCATTCGCCATGCATAGAAACGACAATGAAAAGGAATTGGCAAAGCGTGGCCGACCAACGGGCATAATTAGGAATCGAAATCAAAAATTGGAATATGAATTGTCCACGATCATACCTAATCGGGAATCGAAATCAAAAATTGGAATACAAATTGTCCACGGTCATACCTCTCTCTCTCTCTTTCTCTCTCTCTCTCTCTCTCTCTCTCTCTCTCTCTCTCTCTCTCCCTTTTTTTTTCTTGATCCTACTGAAGTGCGTTTGGTTCAGCATTTTGAAAAACCCATTAAAAAAAATACAAAGCAATTCAGCCTAAAGGATTTTGGGTAAATGCAAAGACTGTTTGATAAATTACACTTTAAGAAGCAATTTTGAGAGAAATGTTATTTGATAGAAAACATATTTGAAGAGCCCTTTGGGTGATTCGTATTAGTGTTTTTAATTTTTACTTGTTTAAAATTGAAAAAAAAAATAATGTACGCAGCTTTTTTAACATAAAATTTGACAATAAAGCTAAAAAAATCAAATATATATAATTAAAAAAAAAAAAAAAAAAAAAAAAGCTTACCAAAGCTTTTGTCGAATGATCGTCGGTGGGCTAGATCTAGCAACAATGGCTGTCAAAGGTTGCCTAACCTCGAGCAACCCTTGACAAGGATCATGCGACTAGGCCGCGCGCCACCTAGCTGACCACTGCCTAGGTCTCGCGAGGGTCACTTGACTGACGACCAGGGTCACATGCTGCTTGAGGTCATGCGACCTCCATGCGACCCTCGCTAAGGTCGTGCAATGGGTGACCTCGACCAATGGCAGCCGTGGCTAGATCTAGTTTGCCGACGGCCATAGCCCTCCATCGATTCAATAAAAGGTTTGGTCCTTTTTTAATATATAAAAAAAAAATAACAAGGGACAAAATCAAAATTTTCAAGAATTCTTGAGAGTAACTTTAAAAGAAAAAATGAGTTTTAATATTTAGTCAAATACTGAAAGCCCAATACTAGTGGGTTTTCAGCCTTTTCAATATTGTCATTCACTTAAAAGCTCCTTAAAAATAATGGCCAAATGGTCCAATATTTCTCTAAGGGTCTAACCTTAAGAATGCTGAACCGAACGCACTTTCTGAAGAAAGGATATTCCAAAGAGGCCTCAGTAGGTCTTTGTGATCTCCCGAGGTAGAGAATTTTCCGGTCTTTCAACCTAGTTTGAATTAGCGAACTTCAGATTGGCCAACAGCATCTTGCAATCATCCACGACAAGATATAAGGCCCACGGGCTTTCTACTTTTCCGGCTTGGTAGCTCCGCCACAAATCTACTGTCAATCTTTATTGGCATGTTTGGCAACCTGCAAAATAGTGTTTGATTTTGTTCTTTTGTTTCCAAGAGTAGATTTGTAATAAAAAATTGTTTGGTAAATTTTTTGTTCTCGAGTATAAATTTGTTCTTGGAAATATATTTGGAGTAGAATCGAGAAGTAAAAGAAATCGATTCTTTGTTTCCAAGAACAATTCTAGAATCAACCAACCAAGATTTTTTCTTTTCTTTTCTCTTCTTCTTTCCTTCTCGTTTTTCTTCCTTTTCTCTTCTTCTTTCATCGCCACAACCATCGATCGCCACCACCATTGCTATCCGCCGCCGCCAGTCACCAAAGCTTGCTCAGCCACCGATAAGGCTTGGCCTTGCTTAGGCCTCCCTCGACCATTGGCGAGCCTTGCTTGGCCGAGTGAGACTGAACCGAGCCGGGCCGGGCTAAGCTCAAATCGCGAGGCTGAGCTTACCCAAATAATGTACGCTACTTTTTTAACATAAAATTTGACAATAATGCTAAAAAAATCAAATATGTATAATTTAAAAGAAAAAAAAAGATTACCAAAGCTTTTGTCGAATGATTGTCGGTGAGCTGGATTTGGCAACTATGGTTGTAGAAGGTCGCTTGACCTCGAGTGACCCTCAACAAAGGTCACGCGACCAAGCCGAGCGCAACCTAGGTGACCACCGCCTAGGTCTCGCGAGGGTCACTCGACCGACGGCTTGGGTCATGTGCTGCCCGAGGTCATGCGACATCCATGCGACCCTCGCCAAGGTTGTGCAATGGGTGACCTCAACCAATGGCGAGATCTAGCTCATCGACGGCCATAGCCCTTCGTCGATTCAACAAAAGGCTTGGTTCTTTTTTAATATAAAAAAAATAATAAGGGACAAAATCAAAATTTTCAAGAATTCTTGAGAGTAATTTTAAAAGAAAAAAATGAGTTTTAATATTTAGTCAAATACCGAAAGCCCAATACTAGTGGGTTTTCAACATTTCCAATACCTCCTTAAAAATAATGGCCAAATGGTCCAATATTTCTCTAAGGGTCTAGCCCTTAAGAATGCTGAACCAAACACACTTTCTGAAGAAAGGATATTCCAAAGAGGCCTCAGTAGGTCTTTGTGATCTCCTGAGTAAGAGAATTTTCCGGCCTTTCAACCTAGTTTGAATTAGCAGACTTCAAATTGGCCAACAACATCTTGCAATCATCCACAACAAGATATAGGGCCCACGGGCTTTCTACCTTTCTGGCTTGGTAGCTCCGCCACAAATCTACTGTCAATCTTTATGGGCGTGTTTGGCAACCGGCCAAATAGTGTTTGATTTTGTTCTTTTGTTTCCATGAGTAGATTTGTAATAGAAAATTGTTTGATAAATTTTTGATCTTGAGAATAAATTTGTTTCCGGGAATATATTTGGAGTAGAATTTAGAAGTAAAGAAAAAAAGTTGATTCTTTGTTTTCGGGAACAATTCCGAATCAGCCAACCAAGATTTTTTTCTTTTCTTCTCTTCTTCTTTCCTTCTTGTTTTTCTTCCTTTTCTCTTCTTCTTTTACCGCCACCACCACTATCTGCCACCGCCACCACCAAAGCTTGCTCAACCACTTATGAGGCTTGGCCTCGCTCAGGCCTCCCTCAGCCATCGGCGAGCCTAGCTTGGCCGGGCGAGACTTGACCGAGCCCTGGGTGAGGCTTGACTAAGCCCAAATCTGGTGAGGCCAAGCTTGCCCAGCCACCAGCGGGGCTCGACCTCACCGGCCACCACAAGGTCTAGACTTCTCTTCTTTCTTTTTCAAAGTCACGATCAGTCTTAGGTTGAAATCGGGGTCCTTTTCGCATCCGGAAGCGCTGGTTCAAATCCAGCTCGTGACAAAGGCAGAAGTCAAAGTCTAAAACGAGAGCCTAGCGCCGGAGCAAGGGATTAAGGAAATCGAGTAGGAGTAGGCAAACTACGAGCTGCTAGGGAAAGCTTTGGGATGTGGCCGAGAAATGAGAATAAGTTCCACGGCTCAAGTTAATAATAGACTTAGGAGGTGCTGGGCTATCGAAGAGATTGGACCAAGATTTGACACTCGCCCGGCCCCTAATGGTTGCGAGAGCATGCATTTCTCCCTCGATGGATTGGGGCTTTCTAAGTTGGCACTGCGCTCATCGATTGCTTGTTTTGCTTGCTTTACCTAAACAACGAGGTGAAAGACTTCCTTTTCTTTATTCTATTTCACAGGCTCGATGATATCAGCAATACTCTTTTTTAATAAGTAAATAAGATGAGCAGATAGATTATGTAATTGGGGATATCTGCGAGTATATCTGCAAGTCAAATCCAATCTTTGGAATGTAGATTCAAAGGGTCGGGTCCGCATTAGTTTAAGGTGCTTGTGCTCCTTGGCCTTTGAGTTGGACTTGACTTTAACACTTTCACAAAGGAGGTTTGTGGAGAAGTTGTTTTTTTGTAGCTGCGGCCTCACCTTGGTCAACGAGGCCGACCTTGTGGTGGCCCGGCGAGATTGAGCCCTACTAGCAACTAGGTGAGCTCGGCCTTGCTAGATTTGGGCAAGGTTGAGGCTTAGCCGACAAGGCGCGGCCTCAGCGAGGGCCGGCAACCCTTTGACGAGGTCGTCGACCCTCGCCTGGCTGGTCGCCGATCATCCCAAGGCCGGTGATTGGCTGAGGAAGAAGATAAAATAAAATAAAATAAAATAAGAAAAATAAATTATTTAAAAATTAGAAGAAAATTGTTTGGATTATAAATTTTGAGGATAAAAATTTTAAGTAGTTACCAAATATTTTTATATCCTTAGAATTTATTTTTGGAAATATAATAAAAAAAGAATTATTTTCAATAAGAAATTATTCTTAAGAATAGAATAGTTACTAAAAGCTTCTTATCTCTACAAAAAGTTGATCCGCTTTCTCCTTCTTCAAATACAGGACAGGAGCTCGGAAGACGGCTAGGGTGTCGGTAGTCAACGCCGAAGCGAGTTGAAACGTTCAGGAAGATGGACAGAGATGACGGACGCGATGCGATTAGCAATCTGCCGGACTCGGTGCTCCTCCATATTCTGTCCTTCCTGCCCACGGGAGACGCCATCAGGACAATGATGGTGCTGGGGTTCCGCCAGGACTTCTACCCGCCACTTGTCTTTCTATCACTGTCCTTACCACGACTGCAAAAAGTTGAAGACTGCTTTTGAAGTGGACGACAGATTCGTGAATTTTACCGACCACGTGCTAACTCTGCACGAGAGCCCCACGATCGATTCGTTCCGTCTTAATTTAAACTGTGCATCTAAGGTGCACCCCTATGATCCTGAATATGAGGACTCTGCAACTCGAGAAAGGAGAAGAACGTGGAACAAACTGGATACGTGGATTCGTTTTGCAGCAAGGAGAAAAGTTAAGTTCCTCGATTTGGACTTCTTACGGTGTGCTTGGGACTTCCGACATTGTCTTTACTTCCCACTTAATCTTTACGTGCTGCCCAACGTTGTCCTTAGGTGAAGCTGGCTTTTAGTAGAGCTGAAGCTGGCTTCCTGTGTGGTCAGACCGATGGCGGGACGGGTCCAACTGAGGTCGCTTAGAAAATTGTCTATGAAGGATATTCACTTAATTGACAGGAAGTTGGTTGACATACTATCTAGTAGCCCGTTGCTGAAAGAATTGTCTATTGAAGGTTGTCATGGCCTCCACGAGCCTAAATTCTGTCGTGGCCCATCCATTCAAGTTTTAAATTTAAAGGAATGCGGCAGTCTTGAAAACCTTGATCTTACACGATCAGATATGAAACATTTAACCATTGATCAGTATGGGGATCTGGAGCTAGTTTGTCCTAATGTGAGGATTCTGGATATTGCTATGTGTCTAAATTATGTCAAGGCGACTGATATGTCATCACTGGTTGATACGTCCCTCAGCTTCAGTGATTATTTTATATATCCTTACGGGAAATATTGTGAGTTCAGACTGCTTCTGGAAAAGCTCAGCCGCAGTCCTTATTTTATGCTACGCAATTTGTGCGTACTGGCATGGTTTCTCTGCTTTTGCTCTGACCTATTTTGTCTTGCTTTGAGGTACTTTTGAATCATTTAGGTTCCGATCCTTCAGGTGAGGAGTATAAATATTTTTTGATTGGATATTCTCACATTTCAACTGTTTTAAAATTTGTAGAATAGAAGTTGGGTGAACTGATTTTGGATGGGTCTTACTTGAAATGGACAGTGGCTGCGCCGTTTCTCTGCTTTGGCTTCTTTGTTCTGTTGTTTTTTTATGCTTCAGTTCATCAGGTAATGTCCTAGATGAAGAGTAAAAGAAAATATTATTTACTTAGGCTGGGTTCTTTTATTTATGCGCACCTAAACTTTTATAAGGTGGCCTTCCTTGCATCTGTTGGCCTTTGAACTTTGAGCAATTGTAAAATATCATCCGTAACCTATTCATGTAACGGAAAACTATAGCTTGTTAGGAGTCTGTCTTCCTTGTGTCTTTGTTTGCTTTGTGGCATTTTGTGGACGATATTGTTTTTACTTTTTACGTGACATGTGTTACCATTTTAAATGTGCATGTACATGCTCTTGTGATTTGCCTTTCTAAATATTCTACAATAGCTAATTATAAATTTCCTGACATGACTCTGAATTGAATGGTATCATATAATTTCATTTCAGTCAGTCCATACATACACATGCTCTCGAGTGCCCACAATGTATGTCCGATGGTAATTTTCATTTAAAGTTGGTCCAAGTAATTCTTTTTAAACCAGGTATTAACTAAATGGGAACTGACAAATCAGCCATGCCCATCTTTCGCTTAGAAGTATGTGACACTTCAACTGCGTCTGATTAAATGGTACCTCCCCGGCATCTCTAGCTTGTTGAGGAACTCTCATTTTCTAGAGAGACTCGCTACCTATGTTTATCCTGGAAGAGGTGAAGATGAATCCGAGGTATAAATGCTTGAACTGTAACATTTTGTTGCCATAGTAGAACTTGGAATTAATGGAGATTGAAAAGTCACTTTAATTTTCTAGCTTGCCAAAGCAGGGTGTAAGCTTGTATTTGAGTTCAATGGCTTTAGTTACTGGTGTTCAGTGGACAGCACATTTCCTTGTCTGGAGGACCAGCTTAAGCATGTTAAGATATATGGTTATGTACTGGAGCCTGATGTCATTGAGCTCATTGAATTTCTGCTCAAGAATGCACAGATCTTGGAGAAAATGGAGATTTCTACCAAGAAGACTCTGCAGCGAACTGGTAGCAAGTAAACGTTTTCCAGTGACATTGGTCGTCCATCAAAGGATTATTGTACATCGGATGCGCTGCTAGAGTTTTCACAGAAGTTGTTAAGTTTCCCAAGGGCCTCAACACGTGCAGTAATTCACCTGGGTTAGATACTGGTATTGGAACTGGTAGCAAGTAAACGTTTTCCAGTGACATTGGTCGTCCATCAAAGGATTATTGTACATCGGATGCGCTGCTAGAGGTTTCACAGAAGTTGTTAAGTTTCCCAAGGGCCTCAACACGTGCAGTAATTCACCTGGGTTAGATACTGGTATTGGAATTGTGTTCACCCTTTCTTTTGGACAACCCTTGATGTTTCTATGCCAGGCATGTCTCACATTTGGTAGACTTTACATAAGTAGTTCGCCTTTATGAGGAATTCGCCCCTTTGCTTCAGGTCTATGAATTCGCAACATCCACGACTCTGTACAGGCAGCTTTATGAATATTTTGATGGTGGATGTGCCGTTTGTTTTCGAAGTATGTCTCTCTTGACGGCTTTTCTTTTCATATTCCCAGCTCTTGTAAATAGTTCGGCTAAAATTTTTGCAGTATAGATTTACTTGAACAATCCATTGACACCAGTTACAATCTGTTCATGAGTAACCTTTGCTCTTGCCGCTGCTGTTTCTCTCTTGGTTTTTCATTTCAGAGGCTGCCATCTTTGTTCTTTCACTTTTCAGGTTTAGCTACCCATTTCTTTATCTTGAAAGGAAGTCAATGCAGTTCAACATTTTTAATGATTACTATCAACATCAATATCAGTACGATCCGAAGCTACTTTATACCATAAAATATTGAGTTGTGCAGTCCTCCAAGTTCAAATCTTTTCTTGATGTCTACCCTAAAATCGTTATTATATGTAGGGGTGAGCAGTGGTCTAGGGTCGATCCTAGACCGACCCTGGACCGGCCCAACCCTGCCGGTCTGGTCCGGTTCCCAAGGGGACGGGTCGGTCCTGGTCCCGAAATTCGGGGACCAACACGTGTGGGTTGGTCGCCTGTCCCAGAATTTTGGGTCGGTCCAACCCCTGGACCGACCCCCGTATAATATATTATATTATATTATTTTTCTTTTATATATTCAAACCTAAGTAAAATGTCTGTTATATTATATTATATTGAGATGTTTTATCAATAGCACTAATAGTAATTTCAATTTAAAACTTTTGTTAAGTATTAATTATGTGTCGTTTGTTTTGTTTTTAGGTGTTTAGAAGTTCAAGTGAATTAACAAGATATGAAGTTATATATTAATGGTTTATATTAAGTATTTTAAACTTTTTATGGTTTAATTGTATTTTACTAATGAATTTCAGCTGCACTTTGCTTTTCAATTTGTGTCAAATGGTAGAAGTTTTTAAAGAGTAAAGTAGTACTGCAGTTGCTACGGTGATTTGCTAGTCAAGTGGTGTAAAGCTCATTTTTGGGTTGAGTGGACTCTACATGATCAAATGCTAGTCAAGTGGTGTGGAGCTCATTTTTTGGTTGAGTGAACTCTACATGATCAAATGCAAGAAAACGCTTTTGCATATGGTGTTATAAATATTAAAGATAGATGATTACAAGAACTTTCCATCTTGTCTCATATCTCGATGAGCAGTTAGCAGGTACGAAATTTATATTATTGTGTCATCTTAAATTTGCTAAATATGTATTGGTATTTATAGTTTAGTTGCACAATGTCGCATTGTCGATGGATGTGTAATTTGAATTTGTAGGTTTGCTTTTTTAGGGAGTATAAAAAATAAGAAAAAAATTATTAATTGGTCCCGGGTTGACCACAGGAACCAGGACCGAACCCATTGGGTCGGGTGGTCCTTGGTCCCAAGGTCAACAGGGTCGGTCCTCGGTCCTAAAAATTGAGGACCGACACTTTGTATGGGTTGGTCCTAGGGTTAGGGGGTGGCCTGGACCAACCCGGACCATGCTCACCCCTAATTATATGTGCTCTTCTTGCAAATTAACAAGATCATGATGTCCCTTATTTGAAGTGTGAGTTCTTTTTCCTTTATAGATAACATGAGTATCCAACTTTGTATCTTTACTTAAGGTAATTAGGTAGTCGACCCCTTATACCCTTATACTATGAATTGCATCAAATCAGTCCAACTATGTATTTACTTCATCCCCTCCAGACACACACAGGCTTACAAGGAGACTTTCCATAGTAACATGTCCATAGAGCATTGACCGGTGTACCACGCACTTCCTCCGCCACAATTCCACAATAATAAGCGGTGCTCTAATATGAGATTTTACAAAATAAGCACTTCCACATTGTTTTCTGGAAACCTAACAGGAACAACGTCAGATTTGATCAAAGTCAAACCAAATGGGATTTGATTTCTGGACCAAATAGATAGTTTCAACTTGATCAGGCCGTCTCAATTCAGTTCAAAATTTGAACAGAACTTTTCTCACTCGATTTTATTAAGTCGTAGTCCGAGTTGCTTCTTTCACACTCCTCCACGTACTTTCCTTGAATTCGTATTCTTTGTATTCTGGGAGCTCCATCTTAAAGGCTTCGATTGCTTCTAAGCAGAGCGACACCTCCCTGAGATTTCCACCTCATACAGGAATTCTTATCGTCACGAGATCCTCGCTAGTTGGGCTCATCTTGGACCTCATCGCATATTTACATATGAATTTCCATTCAATCCATCGCAAGTGCTGGAGATGAAAGAACGGCTTGCATTCAAATTTCAGCATGCTGAAGCTGGCTGGATGCAAGCACGTGACTTCGATGGCAAAAACTAGTGCCTCAAGCAATAAGCTTAAGCAATGTAAAGATACGGGGATATGTCATTGAGCTCATCTAGTTTCTACTTGAGAGTGTGCTGATCTTGGAGAAGATGTCAAAAACAGCAGTTTACGTCTCTGCGTTTTTTTCCCATGAGTTACTGGGTCCTCCACGTACTTTCCTTGAATTGGTATTCTTTGTATTCTGGGAGCTCCATCTTTAAGGCTTCGAATGCTTCTACGCAGAGCGACTCCTCCCTGGTATTTCCACCTCACACCTGAATTCTTATTGTCACGAGATCCTCACTAGTTGTGCTCATCCTGGACCTCATCACATATTTACATACGAATTTCCATTCAATCTATCGCAAGTGCTGGAGATGAAAGAACGGCTTGCATTCAAATTTCAGCATGCTGAAGCTGGCTGGATGCATGCACGTGACTTCGATGGCGAAAACTAGTGCCTCGAGCAATAAGCTTAAGCAATGTAAAGATACGGGGATATATCATTGAGCTCATCTAGTTTCTACTTGAGAGTGCGCTGATCTTGGAGAAGATGTCAAAAACAGCAGTTTACGTCTCTGCGTTTTTTTCCCATGAGTTACTGGGTCGAGTTACTGGGTCATCCAGGTTACTGGGTGCTTTTTTACCTTTCTCGCTCCTCTTCGATTTCCCACGCTTTTTTCCTCACGGAAAAGGAGGAGGTTGAATTCTGATTTTGGGTGGTTCCCGGCAGGCTTTGTCACTTGGCTTGTTTCTTGTCGCTCTCCAAGCGTGTGTAGAATGTACTGCCTGGGTTCAGATCCGTTTCTTGTTTGCTGCAGTGTTTCGGATCACATCAAAGTGTCCTGGAGTAGATCAACTTTGGAGGTCAATAATGTTGTCGGGCAAAGAAGCAATGCGGAAAGTTTGAAAGGGCCATCAAGATGGTAGAAATGGTGTAATCAGTAATTTCCTGGACTTGGTCCTAGTCTACATACGCAAAATTATCTTTTGATCAGTGTGCTTACCAAAAATGGGAAGAGCAGACAGTGCACAATGGTCTTGAGTATGATGGCAAGTTCTTAAGTTTCACCAGCCATGTATTGAGCCCCGCACGAGAGCCCCACAATTGCTTGGAGAGTTGTCTATTGGAAAGATGCTATGGTCTCCAGAAGCTCTGATTCGACAGGTACCCGTCAATTGAAGAATTGAACCTCGACACGTGCATGGGTTGAAGAAACTTGATCTTTCTAGGTGAACATTTTTCTTCACCCCACCCCCTCCCCAGCTGGGAATAACCCCACATTTTACGTCTCAGAGTTTAGACGAAATAATTTAAGGACGTGCTTAGTTCCAAAGTACTTTTAACTGGTAGTCCTCAAGCAAGAAGTAATAATCTCTGTTTGACTGATTTTTCTTGGATAATTTTGAAACTGGGTTTAATGTCCAATCTATTTTAGTCTCTTCGTTCTTGTTGTCATGAGATTGTCGATGAGGCAATACGAAGATGTGACATCCAGAATTTTCAGTCTTAATTTCAATTGAATTAATCAAGCCATTTCTAGGCAATTGGAGCCGGGGATTAAAATGGAATACAAAATTGAGATGCGAGACGAGCTATTGGATGAGGAGAATATTCAATTGAAGCATTGAATAAATTAATGGAGGTCAATTTGATTCAATTCAAGAGGAATTAGGGCTCAATTGGAATGGAAACTTGGCAAAATTCGTATGCCCATGGACCCAATATCTTAAATTACCCAAAGTCTTCTAGAATGGGCAATTTTGGCAAGGAAAATGGTTGGTGGAGGACAGCCCATGGTGGCTCACGTGAGGGTGACATAAGAGAGAGAGAGTGAGAGAAAAGAAAGGAAAATTGAATTTCTCTTCCTCCCCTCTCTCCTTCGTCGACCAAGCTCCTCCCTCATCTTCTTCCTTTTTTTTAAAACCTCCATGGGAGCGGAAGAACAGAGAAGCAGAAGCCGCTGTCGTCGTGCGCCCGCGGCCACGCCGGAGCTGCCGCGCCGCCGCCGTCGCTGCTTCGCCCCACCCGTGCGCCCCTCGCCCATCTCCGCCGCATCCTCTCTTCCGTCCCTCTCGTTCGAACGCAACACAGCAGAGCAGAAACGGCAGCTTGCCGTTGCAACCAGTCGCCACCGGAGTACAGGCCGTCGCCGTCGTAGCCACGCCGGGCCGTCGTCTGCTCCGCCCGCGCGCTCCGCCGCCTCGCGATCGCGTCCTCGCCGCCCAGCCGAACTACCACCTCTGTCCAGCCCCTGTTTCGCCCCTGTTCAGTCCCATTTGGCCACCTACGGCCGCCGGCCGACCACCTCCGGCCACCATCTACCCCGCCGGAGCTCCGCCTCGCCCTCAACCACCCTTGGCCGCCTCAATCGGCCCCGGAACGACCCCAACCAGCAGTGCACAGAGAGTGCAGAAAATGGGTATCGCAGAGGGTTTTGGCCCGTTTTGGGCCGTTTCCCGGCCCCGAACCCGAGGCCCGCTTTGGGAAGAATCGTTCCTCGCGTCGCCGCCGTCGGATTGATCCGATTTGCGCGCGATTTGGTGAGTAATCTCACTAATCTTGGATTAGTTGGCTAATTATGCTTTAGGTTGGTTTAGTTTTAATTAATTATGTTTAGGTTGTTAGATTAGAAGTAATTAGCAATTATTAGTCAATTGTGATGCGATTTAGATAAATTGATTGTGCAATTAACAAGTAGACGTGGTCTACTATTTATTGGGAGTGTCTCGGGAATTTTCGGACCCCTAATTGGGCTTCAATTTGATGATTCGGGCCTAAGTGGCATTTTTGGCTTTTAAATATTAATTTTCGGAATTAAATTAAATAATTATTTATTTTACGAAAATTCAAGGGAGATGGTCTGGAACCGGAATATTATGTGGATGACTGTGGTGAAGTCCGTTTATTTAATCGGACTTTATTTTAAGCTAAATTGAATTTTTAATATTAATCAATTTTCAAAATTAATTAAATAATTATTTATTTCCTGAAAATTCAATTGGGATGGCCGTGACCGGAAAATTATGCTGATGACCGTGGTGAAGTTCGTTTATTTAATTGGACCTTATTTTGAGCTAAACAGAATTTTTAATATTAAATAATTAATTTTCGAAATTAATTAATTAATTAATTATTTTTCGGAAATTAAGTTTGAGATGGTCGACGACCGAAATTTCATGCCGATTGTCATGGCGCAATTCGTTTATTTAATCGAGTTGTAGTTTGTCTTTGAATTGAATTATTTATGAAATTGAGAATTATCCTTTAATGGAATAATCTTTGATTATTGATTGGAAAATAACCTTAGGGTGTCGGTTGACAGCACCAAAAGTGTTTTTGGTGGCTGTAGAGAATGGTGGGATTTATGAAAAAGGAAATTATAATATTTTGGCTAAGGCCGACCGTGTCCCCACACACGGCTATTTTATCGAAAAGGATATCAAATGGAATGGATTGAATGGTTGGATAGTATACTATATCATCCTACGGGCTCTGATATGTCAGCTTAGTGAGAGCAGTATACTGGTGTACTATATCGGCCTACGGGCGATATGTCGCCTTAGTGCGAGCAAGTACACTTTATCGCCTTAGTGGGAGCATCGGGGTATACTATATCGGCCTTCGGGCGATATGTCGGCTTAGCGAGAGCAAGATATACCGGTATACTATATCGGCCTACGGGCGATATGTCGGCTTAGCGAGAGCAAAGTATACCTTAACCCTATCGCCTTAGTGCGAGCTATACTATCTATATATCAGCTTAGAGTGAGCAGTCCTGGACTATGGTCGGACTTATAGATAGTATTGAATGTGCCGACCAAGCATGGGTCGTGATGACGTGTAATCGACTAGGTCGATTGATCATTGATTGATCTGATGTTGTGAATTGACCGATTGATTGGAAATGACCATGAGATGGTCTGATTGACTTGTAATCGACTAGGTCGATTGATCGATGATTCGATCTGAGTGTGACTTGATGTGATTCATTGCCTGGGTTGGATGTTGTGAATTGATTGACTGATGGGAATGACCGTGAGTGGTCTTGTTGGCTTGTGATCGACTAGGATGGTTTGATCGATGCTTTGATCCGTGATATGATTGCTTGAGTGCCTATTATGAATTGTACTAACTTGCAGGTGAGATATGAGGCCAAGGTACGTCTTCTGACCTATGCGTGTTTAGGCAGCCTTTAGTATAATGGTTTACTAATCGGGCTTAGTGGGGTAGAACTCGCTGAGACGTAGTCTCATCCCAGTTTGGGGAAAAACATTTCAGGACCCCGATGAGGAGCTAATGAGGAGGAGTCTGAGAAGGAGAACTCGGAGGTGAAACTTGAGGAGAATGATTTTTGGAAGAAGAAGATAATCCCGAGAGAGGCCTTGAGTATGGCTTGGATGGGTTGAGAGTTTATCTTCTTTTGAGATCTTCTTTTTGATATAAATAGTTATGAAGTGGTTTGTGTTTTGTATAAAAGTTTGGTTATAAGTTTCAATATGAAAAATATGGCCCTGCTTTTCTATCCCATTGTTTTTATGTATCAGGGATTTATAATGCTTCCGCATGTGCATAAGAATTGAAAGGGTCGGCGATATATTGTCCTGGGATATCGCATTTTAAAATCGACCAAATGAGGAGGATGTGTGCGTGCTCGAGGAGCGGGGCGTGACAAAGAGGTAGTCAGGAAAAAAGCTATTCACTCACACCATCATCCGTTTTACTCGTCCTGCCCTTAAACTTGTCTTTGCATGCTTCCCCTCATGTAACTCAGACATTGTCGAGGTTTTTTATGTGTCAGTTTTTGCATTGTTATGAACAGGTCATCCTTTCACAAGCAATTCATACTTTGTGGTCTCATTCTGTAATATATTGTAAAAAAAAAAAAAAAAGGACAAAAAGGGTTTGAAAAGTCAACAAAAAAGCTGAAGGAAAATAGTGGAAGCTTCGGCTGTTTTAAAGAGAGGAGAGAGGGAGGGTTTCAACAGAAACGAAAACAGGGGAAATGGAGAAACAGGGGAGAGGAGAGAAAGAAGAGAAAGGGAAAAAAAAGGGAAAAAGAGAAAAAAATTTGGCACACTCGCAATCCGGACGCCTTGTCAAGCCGACTCAAGTTTGTTTTGCAACGCCAGTAAGAGATTGAAGCCTTTAATCATCTACTCAAAGCAATCGTCACAATTAGGGCTCGAAATTCAGATTCTTGGATATTTGTGTGGCAAAGCCCAATCTTTGAGTCGTTGAGCTGCATATTTTTATAAAAAGTACTTTGGGATGTTGTGAAGTTATAGCATCTTACGGATCGTAATTTGAGTTTGTGGTTTGTCCGAAACGGAATTTTAAAGTTGGGGTGCATTCTAGAACTATAACGAATAGTAGCTTTGAGTCTGATTTTTTGTCGTTTTCGGTGTTGTTTTGGGGCTGCTGAGTTGGGGTTGTTGTAGTATGGCAAAAGAGCTTTCTAAGGATTATAAGACGGCTTGAAACAGAATTTTGTGAAGGAAATTATAGCACGACAAAATTAGTGCGTGGGCCACGCCTAGCAGAAAATAATGGGTTTCCGCTAAATGCGAGCTTTAGTAGCACATAGATGTCATTTCATCAACATATAGGCTTAGTATAGGCAACTCATTATAAGAATATCTTTTTTACTCGGTCTTTTGATATTGTTTTTCCATTAATTGTTAGGGATTCGAGTGCGTTGGTTCAAGTAAACGTCGTAGCTGATTTTTGGCTTTTCCCAAGTGAGTGACATTATTTCTTTTTTATATTTTAAACCCATGTTTTGAGAAAAATGGTGGATTATATATTTAAAGCATCTTTTGTTTCATAAAACAAGATGGAGCTATTATTGCCATTTTGTTGTCTAAAAGGAATTATATTTCAATTCTATTTAAATGGTTGTTTGAAAATGGTTTGTGAAATTCTTTATGAAAGAATCTTGAAACTTTTTGAAGAATGATTTGATATTTATATATCAAATTTTGAGTTGTGATATGACTTTCCATGTTAAATTACTGGATATTATGATTGGTTGTTGGTGCCCAATATCTCTATAAACCTTGAGGGGTGTATGGATATGTTCATACTAGTCTAGGATATCTTTATGGACCGAGCCATCGGCTAATAATAAGTGGAGGCCTTACCAAAAAGAAATCTTGGTCGTCTTATCATGGGGGTGTTGCATGATCATGGCTAGACATTTGAGCATGAAGTGGACCATTGACATGTAATTTGAGTTTGATCAATGGAATGGACCATCGATGTGTGGTATGATGAGATTAATCAATGGAATAAACCATTGATGCATGTTTTATGAGATTGGCCGGTGGACTGGACTATTGGTATATTTTGTATTTGAGTTATGATTATATATTATGTTAAAGTGAGTTAGGATTGTGTTTTAAATATACATAGTGATTTATCAATCCGCTTAGAAGAAATGTGCTACTCACTAAGCCGTGGTAATTCACTCATTTTATCTACTTGTTTTTCAGGTTCTTCAGCGAACCACAACTAGGCGTGAGTATTCGTTTGGGAAAGACTTTTATGGTGGAAACTTTTTGGTATGACTTGTGCATAGTTGATAAGTTTATAAGTTAGTCTTTGCAAAAGGTATATGTTTTAATTTGGTGGATTATAGAAATACTCTAATATTGTAGCCAAATGCCATTTTTGTTATATATATATGTAAATATGTTGATATCGGACCGAATCTTGGTTATGTTGAGGCTACGTCCTTTGGTGAAAGGATAGCCGTGTCATGCCCTTGTTCTTGTGGATCGGGGTGTAACACATTCATTGATATATTCTATCATTTGCAACCATTCAAGTGAGTATGAGATCGGTTCTCTTGAATAATTTTGTAATGCTCCAAATGCATAGTTTAATTAGGTGGCTTGAACGTGTTGAAGATATGGAAGAAACCGTACAATCTTGATCTTCCTTCACTAACACGCTTTGCGACATGTCCATTGTTTTGTTCCAATGGTGTAATATCCACCATGTCTCTTCCCTCTATATTGACCAAAATCAGACACACAAAAAGTTGAATTCAAGTTGATGCTTTTGACTGATAAAAAAAATATATTAACGTTGTCGAAGTCCGTTTATGTTTTCACAGTCGCAATTAAGTTGAAGTGTCCGACTTCCTTTCTTATCAACCTAAACAATTCTTTCTTCTATCAAGTATTCATTTATGGGAATTGACACAACAGCCATGCCCATTATTTGCGCGAAATCTTTTGAGGCTTGAACTAAGTCAAACAAAGTGGCACCACCCTGGGATCTGAGCATATTGAAGAGTTTCCATATTCTTGAGAAACTCACTACATATGTTTAGACCAAAATACATGTGTCCTTTAGAACAAGTTTATTTTCTAGCTTTACTTCTCGCTCGGTTGTTTACGTTTGTTTCACACTTCCACCGTCTCACATAATATTAGCTTTTAAAGTGGATTTTTTTCTTTTAGGAAAAATTATATATATGTCAATTTAATCAAACGGCACATTATTTTATACAAACAGAAACTCAAATAGAAAAATACGACAGTTCTTGCCTTTCATCAATCGCGACGTCACTTTCAGCGCCCACCTTGATAAGGAAAGCGACGGGACCGGTGAAATTTTCTTGACTTTCTCGGATTAAGGAAGGCAATTTATGAAAGTTTCATTGGCTGAGTGAAGGGGCACCATATGCAACCCATGTAAAGACAAAGAAAACTCAGTCGATCCCACCTTCCTTTTTTATTATTTTAACCAAAACCCATTCGCTCGAAACGATCCCTCGCCCACGGTTGCGGAGGAAATCAGCGGTGCCGCCTCGACACTGGACCTGCACAGGGCGAGCAGCTGGACCTCAAACCCATCAAATCCCAGCCCAAGTTTTCCGCCCGACCGACGCATGTCCCCTGCTTCGATCGATACTAACGCCTCGCTTAAATCCATTTCTCGAGGGAGGAAATATAACTCTCTCTCTCTCTCTCTCTCTCTCTCTCTTTCTAGTTTTCTGGAGTCTGCCTTCTGTCTCACTCACTCTGTTTACTCTTGAAAAAGTGGGAATCCTTTTGTCCCCACGTGGAATTAGCCGCCTGTTGGATGAAAGACCATGTTCATCATGGTCCACGGTTTTTGTCTCTTGTAAGAAACCATCTTTTAAATCAGGTTTGTCCATCAAAGATCGGAAATCTCTCAACGCCTTCTACGTGTGAACCTCGTCCGTTTCCGAAAGTCCTCTTCATGATCTTTCTTTTCTCTTCCGATACCTCGGTCCAATAATTAGAGCAACTCTTCCTCTTATCCACACTACTATCATTTTTGTCCATTGTTTGTCATCGCTCCCTCCTCAGCTCAACCTTTTTTTTTCTCTCTCCATATTTGTATAAGTTTCTGGTAGATCCCCATCTGCTTAACAAAAGCGATTCTCAATCCGCATAAGTGGAATTGGGATCAGTTCAGTTGTCTGGACTTCAGATCCGTTTGAGTTTGTGCAGTTAAAGCAGAACAGAGGAATCATTTTTTATTTTTTTACGAATTTGCTTCAAGAGATGAGCTTGAGAGCAACAGAGGAAGGTTCAGCTCCAAAGATTCAAATCCCAGCAGATGTGGATTGGCATATGCCTGACAAATCAAGATTCTTCTTCCTTGGAGCAGGTCTCTTCTCAGGTGTGTCGGCTGCTCTCTACCCAGTTGTGGTGCTCAAGACGAGGCAACAAGTCTCACACGCACAGATCTCTTGCTTCAAGATGTCGTTCTCCATCATGAGGCATGAAGGCCTGAGAGGATTTTACAGAGGATTTGGGACGTCCCTACTGGGCACAATCCCAGCAAGAGCCCTCTACATGACTGCCCTTGAGGTCACCAAAAGCAGTGTTGGGTCAGCCACTGTGAAGCTAGGGCTCTCAGAGACCAGTGCCTTGGCCATTGCCAATGCCGCGGCAGGGGTAAGCTCAGCCATGGCTGCTCAGCTCGTGTGGACCCCAGTCGATGTGGTGAGCCAGAGATTAATGGTCCAAGGCCAAAAAAATGGCTTCACTAGCAAAAGGAGCTTAATTGGTCAAGGGGGTATTGGTTCTTGTAGGTACAAAAATAGTCTTGATGCATTCAAGAAAATACTATGTGCTGATGGTCTGAGAGGCCTATACAGAGGGTTTGGGATTCCAATTTTGACATATGCACCTTCAAATTCAGTTTGGTGGGCTTCTTATTCTGTGGCCAATAGGCTCATTAGAGGTGGTTTTGTGGGCAAAAGTGGTGAAAGAAGCCGAAAAGACAGCTCTTCTTATGGCCACTAAAATTAGAGCGATGACCACTAAAATTGAAATTGAAGGAAATCGAAAGGAAAGCTCTGGAATTAGAGCGATGACCACTAAAATTAAAATGAAATGCAAACACAAAAAAAGAAATCACTAAGAAACTTCACCGAAATTGAAATATCCTCAAAGTTACAAGCACATTGATACTAAATTGCAAACATTGAAATGAAAGCTACAGTCATTTCTCAATGCACATGAAGAATAACAAACTCTAAATCTAAAACTGAAATTGAAAGGAAATGCTCCGGAAGGAAATTTGGCGAAGTTTTGGCATAGCTTGAGGGACCCCTCTTTTTCTGAGTTCTTTTTATTTATACTCCTGGGATTTCGTTTGACAATTATTGGAAATCATGTGTGATCCCCCTCTCTAATTGCTCCATATTTCCACGATTTTAGTAACTTCCAAGATAATAATTGTGTCCTGCAATAGAGATAAAATCATGCATAGAGCGTGTGCCCAAGACAGAACTAACCATCTCATAGTAAAGATAATCCCATAAACTTTGGAAAAGACAATAATTTCTGCGGACCATAAAGTCATTGTTGTCACACACCTTCTAAATACTATTTACATATCTATCCTCCTCGGCTGCATAGTGTCTTGTTGTTACCCTCTAGTGATGCCAATCCCCTATTAAAGCCATGATGATCACCACCATCATCTATCACCGTGTAAGGATGAGCATGATTCCAGAGTCAGATAGAAATCAGAGAATCGAATTTGTGAGAACCGATCCGATTCTAAGTTTTAGAGCGAGAGAGTTCAATATTCGGTTTCACTTTTTTAAGAACCGCCAGTTCCCGATCCGGTTTGATTTTATAGAAACCGAACCGAGAACTTGAACCGGGAAGGGAACCGGACCGGAAACCCTGAATCCCTGATTATATAGGGGCTGCATGTTTTCACTTCTCAATTCTGTTTATAAACAGAATTTGTGTTTTTTTGTTCCAGGGAACAAAAAAAGAACGGAAACGCGTTTGTTTGCGTTTCTATTCTTTTTTTGTTTTTTCGTTTCCGGAAAAAAATTGAAACAAAAAATAGAAACAAAAAAACTTGTTTCTGTTCTCCGAAACACTTCTTGCAACCCCAAAAAGAACAAAAATAAAGAAACACAACCGGAACACACGGAGCTCCCTTCGTTCGTGCCCGAAGCTTTCGTTCATGCTCTCCCCGGCGTCTCGGCCTTCTCTCCGGCGCCTCCCACTCGGGCGGACTCTCCAGCGACTCCCCACTCCGGCGACTCTCCGGTGCCTCCTCACTCCGCTCACTCTCCGGCGCCGACAGGTGGTGCTCCGTCAACCGGCTGAAGCTTCCGAATCCAGGTAATTACTGCTGCTCCTCCATCTCCGTTCGAAGAGGCCTTCGGCGAGAGCCACCTTCGCCGACCACCACCCGACGCTCGCTCCGGCTCGAGCTCGCTCGAGCCTCAAGCAAGCGTTGCTCGCCGAATCTGCGGCGGATGCGGGCGAGCAACGCCTTCCGCACGGCTGCTGCCCGAGCTCGAGCTGCTGTGGTCGCTCGGCGGAGCGGCTCAAGCGAGCGACGCGGGAGCCCTAAGCGGCCGTCACCCGGATCCGCCGAGATACGGGCGACGGCCGCTCGCCGGAGCTCTTGTGGTCGCTCGGCAGAGCGGCGCAGCGACGCTCTGCCAGCTCGCTCGAGCGTGGCTGCTCTGCCAAACACAAACCCCAGAAAATCTCACGAAACAAACGTAGCGAAAACCAAAGAAGCAAGATCGACGTTCGGAAGCGGAGCAAGTGAACTGCGACTCGTCGAAGCTTTTGCCATCTTGAATCGTCTTTCGTCGCCCGGGAGCGGTTCTCGATCGAGTTTTTCCCCTTTTTTTTTTCTTGAGGTGCGTTTTCTTCTCTCTTTCCATTCCTCTCGCGACTGTGCCTGATGAAATCTTGAGCGGGTGTCGTTGCGTTTCGTTCGTGTGGATACCTTGGTTTCAGAACCATTCGTTTAGGCTGGTGTGATCGGGTGCCTAGGTTCTGTTCATGACGAAGGTGATTTTCACGGCATCGTCAGTTGCTCTCTGGTGTCGTGCGTCAGTGTTTTGGGTAGCAAATTCCGGAGAGAGGTTCGTAGGGACGGAGTCCTATCTGTGGTGATAATGATGATAGAATCGGGATCGGGATTGGGATTGGGTTAGATTGTTTGCTAGAATCTTGTAAAAGGGAGACCGTTCTCGGTGGTTGACAGTTGACACTTTGTTGATTTGCGAGAATGGGATTGTTGCTCGCATGAGTAGCGATGGTGAATGGTGTCTAGATTGATTTACGGTTGTAGACTGTTCTCTCGTGCGGGTATAAGAAGGCATTATGAATCCCGACAAGTTCACCCACAAAACAAATGAGGCTCTTGCGGGGGCACATGAGCTCGCAATGAGTGCCGGGCATGCGCAATTTACTCCTCTTCATCTTGCCGTGGCTCGATCTCGGATCCAGCTGGAATTTTCAGCCAAGCAATCGACAATGTTGGGGGTGAAGAAGCCGCGAAGGCGGCGGAGAGAGTGTTTAACCAAGCTTTGAAGAAACTTCCTTGTCAGAGCCCGCCTCCTGATGAGATACCTACTAGCACTAGCCTAATCAAAGCAATTAGGCGTGCCCAAGCTACCCAAAAGTCTCGTGGTGACAGCCATTTGGCGGTTGATCAGCTGGTAATTGGCCTTCTTGAGGATTCACAAATTGGGGAACTGCTCAAGGAGACCGGGATTGCTAGTGCAAGGGTGAAATCGAGCTTGAGAAGCTTCGTGGGAAAGAAGGGAGGAAGGTGGAGAGTGCCTCTGGTGACACTACTTTCCAAGCTATATAATTATACTCCCGTTCCCCAACTCAATTCCATTTCTCTCCACTTTCGCCTGTCTCTCCTTGCACGACGTTGAGCCCTTGTGCGACGCTGCATCTCATCTCTGTCACGCTGCTTCTCCGACTCACTTAGTTTCCACTTCTCCATCGTTGCTGTCGCGCTAAGCCCTTCGTTTTGCTGTCACCACTGCCAGCCGCTGCTAAGATCCGAGGAGTTCAGTGAAGTCACAGTGAGTCTCGACTCACACTCCACTCACCGAGTCGCAGTGAGCGAGCGACCAAGTGGGACTGGAAATTTAAGCCCTTCTCCATCTTCTTCTTCTTCTTCTTCTTTTATTCCCCACGCTTTCTTGTCTCTTTTAAGATCGACCTCGACCTCCATTAATTCCTCTCCCTCCTCAGACCAAAACCACGAAAATTGCGTTACCTGCGCCCCTCTCTCTCTCTCTCTCTCTCTCACTACAGCAACCATCATCCAGCAGGTAAGCTTGTTGCTGGATCTGCTCGATTTCGTGCTTAATTCGATTGCTGAATCTGCGTGTGTGCGTACAATTACGCGTGTGTTTTTTTTGTCGAATCGGCTTGAGGCTGGTTGTGTATGTTGCTGGCGTTTGTTGCTGCTGATTTTGCATTTCGATTGGTTCTGAGTGCTCGGGATCAAGGCCTGAGCTGATAAGCTTGGAGTTATTTCGATTGTTGCCTTCTTTAGCTCGCTGCTTGGCTACGATTGGTCTAGGGCTTTCGTTAATAGGCTCAATCGGATATGTTGCGTTGTTAAGATGATTGACTGCACGATTGTTGGTACTTGGATATTTTTGAATTCATGATGAATGACCAATGTTGAGCTCGAATGAGTACTTCCTTAAAGGGTGCTATCTGGTGATTTTAAGCAACTGATTTGTAGAACCTTGGGGTATGGTCGATGAGATTATCTGCTCAACATCTAGTGATCTTGAGCAACTGACTATTCGAGTGAAGCTCCCTGATTTGGGCAATAGCTGAGATAAAAGGTGGAAGGATCTCGGTCTTTTGCCCGTCTTGCATTACTGAGTAGATTTCCTCAATGAGTTTACATTTTCCCTTTCCCTTCTGATTGTTGTTTGGCTGGTTTTGTGGGCTGGATTCACCTCTGTCCCAAGGCACAATTTGTCCCGATTGCACTGGAGTTTGTGGGATGAAATCATTTTCATGCTATAGTTGAAGTATTAGATGCAAGAAAATGCTACCTTGGCTTGAAATTTGTTTTGCTATTTTGTAAATGTTTGATTTTTATTTTGAAATTTCTAATGATGTTGTGCATATATGAAGTTGACATATCAAGATAACATTCCTAGTATCCCAAGTATCTTTGTTGTTCAAGGCGTCCATACTATTGTCACTGGATTAGGATTGACTTGATGGATGCTTGTTGAAAGGTGCCCCAAAAGCTTTTTAATTCTTCTGCAGGCTTACTTCTTGCTGTCATCTTTCTTTCCTTTTTCCTACATCCCATTTTGTTTGTGGTCCTAGATATTGTCTTGATCAACATGCTAGTCTCTCGTGAATTCTATTGCATCAGTTTAATGTATAACATCAAAGCACTTGGTTAAGGAGGACACTAAGTTTTGATGAGATAGGACTTGCCTATTGCTTTGATGATGTTTTGTTTGTTATACTTTATCTTGTTATTTTATCATCATTAACCAGTACTTTTGTTTTATAATCTTATAGGTGAAAATTAACAATATCTTTCAAGAATGTCATGACTTCTCATTTTAATTATATTTATTTGAACCGTAATGCCAAGGAAAACTAGTCTTTTGTATTCTCTTTGATGAATGACAAGCTTGTTTAGTACTCAATAGACCAAAAATGATCTAGAGGTTCCTTATTTGGTTGACTGAATCAATAAGAAGCTTTCATTTTTATTGTTGCGCTCATTTTCGTTTTGCTTAACTAATAATGAAACCAAAAAAAAAAAAAAAAAAAAAAAGAACTTGTTAGATCCTATAACCTATAATAGGGTAGGTTCCAAGTTTCGACAGGTAAGGTTTCAGGTTCTTAAAAAATGAAGAACCATACCCAAGGGTAGGTTCCAAATGGAACCTGTAAGGAACTTGGAACCACTCATCCCTATCATTGGGTAGGGTTGACCACTCATCCCCACCCCCTCCCCTCTCTCTATCTCGCTCGCTTGCACATGGTTGTGGCTGACAAATCCATTGCAGTTCTCTATAACATTGGAATTGTTTTCTATCTTTTGGTAAAATGTATGAATTTTTTTTCATGTTGAACTAAATGTTAATTGCTTACTTTTCCAATTTATGCGAATAATGTCAGCTTGTACATGTTATAGTGACAACACGTCGAAATCAAAAGGGACCCAAAGTATCCTCCCGTTTTTTTGACAATGTTAAGTTTAAGACTTGGCTGTATATGGGATGCGTGGTGATTTTGTTGGGATTTTTAGGGGTGGCTGGCTCATTTTTTGTTCTCCACCTGAAGACAATATTTGATTTCTGTAGACTGCGTGGTGATTTTTCTTTCATTTATTTCTTGTGTTTGGGTTTAAAGAACTTTGGAATGCCAAATGAGTCTTTATGGGGCCTGATATTCAATATATTGGAGCCAAAAAAAAAAAAACTGTGTGAGAGCATCTAGTATTGCTAGAGTTTGTTTGTTGATAAAAATAAGTGTTGATTTATTTATTATTGGTAAAGTTATCACCTAATAGACCCAATTCTATACTTTTAGCAACTTCGAATTTCACATTGTGTTTCACATGGCAAAATCAAGAAGCAAACCAAAATTAAGGACTACAATAGCACACCACCCTCTCTCTCTCTCTCTCTCTTTTTGATTTGCCATTGATAATAGAACCTTTTTTGTCCATCATAATTTAAAAAAAAAAAAAAAAAAAAGAACGCATGACCCTTTATATGCACCGACTCCTCATGCTCACATGCCTCGTCCCTCTCTCCCTTTGCTATCCTCCAAATCTCTCTCTCTCTCTCTCTCTCTCTCTCTCATGTGCTCTCTCTCTCCCTCCTTCACTGGTGTCTACTTGCTAATGCAGAACGTTAGATGGGAAATGTACAAGTTAATTTGATTTTAAACTGAGGCGGCCAAGTTTTAAGGTATCGGTACTCATTTGCCTAATTCATATCCAATATCTCAGCTCATTTCTTAGCCAGGCCATGCCACACTAACCTCATTTTCTTTTCAGGAAAGAGAGATATCTGGAAATTAATAAACTTCCTACCTATGGCAAACTCAGAGGCTGGAACCAGTAATGATGCTACACCAGCATCAGGAAGTGAGTACCAAGTGTTCTTGAGTTTCAGAGGGCCTGACACTCATCATGGATTCACAGACTTTCTCTATAATGACTTGTTAGATGCCGGAGTCCGTGTATTTAGGGATGATGATGAACTTCGCGTTGGAGAAATAATCAGTGACAACCTGCTAAGTGCTATCAATAACTCCATAATTTACATACCCATCTTCTCTCAGACTTATGCTTCTAGTAAATGGTGCCTTTGGGAGCTTGCGCATATAGTGGACAATGTGTCTAAATCAGAGGATGAAAAGTGTATCTTTCCCATTTTTCTCGACGTGGGACCAGATGATGTTAAACTTAAAACGTGGATATATAGCAATGCTTTATTGGAACATGAGAGGAAGTTTCCCAACGAAGTTGAGGCATGGAGAGCGGCTCTTGCAGCAGTAGGTAAAATCAAGGGATTGAACGTGACATCAAGGTAAAACTCTTTTAAGATCCCTACAAATTTCTTCTTGTGTTGATTTTTCTTTTGTTGTTGCTATTTTAGAGTATACAACGTTGGCCTGTCAAATGATTTCTTTTATTCTTTTTTTTTTTTTTTTTGGTTAAAGGGAACGTAGTGAAAACTACCCCTGCACTCATTCAACTCTACATCCTCTGCTTTTAACATCTTCCTGAAATATTCCCCCGTGATGTCAATAGCTTCAATGACATGGACCTCCATATTCCTTTTAACTATATTTTCCACTTCACTGTCTCGTAAGACTAGGAAATATTCAAGAGCACCCATTTGCATTTATTATTTGGGATGATTACTAAAATCAAGTTCAGATTATGCATTCATATCAGTTTCCATTTCCCATTAACGGGGAAAAGGCAGAAAAAAAAAAAAAATTAGAAACGGCATCCGGTGCTGACTTTGTTTTACACATTTCCATGTGCTTCTCAAGAGACACCAAATATACGAGAAAATTGAGATTCGATGAAGAAAAATCATGTTTAAATATTCAATAGAAGCAAGAGCATTTTGAGATAAAGGTTGACAGGGCTGTCATCTTGGGGACTTGAGCTCTGCGGAGCTCATGGGAGGTCCAAATCGAGGCTGGGCAACCTTGATCTGGACCAGGCCGGAGGCGACGACTGTTGTCAACCTCTGATATGAGGTCGGCGGCCACACGGGCCTTCGAGGGGTGTGTGCAGCCGCGCGAACAGAGGGGAGAGAGAGAGAGAGAGAGAGAGAGAGAACGGACACGCGGTGTAGGGTGTTTTGGAAGTTCGGAAGAGAGTGGTGAGGACCCTTTTTGATGAGATTAAGTTAGGGCAACATATGCAATTTCAAAAGAAAATTGGGGATTTGATTTGCATATTGTCAAAATATGGAGATGCTAGTTGAAGTGCGTGGAAAATGGTTTTAGGGATTTATTATTATTTCCCTTTTGACCTTTCTTAAGGGTTGTATCAGGTAAACTAAAAGCCTTGAAATATTAATCACCATCTAATCTAATCCAAAGTAATAAAAGGTGGAGATGAATAATGGGCCACATGGCACGAACAATGAGCTATTTGATGAGTTGGGGCCAACGTCGCAGTGTCGTGGCCCCACCTGTCATTTATATCTTGTTTTGGGGGGTCATCCTGTGGCCTTTATATTAACAACTTAATATGCTTACTATAATTCATCAATAACAACACATAATTCGGCTGTTCAATTGATAAATTTAGATCTAACACATATTTTATATTAACAAACCAACTGTGTGCTTTTATAGAATGCGGGCACCCCATTAGCTTCTCCAAAGTAAATGAGCTGTTTTTGCATAATGTCTTAGAGTGGGTAAGCTTTTGGGGTTACGTCTGTTCAACATGCTGCTCTAGAATTCCAGATTTTTAACCAAAAGATGGAATTATTGGATAGCAAACAGACAGGGCCTCCATTTTGTTTTAATATTGACAAAGAAGTCCACCTTAGATAGGTTAATTACGAAACTATGACTTATGCTTAGGTCTATGACTAGGTAAGATGCACACGTTAAGTCAATATAAAAATTTTGGGCTTTTTTTTGGGGTTATATTTTTTCTGTCAACCAAACTGTAATGCTCAATGGATGACGTTGCATTTGTTTACATTATCTCGACTAATGATTCTCCCATTGCGATTGCTGAAATTTTGTCTAGGCCTAGCTAAATGCTAAAATTTTGCTTATGCACGATTCGGTAGACACTTGGTAACTGTTGCCATCGTGTAAGTCAATACTATTGTCTTTAGAAATTTATATAATCATAGATGAAAAACATATCAAGTGAGTTCTACTAATTTAGCCTATAAGTTATTATTTGTACTTAATTACTGTTTCAATGTACTTCATACCTTTTCAAGTTAAGATTTCGACAATCCCACATATGATGCGTGGGTATGAAATTAATCTAGTAACTAAAGAATGCGCTTTTATGCCTTGCAGCCAAGCAGCGATTGTCAAAATAGTTGTTAAAGAGGTTTTGAAGAAGCTGAAGATAAAACAAAAATCAGTGACTGAATATTTAGTTGGAATTGATGATCGGATAAAAGAGTTGACAAAGTTTTTAGATGTCAATCACGATGATGTGCGGCTCATTGGAATTTATGGAATGGGTGGCATCGGTAAAACAACTATTGCCAAGGTTGTCTTTAATAAATTATGTTCCCACTTTGGGAAGTGTTGTAGCTTTCTTGACGGCGTTCGTGAAAGGTCGAATAAGGAGGGCATAGTCTCATTGCAGAAGCAATTACTATTTGACATTGGTGGTTCTGGAACTATAGGAGATATCGACAATAGTGAAGAAGGAATGAGGAGGATTAGAGAAACACTCAGCAATAAGAAGGTCCTAGTGGTTTTGGATGACGTTGATAAGAAAGAGCTCATTAATAATCTAATAGGAAATTCCAAATTATATCGAGGATCTAGGATAATATTACAACAAGAAACACTTATGTTCTAGAAGTTGAGGGATTTAAAGGTGAAACTCAGCAGTATGAGATGTTAAAGATGGATGCTGGTTCTGCACTTCAGCTTTTTGGTTGGCATGCCTTTAGTGGAGACTTTCCTTCGGATGATTATCGCCGGCTTTCAAGTGACATTGTCTCAACTACGGGAGAGCTTCCATTAGCTATTCAAGTGATAGGTTCATTGCTCAAGGGGAAACACCAAGAAATTTGGGAAGAGACATTGGAAAAGTTAAGGAATGTTCCTGCGAAAGAGATTCTAGAGAAGTTAAGGATTAGCTATGATGATCTAGAAGAACATCAAAAACAAAATTTTCTCGATATAGCATGCTTCTTTGTCAACGAGAATAAGACCGATGCAATTTACATGTGGACCGATTGTGAATTTTATCCCAAGGAGGAATTGAAGTCCTTACCAATAGGTGCTTGATAAAGATATTGGACAATGATAAGTTATGGATGCACGATCAACTTATAGCATTGGGAAGGCAAATTGTCCGTGAAGACAGTCCAAATGACCTTGAAAAGCATAGTAGGTTGTGGATTGCAAAAGAGGCCCTTCAAATCATAGGAACCAAAAAGGTAAGTTAAAACGTCTCATTTTCAAATAAAAGTCGTATATCCTAGGATTGGGGATTCTTTTTTTTTTTTTTTTTTCTTTTCTTTTCTTTTGTTTAGGAACTCTTTATCAATTTTTTCCTGCCCATTTGAGTTGTAAAACATAGTGGTTGGAAGTTGACAAACTTCTTGGCATCATTGCAAAATTTCACTTGCAGACAAAGTGCAAGGTTCAAGCACTTGAGATATCTATGTATGGTTCCCCCATAGAGATTAGAAATGAAGACTTTGAAAGGTTGCCGAACCTAAGATTCCTTGATTTAAAAGGGGAACTTATGTTGGGGACTTTGCAATGTGTCATTCAAATTTGAGATGGTTTTCTTGGAGTAATCCTTCTTTTTGGGAGGATCATGGGATGAATAAACTCGATTTGGATCATGGGATGAACAAACTCGATTTGGATTTTAGGGCAAGCAATTTGTATTTGGATAAGCTTGTTGTTTGTAAACTTCATGGCCTTGACTTCAAGGATGATTCAAAAGCATGGGACTTGATCAAGGTAAATTACATGTTTTAAATTCTAGTATGATAGTTCCCTTGTGTACACTACAATGGTTCTTTAACTCGACATGTCATTCATTTTTACAGAGAGCAGAAAATTTGAAAGTTCTATCTATTACTTGGTGTTCTGGCATAACGACAATCCCAAACATCTCTAGATGCTCGGCTTTAAAGAGATTGACTCTTGTTCGATGCTCCAGTCTAAAGAGAATTGAAAGCTTCATTGGAGATCTACAATCATTGATTGAGTTAAAGATTATAGATTGCTTGAATTTAACTGATTTACCAAAAGAAGTGGGGGCACTAGTGAAGCTCAGGTGTTTCTCCTTGCAGCATTGTAAAAGGTTGAGAGAACTTCCAGACTCACTCGGAAATTTGACCTCATTGACAGAGTTAGATTTGTTAGGTACTCGCATTCCCATACTTCCAAATTTCATTGGAATGTTAAAATTTAAATATTCGTAATTTGAAGCTTGCGAATTTTTCTTTGGACAGGAACGATAATCATGGAACTTCCCAACTTCATTTTACAGTTAAAATCATTAGAGATCTTGCGCTTTCCATTGTGGCCATTGAATGGCAAGTATCTTGATTGGCAATTAACTTGTGGCATCAGCACTTTGGTAAATCTTAGAGAGCTGGATCTCTCTAGGCGTACTAGAATGAAATGTGAAATTCTCGTTGAAAGTGGTGGAATTCCAATGACAATCAACACGTTTCATGACCTCCACATCCTAGATGTAACCCATTATCATGAGATTCAAGAGTTACCGGAGCTTCCGACAAGTTTGACCTATCTACGTCTTCAAGCCACATCATTGCTCAACACCCTTGGCCTGTCAAAAGTTACTAATTTGGTTAATCTGCTACTACGCGATGGCTCTGATTATGAAGGCAAATCAAAGCTAATCCCAGGATGCGACTTAAGGGGGATTGTGAATTTATCTAGATTGAAATGGGTGGAGTTAAGAGTGTTGAACGTCCCTGCAAGTCCACAGTTGACTTATCCTTCTCAACCACAAGAGATTGTTTTGGGACACTTGGACTCAAAACCCCCTGTGCAGCTTCCATCCTCCAACTGGAGGTGGAGAAATTTGTCAACTTTAGAGATCTATTTTTGCGAAGTGGAAGACATTTCGCTAGATGGACTATCACGACTGGAGAACTTAAGGGTTTTGCGGATGTGAATGGCTTCAAAGATTATCCATTCCTTTAGAATTAAGGAAGCTACGGCAAGCGACGGTGGAATCTTGTCAAGACCTAGTTGAGATACAAGTTGTGGATGTTTCAAAATCATTGGAAGGCTTGATTGTCCTTATTGCAAATCTCTGACAATAATAAGTGGGTTATCATACTTGAAGAACCTGGAGAGATTTTTAATTCAAAGTTGTGGTGTACTTACTAATGTTGAGGGCCTAAATGAGCTGGAGTCTTTGAAAGCTTTGTCGGTCTATTGGTGCTGGTCATTGAGAAGGTTGATTGATGCATCTAGCACAAAAATACCAGATGATTGCATCGTCCTTATACAAGGGTGTGGATACTTCATCAAAGATTCTATCAGAGATCCTATGTCTATGGAGACAACGCTTTTGAAGCATTACAGAAAGGAGATTCTTCAGAATACATCAAAAAGGTGCGGAATCTTCTTCACCAATATTTATTTCCTTTTTTGGCCAAATATCCTCCTTCCTTTCTCCACACAATATCCGCCCTTTTAAAGTTGCCATTTTTTTGTTGCACCCTAATTTCTTAGGTGGATGATTTATTTCCGCTGTTTTTTGGTGTCGGACATTTGCGGTTCCTAAAGCAATCTTTCCCCCCTCTTTTGTGGCTCCCATTTTGTGTTGTGCTTTAATTACTTAGGCTGCATATTTTTTTTTCTATCTTCGTCATTCATCTCTACTTGCCTTTTTAGTGTTGTAATAGTGCCAATAAACTCAATGAATCATTCTTTTAATATTAATCATCAAAATTACTTTCATAGACAAGAAGTTAGATAATCGATTGCCAATTATAGATTTCAAAAGCAATTGATAAGAAGGAACAAGTAGGGGTGAGCATGTCGGACTGCCTAAACTGGGAATCGTTCGGACTAGACCGGACCGGCTGGTGTGGTTTGGTTTTCGGAGGAATCGATCTAGTTCCTAGTTCCATAAAAATGGAACTAGTGATTGTTAGTCCGATTTCCGGTTCCGGGGGGGAATCAAACTTGACTGGACCGACCGACGGACCGAACTAACTTTTTTTTTTTTTTTAATTTCTTAAAAATATATATTTTTAATTTCTTAAAAATAGTAACAACTATAGTAGCATCACAACCCTTTTTTTTTTAATTTTTTAACTTTTTTTTTTTTTGCTAAGTGATTGGTTCCATGGGGGACCGACCTAAAAGCTACTCAATTTGTTGGTTCCTAGTCCTAGGACTATCCGGTCCAGTCCCCAATCCAAAAATTGGGAATTGAAACCGATCACCCCTAGGAACAAGTAAGAAAGAAGCATCACAACCCTTTCAAGTCGCTGGGTTTAATGAAAAGAAATGAGCTGGAAATATTTATTGGGAGTGTCTCGGGAATTTTCGGACCCCTAATTGAGCTTCAATTTGGCGATTCGGGCCTAAGTGGGATTTTTGGCATTTAAATATTAATTTTCGGAATTAAATTAAATAATTATTTATTTTCCGAAAAACCAAGGAGATGGTCTGGAACCGGAATATTATGCTGATGACCGTGGTGAAGTTCGTTTATTTAATTGGGCTTTATTTTAAGCTAAATTGAATTTTAATATTAATTAATTTTCGAAATTAATTAAATAATTATTTATTTCCTGAAAATTCAACTAGGATGGCCCGTGACCGGAAAATTATGCTAATGACTGTGGTGAAGTCCGTTTATTTAATTGGACCTTATTTTGAGCTAAACGAAATTTTTAATATTTAATAATTAATTTTCGAAATTAATTAATTATTTATTTATTTTTCGGAAATTAAGTTTGAGATGGCCGACGACTGAAATTTTGTGCCGATTTTCATGGCGCAGTTCGTTTATTTAATCGAGTTGTAGTTTGTCTTTGAATTGAATTATTTATGAAATTGAGAATTATCCTTTAATGGAATAATCTTTGATTATTGATTGGAAAATAAGGGTGTCGGTTGATAGCACCAAAAGTGTTTTGGTGGGCTGTAGAGAATGGTGGGAATTATGAAAAAGGAAATTATAATATTTTGGCTAAGTGCCGACCGTGTCCCCTCACACGGCTATTTTATCGAGAATGATATCCGATGGAATGGATTGAATGGTTGGATAGTATACTATATCATCCTACGGGAACGATATGTCGGCTTAGCGAGAGAAAAGATATGCGGTGTACTATATCGGCCTACGGGCGATATGTCGGCAGCGCGGCGATACACTTTATCGGCTTAATGTGAGCATCGGGGTATACTATATTAGCTGCGGGCAATATGTCGCTTAGCGAGAAAGATGATGCTCCAGTATACTATATCGGCCTACGGGCGATATGTCGGCTTAGTGAGAGCGGTATACCTTAACCCTATTTGCACGTGGAAGCAGATTAAGACATTAAAAAGGCAACCCGCCATGTAAGGTAATCTACAAATAGGAAGTGTAAACAAAAGAAATAATACCTAGCCTAGCATTAATGGACTTAAAGTAAATACACTCATCACTAAATCTAGCATTCGTGTACCAAAGACAATCTTTTGACATGAATTGTACAATTTATTAAGTTACAAATAATTTTATGCAATAAAGTGCAAAAAGACTATCCCACAAATGGGACAGTGTATAAAATTTTAATTATTGTACCACCATAAGTACACTTTGTTAGCAAGTTAACAATTGCAAGATACAAAGTAATCTTAGGAGTGAGACTTGTCAAGATGTGAATTAAGTATTTTAAGTGCCTAGATGCAATAATTTGTGTATCAATAGGAATTAGTCAAGCTAAAATGCACTATAATATTCAAAAAGAAAATTAAAAATATTTCTATTGATGCCATTTTTGAATAATTATAGCAGTATTGAGAAAATGTTTCACAAGCGACCTCATCTACCCTTAATTTAATGGTTAATGAGAAAGTGAATAGTTACTGTCCCCCAATCAATAGTGGTAAAAACCACTACTAGAAAGTTTTATTTACAGTGGCATTCCAATTTTCTTCTCCCCCCCCCTTAGAAAAGGGAATCTGTGATGAGATAGTACTCCTAGGTAGATAATTATCTTACTTGATGTTTAATTTAAATTTACATCACATATTTATATTTGTGTTGGTTGGATTGTGGGTAAATATGCAAAAAGTTTAGTGTATATCCAATAAATATGTTGTTTGGCTCTCCCATTGAAATTGTTACATCATAGGATTCCTTCACAATCCGATTCCACCTTGGAGTAAAGAAGCCCAATGACGTGTGGTTTTGGGTCTGTTCGTGGAATAGAGAAAGAAAAGGAAGGCGTCGACCCTGATTTAGTGACATATGAAGGATTGATTGTTGACGTGAAAAGTTTCGGCTTTCGTTTCAAGAGAATGTGGTGTGAGACCAAGGATACTTACAACATGCAAATGGAGATCGAGAGGGATGGGCACGTGAATGAAATGTTGGATGAGGCATGTCAACAGGGATTCATTATTCATTTGTACGTTGAGGGAGGGGTCGATAGTGAGTGGGAGGGAGAATACGATGAGGAGATGATGAAGGCTGATGTGTATTCCAATGAGGATGGGGCTAAGGGGGACGTTTCATGTCCTAATGAAGACTCAAACTCTGCACCTGTGGGTGGTGAAAGCGAAACTCATGGCAACTCCTCCGTTGATGATTCCGAGTTAGGGCAGGGCAATGCTGAATGTTTTGAGGCTACATCAATTGCAGAAGAAGATTTAGACAATGTTAAAAAACAGGTGGAGCTTCACGAAAAACCTAGAGATGAGGAAACAATAACTTTGGAGCATTACGAAGAGGAGATTTTTCTGAATACATTAAACAAAGTGCGACATCTTCCTCATTGTGTGTGGGATTTTTGTTCAATTCCTTTTTAGGCCAAATCTCTTCCTTTCCTTAGCCACACATATATCCGCCCTTTCAAAGTTGCCATTTTTCATTTGTTGCACTATAATTTCTTAGGTGGCTGATTTGTTTCCTTGCATTAGTCACTTATCTCTACTTACCTTTTTGGTGTGGGATAGTCTTAGTTCTTTAATAGTCCTGGCAAACTAATATTATCTCTCTATATATTACTTCATCAAAATTGCTTTCACAGATAACTTGCTAGATAATAGATCACAAATTATTGATTTCAAAAACAAAATATGATTTCTTTGTCAACTATTTTTTTTTAAATTTTGCAATTGACATAATTAATGCACAAATTTAATACTGTTCATATAATAAAACTAATTATGAACTAGTTGATTCGATTATTCCATTAATGCGCTTTGGAGAAATTAATGTCCAATTTGTAGTTGTACGAAAGGGAAAAAAAAACACAAGAACTCATTAAATTCTGCCAAGTGTCATCACATGGAAAAACAAATGATGAATTGGTTGTGTGTATATATATTTGGTTGGTATATATTATATATATATATATTTAATAATATGATGATTTATCTCCTATGCATCTGTTGATTTCCTCTCGAGTAAACATAATTGGAAAATTTGTTTTGCCTTTTTCTTTATTATTTCTGTTAGACATTTTATGAAAATTCATATAGGGCTAATCCATCCACTTGCAAATTAAGCAATAAATGTGTTACACATTTGTATGCTATTTTGCTGATGCATGTATATACAGTGGGCTTGACTATTGAGTTAGGATGTAATTTTTATGTCAAAGTAAATTAAAGCACATACTGCTTGGAAAAATAGTCACACATTGAGTTTGGATGTAACTTTTATACGGGTGAACATATTATTTCACTGAAGACTGTGACTTATGATGAAAAGAGATTCTAACTAATTTCGAAGCATATCACTTTAGAATAAGGAAGAATACAAAAACATAACACTTTCATAAACTGATTTAAAACAATGTGTCCCATGGTTATGGATTTTTCATTCAAAAAGTAGAAAATAAAACTCCTTTTTAGTTACAGAATGCAAAGCAATTGAATTTATACTAGTATTTTAACTGAAATAGATAATTAACATTTGAAGATGGTAGTACATGAAGTACCACGTGTAATTAAAGTGAAAATAAGAAGAAGAATTGAAGTTTACTAAAGTGATAACATAAATAATAGAAAGAGGAATGAAACTGGATATAGATTTTGGTGAATTACAGTTTTGGTCCTAAATCTATTATGTGGATTCCAATGTAGTCCTAAATCGTTCAATTGTTCCAATATAATTCTATATCTTCCGGCCAATCATTATCGTCTTACATGGCACGATTGGCAATCTGACATGGAAAATATTAATCGAAACAACATTGTTTTATTTGGAAGAATGTGCAACATATAACAAAATAAAATCGACTAAACCACAAAAATCCCCAAATGAACTCCCCTAATTCGCTGACAACGTCAATTTCCATCGAAATCCCCAATTTCCTCAAACCGAACCATAGTTTGCCATCACAATCACCAATTTCCACTCGACTGCGTCAACGTCTAGAGAAGAGATTAGCTATCTTGAGATTTTGCAACAGAAACGATAAAGAGCAATGTTAGGTGTACATTGAAGTTGACAGCCTTTAATTTTTTTTACAAAAACCAGAAGAAAAAGACAAAAAAAAGGGTCTAAAGGTAAATATTTCATTGCGGTCTCTCTAAGTGTATTGCCTTTCTCTTTCTTATAATCTGTTTGTATTGGGAGACTATTGCTGGTGCTGCTAGTGAGACCATATTGGCGCATGTTAATGGGATTGTAAGTAGTGGTTTTGTTTGAATTTTTAGTTTTTACTGGCTTTTTTGGTTCATTGTGAATTCTAGTCATGTCAGCTCAAGAGTACAAGTGCTAAACACGGCAAGAGGCAGAGAGATGATGATCATGCAAGCCACGCCAACACCACAGCAAAGAACTCTACTCGTGGCCAGCAGAGTGGCATTCCCCAGCATGTTACAAGAAGGACAACAAGACAAGCAGCAAAAAAACAACCACCAGTTGAAGTAGCAGCACTTCCCGTTGAAGCTGCAGGCCCATCAAGAAAGAAGAAAAAGAATGACAGCAAGCAGGTCAATCCTATAAGAAGAAGTGCCAGGCTTATGAAAGGCACAACTGGAGGGACAAGTGATATCATGCATCTAGATCGATAGTCACCTGGGATGTTTGACTGGATTGTGAGATCATTGTAGTGTGACTTTTTTTTTTGGTGGATTCTGGGTTCAGTGAACTAGTATGGTTGGATTGATAACATACTTATGACGTATTGCTTGCAAATGTGCTGCTTTTAGCAATTAACATGACTATCTTTTGTGATCCCTCTCTTATTGCATTCTGCTTTCTCTGTTTCATTGCTGAATACACATCGGTTGATTAGATGATGTCATACTAGATTGTCTATAGAACACTTGTTGTTGCAAGCCCAGTTGTTTGTGCAAAACTACTATTTTTTTTTTTAACACAGTCCTAGCTCCATTATACCAATTTCAAAAATTTAGGCTCAATCTGTTATGACAGAGAGGAGCCAACAAGTCACGTGTATGCAAGTCCAGTGATATGTGCAAAATGCTCATTAAATTTCATTTATGCAAAACATGTCCACGACTAGAAAACAAGTATTAGAACAGCTCATACGTGCCTAAACACAAAACAAACTCTACTAACATAGTTCATGGCGGACTCAACACATCCTTCCCTTTAACCTTCCCACACAGGTGAGCTAAAATAACTGGGGACACTCAACATGATCCATATTGTCTTCAATCTGGATTTGTCTTCCTTATAACTTTGCCCCTTCTTGTTTCAAACATCATTTGTGTTTGTTCCCTGCTTCAGCCCTTTTGCATACCACTAGCTTTTTAAAACAGGTTTTTCATTTTAAGAAAAACTATTGATTCAAATATAATCAAATGGCACATCATACTACATAAGAAACACTCAATTAAGTATGATAATTGTTGCCTTTCATTAGTCGGACCTTGTTTATTTGGTCCGGTGCTTTAAAAGGCAAATCACGACACGGCTTTTGAGCGTCCGCCCTGATAAGGAAAGTGATGGGACCAGAAAAAAAATTTATTCACTTCTTGGATTAAGGAAAGTGCGGAGGAAATCGGCGGTGCCTCAACATTGCACCTGCACAGGACTAGCAGCTGCACCTTATTAAACCAGCAAATATGCCATTATTACCTAAAATTCATTTTGTAAATGACAATGTACAAGGTGAATAAAATTAAATATTGGAATAATCTCGCTTTTCTTATTGCTCGACCTGAGCCTGATAACATCTCAACACATGATTGGTTGATGTGATGATATGTGTAAACAATACTAACAACCTCACTTACTCCATTTCTTGAGGGAGGGAAAGGTAAAACTCTCTAGTTTTCTGGAGTCCTGCCATCTGTCACGCTGTGTACTCTCATATGAAATTGATCGCCCTTTGGAGGAAGAGCATGATCGTCGTCGTCGTCGTCGTCGTCGTCGTCGTCTCCATCCGTGGTTTTTGTCTCTGGTAAGAACCATTTTTCAAATCAGGTTTGTCCATCAACGATGAAAAATCTCTCAATCCCTTTCAGTACCTACTACTCTTTTAGTCCACCGTTCGTTCGTCATTCACTTCCAGTCTTCGGAGGTGAAGACCTCTGTTTCTTCAGTCCGCAGAAGAGACTGAGGGATGGCTACCATTGCAAGACTGATATCAGTTGTGCTGGCGTTTGCCAGACAATCATACAATGGACTTAACAGTTGCGAATTCGCAAATGCAATTAGTACAGAAGATACAGCTAAAACCATCAGTAGAGTCGAGCACGAAAGCTTAACCAAACTCTCTGTAGCTTGCAAAATCATGTGATCTCATGTTCTATGCTCGAACATGACTCCAAGTAGCTCTCCTTCAATCCTCCTTATACTTTCGGTCGCACTGTTGCCTTCGAATACTTCGTCTGAGATTCTGATTCTCTCTGCATTCAACAATACTCATTTATGTTATGGCACAAAGCCAAATAGGACCTGTGGTGCGGAATTTGATTAATCCCGGTGCTCCATGTTTTGGCATTATGGAGAGAGTGACGAGGTTCGGTGAACACTAGGTGTTTGTGAAAATTCCTTGGTGAAGTATGGAGGTGAATACCAGCGTAGTGGTCAGCCTAAATGGTGCCAACTACAGAACATGGAAAGGCAAGATACTTGATTTGCTTTATCGCAAGGAAGTGCATGGTCCCATAGAGTGACGAGGCCAAGCCCGATTCCACAGACCAACAATAGCGGGCTTTGGCAACCCTGTTTGCAAGAGAATTGGCCTCGCTCGCGGGAGTGATGAATAATTTCAGTGGAGCATCTTGCAATCAAGTACAGAAGAGCTCGGGTGGTCAACGCCATATCAAGTTGAAACGTTTGGAAGATGGACAGAGATGACGGACATGATGCGATTAGCAATCTGCCAAACTCGGTGCTCCTCCATATTCTGTTCTTCCTGTCCACGAGAGACGCCGTGAGGACAGTGATGGTCCCAGGGTTCCGTTACCTCTGCACTTCTACATGCCACTATCTTTCGATCACTGCCCTTACCACAACTGCAAGGAGAGGAAGACTGCTTTTAGAATCGATGAGAGATTCGTGAATTTTACTGACTGTGCGTTAACTCTGCACAAGAACCCCACAATTGATTTGTTCAGTCTTAATATAAACTATGCGGCTGAGGTGGACCCCTATGATCCTCAGAATGAGGGTGGTATGACCGAAGAGACAAGAAGGTCAGACAAAATTGATACATGGATTCATTTTGCAGCGAATAGAGAGGTTAAGTTCCTCGGTTTGGACTTCCTAGGGTGTGCTAGGGAGTTCACACATAATCTTTACAGGTTGCCCTGCATTGTTATTGGGTGTAGCAGCTTAGTAGAGCTGAAGCTGGCTTCCTGTGAGGTTGGACCAGTGGTGGGACGGGTCCAACTAAGGACGCTTAGAAAATTGTTTATGAAGAAAATTCACTTAACTGACAAAAAGTTGGCTGAAATACTATCTCATAGTCCATTGCTAAAAGAATTGTCTCTTGAATATTGCTATGGCCTCCACAATCCCATTTCTTTAGTGCCCCATCTATTGAAGAGTTAATTTTGGAGGGATGCAGCGATTTGAATAAGCTTGATCTTACCCGATCAGATAAAAAACATTTAACCATTTATATCTATGGGGATCGAGAGCTAGTTTGTCCTAATGTAAAGATTCTGAATATTGCTGGGTATATAAGGTATAACAAGGTGACTGATATGTCATCACTGGTTGATACGTCCTTCTGCTACCGAGATTATTTTAGCTATCCATACGGGGAATATTGTGAGTCCAGACTGCTTCTGGAAAAGCTCAGCTGCAGTCCTTATTTTATGCCATGTGATTCGTGTACACTGGTATGGTTTCCCAGCTGTTGCTCTGGCCTAATTTGTCTTGGCTTTGAGGCACTTTTGAATGATTTGGGTTCTGATCCTCCATGTAAGGAGTATTACTATTTGTTTGATAGAATATTCTCATATTTCAACTGTCCTAAAATTTGTAGAATAGAAGTTGGGTGAACAGATTTTGAACGGGTCTTATTTGAAATGGACAGAGGCTGTGCCGTTTCTATGCTTCAGCTTCTTTGTCCTGTTGCTTTTTTTATGCTTCAGTTCTTGATTTTTTAAAGCAGTCCAGGTTGAATTTGTACACTAATCGCATGCAATGTCAAAAACAACGGGATCAATCTTCTGCCACAGCCTCCATTTGCCTTGAGGTACTTGAATGACTACCTTCTTATCTCTGGAGATTGGCAGGGTCTGCCTTGTCACTTATACTTTGATTTGGAGTTCCATAAGAGGGAAAATGCTGATAAAAATGGAGACGAGATGGATGATCTTCTGATATTGGTTGTCTTGGAGGTGTTGCTTGACAAGTACTCAATCCAAGGAAACCAAGAATGGGCAGTGAAGCTCGATTCTTCAACTGAAGGTAGGCTGACTTTGTATCTCGCTACTCCTATTAACTTTCATTGCATCAGTAGTCACGGGTGGTGTATGCAATACATAGTCACATACTATGAGCTTCATCTTTATGCCATTGGATATCTTTACATAAATTTGTGTAGACACCCCATCAAGTGAAAGGCCGTCTTGTTCTTTTTCATGGTGCCTTCCAGCTACAAATTTCCATTGTTCTTCTTGAGACCTTTCACATTTGATGCAAGAGAAACTGTTTTAGGTTTATTGAAGAAAAGCAGCCTTAAATGGGGTCTCTGACACTTGTGTGGTCCATCTTTGTTTGAGTAGTGACTTACCTTAACATTTCATTTTTGAGGAATATTGCACCTAAAAGCAGTTATGAAGGTGGAAATCAAAAACTGTTATAACTTTGAATGATGTACCCCTTTTGGAAGTCGAGACAATTTTGATTTCATGGATGGGATTGACAGGGAACATATTGCATGTCATGCTTATCTTAGATTGAGCTATATAGGCAACATTATTCAATTGATCTTTTCCATTTTGGGGACTAGTTCAGTATGATACTTCTTTTTAATGAGCATCAAGTATTGGAGCTTCATTGAACACTACCCAGATGCTTTCCTTGCCACGATGATTTTCCTTTTTTTCCCCTCTTTGAAGCCAATTATCCTACCTCCAGTCACAATTTGCAGGCATAATGTCAGAGAGAAGGGGCAGCTGAAGACAGGTTATAATTTCACAGTGCTAGGTCACTGGAAAGTACTGGTTGAGTGATGTTAATGGCCCAGCTAAGATGATTTATGCATAGTACACTGGAACTATGTGTCAGATTTGAAGTGAATTTGAGATTCGGGCAGGGAAGAGTCGGCGACTTGATGAGTCAGCATGTGCGTTATGATTACTACATCTGCCTATCAATAAAACACTGGGAATATCTCATGTTATACCTTTTTTTCCATTGTATATGTTAAATCTTTCCAGGGAATATGACAAGTTTACTGTGATGTCAATAACAGCATTGCTTGTATGCAGAAAAATTTTCTTGTCATTTGATACCAAAGACTGCTTTTGAGGACAACTCCCATGTGGGTGCATTAATTTCAGAGGTATGCTCTGACGAGAAGCTTTAGTTATTGTGTGGTAGAGACAATTGCAAATTCAATTATTCTGTGTAAATATTATTATTGTGCCTTCCAAGTTAGCCACCTGTTTTGAGATAGTTTACCCATCTCTCAAGATTAACATATATCTTTGATGCCTGCATACTTCACTTTACAGCAATTCTCACAACTTTACTGAACTATTGGGACTCTGTGTGTGTGGACGTTTTCTTTTGTTTATTATTATTATTATTTATTTTATTTTTTTGGGGTGGGGTTGGGGGTGGGGTTCTGGTTGATATGTTCATGCATGCACACCTTTTTGAAGAAATATAACATTGCATGCAACCACGATGTTCTTATGATGAATTGACAGGTATGTTCGTGGATTTCTAGTGAAAGGGAGACAGACAGAAGATATGAAAAGTTGTTTGTCGAGAAAGATTCCAGCCCATCGACAGGTCAGATATTTGTGGAATCTGCTGTCCATTCAAGGAATCAATGCTTTTCTTTGGCTCTATCATCCAAGGCAGGCAAGAGTTCTGTCCTTCTGCCGATTGGGCATTTCAAATGCAAGGATATGGTACGTTACTCCTTGTAATTGAGGTCTAGAGACTTATGAGGCATCTTTGGAACATGGGTGTGATGAATTGTTCCTAGTTCACACTCAAAATGTTCCTCAAAACTACCAGCAGAGGGTTCTTTTATGCCTTTGTATCATTTGAGAAAGTTAGATTAACACAGAAAATGTGCATGTGCACACAGAGAAGAGAATTTATTGCAATAGTGCTTGAAATAGTGATGACTCTATCCCATTTGCTCTTTAAAGGTTCATGTGCTCTTTGACACTCAAAATGCGCCTACTCTCTCCTGACAGTGTGAGGAAGACATGATCGATGGTTTCTTTGATTTGCATTGTGGATTTTGATTGTCAGAAGATCCTAGTCTGCAAATGGAGTTAGATTGTGGAAAGAAACTTCAGTTCGATACGGAGGTAGTTACAAATTTGAATTAGTTCTTGTATCGGGTCCCTTTATGAACTGTATTCATATGATTTGCTGTACTTGTTATTATCAGCAAAAATATTAGTTGTCTTGAGTTGGGGGAGCTAATTTCTGGAAACATCTTTGCATGGGTAGACTAGTGTGCTAGAACTCTGTGCGGTGTCTCATGTGATGGACTTTTTCTCCCCTGCGCAGGTGAATATTGATTTGGGAAGATACCGTCTTGCTTTGCAAGAACTTAATTTCAACTCTTTTGTTAGTGATAGTTCAGTGAATTACTTAACTGGAAAGTTGCCTTTCCCAATGTTGGATAAATTCATAGAATCTGTGGCCTCCATTGGAACTGTATCAGGTGATTGCTATAGTTTTATTTTCAGATAAACAGAGTGATGAAACATTTCAATTGTTTCATAGTTCATAGAATTCTACCTGAGACTTTGAAAAGAAACTATTGATTGTCACTTTCCCCTTTCATGCGGAGTTGCGTCAAGAAAATGATATGGTTTTAAAGGCCTATTGTTTCTTCTCCTTTTTCATGTAATGCTGATGAGTCTGTCACAGTATAGGTAAAATTCAAAGCTGGTACTGGTTCTCAGAGCATGAACTCATGGTTTCTAGCATGTCAAGGAACAGGTTCTGTGAGCGGATAAGCAGAGAGCATAGAGCATTTGCGGAATATGCTATTTCTTTTCAATGGGAAATTTCTTGTGTTGAACTGTGCTCTTTAAGTCTACCTTTAGTAGAGACCACCTTTTTTTTTTTCCTCAATTTGACTGGCCTAGTTATCTAGTTGCGGACCTGATCTGGGCTGTATCTTATTAGAAATGTCACAATCTTGATTGCAAAGGTATAGGAAATTTCTACCCAACATTTATCCATTTTTTTTCTTTTATGTGTGAAAATGAAGGTAAAGTGAGCTGAGTAATAGGCCAGATTACCGCTCTTTGCTGCGTCTGATCTTGGAGGATACTGTGCCTGATTTATCAGCATTCTTTGATTCTAGCAAATCCTCCTGATATAACTAATAATGTGGTTGACATTGATGAAAACACGACAAATTGCTCCCCTATGGATGCTTGGTGGCTTGAAGCCATAAGAGTCGCACATACTGTAGAAAACCAACAGGCCATGGAGTATGACCACATGGCAAGGCAAGTCATCTACTTTACTTATCTGTGCAAATATTTTAGGATCTTTCGACAGGTCATGGAAGACGAGGACTGGCGCTTGGATTTAGAAATTAATACACCTTAGGGTGAGCTCTGAGCTTGAGTTCGACCATTCGAACAGCTCAGAGTTACAATTATTTGGGAGGAAAGTCGATCCGGCTTAGTTCTTCAGCTTGCAGATTTGAACAAGGGTAGCGTGTCATGGATCCTTTCAATTCAATCGCATCAGAAGAAGAGTATCAGACTGAAAGTAATCGCTGTGAAGATGTGGTTATTAACCAAAGTACTCTGAGCTCCAATGTTCGGTTTGAAAATTACTTTTGCTTGGCAGACAGTAGCCCTTCAGAAGAGGCATGTTATTCAAGACAACATCAGGCTGCGAATCCATTCCGATTGCTCACTGATGGCAAGAGTGTTATTTTATGGAAAATTCTTAGTTTATCAGGCCACGAAAGTTGGAACTTGAAGATTTTTCATTTCAGAAACCTCTCTGTTCTCGCTTGCTAACTCGGGGTCACTTCACACGACGATCATTGATCTAAGCAGAGGCTCTTACTATTCAAGTATTTCCATTTTGTGCCATATTTAATTAGGTGCCTTGATGCTTTTATCATTGCACCCATTTTAGGTGCAAAGCAAAGTTCTCCAATTAGTTGGTACATTTTTGCCCTTGCACCTCGCGAATTTGTTCTTTCTTTGAGGTTGATGATGGCTACAATAACTTTTTTGTATGCACTCATGCAGGGTGCTGCATCTGTTACAAGTGTAGCATCCAGTCCAATGCCAAAAACATTTTAAGAATAGGTAGAATGTATTCTAATGGAAGCAACATGTATCGAACCATGATCTAATTCCTTTGTACATATAACATTAATTGCGATTTAGGCGTTCCCTGTACATAGGGCCCAATAGTCAAACGAGACACTAGACAACATAAATTATGGCCTGAGAACAGGCGTTCACAAATATGAGGACTGGTAATAACTCAGCCAAGACATTGTACCCTAATCCAACAATGAACAATAATAGAAGTGGTAAGATGATTGGTACATTAGAGAAATGAGTATAACGTGAATCACAATTCATGATACGGGTAAAGCTCACAAACATGTGCAAAAGTACAACATACTCAAAGCGGATAGAAACAAACTCCAATCTTATTCTCAAAGTTTAATGAGGCCTTGAAACTTTGTTTCTTCAATGAAACCAGTGTTCTTTCAAGAAAGATTCTCGCACTAACGTGGCCATGGCAGGGTGCCTTGAGGGGATTTTCAGCTTGTTATTAGTGTGAAACTGGACTACAGCTCATAATCTACGTAAGCTCAACTAATCTGGTGCATCAACATTTTATATTAATTATCTAAAAAAAAAAACAAATACTATCCTGCTATTATAAAAGTTAGGGATAATTATATAAATGGTTCATAAACTAGGCCTCCATTTGAAATATGATTCGTAAACTTCAAATTTATTCAATTTGACCTTGAAGCACAATGCGCGATTTCCTTATGAAGTCAAGGAGGGTTGATCTTGCCCACATAGGTGCAATTAAGAGATGAAACCTGAATGACCTTGGATAAAGTACGATAATTAGTTGTCTATCCGGTTCTTTGTCAAATCATTGGCTTTTCTCAACCCAAAAAGAGAAACACTCGTTAGAGAGCGATAATAATAACATATAAATTAAAGAGAATATTGACTAAAATCAAACAAAGAGATAAGCGCAAAAATCTTCATAATTGACTAATCAATTAAGGGTTGGATGATTTATGGAACAATACATTTGAAGTAGTTCGTTGGTTATTCAATGATAATAGAATGATTCAAATATAAAGGAAGACGATGTTGACAAAATTTCTATTCTATCCATGAAGTAGAGTCCAGAAAATTTAATGTGGTTATGCAATGTGTTTAGTTTTAAAAAGAAGAAAAAAAAAATGAAAATCACGTGGTAAACATACCATCCAAAAGAAAACATAATCTAAATTGCTATTAAAAAATTAGATAAATGTGTCTATTCAATATACAATTTAAATTAGATAAGAGTGTATCTCACCCTCGAGTGGTGCCCTCCTCAGCTCTACGACCTTGTCCGATGACAGCACCCTTCTCAACCCCTCCACATCCCCCTGCAGCACCGCCGTCTCCAGTGCCCCCACCTGGCTGTTGTTCCACACATGATGCATCGCTGATCTCGTGCATGGAGTCAGTGAAGAGAGCGGTGATCGAGGGAAGGGCACTCAGCGTTGGTAGTTTATTTGCAAAACAAACTAAAGAGGTGTCTTGTATCACATTAAAAAAAAAAAAATACGTGGACTAAATTTGGCATTGATTCTCAATTTTTATTTTTATTTTATTTATTAAAATTCGAATTTATAATTATAAAATAACCAATGTGTCCTATTGAAATGGTGTGACTATTCATAATTAGATTAACGATTTTTTTAATTATTATTTAATTTTTAATTTATTATTTTTGCTTAATGATTATTAGGCACTCTTACAACTGAAGCTAAGGGTCAAAGAGACCTTTCTTTTGTAAGTCTTGAATATTTGCATCTTCTGTTGCGGTCCTTAGACTAATGTGGAATTTGGACGTGATCCCGGTGAAGAGGGATAGAACTATGGAGACCGACCGAGTACTGGCAAAAGGAAGCAGAGGGAGTGAGACCTGATATGCTTCAAACCTAAGACGGGATCCTACGAAAAGAGGCAAAGCAAGGGCCGTAGCTTCAAGTTCAAGAAACAGCGAAGATATGAGGTCAGGTAGGCACGCAACTTCTAGTTCAGGAAAGGGCAAGGCATTGAATATGGGAAAAAGAGTAACTTCAAGTTCACAAAGCAGCAGGATTTTGAATACGGAAAGGGCAAAAGTTCAACTTCAAGAAAGGGCACAGCTTGGAGTTTAGGAAGGGGAATGACTTTGAGTTTAGGAAGGGGCAAAGGCTCTACCTTAGAGGTCCAAGTTCAAGAAGGGGCATAACTAAAAAGGGCACAATTTTGATGGACAAAGGTTCTTCAAGTTCGGCCAAGGCTGAGCCTCAAACACGAACAAACATCGAAGCAAGTGGAAGATTTAAACTACTACGACATATTTAGTAGATACGCACCTTCTTCAATCTCTGTGCAAGAAATGCACGGTTACTATTAATTTGTAATTGATATGTATTATGGGGTCATTATGTAATTACATTTTTTATGTTCTCGGACCATAAATAATTGATTTTATAAATACATATCTTGCAATCCTGATTGGGGTCAAACCACAATGAACACTCTTTTATTATTCTCTCTACTCTTTGTGACTCTTCAAACTCTACCTTTCGAAGGAGACTCCAGGCCAATATTTCTAGGTAAAAATTTTCTTTGGCTTTTCCTACCTAAGACCAACAAGTGGTCATGGATGTGGATCATCTGCTCCTTCCATGAGCTAATATGTTGACTTACTTTGTTACAAGTGTTTCCAGTTCTTCTTTTCTGGCCTCTTCTATAGTTTTATTCTCATTTTGTTAAGTTGTTTATCTAATGACTGCAAGAACAAATTATTTTAACTATCTTATTTTCTTTTTCAGCCCTATCACGCGTTGCGCTTGGTCTTGCTCAAACCAGCTTCGTGAAATATCAGATCGGCTTTTCCACAGCCGCCATATTAAGAGGATAAAGACCTCCACCATGATCCGAATGAGAATCGGTGGATCATCTCTTAGCAAGGGCAGCAAGGAAACTATATCTCCTTTAACCTCCTATTCATACAGTCTCCTCTTCATTTTCAATCTGGATACAGACCTGAGCTTCATTACAAGACTAATATATCTTGCTATAAGACGGCAGTGAAAATCAACTCCCGATTCTGAAATTATGGAAGACGAGTTCTCAGGAGCACGTTATACGCTCAGGATACATTCAGACAAATTTAGGTGTTGGCTGGTTCATTTCTAGAAAGTCGACTGACTTTGTTTTTATTTTCTGAGTGTTTCTTAAGCAAAAATACTATTTGAATGCACCGAGACATAAACGTTCATTAAACGTAGATATTATAGACAATGTTAGGAATTTTCAGGTGCTATTTGTTCGTTTGTTCCACTAGGCATACCTTTCACCTGTAGGTGTGTAGCTGAAACGCGTGGACTCGTTAGAACTAACAAAGACAACAAATAATTCCAGAAAAGAAAAATGATACATTGGTTCCCGGTAGCATTTTGAAGTAAACTTGCCCTTCTTTTTCAAATACAGGACAATGCCATTGATATATATTGGACCTTAGCAAATTTTATTAATAAAAGAAGAACGAAGTTTTAAATGGAAGAGGTATGGATTCGTTGGACACCAAATTTTCCTCAAATAATATAAATTAATGATATGCAGATACGTGTTGATTATGAATAACAAAAAAACTTCTCTTTTCAAAATAATGAATTATGTTAGCGGTTGAAATGTAGGCTCAAAATTTGACTTTGTTTTGATTTGGATGTGAATCGAGATTAAAGTCTGAGACATTTGAAGCAAGCCAAAAGGTTTAGAATGCGTGACGATACATTTTAGATGTCCTAAATCAAGTGGTGGACATCCGAATTAAATGGTGAGGCAAGACGAGGCTACTATGGATACGAATTGCGGATTTTGGATGTCTAGAGGCAAGATTGGAAAATTGGCTAGACTCACTGGATATTCGTGTAACGTCTCAAATTTCTGTCTAGCTATATCAGCAAGCCATAGGAATTTAATTTTTTGAAAACCAAATTCAGTGCGTGAATTAGGGACGAAGACATTAGCATATGCCTTGTACGGTTTATGTATGCGCCCAAAGTTGCACCTTAGGACATAATTAGTCTTTTAATACACCTATATATATTATATATGTGGCCGGCCCTATTATTATTTTTTATGGGATATAATTTCTATAATTTCCCTAAATTATGTTGCCGCCCCTATAGCCCAATAGAATTGCTAGAAATTGAGTTAAATTTGCTAAATAGGCTAAAGATAGCCTAATGATGAGCTGCCTCCCTCTCGATCCAATTAGAGTTCATGCAAGAGGTGTATTGAGGAAGACACCTCCCTCTTCCTTCCCTTGATCGGCCGACCCTCTTCTCTCTCTCTCTCCCTCTCTCTCGTGCGAGCTCTCTTCCCCTCTTCCTCACCGAACATCTCTCTCTCGTTTCCTTCCATTTTCCTCTAAGGATTCAAGGTCTTCTTCAAGGAAAGTAGGTCTAGAGGTCAAGAGAAGCAAAGGCAAGGAAAAGTGGCTTTCTTCTACTTTTCTTGATCTTTTTTAGGCTCGTTTTTGCTAGAATAGGAGCTGTTCTGTGTTGCTTTTTGCTTGCATGTCCTTGTTAGCGTGAGTAGATGTAGAGAAAGTGAAATGATAACTTAGTTATGTTGTGATTTCGAGATTTTGTGGAAGCGAAGCATTGCATGTCATTTTCGTGGCTTATATAGTCTTGAATGTGAGTTTCGTGTGTTCGTTTCGCCCTCACGTACGAAGTGGTTGATTATAATTGAAGATGGATATTGCATGTGGCTTAGGACTTCTGGTTTTGGTGTGTTTTGAGCAAACGGCCTCGTATGGTGCAAGTTTTTCATGAGTTCGTGTACTGTGGTTTGGATTTCCAAAACTGAAATTGCTAGACCTTATCTGTTTGTTAATTTTGTGGAGCTTGCTGTGATTCGAATTTGATGAGAATTTCTTCATGAAAGTGTGCAAGGCATCTTGATGTATAACATACTTTAATTTTTAAATTTTTCTGAGGTGGTATAGTTGGTACGAAAGCTTATTCATTTACCGTGTCTGATCTGCCTACTGCAGTAAGAACATAAACCCAATTGTCTTTCTGAATTTTTATAAAATTTTTCCTTTTGATTTTGGACTTGCTTCTTCATAAAAGTTGTAGAGGACATTCCGATTTATAACATATCCAAATTTCAAAGTTTTTTGACATGTTTAGGGCTGCGAGATGAGTATATCGGTTGCTCTGTTCCAGTGAACCAGATTCTTCTTTATTTTGTACGATTTGCTGCTCTTTATACAAATTGTTTTGGACTTAGTTTCCTCATGAAATTTTTTTGTTAAGGCCTTCTTTATAACATATTAAAATTTTAAAAATTTTCGAGTTCATTCACCATGGTTTTAGCTTTGATTTCTTTGACTACGCAAATCTGTTCGTTTCTGCCTTTGATCCAAATTGCATTAAATTCTTTAGGAAGGTGATGGAATCTTGCCTGGTGACCTACTGATGACGATAATGGCATTTGATAGACTTTAAAATGGTGCATTTTGATTGCCATGCGGTACCATTTACTTGTGGAAATTGGGTAAAAACATAATAGGACGGAATCTGGAATTTTGGGTTATATGTGGTTGACTGTGCCGTGAAGGCAGTGAATCGTGCGCAGTGGCATAGTGCCAATCCTAGTGTCATGTGTGTTGAATAGGATGCATTTTATAGTGTGCAAATGCTTTGTCACTACATGAACGTGCTATGCCTACAATGCATGAGATGGATTGTGATATATGATGCCCAAGGTTGGTGAACCTTGGATGCCCAACGATAGCCCGGAGGGGATGTTGGAGGTGAATGCCTTGGCTAACAACCAAGATGACCTGGTTGTAGTAGGGATGTCTAGGCTGGTGATAAACCCCAGAAGTCTTGACGATCAACTCAAAAACTCAATGATGGCCTAGAGTGGATGTCGGAGGCGAATGCCTTGGCTAACAACCAAGATGCCCCGGAGTAGGGATGCCGCAATATGGGAACTGTAAATGGGAACTGTAAATGCCTGGTTAGTGAACCAGAGGTGACTGCATGAGCCACCTACATGGACTAGTTGAGCAGTGAAATGGGGATGGACCCAATGATATTGTGCATGATAAATGTGAAGTGTGATGTACCCATTGCATAGTAGTGTGACCCATGTGATTGTATATGATGCGTGTTGCGTTAAATGCATGTTGGCACTACTCATGCTACTGGAAATGGTCTACGGTATGTTATGTGCTCATACTTAGGTGCTTACTTGCTTGGATATTAATTGTGTCCTAGGAATCAAATGTCAATTAGATTGAGTGGTTTATGAGCTCGCTGTTTCTCTTGCTGAGCGTCAGCTACTCCTGTTGTTATTTTTCGGATTGATAGCTATGCTGTCGCTCCCTGCATCCCCCATCTCTCATTATGGAGCGCCCATTACGTTAGAGGGTAAGCACCACAAATTCACGGACCTGCACTTTCTGAGCATGATGTTTGTTCGATACACGACTGTCTTGTTAGTGAACATAGGATAGCTTGATCTAATTTCCTATTGTTTTGTGCTATATTCGTGATAGTGGACGATTGCCTGCTAGGACCGATTCCATCCCCTGATGCTCCTAGTGCAGGTGGTGATGGGAGGGACTTGGAGGATTAGGAGCTAGAGTAGGATAGAGTGCAAAGGGGTCGTGCTTGTATTTTGATACGACTGTAACTATTTGGGGTGCGGGATTATCGGGACAGTTGGATGGAGGGACGTATGTATGGACGAGAAGCTTGCTATAGCAGGGTTTAGGAAACAAGCACTTTTTTTTTTTTTTTTTTTCAATTTCTCCCAACTTAGGTTTTTCCTTTTGATGTATAATCCGCCACCTGATGTACATATAAGTATGATAAATAATGGAAGCATGATTCCCTTTACTATTGGTATTTTCAGAGGCGTGTGTATAGTTCCTGTTATAAATGCTAACCTTTAGAAAAAAACTTCCGCTTGCGTGATAACTTAATATAAATAAAGAACAGAGATTAGTAAGAGGTGGATTGGAACGCCACTCTTCGACCATGGACACAGTGAGCAAGAGTGAGCAACTTCGAATGTCCGACCAAGCTATGGCTAGATATCTAAACTGGACCAAATTTTCCCAAGAAGATTTTAGATGGCCGAAAGCGGGATTTATACTAAATGCGACCTAATTTTGCACTAACATCAAGTTTGACTTAAGAGAGCTCAGAAATCGTCAAGGAACGTGAGTGTGTGAGTAAACACCTTGTATCTCTTTCATTTGACTATGTGAGACTTTTTAAGTATAATTGGGAACTGGAAAACATTTGAGAGTTGTATGTTTCGAGTGAATGTAATTTCCTCTTGTTGATTATAGTAAAGCATCACGTTGCTCTCTCCCTATGGACTAGGCACACTAGGTCAAATAATGTAAATCCTCTGTGTCAAATTTATTTTCTACGATGGTTTCTTGCTTGATTGTGCTTGTTTCACGCTTCCGCCATTTTGAGTATTAGACGATCGTTTTTATGTTGTTGATGACAAGCAATGCTTGTCATTTCGCTAATTAGAAAAATGGCCAAAATCAGCTCATTTGAATCAAATTTAGAAAACTTAGAAAAATGACAAGCATTGTATGAACAAAATCTTATAAAAACCGACTTCTTCAGCGAGTGTACCGCACAAATCTTAGGCATCTTGTTCACTCTTGAATGCCAATCCAACTGTCGGTACCAAACCCCCCCCAACCCAAACACAAAAACACAACAATGACCTAGAAATTTAAAATGGCCAAAATCAGCTCATTTGAATCAAATTTCGAAATGTATCAATGCAAAATGAGAGCCAAATTAAAAACATTCTCCATAGTTGTTATAGATGATGACAATGATGTGTTCACTCCTCGTTTCCATATACCATAATATAAGTTATTTAGATAATTTTCTACGTCATTTATACTTCCTTGATTTAATCTATGTAGAATTTCATATTCATTTTCTTTTTGTTATTTCTACGTATCATTCTTCTTGGCAAACCTTTCTCTTGCAGTGCATATTTCTGCAGACTATTTTCTTTGGTTTTCATTTTCTTCTGAAAGGAAATCTTCTTTTAAGGTTTTGCAGTCTATTTTAGAGGAAGTGCTAATAAGTTCATTTCGAAATCTGAAAACATGAGTGAGGTACATTTGCTGGGATGAATAGTCGTAGATGCTTTTTTCTAGCAATGTAGGATCAATCCTATGAGTAGGACATACTCCTTGTTCTTCTGTTTTTTCTAATTCCATTGCAAACTATTCCCTCAATTTCTTTTTCTGGGATAAGTAAGCCCTGATGATCTAGAAGATACTCCATATGAAATTCTTGCCCGAATTATTTCTTTATTTAGCTCTTCTCATCGATCTACTTTTACTAAACTTAATTTCTATTTCTCAATCTTTACATTTACTAGAAAAAATACCATAAAAATTTTAAAATATGTTCATTGCGACTCCAACACCTTCAAATTTCCTTTCAAGATCTTCAGAAACCCTAAATATATACTTGCTTGACACATGTACTCTACAGTTCTGTCAAAGATTATCCTAAAAAATCCTATTGCTTACGTGGACAACAGAATGCAAGAGAAGCTGATGCGGCGCTATGAAAACAATGATGTCAAAATGGTGCCTGACGTGGACTACAAGGTGCCATTTTGCACTCTCTTAGGGCCTGTTTGGCAAATTTTGTTTATGTTCCTGGGAATAAAAAATTTTTTTGTTCTTTTGTTTCGTAGAACCAAAAAAAGAACAGAAACGCATTTGGTAAAACTTTTGTTTCTGGTTCCGGGAACAGATTTTGAACAAAAATAAGAAATAGAAAAAAGTTGTTTCTTGTTCTTGGGAACAATTCCGAAAAACAATTTTTCTCTCTCCTTTTTTTTCTTCTCTCTCTTCTTTTTTTCTCCTCCTCCTCCTCCTCCTCCTCCTCACGAGTCCACCCAAGGCCACCAAGCGAGGCCGAGCCTTGCGATGGCCTGGCGAGGCTCCCGCGAGCTCGCCGGAGCCAGTAGCCGCTGTGGCCGGCAATTGGCCACAAAGAGAAAGAAGGGAAAAAAAAGAATAAAGAAAGAATAAATAAGAAAAAAAGGAAAAATAAAATAAAAATATTGAAAAATTAAAAGAAACAACAAAATTATACAAGTTTACCAAACGCATTTCTATTTCTGGAATATAAAATTTTTTTACAGTTACCAAGTACGTTCTTAAACTCAAAAATTGTTCCTAAGAACAGGAAAAAAAAACTATTTCTATTAAAAAATTGTTCCCTAGAACAGAATCGTTACCAAAATTGCTCTTAGTCTTGGTTGTGAAGTCAATTTGGGGTAAATTCTAGGGTTCATGGTTCGTGTTTGCCCTCTCTCTCTCTTGGTTCCTTTTGTTTAACCAATATATATCCAAATTGAGCTTCGATTCAACTTGGGCAACTGATTACAAGTTCACATTGTTCCAAATCTGGGGTTGTTTCTACTATTTGGTGTTTTTCTGATTGTGGGTTTCGCCCCCTTTGCTTGCTCTTTGGTTTTGTCATTACCAAAGTTTGTGCATTTTTGCCTCTCCAAGATTCCCATGAAGAGTTTTTTGCTTCATGTCTAGTACTTTTTAACCCCTCCATACTGCGATTCTTACTTTTGCAACATGAGATTCTTTATCTTACATGCTCATTGGAAGAGATGGATTATATTTTGCATTACTCAATTTTGTCAACTCTTTAATTTTCTCATATCTTTGGTGCATCTACACTTGCTAGTATTCTGTAATTTGATAGGATTATACAGAGATAAGATTTGATAAGTCAGTGCAAATATGGTAGTTGAATGTACCACTGGGAACCTGGGATTGAGATACTGTTGGTGCGAACTTGGTGCTCTCATCATTGTTTAGAGCTCCGAAAGGCCACTCTACTTGGATTTAATGGGCTTATTGGATTTGTTTGTCAGAATCATTTTGCTAAGCGCATTGTTCTTGTTGTGCTGCATATGCTTTTGAATGCTAGGGCCAGAAGATAACAACATATTATGACCCCTGAGCTACATAGGAGTAGATGTCTATCTTGGCTTTCTCTTTAATTATTCGAGCTAGCTACGAGTCACTTTGTTATTTCCATAAGTTTCTGTTGCACTATGCAATGGTTAAGTTTCGAGTTTCTGATGACCATATGTTGGCCAGTGGAAGGAGATTCTGTCGGTGGAGGTGATGGTTGGTCAATTTTCTGCAACAGAGTAGGGATTGATGAGTTAGTACATTGTCATTTGAAATGGTTGCTTGTAATGGCCAGCTAAGTATAGGACCAGTTCACTCTCATATGTTGTTCATCACGGGTGGCTAGGTCAGCATTATGTTGTGTATTGGGCAGTTTAGTGTTAGCCAAGGATACGGTTGCTTTGCTATGTGCTATGCATTGTTGAATTTAATTTGTTGTGTTTTGTTTGAAGGCCTCTATTTCACATAATTTCTAGTGTTTCCATTAAATCAACCTGTTTTGCTGTATGTTCTGCTGTGCATTATTCAATTTGAAGTTCCTATTCAAAAGCATGCACTGCTGGAATTTGAATTGCTTGCTTGTATCGAGCAGGTTAATGATTACAATTTTTTCAAATGGATTGATCCAAAGTCCTTGTTACATGGCAGAGATATGATTGATCAATGAAAAGAAAGCATTGGTAAATAGAATTGGAAGTGTGAAAGTTAGTTGAAAGTATCTGAGGAGAAAGTGCACATTCTCGAAATGCAGCTAGAAAGGAGTAAGCGACAAGGATAACAAGATACAAGTGGAAGTGTCTCCACTGGAAGCAAAGGTAAAGATCTATTTTGGAAGCAGAAGGAAATTGAACTATTTGAGAGGCATAGCTGTATTGAAAGGATTGATGTGCCCAACCCTAATGTTGAAGTTGGACCCAAAAAAAAAAAAATATAACATTCGTTTAGATTGACAAAAACGTTGAATTGGGGATGGTTGTTTTATTTGTCTATCTTTTTTGCTTCTTGGTATTGTAAATGAAGGGCAGATGAAGCAAGACCAATGTTATGATGCAAAAAAATTGAAAACTGTGTTAAAATGTATTAGCAAATCCAAGTTCAACTGTGTTCAATGTATTAGCAAATCCACATTCAACTGTGTTCAATTGTCTGTAGAGAAAGATGTCATGTTCCCTATACTGCATATTTATTTCAGATTCTTGGAGTAATACTATCATATTATCGTGTCACACATGCTGAAAAGGTAAAGGATTTAAGTTCTCAAGCTTTTAAAAACTATGGTCATCCTAATTGGAAGGGGAGGGATTGGCTTGGAGATGAAGAAAATAAGAAATAGAGCCACCATGCATCCACAAACAGAACAACTATCACCAATTTTATGCTTCCAATGAGGTCTAAAAACCTCTCTTCATTTAGAACTTGAATGATTACAATAGGAAAAAGCTAGTGGACAAGTTGGTATATTGTTTAGAAAATAGGAAAAAGAGGAAATTACAACCAACTTAAAAGATTACAACAAAAAAACACCAACTGAACATTAGCTACCAAGATGGTATATGGTTCGGACAATAGAAGAAAGAAGAAATTTACAACCAACTCAAATGATCACGGCACATCCATCACAGAGAGCCATCACAGCCATATGTCGTTGTTGCATTGGGCTTTGGTGTGGCTGCACACCAAATCCTTCCTTCTTATCTCCGTGCTACAAAGAGATTAAAAGAAGATCAGCATACTCCATCTTGAAATCATCAATAAGAGCTTTTCACTATAATCAGTACCCCCACATACTTGCAAACCAATAGCATGTCGGAATTGAGTAACTTTACATAGAGAATTCCTCGGAAAAAGCTTCACTAGATAATTGTGATTTTAAAAGAAGTATCCGGGAATTCTCAAAGTCCAAAAGCACTTGTCTTTTTTTAAAACTTTTAATTTTTTAAGTAGGCCACCCAATAATTTGCAATTCTATCCAAAATTAGTTGAAATGACTATATTGGTAAATTATTAAAAGTATTATGACTAAATTTTGCCAAATTGAAATATTTATAATTGAATTGGGATCCATTTAATAGGTTTCAATTTTTTTTTTTTTGATAGTTATCCCATTGTAAAGTCAAATCCTCCAAAAACCATTCACTTCATGCGGAAGTTGAGGGGTTTTTTTCCTCTATCTTCTTTTTATTGGGGGGCCAAAATGGAAGTTGAGGGTTGTCAAGAGCTCCTTATGTGGGATTGGATTGGATTCCAATCTTGGGCTTTTATATGCAAGATGTGCCAGTCCCTAATAGTAAGTTGAAGCACGTTATGCATCTAGAATTCAAGATACATTCATATAACTCTTCCAATATGGCTAATTTAGTTCTAAACATTTTGACAATATACTAATATAGTCAATCCGACCAACTTTTGTTAAAAATAATTGGCATGGTCGTCAAGCATCCTATATGGCACGGCCGACACCCAACTGATGCTAACATGGATAATTTGTGCAATTTGTTAAGGTTAATACCCTGAAAAACCCCAAATCGATACACATATGACAAATTTACCCCAAACTATTTTTTTCATCACCAAAAACCCCAAATTTGTATACTTTTAACAAATTTACCTCAAACTAGTACACTTGTGATAAATTTATCTTTTATTAGTTTCTATTAAATTTTACTATAAAATTACTAAGTTAAATGACACATGACAATTGGCTGGTGTACCGTTTGAGATTTTACTCTCCGTTTGTCACAATTATACAATTTTTGTAATTTTTTGTAGTATTAATCCAATTTAACGAATGGTATATTTATCACAAATGTACAAGTTTATAGTTTTTGACCGTTAAATAAATTAGTTTGGGGTAAATTTATCACAAGTATATCAGTATAGGTTTTTTTATGGTCGGTTGGGGTAAATTTGTCACATGTGTACCAATTTAGAGTTTTTCATGATAAAAAAATTAGTTCAGGGAAATTTGTCACACGTGTACCAGTTTTGAGTTTTTCAAGGTATTAACCTATTTTTTAATATTATATCTTAATTTTTTCCTCTTTTTCCATATATCTTCTTTTATTTCTATTATTTTTTTTAAATGAGATCATAGACATGCGCGAGGGCATCGTGGCCTTCACCCAAGCCCTTACCAAGATCCAAGTGAGGGTGTTGGGCCCTTGTTTAGGGTTGGTTGGGGACCTTATCCACCCAAAGTTAGAGGAAAAATGAAAGAAAAGAAGAAAAGATTTCAAAAAAAGTTCAAAAAATTGCAAAAATTTTAGTGCCAATCATCCTACGTACTAATCGTGTCACATAGGACAACTAGTGTTGACTAGACCGCAATATCAGTGATTTCTAATAAAAATTTATCGAAATAACTAAATTGGCAAATCGTAAAAAAGTATATGACTAAATCGGCACAATATTTTAATTAAAAAACTTGCCACAATTAAAAGGTTTATGATTAAATTGACTGTAATATGATAGGTTCGAGATTTTTTGGACAATTATTACGAGGAAAATTTGGTAGAGTTTTGACATAATTTTTTTTTTTTGGTCAGTATTTTAGCATAGTTTGAGCGTCCCTTCTTTCTCTATGCTCTTTCCATATATCTTCTTGATATTTCCAATAACAATCATTGCAACTCATGCGTGATCCCCACTCTGATTGCTCCACATTTCCATGATTTCCTCTATTTCGACGATTTAAGTTACTCCTAAGATAATCACGTGTTATGCAATAACTACCCCTTCATTCAAGATTCAATCTGTTTTGTAATTGTTCTAGCGCTTAACTCAAACAGGGCAAGGTTCCCTTTCCTGACTATAATCAAAATGGCCAGCAACACACCTCGGATCAAAGTCATGTCACACGACCTTCCAGTTGAAGTTAAACTGGATAAGTTCCGGATCGAAGTTGGCCCTAGTATAACTGGACTCCTTATACTTTGCTAATAGTTGAAATCTCTCCTCAATATCTAAGCCAAATGTTCACCACCAACTGAGATAAAGAATAATGTTGTGAAAATCTCTAAAAATGTAGTACTGAAAAAGTAAGAGCACTAATGAGAGTTATATGATAAGAACTGTAATTTTCATCTCTCATTTTGCTGGTACTCTATCTTACTACATTTTATATTATGCTTCCACTGAATAAATTATTCCATCATTTTGATGCTATACATTCCATGATTGATAAAACTACTTTTGACATTTAAAGTGAGCCAACCGACAAAGACCAAGTTAGTCTTCGTCGTCTTTATTTTTTGCTAGCGAGGGTTCACACATTATTAGTTCCTAATGAAAATTGTCATTTTCATTTCTCTGCTTTTACTAAGCTTTATCTTACTGCGTTTCATGTCATATTTCCACTGCTAAAGTTATTTTGTGATGTTGATGTCATGCATCATGCATTTTGATAGAGCTACTTTTGATCTTAAAGTAAACCCACCAACAAAGACCAATGTTGACAACCATCATTTTCATTTCTCTTCTTTACTAACACTCTATCTTACTACATTTCATATCATATTTCCATCGGTGAAATTGTTTCATCATTTTGATGGCATGCATCACACAATTGATAAAGCTACTTTTGATCTTTAAAGTGAGCCTACCGACAAAGACCAAGAGTTCGTCTTGGTCATCTTCACTTTTTTGCTAGTGAGGGTTCACACATTATTGTTCATATTGAAAGATGTTGGCAACTATCATTTTCATTTATTTGCTTTACTAATGCCTTATCTTATTGCATTTCATATCATATTTCCACCGATGCAATCTTTTATCATTTCGATGGTGTGCATCATGCTATTGACAAAGCTACTTTTGACCTTTAAAGTGAGCCAACTGATAAGACCAAGTTAGTCTTGGTCGTTTTCACTTTTTTGCTGGCAAATTCGCACATTGTTGGTTCATATTGAAATCCTCCACTCAGTTCCAGCCTCACAGTCACATACCCAGACCCATCTTTTCTTCTCGAGAGAGAGAGAGACTTTTCTTTTTGGGTCTCACTCAATCTCTATATATTGTGTACAGTGGGTGCACAGTGTTGCCACGCATGTAAAAGATAAGAAAGTAGAAATTTGCATACCCTAATATAGACATAATTACAGATCTCATCCGCCCAACTAACCCTTTACATCCTAAGTCTCACATCTTTACATTCGTCTGTCATAATAACTGCTAGCAATACTTTCACCGAGTTCAAGACATCGTAAGTAAGAGCAACAAAGATAAAGTAATAAATAGAGCATGTGACCGAAAGAGTGCTAACAATCTCATAATAGTGCCAACATAATTTGGTAGAGCTTATAAGTTCTCTTGACCATAAAGTCATGTTATCATGCATCTAAACACTATTTACACATCACTCGTATGCAACCGTATAGTGTCTTGTCACTACCCTCAAGTAACGCCAAGTGACTATCGGATCCATGAGATAAACACCACCATTGGTCACTAGGTTGGACTGACCACTCATCCCCAATGTCTCGTTTGCACATGCTTGTGGCTAACAAATCCATTAATATCCTTTATAATACTGGGCTTTTTTTTTTTCCTTTTGATAAAGTATATGATTTTTTTTCCAATGTTGAATGAAATGTCAATTGCTACTTTAGTTTTGTTTTGTTTTGTTTTTTTTTTTTTTTTTTTTTTTTGGGTGAATAATGCCATCTTGTACAAGTTATAATGGACAACACGCCGAAATAAGAAGGAAACAAAAGTATCCTTCCCATATTTTTGATGATTTTAAGCTTAAGACTTGATTGTATAGAGATGCATTTCCAAAGCATGAGAAGCAATATCGCTATAAAGTCAAAGTGGGACAAGATGCTCCTATCCAAATAGATGCAATTAAGGGTTGGAACCTAAATGACCAAGGAGTGGTGAGATACTCTACGAAGTCATTCCTGAAATCATTGACTTTTCTCCATATGAAAGGAGAAACATTAATATATCAACACAATGAAACAAAAAATAAGTGCATAAACCTTAAGCATTGACAAATTAATAAAGGTTTGGATGATTTGTAGAGTGATACGTGTGAGGTAGTTTGTTGGTTATTCATTGATTTAGTAGTAGGATTCAAACACAAAGAAAAGATATGTTGACAGAATTTTTATTTAGTCTACTATCAGTATAAAAAATAATTTACAATTCATTATATAATTAACATGTTAAAAGTTTCTATTACGTAGCTATCTTGAAACACACATGTCACATGTTCAATGTTAAATCCGTTAGAAAAATTTACATTGGTATTAAAATAATAATAATCCTTAGCGAATTAGGCAAATGCTCATTCAACATTGATATATAAAAAATATGAATGGAAATGAGAATGTTGTGAACTCAAAGGTTTGAGATATAAGCTTTGTCTTAAGCAAGAAAAGAACTTTTGTAGAAGAGATTCTATACAAGAAGTAGAGCATAGTATAATGCAATGTGACTGCACGATTTATTCCATTTTAAAAAGAAGAGGAAATGCAAAATACTTACTAGACATACTATTTAACAACAAACACCATCTAAATTACTATTGAATATACAAAGAAATGTGTCTATTAGAACATACCATCTTGAGAAGAGGTGTCTGCATTTATTTTATTTAAAAAACATATTCATCTCTACGTTGCTTTTTTCTTATATTTGTCAAGTTATATTTGGTGGTTGGTGCTACTAGAGGGTGAGATGAAAGGAGAACATAAGATAAGAAATCTGTGTTACATTTCTAACGATTTATTCACGTTTATCTTTAATTGTGTTTCTTCTGCAATAAACAAAGAGCACTGAAAATTGCTGTTATTTGTGTCGATGGTCTCTATTGTTCACCCCTTGTTTATGTCGTATGAGGTGCTCTGTCACGCAATAGATAACATATCTGAATTCTGGATTATGCCATTTGAGAGATCTTGGATTGGGCAGGCTTATCCTTTTGTTCGGTACTCCTCATGCTATGATGCCTCCGCCCCTTGACTTGGCAGCGGCACAAAGGCCTGTTCATGGAAATGCTAAGCAATATCAGAGAACTTTGAGAAGAAAAGAAGCCCGTGCTAAGCCTGAAAAGCAGCCGATCAAAGTTAGAAAGGTGAATTGCCTTTATAAAAATTAATTATAAAGCTTTTTTTTTTTTTTTAATTTGAAGATACTCCGTTCGGATTTGCTTCCTTAGCCACATGTTATACTGTCGTTAAATGCTATTTTTAGGGAATTTTGTTTTGTGGGAAATAGTCGACTACATACTTCATCTTTGTTACAGCTTTTGCAGCTATCTCAGCATTTAATTCATTGGGATTAAACTTAATTGATATCTTTTCTTTGCTCATTCTCTAATATGGTGTCGCTCATTTCTCTTGTCTTGGTTTAATCGGATCTATATTCGTATCTTCATGAGTTGCGGCACCAGCATGCCATGAGAAGAGTCAGGGGAAGTGGAGGGCGGTTTCTTAATGTAAGTAATATCGATGCTTCGAATGACGCAGTTGAAGAGAATGGCACAAACTCTGGTCCGGCTGTCTTCCCAATCTGCCAGTTCATTGGGCTCTGACCCTGTGGTACCTCTAAAATATGGAATTCATCTAGTAGTCACATGGCTGGAAGGTCACAAGAAGGGATATCAACAATTCAATTTGGTTTGGGTTTTCAAGAAATCCGAACCGAACCAAATCGATGGGGGTGAGCGACTAAACCAAACCAAATCATGATCTGAACTAAATAAGACCCAAATAAAAACTTGATTCGGTTCAACTCGGTTTTCTCTTTTTTTTTTTTTGTGAGAAAAATGCTATTTTTTTTTTCTAATTGGCTTTTCTTGTGTTTATTTTGTCTTTATTTGGGTGGGGGTAGGGGACTAGACTAGTCTGGTCTATTAAAAATAGAATAAAAGGAAAGCTGAAGTAGTTTACATAATTATGACCAAAATAAAAGGGAAAAAATTTGGGTGGTTATTCAATGAGTGTGTAATATGTATTGTAAAAGCAATTCAGGAGAGTTAAAAATAAGAGGGAAGACACTTTATCATTATTCATTTAGATAATTCGATTCGCTTGCATTGGTGGCCCGTCAATTGTTTTTTATTTTTTAACATGAAGTAGTCGAGTTGGTGTTTGATTGAGCAAAGAAGTTGCATCTCCTTCAGCTGCTCCTTTGTAAAGCCACCTCTCTATTTCGCTCTGAAGTAAATCCAAGCTTCATAATTGCATTTTGCTTTCAACATTAGGCTTTAAGACTGCCACGAAAATCAACTCTTTCCGAATCCGACATCAACATACTTAACAGAACAATTGTTTTGTTGACCATTTGGAAATTCTTTAAATTTCTTGACTATGTCATTAGCCCACGAAACCAATGACATGATTACTTCATTAGGTGCACAAATTAATGTAGCCTTGAATGGTGTATATCATGTACCGGTAAAAGCTTATGCATTTTAGTCCACGGGCAAGCCATTATTAGTGAAAATATATATATTTAAAGGTTACGTATGTGTTATATTCGTACACCGCATATGGTTTAATATAGATGTATAAGTTTCTACATTCAATATAATGTCTTTTAGCCTATTGTCATGCTTTATCATTAGTAATGATACCAAGTATATTTAAAAGTTATGTCTTATACTGATCTAGACAGGTGCGGCTTGATTTCTGGATCCGACGTCGGTTGCGTGTACTTACAAGCATGAGAACTAATTTTAAAAAGGTTTCCGAGGGGATGAATTGGCGTTATTTCTTCTACTGGCAAGATCCTCGGCGTTCTCCCGCAAGTTGCAGGAATTGAATTCACAAATCGAAGATTGAAGTCACATCTCCTTCGATTTCTGCTTTGTACAGCCACCTCTTCATTTTCGCTTCTCAAGCTTTGAAGGAATCGGGCTTTGTAGTTGTGTTTTGCTGGTCGCGTTCGGCTTTAAGATGGCTGCGAAAGCCAATTCCTTCTTCTGAATCGAACATTCACACCCTTAACAAGAAGTATCATCGGTTGACATGGGAAATTTTTCTAAATTGTTGACCAAGTCATAAGCCCAAAATAAATAATAACAACAATAATAATGTGACATGATTAGTTCATATATTGGGAAAAATGAATGTGGTTTTGAGTGGATATATCCTGAATAGATAAAATTTTATGCATTTTATTCTATGAACATGTGGTTACTAGTAAAAATAATTTTCCTCTAAAAAAGTAAATATATATTTAAAAGCTATGTACGTGCTGATTTTTTCAACCATCCTATGGTGAGAAATTATTATACATGAGAGCAGTATTTATACTAAATAGAATTTTGGTATGGAAATAATGATGAGTTTAACGTAAATCCCACTCTACTAGATCCGACAGCCCAATAGAACTTAGTGAACATATTGGAGTCGATGCTGGTTTTGTTTGTCATCCTTGGAATTCAATTATTATCCATCACGTGATGTTCGTATTGTGAAATTTGTGGTTCATCTTTATCACTTTGTATATAGTGGACTTGTGGGTCCACTCTTAAGTTTTTCATAACACAATGAATATATGGGTCCATTCCTCTTTTATTGTTCCTCCTCCATTATTGGTGTACCTCCTCCACCTTTAAATATATTTAAAAGCTATGTATGTGTTGCTTTTTTTAGCATCCTCTAATTCATGGATTACTGTTCTTAATGAGAAATTGTTATAGATGAAAATAGTATATATACTAAATTGAATTTTGATACGTAAATAATGAGGAGTTCGACGTGAATCTTGCTCCACCAAATTTGACAGCCCCATTGACCTTTAGTGAACGTGTTAGCTAATCGAAATACTTGTTAATCGTTGGTCTTTTATTTATCATCTTTGGAATTGAATCATTCATCCATGACGTGATGTTTGTACTCATTTGTGAAATTTATAGTTCATCTTTATCATTTTGTACACAGTGGATTGACAAGTCCACTCCAACTTTTCCAAATATATGTGCCCCCTTCTCCATTATTTGTGTACCTCATCCACTTTTCTACAGGCCATCGACAGTGTTAGACAGATAACTCACAAAATCAAAACACTCGAGGATTTAACTCGGCTAATGTGAAAATACTAAATGATTCAATCGATCAAATTAATACTTTAAAAGCTCGATTGTTTAATGACGATGTTATTAAGAGCTGACTCAACATTTACTCCCTCTTCATGCATAGACATGTCGAATCACATGTCTGTGTCGTTGTACTTGCACATCATTTATCGAGGAGAGAGCAGACCGCAAAACACATAAAGGACCAGAGGTGGACCCCCTGGAAGTAATGAAGAAAGCGGGGGTTCCCCAGTCACGCATGTCATCTGCGTTGCATGCTTCTCCTCGACTTGTTCACTCTATCACCCATGGCCATTTAAATGTCTTATAAACTAGATTTTTATGTTTCATTTAGGAAAGTTCTTTTTTTTTATGTCAATGACCGAATTAGGAATGTTGCACAAATCAATAGTAATTTTGATTATCTTCTCGATACCTATAAAAAAAATATAAGTTTCTCTTTTCATTTTCATTTCGATTTTTGTTTCTTTTTCATATTATGATTTAAGTTAAGCAATTAAGTCATTGATACAGTAGGGGTAGTCAGAAGTAATTTATTTGACTATCTAGTTATATTGATGGATAGTGACAAGTGACTAAGTGACCCTTTTTATCAACCAAGTGCAATTTCACAATATTCAGGATGATGATAGTATTTGAAGCTATTGGATTTAAATCAATCTATGAAAAATCTAACAAACTGAGATTGCAAAACAAACCAAAACTTTTTCTCTAGATTTAGCTCGACACAAAGTGATCAAACTTCCACGAAGCAAATTTTTCAAGATGGATCGAGTGTGAATGCATGTTTAAAAGGCGTGCCAGCTTTTGAGAGAAAAATATGATGTAAAAAATGTTACTTCAACCAAAATGTCGGGGAAACCAACGTACGTGAAAAGTAAAGTCCGATAATTGAAATTGAGGGAAATCGAAAGGAAAGTTTTGGAAAATTAAAGCGATGACCATTGAAATGAAAATTAAAATGAAAACACAGGGAAAGAAATCACTAAGAAACTTTAGTAAAATTGAAATATTCTCAAAATTACAGACACAATGATCCTAAATTGCAAAAATTAAATTGAAAGCTACATTGTTATTCAAAATGCACATGACAATAAACTAACTTTAATTTAAAACTGAAACGGAAAGACGTTGGTTTAACATAGAAAATGCACCAGAGGAAAATTTGGCGGAGTTTTGGCACGGATTTGAGCGATCCTCTTTCTTTGTGTTTCTTTTATTTATAATGCTGGGATTACCTTCTGACGGTTATTAGAATTCATGTGTGATCCCCCTCTTTTCCTGTTCCAAATTTCCATGATTTGCTCTATTTCCACGATTTAAGTAACTCCTAAGGCAATCGTGTGTCCAACAATAAACTGCCCCTTTCATTCATGATTTAATCTAAATCTGTAACCATTCTGGCTCTTAACTCAAACAAGTCAAGGTACCCTTTCCTTAGTCTGATCCAAATGGTAACCAATACACCTCAGATCGAAGTGAGGTCACACAATCTCTAGACGAAGTTAAATCGGAGAAGCTCCATATAGAAGTTGGGCTTAGTATGACTTGACTCCTCATACTTAGCTCTGCTCTCCTAACTCTTATAGATAATGAAATCACTCTTCAGTATCTCGGCCATAAAGTTTCGCCACCAACAGAAGCTAAAGAATAATGTCATAAAAATTCCTAAAAGTGGCAGTGCTGAAAAATTAAGAGCACCAATGAGAGTAGTGGTAGTATGTTGAGAACTATCATTTTCCACCGACGAAATTGTTTCATAATTTTGATGCCATACATCACGTGATTGATAAAGCTACTTTTGATCTTTAAAGTGAGCCGATCAACAAAGACCAAGTTAGTCTTGGCTGTCTTCACTTGTGGGGAGAGTTCGCACATTATTAGTTTGTATTGAAAACTTCCACTCAGTTCTAACCCCACACACCCTCCTTTTTCTTTAGAGAAACTTTTTTTGGTCTCACTCAATCTCAATCTATTATGTATAGTAATTGCACAGTGGGTGCACAGTGTTGCTACACGCATAAAAGATTAGAAAAAACTAAAAATTTGCACCTCCTAATATGGACATAATTACAGATTTCATCCCCTGTATTTCCCAGGTTACTCTTTACATCCTGAGACTAACATCTTTACATTTAAATTTTCTAACTGTTTTCGAATGAGCGGTGATTTTGTTGGGATTATAGGGGGTGGTTGGTTCAGTCTTTGCTCTCCACCTGAAGACATTTTATAATTTCTATGAACTGTGTGGTGATTGTCCCTTTTTCATTTATTTCTTGTGTTTGGGTTGAAAAAAGCTTTGGAATGCCAAGTGACTCTCTATAGCGCCTAATGTGTAGTACATTGCAGAAAAGGAAAAGACTAATGAGAGCATCTACTGGAAACCGGAGTTTTGTTCGTTGGATGAAAAGAGGTGTTGGTTCCCTCGTAATTCATTCTACGTCTCGCAAAGTCAATGGCCAAATTAAGAACCATCCCAAAATTGAGGATTACAATACCACGTGACCTGCTCTTCTCTATTTGCCGTCGATACGCATGACCTTTTACATCCATAAAAATTACATTAAAAAGGAAACGCACGATCCTTTCATTTTAGAGGAACCAAACAACATGGCGTGTTGATTGGAAGGAAACAGCGCACGCGCTTGGCAGTGAATGTCTTTATTTCCCAGGGAGTCTTTAAAAATTTCCAAAACTTGTTAAAAAGTCTTGGACAGCTTCACCGGTGTCCACTTGCTAATGGACAATGTTAGGTGAGAAGGAGCTTTGCTAGCATAACAGTCTTTGGGTTACTTATTGTGAAAATAACAATTTTTTGTGAATCACAAACTTTTGAAGGAGTAGGTTCCATACTAATTTATAATTATTTATTATTTGATTTTTTATAGTCTTATGTATGAAATGCAATTAGTCCTTAATCTTTCAATTGATTCTATAAGTCTAAAACCTTCTTCAAAAAGTGCAATCAAATATTTCAATGAATAGTACCTAAAATTGCCTACGCATCACTCAAAAAATTACTATGCATCATCCTTATATTGCACTTTTCAACTTATTTTAGGATTTAATTGTAATTCTTTTTTTATAAACGTTGTGGACTTAATTGAACCAATGATTATGACTCAATTGCACTTATTGCTGAAGGATATGGACTTGATTAAACCACTTGAATGGGTTATAATTCAATTGCATTACGTACACAAGATTTAGTATTTGTGGTGCAACTTTACCCCTCAAGGAAGCATCCTCAAGATACTAGGAAGTGACGGAACTGGACTAAAGTTACGCGTATAGTACATAAATTACTTCCCTTCTTCCGCTTAAATAGCAATATTAAGGGACTCAGCCCATATCCCCTTCTCCATAGGTTTAGGTCCCAGCATATACGGAACGTGAAAATCATGTCCAACTCGGTGTTTCAAATTCTTTTGCTTCTGGTTTCCCTCACGGTACAAGCATCAGGAGCTGCACCTCGACTGACAAGGATTGGCTGTAAAGAAAAATGTGGGATCATCACCATTCCATTCCCCTTCGGAATAGGAGCCGGTTGTTTCTTGAATAACTGTTACGAGATCAACTGCCAGAAAAACAACACGGTCATCCTAAATAAAATTGGATTGCGAGTTCTTAACATTTCACTCCCTGATTACCTTGGATCCGTGAACGGTATGATTAGCGTCCGTCTTGTTTACTCAAATGCAAGCTGCGGGGGTGACGGACGTGTGCAGATGAATTTGAAAGGAAGTCAATTTTTCTTCTCCTCGACCAGGAGCGTCTTGATATCGGTGGGTTGCAACACCCTGGCGATAGTAAGTACTCCAGAATCAGCTGTTGCCGGTTGCAGGTTGAAATGTGCTGCAACGGATACCAACATTAGCCGGTCTAGTGCTTGTTCTGGAGGAATGATTGCAGCCGGTCTACACTCCCCTTTAACCTCCAGGGCTTTAGTATGGATTTTAAAGTAAAAGGTGAACATCAGGGGTGCAAGCACGCTTTCTTGAGGTCTGACTTTACAGGTTTATATGATTTGAAATTGAATGAGGCCGTTCCAGTGGTGCTGGAACGGGGGATTGCGAACAACACTGACTATGGACGTGACTTAGTTGCAGGATCACGTACTAAGTTGGGTCCTTGTGACTCCGGCGTGGTCAAAGAGCCAATTGTCTCACAGGATTGCGGAAAAGGGTGATGACTCTTAACACCAAGAAAACAATTTCGAGATTGAGATGGGTGACTCAAATTATGCAATTGTAATTGGAGTGGTATTCATCTCAATACCAAATCTAATGTCATTAACAGGGTCCTTGACAAAGGATCCTGAAAACTGATCTATGTTGATGATGCTCCATTCTTTCTCAAAACAAAATGACAACAAACTTATGTCCCCGGCAATGGGAAAAATTACACCCGGCTTCTTAGATTAATGTACTCTACCCTCAAGCTTTGATATTTCTATCCTTGGGGAAGCATCCCCAGAGATGCTAGGAAGTAACACAGCTGGAAAAAATTATGTGTACAATACATGAAAATTAAGGGAACCAGCCCATAGCCCCTTTCTCCATAGGTTTAAGTCCATCAACTTACCAAACGTGAAAATCATGTCCTTCGTTGTGGGGAGACTCCTCATGGTCACAATGTGCAACTTTTTGTGACTCAACGTTCTTTAGATATTGGCCAAAAATTTTCTTTGGGTTAAAATATTAAGCAAGACTTAATCTTTATATTTTTAAAAAATTTGGGAGAGAATTACCCAAAAAGTCCTAAATTTATTGCGATTGTATCAATTTAGTCCATTCAGCCAATTTTGACCAGCCTACACTAACGTGAACAATTTATAATAATATTTTTTAGATTTTTCATTAATTTTTATTTTTCCTTTTTGTCCTTTTCTTTTTTTTTTCTCTTCTTTCTTCTTTTGCTTCTTTTCCCATGGTGGCCAGCGAGGCTTGCTAGCCACTAGGCGAGGACCACAGGTGAGGCAGCTTTGCCTAGATCCAAGCGAGGGCCGAGGTCCTCATTAGCAGTCGCCGAGGGCTTCATGGCCATTGCCTAGTGGTCGGCAAGCCTCACTAGAGCCTCACTAGCCATTGTGGAGGAAAAAAGCAAAAGAAGGAAGAAAATGAAAAAGAAAAAGAAAAAATTAATAGAAATTCAAAAAATTAAAATATCATTAAAAATTGTCAATGTCAATGCTGGCTGGTTAAAATTGGCCGGATCGACTGAACTAACACAATTACAAAAGTTTTGGAATTGAATTGAAAAAAAAAAAAAATTAGGATTCAATTGGTATAACTATAACAGGTTTAGGATTTTTTTTGGTAATTTTCTCAAAAAATAGTCTCTCTTGTCTCTCTGACCCCTCATCACCGAAAATAAAAATAAAATAATGCCAGGAGTTCGGAATAATTCACGCAGTATGATCCAAAGCATTAGCAAATTAATTAGAGTATTTTAAAGCAAAAATCATTTTAGTTTTCTTCAATCCAAGTGCATGGGACACAACGTCTTCCACTGTGGAAGCAAAAAAACATGCCACATGATTCACGTTCATCTTCTACTTTTGCAGCTATCTCAGCATTTAAATCATTGGGGATAAACTTAATTGACATCTATTCTTTGCTCGTTCTCTGATATGGTGTCGTTCCTCTCCCTTGTCTTGGTTTAATTGGATCTACAGCCGTATCTTCATGAGTCGCGGCACCAGCTGCCATGAGAAGAGCCAGAGGAAGTGGAGGCCTATTTCTTGATACGTAAAATCAATGCTTCGAATGATGCAGCTGAAGAGAAGGGGACCAATTCTACTCCTGCTCTATCTCCCAATCTACCAATTCATTGGGCTCTATTTGGCACCTGACTCCTCTGAAATCTGGAATTCATCTAGTAGTAACATGGCTGGCAGGTCGGTGGTGTCAATAGTTCAATGTGATTCAAGTTTTCAAAAATCCAAACCAAACCAAATTATAGGGGTGAGTGGCTGAATCAAACCAAATCGCAATCTGAACTGAATACGACCCAAATGAAAACCTGATTCAATTTGGTTTAGTTTTCTCTTCTTTCTTTTTTTTTTCTTTTTTTTAATGAGAAGAACTGTTGACAGGAATGCATTTTAGTCTCTCAGCGAGCGATTACCATTAATAATAATTTTTTCCCTCAAAAAAATGATTATATGTAAAAGCTATGTATGTGCTTCTTCTTTTTTCTAGTTTCCTCTGGCTCATGAATTACTGTTCTTAATGAGAAATTATCATTCATGAGAGCAGTATATATACTAAACTGAATTTTGGTATGGAAATAATGATGAGTTCCACGTGAATCTTGCTCCACTAAATCTGACAGCCCGATTGACCTTTAATGAATGTATTAGCTACTCCAAATACTTGCTCATGTTGGTCCATGCTGCTTTTATTTACCGTTCTTGGAATTCAATCATTTATCCATCACGTCATGTTTGTACTAATTTGTGGAATTTATAGTTCATCTTTACCATTTCGTACATAGTGGACTAGTCCATTCTTAACTTTTCCAAAACCTAATGAATATGTGGCCCCTTCCTCCATTATTTGTGTACCTCCTCCACTTTTTTATGGGGCCATCGACAATGGTCAGCAGGTAACTTACAAAATCGAAGTGCTTGAGGATGTAACTCAACTAATATCAAGATAAGGATCAAGACCAAATGAATCTTCATTCGACAGATCAATCAAATCAATACTTTTAAAAGCTCGATTGTTTAATGACGATGCTATGAAGGACTAACTCAACGTTTACTCTTAATAGGTGTGAAGGACGAGGGAGACCCCCTTAAGTAAATGAATAAAGAGGGAGGTTCATCACTTGCATTACATTGCTTAACCTTGACTTGTTCATGCTATCATCCACGGCCATTTAAAAGTCTTATAAACCAAATTTTTATATTGCATTGACGAATTTTTTTTTTGTCAATGTTTGCGACAGGAACGGTGCATGAATCGATGGTAATTTTGATTATCTTTTTGATACCTTTAAAAAGTCTAGTTTCCTACGATATGCATGCAACTTAAGATTTTCTTTCGAAGTACAAAAGACACAGCAAAATAGGAGTTTCCTTCTTCATTTTCATTTCGATATACTACTATATTCTTTTTCATATTTTAATTAATTAAGCCAATAAATTGATATGTTACGGGTTAGTTAAAAGTTATTTACTTGACTATTTAGCTATAGTGATGGATGGTGACAATTGATTAAGTGACGCTTTTTATCAATCAAATGTGATCTTGCAATTCAAAATGCTGGTATAAACCTAATTTAAAGCTGTTGGATTTAAATCTATCCATGGCAAATCTAACAAACTGGCGATTGCAAAAACAAATCAAAACTTTTATCTAGTTTTAGCTTGACCCGAAGTGATCAAACTTCTGCAAAACAATTTTTCAAGATGGATCGAGGGTGAATGTGTGTTTAAAAGGTATGTAAGCTTTTGAGACCAAAATGTGAGATAGAAAATGTTACTTCAACCTAAATGCCAGGGAAATTAAAGCATGTGAAAAGTAAAGTGTGAAGATTAAAATTGAAGGAAACCAAAAGGAAAGTTCTGAAATCAAAGGAAAATTAGAGCGGTGACCATTGAAATTAAACTTAAAGTGCAAGCACCGTAAGAGAAATCGCTAAGAAACTTCACTGAAATTGAGATATCCTCAAAGTTACAAACACATTGATGCTAAATTGCAAACATTGAAATGAAAGCTACACCATTATTTACAACGTATATGAAGAATAACAACCTTTAAAACTAAAAATGAAATTGAAAAGACGTTAGTTCAATATAGAAAATGGTTCAAAGGAAAATTTAGCAGAGTTTTGGCAGAGCTTGAGCAACCCCTCTGTCGGGGATTACTTTCGACGGTTATCGAAATTCATGTGTGATCCTCCTCTTAGCCGCTTTATATTTCTAAGATTCACACTATTTCCACGATTTTAGTAACTCCTAAGGCAATCGTGTGTCTTGTAATAAATTGCCCTTTCATTCGTGATTTAATCTAATTATGTAACCATTCCAGCTCTTAATCCAAATGGGTCCAGGTACCCTTTTTTGCTTAGTATAATCGAAATGATAGCCTATACACCTCAAATCTATGTGAAGTCAAAAAATTTATAGACAAAGTTAAACCAGATAAGCTCCATATCGAAGTTGGGCTTAATATGACTTGACTCCTCATAATTAGCTTTGCTCTCCTAACTCATATAGATAATTGAATCACTCTTCGGTGTCACGGCCATAAATTATCACCAGCAGAAGCTAAACAATAATGTTCTAAAAATTTCTAAAAGAGGTAGTGCTGAAAAATTAAGAGCACCAATGAGAGTAGTGATAGTATATTGAGAACTATCATTTTCATTTCTCTACTTTACTAACAGTGTATCTTACTGCATTTCATGTCATATTTCCACTGATGAAATTGTTTCATCACACGATTGATAAAGTTACTTTTAATTTTTAAAGTAAGCCAACCAATAAAGACCAAATTAGTCTTGGCCGTCTTCACTTTTGGTGAGGGTTCACACATCATTAGTTCATATTGAAAAGTTCCACTCAATTCTAGCCCCCACAGACCCTCCTTTTTCTTTAGAGAGATAACTTTTTTTCAGTCTCACTCAATCTCAATCTATTATGTATAGTAAGTGCATAGTGGGTGCACAATATTGCTACACGCATAAAAGATTGGAAAAAATTAGAAATTTACACCCCTAGTATGGACATAATTACAGATCCCATCCCCTGTATTTCCCAAGTTTCTCTTTACATCCTGAGACTAAGATCTTTGCATTTAAATTTTCTACGTGTATTGGAATGCGCGGTGATTTTGTTGGGATTATAGGGGGTGGTTGGTTCAGTCTTGGCTTTCTACCTGAAGACATTAAATAATTTTATGGACTGTGTGGTGAATTTCCTTTTCATTTATTTCTTGCGTTTGGTTTAAAAAAGCTTTGGAATGCCAAGTGAGTCTCTATAGAACCTAATATGGAGTACATTGCAAAAAAGGAAAAGACTAATGAGAGCATATACTGGAAACCAGAGTTTTGTTTGTTGGATGAAAAGAGGTGTTGGTTCCCTCGCAGTTCATTCTACGTCTCACAAAGTCAATGGCCAAATTAAGAACCATTCCAAAATTGAGGATTACAATACCACGTGACCCGCTCTTCTTTATTTGCCGTTGATACACATGAACTTTTAGATCCATAAAAATTACATTAAAAAGGAAACGCACGATCTTTCACTTTAGAGCAACCGAACGACGTGGCGTGTTGATTGGAAGGAAACAGCGCAGGCGCTTGGCAGTGAATGTCTTTATTTCCCAGGGAGTCTTTAAAAATTTCCCTACCTTGTTCAAAATTCTTGGACAGCTTCACCGGTGTCCACTTGCGAATGCACAACTTTTGGTGGGAATGAGCTTTGTTAACATAATAGTTTTTGTATTACTTCTTGTGAGAATAACAACTTATGGTGAGTCCCAAATTCTTAAAGGAGTGGGTCTCATCATAATTTATAATTATTTGTTATTTGGTTCTTTTCTACTCTTAGGTACAAATCGCAATTAAGCCCTTAATCTTTCAATTGGCTCTATGAGTCTAAAACCTTCTTCAAAAAGTGCGATCAAATATTTCGACAAGTAGTACCTAAAATTGCCCATGCATTACTCAAAAAATTAGCATCATCCTTAAATTGCACTTTTCAACCTAATTTTAGGATTTAATTGCAATTCTTTTCTTTTCTTTTTTTATAAATGTTGTGTACTTAATCGAACCAATGATTATGACTCAATTGCACTTGTTGTTAAAGGCTATGGACTTAATTAAACCACTTGAATGGGTTATCATTCAATTGAATTACATACATAAGATTTAGTATTTGTGGTGCGACTTTACCCCTCAAGGAAGCATCCTCAAAGATACTAGAAAGTGACGGAACTGGACTAAAGTTACGCGTATAGTACATGAATGTTCTTCCCTTTTTCCGCTTAAATAGCAATATTAAGGGACTCAGCCCGTATCCCCTTCTCCGTAGATTTAGGTCCCAGCATATACGGAACGTGAAAATCATGTCCAAGTCGGTGTTTCAAATTCTTTTGCTTCTGGTTTCCCTCACAGCACAAGCATCAGGAGCTGCACCTCGACTTACAAGGATTGGCTGTAAAGAAAAATGTGGGATCATCACCATTCCATTCCCCTTCGGAATAGGAGCCGCTTGTTTCTTAAATGACTGTTACGAGATCAACTGCCAGAAAAACAACACGGTCATCCTAAATAAGATTGGATTGCGAGTTCTTAACATTTCACTTCCTGATTACCTTGGATCCGTGAACGGCATGATTAGCGTCCGTCTTCTTTTAGTTTACTCAAATGCAAGCTGCGGGGGTGACGGACGTGTGCAGATGAATTTGAAAGGAAGTCAATTTTTCTTCTCCTCGACTAGGAGCGTCTTGATATCGGTGGGTTGCAACACCCTGGCGATAGTAAGTACTCCAGAATCAGCTGTTGCCAGTTGCAGGTTGAAATGTGCTGGAACGGATACCAACATTAGCCGGTCTAGTGCTTGTTCTGGAGGAATGATTGCAGCCGGACTACACTCCCCTTTAAACTTCAGGGCTTTAGTATAGATTTTCAAGTAAAAGGTGAACATCAGGGGTGCAAGCACGCTTTCTTGAGGTCTGATTACAGGTTTATATTATTTGAAATTGAATAAGGCCGTTCCAGTGGTGCTGGCACGGGGGATTGCGATCAACACTGACTATGGACGTGACTTAGTTGCAGGATTGCATACTAAGTTGGGTCCTTGTGAATCCGGCATGGTCAAAAAGCCAACCCCGTCTCAGCAGGATTGTGGAAAAGGGTGATAACTCTTTAACACCAAGAAAACAATTTCGAGATTGAGAGAGGCGACTCCAATTATGCAATTGTAATCGGAGTCGTATTCATCTCAATACCAAATCTAATGTCATTAACAGGGTCCTCAACAAAGGATCCTGAAAACCGATCTCTGTTGATGATGCTCCATTCTTTCTCAAAACAAAATGACGACAAACTTATGTCCCCAGCAATGGGAAAAATCACACCCGGCTTCTTAGATTAATGTACTCTACCCATCACGCTTTGATATTCCTATCCTCGGGGAAGCATCCCCAGAGATGCTAGGAAGTAACAGAGCTGGAAAAATTATGTGTACAATACATGAAAATTAAGGGAACCAGCCCATAGCCCCTTTCTCCATAGGTTTAAGTCCATCAACCTACCAAACGTGAAAATCATGTCCTTCGTTGTGGGGAGACTCCTCATGGTCACAATGTGCAACTTTTTGCGACTCAACGTGCTTTAGATATTGGCCAAAATTTTCTATGGATTAAAATATTAAGCAAGACTTAATCTTTTTATATATATTTAAAAAAATAGGGAGAGAATTACCCAAAAAGTCCTAAATTTATTGCAATTGTGTCAATTTAGTCCATTCAACCAATTTTTGCCAGCCTATACTAACGTTGACAATTTATAATAATATTTTTTCAACTTTTTATTAATTTTTATTTTTCTTTTTCATCATTTTCTTTTTTCTCTTCTTTCTTCTTCTGCTTCTTTTCCCATGGTGGCCGGCGAGGCTTGCTAGCCACTAGGCGAGGACCGCAAGCGAGGCAACTTTGCCTAGATCCAAGCAAGGGCTGAGGTCCTCATCAACAGTTGCCGAGGGCTTCATGGCCGTTGCCTAGTGGTTGGCGAGTCTCACTAGAGCCTCACTAGCCACTGTGGAGGAAAAAAGTAAAAAAAGGAAGAAAAGAAAAAAGAAAAAATAAAAAATTAAAAGAAATTCAAAAAAAATAAAATATCATTAAAAATTGTCAATGTCAACGCCAGCCGATCAAAATTGTTCGGATGGACTGAACTAGCACAATTACAAAAGATTTGGAATTAAATTGGCAAAAAAAAAAATTAGGATTCAATTGGTTTAACTGTAATAGGATTATGATTTTTTTGGTAATTTTCCTAAACAGTAGGTTCTCTTGTCTCTCTGTCCCCTCATCGCTGAAAATAAAAAATAAAACAATGCCAAGAGTTCGGAATAATTTACGCAGTATGATCCAAAGCATTAGCAAATTAATTAGAGTATTTTAAAGCAAAAATCATTTTAGTTTTCTTCAATCCAAGTGCATGGGACACAACGTCTTCCACTGTGGAAGCAAAAAAACATGCCACGTGATTCTCGTTCATCTTCTACTTTTTTTCTGGAGGGCCAACAATATTCCCAAGTGCTGTTATGGATGGCTTGCGCAAATAAAGCACTGGGCTTGTTCCACGATGCACTGCACTCGAGAAAAATGAAAGTGATTTTTGCTTCGACACTGAAAGAGATAACGACGCTCCAACATCGCACAACGATTAAAGATATTAGAAAGCAATCACTTTCGCTTTAATAAAAGTGAGCTTTGCTTTCACTTTTCTAGATTGAAAAGATGCCAACACCCATTTCATTAGTTGTAGGATAAATTAGTCCAATGATTTTGCCATTCAAAAAGAGATTTTTGTTGTGAAAAGCGGTTTTCCTTCTAAAAAGGAGAGGGAAAAAAAAAAAAGTTGGAACATGAGAGCTAGGTCATCGAAAGTTGTTTCATTTGAGACAACGATTTGATTGTGTTTATCTTGATAGAGCAAAAACATTAAATTGATACTTACCCCAAAAAATTAATGAATGAATATAACTCTGCTTCTAGGCGTTAAAAATTATCGAGTAGAATCTTTTTTTTCTTTGCTCAGTATTAATGTTTTTAAAGGGATCTACAGCAAAAGATCTTGAAGAGCCACCCATCTCAATAATGTTCCCAGTGTTTCTCATGAAAAAAATGATGACTAAATTATCTAACAAACAATTGGAGAAGTCACAATTGGCTACTTTAATTAGTGCTCTCCGCCTATGAAGCTTTGACATTCCTGTTCTTAAGGAAAGGCGGACAAGAAGTCCAAAATCTTGTATATGGAATACAATCAAGTCCTAAATTCAATTAAGTCCCAAACTTTCTTCAAAAGTGCAATTGAATCTTTTTGATGAACAATATCTAAAATCGTTTCATGTCACTCAAAAAGTGTTTATAAATTGCACTTTTCAACATAATTTTAGGATGTAATTGCATTTTTCAATAAAGGTAGAGGAATTAATTTAATCAGTTGAAAAGTAAAGTACTTAAATTGCATTGTTTACTAAAGGTTTAGGACTTGATCGAAACAATTTAAAAGTTTAGGATTGAATTACATCCATATAAGATTTAGGACATTTAAGACTTGTAACGTAATTTTTTTCCCTGAGGGAAACATTTCAGAGATATTAAGAAGTAACAGATGGAATAAGGTTATGCGTACGGTACATGAGAATTTTCCCTTTTTCCACTTCAACAAGAATATAAAGGGACTCCGCCCATACCTGCTTTCTCCATTAATTTTTGGTCCATGCACTTACGAAAGTTGAAAATCATGTCGACCTCAGTGTTTCAAATTCTTCTGCTTCTGGTTTCCCTCACGTTACAAGCATCAGGTGCTGCACCTGGACTTGCGAAGCCTAACTGTCCTGATGCATGCGGGGACGTCCCCATTCCCTTCCCCTTTGGAATAGGAGCCGGGTGTTTCTTCGAGGAATGGTACCAGATCGTCTGCCAACAAAACAACCCGGTTCCCATTCTGAAGAAGATTGGATTGCGAGTTCTCAACATTTCACTCCCCGATGGATACGTGGATGGTATGATTAACATTAGCCTTCCTGTAATTTACTCAAATGCAAGCTGCGGGGGTAACAAACGTGGTGCGGGTGTAAGCTTGAAAGGAAGTCAATTTGTCTTCTCCCGAACAAGGAATGTCTTTACATTGGTCGGTTGCAACATCCTGGCCACAATGGATACCACAAAATCAGCTGTCGTCGGTTGCAGGTCAAGATGTGCTGGAACCAACACCAGCATTAGCTCGAATGGCGATTGTTCCGGGAGGGATGGCTGCTGCCAGACTATGCTCCCTCGTGACCTTCAGGGCTTAAGTGTGGATTTCAAAGAAGAAGGTGGACATGAGGGGTGCAAGTACGCTTTCTTGAGGTCTGACTTTACAGGTTTATATGATTTGAAAGTGAATGAGACGGTTCCAGTGGTGCTGGAATGGGGGATTGCGAACGACACTCACTATGGACGCATGCTTATCCAGCAGTCGAAGACTGATTATCCTTCCTATTGTCGCAATCAAAGCGTTGACGGCAGTGAAACGCTATTTACACAGTGCTATTGCACACGGGAGTATGGTGGTAACCCATATCTTATGGAAGGATGCAAAGGTAACCCATTCCATGCTATCACGTTCCGTATTTTTTATTTTGATATATAATAGGGAAGGTGCTTTCACATTCTGTTTTTAGGGGCATCATACAGTCAAGCGGTTCATTCATTTCCAGATTTTTCTGAGAAGAACGCATTCACACTGTATAATGATTGCATACATGCTTTTCTACCTTCTTTTTGTTAGTTTTTCTGCCCAAGATTACACAAAGTGAATGCACTTTCAAACAAAATTGATCAAATTACATTGATAATAATTTACTGGAATTACAGGTGAACAGGACAGTCCTTTAGTTACAAGTACAATATTTTAGCCATGGAATTAACAATTTATGAGGAAATGCAACCTACTAGTTTCCGTAATTTTACTCAAGGAGATCGTTTTCGCTGTTAATATATTTGCTTCTGGTTTCACAACCATCAGGAGCTGCACCTGAACCATCGGGAGCTGCACCACCTCCAAGCCATTACTGTGCTGAAACATGCGGGGACGTCACCATTCCCTTCCCCTTCGGAATAGGAGCCGAGTGTTTCTTGGATGACTGGTACCAGATTGTCTGCGAACAAAACAACACGGTTCCCATTCTGAAGAAGATTGGATTGCGAGTTCTCAACATTTCACTCCCTGATGAAGACGTGAATGGCATGATTAACGTTAGTCTTCCTGTAATTTACTCAAATGCAAGCTGCGGGGGTGACGGACGTGGTGCAAGGATAAGCTTAAAAGGAAGTCAATTTGTCTTCTCCCAGAAATGGAACATCTTTACAGTAGTCGGCTGCGACACTCTAGTGACAGGGAATAGTACAGAATCAGCTGTTTTCGGATGCCGGTCGAAATGTGCCGGAACCGACTTCACCATTAGGAAGAATAGTGCTTGTTCCGGGAGGGACGGATGCTGCCATAGTTTGCTCCCCTTGAACCTGCAGGGCTTTGGTGTGGATTTCAAAGAAGAAGGTGGACATGAGGGGTGCAAGTACGCTTTCTTGAGGTCTGATTTTACAGGTGTTTATGATTTGAGATTGAATGATACGGTTCCAGTGGTGTTGGAATGGGGGATTGCAAACGATACCAACTATGCAATTGACCGTATCCGGCAAGGTTACGACGATGATTCTTTCCACTGTACAAGTGTAGAAAATTCGGCCCGTAGAGGAAGTGGAAGTATATATGATAGATATGGAAGCTACAGCGTCGACAGTGGAGAAATGCTATTTCTGGAGTGCCATTGCACTAAGGGGTATCGTGGTAACGCCTATGTTGATGGAGGATGCAAAGGTAACATATTTCATGCTATCATATTGGGAATTTAAGTACGCCATACACCGAAGTGGCTTGTTCATTCCCAGATTTTTCTCTAAAAAGAATTCATTCACGCTTTTTAATGATCACATATTTGATTTTATTTTATTTTTTTCCCCAAGAATGCACAAAGCGAATGCACTTTTAAACAAAATTGAACTTATTATATTGATAAAAAAAATTACTGGAAATAAAGGGGAACAGGACAGTCCTTTTGTTACAAGCACATTATTTTAGCCCTGAAATTAGCGATTTATGAGGAAATCTGACCTACTAGCTTCCTTAATTTTACTCAAGGAGAAGGGTTTTGCTGCTAATATATTTACGATATCATTTGTCATCAGATATTGACGAATGTGAAGATTCAAATAGGTGCTTCGGGACTTGTGTGAACGAACCGGGCTCCTTTCGCTGCATCAAGACAACCAAGTTCATTCTTATTGGTAAGAAAATCTTTTAACCTAGAATTTTGGACCGCTCCATGCTGGAGTATCGCTAGAAAAAGAACAGCATAGCATAAATTATGTTCAGAAAAGGTACATAAATAAGATTTACCTTACCCTTCATTCTAACATGATTGTCCCTTTGCTTGGTGATAATTATAGATAAGTTTCCATCAATAGTATCTATCAAAATAACCTAAAAACTTTGTTCGTGCACTAATACTTATATTTGATAGCTAAGACAACACTTAGAACTTTTCTAATGTTGCCGCTTCAGATCTATCAAAAGATAACCAAGGTTGCTACTTACTCTTGTTTTGAATTGGAATTATTACAATCATAATCAAGATGAATGCTGGTAGGAATATTTTCACTTTCATCAATGGTTTTCTAATTTCCTCCTAAGGGAGGTCAGTTGTACAGTCCACATGTATGTGTAAAAATATCACCTGATGGAACTTAGCAGGAGACAAATTAATTATTCAAGGTTGTTAAGAAATATCCACATGAAAGGAGCTCAGGTTAATCACTCTTATATGATTTCCTCTTAATCAGATTCACAAAAATATTTTATGATAAGACTTTATAGATACAAGAAGAGTGCATTTTTTGGACTTTTGCCCCTTAATTTTTTGTGATGCAGGGATTGGGGCAGGCCTTGGGGCACTACTTTTGTGTCTTGTCTTATGGGGGCTGTACAAATACATCAAGAAGAGAAAAGAAATCAAGCTCAAAGAGAAGTACTTCAAATGTAATGGCGGTCTTTTGCTGGAAAGTGAGCTATCTTCAGCCAAAGGCCATGTCGAGAAAAACAAATTGTTCAACTCGAAGGATCTAGAGAAGGCTACTGACAATTTCAACAAGGATAGAATACTTGGGCAAGGTGGACAAGGTACTGTTTACAAAGGAATGTTAACAAATGGCAAAATAGTTGCCATTAAGAAATCGAAAGCAATAGACGAGGGCAAAGTCGAACAATTTATAAATGAAGTCATCATTCTCTCACAGATCAACCATAGAAATATCGTTAAGTTATTGGGGTGTTGCTTGGAGACAAAAGTCCCACTTTTAGTATATGAGTTTATACCAAATGGGACTCTATACCAATATTTGCATGACTCAAATGAGGAGTTTCATGTATCATGCGACACACGCCTACGAATTGCAGCTGAAATTGCAGGAGCATTATTCTACTTGCACTCAGCAGCCTCGATTCCCATTTATCATCGAGACATCAAGTCCACCAATATACTCTTGGATGAGAAATATCAGGCAAAAGTGGCAGATTTCGGTACTTCGAAATCTGTTTCCCTTGATCAAACTCATATAACCACCTTGGTGCAAGGGACTCTTGGCTACCTAGATCCTGAGTATTTCCAAACAAGTCAATTTACAGACAAAAGCGATGTGTATAGCTTCGGAGTTGTTCTTGTTGAACTCTTAACAGGACAAAAGCCAATCTCGTCTTTGAGGGAACAAGAAGGCAGAAACCTTGCAACCTATTTCATAATTTCAATGGAAGAAAATCGGTTGTTCGACATTGTAGATGCTCAAGTTTTGAAAGAAGGTAACAAGGAAGAGATTGCATCAGTTGCTAACCTTGCGAAAAGATGCTTGAACTTGAATGGGAGGAACCGGCCTACAATGAAAGAAGTGGCAATGGAGTTAGAGGGGATGAGAAAGCTCCCAAATCCTTTGGGTATTCAGCAAAATCAAGAGAACCGGGAGGCAGCTGAATCTTATGCTGCTGCATGTAAGTCCAGCAAGTCAAACATTGACGCTGATGTCACTACATTTTCGGATGTACAGCCATTCTTACCTAGTGAGACGTGGTGAAGATCTGTTTTGCCTCTTACACTTGTGAGTTATATTGCTGCATTTGTCATGGAAATCAGTCTTCAGAGCAAAAGAAAGAGAAGAAAGAAAGGAGGAAAGCTTGTTAATTTACTAATAAGAGGATTTTTGTTAGTTATGTTTTGGTAATGAACTTATTCTCGGTATTTGGGATCAATAAACTGTTAAGTCATGCCAATCCCAAGTTTATTCTAGTTCTGTAATTAGCATGATGCTGTGATTTCAACTCATCTTGAGATCTTTGAATACTTGCTATCAATTCGGTTGTTGCAAAACTTACATCAGTCATGCAGTGGACCAACCTTTGCAATTCAATTAGATTTGTACTTGCTAAGAAGGAAAAACAAGAATGACGTTTCCCTTCCGGAAAAGAAGGTGAACTTGCATCCGCCTTCCCCGCCTGGCTCTTCCTTGAAGATCACACTGAATTTCTGATGGCATAGAGGGATTGTTGCTGGCTGCCAGTGCTCCGGCTGCTTAGATCCTCACTGCGTGATGTATCAAACTCACCACCCGAATTACATATATCAACATCAAAAACACCGCACTAGTTGCAGAATTATCTCTCCCGATCCTAGCCAACCTTACTTGTCAATTTTCAATGGCAAAAATGGAAATATTAAAAAATCAATCGCACATGGACCAACTCGTATATAAGAAAAATTTACTCCTCATTTTAACCATAGAAGATGTTGGGTGCTCTTTTTTTATTTCCATTGATTTTGTCGCGATAGTGGTGTTTGATTAAATGCCATTAAAGAACATAAGTCATGTTGTTTGTAGAATAAAATTCATGGGGATCATAAATTGATTTTATGTCTTCATTATTGATGTTGACATGCGAATTTTTGTAGACGTCTTAAATATCCATTTATTTTGCAAAAATATAAAAATCTATAAAAAGATAAAAAGCCAAAAAATAGAAATCATAAAAAGATGATGATGATGGTGATGATGCTAATAATAATAATAATAATAATAATAATAATAATAATAATAATAATAATAATAATAATAATAATAATAATAATAATAATAATAATAATAATAATAATAATAAAAAAGTAATAGTAATAAAAAAAATGCATGAGAGTGAAAAAAATATGAAAAAATGAATGGGAAAAGTCGAGTGGGCTCATTTAGCACGGCCCATTCTTTTATTTCTTTTTGAGCCCACTCTTCTATTTTCTTCCAGCCCATTCTTTTGGCCCATCCGAAATTAAATAAAAGAGAGGCCCAGCCCATCATCCCTTTTCTCACCTTTGCGCACGTGCGCCGGCACACAAGGGAGGGGGGTGAACCCAGCGGCAATGGCGCCAGTCCAGTGACGCCAGCAGTCCAGTGTCGCTAGCAACGATGACGCTAGCAGAAGGAATATTCGAGTTGTCGTCACTCATCAAAGGAGTGGAGGAAGGGGGCAATGAGAGGGGCGTGCAAGGCAGAAAAGGAGGAGAGAAGGGCTCAGTTCGTGGGGGGTTGGCCAAAGAAAAAATAGGATATGTATATTAGATGTGTCAAAAGTTGTATATGACACTCACTTTAGTATCAAAAGTTTTCGTTGGTTCAATTAAGTGCTAAATTAGAGAAAAAACGATTACTTTAATGCTAATGGTGAAAAATTCCGGCCAAATTAATTAAGTGTCATTTATAATTAAAATTATAATATAACTTGACAAAAATTTGAAAAAATTCGGTCCACCTGATATTTCCACATGGCATGCTTGACACTAAAGTAATCTCTTTTTAACAACGACTAATATTGAAATGATCACTTTAAATAAAATTTGTCGCTTAAATGATCACTTTTAATAAAATTAGGTACTTAAATTATCACTATTTACAACTTTTGGATAACATCAATTAGGAATTCTATGTTGACTAGGCAGGCTATCGAGGCACATAAGATTGAAAAATTAATAATACATAGACACATTGGATGTTGCTCAGGGATGACGAGAGGCGAGATCTGGTTCAGATTTGGTGGAGATCAGGCGTGCCACGGCGATGCTGGTGCGGCGGTGGCGATCGGAGACTCGGGATCTGTAGATAGGTCGCTCGGGCGTGAGGCAGAGGTGCGATCACTAGCGTCAGCGATTTGATGGTTTAAACGGCGAGCGCGGGTAGCAGAGTTGTCACGGGTCAACGGCGTGAAGTGTGAGATTGGAGCGGCGCCGGCAAGGGGGTTGCAGACGATTGAGCTGGCGAGGCGGATATTGGACCGGCGGCAACTGGCAGACCTGAACGGGGCAGGGGAAGCAATGTCCTTGCGGATTAGCTTTGTGGGTTGTTGGTGTCACGGCCACCGGCGTGAGGAAACAAGCGGCGATTGAGGGTTGAGGTGCGGTGCTACACGTCGGGGGCGGATCCGGCGGGACAACAATGGTGGAGATGTGGTGATCGACGCAAGGCAGCGGCTTCGCAGCTCGGGCGGGGACGTGGATGCATGGGTTGCCGGTGAGGCAGGCGCGGGTCGCCGGTGAGACAAGCACGGGTCATCGGGCATGCAAATTACTGGGCAAAGAAGACAAACCCCCGCTTGCTTTCCTCTCTTTTTTCTTTTCCTTTTTCTTCTTTTTTTTTCTCTTTCTCCTGTTCCACCCTCTGCTTTCACTCGTTTTTTTACTTCTCACTTTTCTTCTTCTTCACCAAAAGAAACCCTAGAAAAAGCCCCCCGAAACCCTATTTGTTTTTTTCTTTTTATAGACCACGAGTTAGGGTTTTAATCTTTCAAAATTCATATCCACAAAGATATTTTCGAAATGCAATATTTGATTTTCCGAACGCAATATTTTTTGTCACATCTGCCTTATCTAGAAAATTCCATCATATCCATAAAAGATTTCAAATCCTTATTTTTCACAAAAGAATTTTCAATCATAAAAAAAAAAGGGGCTTGGACCAATTCGCTTGCCTCGTGAGATTAGTCCAGCCTACCAAATTAAAGCTCAAAACCACTAATTCGAACCCATCCACCACCTGTCCAATAAAATGCAAAAAAAAAAAAATACAAATTAAAAATAAATGCACCTAAATTTATATATTATGTAATAAATATTTTTTCAGGGATAAAATTAATCCCTAATTTTTGAATGTGATAAATGACCAAACGGGTCGCCAAAATTTAGGTGTCAACAGCTGCCCCTCTTTAAAGGTGAGCTCATAAAGGTTGTCTTCAAAGACAAATTAAAACCTAAATTTTGACCACGCACATGCATTAATGATTTTTTTTTGTCGGAAAATGAACCCCATTTTAAAATGCAATTTATATAATGCATGGAAATGCTAATGCAAATGCATGATGTGTACAGTTACTTACCAATCAGTGTAGTAGAGCATTTTAAGGTACATGATAAATCCCCATTTACTCCACAAGTACCCAACTCTCACTCAGGTTCCTTGAAGAGTGCAACAGGTAATAGATTGAGACATTGAGATTAAGAAGAACACTCACATCCAAAGTGAAATGTTCAACGAAAATAATGGAGACATCCAGATCCAGACTGAGATGCCAAGATTTTTTTTAACTCGAAATACCTAGATCCAGACTAAGGTATAACAAAAAAGCTCGAAAAACATTCACATCCAAAGTGAAATGTTTAACGAAAAGAATTAAGACATCTAGATCCAGACTGAGATGTCAAGATTTTGTGCTCAAAATACCTAGATCTAGATTAAGGTATAACGAGAAGGATTGACAAACATTCACATCTAGAGTAATGTTTGAATGAAAATAATCAAGACATCAGGGCCCAAACTAAGATGTCATGATTTTTGAAGCTTAAAATACCTAGATCCAAACTAAGGTATAACGAGGAAGATTGAAAAAACATTCACATCCAGAGCGAAATGTTCAACGAAAATAATCAAGGCATCCGAGTCCAGACTGAGATGTCAAGATTTTTGTACTCGAGATACCTAGATCCAGACTAAGTATAACGAGAAAGGTTGAAAAACATTCATGTCCAGAGTGAAATGTTTAACAAAAATAATTAAGACATTCAGATCCAGACTGAGATGTCAAAAGGAACCTACCTGGAATATCTTACCTTGAAGGAGGGTAGAGTGATTCAAGATAGTTGGTGTTACCTGTACAAGACCTGTACCATTCTACACTCGCCCAGAATAGTAACGAAGCTTTGTAAGGAGACCACTTTCCTAGGACCCGTATCTTTCTACGGTCGCCCAGTATGGTAGCAAGATTTTGTAAGGAAACTGCTTTCCTAGGACCCGTACCTTTCTACGATCGCCTAGTATGGCTTTGTTTAGGTTGTGTCTAGGATCCGTACCATTCTATAGTTGCTTAAACGGGGATTTACCTTCCAAGACTCATACCATTCTACGGTCGCCTGAATAGAGAAGTAAATATTACCTAGAACTCGTACCATTCTATGGTCGCTTAAACGAGGATTCACTTTCTAGGATTCATACCATTCTACGATCGCCTGAATCAGACTAAATATGAAGAAAAATATTTGGGGACAACTCAATCGAGTGTCTATTAAAATGGACTCTAGGCTATGAAAGCACGCTGGGTCAATATAAATGGATACCGGGCTATGGAAGGACGCCGAGTCGAAAAAAAGGACTATGGGCTACGAAAGCACGCCAGGTCAATATTAAGGACACGAGGCTACATAAGCACACCAGGTCGATGAAATGGACTCTAGGCTACAAAAGCACACCAGGTTAGAAATTTCAGGCTACGGAAGCACGCCGGTTCGATAAAAAGGACTCTGAGCTACGAAAGCACATCAGGTCAATATAAAGAGCACCAGGTTACATAAGCACGCTGAGTCGATGAAAAGGACTTTGGGCTACAAAAGCACGCCAAGTCAATTTAAGGGACATTGAGTTACGAAAGCACACCGGGTCAATATAAAGGGACAACTTGACTAAGTCAAGTGTCAAGAATGGGTAGAGATGTACTTACCTAGTGATATCTCTGATTCTTGGGGATATGTCTTCTGGAACTTAGATATCCCGTGGAGGCCTCTCACCTCCTAGTAGAAATAAGTTTTGGAACATCAAGGATGCACCTTGAATGTTCGTGATGGTTTCTCATCTCCTAATATCATGAGGCATTCTGAAAAGAACCTGAATGTCAGAAGCTCTTGGGTCTTTGAGAAAACATTACCTATCAAACATGATTAGAGAAAAAGTGCATTCACCAAAGAAATAAGCAATTAAGGCTAGAATGGGCACTTCAAAATCCACTGAAATTTTTATCAATTCAATCGGAGCTCATGCATAATGACCTTTGCATCGCCCAAATTTCCATTGGAGAGAATTATCGTTCAAGACAATTTTTACTCATGACATGGATTTCCTAAGAATATTAAATAAGATTTTCAGTCATAAAGGACTTTCACTCACTCTCATTTAGAATGGCTATTTTATGAGAATCACTCCATCTCACTATATCGACAGGGGTCTAAGTATTCTCGCAAGCGATACGACCTTACCTATCTGAGAGGTCTTTGACAGGGACAATACTGTGGGCTTGGTCAACAGCTTAACAAATTGACTCTTTGAGTCAAGGCTTTTGAAAGAACAATCTTGTAATCATCTCTGGATTTACAAATCAAGAACCCTACAAAATGAGAAAGAAATAATCTTGCCCGTACTTCTTCGAGCGATGCTTATAAACATATGAATTACCATGTTAATTCAAGTGTCATAATCAGAAAAGACTTTGCAAGGAACATAACGTAGGTTGGGTTCATGAGTTGAGAAACGAAATGATCATTAGGCTTAAAGATATATAAAGGGTGAGAGCTGATGATCATCTTAGCATTGCCACCAATTTTCTTTTTCACCAGGGATTGTCTTGACAATGTGCTCCACTAACTGTAAAAGCTCAGTATTTGTGGTCTTTGAATGCTGCTCCATGAGGGATGCAACCTTTTACAATTGATAGTCACCTCTCTTGACTTTTTTTTTTTTTCATTTTTATCTATGGGCATCAACCTTGCTTTTACTAGGCACACCGTTTTTTCATGCCCCTAGTTTTCATGCATTTTTTCCTTCACTTCTTTTTCATGGGCATTGGCCTTGCTTTTACCAGGCACACTACTTTTTCATGCCCCTTAGTTCTATTTTGATTTCAATTCTTGCGCACAATGCATGCGTCAAGGAATTATACTTTAAATGACACTCAAACTTTCAAAGGTCTTCATCTGTCTCTTGCCTTGCCCCAGTGTGGGGGATGATCATCAATTGGGTTTAAGAGAAACGAAATTGTAGGCTCAAGTAGGCTATGCAAAGGATATAAGTGGATAAGATAGAGAAAGAAATGCTCTTCATCATCCTAAGGCACTTAAATTACCACATGAATTCATTGTAATAGCATGACCTGAAGATTGATGCAAGTGAGAGCAAGAAAAAAATTTCTTTTCATTTTCTTCACCTCATGATGTTATTTTAGCTCCAATTTGCCCTGATGTGGGGGTAGTTCTTGACGGGAATCATTTGAAAAAAAATCTCCACAAGTGTATAAGGCTCAAAGAAATTAAGCAATAGATCACCTGTAGTGTTTGGGATAGAAAAATGAATTGCCCCTCATCCATTTCGGTTATCGTACCTTTTGCAAGATAACTCTTTACCTTGTGGATATGAACTTTCCTACACTCACCTTGCAAGTGTATGAGTAGGGGATTGTGTATAGGATAGGGTTTGCCTTTCATCATCCTGACTCATCTCATTTAGTATGCTCAATTCATCCCACATCATTCATTAAATTAGTCCATCTCGATGTTCTTTTGTGGAATTGGTGGGCAAAACATGTAAGAGTTACTATGCAAGATCCCTTTAAAAGAGCCCAATAGCTTTAAGCATGAAAAAATGTCAAATTCAAAACAATTTACCATACTTAAAAAAATGGTTTTAAGCACTAATGCGGGGGATTATTCCCCAATGGGATTGCCTTAGTAATAGATGTTCTTGGGTTGTTCTTATTAGTCAAGATTGAAAATCCACTTTTGTCCCAAAATATGTCATGCCCCTAATCTGTCACATTAGCTCTTTAGAAATGTGTCCTTAACAGTTAAGCTAATTGCAACCTTATCTGCATTTTTCAGATGCCTTCTCATCAAATTGAGAAAGTAATGCTCTGAAACAAGAAGTAAATGAGTCCGACAAACAAACAGGTTTAATCTACTATAAGCTTTGGGAAAATGCTTCTTCTTTTTTTAGCAATGAAATGCTTTTGTTTTCGGAAAAAAAAAAATTGGGAGGAAGAATGAGAAAGTCCAGCCCTCAGGATTTCTTTGTGGAGAATAGTTTCTTTCATGGTTAGATATCGTCATTGGACTGGTTTGGAGTACCCCGTCATGCCCTCAAAAATTGGAAAAAAAGATTGTAATTTCATTGAATAGAATCGAATGAATTACATTATTGGAATGGAAAATGCAATTCCTAATCTCTGAAAAAGAGAGCAAAATAAGAAACGGAAATCAATTCCTAGAAGGTGAAAACAATTCCTAAAAAGCGATAAGAATTCCTAGAAAGCGATAAAAATTCCCGCGCAAGGGAATGTGCAAAAGTAATAAGTTACTCTTGTGGGCTAACATCCATGTCTTCCGAAGGTCCTTTGTCATTGACTCCTATGAAAAGGTCATCGAACAGACTTGTGATTCCTTCTAGGGCGTCATCAAAGCGCTCTATCTTTGGAGGCATTGGATCGTCCATGCCATCCCATCCGTCTGGAATTATGTCACGGGGATCAATATAAAAGCTGGGAGGAGTCGAGTACTTCACCCAATAATCAAATTTACCAATTGGCTACCCCAAAGTGTCCATCACTTCCACTTGTTCCGTCTTAAGGACATTATCAAGCTTAGTTTTTTCAGCCGCAACCAACAGTGGGTCACCCTTCGGTTCAGGCATCTCGCCATTGCTCATTTGGGTCTTGCTTGCTTGCTTCAGGACTACTATCTCGGGGAGAGCAGGTGCAAGAGTAAAATCCGCTTCAAAGAATTGGATTTGAGCTATCATGAATTGCATAGAGGTGAGCAACTGTTGGAGTTGGTCTTCCATAGCAGAGATATGATCACGCATTTCAGTTTGGTCGGCTATTCTAGCTCTTGATCACGTAATTATGGGCAAACATGAGGGATCTGTTATCACCTAAATGAACGGAAATATGTAAGTAAAAGGTGTAAATAGAGAGCCAATCCATGACAACAATCTATTTTTTAGTCAAGAAAAGTCCACACATGAAGAGGATTTCCTAGAAATGGATTAGGAAAAGAAAGACATGGAATACCCTAGTAGGGACGAAATGAACTAGGAAGAGCCAAGGCATGAATTGAAAACAAATTTCCAATTTTTTTTTTAATTTTCCAAATGTTTCATTACATGACAATTTCCTCATTTCATTCCTACAAAGGAATTAAATCAATGATTGACCTAAATTGTCATGGACCGACCAAAAGCACAACAAAATAAATTGCATGGTATAGGGATAGAAGACTTACTTCACCAAGGAAAATTAATAGCAATCACATAGACATGCGCATGGTAAGTGAGGCTCAATTTTTATCTAGATGGCTTAACAAAGTGGAGCTAAGAGGATGATCTGACTGTTATAGTCTCGCATTAATGTGTCAAGTCCTCCTAACTCTAGCTCAGTCAAATGGAATGCCCAATAATCACGCAGTCTCGCAGATATGGACAAACACATTAGACACCATGAAAAACTTTCGGGGAAGAGAATGTCAACCTCTATATAGCAGTCTCGCTTTGGAGGAAGTATCCTTCTCAACACCATCCTAAAAATCCTATCACAGCCCAGGTCCGACCACAGGTTGTGTGTGCAATAGTATAGTGCTAAAAGTAATAAAACATGCACAACAGTTTAAATGCAAACAGCACTTCTAATTAAGTAAAATAAATCAATCATCCCACACCTTCCTGTAAGACAAGGGTTAACAATTACTACTCCCCTTATATCTCCCATCTACAAGAATATTTAACACTTAAATTAGGGACGTACCTCGGATCATCGATGCCAAACAAAAACATTTTTAAAAGAGAAAGAAAAATTGGCCTAAGTCCACTAAGTGTTTTAACACTGAGCTCCCCAATGGAATCACCAAGTTGTCGTGACCTAAATTTCGGATGCACCACCTAAAATTAGGCTAATGGATTACTAAGCCTAAACTTAGCTTGGACTCTCCCAAGCCCATACCAATTCGCAACTTAGGTTCAAGTTTTTAACATGCAATTGTTTTTTTAATTAGAAGTCGCCACTAATATATTTTTGGTGGGTCAATTAGAAACCCAAGTAAAGTAATGGGAAATTTACTTTACTCCTACGAATCAGAGATTGTGAGTTCGAGAACTTGGTTACGCTATATTTCTCTAACGCCCTTTTGGTACCTTTCCCTTTTTATTTTAAAAAATATTTTGTAGGCAGCTTGAATTGATTTTAATTTACCTCCCTAACATGTGAGGTGATTATGCGGGTGCGCAAACCATCAATTTAGCGCTCAAGAAAGCAAATGAATAAATTTCAAAGCTTACTTCATAGCAACAAAAGCATCTGCAGTATTAGAATAGAATTCATGTCAACAATCCTAGATATGATTTATAATTAACACGCAATCACTTAATTTTGGTTTTCACTTTATTTTAATGAGAATCATGCAATGCATGCAATATGACCTAAACTATATAGCATGAATAAGCATGCAATCTATCCTAAAGCATGAAATGAATTTATTCTAATTTTTTTTTTATATTTTCCATGAAATTCGAAATTAAAGAAATGCAACAATTAAATATGCAATCTAAATTAATTAAATGACCTAATTATAATGATGAGCAATTTCTAACTAAATGAACCTACCAACAATCACTAGATGATTACTCTTTCTTTTTTCCTTTATTACAAAAAAAAAAAAAAAAAAAAAACAATCACTAGATGACGAAAATTCCATAAACCTAATCCTACATGTCTGATTTATTAAACCTACATGCTTTGATGCAAGATTTTGATTTTTTGATTTTATGATTTTTTTAGTGTTTTTCCAAGACAAGTAATTATCAAATAAACATTAAATCTAAACAATCAAGATATTCAACAAATAAAGGATTAAAATAATCGAAAAATAATCCGTCGTCTCACGGGTTAAATTAACAATTACTCTAACCCTCAACATCACGACATAGAGTTCAAAATAATTAAAAATCTAATCTGAAATCTTACGAATCAAATTAATAATTATAATGATTTAACAATTAAAATACTATCAACAAATCCTAAAAATAATATAATTAAAAAAGTGATCCAACATTTTACGGATCAAATTAATAATTACAATAATTTTGGGTAAAACCCTTTAATGTCTACAATATCCATGAACTGAAAATCGCCGACATTAAAGGGTGTTACCCAAAAGTTAAAGGGTTTGACCCGTGACGACATAAATGAAAAGTAAAACAAAAGTAAAAGGTAAAAAAATAAAATTAAAGATTAAAATTAAAAACCACCTAAGGGATTTTGGAGGGGGAGAAGCAGTGGTGATTAGCGTCGGACTAAGGGTGGCCGGTGTTGGAGTTCCGACAGGGGACTGGCAGCGGTGTGGCATCTGGCATGGCTAGCGAAAGGTGACGATGAGGTTGGCCAGAGACACGGCGTTAGCGGAAGCACGAGTACAGTTGTCGGGCACGGGTTGCTGACTTCGCACACTGGGTTGCGGCTAAGGCTGTGCGACCGGTGAGTGGAGACAGCATAGGCATCGGATGTTGCTCAGGGATGACGAGCGGCGAGATCTGGTTCAGATTTGGTGGAGATCAGGCATGGCACGGCAATGCTAGTGCGGCAGTGGCGACCGGAGACTTGGGATCTGCAGATAGGTCGCTCGGGCATGAGGTGGAGGTGTAATGACCAGCATCGGCGATTTGGCGGTTTAAACGGCGAGCGCAGGTAGCAGAGTCGTCACGGGTCAACGGCGTGAAGTGTGAGATTGGAGCGGCGCCAGCAAGGGGGTCGCGGACAATTGAGCTGGCGAGGCGGATCTTGGACTGGCAGCCACTGGCAAACCCGAACGGGGGGGAAGCAACGTCGTCGCGGATTAGCTTTATGGGTTGCTGGTGTCATGACCACCTGCATGAGGAAACGAGCGGCGGTCGAGGGTTGAGGTGCGATGTAGCACGTCAAGGGCGGATCTGGCAGGACAACGATGGCAGAGATGCGGTGACCGACGTGAGGCAGCGGCTTCGCAACTCGGGCAAGGACGTGGATGCATGGGTCGCCGGCGAGACAGGCGCAGGTTGCCAGGCGCGCGGACTGCCGGGAGAAGAAGATGAACCCCGCTTGCTTTGCTCTCTTTTTTCTTTTCCTTTTTCTTCTTTTTTTCTCTTTCTCACGTCACTCTCCTATTCCACCCTCTGCTTACACTCTTTTTTTTACTTCTCACTTTCTTCTTCTTCACCAAAAGAAACCCTAGAAAAAGCCCCCCGAAACCCTATTCATTTTTTTCTTTTTATAGACCACGAGTTAGGATTTTAATCTTTCAAAATTCATATCCACAAAGATATTTTCCAAATGCAGTATTTGATTTTCCGAATGCAATATTTTTTGTCACACCTACCTTATCTAGAAAATTTCATCATATCCTGGAAAGATTTCAAATCCTTATTTTTCATGAAAGAATTTTCAATCATAAAAAAAAGGGGCTTGGACCAATTCGCTCGCCTCTTGGTCTTAGTCTGGCTTGCCAAATTAAAGCTCAAAATCACTAATTTGAACCCATCCATCACCGGTCTAATAAAATGCAAAAAAAATGCACTTAAATTTATATGCTATGTAATTAATTTTTTTAAGGGATAAAATTAACCCCTTATTTTTTAATGTGATAAATGACCAAACGGGTCGCCAAAATTTAAGTGTCAACAGCTGCTCCTCACAACCATCCATGAGGTCAACCCTTGCTGGCCACAGGTGGAGGCTCCACAACCCTTGCTAGCAGTTGGCAAGGGTTGTTGAGCCCTCGCTAAATTTAGTGAGGGTGGCTGGTGTGGGCTTGCAAGCCCCCACTCGCCATCAGTGAGTGCTTGCGGGCCATCTCCAATCCTTCCTAGTAGCCGGCGAAGGTGGTTGAGCTCTCGTTTGCCCTTCCTAGCGACTAGCGAGGTTGATGTTGAAAAAAGCCACAAAAAAAAAAAGGTAAAAGAAAAAATTTAGCCGAAAATGCTCTTACCCAATCAAAAAATTTAGCTGGCTGGCGATCGGTGAGATCGAGCTCTTATTTGAAATAATCATGATTACAGCCTTATTTGAAACAACCAAAGTCACTCTAGTCCCATATTTAAAACAAGATCCACTTCAGGTCTTTATTTAAAAAAAAATAATGACACTTTGGATTTTTTTAGAATTTTCCCTTTTTCTTCTATAGTCGTGGAATGGCTTTAGCCTAAACTCTCTCACCGCCAATCGAGATCTTGACTCATCTAATATACCAATACCAAGTAAGATTCCCCTTTCCCGAACCCCAAAAACTTAGAAAATCCCTAAAAATTAATAAAATATTTTTAAATTTGTAAAATATATATAAATCAGAAAAATATTTAAAAATCAGAAAAATTATAAAAATTATTTTATAAATTTACTTAATTAGAAAATTAAAAATTAACAAAATTTAGAAAATTCAGAAAAATCATAAAGATCATAAAAAATTTAAAAATTCTAAAACACTAGAATATTCATAAAATTTCAGAAAATTCTGAAAATCATAAAAATTTCGGAAAATTCAAAAAATCATTAAAAATATTTAAAATTCATAAAATTCACAAAAATTCAGGAAAAATTCCAGAAAAATACAAAAACTATGAAAATTGGAAAACTGTTAAAAAGTGAAAATCCAAAACTGGACAAGTCTTTAGGACTTTATAATAGGATTTTTGTTTTGAATTGTTTTCTCTTTTTTAGAGAATGTTTAGGATATTTATGTTTTTTCTTTGCAATTATACTTGGCTATGCTTCTTTAATACCTTGGATGTTATTTTCTTTGTTTTAAAATGGTTAGGATGAAACCTAGAATTTTCCGATAGATTGCCATGACATTAGTTAGCATTCAATCAAGTTAGGCACTGGAAGGACATCAATCTTATGATTAGTGTAATCAAGTTCTCAAATCTAGAATCTTTGGTTGCAAAAATGTAAGATATCCTCCCATTTTTTATTTGATTTCTAGCCGACCAAAAAAGATTAGTAGCGGCTCTTGTGTCAAAATTTATATAGGATTAATTGATCAAAAAATAAACGTCCGATGTCACGCGAGATATGGGCTTAGAAAAATCCATATTTATAATTCATGAATCATTTGCGATGTTAACAATCGAATGGTCCATCTGTCATCATCATTTATATGGACCATCCGATTCATCTCATAAGCAAGTATCTTAAACCTAATTTTACCCTCATTGGAAGGGGTTAGTTGCAACAGCTTGAATTATAAATTGAGTACAAAATCATGGAATTTACACTCTGGATTTTTTCATAGTTCGAATGATCCGGGACATTGCTTTTCGACAACATATGCTCCTTGGGTTGTCTAATTCTTGTATTTTTGTCTCGAACTTCACAATTACCAAATTCTTTGAGTAAGAACTTTTCTATTAAGACGAAGTTACTAGAATATCAATTTGGAAGAGATGATGGAAGCGGGAGTTCATTTTGGTGATTTTATTTTCACATGTGCATTAGATCCGTTCCATGAAAAAACATCAAAAACTGTGATTTTTCAAAATTTTATTTACATTTCTATTCAATTGATTATAGATACTATGTTTATTTGATAATCACCTTCAAAACTACAAGTAAGAAAGAGGGATCATGACCAATATCGGCTTCTCTTTTTCGAATCTTTTTCTTTTTTAAATCTGGCATATGTTTTTACTCTGTGAATACTTTATTTTTCAAAAGTTTGGTTTATAATGGAAAGTTTCATAAATGGTCTCACATCTTGTAGTATACTTCTCTACGAAACCCAAATATACTTCTCTGAAACCCAAATCTTCTTCCCAAAAAAGTTCAATATCCAATTAATTGGGCCTCTCTTGCAGCCAGGCCCCCCTTAAGCCCAAATCCATTCGCTAGATGTAGAAACAACAATGAAAAGGAATTGGCAAAGCGTGGCTGACCAACAAGCATAATTGGGAATCGAAATCTCAAATTGGAATACGAATTGTCCACGTTCATGCTTCTCTCTCTCTCTCTCTCTCTTTCGATCCTACTCAAGTGCGTTTGGTTCAGCATTTTGAAAAGCCCATTAAGAAAATACAAAGCAATTCAACTTAAAGAATTTTAAGTATATGCAAAGACTGTTTGATAAACTACACTTTAAAAAACAACTTTGAGAGAAATATTATTTGGTAGAAAATTTATTTGAAAAGCCATTTAGGTGATTCATATTAGTTTATTTATTTAAAATTGAAAAAAAAAAAATGTATGCAACTTTTAAAACATAAAAATTGACAATAATGCTAAAAAAACCAAATATATACATTTTTTTTTAATAAAAAGGACCAAAGCTTTCGCCAAACAATTGCCGGTGAGCTGATTTGGCGATAGCAGCTGCCGGAGGTCGCGACCTCAAGTGACCCTCGGCAAGGGTCATGCGACCAGGCAACATGCGACCTAGGCAACCATTGCCTAGGTTTCGTGAGGGTCACTCGACTAACAGCCTGGGTTGCACATCACCTAGGTCATGCGACCCTCACCAAGGTTGCGCAATGGGCAGCATCGACTGACAACAATCGTAGCCAAATCTAGTATGCTGACAGTCATAGCCCTTCGCCAATTCAATGAAGGGTTTGGTCATTTTTTAATTAAAAAAATAACAAGGGACAAAATCGAAGTTTTCAAGAATTGTTGAGAGTAATTTTGGAAGAGAAAATGAGTTTCAATATTTAGTCAAATGTTGAAAGCTCAATGCTAGTAGGACTAAGGGCCCGTTTGGTTCAGTTTTAGGGAAATGACATTGGGAGATTGCAAATACCTTTGTGGAAAAAGGGTTTTCCAAAATGCTAGACTATTTGATAAACTGTAACTAAAAAGTGCTTTAGGGAAATGCAAGACTGTTTGGTAAACATATATTTGAAAAGCCCTTTGGTGTGACTAAATTAAGTTTCTTAGTTTTAGTATTTTTAAAATTGCAAAAAAGAAACAATGGCTATATAACCTTTACATTTTCATGTTGAGAGTAATGTAAAAGATACATATTAATAAATTTATTTAAAAATTATAATAAAATAATTTGATTATAGATTAGATGCAAAGCTCAACTTTTGGCTAAGGGTTCTTTTAAGTTTGTTTTCAACTTTGAATATTTTTTTAATTATTATAGTATTAATCATCTTTGTTAATTAATGATCATTCTAGTATATTAATAAAAAGTTGGGCTATTGATTGTCAAAAGATAAAAACAATATAGCAAAAAAAAGTTGACCTTATTTGGTGAATAATAAAGCGACCGATTGTGGATGCTATTTTTTTTTAGTAAGCATCGCATATAAAAAGGGAAGGACTCTCAGCGGAAATAGATTGTTCTATAAGTGATGTTTCGTTGAATATTCACATATATTCTAAGATATTTTGTTGGCAATCATTGCAATTGGTAGATAGTATAAAAAATTAAGGGATATATTATGCCAGCTCCATGTTCATTAGTTAGTTTTGTGTTAACATCGTTGATTTGGCATCATATATATGTGTGTGTGCATGCGTGCGTGCGTGGGCGTGTGCGTGTGCATGTGCGTGTGCGTGTGTGTGCGGCATGTGTGTGCGTGCGTGCGGGCGTGCGTGTGTGTCGTGTGTGTGTGTCGTGTCGGTTCAATAATTTTCAAATCGTGTTTATGTCGAGTAAGTTGACACGATCAATTAATCATGTACGTACGACACAGACACAAATCGACACTCATAACTGTGACCTCTATTTCATGCTTACAAAGAAGAGAGAATGAAGCATAACATCGATTGCTCCAAATTTTACCGTGGGTAATCGGCAGGCCAAGATTATTGGCCGTGACATGAGACTTCTAAATTTTGGCAGTATATAAATAAATTAATTAATTAAAAATGAGAAAGACTTGAATTATTAAAAAGAAGAAGCAAATCCATAGCTATGATTAGGGAAGAAGCAACGTAGAAGCAAGGGGGAATAAAATAAAACAAAAAGAAAATAAAGAAAAAGAAGGGGAAAAAAATCCCAGAAAAACAGGCTCGAATTCCCCCTCGAGTCGATTTGGCTGTTCTGAGTCTTCTGACCACCCAAACCCTCACCAATGAACTATATCCTGCAATGATTGTCAAAAGATTAACTGAGAACCATCTTATGTTATATTGTTCTATAAAGCAATAGCTGAGATACACACAATCAAAATGTAATGAAAACACACGCAACTACGAACATAAAAAATAAGCAGTATATATGCACCTCCATAACTGTTGCCATAGGATTGTTGCTCCCATGTCCTGGTGGGAACCGGCCTGGCAATAGAATTTGCATTGACAGGAACAGTTCTATCAGTAGTCGAAACAATTTTACCGGGTCTTGCTGTTCAGGAAGCTTCCACTATATCACTAGTGCCTCTAGATGATGGCAGCTTATATGGCGCAGGACATGATGAACTTCCGGCTCTTTCCCACGGCTTAGGAGGTGGACCATTTGCTACGGAAACAGGGAATGAATGTAACAAACTACTGCAAACAAACAAGGAGGACCGATGGTTGGGGTTGATTTTACATAGTGGCCTGACTTTGCACCAGCTGCCTCAAGACTAATCACTCTAAGGGCAACACTCAACATGAGAATCCCTGTTCAATTATCACTACAAAACACGGATCATTCAAGCAGATAAAGAGTTAAGAGACACCAACTGACGATTGCCCTTAAAGATACACAAATGGCGAGACCCAATAGACTGAAAAAGCAGCTAAGCTCGTAAAGAAAAAAAACCCAGAACACAGAGTCCACACACAACGGAATTAAACCAAAAAAGATAGAAACTTTAATTACAGACTCCCACCAAATTCGGCTAGGAGAATAAAGCCCCCTCCTTTTTCAGCACGCGACCACAAAACTAAAGCGAATGGGAACCCAAATTGGAGAAGACAAAGAGCACTCGATTCAGCCGGACGTCACCCATAATTGCATCAAGAATGGAAACGAACGAGGAAGAAAGAAAGACAAGAAAGGAGCGAACCCGACGCGGTGTTACTGGAGTCCGTGGCAGGATAGGAGAGAGCTCTGAACCCAGATGAAGCACCCCGTTATGCCTGATTCACGCACGAAGCCTCCCTTGGACCTTGGGCGGAGAGCCGAAGCCGTCACCGTCACTGTCGCGGGAAGTAAAGCCGTCGCCGTTCCGCGAGAGGGGGACCTCCGAGTGGTGCTCGGATTGCTCGGATCTCAGATCTCGCTCGCTCGTGCGACAAACTTTGGCCTTGATGGAGTGGTGCGAGTTGCAGGGAGAGGAACGCTGCAGAGAGAGCCACGTCGATGGAGAACGCTGCAGAGAGAGAAGAGAAGAGAGCCGAGAAGAGAGCCGGTCGATGGAGAAAGAGAGGAAAACATGGAAAGAGCTAGGGTGGAAAACGTGGAAAGAGCTAGGGTTTTGTTTACTATGGGTAAAAGTGGACTTTTCATAAAATTTTAAGGGTAAAATAGGTAATCAAGATAAATTCATTAATCCCCTAGACCAGCATACCGAAAATGCTGAAATGCCCAAAATAGGTCCCACCTACTTTAGGCTTTCAGCATTCCAAATGTTAGCATTTGGAAAATGGGGCTCCAAATGCTGAACCAAACATCAATTTTTTTCCCAATGGGCTTTGGAGACTAAAAGCCCCTTGGGAAAGCTCAACCAAACCGGGCCTAAGGCCCCGTTTGGTTCAGCTTTCCCAATGGGCTTTGGACCCCCAAAGTCCCTTGGGGAAAATATTTTGTGTTTGGCAACCATTTTCAAAAGCTCCTTGGGCAAATATCAGCATTCCCAATGCTAAAAGCCTAATGCAGGTCCGGACCAGCTTAAGCATTGGGCATTTCGGAAATGCAAGTCACTATTTATCACCATTACTATTCATCTTCTTCCCCGTTTGTCTTCATCTTCCCTGTCGCTTGAGAGTTCGACTTCTCGAGCAGCCGCCACCGCCACGCCACGTGGGGTCGCACGTCCCCGATGACCACCGCCCGGGGTGGCGAGACTCGTGACCCGGGCGGCGTCACCTAACACGTGCCTAGGTCCGTGCGGACCTCGAGGCAGCGTCGCCTAAGGTCGAGACCCGAGGCTGCCAGATTTAGCGGTCCAACAGCCAGATCTAGCCTCCGTGACCCAAATTTGGCGATCGGCGGTCTGGTGGCTAGATCTAGTCATCCCGCGATTGGCTGGTGGTTGGCCGGCCGCCGAAATTTGATTTTCAAACTTTAAATAAAAAATAAAAAAAAATAGCAAAAGCCAATTACAAATGTGAATTTTGTCAAATGGTGTTTATGCTAAGTTACCTTTCAATGCTATAATTTACCAAACAATGTAACATTTCCAAAAACCTCTTTACCTCAAAGGTATTTGCATTCTCCCAATGACATTTTCCCAAAACCGAACCAAACGGGCCATAACATTGAGTTTTCAACATTTCCAATACTGACTTTCACTTGAAAGCTCCTTAAAAAAATTGTCAAACGATTACTTTAATGCCAATGGCGAGAAATTTCGGCCAAATTGATTTAAGTGTCATTAATTATAATATGACTAGGCAAAATTTTAAAAAAATCTGGTCCACGTGATATTTCCACGTGGCATGCTTGACACTTAAGTGATTCTTTTTTAACGACTAATAGTGAAATGATCACTTTAAATAAAATTTGTCACTCAAATAATCACTTTTAATAAAATTAGATACTTAAATTATCACTATTAACAACTTTTTGGTAATAGAACATTGGGGAAAAATCTAGACAGTTATTGGGGTGGTTCTTACAGTAGAACGCCTGGTTTTGGCTTAGAATGAATACTTAGAACTATTGCAACAATGTCTTATTGAAATTTCAAATTCTCAATGGGCTTGTGAAGCTTTTTATGTCAATAAGCATGCCGAGCAAAACAAAGGAAAGATATGACTGGTAATAAACTACCAGCCTCTTAATCTCTTCCTTCAAGATGGTAAATTCTCTTTACCTTCCAGAAATTTCCTCTTTATCGGATTATCAAAAGCCCATATCTATTCCAAGTTTGATCTTAAAGCTGGATTTCAGTAATTTGGCATCCATCCTAAAAATAGACCCAAAACAGGTTTTTGTATTCCTATTCAACATTTCCAATAGAAAATTCTCCCTTTTGGCCTAAAAGTGGCACAATTCCTTTTCCAAAAGGCAATATGTCGAATTTTCCAATCAATATTTTCAAGTGTAGCGATATACATTGATGACATCCTGTTTTACAGTCCTGATGAGGAATCCCACTACCAACTTCTTGGGCAGTTTGCAAAAATCATGAGAAAACATGGGATTGTGCTTTCTCAAAGAAAGATGAATATTACCCAAACATAAATTAAATTTCTTGGTATGCACCTTAACAAAGAAACATATTATCTATGGCCACATATTGCTAAGGAATTATTGAAATTCCAAAAAAGAACTTTACGACAAAGCAAGTTCAACAATTTCTTTGAATAATTCTTACCAAAAAAAAAATAATTTCTTTGAATAATTAATTATCTCAGAAACTTTGCTCCAAACATTACCAAACTGATGATTCCACTACAATCAATGCTAAAGAAGAACCTCTTATCTTGGGGAAAATCTCAGACTAAAGCAGTCACTGAATTTAAGGAGATTATGTACACTCTTCTCCCATTGCAAATCTTTATAACAAGGAAGAGAATTCTCCAAACTGATGCCAATGATGAATACTAGACAGCCATCCTATTCGAAGAAATTGATGGTAAGAGACATCGGTGTGCCTACAAAAGTGGAAAATTTTCTCAAGTTAAAATGCATTATCACTCCACTTTCAAAGAAATCTTGGTGGTGAAAAATGGGATAAAAAAGTTCAAATTCCATCTCATCAGCCATCACTTTTGGGTAGAATTGAACATGGCATCTTTTCCTCAGATGACCAAGTTCAAATATAAGCAGATTTCAAATTCTTAACTGCTTCGATGGGCTGAATGTTTTTCAAAATACTCTTTTGAAACCAAAAACATTGCTGGGAAGAAGAATGTGCTTGCTGACTTTTTATCAACACCAAAAGCACAAACAGAAATCAACATGTACATCATGAGACATGCTTTCCATACTCTTCATCATAATGAAAAGTATAAAATTGAAAAAATACAAGATTGGCCAAGCTAGCAATACCCCCAGGAGATTGTCGAACAAGTCCAGAATGATAGTCTCACTAAAAATCTCGAAAACCTCATGTAGCAATGCCACACAGACCTATTCAAACTCCATAGAGGTTCAATTATTTATCCTTTTGGATTAAATTTGGACTATCCGTTCATACATCCCTTAATCTGGAAGGAAAAATACTTCCCTGATTAGTTATGATGGTTATTATGGTACTTAATCAATAAGTACTTAATAGTTATTGAAATTCCAACTAAAAGATTCATTGTCAATCTCACCAAAATATTTGGACTCGATTGAAACATTGAAAAGGAAAGTGACAGAAATCTCTTAGACTTCCTTAATTGGTTTTATCCTCTCACTCATTGGAAGCAATTCTTACATCAAGAATTAAGAACCATCCAATCGAACCCTAAAATCCACACTATTCTATTCTTCAGATGTCCATGGGTTTTTATAAAAAAAACAATGGTAGCATCATCGATGCTCCACATATTATAGGTATCACATCCTATAAACCTTAACCACACCTCACAAAAGCTCGGATTTACAAATCCTTTCCAAGATTTGTTGATTGTTGTGAACACCAATACAGAGAACTCCAAAGAGTTTTGTGCCAAGGAAATAAAACCATTTCTAAAGATGTATGAAACTATAATGTACCCATTGCATGGGATCATTATAGCCTTACGCCAAAGGCTAAGGAAGAACTCGAGGAATTCAGACAAGTTGCATCATTATAGGAGCAAGAAATGACAGACACGAATGATCCTACACAATCCTCTCAATACTCCTATGCGCAATGGGGAGGTCCTATTTCTCAAGACTCCTATGATCAATGACCTTTGTCCTTATCTTTAGGTATTGACACATTCTACTATGTACAACCATCAAATTGGCCTCAACCAAGCATGCTTACCGACACTACAAGGTCTTTTAGGAATCAAGAAGAAGCATCCTCATCAAACGAGACAAACATGAAGAATACCCAAATTCTCTCACTAGATTCACTTGCAAGACTTGAGCGAAAATATGAAGAACATCTTCTGACAATGTATAGTTCTGATGACTCAGATTATGACTACAATGCTTGTGACGGACGAGACCACTGACTGTAGAAGATCACTGTAGCGTTATTGTAGCAGTAGGTTAGGGAAATCACTATTCACTATCACTGTTCATATCACCAAATAATTCCCTACTGGAAGTTTCCGGAGCCTTTGTTTATTTTAGGACCTGTGAGCATGGTCCTTGTTTGTATGTGACCCCCTATTGTCTATAAAAGGCAAGAAGATTGTAGTGTGTTGGGCAGAGTCCCTTGAAGTAAAGTGAGTGTTTTGTGAACTTCTCAATGGCTTTCTAAACTCCTTCTTCTCCAGCCTAGTAGGATCTTTTGAGAAATGCAGCTCGGATAGTTAGAAATGTTATCATTCTAGCATCTCTGTGTGGCATCCTAAAATTTCATGACAACCCTTGGATACGCTATGAACCATCAATAGGTGATGGAAGTGCCATTGGATTATGAATCAGCCATTGAATTAATGAATTTCAATTAATTTAAGGCCAAGCATTATAATGGACAATTGTTTGGATGGAGATGTCTTCAAGTGATCCAAGGATTTTATTAAGGTGCAATTGATAATAGAAATCTTATTCTTGGTGGTGCGCTTTATAAGTAGAATTTTATTGATTTAAATTGTAAAGTTTTGTGGGCTTATAAGTTGAAATTAGGTGTTTATTAAAATAAGGATTAAATGGAATAGGAATAGGAGAGAGTGGGTTGATCTTTAGGCCCAAAAGACCATCCAACCAGCCCACGCCAGCCCCTTGGTCGACTGGCCCATGAAGGCCCAAGACCAGCCCAACACTTGAAGCCCATAAGCCTTGCATGTAGATTGCCAAGTGGCATGGAGGAGGGACCAGACAAGTGGAGGCATGCCCATTGCATGGACGTGCAAAGTGTCTTCATCCTTGGGGCCACTTGTCACTTGCATGCAAAATGCAATGATTACTACTCTATTAAGCAAATAAAAGGGAGAATGAAAGAGAGTGCTTGTGTGAGGGAAAGAGAAGAACCGAATAGAATTTTGAGTGAGTGAGAGGGAGAGTTCGAGCAAGGGGAGCAGCACGCGCAAGTACGGGCCGTGAGGGGGAAGAGGAGGACCGTCTTCCGCCCGTGCTGAGTTGCCGCCGTCATTCTTGCTGTGTTTTTTTTGGATTTGAGGCAAGTGAAGTCCTAAAACCTACCCTTTGTATTGTTGTGTGTATGTGTAGTAGATGGTAAGTCTTGGTTGTGGTTGATGGGATGAAATTTCGGAGCTATGGAGAGAGATTCGTTGGTCATGCATTCTGTTTCTGGAAAGACCAGTTTGACCATCTTTGAGTTTGTGTGTTGCATATGACTTTTTAGTCGGAATCTGGTTTTGATTTCTTCATGAAAGTTGTAGAGAACACCTTGAAGAACAATATACTAAAATTTGAGGAAAAAATAACAAGAAATGGTTAGTGAAATGATTTTTCTTTGGAGAAACTAGATCTGGAATTCGTCGTGATGACCTTCAGTGGTTTCGTGGTCTGTAAAGTAACCTTCTTGTGAAAATATCACTTTGATCTCTTAACAAAAGTTGTAGTGTACTTCCTAAGGTTTAACATATCAAAAATTTAGACAAAAAAAACAAGAATAAGTAGGTGAAATCGTGGTCCTTCAGAGATGGTTAGATTTGGAAATTTCACTACTAGGAACAGAAGTTTTAACCGGCTATATTTAATTACCTAGGACGAATCTGACTTTGATGTTTTCATGAAGTATTTATCTTATGGTCTTGGCTATCACATAGTCGAATTTCATAATTTTTAAATATCATTTGGGTATTTAATCAAAAAAATTTCTAAAACTGTGTAATCTGATGTGTTCGGACTTGGTAATGTTGCAATGAGTGGTCTATACCGTTTTTTATGAGATTCTTTTGGAAAAGTGTTCTGCATGAAATATCGTTTTTTGTGTCTTGCCTACAACATATTCAAATTTCATAATTTTTTAAGTTCATTTGCATATTTAACCAAAAATGTTTCAAAAACTGTGCAAGTGGAACGGACAGAATTAGTAGTGCTGTGATGCGTGGTCTGTATTGAACTATATGGGGATCTTTTGGTGTAGTATTCTTCATGCAATATCTGTATTTATGTCTTGACTATTACATGTTCTAATTTCATAATTTTTGAAAGTCATTTGGGTATTTAATTAAAATGTTTTCTAAAACTGTCCAAGCTGGATTGTGCGAATTTCAAAAGCTGTAATGCATGGACTATTCTGTTTTGTATGAGCCCCATGAATTATATTGTTTTAAGTGATTGAATCTTGCTGCACATGTAATGATATTTGGCATTTCATATAAAAATCAAAAGCTGAAATTGACTTTATTGCCACCACATCATGTGCCATGTTGATATTGAGACACAAATGTGAATATGAATTATGATAAATGAGGATACTGTCGGAGGTGTGAGCCGACAATGCCCTGGGAGTGTCAGGATGCCCGGGATGTGGGGGTGCAGGATGTCCTCCGGAGTTTCGAGATGCCCGGTGGTATAATGTACGTAATTCCATGAGGAATGCCTCGTGGTATGTCGGTACGTAATCCCGGAAGCCCTAGAGGTGTGTGCCAAGGGGGGATTCCTCGTGATGCTAGTTGAGATGTGAGATGCCCGGAATGTGGGGGTGCCGGATGCCCGGAGGTGTGTGGTAAAGGTTCCTCGCGATGCCAGGTTGGATGCAAGCAATAAATTGTGAGATGCAAACATTGATCCCTGGAAATAAAAACTGATGAGATCCTTGTGAAAGATAAGAATTAAAAGTGAATCATGTGCATGGATGTATGCATATGGCATGATGCATGATCTACTTATGAAAATAAATTGATGCTATTTGATATTGAGAATGCGATCATGAAGGCTTGAATGGATCTCATGCTGATATATGCACAATGGCATGGCAAGATATGCATGACTGCATGGTAATATATGCACAACTGCATGGTGATGTATGCTTGATAGCATGGATGGTATGAGTGCATGGTGGTATATGCACGTTGCATGGTGATATATGTATGACTGCTTGATGGTAAGTGCATGGTGGTATATGCACATATGGCATGGTGATATATGCATGGCTGCAAGGCAAAGTATGCTTGAATGCATGAATGATATGTGCTTTACTCATGATATCTTGATTGTTCTGTTTGATGTATTGAGTAGTTTGGTGGATCTTTACTGTTGAGTGGTTGTACTCACCCCGTTTGGGGAATAACATTTCAGACTAGATAAGATACATCTGCTGCCACTATCACCGGTAGATGGATCAAGTGGTTGGATATGACTACAAGGAGGAGGATAGCAAAGGAAGGAACTTTTGGACGCCGATACTGATCGATGGACTTTAAGTATATGACTATTGGAGGAGATGTCGGTCATCTTTTGAAGTATAGCCGAGTATAGAAGACTATAGCATTTTGATGTACCGATGAATGATGTCCACCTGGTTAAAGTAAATAAAAGTGTTCGGCTTTCACCTATAAATGTTTAATGGGTGTGCATCGTTTTATGAATATAAGGAAGGGAGTTGTTGGATGTGCTTCCGTATATGAACTACACAAGGGACCAATCTAAAAGATGTAAACCCCCATGGTTGTATGGACCCGCTGCAATTGAAATGGTATCAGAGTGACATGTTATTAGGACAAGTGAAAGGTAAGAGAACTGTGGCGACCCTAACGGATCGGGGGCCGTCGAGGGGTGCCACACTTTGAGTGTCTCTAGACTCTGAACTAAAGGTCAAAGTGGTTTCCTGCTAAAAGGCTATACTTGAAGGGCTTGAACGAGAGAGGTTCGCCTATTATGGGAAGTCATACCTCTAGGAAACTAACTCCGTCTCCCCTGGTTCTAAGTCTAAGTCCATTCATAGTATTAGAGCCATGGTTTCATTTTTAATAAGATCCATTCCATGCATTCGGTAAGTGAATCTAGTGATGAAAAGATTTCATCATACTATGACTAAACCTGAGATACTAGAAGCACCGGTTTCTCTCGCCTCATCCCCATCTTCCTCAACCCCTCCAGATTTTTGTGTATCCAACGCTTCTAAGATTGACTAGTTTTATGAAGTCTCTCTTAGTGATGAAACCAAAATCTATAAAACTCAACTTCCCCTTATGAACCCCTATTTAGCTTTTGCTAAACCAACTTCATCCTTTTCTTCTATTCGCTCCATCAGACAACTCATCCGCCAAACTCCAAGTAAAGTTGTACGTTCAGTCCTCCAAGTTCGACCAACATCCCATTCCTGCCATTGAAAATGAGCATTTTGTTACTCTCCAAATTCCTCCAGAGTTTCCCGAGCAAAGGACTCAACATGGATATTCTCATGTCCACTATGGAGTTGTTCGTCTTGCTCTTACATTTCATGGTCACAAGGACTTGCCAATTGTGGCAAGAATCGCATTGTTGGATACTCAGTTCCTAGAATACTAGCATACTTGCATTGGTACTATCCAAACCACTTTAAATGCTAGAACAATCTTTGTAACCTTATATCCAAACTTCAATATCGCTTTTTAAGACCCCTAGCTACTTTCCTTTCTAAAAGTCCAAGTCCAGCTCATTGGAGCTCCTCAAACTATTGACTCTATTGCAGCAACACTGCACTACCAGATAGTTTATCCAGTGCAAAACCATGCTCTTGACTTGAATTTCCACAACGGAAATGAAGATACTTTATTCATCTTTATACAAAATGATCAAGCATCATGTATTCATGTTCCCAGGCAAATTCCAAAGGAAAAGTTAGCCAAGCTCCTTCTAGAAATATGGATTACCAATTATGAAAAGTTGCATCAGAATAACAAGCATTTGCAGTCTTTAGACTTCAAACTCGTCAGAAAGAAAGATGGCACTATTTCCATCAAATTTGGCAAAAAAAAATGAAGAAATTCCTTCTATCTTCTAGACCCTCTTTGTGATTGAGCCATGTGCTCTCGAGTTAATTTCCGAGCTAGATCCCAAAAGGCTTGTCCAATATTTCCAAAGTAGTGGAAATCATGTCCATTACTACAAGGACCAGTATGGTCATTGTTTCTAGAATCCTTTTTGTAAATGTTCCTATTGCACAAATTCTCCTGACGAGGTAGACCCAAATAAAAGACCACGACGAAGCACAAAAAGCCAAAGGATGCTATGTACTAAAGGTATTTGAACAGAGAATCTTCCGTTGATACTCTTGATGAGTGTGATAAATTCCAGTTTATGGTTTCATATACTCCAACTCCACCACCAAAGTTCATTGCTTCACCCTCCATTTCACCAACTCCACCACCACCATCACCTCCTCCATCTCCTCCTCAGAAAAAACCAAGTGTTCTGGCTTCATTCCCATGTGACTTGCCTTGGTTTGATTGATATCTTCATTCTTTTTAAGGGAATGCAAACAAAGAATTCCGGATTTTCCCATAAATGATGAGAACACTTTTAAGAGAATTCATAATAGGATTCTGAACAAGATTCTAACAACTTTCTCAACTTCGTATCATTCCTGGAAAATATCTTAAGTATAAGGACTAATTCTCTGAATTTGTCCCAACCAATAATCAAATCTTTGTTAGGGAGACTGGATCTGAAGATTTTTGTGGTAATATAATACATTGGGGAAAAACTGGATAGTTACTAGGGTGGTTCTTACATTAGTAGAAAAAGTATCTCCTAAGGCAAAATTGAAATATCGAATGCAAAAAATCTAATATTCTTCATGTTGACACCTAAATTTTGGTGACCCGATTAGTCATTTATTGCATTAAAAAATTAGAGGTTAATTTTATCCCTGAAAAAAATAATTAATTGCATAGCATATAGATTTAGGTGCATTTGCATTTTTCGCATTTGTTTATTGGACCGGTGGCGGATGAGTTTGAATTAGTGGTTCTAAGCTTTAAATTGACAGGCTGGACTAAGCTCACGAAGCGAGCAAACTGGCCCAAGCCTGTTTTCTTATTTTTTATAATCAGAAATTATCTTGTGAAAGTAAGAATTTAAAATTTTCCAAAATATGATGGAATTTTTCAGATAGAGCAAGTGGAAAAACGAATATTGCGTTCAGCAAAACGAATATTGCATTTGGAAAAAGAATTTTTGTGGATACCAATTTGGAAAAATTAAAAACCCTAATTCACAACCTATAAATTGGTTGTTTACATAGGGTTTCAGGGGACCACACAATTCCATAGAGGCCACACCATCGATACATATGGCCACAATTCTGAAAAGAGGACTTCGGCACACAGAAGAAGAAATCATGGAGGCCTGCCATACACTGAATTGAGGGAAAAATCGTGAGGGGAAGCTTCTGTACAGAGTGCTCGTGAAGCATCAAGAATCGCAGAGCACACATTAGAGAAAACACGCGAGAATCGAGAGAGGAGAGGGAGCTTCGCGAAAAGCTCTTCACGGCCGAGACCTCACCGACTCCTTTGCAGTTGCTGCCCACTGCTGCTTCCCGTCGTCCGATGCACCTAGGACGACTTGCCTTGCCGTGATCCCTTCCGACAAAGAAGTAACGATAAAGTTCCATCATTCCTCCTTTTCGTTGACGAGCTGTTTCTATTCTTGTTCCGCTGCTGCTGTATCAAACCACCGCGACGAATCATCTGTGCCCCTGCTGTCTCGAGAACCCATGACGATTTGCTGACCAGCCGAGGTATGACCTTCGACGATTATCACACGCCAAGGAGCCTCCGATGACGATGGTCAAAAGCTCACGACGATCAGATTTTGGCGCCTCTAACAAGGCTCCACTTGGCGATGCTTGGAGATCAATATGGAATGAGAGAAAATACATATTTCTGAACCATAGCAAAATCTAAACCTTTTTTTCAGCAACGTCCAGTCGTGGCAGCCCCTCACCACGCCTCCTAGCGTCTTCGTAGCAAGCCGAGTGACGGCCGCAGCTTAGCATCCCATCAGATCCGAACGAGATTCCTATTGAAGCCGTTAATTCTCACTGTCATACTAGGCGACGTACCCATCCAGATTGCACTAATCTAGACCATTGTTGCCGTTGGTTTTCTTTCTTCACAGGGCACCTGGCTTTGACTAATCAAATAATTGTTCCCTGCAGCACCATGACCCACGAATAGCAACAGGAACCTCAACCAAGCATTGTTTTATTTCGCAGGTCCTCGGAAGCTTGTCTTCGGCCACTAATCCAAGCTAAAGTCAACGTGGATTTGCGAGTCTCGCCGAGAAGCACCCCCAGTCAGGCCAAACTCTTCCATGGCCCCGCGTTTGGTTGTAACAATCGCGAGGGTCACAAGTTCGAGCAACCGCGGAACCTATTTCAATGCTCTAAATCCCAACAATTCCAAGCGAGGCTTCTGTCCAGCAAGCAATCCTCAGCGAAGTCCAATCACTGCTCGATGAGGCCAAGACTTTGTGCCACCCACTGCTGTCCCAAGCGTGAGTCGTCGCAACCCCGCTCGCGTTAGGCCCGAATTTGGAAATTATCTTCAAAATTAGGTAAAATATATGCGCCTAATTTATTTATCGCCTAATATATGTCTATTGGTATATTACATGCACATTTATAAGCGATGGACGTATTCCTCGATTAGGGATATTTGCCTAATTCGCAACCGCACTCTAATTTTTTTATTCCATCTATAAGGCTTTAGATGGAATAATTAATCAAGCGGGAATAAAATTGATATTTTGATCTTTAAGGCTTGATCAATTTATCAACTTTATTAGTGGGAAAATCAAGTTTGATTCAGATATTATTCCTTGATCTGAATGACATATGGTATTTTGATGATTCTGAATGGCTTGGTGCTTGTCTCGTCTTGATTGCTTTATCTTGAAATATGTTTGAGTTAGATTAGATTCATATTAAATATCGCATGCTTAGGTTATCTTGCATATTTAGAATAGGAAATTTATTTATTTTGCATTTTAAAAAATAAAAATCAAAAGAAATCAATCAACTTAGGATTTTAGTTTTTTAAGATTTGAATTGCATGTTTAATTATTTGGCAATTTTAATTTCGAATTTCATAAAAGAAAAAGAAAAATTAGAATTAGGACACTCTTTGCACGTCATTTAGTATTTTTGCTAGGCCCATTTAATTAGAAATTACATGTCATTAGAATTAGGTCATTTAGTTAATATCGCATTGCATATTGCATGATTTTCATTAATTAAGTGATAACAAAAAAAGAGATCGCGTGTTAATTAGAAACCGTATCTAGGGTTGTTGATGTAGATTTTAATTTAACATTGCAGATGCTTTCGTTGCTTTGAGGTAAGTTTTTGCAATCTATTTATTGTTTATCTGGGTGTTAAATTGGTGGATTGAGCACCCATATGAATTACCTCACATGTTAGGGAAATAGATTTAAAATCAATCCAAGCTACATTCAAAAACATTTTTGAAAATAAAAAGAAATGGTACCGAAAGGGCGTTAGAGAAATCTAGCGTAACCAAGTCCCCGTACCCAAATCTCTAGTTTGTAGGAGTAAAGTAAATCTCCCGTTACTTTACTTGGGTTTCTAATCGACCCACCAAAAATAGATTAGAGGCAACTCCTAGTTAAAAATCAATTGCATGTTAAAAATCTTGAACCTAAAGTCGCGAATTGGTATGAGTTTGGGAGAGTCCGACTTAAGGCTTAACAATTCATTAGCCAAACTCTAGGTGGTTCACACCCGAAAAAATTGTTCGCGACACTTCAGGAAGAATTTTAGTATCTAAGATTGAAGAATTTGCACCAGTGTCTATGAGAGCAATGACAATAATAGGTTTGGCAAACTTTGAAGTAAATATTTTCACAGGGAAATGGGGATAATGAATTTGGCTGAAAAATATATCAGGATCCTGTTCCAAGGAAGTGAGAGATATATGAAAAATGTCTTTAGAATCTGAATCTGAATCAGTCTCACTGGAAGTTTGGTAACAAGAAATAACACAAAAAGTTTGTTTGGATAGTGCTTCTTCCACAGAAAATAAAGATTTGATATTATCATTTTCAAGTGAAATTCTAGTTTCATTCTCTATATGATTAATTAGATGAATCTGACATTTTCTTGCTTGGGGGCAATTTTTGGCAAAATGCCCCTTTTGATTGCAAATAAAGCATCGAGTTGCTTTCTTGTGGCCTGAGCGATCTTTCCTTTTGCATAAATATCATCATTTCTTCTTTCTCCAAAAGTGCTTGGATCTATGTATGGATTTCTCTATCCGAAGCTTCTTAAAGTGCTTCTTTTTCCTGGAAGATTTCCTACAAGAATCATCACAGTCTCGCTTGGAGCATTTGATCTTTAGCTTATGGCGAGAACAAACCCTATCGAGTTCTCTGTTATTTGTGAGATAAGTTTGGACCATTTGGCGCTTTAAACACAAATCATCAAGGCACAAATGGATTTATTGTTGTATTTCTCCCAACGGAATATCTGCAACTCTCCTTTGTCTGTTAAGAAAAGATCTCTCAACCTGTTGAGATAATTCCTTGGAATGGAAGTCAGGAAGACTTGCGTAAGGTTTGGATCAGCTCTAATACCATAAAAGAGCTTAAGCATTTCATAGGGATTATATGTTGACTAGGCACGCTGGCAAGCCACGTAAGACTAAAAAATTGATAATATATAGACACATCGGATTTCCGACAATCCAGACCAAAGTTGGCACTTAGATGATCATTTATTTTCAAAAAAGTAGTACTTAAGTAATCTGAAAAAATATTTAGCATTAAAATGAGCGTCGTACACAATTTTTGGCACTTTTATTGTCCTTTTCCTGAGAAAAAATAAACGCAAGAGAGCCATTCTTTTGGGGAAAAAGATGAAAACGAGAGAGAGGAAAGGCTAAGGAGAGGACGTTTTTGGTTTTTCCCTAGAGTGACAAAAGTGAGGTTGCTAGAGCTCATTTCAAAGCAGATCAAAGGTCCATGTGGCGCTGTCCTTCATCATTTCAATTTTTAGTCTAGAAAATTTCAAAAAACGACCTGAAATGCCCTCATTTTCTCAAATAATGATCGGAGCGGACCTTATTTCAAATAAAAACTTGAAGTGCTATTATTTTTCTCAAATAAAGACTTTAAGTGAATATTTTTTTAAAATAAGAGCTTGAAGTGGCTATGTTTTTTAAATAAGGGCCTGATTTTTCGACGATCAACGGTATTTTCATATAAGGGCCTAATACTGACTAGATCTGGTGAGGGTGGCTAGTATGGGCTTGTAGGCCCTCACTCGTTGTCAGTGAGTGCTTGCAAGCCCTCACCAATCCTTCCCACTGGTGAAGGTGGCCGAGCCCTCATTGGCCCTTCCCAACGATTAACAAGTCTAATATCAAAAAAAAAAAAAAAAAATTGGTTGAAAATACTCTTAACTAATAAATTTAGCTAGTTGGTGATCAGCGAGGTCAAACCCTTATTTAAAATAATCGTGGTTACTTGAGGGTCTTATTTAAATCAATCAAAGCCACTTCAGGCACATATTTGAAATAAGATCTACTTCAAACTCTTATTTGAAAAAAATGATAGTACTTTGGATTTATTTATTTTTTTTGGAATTTTCCTTTTTTCTCCTATAGCTGTGGAGTGGCTTTAGCCTAAACTCTCTCGCCATTTCCAATCGAGATCTTGACTCGTCTAATATACCAATACCAAGTAAGATTCCCCTTTCCCGAACCCCAAAAAGAACCGCCTGGGTTGATTCATGCTCTTGGTGAAATATTGTCAAACCGAAGTAATTTCATGTCAAGCTGTAATGCTTTGAACTCAAAATGCAAGTTCATTAATGAACACCAAGTACTCGATGTATTTCTAAAATGAAACATAGAATGTTTGAGAACCTAAACTCGAATGGAGAACTTCAAGTGACTCGTGATAGACTGAGATGGGTTTAACATGAAAATGTGTTGATTCCAGCCTTTATGCATCATGTTTAGTCCGTAGGTTGCAATAAATTTCGCTCTGGAATGCATGCTTAAAATCACATATCAACCGTTTGATAAAAGGGTTGAGAGAATGCGAGTATTGATTCATCATTGAATCCCGAGATAGATTCGTTCATGTTCGCTTCTGGGTTGGTTGAATTTGCTCTAATATTCTTTTTCTCTTTGTCTGGCTGTGTGATTCTATGGGAACGATCGATCGCCAGCAAGCGAGCCGAGAGTCCCCCTTTGGCTGAAGCTCTCACTTCACATCGGCAAATCCTGCTGTCCAGGGCTACTCTAGTTAGGCCATTCTCTCCATATTCGTGTATTTATGTTTGTTTGTTTTTTTAGCTTGCTGATTTTAGAAGCCATGGTTCGCTTAGGGTGCGTTTGGTAACATTTCTGTTCAAAAATTATTCTAGGGAACATAAATAGAAAATACTATTTCTGCTCCGGGGAACAATTTTGAACAGAAGAATGCGTTTGGTAAACTTATTCTGGAAATAAAAAATGAACGAAACATGTTTGGTAAATTTTTGTTCTTTTTTTGTTTCTTTTAATTTTTTAATTTTATTTTTTTTTTCCTTTCTTTTTTTTTTCTTTTTTTCTTCTTTTGGCTGGTCATCGGCCTCGGCCATGGCTAGCGACCGGCCGACGACGACCGGCGGCCTCGCCATGGGCTAGCAACACTCCGGCGAGGTCACCGGCCCTCGACCGGCCAAAGAAAAAAAAAAAAAAAAAAAAAAAAAGAAGAAAAAGAGAGGAGAGAGAAAATTTGTTCTTAAAAATTGTTTTAGAAACAAGAAACGTGTTTTTCTTGTTTCTCGTTTCTGTTCCAAATGTGTTCCTAGGAACAAAAATAGATTTTGAACAAAAACGCAAACAAACGTGTTTCTATTCTTTTTTGTTCCTTGAAACAAAAACAAAAAGAAATTTTGTTTATAAACAGAAAAAAAAAAAAAATGTTAACAAACAGGGCCTTAGTTTTTGTTTCGATGAATTTGTTTTGGGCCGCCGGAGTAGATGGCTGGTGATGGGCCAGCGGCGGTTAGTGGTAGACGATAAACCGGCGAGTGCTGGCCTGAGTGGACGACAATGGAGGGTAAGGGTTTGGCAGCGGCTTGAGGTTTGGTTGAGGTCCCCTGGTTCGGTGAACATGAATTTGCATGCGGTGAAGGAGGTGTTCTCGGTCCGCGAAGAAGAATGAAGGTGCGGGACAAGAAGACAAAATAGGGAAGACAAAAGGAATAAAAAGAATTAAAAAAGGAAAATCAATAAAAATTCCAAAAATCTAAAAATACATTAAGAATATCCTTTTATAATCTGACGTGTGTCGGATCCAGATAGACGGGTCGGGACAATGGGACGGATCAAGATCGAGAAAATATTGGATACCCTAACAATGCCACGTAATCAGTGCTCTGAACGATTCATTGCGTGACACCTATCCGTGTGTCAGTCCACGTCATCCACTTCTCCATTTTAAACCAGCTTGCGGGAGGTTCTCTCTCTCCTCTCTCCCTGGCCCACCTCTCTGCACCTTCTGACACTCTCTCTCCTCTGCTCTCCTCTGCTCTCCTTTCTGTCTCTCTCCCCATTCTCCATTCCGTTGCGGGGAGAACAAATTTGCGACAGTTCAGAGGAAAACATAAAGTCCGCTCTGCTCTCTCTCTCCCCCCTTCAACGGCCCTCCACCTCCGCCTCCGCTAATGCCGACTTCGACGCCGACACCGACGCCGACGCCGACGCAGCCTCCGCCTCCCTCTCGTGACCTCTGGTCCGCTTTATCCCTCTTTCATCCTCGAAGTTGTGCCTCTCTTCCAGCAAACCACGACGCTGACGCCTCTCCGCTGGTTGCCTCCGTCACCCCTAACTCCGACGCCGACACCCCTTCGCCTCCCTCTCGTGATGTGCGCTCCGGTCTCTCTCTCTTTTCTCTGCGAAGCGCCCTTACTGGCCAACCCTGACGTCGACGAACCCCTGCTCTCGTGTTTTGGCCTCCCTCTCCGCGAGCGAAGGTCGCTCTGCTCGCTCTTTCTCTCTTTCCTCCGTGAAGCGCCCCCTGCTCCTGAACGCCCACCGTCGCCTTCCCAAGCCCCATCGATAGGCGCCCCATTGGCGACTCCCGTACGTTCGAAGGTTCGTTTTCTTTTCTTTTTTTTGGATTCTACTTAGTAGAATTCGGTGCCATGTTGATGTTGAAGTTTAAAGTTACATCTGCATTAGGCTTGTTGCTTACTTGCTGTGTTATTCAGATAAGTGAAACGGCGGTATCCTTTGAGATTGTTTGCATATAGTCTCCTAAGAGATTAGAGATTTCTGAGCCTAAATTGGTCACTCCATGCTTTTATTTTCTCCCAAAATCGCGTGTCTGTTGGAGAAGTTGATCCTTGTGTGCTTCTGAATAGTCATTTGCGTTGCAATTCCAAAGGTGTAACTCAGTTGTGAAGAATAAGATCAAAATTTCTCTCTAAGATCTACCTTCTTGGTCCACTGATCTATCAGAAATAGGTAGTTTACTTAGGCAAATTCATTGTAGCTTGGGCTATTTAAACCAACAAGTACCTCTTATTTTGTTCATGTGCCAATGAGAGATATGGTGGGACATCCTCACAAGCATGGAACCAGAAGCTTATCTCTCTGTTTGCTTTGCAAGAGAACCACTGAAAATTGCAGGTTTCTTGGGTTTAGCTGAATTTGACATACAGAGACTGACCAATTTGTGAAGATGACTAATTTCACGTTTCTCCCTGTCTTTTGATGCATCTCTGTTCATAATCAAGTTTGGCGAAGTTGGATTGCTACATGAGGGTATTCTTCTTGGTGTATTGATGAACACGCAACCTCTACCCATTGTGCATCCTTTTGGGGAGGAAAATTTGGTACTTCCCATCAAGAAAATGCAAATTGTGCAATTCTAGATCCATCAACAGGAAAAAAAACATTACTCTTATTGGCTATTCCCCCTTTCTTTCCAGTTCAGACAGTACATAAATTGCTACTTTAGTAGAGATACTAACAACCCCCCAATTAATCAAAAGGAGGCGATGTTAATGGCGAACTTGTGTGCCTTTAAGTTTTGGCAGCGCATTTTCAAGGTATTGTCATACTTAGTTCTTCAAGATCATGCTATTAGTATAATGCACGCCATCAGCCTCAAGCTTCCGATGGCGGAGCTTCTGCAGCACCCAGATCGGGAAAGGCTGATGGCGTGCATTATACTAACAAGGTATTCGCAGCTTTCTGAGGAGATGAACTATTCAAACCTCTTATCATTGTTTTGATTTTTCTTTTATCTTTTTTACTATTAATCACTGTAGTGGTAGGTCCTCTATTTTGGTTGCATGAGACTCTATACTAACTTCATGCATTATTTTGTATTGTGTTTCTGTTCTATAGTTTAGAATCATGGATTGATGAAGTGTCTGGCGGCCCTTGTCTCTGTGTTCGTTTCTATCGGATATCGACAAAGATAATCATCTGTAGCCTATCTTGTTGAATTTTGATTAAGCACAATCAATATTCCTTTATAGTCAAGTGTGCTCATGAAAGTTTAGGGCATGTTTGTTTGGACTTAAGTAAAAGCAAAAGGTATTTTTTTATTTTCAGCCAAAATTTAAAATATTTGTCAAATTTTAAACTATAATGAAAAATCTTATGTGAGTCTATATGCCATCATTTAAGGGCTGTGAAAATTTAAGGAGTTTTAGATTGAAAGAATCAAAGTGCATGAATTTTAGATTAAGCAATAAGTAAATGTCAATCCAGATTGGTCCTTAATATCTGACATTGTATATTTTATGCAGTTGCATGCTTTTGTGCAATATGAGTCCATCAATGTAGCTGAGAAAACAGTGAGTACTCCCTCTATCAATAAGATGCATCATGATGTATAATGTTCTCATCATAATTAAAATGTACATGTCCTATTATTGCAGGTTGAAGAGCTAAATGATGAGGGGAACTAGAGAAGTGGCCTAAGGGTTCGTTTAATGCATAGACACAGGGTATCTGTTCTTCTTTTTCTTCTTTAGTTGCACGAAAGCATTAGTTTCCAAATTTATGTAAATCTATGGTAAAAAAATAGGTAGCCATCATTTTGAAAATCGTAAAAATGACCACATTCAAAAGCTGCCTGTAACTCAAACTATCTTGGAAACAGCAAAACCTCTCGAAATGCAGAGAATATCCCTCTTGACATGTAGAGTTTCGTTGCCCATGGCTACCTAAGTTTTTTTCAAACCCTAATCCCCAAATTACATTATCACTTTTCTCCGACACTTCTCACTTTCATCACATCCACTCCCGTGGCAGTCCTCCTCTGTTTTTCATCCGAATTACTGGCTTTGTGATTGCTGCGACTCCTTCCAGACTGGATGGTGGGTCGGAATTTGAAGTTGATGTTCTCCTTCGCCTCCCCATCTTCACTCCCACTTGGTTCATTTTACTGTAAGATCATAATCCCCTGTTCTCTTATAAAATTCTGACTAGTTTTCGGCATCAATTCTTTTTGCATGTGGGGCTTTCGTATATCGGTGAATTTAGCAAACAGTATATCTTCAGCTTCGATCCAAATTCCGCTTGTCCCTATTTCTCTTTAAATGCTCTCCTGGCTGAGTAATGGACTCGGCAGAACATAGTGATTCTGATCACCTAGCTTCTCTCTGTTCAAGATTGGGTAGACTTACAACAGAGAGGGAAATAGATTGCTGGGATGAAGAACCCTCACCTGCAAAATTGGAGGAATGTGGCTTAATTTTGGTGTGCAGAATTCTATCAAATCCAACTGTAAATTTCTTGGCGTTCCAGAGTACAATAAAGAAAGCATGGAAGACTAAATGGGTTGACATTTCACAACGTGAAGATGGTTTTTATATAGCTAAATTCCATTATGATGCCGATAAACAACGTGTTCTTGCTGGAGGTCCCTAGCTCTTTTCAGGTCATCTAGTACTAGTAAAGCCATGGCAGTCTATTACTCCACTGCATTGTTATGATTTTTCAAGCTGTGCTTTTTGGGTACAAATCTTTGGTCTGCCTTTGGAATGGACAACTAAAAGGATGATTATTAAGGCAATGCAAGATATTGGTAGGGTACTAGAAGTGCGAGTTGATACTAAAGAGGGACTGACTTCACAGACTACTAGGGCGAGGGTTGAACTGAAACTACAGGAACCTTTAAGGACAGGTAAGCTTATTCAATTAGAGGGGAAATTGTTCTGGATTGACTTTCGCTATGAGCGACTTTCCCATTTTTGTTACTCTTGCGAAAGGTTAGGCCATTATGCTACGTATTGCAAAGAGATCCCCTATGATGAGTCCAAATTTGAAGGAAGAGACACTATGACTTATGGCCCATGGCTTAAAGCTGAAGTGAAAGCAGCTAGTCCTTACTGGCAAACATTTTATAACCCTCAAAAACTCTCAGATCAGCCAGAAGAGAGTATACCTGGGACGCCCCCTTCCCAGCTTTAGATTATCCCACTCTTGCCCCCACCAATCGCTCCTGCTGTAGAACCAGAGCCCAGACCAGCCTTTCTTTCGAATCATGGAGTTACAGCTTTTGTACATCAGGTAATTCAAGAGCCGATCATGGAAGGGACTCATCTTCATACAGCGCTTAGCCCTGCAACAGATAAAATGAAGGGGATTCAATCATCCATTATGGATTTCAAACAATATAAGAAAACAAAGAGTTCTAGATTGCCACCAAAGGTGAGTGTGGCTAAAAAACAGAAACGATATTCGCCATATGACACAAAGGGTGTAGTTCTTCGTGACCTGGATGAAGGAAACTTACTGGATACTCCTATGCGTGAAGCAGGGGAAGCTGATACTTGGGCTATGGTGGCTGGCCCTCAACAGCCACCACCTCACAAATGAAGATAATCACTTGAAACTGTCAGGGCTTGGGCAATGCCCTAACAGTTCAAGCTCTAAAGGCCATAATGGCCACAAAAAAGCCCGATATTGTCTTTTTAATGGAAACGAAAAACCCTGAAGTTAAGCTTCAACGAATTCAGACTACCCTATATTTTTAGCATTCATATATTCTCAACCCAGCTGGTTTGGCCAGAGGATTATCGGTGATGTGGAATGATCAAGTAACTATAGAAGTGGCTCGTTCTTCACAACATATGGTTGATATGACTTGCAGGATAGTCCAGGAAGACAAATCTTTTCGCCTAATATGTCTTCATGCTCCTTATAACTATCAACAAAGACAGGTCTTTTGGGATGAACTTAAGATGTTTAACCGTATGAATCATTTCCCTTTGTTGTGTGCTGGAGATTTTAATGATTTTCTCTATCCTTGGGAGAAGTTTGGCAAACGACCTGCGGACTTATCTAGGATGCTATATTTTCGTGCTATCCTGAATGATTGTGAGCTTATGGAATTAGAGAGTAAAGGGTGTAAATTCACCTGGACGAATAATAGAGAGGGTGCAGAGCTTGCGAAGGAAAGACTGGATCGAGTTTTGTGTTCAATGGATTGGCGCCTCATGTTTCCAGAAGCAGAGGTTTTTGCGCTACTTGTTGTAGGTTCAGATCATAGCCCTTTGATTATACAAACTTCAGCCACTTATAAACGACGCACTAAGTTTTTTTCATTTCGAAGCCTACTGGAATGACGAAGTTGAATGTCGTGAGATTATATCAAAGGTATGGGGCTCACATTATGCAGCTCATCCGGTTTTCATTGCCAAGATACAGAAAGTCATCACTGCTCTATCTACGTGGAGGCATAAGAAATTTTCCAATGGGCATGCCAGGGTGATTGCTTTAAAACAACAGCTACAAGACTTGACCAACCGACCGACTTTCTCTAATTATAGAGAGGAAGCATCGACTATCAGAGAGGAAATTAAAAAGACTTGGCAAATGGAAGAGCAATATTGGGCAATGAGATCAAGAATACAATGGTTGCAATGGGGGGATAGGAATACGCGGTTCTTTCATGCATCCACGATCCAGAGAAGAAATAGAAATCGCATTACAATGCTGCAAGATGCAAATCATAATTGGATTCAGGACCCCGACATGCTACAAAGTATGACTACTGCTTATTTTTCTGACTTATATACATCTGGAGGATCTAGGAATTATGGCCCTATCCTTAACCAATGTTAGCAACTCGTATCCTCTGAAATGAATGATCATGTCACGCCCCAACTCTCGGTCATGTGACCATCCTTCAAGCTTGGTCGATTTTGTAATGCGATATCCCAGGATTACATATCGCCGACCCTTTTCATTCTTAATAGCACATGTGGAAGTAGTTATAAAATCCCCAGACAATAAAGCAATGGGATATACAAGTAGGACTAGGAAATTGAACCTGAAAACCAACACACTTATGTTCATATACAAACCATACTAAAACGATTGGTTTCTACTCAAATTGATTCTATAGTAAAAATCATCAAGATCCTACTCTGGATCATCTACAGGGTTCTCCTTCAAATACTCCTTTTCGAGTTCTTTCTCCTCAGGTTCTTCATTAGGGTCCTGAAATGTTTTCCCCAAACTGGGATGAGACTACGTCTCAATAAGTTCTACCCCCTAAGACCCGATTAGTAAACTAATACACCTTAGGGTTGCTTATGCACGACATGAGTCAGAGGACTTACCTTGGCCTCAGATTCCACCTGCATATTAGTACAGATCAAATAGGCACTCAAGCAATTACATCACAGATCGAAGCATCGATCAAATCGACCTAGTCGATTACACGCCAACAAGACCACTCACGGTCCTTTCCATTCAATCAATCAATTCACAACATCAAATCAAGGTAATGATCAATCGACTTAATCGATCATATGTCAACACGACCCATGCTTGGTCGACACATTCCATACTATCTATAAAGTCCTATCAAATCAGGACTGCTCACCCAAAACTGACAATTAGATAGTATAGCTCACCCAAAGTTGATAATAAAGTATACTGCTCACCCAAAGCTGACATATCACCCGTAGGTCGATATAGTATACTGGTATACTGCTCACCCAAAGTTGACATATCGCCCGAAGGCCGATATAGTATAACATATGCTCACCTAAAGCTGATAATAAAGTATACTACTCACCCAAAGCTAACATATCGCCCGTAGGTCGATATAGTATACTGGTATACTGCTCACCAAAAGCTGACATATCGCCCGAATGCCGATATAGTATACCCCCGATGCCTCAGAAGCTGCCAACCCTACATTTATAGTATGCCGAAAATAATCATTAAATCAAATCACTATTTTTATCCTTCCTAATAAAAATACTCGTGCGTGGGCACACGGTCGACCTTAGACATAATTTCCTTTCCACAAATCCCACAATTATCTGTAGTCCACCAAAACACTTTTGGTGTTTTCAACTGACACCCGGTTATTTTCCAATTATTTATCAAAGATTATTCCATTAAAGAATAATTCTCAATTTCACAAATAATTCAATTCAGCACAAAATAAAACTCAATTAAATAAATAAAAAACTGCGCCATGACAATCAGCACCAAATTTTGGTCGCTGGCAATCCCGATTGAATTTTTGGAAAATAAATAATTAAATAATTAATTTCAAAAAATAAATAAATAAATACAATAAATTCGATTTAGCACAATATAAAGCTCAATTAAATAAATAGACTGCACCATGATCATCAGCATAAAATTTCGGTCACCGGCCATCTCAACCTTAATTTCCGAAAGATAAATAATTAATTAATTAATTACGAGGATTAAATAATTAATATTAAAAAATCAATTTAGCTCAAAATAAAGCCCGATTAAATAAACCGACTTCACCACGGTTATCGGCATAATATTCCGGTCACTAGCCATCCCAGTTGAATTTTCGGAAAATAAATAATTATTTAATTTAATTCCGAAAAATAATATTTAAATACCAAAAATCTCACTTAGGCCCGAATTGCCTAATTAACACCCGATAAGGGTCTGGAAAAATCCCACGAAGCATCCAATAAATACTATAGGCAATTCTCTATTTAAGTAGACTAAACAAACAACTAATATGCAATGAATTTTACTAATAATCGCTAATCAATTCTAATCTAACCACATAATTACACTTAACTAACACTAATCAACCTTTAAGTATAATTAGCAAACTAAGAAGGCATTAGTGAGTAAAACTCACTCAAAACGACGGGCTCGACGCGAGGATCGACTTTCCTCAAAGCGGGTCGAGCATCCGGGCTCGGGAAGACGGCCAAAACGGGCCACGAAGGTGCTGCCATACCCATTTCCCAACTCTCGTGCACCTTTGTTGGTCGGGGGCGAATCCGGCGTCGGTGGAGGCGACCAAGGGCGGCTAGTGCCAAGCGGAGCTCTGGTGGGTCGAGGCGGCGACGTACGGTGGCCGGAGGTGGTCGGAGGGAGCTCCGGTGGGTCTCTACCATCCCTCATGACTACCGAACAGCAGCTGGCCAAGTGGTTCGTGGGTGGCAGCTCGACTGGGTGGGGTGGTCGGCGTGGCTGAGCGGTCGCGGAGCTACGACGGCATGCGGCGTGAGGCAGCAACGACGGCCTTGGCTCCGATTTCGGCAACTGGTTGTGATAGCAAGCTGCTGTCTCTATTTTTGCTATCTTTGCATTCGAACCGAGGGGCGGAATAGAGAGGCTGCGGCAAAGATGGGCGAGGGCGCGGGGACGGTGCTCTACGGTGGCGACGGCGTCCAGGCGGCTGGTCGCGGCTCTTTCCGGCGACGCTGAACGTTGCTTCTCTTTCTACTGTCTTCTAGTTCGCACAAGCAAGAGGAGGGAGAGAGAGTGGGTCACGAGAGAGTGAGGGAAGACGAAATAGAAGAGAAAGGTTTGAAAAGTCAAAGAAAGAAAAAGTAAAGAGGAAGACAGCCAAGCATTCGGTGGAGGCGGCTGCGCACGAGGGGGAAAAGAGGGGGAGAGAGAGAGAGAAAAAGAAAGAGAAAAAGAAAGAAAGAAGGAGAGAGAAACTTGTGGGAAAAATAGAGGAAAAGGTGTTTGGCCAAATAGGGAAAGGGAGATGGGAATAAATTCAAAAGAAAGAATTTCCTCAAATAGAAAATTCTTGATCCAATTTCTTTTGAATAAACTCAATTAATCCCAAAGGAAATTCCATACTAGAGTTCTTGATTCCCCTTTTTCATTTCTACATCCAATTTCCCTCTTGAAATTCTCTCAAATGACTTTCATGAAATCAATTGATGTCTCACTCATCAAATTGATTACTTTCCTCATCCAAAGATCCCTCATGCTTCTCAATTCCACAATCCCCGGCTTCAACTAAATGAAACGGCCATAAACTGACTTTTTCCCAGAAAGTCTCGGTTGTTAGAAAAAATCTTCTAAGACCGATTCGATGATCCTAAAATGACCTGTGACATGACAGAACTTTCAATTTCTGAAATCAGACTTAGATTGGTGGTTAATTTCACTCCGACACGCTCTAAGCGTGACCTAGGCTACTAGGTAGTTTTCATAACTTTTTTGGACAAATGACCCATGGTCGATTTTCTTCGAACCACAATAAACCCACTCGATACATTGGTGACTCTCGATTGTCGTGAAAATCTCCTGGATTCAAATATGGACACAGGGTACCAAAATAACAGTAAAATCAAATTAGTACTGGTCGATGAGAATTTTCCAATTTAGTGGAGTCACCCACGATCGGTCATTCATCTCAGTCGAACCGACCTATCTCTGATCTTAATTCAATTTTATACTATGCCGTAATGACCTCTAAAGATGAGCACGGTCGAGAAGTCAGTTCTTGGTCGAATTCTCAAGTTTATCTGCCTTAAAGTCCTTAATAGCCTACCCAGCTAGTCTAGTTATCTCGTGAGTGGCCAACTCAGAGAAAAACACTTTAGTCGTGTCGATGAAATGCCCAATTTATCCCATCAAAGTCAGAGCCTGAAAATCTGGATGTCACAGATCAGTTGATCGCTATGGCCACCATTGAGGAAGTAAAACAAGCAACATTTCAGCTGGGGGCTACTAAGGCTCCTGACCCAAATGGATTAAATGGATCTTTTTACCAAAAACACTGGGACATTATTAAGGATGATCTTATGCTCCTAGTGCAGCATTTCTTTCTCTCATCTTAAATGCCTTCCAAGCTCAATCAAACATTTATTGCCTTGATCCCTAAGATGCCTCATCCAGAGCAACTGGAGCAATATCGCCCTATAAGCCTATGCAATTTTGCTTACAAAGTTATCTCTAAGGTACTAGCCAACCGTCTTAAACTTTGTTTGAATTCTTTAATATCCAAGGAACAGTCAGCCTTTGTGAGTGGACGACAGATTCAAGACAATATCTTAATCATTCAAGAGGTTCTTCTCCAGTTCAAGACCAGGCAAAGAACTAAGAAATTCAATGCAATCTTAAAGATAGACATGCAAAAGGCATATGACAAAATTGAATGGGACTTCTTTCACGATTATCTTTTGAAATTGGGATTTCATACTATCTGGGTTCAATGGATTATGCAATGTGTGACGACAACAACTTTTAGTGTGAAATTCAATGGCGAACCCTTGCCTTACTTTACTCCTTCTCATGGCCTCCGACAGGGTGATCCTTTATCTCCATATCTATTTATTTTGATGGCAAATGTCCTTTCAACTTTAATCAATCAAGCAGTCGGTGTGGGACATCTTAAAGGCATCAAGTTTAATAGGTGGTGTCCCAATCTCTCCCATCTATTTTTTGCAGATGATGCAATCTTTTTCCTTGACTGGACAATAACGGAATGCCAAAATCTTGCGACAATTATTACTCAATCTTGTTTGGCCCTTTGGTCGATAGTGAATCGAAATAAGTACGGTATTATTTTTAGCAAATATTGTCCGTCTAGCTTACAAGAAAATATGTCAAGGGAACTTCGATTGCTTGTGTTGCAAATATATGGTAAGTATTTGGGAATACCTTCTGAATGGGGCCATTCAAAGAGGGAGATGTTTTCTTGGCTACAGGCACGAGTCCATGCTAAGACGGAAGGATGGAAAAGTAAGCTGATATCCAAGGGTGGTAAGGAAGTTCTAATCAAATCTGTTATACAAGCTTTGCCACACTATGTTATGTCTATCTTTCAGATCCCTCTGTCAATTTGTAAATCAATAGAGAAAAGTATTGCAAGATTCTGGTGGAGAAATGATCAGAATAAGGCAGGCATTCATTGGCGTAGTTGGAATGTATTGAAAGGAAGCAAAGATAATGGCGGGTTGGGCTTTCGTGACCTTATAGCTTTTAACAAAGCTATGCTTGGAAAGCGAGCTTGGTGCTTATTGCAACAGCCTGACGCTCTATGGAGTCAATTATTTAAATGGTTGTATTTTCCTACAATAGACTTCCTCTTGGCAACATCAGGTTCTCGTCCCTCCTGGGGATGGAAGAGCTTATTGACGGGTAGAGATGCTATCTCTCCCTAATTGTGTTGGTTAGTTGGTAATGGTCAAAACATTCGCATAAGAGGTGATCGATGGCTACCGATGGGAATTCTCTATGGCCCCAAGACTCTTGAGGAACCAATGCTGGTGGCGGATCTTATTGACCCGATACACCATGATTGGAACCAGACTCTGCTCCTTAGACCTTTCGGAGATGACATTACTGAACAAGCTCTGCAAATTCCAATCAGCCCTCTTGTTTCCATAGATAAATTGATATGGACGGCTACAAAAGATGGAGTCTATACGGAAAGAGCGGATACCACAACATTCTCAATGCGGCGAGACCTCTCCACGGGTAACAGTACTTCTACATCCTATCAAACTCCTAAATCCCTTTGGCGAAGAATATGGAAACTGAAAACTACACCGAAAGTCAGGATGTTTACCTGGGCAGATTGTCAGAATGCGCTTGCTACTAGAGCCAATCTCTATCGAAGACACATCGTTGAGGACCCCTGCTGTCGACTCTGTCATCAGCAAGCTCCTGAAACCACTAAGCACCTTTTCCTTCACTACTCGTGGACTCGAGCTGTTTGGACAAACCCGGAGATTAATGTTTACTTTTCCCCTCAATTTTTCCATCGCATGGACCACTGGTTATCGGAACGAAAAACCACAGAAGGGGCAGCCCAATCAACAACTATACTTGGCATTGAATTGATTGCCAACACTTTATGGCAAATCTGGCGGATGCGCAACAATTTCTTCTTTCGTGATCAAGAACCAAACCCCAATCTTGTAGTGGAGTTGGCGATTGCTCAGACCAGTGCTTCTGTAGTTCCTGTGGTTACTCTTTCGCGGTCCAGATGATAGATTTTCAACCCTGATCATCTGTGGCGACCTCCCGATCTAGCAGTTATTAAATGTAATATTGATGGGGCATATCATCCGGGAAGTACAGAGGGCTCAATGGCGTGTGTCTATAGAGATAGTCAAGGTAGAATCACTAATCTGTATTCAAACTCTTTTCGATCTCACTCGGCTCTGGAAACGGAGTTTAAAGCACTCACCTATACCCTTCATCACCTGCTGAGTCGGCATCTACAAGACTACAAGATCGAACTTGAAACGGACTGCCTTATTGTCATAGAAGCTGTGAGGAATGAAGGATCGACGCCATGGGAGCTTCGGTCACTACAAGTGGAGGCTGTCGTTTTGCTTTTACATTTTCCTAACCTAATGCTAAATCATTGTAGGTGGGAAGGGAATAAGGTTGCTGACTGGGCCGCGAAGGCCCACAACAATGCTTTCTTGGCCCAGAACTGGCTTTTTAACCCCCCTGCTGCTTTGCTTGATCTCTTGGTCGCGGATTCTATTGCTTCAGGGTGTAATTTACCGGTTATATAAATATGAAAGTTTTATTTCGACCAAAAAAAAAAAAGCTACATGTCCCTTTTTTGGCTGAATAAATGGCACTTACAGAGTTAACAATGTCTCGTGATGTGAAAAGAAATGAAATCATGCAAATGAAATCATGCATAGAAAGTCACCGATAAGAACCGACATTTTCCACTTAGGAATATAGGGTCTGCTCATCCGCTTTTGATGCGCGAATTAATGCTACTTGCATGTTCACAATATGTGGTGCAAAAAAATTTGAATGAATGTGACTATTAAAAGATAACATTTTTCTGTAGAATCAGTGTTACCTCAGTGCAGGTGGGATGGCAGATTTCTTATAGTTAAAAAATTTTCTAGTTCAAAGCCTCAAATGTATGCTCGACTTCACTTCTCATTCTATTCATGGTAATATCTACTGCGGTCTTGCTGAAAGCTGGGTGACAAAGACTGGGGATCTTCACTTCATACTGTGTTATGTGCATGCATTTGAGATTTTAATAAAAATATTGATTGAAGATTTGTTGGGGTTTAATGCACTCTGCTAAACTGGGATAATTCATCTTTGTTGGTTTTTCCCGCTTCTAGGCAAAACCCTCTTGAGCACGGGGAAGAAGGGACATGATGGAGAAGAACCCTGGGAAGAAGAAGATGCTTCTATATCTGAGCAACGACCAGAGCAACAACTTGAGGAGTCTTTTGAGCAATCTGATGCTCACTTTCCAGGGGAATATGGTGAGTGTTGTCTCAATCTTAAAACTAAAATGATGCCAAATTAAATCGTAAATTTAGACCTTTGGTTAGACTTCTGTATGGCAGCGCTATTGGTTGAGCATCAATTTGAAAACTTGGATTCCATGACAATGCAGGGGAAGGGCAGAGCCGAGGCTGAGGCCGGGGAAGAGGACGTAAAGGAGGTCAATACCATCAGAATAATCGGGGAAATCATTTGGGGGCTCTTCTTTGAACAGTCTCACCAGTAATGAGACTGCAATTGTGGTGAAGCAGCCTCCGGGACCTCGCGTGCCAGATGGAACAAGAGGATTCGCGATGGGTTGTGGGAAGCGAGTCTCAGTTAGTACCACATGACCACGTCATGTGATATCATCATCTCTGTGTGTTTGTCTTCAGCTGATAGATATCACTCTCTTGGAAGTATTTCTTTGGATTAATTGTGCACCTTAGAAATTTACATGCTTTTACTCCTGCGTCTTTGCTGTCATTTAATGAATGCGAGCATTGTGATAGGTTACATAAGCACATCAAAAAACGATGGTCGTGGATGTTTAACATTGAGATGTCCCGATCCATCTTGTGGTGCTGCAGTCGGTCAAGACATGATAAATCTATTAGCGCCTAAAGAAGATAAGAAAAAGTATTCTCAATATCTTCTTCGCTCGTACATTGAAGACAATAGAAAGGTATATGTGCAACCGTATTCTTTTTCTTTGTGTGAAGTTTTTTTTTTTTTTAAGTGTGATAATGACTTTGCACTACTGGGTGCCTGTTAAATGAAATATAATTTCCTTTACCTCATTTTCCTACTTGCTGACCAAGTGGTGTCCCGCCCCCGGTTGTGAATACGTTGTAGAATATTTTCGGGCAAAGTGAAGGTTACGATGTTTCCTGCCAATGCTCTTTCAACTTTTGCTGGAAGGTAAGCTTCTTTTTGGAAATTTCTTGTATCAATATGTAGCAAGTAGTGTGTTGACATACTTTTGATTTGATCTGCTGCAGTGTACAGAGGACCGTCCAGTAGATTGTGGCACTGTGGCACAATGGATCATGAAGAACAGTGTTGAATCTGAAAACATGAACTGGTACAGATAACTTTAAGCATGTAGAATTTGCCATCATTTGGGTTCTATGACAATGGTGTACAACGGATTGTGTGGTCTTTCCTCTTTCAAGAAACAAGAATGTTTTATGTGACTTACTTGCTAGGTTGGACATAGATAGTCCTATTTGGGCATGCTTTTATCAGCAGTATGAGATAGTTGATGGCCTAAAGGGCTATCATATATGGTGTAACCTTTGAACCTTCTAAAATCAACCGGTCAACTGCATACAGGAGTTCCACAATTATGTCCTTTCTGTAGTTAAATTTGGAATCCTTGGAATTTCTTAATAGATGGATATGCTTGTTCTTGCTATCATATGGTTAGTGCACTCACATATTTTCTCTGGAGGGATCCAATAATGCTAAATTGGATGATTTGTCTAGAGGATAATGATGTCACCCATGTCAGTTTGAAGTTTGAACATACAGCAATTCTAAATGTGTCATTTCTTTTTTCTTATTTTAGGAAAAATACTAAGTTTAGCCACTGCAATTCTCCTTTTGATTTATTTATGCATGTTTAGTACTCCCATCTGGCCCTATACAGATATAGAACTACCAACAAGCGGGAAGAACCATCTGTATGGATTATATAACAAGTCGATGCTTGCATGGAAACCTGACTAGTGTTATTTTCCCTATATAATCTTCCAGTTGATTTTTCTTTTTTTTTTTTTCTTTTTTGTTTTGTTGGGGGGGGTGGGAAATCTCTTGGAGATACGAGGTAGACTTTGTTTTAAGTGTCTATATTTGTGCTTTATCTTAAAATTCTACATTCATCATCCTTCGACCTCGTCAAATGTCTATCAATATGAAAATTTATAGGATAAAGGTCTTTTTTCTGTGGAGGGTGGTGGATGGGACCGATGGAAATGGAGTCCAATCACTCTGCTACATTTCGACGCTATTATTGAGCTAGTAGTGGTAGGAGGCGCTTCAACAGATCTGACTGGGATGGGTTTTCTAGAATACTTTTAATGATTGATATGGTGTTGTCAAAATTAACATTATTGTTTTGATGTCACCTTTTCTATTGGAGTCTTTTTATCCTGTTTCCGGACAGTTTTATCAGTCTTATCTCTGTTATTTTGTCTGCCTTCTAGTCATACCCAGTTTATCAGAGCAGGCCGGGATTCATGCTGAAAATATATGTTTTGAGAGTTTGTTATTCGTGAACTTGTTGGTGCCATGTTGACAACCTGTGGGAATGGAATTGAAGTCTTTTATAGAAATAAAATTGACCTTATGGAGAATGTTGTGATGGGACATGCTAAAGTTTGATCAACCTAGTGCCGGTTGTTTGTATCTTTCATGATTTGTTGTGGCAATATGTTTTGTTAAAGTGGGATGACAGGATAGAGCTGAGGTTTTACAGAAAGGTTTGTATTGGAGAGTAGGATTGTGGATAGACAATGGCCATGCATATCCTTCTTGTTTTCGTATTTACTTACATGAAATGGTTTCTTTACTAGGTGAGGCAGAGTTTGGATTGGAAAGGCTTCATCAGTGTGCAGAGAAGGAACTTCACCAGTTCCTTAGTGATGAGAATCCTTCTTGTAACTTTAATGACTTCCGCACCAAGTTAGCTGGACTTACCAGGTATCTTCTTGTTAGATTCAATTTTGATAATTAGTCGAGTAAAATATGTCCGGTACAAATTACAATTGTGTACAGTCAATTTTATATAGACTTGAGTCCCTAGATATCCATCTATGAAATGGGAAATAGTTAGGCTATGATTCAAAAAAAAGTGTCTCGTAAAGGTGATTCGAGCCTTCAAAGTTTACTTTATGGAATAATATTGACTCTGCAGTTTGATGTTAACTTAAAAGTTGATTCAAGCCAAAAGCATTCTCACTAGTTCTTTTGAAAGGATTTTTATGCTAAAAAGATTGTTGATTCGAAAGGCAAACCTGGACGGTGGACTTACCAAGAATATGATCTTCTAGTGCATATGGCATTGGTTGGTTGTTATAAGGCTGTTGGACTATTATTTGTTTATTTATTTAAGTTCATAGAGTATTATTGGGAAACAAGATTCTCGGAGCTGTTTTCCCATCACAAACACGCTCTCCTTTTATTGAAAAATTGGTGGCACTCTTTACTTCAGCTGCAATGTAGTTTACATAGACACTTTTCTTAATAGCCTCTGGTGTGACTTCCAGAAGGAGCGCCCATGTGTGCACAGAGACATGCGTTTGACATTCTTACATTTGTTTTTGTTGCTACAGTGTGACCATAAACTACTTTGAGAACCTCGTGAGAGCATTGGAGAATGGGCTATCAGATGTGGATTCCTATGGTGGTTTGTTGATGTATCAAGACTGCACGTGCTGTTTTTCTCTTTTTTTGTTTTGTTTAGTCAGTTTGTTGGTGTCCTGTTTTTTAGGAGTTGGTTAGTCAATCTTATCTCCTAGGAGCAGTTAGCTGCACGTATCTTACATATTCTAATTTGTTGCTAATTTTGTGGATCAAGCAAGCCGTTAGTTGGCAACATGGGTTTGTGGTTACGTTCTAGTATGTATTTTGAACATTCTTTTTTCAGTTTTCTGAACACGACACTCTGCTTCTGCTGTAAACTTGTTCTCTGCTTCTGCTGTAAACTCTTTTTTCTGTTTTTGCTGTCTACGTGTTCTCTGTTCTTTTCAAGAAAAGAAAACAACACTGGTATCAGAGCCTTCTTGATCTTAAGGGGCTATGAGTGACTTGTGAGATTGATTGAGGTGTGTCTGCATCCATAGAAGTTAAAAGCAAGATGGAGGCAGGATCGAGTGGTTTTTCAGCAATGGCTCCACCAGCATTTGATGGAGAAAATTATCAAGCATGGGCAGTGAGAATGCGAGCCTATCTAAAGGGTTGTGATTTTTGGGAAGCTGTGGAACAAGATTATGAAGTTGCTCCCCTTCCTGACAATCCAACCATCAATCAAATCAAGTTTCACAAGGAGAGGACGATAAGGAAAGCAAAGGCAAAGTCTTGTTTATATGCTGCTGTCTCACCTGCCATTTTCAGCAGAATTATGGCTTCTGAATCAGCCAAAGCTATCTAGGACTTCCTCAAAAATGAGTATCAAGGAGATGAGAGGATCAGAAGCATGAAGGGGTTAAATCTGATCACAGAATTCGAGAGACTACAGATGAAGGAGTCTAAGACAATTAAGGAGTATTCTGGTAAGTTGATAAGCATTGCAAATCAGGCAAGAGTTCTAGGCACTGACCTCTCTGACAATAGGCTAGTGCATAAGATTATTGTCTCCTTGCCCGAAAGGTTTGAGGCAACCATTGCCTCTTTGGAGAATACCAAGGATTTGTCTCAGATCAAGTTGGCAGAATTGCTAAGTGCTTTGCAAGCACAAGAGCAGAGGAGGTTAATGAGGGTGGAAGGAAGTACAGAAGGAGCTTTACTGGCCAAAGAACAGCAGAATGTAGGAGGAAAAGTTAACAAGTGGAAAGGGAAGAAAGGAAATGGCAGTAGTGGTTCAGAAGCTGCTGCAAGAGAGAATAGTGTGAGCAACTCCAAGAACAATTGGGGAAGATATTCCTCATGTCAACACTGTGGAAAAAAGAATCATCCACATTTTAGGTGTTGGAAGAGACCAGATGTAAGGTGCAGAAAGTGTCATAAGCTTGGACACATTGAGAAGTTCTGCAAAGAGAAGAGAGATCAGCAGTAGGGTGAGGCACATGCTGCAGTTCAGCAAGAGGTAGATCAACTGCTTGTTGCCTCTTGTTTCTCCTCTAGTACTCCATATGACAGTTGGCTTGTTGATAGTGGTTGCACAAACCATATGACAAGTGATGAAACGCTGTTCATAAACCTTGAGAAGTCGTTGAAGTCAAGAGTGAGGATTGGGAATGGGGAGTACTTAGAAGTGAAAGGTAAAGGGACTGTAGCAATGGAGAGTTGTGCTGGAACTAAGCTGATTTCTGATGTGATGTATGTACCTAAAATTGATCAAATTTTGCTGAGTGTGGGGCAGTTGGTAGAAAAGGGATTTAAGGTGATATTTGAAGAGGAGAAGTGTTTGATCTTTGACTCCAATAGTCAGGAGTTGTTCAAAATAAAAATGCAACAGAAAATTTTTTCTTTGAATCCTCTTGAGAATGAGCATATGGCATTCAAGTGTCAGGCTAATGATTTAGAATTATGGCACAAGAGGTTGTGGCACTTTCATCATAAAGGTGTGCTATTCATGCAGAGGAATGAAATGGCAACTGGGTTACCAAACCTGGAGGAGCATATCACAAGGTGCAAAGCTTGTTTGCTAGGCAAGCAGACAAGACTTCCCTTCAAGAAATCCACTTGGAGAGCGACAGAGAAGCTGCAGCTGATTCATACGGATCTATGTGGTCCACAAGTGACTCCTTCACTAAATGGCAGCAAGTATTTCATTATTTTCATTGATGATTATACTAGAATGTGCTGGATTTACTTTATGAAGCAAAAGTCAGAAGTTGCTGAGGTATTTCAGAAGTTTAAGAAATGGGTTGAGAACCAAAGTGGCTACAAAATTCAGGTCATTAGATCTGATAATGGAACAGAATACACTTCACAGAGGTTTAAATCTTTCTGTGAAGAGGCTGGAATTGAGCATCAGCTTACTGCTCCTTACTCTCCATAGCAAAATGGAGTTAGTGAGAGGAAGAATAGAACCATTATGGAGATGACTAGGTGTTTGCTTTATGAGAAGAGTCTACCAAAAGAGTTTTGGGCAGAAGCAACAAGCACAGCAGTTTTTCTACTGAATAGATTACCTACGAGGGTATTGGAGATGAAGAGACCCTTTGAAGCCCTGTTTGATGTCAAGCCAATTCTAAGAAATTTGAAGGTGTTTGGCTATTTGTGTTTTTCTCATATTCCACAGGTCAAGAGAGACAAGTTGGGAGAGAAAGCTGAACTTGGGATCTTTGTTGGCTACAGTTTAGTATCAAAAGCTTACAGGATCTATCAACCACAGACGGGGAAGGTGATCACTAGCAGGGATGTTCAGTTCCTAGAAGATGAGAAATGGGATTGGACAAATGAGCCACAAGGCAAGAACAAAGAGGTCTCATTGGAACTGACGGCGGTGGATGATGTTCCAGTTAGAGGTACCAGATCTTTGACTGATATATATCAAAGGTGTAGTGTGGCTGTTTTGGAACCTGCAGGTTATGAGGAAGCTAAAAGTGATCAAAGGTGGATGAATACAATGAAGGAAGAGTTGGCTATGATAAAAAAAATAAAATAAAATAAAATAAAACCAGACATGGGAGCTAGTGGAGAGGCCTAAAGATAGGAAGGTGATTGGAGTAAAATGGGTTTTCAAGACCAAATTTAATCCTGATGGCTCAGTGAATAAGCATAAGGCCAGGTTGGTGGTGAAAGGATATGCACAGATTTGGGGAGTTGATTTCTCAGAAACCTTTGCTCCTGTGGCAAGACTTGATATAATTAGAATGATTCTTGCTTTAGCAGCTCAACAAGAATGGAAGGTATATCAGTTAGATGTGAAATCTGCATTTTTGAATGGAGTGTTGCAGGAGGAGATTTATGTTGAGTAGCCAGAAGGCTTTGTCACACCAGGCCAGGAGGAGAAAGTTTATTTGTTGAGAAAGGCTCTTTATGGCTTGAGGCAAGCTCCTAGAGCATGGTACAGTAAAATGGATGAGCACTTGTTGAGTCTAGGTTTCAAGAAAAGCCTCAGTGAATCCACTCTATATGTCAAGAAGTTAGTATCTTACTTAGTGGTGGTGTCTCTTTATGTGGATGATATGTTAGTGACAAGGAGTAATAGTGCTCAAATTACTACATTTAAGCAAGAGATGATGAAGATGTTCGAAATGACTGATCTTGGTGAGATGTCATATTTTCTAGGAATGGAAGTTAGGCAGACTTAGAATGAAGTTTTTATCTGTCAAAAGAAGTATTTGAAGGAGATCCTAAGGAGATTCAACATGGAGGAGTGCAAGAGTGTGAATACTCCAATGGGTCATAAGGAAAAGCTTCAAAAGGAGGATGGATCAGCACCTACGAGATGAAAGAGTTTATAGAAGTTTGATTGGCTGTCTTATGTATCTCACGCAACTAAGCCGGACATCATGTTTCTGTAAGTGTCTTATCTAGATTTCTCAATTGTGCAAGTGAGTTGCATATGGTAGCTGCAAAGATGGTATTGAGGTACTTGAGAGGTACTCTTTCATATGGGATTAAGTTTTGTAGAGTTCGGGAGTTTAAGTTGCGGGGTATTCGATAGTGACTGGGCGGGATCAATGGATGATACGAGGAGCACTTCAGGTTATTGCTTTACATTTGGGTCGGCATGTTTTTCTTGGTGTTCAAAGAAGCAGGAAATAGTGGCTCAATCAACTGCAGAAGCTGAGTTCATTGCAACTACTGCAGCTGTGAATCAAGCATTATGGTTGAAGAAGCTAATGGATGATCTGCATATGTAGCAAGAAGAAGATATAGAAGTGTTTGTGGATAATCAAGCTACTTTGGCCATTTCACAAAATCTGGTATTTCATGGAAGAACAAAGCATTTTAAGGTCAAGTTTTACTTCTTGAGAGAAGTGCAAAAGGCTGAAGAGGTGAAATTGGTGTACTGCAATTCAGAAAACCAGATTGCAAATATATTCACGAAGTCATTTCATGTTGGTCAATTTGAACTTCTCAGGGCAAAGCTAGGAGTGTGCAGTACTTGATCCAGGAGGAGAGTGTTGATGTATCAAGACTGCACGTGCTGTTTTTCTCTTTTTTTGTTTTGTTTAGTCAGTTTGTTGGTATCCTGTTTTTTAGGAGTTGGTTAGTCAATCTTATCTCCTAGGAGCAGTTAGCTGCACGTATCTTAGATATTCTGATTTGTTGCTAATTTTGTGGATCAAGCAAGCCGTTAGTTGGCAACGTGGGTTTGTGGTTACGTTTTAGTATGTATTTTGAACCTTTTTTTTTTCAGTTTTCTGAACACAACGCTCTGCTTCTGCTGTAAACTTGTTCTCTGCTTCTACTATAAACTCTTTTTTCTGTTTTTGCTGTCTACGTGTTCTCTATTCTTTTCGAGAAAAGAAAACAACATGGTTGCAGCAGGGCAGCGAGCTCTAAGAATGGAGGGAGCAGCAAGGCAAGTAGAGGTGGTGGAAGGGGAAAAGGAACTGCCAGCACTTGAGCTGGTTCCAGCCGAACCGATGACCCATCTCACTAGTCCTGCAATCATTGCATGTATGCTAATGTTAAATCTGCAACCACTTGCCAAATTTCCCAGCATCGCCGATGAGGGCAATGACAGGAAAATCTACAAAGAAGGATGGTTTTCACCAGAAACATGACTTTCATGGACAATGAACTAGTTCAAGCGCATGGGCAGTGTCCTTTAAGGGGATTATTGGTATGAATCGTTCAAGTTCCCAGTGACAATCAATTATTAGGAGGCTCAACTGTTGGTGTGGTGTGCTGACTAATTAAAGCACGAGCAGCAGCAGCTTTTGGCCTGTGTTTATTGTTGTTGTGTGTTGATGGTGGCAGCCTATAATGCCGGCCCATGTATATAGGCTGTAGGGTTTCATCCTCAATACCGTACTACTTTGGCAAAGAGAAAGAAATAGTGACTGTCACCAATCATTTAATATTTCATCTATTTGCTGCTGGAAGAGGCAAATGTACTCCATTTGTCTTATATTTCGCATATTACATTGTCTATTTGGAGTTCATTTGACCCTTTTATTGAAAGGAATTACTTTAGAGTTCGTATTCTCTTGGATGCGTGGGGGCGCTCTCACTCAAAACGGTTTTTACTCAAGACAGTTCGCAAAACCAAAAGGATGATTCTACTTAAACAGATAATTTTTCTGAAGTAGAATTGCAATTCTCATATGAACGTGCACAATCAACGAACGCATGGGTTCAGTCATTCATTACATGAAAAGGCAATGTACTTTTAATGGGAACATGACACGTTTGTGGACAACAGCAATAGCTGCTTTGAAGCTTGGATGGGTCTCTTATGAGCTTTGTTTGAGTGTTGCCAAGCATATAGAGCTATGTATCTTAATTTTAATAGATTCCTGGTATCGATGGATGAGCTCAAGTTGTTTAGTTTATTTGCCATATTCAAGTTACGATTTGAAATTTTGGTCTATATGAGTACATATGTAATGGTTCATTTGGTTAGTATATTTGATATACACGCCTAGATGATATCATCCAATGTATTTTATCTTAACAACAGGCACTATAATCTATGAAGGGGCTTAAGGAGTGAATTCACTTCATGAAATTGACGGACGTAGCTGAGTTTTACAATATATCATGTGTTCTGTGTTCAAACTTGTGGTGATTTCACTCAATATGAGCTAGAAGATCTAGTATCCTATGATATGAGATTTGCAAGTTAATATGCAACTTCACGATGACATTGTTCTGCATTTAACACCGAAAACCATCTGCTCATGGAGATGGTCAGGTTGCTGCAACATGGGGCTCCAAATTCCTTAAGTTGATTAGGATGGGCATTGCAAACCAACTATGATTAGTAGTTTCAATTGATTTTCCCTTTAATTAGGGACAATAAAAACATAAAAATTAAATGCCAAGCGGTGTAGGAATCTGACTATTTATACCCCATTTCTTCAAAATTTTCATAGCATTTATGTCGTAGCAAACCGATGCACTGATTTTGTATAATGCCTCCTTCCCAATACCCTTTTGATGAGACTTCGATTTTGTTTCTCCATGGTTCATCTGGATCAAATTAAAAGCCTCTGAGAGAATAAGGTTTGTCTTTGAACATCTTCTGACTAAACGTGTTCAACATCGCTCTCGACTACTAGCGTGAAGCCATTTTCTAGTCCATGTTCGTTTTCATCATGGCCTTGAATTCATCATAACTGATTTGACCGTCCTGGAATACATCCATCACAGAATGAGCACTCTATTTCGTATATGAACAAAATATACATAGATTCCAAATTGCAGGTTATTCTAGTTATGTATTACCTTATCTAGATCAGCATCGAAGATGATGTCTTCAATAAATTTTTCGTTGTTCGGACAAGATTGCCATCTATCAAAGCTTCTTTCAACTCATCGAATTCAATATATCCGCTTCAATTCTTGTCAAAGAATTCAAAAGCTCGAGCAAAGTGGTCATCGTTGCCAATCCTTCTCAAGTGGATTGACATAGTCACAAACTCCTTTAAGTTCAGCGTTCCGCTTCCATCTTCATCAGCCTGTTCTCATATAAGATGGAGTTCTATTTTTAGATGCTAATACAAGAAATCGTGACTCATCAAATCATCAGAAACCCACTTGATTTTGCAAGAAGTTCTAGCAATTATGTGAAATGGTGATACAACCTCATGATCAAATCTTTGACTAACTGATGAAAAACATATTTTTGTATTATGTAATCCGTCCTTAATCTTCCAAATGCCTTGCAATTTAAGCAAAATCATGCACTTCACAACATACAATGCATCGACATGGAAGAAGAAAACATAAACCATGTCCAAAAACAATGTGCTAAGTTGTTGAATAGGTGATCTTACTGCATCCATCAGCATCTGCACATCAGGATCAGCAACTTGCTGTCCATATTTGTGCAAGCCATGTTTCAACTCTTCAAATGTTAGATCTCCATTTCTATTGGTGTCCATCACATCAAACATCTCTTTGATATGATCCACTTGCTCATCAGGCAAATTGTCTGCTACTACCTACATTAACAATGCAGCAAACACGATTCGAGCTTAACTTCGCACTAAGAATAGCAATGAAATCCAACAAGGCAATGTTCTAGGACTCACTCTGAGAACTTTCTTCTTGAACTTATTCATCAAAGAGAATTGCTTTATCCTCGTCTGAACATTTTGTCCTAGTGAAACGTTGGGAGCCCTGTCCACATTCTGTATCCACTTATGCTCTGTGCGAATCAATTAAAAATACAACCTTAAAACCATTTGTCACAAAGACCACCTTAACAGCACCTTCTGGCGTGGGTTCAAATATCTTTGCCTGAAGATCTGTAGGCAAATTAGCATATATCAAGCATATAATGAGCTCGGCAATTTTGGAGCCAAAACCCCTTACCTATGCTTCAAAAGCTCTTCCGCTGCTTCAATTTCCTCTTCACCGACACTTGCTGTTTAGTGATGCAAGAGCAAACATCTTAAGTAAAAAACACTAATCCTTTCCAGTACATCAAAAGCTTTCTTCCTTAGCACAGCATCCGATGTGCATATGATGACATTCTCAATCCCCTAGATTTTGCACTTTAATGATAAGAAGAATATAGAAAATGAAATGGCATAAAATCAACATCTTTCACTATAATAGCTGCAAGGCAGCAAAATGGCTAGGAACAAATGATAAGAAATCTAGAGTTTCACTCTCACTCTCCTATGCTTCAAAAGCTCTTCTGCTGCTTCAATTTCCCCTTGAGTGGGTCATTGCTATTTAGTGATGCAAGAGCAGACATCTTAAGTCAAAAATACTCACCCTTTCCAGTACATGAAAATCTTTCTTCCTTAGCACAGCATCCGATGTGCACATGATGACGTTCTCAATCCCCTAGATTTTGCACTTTAACGATAAGAAGAATATAGAAAATGAAATGGCATAAAATCAACATCTTTCACTATAATAGCTGCAAGGCAACAAAATGGCTAGGAACCAATGATGAGAAATCTAGAGTTTCACTCTCACTCTCCTATGCTTCAAAAGCTCTTCATAGCCAGCAAAGCTTGTTCTATGTCTATACTACTGTGCGTCTTATCAATTACACCTTGTGGGTTGCAGCTCTTGAGAAACCTTGATCCTTTCATGTTTCCAACCAAATGATAAATAAGCATCGGTCAAATTTAGCATCACTTGACAAGGAAGAAGTCGAAAGAGAAGAAGAAATGGCAAAGGATTATGATCCATGTTCATAGAACTGTTAGCAAGGTCAATGCGACACCTCAAGGAAGAAGCAACAAGCACTTGAACCTTACAATACTAGCGGTCACAGAAATAAATGTAAGTATAGAATTGGATTCCCAAGTTTGCGGTCACTCATTAAGGTCACATATATGTTTAATCTTAAGACTTACTTGCAAATATAGAATCAAGGTTGGTAAAGGAAGAACACATGACAAGATAAGCAAAACAAATTATTCGATTGACATCGCCACAAACGTGCAGCGGTTGGTAGTTCATGTGAGTGGGTCATCTTTCAATATGCGTTAGTATACCCAAGGCAGATTACCAAGAAGGACCTGTAAATGTGCTTCAGCTTTGAGGTGCTAAGAAAAAAGTGAACTGCACTCGGGGCAATTTTGGATCACTTAGGCACACAGTAAAACTCAAATTTGTTTCTTTAAAACAGCTTAAAGATGAGCCACTCTAAATAACACGAAGAAGCAACCCGTGGCAAGCATAAAGAAAAAGGAAGATACTACATTTGAGGTCAATAATAAGCATACAAACCTTTTTGGGTGTCATATGAAAAATAAACTATTGCACCAGGAATGAAGCCGGCAGAGTAAAAGCCCTGAGACAAGTCTTTTATTTGCTTCTTGGGTGGAGCAGTATCTGAAACATGATCAGATATTTGCATTATGCTTTAGCTTCCAAAAACACATTCTCGAGACGTGAATATCGAAATCATTGAAATATTGCAAATTTGTTACATCACGTGAGCAAACGTACATATATAAAATGGCAGTTCAGGTTTAGCTACCACTTTCTCGAGGAGAACAATCAAACTCTCTATTTTCTCTGACGGATGAAATGTAGCCTCTAGCATATGATTATCAGAAAACCGTACCCTTATAACAGTCTGCATCACAAAGCAGAGGAATTTTAGGGGTATGTTGCACAAGAAACCAATATAACACAAGCTATACATCGAGATTACAAGCTACACGTAAAATTGAGCATCAAAAACAAAATCATAAGGGGCACCTTTGGTAGAGTAGATATTAAATCACCTTTGTTATTCTTTAGCGCCATGCTGCCTCCTGTTTCTCAGATTTTTTTAGTCTTTAAATATTTTTCTGCCCAAGTCATCCAACCAAAAAATCAACAATTACAAAGTCAATTATTCTTATTAATGTGAACATACTAGAAAATGGAATTAGAAAGGAACTCTTTCATCAAACTAAAATTTCAAACCACCAATAGCAATAATGTGAGAAAACAGCACTCTACGAACGCACACATAATCGCAGAGAACATATTTTACACTCAATCCTAATTTGTATGGCAGGCCAGGGATTCAAGGTCTGAGAAGGAAATATATCTGTTAACTCTATACCCCAGTTGATTAGAAATCAGATGTCTTTTTCCCTAGACATCCAAAAGGCATGCTATCCTACCAGTAAAAATTAAAGCCTCTTCCTCCATTTGCACAATTTGCATTTTCTTGATGGGAAGTACCAAATTTTCCTCCCCAAAAGGATGCACAATGGGTAGAGGTTGCGTGTCCATCAATACACCAAGAAGAATACCCTCATGTAGCAATCCAACTTCGCCAAACTTGATTATGAATAGAGATGCATCAAAAGACAGGGAGAAACGTGAAATTAGTCATCTTTACAAATTGGTCAGTCTCTGTATGTCAAATTCAGCTAAACACAAGAAACCTGCAATTTTCAGTGGTTCTCTCGCAAAGCAAACAGAGAGATAAGCTTCTGGCTCCATGCTTGTGATGATGTCCCACCATATCTCTCGTTGGCACATGAACAAAATAAGAGGTACTTGTTGGTTTAAACAGCCCAAGCTGCAATGAATTTGCCTAAGTAAACTACCTATTTCGATAGATCGGTGGACCAAGAAGGTAGATCTTAGAGAGAAATTTTGATCTTATCCTTCACAGGCGAGTTACACCTTTGGAATTGCAACGCAAATGACTATTCAGAAGCACGCAAGGATCAACTTCTCCAACAGACACGCGATTTTGGGAGAAAATAAAAGCATGGAGTGACCAATTTAGGCTCAGAAGTCTCTAATCTCTTAGGAGACTATATGCAAACAATCTCAAAAGATACCGCCGTTTCACTTATATAAATAACACAGCAAGTCAGCAACAAGCCTAATGCAAATGTAACTTTAAACTTCAACATTAACATGGCACCGAATTCTACTAAGTAGAATCCAAAAAGAAAAAAAAAAAAAAGAACCTTCGGACGTACGGGAGTCACCAATGGGGCGCCTATCGGTGGGGCTTGGGAAGGCGACGGCGGGAGGCGACGGCATTGGCGGCGTCCGCGTTCAGGAGCAGGGGGCGCTTCACGGAGGAAAGAGAGAAAGAGTGAGCAGAGCGACCTTCGCTCGTGGAGAGGGAGGCCAAAACGCGAGAGCAGGGGTTCGTCAGCGTCGGGTTGGCCAGTAAGGGTGCTACGCAGAGAAAAGAGAGAGAGAGCGAAGCGCAGGTCGCGAGAGGGAGGCGAAGGGGCGTCAGCGTCGGAGTTGGGGGCGATGGAGGCAACCGACGGAGGGGCGTCGGCGTTGCGGTTTGCTGGAAGAGAGGCGCAACTTCGAGGATGAAAGAGAGATAAAGCGGACCAGAGGTCACGAGAGGGAGGCAGAGGCTGCATCAGCGTCGGCGTCGGCGTCGAAGTCGGCGTCAAGGGCGACGAAGGCAACTAGCGGAGGCGGAGGTGGAGGGCCATCGAAGGGGGGAGAGAGAGAGCAGAGCGGACTTTATGTTTTCCTCGAACCGTCGCAATTTTGTTCTCCCCAACGGAACAGAGAACGGGGAGAGAGATAGAGAGGGAGAGAGAGGAGAGCAGAGAGAGAGAGAGAGCGTCGAAGTTGCGAGAGAGGTGGGCCGGGGAGAGAGGAGAGAGAGAACATCTTGCACGCTAGTTTGAAATAGAGAAGTGGACAACGTGAACTGACACACGGACAAGTGTCACGCAATGAATCGTTCAGAGCACCGATTATGTGGCATTGTTAGAGTATCCAATATTTTCTCGATCAAGTAAACCCGGCCCAAACCCGTTGCCTAATATAAATTTCTAAAAAATTGCAAAAAAAAGATTATAAATTTCAAAAGAATTTGAAAATATTAAAAAATTCGGGAATTTTTAAAAAATTAAAAAATCAGAAAATCCCTAAAAATTAATAAAATATTTTTAAATTCGTAAAAAATATATATAAATCATAAAAATCATTAAAAAATCAGAAAAATTATAAAAATCATTGTATAAATTTACTTAATTAGAAAATTAAAAATTGTAAAATTTAAAAAAAGTCAGATAAATCATAAAAATCATTAAAAAAATTTAAAAATTCTAAAAAAACCAGAATTTTCATAAAATTTTAGAAAATTCAGAAAATCATAAAAATTTTGGAAAATTCAAAAAATCATTAAAAATATTTAAAATATTTAAAAAATCACAAAATTCACAAAAATTCAGGAAAAATTCAGGAAAAATTCCAGAAAAATACAAAAACTATGAAAATTGGAAAACTGTTAAAAAGTGAAAATCCAAAATTGGGCAAGTCTTTAGGACTTTATAATAGGGTTCTTTGTTTTGAATTGTTTTCTCTTTTTTAGAGACCGTTTAGGATATTTATGTTTTTTCTTTGTGATTATACTTGGTTGTGCTTCTTTAATACCTTGGATGTTATTTTCTTTGTTTTAAAATGGTTAGGATGAAACCTAGAATTTTCTGATAGATTTCCATGACATTAGTTAGCATTCAATCAAGTTAGGCACTGGAAGGATATCAATCTTATGATTAGTGTAATCAAGTTCTCAAATCTGGAATCTCTTGTTGCAAAACTGTTAGATATCCTCCCATTTTTTATTTGATTTCTAGCCGACCAAAAAAGATTAGTAGCAGCTCTTGAGTCAAAATTTGTATAGGATTAATTGATCAAAAAATAAACGTCTGATGTCACGCGAGATATGGGCTTAGAAGAATCCATATTTATAATTCATGAATCATTTGCGATGTTAACAGTCGAATGGTCCATCTGTGATCATCATTTATATGGACCATCCGATTCATCTCATAAGCAAGTATCTTAAAGCTAATTTTGCCCTCATTGGAAGGGGTCAGTTGTAACAGCTTCAATTATAAATTGAGCACAAAATCATGGAATTTACACTCTGAATTTTTCCGTAGTTCAAACGACCTAAGACACTACTTTTCGACAACATATGCTCCTTGGGTTGTCTAATTCTTGTATTTTCATCTTGAACTTCACAATTACCAAATTCTTTGAGTAAGAACTTTTCTATTAAGATGAAGGTATTGGAATATCAATTTGGAAGGGATGATGGAAGCAGGAGTTCATTTTGGTGATTTTATTTTCACATGTGCATTAGATATGTTCCATGAAAAACATCAAAAACTGTGGTTTTTCAAAATTTTATCTACTTTTCTATTCAATTGATTATAGATTCTATGTTTATTTGATAATCACCCTCAAAACTGCAAGTAAGAAAGAGGGAGCATGACCAATATTGGCTTCTCTTTTTCTGATTTTTTTTTTTAACTCGGCATATGTTTTCCTCTGTGAATACTTTATTTTATTTTTTTAAGTTTGGTTTATAATGGAAAGTTTCATAAATGGTCTCACAGCTCGTAGTATACTTCTCTGAAACCCAAATCTTCTTCCCAATAAAGTTCAATATCCAATTAATTGGACCTCTCTTGCAGCCAAGCCCCCCTTAAGCCCAGATCCATTCGCCAAATGTAGAAACAACAGTGAAAAGAAATTGGCAAAGCATGGCCGACCAACAGGCATAATTGGGAATCGAAATCTCAAATTGGAATACGAATTGTCCACGTTCATACTTCTCTCTCTCTCTCTCTCTCTCTCTCTCTCTCTCTCTCTCTCTCTCTCTTCGATCCAACTCAAGTGCGTTTAGTTCAGCATTTTGAAAAAACCCATTAAAAAAATACAAAGCAGTTTAACCTAAAAGATTTTGAGCACATGCAAAGGCTATTTGATAAACTACAATTTAAAAAACAACTTTAAGAGAAATGTTATATTTGAAAAGCCATCTGGGTTATTCATATTAGTTTTTTTTAATTTTAATTTGTTTAAAATTAAAAAAAAAAATGTATGCAACTTTTAAAACATAAAAATTGACAATAATGCTAAAAAAAAAACCAAATATATACATTTTTTTAATATAAAAAAGACCAAAGCTTTCACCAAACGATTGTTGGTGAGTTGATTTAGCGATAGCAACCGCCGAAGGTCGCTTGACCTCGGGCGACCCTCGGCAAGGGTCACGCGACCAAGCTAAAGCATGCGACCTAGGCGACCATTGCCTAGGTCTCATGAGGGTCACTCGACTAATGGCCTGGGTCGCAATCGCCTAGGTCATGCGACCTTCGTGCAACCCTCACGAAGGTCATGCAATGGGCAACATTGACCGACAACAATCGTAGCCAGATCTAATACACTGACAGCCATAGCCCTTTGTCAATTTAATGAAGAGTTTGGTCATTTTTTAATTAAAAAAAATAACAAGGGACAAATTCAAAATTTTCAAGAATTGTTTAGCGTAATTTTGGAAGGGAAAATGAGTTTCAGTATTTAGTCAAATGCTAAAAGTCCAATGCTAGTAGGACTAACATTGAGTTTTCAACATTTCCAATACTGACTTTCACTTGAAAGCTCCTTAAAAATAATTGCCAAACAATTCAATATTTCTCCAAGGGGCTGGCCGCCAAGAACATTGAACCAAACGCACTTTCTGAAAAAAAGAATATTCCAAAGAGGTGTCAATGGGTCTTTGTGATCTCCTTAGCAATAGAATTTTCTGACCTTTCAACCTAGTTTGAATTAGTAGACTTAAGATTGGCCGGCAACACCTTGCAATCATCCACGATAGGATATAAGGCCCATGAGCTTTCTACTTTCCTGACTTAGGAGCTTCGCCATAAATCTACAGTCGATCTGGGCCCGTTTGGTTCAGCTTTGGGGAAATGGCTTTGCATTTCTCCAAGTATCTTTAGAGGAATGGACATTTGATGAAGGTAATAGTGTTTGGATACTCTCATTTTGGTGTATTTTGCTAAGTAGCTTTGAGGTGAAAAGAAAAAGGAATTAAAAAAAAAAAAAGAAAGAAGAAGGAGGAGATGCTGAAGCAAAGAGTGAAATGGTCGAGAGACAACCGAAACTGGTGGTTGTGGTGGGGAGGCAACGGGTTGCACAATGCAGACGCCACCGCCTAAGGCTGCGTGACCAAGGCAACGCTGGTGCGTGGGTCACGCGACCCACCCAGGCGACGACAGTGTGTGGGTCACCTAAGGTTAGGCAACCCTTCTCGGCGATCAAATCTGGCCAGCTGAGCTCCGCCGGCTGAGCTTCACTAGTGGAGCAATAAGTCTAAGGAGGAAGACGATGAATAATAATTTTTAGGATAAAAGAGGAAAATGCAATTATCAGTGAGAGCAATATTGGAAGGAAAAAAAATTATTAAACCCCTATTTAGCATTCCGAAAATGCTAAAAACCCAAAGCAGGTCCAAATGCTGGCATTGGGCAAATGACACCTCAAAATGTTAAACCAAACACTTAAATTTTTTCCCAATAGGCTTTGGGGGCTCAAAGCCCCTTAGGAATGCTAAACCAAACGAGGTACAAAAAGATGATCTGCTTTCTCCTTCTTTAAGTAGAGGTGTGCACCAAAAACGACTCGGACCAGATTGGATCGGCCAATTTTGGGCTGTTTGGACTAGCCGATTTGGGGCAGTTCCCATGGTCGGCGGTCTAGTTCTTAGTTCCTATTCTTGAAATAGGTGGCTGGTCAGTTCGGTTCCTAGTTCCAAGGTTGCAAGAATGGACAAGATTGGACCAATTATATACATATATATATTAAACTTATTGCAATTGAAATTGCAATTGAGGTAGCAACTTCTCATGTGACTCTTTATTTATAGAGAAAACTTACTTGTTAGTTTATTCTTCTACCCATTGTAGGACTAAGGCTCTAAGAGACATTCATTCCTCATGCTCACACACTCTCTCTCTTGCTCCCCTCACTTGCAAAAGACAAGGCATCCAAGCCTCCAAGAGTCCCACATCAACTAAGTACTTAAAAGAGTAAAAGGGAGATTGTCTATAAAATCCAAGCCAAGCACAACCTCTAATTATATTGCTCATGACTTGATGGTTTTATTTATTTGTATGATGATGGGCTTAAGGCCCGTCCACCCATGTTGGGCCTAAAAGCTCGGCCCACAAGATAAAGGCCCATGGAGGAACGGCTGCGATGTGAAAGGTTGCATTGTTTAGATAAGAGGGGTTATGACTTTTGGGGGAACGTATTACATTGAAGAGTTACGTCTCTTGAAGAAGATGTATTTAAGAGAGAAAAGAAAAGAGATGAACGTAACTTTTCAACGTACGTCAGTCTCTCTCTCTCCCTCAAAAGAGGAAAACATAAAAGGATACGCTCTGTTTTTCTCCCCCTAATAGCAACAGTACGCTCCTTGGTAGACCGAGATCAGATTCTTCCTCGAACTTCAACGTTGGTGTTTAATCTGTGGACAATAAGGTACGCTCGATTTCGTGGTGTGTCTTTGATCGGTAATACATGTTCTTCCTGGGCTCATCTTCCACATTCGTTTTAGGGGTTCGATTAACTGTCGAATCTGTTTTTGGGAATCCAATATTTCCAACATTGGTATTAGAGCCATTGTTCATGTTTCCCGATCCCTTTTCATGTTTTCCCGATCCCTTTTCATGTTTATGAATGATTTTTGATTGAATTTTCGTGAAAAATCGGCCGGCACCGATCGAGGACCGAAAAATCCCGACACCCAAACACTGTTCACCCATTTTTTCGATTTTTTGTAAGTCGAAATCAGTTTCTAGTGGTGTAGGGTTGAAGGCCTCGTCGAGACGAGCAAGAAGAGTGGCAGATCGCCGCCATAGGCTGCCGGACGCACCCGCATGCACGGCCGGAACATGTTGCACGCACCGATCCGAAGATGCAGGCGCGTGCAGGGCCGACGTGCGCACGTGTGACGCACATGCACGGGGGCCGCCGATGGCGCCTGCGCGGCACGTGCCAGATGACGTCATCGTGACGTCAGCTGCACACACATGCCGCACGTGCCGAGTCGGTCCATCTGACTCGGCACGACCGACCCGGCCCAACCCGGAGGCCCAACCCGGTTGATCTCGACCAGCTGACCGTTGACCGTTGACCGTTGACAACCGTTGACCGTTGACGACCATTAACCATTGATTGACGTTAACCGTTGACTTTGACCGTTGACCCAAAATGCATCATCTTGAGGTAACAGAGGACTGCCTCAAGGCATTTGAGAAGGAAACACATATTTGCTATATTGCTTCTAGCTCAGAATGAGCTTCAAGCTTTAAGCGCAAACGCATTGATTCGTTCAATATGTGGAAATGCAAGGGATCAAGTCCTTCTTGCAAAAAACCAAGAGCTGACCAACATAAAAGAGGAAAACATCCTCGAGTGAAGAGTATTTCAAGGGTGAAGTGTTACAACTATGACCAGAATGGTCACTACACTCGCGATTGTCGCGAGTCAAAGAAGGTACTCACCCCCTTGTACTCTTAAGAGCTTTGCTAATGTGTCAAGTTCTGTATTCTTAACTAAATCTAATCTTTTGTGGACTGTAGATTCGAGAGCAACAGACCATGTAGCAAAGGATAGAGAATCCTTCGTAGAATTTCGACGAGTTCCGACTGGAACTAAGTGGATCTATGTAGGAAATAACTCTAGAGCTAAAGTTAAAGGGATTGGCACCTGCCAATTGAACATGCATGATGGACGTACCTTGTTCCTACATGATGTTTTATATGCTCCGGAGATTCGTCAAAATTTAGTATATGTTTTGGTGTTGGTTAAGCTTGGTTTTAGTGTAAACTTCCATAATAGCGGTGTAGCTTTGTATTTGGATACAAACTACTATAATTGTGGTCATTTTCTGAATGGTTTTATTGTACTAAATGTTGACTGTGGTGATGTCAATGTTTGTTATTCCCTTTTCACGTCTTCTACTTCATATGATAATGATGTGAATGTGTGACATGCTAGACTTGGTCACATTGGCCAACAACGTATGAATAGACTAGCCAAAGAGGGCTTGTTAGGCAATAATGAAAAAGTCAATTTGCCAATATGTGAACATTACCTAGCAGGGAAAACGACAAGAAAATCATTTGGAAAAGGTAAAAGAACTAAATTTCATTTGCATTTAATCCATTCTGACATCTGTGGTCTAATGAATGTGAGAGAAAGGCATGGAGCTATTTATTTCGCCACATTTATAAATAATTATACTCGATTCGGATATGTCTATTTGATTTATCATAAATCTGAAGCATTGAATTGTTTCAAAAAGTTTATGAACTTGGTAGAAAATCAATTAGACAATAAAATAAAAGTATTGAGATCCGATCGAGGTCGAGAATATTTATTTGATGAGTTCAGAAAATTATATGATGAAAAAGGAATGGAAAGACACTTGTATGTTCCTTATACTCCTCAACAAAATGATGTAGCGAAAAGAATAAACAGAACCCTTTTGGAAATGGTTAAGTCCATGATGGTGCATGCTAACTTACCTATCACTTTTTGGAGTGATGCGTTGTTGACTGCTGCCTATATACTTAATCGAGTGCCGTCCAAATCAGTTACTTCTACTCCATATGAGTTATGGATAGGTAGAAAACCAGACTTAAGTTTTCTTAAGCCATGGGGTTGTGCTGCCTATACTCATGAGCCCTCTCACAAGTTTGGGAAATTGGGTCCCAGAGGAAAAAAGAGTATTTTCATAAAATACTCCGAACACTCGAAAGGGTATGTGTTCATAGGTGAGTAGGAAAGTGGAAGTATAACTGAATTCGAGTCACGGGATGTCACATTCTTAGATAATGAATTTCCTAAGAAGAGTGAAGTAAGTGAAGATTACTCCCTATTTGAAACATTGGATCAAGATAATGATATTAGCGGAGTTCGTCCAAGTGGGAGTAATATGAGAAGTGATGAATTGAATTCAACTCATTCTCAATTACAACCACATGATGAGATGGCATTATCATTACCTAATCCTAATGGGAACATAATGGGGAATGATGTGCAAAGTGTACAATCTCCCATACGGCGAACAAGTCGCAAAAGTATTCCCCGTCAATGTTTTGACATTGAAGGGAAAACTTTTATGATTGTCCCACAAAATGAGGATGAGCCAAGAAATATACATGAGGCTCTAAGTTGCCCTAGTAAGGAAAAATGGATGCATGTAATGGGAGAGGAAATTGAGTTAATGAAGTCAAACCATGTTTGGGAACTGGTTAATCTTCCAAAGGGACGCAAAGCTATTGGGAACAAGTGGGTTCTCAAAATAAAGCGTAAAACTGATGACTCGATAGAGAGATATAAAGCTCGCTTTGTGGCGAAGGGGTATAATCAACATGAAAGAATTGATTATGAAGAAACATTTTCTCCTGTAATGAGATTTACCTCGATTCGCATTATTCTGGCAATAGTGGCTAGTATGGATCTTGAGTTACATCAAATGGATATAAAGACTGCTTTCCTCAATGGAGAATTAGAGAAAGAAATATATATGGAACAATCTGCTGGTTTCATTATAGAAGGCCAAGAATGGAAGGTATGTCGACTTTTGAGATCGATATATGGCCTTAAGCAGTCGTCGAGACAATGGTATATGCGTTTTTATAATGCTATAATGAGATGTGATTTTACAATGATTGATGAGGATCATTGTATATATATCAAAAGATCCAAAGATCAATTTGTAATCATATCATTATATGTTGATAATATACTAATTGCCAGAAGCAATATGAAGTTTGTTAATACTGTGAAGAGTTGGTTATCTTCCAACTTTGAGATGAAAGACATGGGTGAGGCTGCATACATTCTTGGAGTTAAGATTTCAAGAAATCGTTCGAAGAGATCATTGTCTCTTTCGCAAGAAACATACATAAATAGGATTCTTGAACGATTTAGTATGCAAAATTGTAAACCCATAGACACTCATATTGCAAAAGGTGAAGAATTGAGCCATAGACTATGTCCAAAGACTCCACAAGAGAAGGAACAAATGAAACATGTTCCTTATGCTAGTGCTGTTGGGAGCTTGATGTACGCTATGATGTGTACAAGACCTAACATATGTTTTGCAGTTAGAATAGTAAGTAGATACCAATCCAATCCAGGTCAAGCACATTCAAAAGTCGTTAAGATAATACTGAGGTATCTAAAGGGAACTGCTGATTATGCGCTGAGTTATCAAGGAAATGATCTGCAACTCGAAGGCTATTCAGATGCTGATTTGGGAGGAGATTTAGATTAAAAAAAAATCTACCTAGGGGTTTGTTTTCTTACTGAATAATTGTGCCATATGTTGGAACGGTAAGAAACAAACGTGTATAACCTTATCCACGATTGAAGCTGAGTTCGTGACATTATTAGTAGCAATACAAGAAGATATTTGGCTTAAGAGATTTTTTTGATCATTTAGGTGTTATTAGGTATGCTGCAAATCCATTATTGGTTAACTGTAATAGTCAAGTAGCTATAGCGTACACCAAATATCCAAAATATCATGGCAGGACCAAACATATAGATACCAAGTATAATTTTGTCAAGGATATGATTGCACAAAAATATGTGAACTTACAGTACATATCTACGCATAGAATGATAGCAGATCCTATGACAAAGTCAATACCTAGAGATATGTTTTATGGTCATGTAAAATCTTTAGAACTGCATAGAGGCTGATGTACTGAATATTGTAATTTCCCTAAAGTGTTCACATTTAATGAATTTATGTTTTTTCATTATTAATGCCTATGAATCTTTGTTTGACGTTTTATGCATCTTAATGCTCAGTGCATTATATTAAGTTGAGAAAGTATGTCGGACAGATAAAAGATTAGCCCACTCACACGGGTAATCGCCTATATTTACTATGTGATAAATAGATATGAGACGATTTTTAAGCTTATTATCTAGGTGATAATCGAGAGCTCAAGCTTAAAATATATATGTCGCCTTAACTAAGTGTTAAGATGAGGACATGATATGTACTATGTTCGAAAGTAAAATACCCCACATATTTTACTTTATCTATCTAAGATGCCAGATGTGAGTTTTGATGAATTATATGAATGAGTAGATACATAAACTCAAGTTAGACATTAAGTATGTCTGAACTATCATCTGTACGGTATTAAAGGTGTAGACATACGCTCCATGGAAAATGAGTTAAATACCATAATACATATTTCATACTACGTATGCATGAGACGATCAATAAGAGTGGCAAAAGTTTGATCTCAACTTTTATGCCGTGTGGAACTCTTGAGAAAAAGAGTTCCTCAATTTTAGTGCCCTCATGACTTTTACTTATTCTCAAGATTTCTATTTAGTGTTTACAATCTTAGGATGTTGCCAATGGTCATGAGTTGATTTGATCTAATGGGACATTTCTAGAAAAGTAAGCTGAACTGAAATTGAGAATTTGAAGAAAAGAGGAAGATCGAATTTGAAGAATCACATATTAGTTTTGTGTTCACTAATCGACCAATTATGACTGTCTTTGGGATAATCATAATTGTGAATACAATATATTGATGATTAAAAAGATATCAAAATAGAGATATAAATGTGATCAATTGATCTAGAATATTGCATACTAAATCTACTCAGAGTATGATGTCCATTATGAGTTGCTATATATTCCTAACAGATATATGGCAACGAGCTCTCAAAATATGCTGGTTGCACAAATTATTCACCGGTAAAAACGTTGCAAAGAGGTAAAGAGGATTCTGTTTGGCCCACCATGTGCGAGTGGGAGATAATGGTTTTATTTATTTGTATGATGATGGGCTTAAGGCTCGTGCGCCCATGTTGGGCCTAAAAGCCCGACCCGCAAGATAAGGGCCTATGGAGGAACGGCTACGATGTGAAAGGTTGAGTTGTTCAGATAGAAGGGTTATGACTTTTGGGGGAACGTATTACATTGAAAAGTTACGTCTCTTGGAGGAGAGATATTTAAGAGAGAAAAGAAAAGAGATGAACGTAACTTTTTAACGTACGTCATTCTCTCTCTCTCTCCCTCAAAAGAGGAAAACATAAAAGGATACGCTCTGTTTTTCTCCCCCTAATAGCAACAGTACGCTCCTTGGTAGACCAGGGTCAGATTCTTCCTCGAACTTCAACGTTAATTTTTAATCTGTGGACAATAAGGTACGCTCGATTCCATGGTGTGTCTTTGATCGGTGATACATGTTCTTCCTGGGCTCGTCTTCCGCATTCATTTTAAGGGTTCGATTAAGTGTCGAATCCGTTTTTGAAAATCCGATATTCCCAACATGACTTTTATGGTTACGCGTGAAACACATGAAATGTGATTGATATTGATGCAAGTGAAGTTTGAATTTTTTGCATCGGACCACACAGATGGTCTGGCCCAGTTCTTGGTTCCACAGGGAACCAATCACCCCTATCTTTAACGATATTGTTGACACCTAATTTTGGCAAATCTAGGAAAATAAAGAAAATAAAATTGCATTGGAACAAATAAAAGGAAAAAAAAATTAAAAATTGGGGAAATTGATTTGATTGATTATGCATGGAAATTTGAAATTCTGATGAGTATTCAGATTTTGATAAATGTAGAAACAATTGAAAAATCAGGCGAACAAAGGGCAAAGATTTTGATAAAATGGAAGGAATCGATGCAAAATCGAGCTGATTGCGAAATCATGCTCCGATTTCCATCCATGATTTAATGCAACAGAAGATGGAAGTTTAAAATTTTCCATAGAAAGCGGCTGATCGGAACCACTATAAAAGGAGTTGACCTGCATAGGGTTGAAGGGAGGAATTCGAAGTTTTGGAGAGCAAAATACGTGTGGAAGTTTTGTTTTTCCTTCGGTTGATTGGAGTTGAAAATTCAAGAGGAAAAAGAGAGAATTCATTTGTTTGTGAAAGAAAAAGTCAAAAGAGTGCTGCAAGGAGTGGACGTGAGAGAGAAGAGGGAAAAATAAAAAAATTGACAAGACTCCTATTGTTCATCTTCTCCAAGGGGTTCTTTTTGTTGCACCACTATTCTCTAAACTGCACCCTCGGTTTCCACTGCATCTCGCCACTACTGCTGCCCCGATCTCACCGCACAAGCAGTACCGGACGCCAGGCACCCCGACGACCGCGCTCCCGCCCTCGCCGACGCCGTGCCACTGCAACACCCCTACTCTGCCCTCGCGCCTACTCTGCCCTCGACGCCGCCCGTCGATCTCCGAGCTCCGCCGCGCCTCCGCACCGCCACCTCGCTGGTCCGCTCGCCTCCACCACGCTACGCCACCGGTCTCGCCGCTCCATCCGCATCTCAACCCGATGCCCGAAACCCGCCTGCTCAGACGCTGCCCGAAGCCGAAGCCCACCGCGACCCGAATCCCGCACTGCCCCAACACCACCTGAAGCCGAAGCCCACCTCGACCCACAGCCCTCGCCATTGTCACCGACGCCTGTGGGACCGCTCACCGCTGCTTCCACTCCGACTCACCCGCAGCCGTGCCTCCGCCCCAGTCGCGACGCACCCCCTGCAAGCTGCTCAAGCTTCCCATCCGAATGACATTCGCACTGCAGTCCCCCGTCCGCATTGTTGGCCCGCTTGCCGCCGGTGCACCTTTTGTGTCTTCTCGCCGGAATTCCTCACCGGCGACTAGCTCCAAACCGAGTGCCAAGCCCTGTTTAGAAAAAAAAAATCAAATTAGGTAGATTTACATTATTTTATTATGCATATTTATTTTATCTATATTTTATTTATTTCTTGTTTTCCTTTATTTGGAATGTTTCCCTATGCATATTTAGAAATTATGACATGCCACATGATTCGCAACCACACCGGAATTTTTTATTTCATCTATAAGGCTTTAGATGAAATAATTAATTAAGCGGGAATAAAATTCATATTTTGATCTTTAAGGCTTAAGATCAATTTATTGATTTTACTAGCGAAATATTATCCCTCGATCTGAACAATGTATAATATCTTTGGTTTGGCTTGTCTTGATTGCTTTGTTTATTTTGAAATATGTTTGAATTAGAATATTGCATGATTTAGGGTTATCCTGCATGTTTAGGATAGGAGTTTTATTATTTCGAATTTTTTTTAAAAAATAAAAATAAAAATAAAAATAATCAAATCAATCAATTTAGGTTGCTAGATTTTTAATTTTGATTGCATGTTTAATTATTTGGCAATTATTAATTTCGAAATTAAATAAAAACAAATAAAAACAAAAAATCATCATGCATATGTCATGTAGAATTAGGGCATATCATTGCATATTAGGGTAAAATTGCACTTAATTTAGTTTTAGATAATACTTTTCTTAATTCATTATAAGTTTAGGTATTTTCTTGAATAGATTGCATTTTAAGATTATTTGGATTAAGATAATATTTTAGTTTAAATTAGGATTTAGCTTTAACTAATTCCTAATGCAAATTAAATAGAATCTTAATCTAGTTAAGTAATTTTCACATTTCACCAAATTTCGAATTTCATGAAAAAATACAAAAAAAAATGTCATAGGTTAAATTAGTTTTATTATTTATGATAAAATGCATTCTTTTAGGAAAAAGAAAAAATGTCATGCACATCATTAGGGCTAGATTCACTGAGATGTATGTCATTTAGTATTTTTTTTGCTAGGCCCATTTAATTAGAAATTACATGTCGTTAGAATTAGGTCATTTAGTTAATATTGCATTGCATATTGCATGATTTCCATTAATTAAGTGAAAACAAAATAAGAAATTGCGTGTTAATTAGAAACCATATCTAGGGTCGTTAATGTGGTTTTTAACTTAACATTGCAGAAGCTTTCGTTGCTTTGAGGTAAGTTTTTTTTTTTCAATTTATTTATTGTTTATCTAGGTGTTAAATTGGTAGATTGCGCACCCGCATGATCACCTCACATGTTAGGAAAATATATTTAAAATCAATTTAAGCTGCCTGCAAAAACATTTTTTGAAAATAAAAGAATAGTACCGAAAGGGCATTAGAGAAATCTAGTGTAACCAAGTCCCCGTACCCATAGTCTCTAGTTCGTAGGAGTAAAGTGAAACTCCCGTTGCTTTACTTGGGTTTCTAATCGACCCACCAAAAAATAGATTAGTGGCGACTCCTAATTAAAAAATGAATTGCATGTTAAGAACTTGAACTTAAGTCGCGAATTGGTATGGGCTTAGGAGAGCCCGAATTAAGTCTAGGCTTAATAATCCATTAGCCAAACTCTAGGTGGTTCACACCCGAAAAATTGGTCGCGACAGCTTGGCGACTCTGCTGAGGATTAGAGTTGAAACTCTTAGTGGACTTAGGCCAATTTTATATTTTGAAAAATGTTTTTGTTTGGCAGCGAGGATCCCAAGTACGTCCCTAACATTTAAGGTGTTAAATGTTTTTGCAGAAGAGGAGATTTAAGGGGAGTGGTATTTGCTAACCCTTGTCATACAAGTTGGAGTTGGAGATGAATGTTTTAAATTCAAGTTATTGAAGTGTTGCTTGATATAAACTGTAGTGCATGCTTTGCATTTTAACACTACATTAATGCACACACAACCTGCGGCTGGACCTGGGCCGCACTAGGATATATAGGATGGCATTGAGTTGGATACGACTTCGACCTCGAGGCCGCGTAGTAGAGGTTGCCCAACTCAATCCCGAAAGTTTTTTTTTGTGTCAAGAATGTTTACCTTTGCCCACGAGGCTACGTCGCATTGGGGTATCATTCTTGACTGAGCCGGAGTTAAGAGGACTTGGCTTAGTATGCAAGGCTGCAACTAAGTCATCCCGCCCTTTTAACTCCACTTTGCTAAGCCATCTAGATAGAAATCGAGCCTCACATTTCATACGCTTGTCTTTGTGGTTGCTTTAATCGTATGGTAAAGTAAGCTCTCTATCATTTACTCTTGCAATTTACTTATTTACGTCTTTGGTCGGTCCATGACATTAGGTTGGTCGAGTCCTGGTCTATACGATGGGAAGATCCGACATTCGATTTGTGCCTGCACCAAAGGTTGAACTCAAGTCATGGTGGGATCGTCTAGGCCACGAGAGCCAAAGCTATGTAGAGAGCAGACTTGGTCGCCTTGTTCCCCTCCTTGACGTTGATGTCCAGAGTGGCATCATGCAAGCACTTGCTCATTTCTAGAGCCCTCGAACATCAACGTTTATATTTGGTAAGCATGAGCTGACTCCGACTCTTGAAGAATACAGCATTGCCATAGGAAAACCCTTGGAATTGGAATTAATAAATCCACCTGTCGGATTAGAACCAGAATCAATTTTGTCATATTTTCTTAAGATGGATAAGAATTTGATAAAAAGAGTGCTGAAAGATAATTGTCTTGTATGTCATTTTTCTTTCCTAGATCAAAATTTTGCTAGTGCTAACACTCTCTTAAAAAGTAGGATCTTCCTCCTAGCTTTTTTCGGATTTGTTATTTTCCCTCTTCGTAAGGGCGCCATTAATCCTTCTATCGCATGGGTGATCAAACAAATGTGTGCTAAGATTAGTTTTGTCAATACTATTCTAGTTGAAACATTTTTGTCAATCACCCGATTTAAGGAAAATGAAGATAAAACCTTTCGTGCACCAATTGAACTTTTACAAATCTGGTTCTTTTCTCATATGAGTAAGGTCAATATTCGCATGGATATTATTAGTAACACTGATTTCCATCATCCCATCGAAGTATTTAAAAATCATCAGGATCGGACTCCAAATCTTTCTTACTCAAAATAGGTCAAATTATTGAAAAATCCGAATACCAAGACTTTCCTATGGCATGCTAAATGGTTCCAAGTCTCCAAAGCGCGTCTCTCTCATGGCAACGATGAGCCGATCCTGCTATTGGGGATCACCGGTGCCACTTCCTACTACCCACTCCGAGTGGCTCGTCAATATCGAGTTGTGCAAGATTTACCGCCCCCTCTCAAGCTAGGTTTGTTCCAAGTCCAATTCACTGCTAAGGATGGCGATCACAGGAAGGAACTCCGCTGTATCGAACAAGCTTGGATTGCATGTCGCAAACAAAGATTGAGCTTACCTGAAGATGAGCTCGAGGGGAAGGAAAAGACCTACTATGCCACAGCTCGATACATCCGTCAGCACAAGATTCCAACCGAGTACCTCCCAAAGGTGCCAGATGTGACCGAGAAGCCCACTCGGCAAGCGGTGCTTAACCATCACAAGAGGAAGATTGAAGAGCTTGAAGAGCAAGCCAAGAAGGACGCTAAGGAGAAGAGGTAATTACGTCAAGCGTTGGCTTCCCATATGTTTATAAATCAGGCCAAATAAAATGGCTTGAATCTATCCGGTCTTTTTACTTTAGCTTAATGTTTAGGAAGTTGAGTCGTTTACTTGATTAGTTTAAGATTTTGCAAGCTCTTTACATTATTAATGTCAAAAACAATTTCATTAATGAATAAAAGCAGTTAGACTTTCGTCATGGACCGACATTGTTTTATATGAAGTACTTATGTGTATTCATTTATTCAATTAGGTAATAACGGATCCTCCGCGCTCTCCCATTATTACGCGATCAAAGGCTAAAATGGCTGACCAAAGCGAGATGCGCGATCGCATGTCCTCCGTGGAAAATCAACTCAACAGGTTGGCCGCTTCCCCTGCAGCTTGTAACAGCTCGGCTTCAATCCCTCCAAGTGAACCCGATTCCTCCACCCGCTCTCCCCGAGATAGTAGTCCCGAGGCAAGCAAATAGGGCCCAAATGAGTGATGACGAAATGCCCGAGCTGGAAGATGACATGGTTCCCAAGACAAATCAAGATGAGCGCATTGCAAAGCTGGAAGAGAAAGTAAAACAGCTGCAGGAGTCTCAAAGCTCACTCCCGTTTGACCTCTCGGTCTATGAGAAGGTTAAAATGCTAAGCAAGTTTAAAATGCCAAAGTTCGAGAAGTATGACGGGACATCTTGTCCAAAGTCTCATTTGCAGATGTACCACATGCGCATGACCTAGCACGTCAAAAGTGAGCCCCTTATGATCCAATCGTTTCATGCAAGTTTGGCCGGGCCCGCACTAAACTGGTACGTGATGAAGAACGTAAACCTTCTCGAAACCTGGAACGAAGTGGCGGATGCGTTCCTCAAATAGTACAAGTTCAACATGGACATCACGCCTTCTCGAGAAGACCTGGAGCAGATGGAAAAGAAAAGGAGTGAGTCATTTAAAGAATATGCTGTGAGATGGAGAAACTTGGCAGCTCAAATTACTCCTAAGCCTACCAACAAGGAGTTGATGAAGTTGTTCGTGAAGACCCTTCCATCTGAGTTCGGTAATCGAATGGCCGGTACGTATGTCGAGAGCTTCAATTAGCTTATTCCTGTAGGAGAGCAGATCGAGATGGGGATAAGGGAATGATGGTTTTCTAAGCCATCTACTAAAAGGTTCTCTGCCAAGAAGGAGAAAGAAGCGGCTGTGGATGTGAACGTGGCTTATAGCCAAGAAAGTGCCAAACATGCCCCGGCTATACAGGTGAACCCAAGACAGCAACAACCCGCTGGCCGTCAATCATTCGCCCAAGCGAATAATAGAAGGCAATTCTCTCCTCTCCCTGGGTCTCCATCCCAAGCGCTGACAGTCCTCCGAAAGAAGGGTTTGCTTACTAGTGAACCAAAGCGCCCTAACCGTGAAGGCATTCGTGGTTACAACCCGACGAAGAAGTGTGACTACCATAACGGTGAATTGGGGCATTCAACTGATGAATGTTTCACCCTCAAGCACAAGATCCAAAATCCCCTCGATACAAAGGCCTTTTCATTTCAAACTGCTCGGCCAAACATCCAAAAAGATCCACTACTAGAGCATGAGGGTACAGTGAATGCTATCCCGAAACCTGAAGTTGAACGGATCAGGAACTCAAAGGTGCACGTGGCAAATGCCTACAACGGGCTAGTGAGAGCTAGGTATTACCGCGGTCAGGAAGATGTCCCTCTATCGGTGAGGAGAGAAAGAGTTGCCAAAATGGTGGATGATGGCATCATTGTGTATGTTGATTGTAACTGCATGGTTTCTACTATCTCCCACCTCATCATTGATTGGGAGGAGGAGCAGGCTACAATTGATGCTAACAAGAAAGAGGTTGATCCTTCGCTTGTAGATATGCCCCCATTAGAGGATGCATCTGACAAAGAGATAGTGATAGAGGTGCCTCAGCCATATGAGTATGTTAATGATAAGGCAATACCTTGGTCCTATGACCTGGATGTGGACCTTGTTACAAGGTCTGGTCGGACCTATGGTCAAGCCAGTGCTCAACCTGCAAAGCCGGTCACTGATGAAGAGGCTAAGGAGTTTTTGGCCGTAATCAAAGCAAGCGAGTATAACGTGGTTAACCAACTACAAAAGATGCCCGCTCAGATCTCCTTACTCGAGCTCTTGATGACATCCCCCGCTCATCAAAAGTCGCTAATGAAGGTGCTGAGTGAAATTCGTGTGCCAGAGACGGTTAAGGCAGACAAGCTAGAAGAATTTGTGGGATCGGTCCTTCTTAAGGATTTGATTGCCTTCTCTAATGAGGAATTTCCTCTTGAAGGCAGGGGACATAACAAAGCACTCTACACATCTGTTAAGCACAAGTCTTCTCATGTGTCCCAAGTACTCATTGATAATGGGTCCGCTCTGAACATTTTTCCGTTGGCCACTCTTCATCGCCTTAAGGTAGACCCATCAAGGATACATGCCGCCAAGACTTCGGTGAGAGCTTTTGATGGAACAAGAAAGGAAGTGATCAGGGAAATCCATCTCAATGTACAAATAGAACCGATTGTCTTCAACATTCCCTTCCAAGTGCTGGACATCCCTACTGCATTCAATTTCTTGTTAAGTCGACCATGGATACACACGGCTGGAGCAATGCCTTCAAGTCTACATCAAGCTGTGAAATTTGTGATTGAAATGAAGTTGGTCACCGTGTATGGTGAGGAAGATCACCGGATTTATCATGAGACGGCTATCCCCTATGTGGAGCCGGATTCCCAATTTGAATCAAGTTACCACTCATTCGAGTTGGTGTCCACTATACATGCTTATCGGGGTTCATCACCGCCTACCCCTGAAGTATCAAATGCTGCCCTCATGGTGGGAAGAGTAATGGTTGGGAATGACTTTGTCCCTGGCAATAGTCTTGGGAGAAATGGTCAGGGCATTCGAAGCCCCATTGAAGCCCCTCAGAGGTCCCGTTCTACTGGTTTAGGGTACCATGGACAAGGTGGGGGAAGTTCTGAAGGACGAAGACAAGAGAGGCGGAGCTCGCCACCTGACCAAGGGCGAGAGAGGCAAAACCCACTACCCCCGAGCATTCACAAGACATTCCCTGGTCCTCCAAGAATGATGCATGAAAAAGCGAAAGCGATAGACCCTTTGGGGCAGCCTAATGGCAAGTTTGATTACCTGGTGAAGTATTCAACCCCTCCTAGCTACTACATTGATCCTAGTGAGATAGTCCCAGATGGATGGGGTGGCATGGATGATCCGACACCCCCGAAAGCAGAGAACCCTAATGATGAGCTAGATGGAGTTGCAAGCTTATTCAACAATCTCATCATAGGAGCCATTAATGAAGGACCCCCTGAAGAAATGGGCCTTAGCCCACAAGAGTAACTCTTTTACTGCTTGTGCACATTCCCCTGCGTGGGAATTTTTCTTGTTTTCTGAGAGATGTTTTCAATTTCCTTTTCTTTTAGTGATTGAGTGTTGCATTTTTGCGTTCAATAAATGTAATTGATTGATAATTTCAATGAAATTACAAGTTTTATTTTGAGGACATGATAAGGTACACCAAACCAGCCCGGTGATGATATCCAACCGATAAAAGAAAAGAAAAATCTAAAGAGAATTCTGAGGCCTGGGCTTCGTCATGCTTCCTCATGTCAAAATGTTTCAAAAAAATGTTTTGTCAAAGTTTTTTATTTAAATGAAAAAAAAAAAAAAAAGCAAAGATGTTGATTACTCTGTTTGTCTTTCTGATTTATCTACTTCATGTTTCAGGAACAATCCTATGACATGCAAAGGTGTGGAAATGGTCCAATCCATTGCAACAAGTGCTGATAATGATGATCCTGAAAACTCGATCGAGGACTCCATCGAAGTGCAACGTAGCTAGGAGTGACATGAAAAAGCTAAGCCTCTCACATCTGAGCAGACTGTCACTATTAATTTAAGTGACGCTAAAGAAGCCAAAGAGGTGAAAATTGGGGCAAGTCTCCCCAAAGACGAGGCTGAGCGCCTAATTCAGTTATTGAAGGAATATCAAGACATTTTTGCATGGACCTACGCTGACATGCCTGGGCTAGACTCATCAATCGTGGAGCATCGCTTACCTACTAATCTGGACATGCCACCTAAGAAGTAGAGGTTGTGGAGGACTAAGCCTGAGCTCTCGAAGAAGATAGAAGAAGAAGTGATGAAGTTTTTGAATGTGGGATTCATTGAAGTCTCACCATACCCCGAATGGGTGGCTAATATTGTACCGATAATGAAGAAAGACGGTCGAGTTCGAGTTTGTGTTGACTATCGAGATCTGAACAAGGCTAGTCCAAATGATGATTTCCCATTACCACACATAGATGTCCTTGTGGATAGTACTGCTGGTTTTGAACTATTCTCATTTATGGATGGTTTTTCTGGGTACAATCAGATAAGGATGAAGGAGGAAGACAATGAGAAGACTGCATTTATTACCCCGTGGGAAACCTTTCATTATAAGGTCATGCCCTTCGGACTCAAGAATGCGAGAGCAACCTACCAGCGAGCCATGGTCGCCTTATTTCATGACATGATGCACCAGAAGATTGAAGTTTATGTTGATGATATGATTGCAAAGACTCGACCAGGAAGAAGCCACATCGAAACCTTAAAGAAGTTGTTTGATCGACTTCGTGAGTTCAAGCTTCGTCTAAATCCTGCTAAATGCGTGTTCAGAGCAACATCCGGTAAATTACTCGGATTTATTGTAAGCAATAAAGGGATTGAGATCAACCCTTCCAAGGCCAAGGCCATATGTGAATTGCAACCTCCATCAACGGTGAAAGAAGTCCGGAGCCTTTTAGGGAGATTGAATTACATAGCGAGATTCATTTCCCAACTCTCTAAAATTGCCAAGCCATTCTTTAAGCTTCTAAAGAAGAATGCACAAGTTAGCTGGGATGATGAGTGTCGAAAAGCGTTCAACAAGCTAAAGCAGTACTTGATGAATCCACCAGTTCTTGTCCCACCCTCACCGGGGCATCCTTTGATTCTCTACCTCACTATTCATAGTGAGTCATTGGGTGTAATGTTGGCTCAAGAAAGTCATGTTGACAGAAAAGAACGGGCCATTTATTACCTAAGCAAGAAGTTCACTGTATCGGAGTTGAAGTATTCTGATGTTGAAAAGACTTGTGTGGCATTGGTGTGGGTGTTGCGTAGGTTGCGACAATACACACTACATTATCAAACATTCCTCGTGACCGAGAACGACCCTAACAAGTACTTACTTGATCAGCCAACTTTGGTGGGTAAGTTAGCCAAATGGCAAATCTTGATTTCTGAATTCGATGTGCAATTCATGCCACAAAAATCGGTTAAGGGCCGAGTGATCGCTAATCTATTGTTCGAAAATTCAGGAGTCCCTAATGATGATGACAATTTCCATGATGACCGTGTCTTAAGTGTAAATGAAGACTCATGGATGATGTTCTTTGATGGAGCTGTAAACCTATTTGGTTCGGGTATTGGGGCAGTTTTAATATCTCCAGATGGACAACACCATCCGGTAGCTGCAAAATTGATATTTCCGTGCACTAACAATGTGGCCGAGTATGAAGCTTGCATCATCGGGCTTCAAGCCGCAATTGAAATGGGTGTGGCTAAGTTAAAAGTATTCGGAGATTCCGCATTAATCATACTGCAGACCGTGGGAGAATGGAAGACCAATGATGCCAAATTACTCCCATACCACAAGTATTTAGAAAATCTGGTGAAAGAGTTCGAGGAAGTTTCGTTGAATACTTGCCAAGGTCTCATAATCAATTTGCAGATGCACTTGCGACGTTGTCCTTTATGATGCAAGTCACTGATGGGTTGGAGGTTGAGCCTCTGAAAATAGAAGTTTTGCTGAAGCCGGCTTATTGTATGATTGTGATTGAAGAACCTGATGGAAAACCATGGTTACGATATCATGAATTACATTAAAAAACAAGAATTTCCCGAAGAAAGCACTCAGGCTGATAGGAAGTACATCACAAAGATGGCCTCGAAATTTTTCGTCAGTGGTGATAATTTGTATAAAAGATCTTATGATTATGTCTTGTTATGATGTATAGATGCAGTCGAGGTCACTCAAATCATGCAAGAAGTGCACAAGGGAGTATGTGGCCCCCATATGAATGGACACATGTTGGCCAAGAAGATTATGAGATTAGGATACTACTGGCTCACACTGGAAAGTGACTGCATCCGATATGTTCAGAGTTGTCATCGCTGCCAAATTCATGGAAATAAGATTAATGTTCCTCCAACTGAGCTACATCAGTTTTCCGAGCCATGGCCTTTCTTAATGTGGGGTATTGACGTGATTGGCTCAATCAATCCCAAGGCTTCAAATGGGCATCAATTTATTTTGGTGGCGATAGATTATTTCTCCAAATGGATCGAAGCTACATCATTTGCAAATGTCACTGCTCGTAATGTTGTGAAGTTTGTCAAACGTGACATAGTTGCTCACTATGGTGTCCCTAAAGCAATCATCACTGATAATGGGACCAATTTGAACAACTTGTTGATGGGTTGTTCAATGAGTTCAAAATCAAGCATCTGAATTCGTCTCCTTACCGCCCTCAAATGAATGGGGCTGTTGAAGCGGCCAATAAGAATATTAAGAAGATCTTGGCTAAGACAGCCGAGAATTATCGAGATTGGCATAACAGGTTACCCTTCGCACTGATGGCGTATCGGACATCGATCCACACTTCCACTAGGGCAACCCCTTTTGCTCTGATATACGGCATGAAGGCAGTTTTACCTATGGAAGTGGAGATTCCTTCTCTAAGAGTTCTATCCCAAGTGGATTTGTCTGAGGCGGAATGCTCACAACAAATATTCGAGCAGTTGAACTTGATCGACGAGAAAAGACTGAAGGCTCTCTGCCATGGCCAAGCATATCAGCAAAGAGTAGCCAGATCTTTCAACCGGAATGTGTGGCCAAGACATTTCGAGGTAAATGACCTAGTCTTGAGGAAGTTGTTGCCAATCTTTCCAGATCCCGAAGGCAAGTTTGCTCCAAACTACAGCGGTCCATATGTGGTAAAGAAGGTACTTCCTGGCGGTGCCTTGATCTTGGCAGAAATGGATGGTCGTGAATTTTCCACTCCTGTTAATTCAGATGCTGTCAAGAAATATTACCCATGATAGAATTTGCCATGTCATGTTTTGAACTGCAAGCATTTCACTGATGAATAAATTGCTTCACTGAGTTCAATTGTTCAAATTTATTGCAAATCTTGCATTTTTTTTCCTTGATGAATTGTGTGAGATAAATTGAATGTGTCAAATGGGATACTTTGGAATGATGAAAGGCAGGCCTTTTTCCATACGCTATTTCATACACAATCCCTAGTGAATCGTGTGAAAATTCCATGCTTGTAAGGAAAAGTTGATCTCGCAAAGGGTACGTCAACTGAAGTGACGAGAGGCATTCTTTTCTCTATTCCAAACACTATAGGTGATCCATTGCTTAAACCATATGAGCCCCATATGCTTATGAAGATTCTTTTTAAATTTCCTCTGTCAAGGATCATCCCACATTAGGACAAATTCGTAATGAATGGAAGGAATCTTGTTGCTCGCACTTGCATCAATCTTCGAGTATTGCTTTCACAATGTAACTTGTACGGTAATTTAAAGTGCCTTAGGATGACGAAGAGCAGTTCTTTCTTTATCCTATACACCTTCATCAATTGCATAGCCCACTTGAGCCTATGAATTCATTTCATATTAAACCCAGTTGGTGATCATCCCCCACACTGGGACAAGGCAAAAAGAACCATTCAAGTAACATCGCTTAGAAGGCTAACAAAGGATGGTTGTGCGAGTTCAAAAAATAAGTGCAAAAATAATGGGGCATGAAAAGCAGTGTGCATGATAAAAGTAAAGCCAATGCCCAAAAAAAAAAAAATCAAATCAAATTCTTGATATAGTGAGTCGTATCCCTAATAAGGCGATACTAAAAATGCTGTTACAATCAATGGAGTTGTGATGTAAAAAAAAAATCTTCAACAGTGGAGAAGAAAAGTGGTGGAAATGTCAAGATGATCACCAACTTTAACCCCCCTAAACACTTCTTTGGGCCTAATAATCCTTTCATTTCTCAACCCATGAGCCAAGCCTACGTTACGTCCCTTGCAAAGTCTCTTCAGATTAGGGTACTTGAATTAACCTAGGGGTTCACATGTTTTAAGTATCGCTCAAAGAAGTGCAAGCAAGATTATTACTTTCTCATTTTACAGGATTCTTGACTTGTAAACCCAGAAATGATTACAAAATATCACTCATTCTTTCAAAAGCCTTGACTCAAAGAGTCCCTTTCGTTAAGCCATTGACAAGGCCCACATTACGATCCCTGTTAAAGACCTCTCAGATTGGTAAGATCGTACCACTTGCGAGATTGCACAAAACCTTGTTTAGCATGATGACAATGAGATAGAGTGATTGTCAAAATCCTGCATCAAAGGTCAGGATAAAACAACCATTTTTGATAAGGATGAGAGAAAAGTCCTTTCAGACCAAAAGATTTCTCATTTGAAACATCCATGACACCCATGTGTTCAGATTGAAATATTCTTTTAGGCGATGCAAGATTGGTAAAAATCATCACGCATGAATCTCATTTGAATTAATGCATGTCTGTGAATGCATATTGCTTTTCCTACAACTGTGTTTTGCAGGAAACGCATCCCCAAGGAACAGAGATGTCACCAGGTAAGTATATCTCTAGATATTGCTAGTACGAGTACCTAGAGGGGGGTGAATAGGTATATAAAAGATTTTTCTTGATGATTGCACAATACTTAGACAGTTAAAGGATTTGCAACAATTAATAATCAATCGTAAGACTGAGTAAAGGAAAGAGAGAATTGAACACGCGGTTTATAGTGGTTCGGTTTGATTCAAGCCTACGTCCACTCTTCCTTTGGCTGGATTCCACTATGAACAAAGAGATGTTACAGTGTTGATCTTCCTTGATTTCTAGGTGTAAATGATCTACCACACTCGCTCAAGGTATCACCAAGTATAAACACTCTCTGTGTATACAATTTCGCTCAAAATGTATCGACTAATAATCAAGATGCTTCAGACTCTGGAATTTCTCTATCGATCATGTTCCTAAAAACAACTAGAACGTCTTCCTTTTATACTCCTTTATGCCATCATAACCGTTGGCACTTACCAAAGGAATTCCTCCAATCTACCCGTTGGACGGAATCAATCAAGAAGATCATTCGAGCTATTAAAGGAACCGACGATAGCCCATCAATCTGTTCACCCATACAATCAGGATCTTGGTTTCCAAGAATAGAACATTCCAAGAATATTTCGTCAACCATCGGATCTTCAATCGATCTAGATACGAATAAAAGAATCCGTTATTTTTATCCAACCAAGGGATCTTCTCCAGAGGATAGGATCGAATCCTCAACCATATACTTCGGCTCGGATTTCCTTCGTCACTTTGGATTAGAAAGACTGTCAATGAATAGTCTTGAGTCTTGAGTCTTGAGTCTTAAGTCTTGAGTCTTGAGTCTTGAGTGCGGTGATCATAAAGTCTTCGGACTTTAAAGCGTCGGTCTGCAAATATCCAGACTAGACTGATAGAAACGTTTTGTCAGCTTCAAAATATTTTGGAAAGATTTCTCCAACAATCTCCCCCTTTTTGATGGTGACAAAACTTTCTTGTAGATTTGAACAACTTTGACCTGCAAAAACATTTCTCAAGCAATATGGCTAACTCATAAAGATTAATAAAACAACCAGACTCTGCATCCACAGAAAATTGGTTAGTCTTTCATGAGTAATACCATATAACAATACTTGATATAAATGCAACTAGTCAAGCATCAAAATCCACAGCCAATTCAGTCAAATTCAAATTCACACCCAAGTTCACTCAAGTCAAACTCAAAAACAAACATAACCACAAAAACAAATTTAAAGTCAAAGTTTAAAAGTTGTTGGTTCAAATTGGTTCTCCCCCTTTTTGTCATCATTAAAAAGGTGAGAAAGGAGTCAGGTCTGCTTGGGAATGCGTACGATCTGGAAATCTCCCATGGACTGGACTATGCCTTCTAGCCTCTTCAAGTCTTCCCTTAGTTGAGCTACCTCATCTCCTTTGGCATTGGCTTGAAGTTGTAGAGCGAGGTCTTTCATGTTGTCCTCCAGGGTAACCGAAGATGCTTGTCCAGCATTCTTTATGGTTTGAATCTCACAGTCCAGAGCATATATTTGTCCCCGCATTTCCAAAAGAATATCAAGAATACGACGAAATTCTACTGAGTTGTCCGTCTGTGTACTTGCATGTGCTTTCTCAGATGGAGTGAATGCAGACGATGGAGCTTCTGTATAATCTTGCAGATTTGGAGTCGACGTATCGTGTCCTTCTTCAGGCAATTGAGAAACCTGAACTTCTTCTGGGTCTGCTGGAGATTGTCTTAGACCTTCACTATCGGCAGCATGTGGTGTGGACCTTTCTTGCTCGCCAACTCCCCCTGTCTCTAGGACATCAAAAGGGGAAGAGTGATGATCATGCTATTTTGTATCTTGATTTCCCTTTTCTCCAGATTCAGCTGCAGACTTTTCTTTCTCTCCTTCTCTTTCTTCTTTAGCTTCTTTCTCCTTTCTCTCTCTGCTCTTCTTCTTCTCTGTTCTTGGCTTGCTCCTCTTCTTCTCTCTGTTTCTTTTGAAGTTCTGTCGGTTGAGGCACAGAACGTCTGGTTCTTGTCAATGCACGGATAGTGGGATCTTCATCCTCTTCATCTTCATCCTCCAAGATGAGAGTTCTTTTCTTCTTTTTCGATGGGGCTCCAATGGCCTCCTTTCCTTTTCTCTTTGAAGCAGACGGAACTGGAGACTTCACTCTGAATTTCTCCATTGCCTTGGAAAGTTCTTGCAGACGCATCTTCGTTAACATCTTCAAACCTACCACCATCTTATCGCACGGTCGAACACAAAGTGTATGTGGCGGTTCAATATTCATGTGTCTAAAGATCTTGGTCACCAGACCTGGATAAGGCAATTGTCCCTTGTCTTTCGACATTGCTCTGTACATGTGGAAGAGAATGGTGTGAGGGAGAGAGAACTTCCGTCCTGAGTTGATCGCGTACATCAATTTTGCTTCAGGATTAGACACGTCAGTCTTTGATGTAGACTTCGGTCTGAGACAATTGATCACAATTTTATGAAGCACGATGTTGATGGCATTCATCCTTGAGTAGGTAATTCTCTTCTCTGTATCCCTATCTTTGACAAGCTCTAGGGTAGTACGAGCAGCTAAGACTTTGATTGGTTGATAACGTCCTCGTTCAACTCCAACTATGTCCGCCAACATGTCCACATCTACCATGTAGACTTGGTCTCGAACACTGAATGAAATTCTATTCGCATCTAAAAAGCTGAGATTCGAATAGAAATATGCTGTTAGTTGTGCATAACCGTCTGTGGTGTCGGAGCAAAATTTCTCAAGTTGAAGCAAATTGAACTTTTCTCTTAAGTTCACGTTGATGGCATCCAAGAAGTCGAAATCGACACTTCTAGGGTTTATCACCCCTCTTTTCAACAGTCTGAAATACACATTCTCTTGATCCTTTGATTTGAACAAATCCATCCGATTTCCTTTCACCTTTGCTGCCACACCCATTCTAGGTTGGAATTCAAGGAACATTCTGTCATCATCATTCCCTTCAATCAGATTTTGTCCTGGTACACGAGGGTCACTTGGAATGTTCGCAAGTGCGTCCTCTGCCTTTCCTTTTGGAGCAACTCCCAATTCCTCCATTTTCCGCAGAAAATTATACTCATTCCCATAATTCTTGTCCTTAAGGAATTCATCTATATAGTTCAATGGAGTATCAGTGCTTTTCAACGCACAATAGAGCTTATAGATAAAAGAGGGTTTTTGGACTCTTACAGGGTCGGCTTCCTCGATTATTTCTTCCTCCAGATGTTGACTTGCACCTTGTGGGGTAGAAGGCGTTGAATGACGTGGATGAGAGTGAATCGGGCTCTGTCGCTGACTTGATAAGTCTTCCTCCTCGGTGAGATCGAAATGGGTAGGCCCCTTCTCCATTCTCTGTGGTCCCCTGTTCGTGATTCTTGATGATTTTCTTGAAGAAGACATCCTTCTTTGTCGTTTGAAAGATTCCTTCACTTGCTTTCCCAAGAAAAGATGACAACTTTCTCGAAGATGAACAAGAAGTAGAAACAGGATCGGGAGGAGAGTGCCTTTTAGGGTTTTGAAGATTGGGAAAAAAAAAACTGTATATATATAACTCAGTTTTGAAAAGGGAAGTTCAATCGGCACAAGGAAAGTGTACGAACACTTCTTTTTAAAATCAATAACTGCCAAAATTAATCCTTTTAAAAAGACAAGTTTTCAATTTTCACACAGATTATAAAATAACTGAACGAAAGATCGTACCTTTTTGAGTTTAGATAAAATAGCAACTTATAGTCTATAGCCATGAATGTCTGAGTCTGAGGATTTAGAGTCTGAGAGATTAGAGTCTGAGGGTTGGTGAGTCTCTAGACTTTAACTTCTTCAAGCTTCAAAATGTTGAGTCTGGAATGGATAAAGTCGAATTGATTTTTCTCCAAATTTGTGAATATATCCGCTAGTTGACTCTTTGAATCAACAAATTGAATCGAGATATCTCCATTTTGAATATGATTTCTAATGAAGTGATGCCGAATCTCAATATGCTTTGCTCTTGAATGAAGGATTGGATTTTTGGTGAGATTGATCGCGCTGGTGTTGTCACATATGATTTTTGTGCATGAGTCTTCAATCCCAAAGTCTTGTAGCTGTTGTTTTATCCATAGAATTTGCGAACAGCAGCTTCCAAGAGCTGCATACTCTGCTTCTATCATTGAGAGAGCCACAGTGCTTTGCTTCCTTGAAAACCAAGACACTGTCTTATTTCCAAGTAGTTGACAAGTTCCGGAAGTGCTCTTTTCTATCGACTCTGCAACCGGCCAGATCTGCATCTGAATATCCTAGAAGATTAAAGTCTCCCTTCTTAGGATACCAAAGACCGATGCTTGAAGATGAGGCAACGTATTTGATAATACGTTTCGCAGCACTGAGATGGGATTCTCTAGGATCTGATTGAAACCTAGCACAGATGCAAACACTCAACAAAATATCAGGTCTAGAAGCGGTAAGATAAAGAAGTGAACCGATCATGCTCTGTACAACTTTTGATCTACTTTCTTCCCTTCTTCATCCTTGTCTATCTTCAGAGAACATGACATTGGTATGTCGGTCTTTTTGCACTTTTCCAATCCAAACCTTTTGACAAGATCATTTGCATACTTTTCTTGATGAATGAAAGTTCCTTCCTTCATTTGTTTCACTTGGAGTCCAAGAAAGAATGTTAACTCTCCCATCATACTCATTTCAAACTCATCCTGCATAGACTTAGAAAATTTCTTGCATAGACTTTCATTAGGAGATCCAAAAATAATATCGTCCACATATATTTGAACAAGTAAAAAGCTTTTGTTTTCCTTTTTGATAAATAAAGTAGTATCTACTTTACCTTTGACAAAACCATTATGTATTAGGAACTTACTTAGTCTGTCGTACCAAGCTCGAGGTGCTTGCTTTAAACCATACAAGGCCTTTTTCGCCCGAAGACGAAGTCGGCTTCTTTGGGTCTTCAAACCCAGGTGGTTGTTCCACATAAACTTCCTCATGGATAAATCCATTTAGGAACGCACTTTTGACGTCCATTTGGAATAACCTGAAATTTTTATAACAAGCAAACGCAAGTAATAGTCGAATAGCTTCTAACCTTGCTCTTTGGTGCGTAAGTCTCGTCATAGTCTATTCCTTCTTCTTGCGTATATCCTTTGGCCACGAGTCTTGCTTTGTTTCGTACGACTTTTCCTTCTTCATTCATCTTGTTCCTGAATACCCATTTGGCTCCAATAACAGTTTTACCTTTTGGTTTAGATGTCAATTCCCAAACATCATTGATGTTGAACTGTCTGAGTTCTTCTTGCATAGCTTTGATCCAGCTTTCATCAGATAAAGCTTCTTCTATGCTTTTTGGTTCAATTTCAGAAATGAGAGCCACAGCACTAGATTCTTCACGCCTTTTTGATCTAGTGCGAATTCCTTCATTGATTTCACCGATAATGAGATCTTTAGGATGACTGGACTTATGCTTCCAGTTACTGGTTGATTTGCCTAGTTGATGATCTCTTTCTTTATTTGAATCTTCATGAACATCTTGATGCTGGACTTCCAGAGTCTGAGATGCTTCTTGAGTTGTAAGCCTTGGAAGGTCTGGAGCAGGTTCAGACTCTTCATATTGAGTCTGACTGGATTCATCTTGCGTTAATTCTTGGAATTTGACATTCATTGATTCCTCCACCAACTGGCTTTTCTTGTTATAGACTTTGTAGACCTTGCTTGATGTAGAATATTCAAGGAAGATGCCTTCATCTGATCTTTCTTCAAACTTACCAACTCGATCATTTGCATTTTTCAAAATAAAGCATTTGCAACCGAACACATGAAAGTATGAAACAATAGGCTTCTTACCTTTGAACAATTCATAGGGGGTTTTCTCTAGAATAGGTCTTAGGAAGACTCTATTGATGATATAGCATGCTGTTGAAACAGCTTCAGCCCAAAATCGTGAAGAAATTTTACTTTCAATTAAAAGAGTTCTAGCCATTTCTTGAAGAGATCTATTCTTTCTTTCCACAACTCCATTTTGTTCTGGAGTGTATGGAGAGGAAAACTCATGATTAAAACCAGATTTATCACAAAATTTTGTAAAATCTTGATTTTCAAATTCACTTCCATGATCTGTTCTTATACTTGAGATAGCACATCCTTTTTCATTTTGAACCTTTTTAGCAAATTTTTCAAAGTACGAAAAGGTTTCTGACTTACTTGCAAGAAAATATACCCAAGTAAAGCGAGAGTAATCGTCCACAATTACTAGACAATATTTCTTACCTCCAATGCTCTGGGTTCTTGTTGGTCCGAAGAGATCCATATGCAGCAACTGTAGTACATGATTAGTAGAGACATGATTTATTGGCTTAAATGAATTTCTTACCTGTTTTCCCAGAATACATGGAGTGCATGAATCAGACTTTTGGTATGGCAATTTAGGTAGACCTCGAACAAGCTTCTTTGATGAGATTTTGGCTAATTGCTTCATGTTGACATGGCCAAGCTTTCTGTGCCATAAGACCGCTTCATCTTGAATTGAGATTAGGCATTGTGTTTCATTTGGTTTTACATCAAGGAGGTAGATATTTCCATGCCTTCGACCCATGAAAGACTGAGTCGAGTCTTTACTAATTCCAGAACATATGCCTTCTTGAAAGGAGATCTTGAAACCAGTATCACACAATTGGCTAATGCTGAGAAGATTGTAGTTGAGTCCTTCCACTAGAGAGACATTGCTTATTGTGAGATTTCCAATTTTCACAGTTCCAAATCCCACAATGCTTCCTTTGTTGTTTCCTCCAAATGAAACTTTTCCACCATTTACTTGAATAAGCTTTATGAAGCAATTTGAGTCTCCTGTCATGTGTCTTGAACATCCGCTGTCAAGATACCACTTTACCTTCTTTTTGACAGAGACCTGCATTCAAAAGAGAGTCTCAAGCTTTCTTTGGTACCCAAATTTTCTTGGGTCCTTTGGTGTTAGTAGGATAAGCATTATTAGGCCATACTTTCTTAACAAGCTTCCAAACCATAGGACACTCTTTTTCAAAGTGATCCTGACTATTACACTTTGAACACCTTAGAGCATTTCGACCTACAGACTTTACAAAAACTTTCTTGAAATGATTTTTGTAAGCCTCTCTCGACGGTCTTTTCTTAATTCTTTCTTTTACTTTCGGAAAATCAATCAAGGGAATTGTTTCTGCTGTCATACCTAGACCAGACTTATTGAAGTAAGGTCTTTGAACTGAAAGAACTTTTTCAAGTTTTTCAGACCCTATTGAAAATTTCTTTGAAATATTTGATAAGTCAGTTTTTAAGAGAGCATTTTCTTTCAAAAGATTATCTTCATTCTCTTTAAGAGTAGAAACATTCAAGTCTAAACTTTTCACTCTTTCTTCTAAAATGTTTTCCTTTTGTTTTAGAGCTGAGTTTTCCTTTTTAAGTTCGGAAATTTTTTTGAGAGAAGTCTTAAGACTAAAACACAGTTCATCAATGTATTTAGAGACTTTGACAGGAATTTTAAAATCACTTACCTCAAATTCACTGTCTCGAGTCGATCCAGTCGAGTCCGATTGTGCCATCGACACGGGTTGGCATATTCCTCATCACTTTCTTCACACTCGTATCGCTCCAAGTTTCGACTTTGAGAGCTTTTCGAGACTTTTCAGCTTTTCCTCTCTTCTTCTTCGAAGAGGAAGTTGGGTCCGATGTGTCCCTTTTTCTTACATTCGAAGCAGACTACATCTTTGTTTGGTTCCTCATTATCAACAAACTTGGTTTGCTGTTTCTGAAAACTTTGTTTCTTTGAGTTGAACCTTCTTCCTTTTCTATTCAGCTTTCTGAATCTTCTTATCATAAGAGCAAGCTCCTCATCGTCCAGATCTTCTTCAGAATCTGTATCATCAGAATCATCATTAGATTTTAATGCAATGGATTTCTTACCTCTTGGATCTTCGTCTTCATTAATTCGTTCCACTTCGTAAGACTGAAGAGTTCCAATCAGCTCGTCTACAGATAATGGCATAATTCTTTGCGTCTCTCTTATTGAAGTCTTTATATGATTCCAATCCTTGGAGAGTCCACGCAGTAGCTTGTTCACCTTCATGGGATCAGAAATTTTCTGTCCTTGATTCTCAAGACCATTGACAATATCTGTAAAACGGCTAAACATGTCAGTTATAGATTCTCCTGGTTTCATTTTGAAGGCTTCATATTGACCAAGGAGAATGTTAATTCTGGTCTCCTTCACTCTTTCTGTCCCTTCATAGGTGATATGTAATCTATCCCAGACTTCTTTTGCTGTAACACAAGAAGATATTCTGTTATATTCAGTTGGTGACAAAGCACAATATAAAGAGTAAATTGCTTTTGCATCGAGTGCTTGTCTCTTGTTTATCTCTTCTTGAGACATTCCACTGGTCTCAACAGTTTCTTTCCCTCTTTTAGATACTGATGCAGCAGTAGGAGTGATTCCTCTTTCCACAACGTCCCATTCCAGAGGATCCTTTGACCGTAGGAAAGCTTTCATCTTGTTCTTCCAGATGTTGTAATCCTTTCCATCAAAGTAGGGTGGTCTGGTATTGCTTTGCCCTTCCACCAGCCCTGGTGCTAGCATACTAGCCATGGATCTTTTACTATGAAGTAAAACACTTCAAATAAAGTAAGAACACGAGCTCTGATACCAATTGATATTGCTAGTACGAGTACCTAGAGGGGGTGAATAGGTATATAAAAGATTTTTCTTGATGATTGCACAATTCTTAGACAGTTGAAGGATTTGCAACAATTAATAATCAATCGTAAGACTGAGTAAAGGAAAGAGAGAATTGAACACGCGGTTTATAGTGGTTCGGCTTGATTCAAGCCTACGTCCACTCTTCTGCACTGACAGCCTATTGGCTGGATTCCACTATGAACAAAGAGATGTTACAGTGTTGATCTTCCTTGATTTCTAGGTGTAGATGATCTACCACACTCGCTCAAGGTAACAACTATAAACACTCTCTGTGTATACAATTTCGCTCAAACTGTATCGACTAATAATCAAGGTGCTTCAGACTCTGGAATTTCTCTATCGATCACGTTACTAAAAACAACTAGAACGTCTTCCTTTTATACTCCTTTATGCCATCATAACCGTTGGCACTTTCCAAAGGAATTCCTCCAATCTACCCGTTGGACGGAATCAATCAAGAAGATCATTCGAGCTATTAAAGGAACCTGACGATAGCCCATCAATCATGTTCGCCCATACAATCAGGATCTTGGTTTCCAAGAATAGAACATTCCAAGAATATTTCGTCGACCATCGGATCTTCAATCGATCTAGATACGAATAAAAGAATCCGTTATTTTTATCCAACCAAGGGATCTTCTCCAGAGGATCGAATCCTCAACCATATACTTTGGCTTCTGGATTTCCTTCGTCACTGGATTAGAAAGACTATCAGTGAGAATAGTCTTGAGTCTTGAGTCTTGAGTCTTGAGTTCTGAGTCTAGTTATCATAAAGTCTTCAAACTTTAAACTGTCGGTCTGCAAATATCTAGACTAGATCTATATTTTATTTATTTCTTGTTTTGATAGAAACGTTTTGTCGCTTCAAAATATTCTAGAAAGATTTCTCCAACACTAGATAATACTTTTCTTAATTCATTATAAGTTTAGGTATTTTCTTGAATAGATTGCATTTTAAGATCATTTGGATTAAGATAATATTTTAGTTTAAATTAGGATTTAGCTTTAACTAATTCCTAATGCAAATTAAATAGAATCTTAATCTAGTTAAGTAATTTTCACATTTCACCAAATTTCGAATTTCATGAAAAATACAAAAAATGTCATAGGTTAAATTAGTTTTATTATTTATGATAAAATGCATTCTTTTAGGAAAAAGAAAAAAATGTCATGCACGTCATTAGGTCTAGATTCACTGAGATGTATGTCATTTAGTATTTTTTTTTTGCTAGGCCCATTTAATTAGAAATTACATGTCGTTAGAATTAGGTCATTTAGTTAATATTGCATTGCATATTGCATGATTTCCATTAATTAAGTGAAAACAAAATAAGAAATTGCGTGTTAATTAGAAACCATATCTAGGGTCGTTGATGTGGTTTTTTAACTTAACATTGTGGAAGCTTTCGTTGCTTTGAGGTAAGTTTTTTTTTACAATTTATTTATTGTTTATCTGGGTGTTAAATTGGTGGATTAAGCACCCGCATGATCACCTCACATGTTAGAAAAATAGATTTAAAATCAATTTAAGCTGCCTTCAAAAACATTTTTTGAAAATAAAAGAATGGTACCGAAAGGGCATTAGAGAAATCTAGTGTAACCAAGTCCCCGTACCCATAGTCTCTGGTTCATAGGAGTAAAGTGAAACTTTCGTTACTTTACTTGGGTTTCTAATCAACCCACAAAAAAATAGATTAGTGGCGACTCCTGGTTAAAAAATGAATTGCATGTTAAGAACTTGAACTTAAGTCGCGAATTGGTATGGGCTTGGGAGAGCCCGAATTAAGTCTAGGCTTAATAATCCATTAGCCAAACTCTAGGTGGTTCACACCCGAAAAATTGGTCGCGACAGCTATATCGAGTTGAAACGTCCAGGAAGATGGACAGAGACGACGGACGCAGTGCGATTAGCAATCTGCCGGACTCGGTGCTCCTCCATGTTCTATCCTTCCTGCCCACGAGAGACGAGTCAGGACAGTGATGGTCCCGGGGTTCCGTCACCCCTAGACTTCTACCCGCCACTTGTCTGTTCGATCACTGTCCTTGCCACGACTGCAAAAAGTTGGAGACTGCTTTTGAAGTGGACGACAGATTCGTGAATTTTACCGACCACGTGTTGACTCTGCACGAGAGCCCCACGATTGATTCGTTCCGTCTTAATTTAAACTATGCATCTAAGGTGCACCCCTATGATCCTGAATATGAGGACTCTGCAACTCCAGAGAGGAGAAGAACGTGGAACAAACTGGATATGTGGATTCGTTTTGCAGCGAGGAGAAAAGTCAAGTTCCTCGATTTGGACTTCTTACGGTGTGCTTGGGAGTTCCGACATTGTCTTTACTTCCCACTTAATCTTTATGTGCTGCCCAGCATTGTCCTTAGGGGTAGCAGCTTAGTAGAGCTGAAGCTGGCTTCCTGTGTGGTCAGACCAGTGGCGGGACAGGTCCAACTAAGGTCGCTTAGAAAATTGTTTATGAAGCATATTCACTTAATTGACAGAAAGTTGGCTGACATACTATCCGGTAGCCTGTCACTGAAAAAATTGTCTATTGAAGATTGTCATGGCCTCCACGAGCCTAAATTCTGCTGTGGCCCATCCATTGAAGTTTTAAAATTTAAAGGAATGCGGCAGTCTTGAAAAGCTTGATCTTACACGATCAGATATCAAACTTTTAAACATTGATAAGTGTGGGGATCTGGAGCTAGCTTGTTCTAACGTGAGGATTCTGGATAATGTTATGTGTCTAAATTATGTCAAGGCAACTAATATGTAATCACTGGTTAATATGTCCCTTAGTGTCAGTGAGTATTTTATATATCCTCACGGGAAATATTGTGAGTTCAGACTGCTTCTGGAAAAGCTCAGCCGCAGTCCCGATTTTATGCTATGCAATTTGTGCATATTGGTATGGTTTCTCTACTTTTGCTCTGACCTATTTTGTCTTGCTTTGAGGTACTTTTGAATGATTTGGGTTCTGATCCTTCAGGTGAGGAGCATTACTATTTGTTTGATTGGATATTCTCACATTTCAACTGTCCTAAAATTTGTAGAATAGAAGTTGGGTGAACTGATTTTGGATGGGTCTTACTTGAAATGGACAGTGGCTGTGCCGTTTCTCTGCCCACCTTACTTGCATCTGCTGGCCTATGAACTTTGAGCAATTGTAAACTATGATCCATAACCTATTTATGTAACTGAAAACTACAGCTCGTTAGGTGTCTGTCTTCCTTGTGTCCTCGTTTGCTTTGTGGCATTTTGTGGACGATATTGTTTTCACTTTTTACGTGACATGTGTTACCATTTTAAATGTGCATGTACATGCTCTTGTGATTTGCCTTTCTAAATATTCTACAATAGCTAATTAAAAATTTCCTGACATGACTCTGAATTGAATGGTATCATATTATTTCATTTCAGTCAGTCCATACATACACATGCTGTCGAGCACCCACAATGTATGTCCGATGGTAATTTTCATTCAAAGTCGGTCCAAGTAATTCTTTTTAAACCAGGTATTAACTAAATGGGAACTGACAAATCAGCCATGTTCATCTTTCGCTTGGAAGTATGTGACACTTCCACTGCGTCTGAATAAGTGGTACATCCCCGGCATCTCTAGCTTGTTGAGGAACTCTCATTTTCTTGAGACACTCGCAATCTATGTTTATCCTGGAAGAAAGGAACATGAATCCGAGGTATAAATGGTTGAACTGTAACATTTTGTTGCCATATTAGAACTTGGAATTAATGGAGATTGTAAAGTCACTTTAATTTTCTAGCTTGCCAAAGCAGGGTGTAAGCTGACATTTGAGTTCAATGGCTTTAGTTACTGGAGTTCAGTGGACAGCACATTTCCTTGTCCGGAGGACCAGCTTAAGCATGTTAAGATATATGGTTATGTACTGGAGCCTGCTGTCATTCAGCTCATTGAAGTTCTGCTCAAGAATGCACAGGTCTTGGAGAAAATGGAGATTTCTACCAAGAAGACTCTGCAGTGAACTGGTAGCAAGTTCATGTTCTCCAGCGACATTGGTCGTCCATCAAAGGGTTATTGTACATCGGATGCACTGCCAGAGTTTTCACAGAAGTTGTTAAGTTTCCCAAGGGCCTCAACACGTGCAGTAATTCACCTGGGTTAGATACTGTTATTGGAATTGTGTTCACTCTTTCTTTTGGACAACCCTTGATGTTTCTATGCCAGGCATGTCTCACATTTGGTAGACTTTACAAAAGTAGTTGGCCTTTATGAGGAATTCGCCCCTTTGCCTCAGGTCTATGAATTCGCAACATCCACGCCTCTGAACAGGCAGCTTTATGAATATTTTGATGGTGGACGTGCTGTTTTTTTTCGAAGTATGTTTCTCTTAACGGCTTTTCTTTTCATATTCCCAGCTCTTGCAAATAGTTCAGCTAAAATTTTTGCAGTATAGATTTACTTGAACAATCTATTGACACCAGTAACAATCTGTTCATGAGTAGCCTTTGCTCTTGCGGCTGCTGTTTCTCCCTTGGTTTGTCATTTCAGAGGCTGCCATCTTTGTTCTTTCACTTTTCTGCTTTAGCTACCCATTTCTTTATCTTGAAAGGAAGTCGATGCAGTTCAACATTCTTAATGATTAGTATCAACATCAAATCAGTACAATCCGAAGCTACTTTGTACCATAAAATATTGAGTTGTGCAGTCCGCCAAGTTCAAATCTTCTCTTAATGTCTACCCTAAAATTGTTATTATATGTGCTCTTCTTGCAAATTAACAAGATCATTTTGTCCCTTATCTGACGTGTGAGTTCTTTTTCCTTTGTAAATAACATGAGTATCCAACTTTGTATCCTTACTTAAGGTAATTTGGTAGTCGATCCCTTATACCCTACTATGAATTGCATCAAATCAGTCCAACTATGTATTTACTTCATCCCCTCCAGACACAGGTTTTCAAGGAGACTTTTCATAGTAACATGTCCGTTGAGCATCGATCGGTATACCACGCACTTCCTCCGCTGCAATTTCATGATGATAAGTGGTGCTCTAATATGAGATTTTACAAAATAAACACTTCCACATTGTTTTCTGGAAACCTAACAGGAACAATGTCAGATTTGATCAAAGCCAAACTGAATGGTATTTGATTTCTGAACCAAATGGATAGTTTCAACTTAATCGGACCATCTCAATTCAGTTCAACATTTGAACAGAACTTTTCCCACTCGATTTTATTACGTCCTAGTCCTCCACGTACTTTACTTGAATTGGTATTCTTTGTATTATGGGAGCTCCATCTTTAAGGCTTCAACTGCTTCTAAGCAGAGCGACACCTCCCTGGTATTTCCACCTCATACAGGGATTCTCATCGTCTTGAGATCCTCACTAGTTGTGCTCATCCTGGAGTTCATCGTATATTTACATACGAATTTCCATTCAATCTATCGCAAGTGCTGGAGATGAAAGAACGGCTTGCATTCAAATTTCAGCACGCCGAAGCTGGCTGGATGCAAGCACGTGACTTCAACGGCGAAAATTAGTGGCTCGAGCAATAAGCTTAAGCAATGTAAAGATAGAGGGATATGTCATTGAGCTCATCTAGTTTCTACTTGAGAGTGCGCTGATCTTGGAGAAGATGTCAAAAACAGCAATTTACGTCTCTTCGTTTTTTTCCCATGAGTTACTGGGTCATCCAGGTTACCGGGTACTTTTTTACCTTTCTCGCTCCTCTTCGATTTCCCACGGTTTTTTCCTCACGGAAAAGGAGGAGGTTGAATTCTGATTTTGGGTGGTTCCCGGCAGGCTTCGTCACTTGGCTTGTTTCTTGTCGCTCTCCAAGCGTGTGTAGAATGTACTGCCTGGGTTCAATCGTCCAACCCCGTTTCCATCATATTTCTGTTTAGCCCCTGATTTCTCTATTGATCCATTTCTTGTCTGCTGCAGTGGTTTTGATCGCATCATAGTGTCCTGGAGCAGATCAACTTTGGAGGTCAATAATGTTGTCGGGCAAAGAAGCAATGCGAAAAGTTTGAAAGGGCCATTAAGATGGTAGAAATGGTGTAATCAGTAATTTCCTGGACTTGGTCCTAGTCTACATACGCAAAATTATCTTTTGATCAATGTGCTTTCCAAAAATGTGAAGAGCAGACAGTGCACAATGGGCTTGAGTATGATGGCAAGTTCTTAAATCTCACTAGCCATGTGTTGAGCCCTGCACGAGAGCCTGACAACTGCCTGGAGAGTTGTCTACTGAAAAAAAAAATGCTATGGTCTCCAGAAGCTCTAATTCGATAGGCACCCGTCCATTGAAGAATCGAACCTCAACATGTGCAAGGGCTGAAGAAAGTTGATCTTGCTTGCTCAGCCACAAACAAATTAACTGTTGTCGTTGATACTAAGAGTCGTGTAAACAAGACAGTCTATGCTTAAACTAGGACTCCACAAATTTCTGGGTTGATGAAGTGTATCAATTTAACCAATTACTCATCTCTGATTGATGCATCGCTCTACTTCGGGTATCACCTCAAATGTTCTTGAAAGGCGTACCACGGAGTCAAAGTGCTTCTCAAGAAGCTGAGAAGTAGTGTGTGTTTTATGCGCCATGCACTTGTTGTATACTGGTATGGTTTCTCCACTATTGCTCTAACCTCATTTATCTTGCTTTTGAGGTCACATAACCGGGGTATCGGGCCAACATGTTGATTCTATGACTATACGCATAGCACAAGCCAACCCAAGAGGAGCCTTTGTGAGCTCCACCATCTCACCCTAAGCACGGAAGGCTATACTATACATAGCTACTTAGCAGTAGTCACATCACATCTTCGGATGTGATGGGGAGTCTACTTTCTCTCCCAGTGGCCCCCTCGTTGCTAGGTGAACATTTTTCTTCCCCCACCTAGCTGGGAATAATCCCACATTTTACGTCTCAGAGTTTAGACAAATAATTTAAGGACGTGCTTAGTTCCAAAGTACTTTTAAATGATTCAACTGGGAGTCCTTGAGCAAGAAGTAATACTCTCTGTTTGACTGGTTTTACTCAGATGATTTTGAAACTGGATTTAATGTCCAATCTATTTTAGTCTCTTCGTTCTTGTTGTCCTGAGACTGTCGATGAGGTAATATGAAGAGGCAGTAAGGAAAAAAGCTATTCGCTCACACCAGCATCTGTTTTACTCATCCTGCCATTAAACTTGTCTTTGCATGCTTCCCCTCATGTAACTCAGACATTGTCGAGGTTTTTCGTGTGTCAGTTTTTGCATTGTTATGAACATGTCATCCTTTCACAAGCAATTCATATCTTGTGGTCTCATTCATTGATATATGCTGTCATTTGCAACCATTCAAGTGAGTATGAGATCGGCTCTCTTGAATTATTTTATAATGCTCCAAATGCATAGTTTAATTAGGTGGCTTGAATGTGTTGAAGATATGGAAGAAACCGTACAATCTTGATCTTCCTTCACTAACACGCTTTGCGACATGTCCATTGTTTTGTTCCAGTGGTGTAATATCCGCCATGTCTCTTCCCTCTATATTGACCAAAATCAGACACACAAAAGGTTGAATTCAAGTTGATGCTTTTGACTGATAAAAAAAATAATAATAATAACGTTGTCGAAGTCGGTTTATGTTTTCACAATCGCAATTAAGTTGAAGTGTCCGACTTCCTTTCCTATGAATCTAAACAATTCTTTCTTCTATCAAGTATTCTTTTATGCGAATTGACACGACAGCCATGCCCATTATTTGCACGAAATCTTTCGAGGCTTGAACTAAGTCAAACAAAGTGGCACCACCCTGGGAACTAAGCATATTGAAGAGTTTCCATATTCTTGAGAAACTCACTCTATACGTTTAGACCAAAATACATAAATCCTTTAGAACAAGTTTATTTTTTAGTTTTACTTCTCGCTCGGTTGTTTACATTTGTTTCACACTTCCGCTGTCTCACATAACATTAGCTTTTAAAGTGGATTTTTTTTTTTAGGAAAAATTATATATATAAATTTAATCAAACGGCACATTATTTTATACAAACAGAAACTCAAATAGAAAAATACGACAGTTCTTGCCTTTCATCAATCGCGACATCACTTTCAGCGCCCGCCTTGATAAGGAAAGCGACGGGACCGGTGAAATTTTCTTGACTTTCTCGGATAAAAGGAAGGTAATTTATGAACGTTTTCATTGGCTGACTGAAGGGGCACCATAAGAGCAGCTCATGTAGGGACAAAGAAAACTCAATCGATCCCACCTTCCATTTTTATTATTTTAACCAAAACCCATTTGCTCGAAGCGATCCGTCGCCCACGGTTGCGGAGGAAATCAGCGGTGCCGCCTCGACACTGGACCTGCACAGGGCGGGCGGCTGAACCTCAAACCCATCAAATCCCAGCCCAAGTTTTCCGCCCGACCGACACATGTCCCATGCTTCGATCGATACTAACACCTCGCTTAAATCCATTTCTTGAGGGAGGAAATATAACTCTCTCTCTCTCTCTCTCTCTTTCTAGTTTTCTGGAGTCTGCCTTCTGTCTCACTCTGTGTACTATTGAAAAAGTGAGGTTCCTTTTGTCCCCACGTGAAATCATTCGCCTGTGGGATGAAAGACCAGGTTCATCATGGTCCCACGGTTTTTGTCTCTTGTAAGAAACCATCTTTTTAAATCAGGTTTGTCCATCAAAGATCGGAAATCTCTCAACGCCTTCTACGTGTGAACCTCGTCCGTTTCCGAAAGTCCTCTTCATGATCCTTCTTTTCTCTTCCGATACCTCGGTCCAACAATTAGAGCAACTCTTCCTCTTATCCACACTACTATCATTTTTGTCCATTGTTTGTCATCGCTCCCTCCTCAGATCAACCTTTTTTTTCTCTCTCCATATTTGTATAAGTTTCTGGTAGATCCCCACCTGCTTAACAAAAGCGATTCTCAATCCGCATAAGTGGAATTGGGATCAGTTCAGTTGTCTGGACTTCAGATTCGTTTGAGTTTGTGCAGTTAAAGCAGAACAGAGGAATCATTTTTTTTATTTTTTTACGAATTTGCTTCAAGAGATGAGCTTGAGAGCAACAGAGGAAGGTTCAGCTCCAAAGATTCAAATCCCAGCAGATGTGGATTGGCATATGCTTGACAAATCAAGATTCTTCTTCCTTGGAGCAGGTCTCTTCTCAGGTGTGTCGGCTGCTCTCTACCCAGTTGTGGTGCTCAAGACGAGGCAACAAGTCTCACACGCGCAGGTCTCTTGCTTCAAGATGTCGTTCTCCATCATGAGGCATGAAGGCCTGAGAGGATTTTACAGAGGGTTTGGGACGTCCCTGCTGGGCACAATCCCAGCGAGAGCCCTCTACATGGCTGCCCTTGAGGTCACCAAAAGCAGTGTTGGTTCAGCCACTGTGAAGCTAGGGCTCTCAGACACCAGTGCCTTGGCCGTTGCCAATGCCGCAGCGGGGGTAAGCTCAGCCATGGCTGCTCAGCTCGTGTGGACCCCAGTCGATGTGGTGAGCCAGAGATTAATGGTCCAAGGCCAAAAGAATAGCTTCACTAGCAAAGGGAGCTTAATTGGTCAAGGGGGTTTTGGTTCTTGTAGGTACAAAAATGGTCTTGATGCATTCAAGAAAATACTATGTGCTGATGGTCTGAGAGGCCTATACAGAGGATTTGGGATTTCAATTTTGACATATGCACCTTCAAATGCAGTTTGGTGGGCTTCTTATTCTGTGGCCAATAGGCTCATTAGAGGTGCTTCTGTGGGCAAAAGTGGTGAAAGAAGCCGAAAAGACTGCTCTTCCTATGGCCTTTCTTTTGGGGCTGAGTCAAGGTCAATGCCGACGGTGGCCGTGCAGGGTCTGAGTGCAGCAATGGCAAGTGGGGTTTCTGCAATAATCACCATGCCGTTGGACACAATCAAGACGAGATTGCAAGTGTTGGATGTAGAAGAAAATGGCAGAAGAAGAGCACTCACTACTATGCAGGCTGTGAGGAGTTTGGTAAGGGAAGGTGGGTTTAGTGCTTGTTACAGAGGGTTGGGACCAAGATGGGCTTCGATGGCCCTGTCTGCAACAACCATGATCACCACCTACGAGTTCCTGAAGAGATTATCTGCTAAAAACCAAGAATGCTTCGGTTCTTGATTGAAGGATTAAATTGAAGCAGAACAAATGAGATCGCATAAACTCTTCTCTTTCCTTTTCAGATAGATATTCTCAGATTTCCTTTTAGATAGATGTTTCCCATAATGGCATAGAGAAGAGGGCTCGCCGAATGTAAATCAATGATTCGATCAATATTAGCTATTGGGATTTTATCTTATGTTTGCCCCAGCTTTTCATTACTCATAATTTATAACAATGCTAATGCAGTTGAATAAAGTACCAATGCCTGTTAAATGGAGAGTCATGCTGCTAAAAAGTTATTTTTGCAGCAGATGGTTGAATAAAAGAAGATACAAAGGAGGAAAGACCAAGGGGCTAAACTTGATTTTATTTGGTTCCATCTATTCCACATGATGATATATGATAAAGTTTCTAAGGTATATCTACATCTAATGGGAAACAATTCTTTTGTCCTTGAGAGCTACTGTTTATTGCAGATATGAGAAGTTGCATCTGTTCTGTGCACAGCTTGAGAATGTACAGATCAACTCCAAGTTGGACCCTCTAAGACCTGAAGAGTCATAGCTACTTCCAGAACTTGAATGAAGAGGCGATTTAAATTAACAAATCAACACCCTTTCCGTGTACCAGTAGCTACCATCCCCGAGTTTTGGTGACTCCTATCGCCTGCTGAAAGACGGGGACGATTTTGGTCGAAATAAGCGTCGGCTTGTTGTTTGTCAGCATGCTGCAAACACTAAGCATTTACATATGAACATCAAGATATTGATGCTCGAATATTGTATTTGTTTCAAGCTCATCATGTTCAGAAGTTTGTCTTAACATGCATGTAATGGGGATCTAATAGAATCTACCTGCTGCAGATAAGAAGTTCCATTTTCCCAATTTTCCTGTTCTAGAAAACCCAAAGAAGCTGTACTAAATTAAATAAACAATGGGAAAGGTGGGCTGGGGTTTTTGGAGGAAAGTGGTGCATGGATGTGAACTCCCATTGTTTCTGAATACCTCCAAAGAAGTGTCGACTCAAGTCCTCGTAAGAACTCTGACCAAAAAAAAAAAAAAAGGAAAAAGAAGTCCTCGTAAGAACCGAAAAGAAGCCGTACAAAAAAATCATATAATTAAATCCAGGTTATGGGAAATATCTTCTTAATGTTATCATCAAACCGAGTGGCTGATTGGCAGATCTGAGGGCCACCTGAAATCGGACAAAAGAGGAAAGACGTGGGATTCACCTCCAATTTTACTGGCCTCACCAAGAAACAAAAATCCTCAATTTATTAATGCAAAAATTATGGGTGGTTTCAAAATAAGTAAGTTCAAGATTAGATATTTTAAACCCAATCTATAAAAACCGATTCTCAACTTTTGAAATCTCCGAAGCCGTTGATTTTGGATTTGTCCTAGAAATAGAATATAGTCTAACGCCAACGAATGGCTAATGAAATTTCTCATCCCTATCTTTGACAAAATGCATAATGAAACATACTCCAACACCAAAGAATTTGCAATCTTTTTCCACTGACTATTCATCTCTCGCATGCAGAGTACATTATAGTATAGTCTGTTTGGGAGTTCGATGAATTACATTTAATATGGAATTTGCTATTTTAATCGAGAATAATTCTTAATACGCCTTTTTTTGTAGTTTTGTAATGATCGAGTGAAGATGATGACGATGCTTTTATTTATTTATTTATTTATTTATTGGTTTAAAATTTGTAAAATGGGAAGAAAAGGGACCCAAAACCTGGGGCAGCCGCACCATCCCAATTGCCAAGATTCCCAAATTCTATGGACCATTCAGGCCTCACCATTTATTATTGACTTTTCTATGGACCATCAAACCGTGGGCCATTTCAACACTTTTCTCAATCTCATCAATCTCAAACAGTTGCATCCACTACTGAATCTCATCTCCCGCTACTCCTCTTGTGACCTCAAGACAAACCTTGAGGACCACTTGCATCTGGGTTTCCAGCTACTCCCAATCCAAACTGTCCAACACAGCCTCATTTAAATGAAAAGGAGACTATCTGTACTCCTTATGTTTAAAGGAATCAAAATTACTTGATAAATACAATTAGGTGTGCTTTGAGGCATCTGCTAAGCCATATTCAATTTACATTGACAAGAAAACAAGATGTAATTCAGTGATGTGTTAGATTGTTGCGTTCTACTCATTTCAATACTCAAAATAAATTTTTATTGTTACCAATGCTTGGGAGGTGTTAACACATAGTATTTGGTGTACTTTATGTTGCCAAAATTTATTTTACCCACTTTTGATTGCTCACAATATGCTCTTTGCCACGATATTTTGTATACAAAGTCACGACAAACAAATCTAGATACAATGTATAACCACATGAGATTGATGCTTTTAAGATTATCTAGGGAACTCCATCCACGATTAATTTCTTATAATAGAAGTGATTTACTATGAAATGTTCCCATACTTTTTTAAGTGGCATTGTCCGCATGCACGGCCTTCTTCATTGTTCAGATATGGCATGGGATAACCGTCATCTGCAAGTCAACGTCCCTTGCACATTTGGGGTGCATATGCGTGAAGCATGGAATGGAGGATACATTGGTCAGTGTCATGAGGGAATTTTTTGAATGGATAAGATTTTGGGGCCCACTTTTCAGCAAACGGCCCGGCAATAAAGTAAATCTGTCATTCCCAGCAACAACTTGGCTTATTATGATAATCATTGATTCTCACTGGAACTAGAAAGAATATAATAGCCAACAACTCTATAGAATCAGATACCCTTGGATTGGATCAATACAGAGGTTTGATCATTGTTTTGAGTCGCAATGTGTATAAGAGACCCCCCCCCTCCCTTGCATACGTGAGCACATAAAAGGTTTGAGGTCTCTTCTAAGAGAAAATGAGTAATGGATGAGCCATAAGAAAATGAGTAATTGATGAGAAAGATTATCGAAAAGGCAAACACTTGCACGGATCCATTCTGAGGATTGGGCCAATCTTATGTAATATTAATATGGCTCTCACAGAGAGATCACAACATGTAACTGTTAATGATATCCCTGTGTCAAATCCTTAAGCACTAACACCGCTAGGGCATGATCCTCCCGAATAGAGGTGGCAAAATGGATTATGAACCAATATTTTTCTTACTCATACTTATTAGGTTAAGTGCAATATGAATTGCCTAAAATTAAAAATATAGGATAAAATGGGTCTAATAAAACAAAGTCCTAAATAGTTTTAATGGGTTTGCAAAGAATCCAACTTCGACCCATTTACTTGAAAGGAATGTCCTCCGCTTGTCCATGCCCAATTCATAGAGGTCATGCCCGGGTCCCAAGAGCCATGCTGGAGTATTCGGCTCCCAGCCCCAATCACTAGCACTCAGCTCGGGTCCATCGAGTCCAAGTCTGCCTCCTTGATGGTTGGGACCAAGTCCATAGAAATTGGGCCGGAGTCTCGATGTCGAACCTGAGGTACCCAGGGCCACGAGCCTATGACTGGGTACCCATTTCCCACGCCCAAGTCATTAGCATCAGGCCAAGGTCCATGAAGGCGAGCATAGGACCATAAAGTTGGGGCCCCAGGTACCTCGAGCTAAGACCCAAGCCTTGGTGCCTATGCTGGGCTTCATGAAAGCCAAGCTTGGGTCTCTCAAGGCTGGGCCCAGTTTCACAGAAACAAGCCCAAGTCTCTTGAGACTAGGCTCAGGAGCCCGTGCTGGAGTTACGCGGCTCCCACGCCCAAGTCACTAGTGTTCACCCCAAGCCCATCGTAGTCGGGCCCAAGTCCATAATGGCTGGGAAAACTAGGTGCACGGAGGTTAAGCCCGAGACCCTCAAGGCTCAGCCCAAGCCCAAGATCTCAATGCGTATGCCTGAATCCCAGGTGGCCATGCTCTAAGGTCTCGCGCCCAAGTCCCCTTGATGGGCCTACTTATAGATTGACCTTTTCTAAAGTTGATTTAATTCAAGAATGGAGAGCTAGCTCTCATATGTCCACAGACATCCAAGTGCTCGGCAACTACGATGTTCGCCAACCACGGTTGGTTATCATTGCAAGACCGATATCAGCTGCGTTAGCAATTGCCAGACCACCATAATGCGTACTCTACGGATGCAGATGCGAAATGGAATCACTACAGAAGATATACTGCTAAAACCAGCAGTAGAGTCGAGCACAAAAACACGATTAACACAGCTCGATTCTAAGTTCTAGCAAATATAGCAATTTTTGGATTCCCTCAAGGGTTTGCTTTACGTAGACCGACTCTCGGAACCATGCCCACACATTAAAAAATAATGAGCAAAAGCATTGCCTCACCACCAAATTCTACAAACTTTGCACCAGGCAGAAGCTGGAACGAGGAGACATTACATCTTCCGTAAATTTAAATTACAACTGACATTTAAAAAAAAAAAGGTGTCCTTAACAGGAAAGTCTGAATTCCGCCTTAACTCAACCATAAAAATATGAATCTTTAGTTAATGAACAACTGATCTGCAACCTACACAACTTTCTCTAACCAAGGAACACCGAACTAATAAAAGTGACCAACTACACAATTAGCAGTCAAGGAAAAGGAACCATTTGAACAGCTACCTCCCAAGCGACTATCAAGGCCGGGATCTCTTGTTGCTGCAAGATGGGCATTTGTACTGCTTGATGTGCTCAGCCCTTGCAGGAGTGATTTTGACACACTTCCCATGGAACCACTTCTCACAGATATCGCAGCAAATCCAGAACTCATCCGAGGCATAATTCTCTCCACATGCCCCACAAAGAGTCTCCCCGTGCTCCTCCTCATCTTCCTCCTCCAAGCCTTCCTCCTCCTCTTCCTTCGGTTGCACTGGCTTTGTATACTTTGTCTGAGATTCCGATCCTTTCTGCATAACAAGTACCGTTAAGATATGACACATAACAAAATATCACCAATAATGCATAATTAGATGAATCACAGTGCTCCACATTTGGCATTTTGACCATCCCCTGAGCACTCACATTCAATAACTTCAAACAAAATGAAGTCATTTATCAACCATGGCATGGATACATTCACTTGACTAGCACACTGCTTAAGATTGTACACCAAAATTTCAAATGTCCAAGAACAATCAGACTACTACAGGAAACAAATCACAAGGGCACATCACGCATCACTGCTTCCAAACTAGAATGCGCATTAAATCAAAAATACAGGTGCAACAGTGCAAAGCAGGTTTTTTATTTGGCTTGTTTCTCTCTCTTTGGCATGGGAGATTATGGACTGGGGATGCAGAAAGTGTGGTGCTTTGTAAACTTGACACAGAAAGGAGTTTCAGGAATTGCTAAATATGGGATTCTAGGGGTGCATACAGCTCACGACGCACCCAGGCTAGCCAGCCTAAAAATGAAGCTTATCCTTCTAAGGAATTGGAAATTGGAAAATTAAGTAAATGACCCAAAAGAATTGCATAAGATTGCCTCCACACCTTGGGATTCGATTTAGATTTGCTGCTGCTGTTATTTGTAATTGATGACTTCTCCTTGACTTGCTTCTTAGCCGTGCCTGTCACAACCTCAAATATTGTGGGAAGATCATTAATCATATTGAAAAGGCGTTTCCTGCACCAGAGAAATCTATAAGGTTACAAAGCCTGATGTTGTGCTAGACCACTGAAACATTAAAAGCAAAAGATCCATCGACACCCAAGATAGTATCACAGAAATCTAACAAATTGCACAGTAATTGTCTCATTGAAGAAGTGTAACAACTCCAGCTCCGTCTACACAATTACCATACCATATGGAGTTGCTATTATTAACCATTCACTGCTTCACAATATGAGAGAGAACAGACATTGCAGCTAGGCACCCAAAGGCATCCAAAGCCGTTTTTGGGTTTTATATCAAGGTAATGCTCTATGTGCTGTCAATGCCTTTGGATGCCGAGCTGCAATGTCTAAGCATAAAGAGCATTACCTTGATATAAAACCCAAAAACGGCACAAATGCAAACTAATTATGAGACAACCACCCCCCCCAAAAAAAAAAAAAGAAAAAAAAAATCCCCCCTTCAGTTTCAATCATTTGGAAGGTTTCAAATTCTCCAGAGCGAATGAACGAATTAACAAAACTAAACATCAAATCACTCTGCAAAAGTCAAATTATGAATCTATAAATGTTCTGTAGTCAGGAAGAGAGGGAAACAGAACCTGTCAGCTTTATCAAATCCAAATCTTGCACCAAAATAAAATGCGACAGAAAGTAGCCATGCATCACTGTGAACTGCGACCAAAGACAACCAGTCCTTCTCTTGCATCCCATCTCTAGCAAAATTAATGCCGAGGGCAGGTTCCGGAAGCTCCGGTGGAACCTCTTCTGCAGGTAAGTTGACTTCCCACTGCTCACTTGGAAATCCATAAAGGCAAAGGTTCTCCTTTTCTAAAACAAAGTAGGAGCAATAGTTATATAGAAGCCCAAACAGAACAAGTATGTCAGAATCTTGGAGTTACTATTTCAGTCAAGCAGATAAAATTTATAAAAGAAAAAGTCCAGAAAGCACAATGATTTCAAAAAGGCCTCAAATTTCATAAACAGAACAAATGTATATCACTCACTTCTAAGAAGCTCTTGCATCAAATAACATGTCATGCAGTACATTAAAATTTCATAGACAGAACACATCAAATGTGTTACCTCTAAGAACCATTAAAAATATCCTGAGTTTCACAGTAATGGATGAAGTACATTATCTTACAGAAGACAGACAGGCCTAGTTATTGTCAATTATATTAACACAAAATTTTGATGACCAACACATATACAGTGGAAAGCCAATGAGTTGCAGGTAAATTCAAGAGTGAGAAGTCAAGAGTAACCTTAACAGATGTCAATTTGAACTCATGAGTCAACATTTGTCATGTAAGAAGAGTGGCAGAAGTTACACTGCCCCAAAATTTGGTATCTTATTCATTGGAAGGTATTAGCAAGAAAAGGGCAATCCTCAGGATCCTTAACATTAAACAGCATCATAAAAAAATAACCTGGACAAAGCTTGGTCAATCAAGCATTTTGCAAACAAGGGTTCAATATCAGCTGGTTTTCTCATAGTAATTGCTTAAAACAAAAACTAGACATACAGGTGTATTGCTTAGTCTCCGCATAGCTAAAGTATTTCAACTGCAAGCGAAACTGCAGGCAAATAAGTGACAAAATAAGCTTTTATCTGTTCACCAGTACGTAACAACTGAAATAAACATGATGTTTTAGGACATTTGTTTTTAAATTAGTTGTCAGTTGCTGTGAAACTACACATGCAGGCCACGAATTGAATAAACTAATCTTCTATAATTAAACAGACATGTTCCTCAAAACGCATCCACATCAAAGCCCAGTGAAAAAAAAAAACTACTCTCAGAACAAAAGAAAAGGGAGTTGCAGAATTCAAATAATCCAAACCAAATGGAATCCAAGAAAAAATCATTTTGCAGGAGGAAATTAGAGAACACAAGAACATTCTTGAGGATACACGGGCCTTCATATTACGTTACTCCTCAAACACACTGCATGAAATCTAGCAACAGACCAAAACATAACGCTCGAACTCCCCCTTTCCATTTTAGCCCGTCATGCATTCCAAAAAGCGAAACTTGCTCGACACCCACAAGACAAAGTCTCCAAGTTCGTCTCATACAAGCATCGCATCAGCAACAGAAAAGCAGCAACACAGCTAATTCCTATCAGCGAACGAATTCACCACGCGAAACCCAGCCAGAAAGAAAAACCACGACACCACGAGGCAGAAGAGATGGAAACCCTAACCGGGATCGCACTGCTGGTAAAACTCCTCGACTTCTGCATCACAGAGCAAGGAAAGAAAAACCCAGAAAAACTCACGTCAGAATCTCGAAAACCCAGACCCGAAATGGCGCAAGAACCCGAAATTCCTGCAACCCATTTAACGACGCACGGCGCAAAACCCGAAAATCACTCGCCGGGACCCGAGAGAAAACGGAACTTTCCAAGAGGGAACGGGCGTACCGGTGGTGAGCGCCTTAATCATGCCGGCCCTCCGGCCCTTGAAATCCCTAAACACCTCCTCGACGGTGCGAGGATTGTACTGCGCGCCTCCGTCCATGATGGCACGACGACGACGAAGCGCGCGAGCTCGAGGGCCCCCGAATTCGGAGGAACGGCGGAGGAGGGGAGGCGGTGGGGGGTCGGGAATTGAGCACGGAGGAGAGGGAATTCCTAGAGAGAGAGAGAGAAAGCAGGGGAGATCGAAGAGGAGAGGGAGTGAGGGGGGAGTGAGGAGGGGAGGTAAAAGGAGGGAAAGATGGGAAAGTATTTGACCTCTGTGCAGAGGGGGAGAAAGAGAGAGAGAGAGAGATGGGTGCGGATTTGAACCGGGTTGGGGTGGCCGGATTTAACTGGATTTGATTCTGGTCGGGAGGAGTCCGGGGAAACCGGATTAGATCTGGAAGCTAGTTAGGCTTGGGCCTGCAATTGGGCCTCAAAGAAGGCCCAGTAAGGGTGGGGAACCTTAGGATGAGCAAGGAGCATTGCCTGGGGAGCACGGTGAGATTGAAAATGGAAAGCGTCTCTAGTCCGTTATTCATCGGTCCGTAATCGTGAGGTTTGAAGCCCTGGTATGTCGTTGTGTTCAAGTCGAGCTTGGCATGATGTTCGGTGGGGCATTGCTTGCTAGAGGAAGATAGCGCCGTGCCCGACCCGAACTCCCTCAAGAACGGCTTTTTCCGACCCGGATCTGTCGTTGGATGATGGATCTTGAGGGTCAGGGCCCATGAGCTTGTGGCCCGTGTTTTAAGGGCAACTCACGTTGCATTTTGTTCACCACACAATGCATTTGCTAGTTACTTCTAACTTTTGAACGAGTATAACATCTGATCAACTTATCGGCGAAGGTTTTCAAATGCGTCCCCGGCTGCACATTGAAATTGCTAAAATCATGCCTCGTAAAACTCGGTACATTCCGACCAAAAAAAAAAAAAAACTCGGTACATAACAACTTTTGAAAGGTATATGCATTTGAGGAAACATATTGTTTTATGTTTTCCTCAAGCGTGACCAAGTTGTCTTCTTTCTGAAAGGTGATTAGAAAAGAATATGTGATATCTCTGGATTAACTTGCTCAATCATTATCCTACTTTGGCCCCTCCTTTAATCCATAGGTATTACATGCTTTGACCTGTTCAATACCAATTTTTTACTTTTCTTTTTCCTTTCCAAAGCCAAGCATTGTCATTGTGTCAAAAAACGCCTCCATAAGTTCATTCCAATTTTTACATATTTTTCATAATTGCTTTCACCATGTTTGATACACAATTCAGCTCATTCCTACCCCCTTCACTATCTTAGAAGCTCGCTAAGAATCGCTTCTTATCCAAGCCCTCCGGCCCCAACAACCACTCTCCACTCTTGTCGGACCGAGTCATTACAAACCCATTAGCTTGCGCATGGTCCGTCCCCGAACTATACATCTATTAGAGAGGGTCTTGCTTTGATATGATATTGTGACATCATTGGATTAACTCACTGAGATTGTCCATTTTGGCACGTCCCACATTGAGCCTAATAGTTGTCCTTTGCCATTGTTTTGCTGAAATTGCTTCCTATAACAAAATGTCTTTCACCAAAGGTCATCCTTCAGTTTTTATCAAAGGGGACAAGGGTTCTATGCCAACTACAAACAAAGGATATGTAATGTAATGTCAAATTAGCTTCTTTGATCCAAACAACATTATCCAATTTTCATTTGAGTTGGAATTTAATCAACAAAAGGCTCACAAGTTACAAGATCATACTTGAACTATGTTGCAACTCAATCAATGACAAAAATTGAAGATAGTTGAATACAATGCTAAAATTTCATCGACAACACCACTCCAAAATAATGAGATACAATGCCGAATTTTAATCAACGATGATGCATCAGGAGAGGGGGACACAACGCTGGAATATAATCGATGACGATGTACCAAGTAATAACTATGTGCCGGAATCTAATCAATGACGAGAATTTGAAAACCACAGCTAGGAAAATTAAAGTGTAGTGCAAGTAAAGTAAATATAAAGAGATAACATTTTGATTGATTTTGTCAAGGGCCTCCTTTGCTGGATGACTAATAGTATTTATAGTGAAACTTGGCAACCGTGGGGTAGTTGTGTATTCTTTAGTAACCACTCACGGCTTGGTTCACATCCCTTTTTCCTTGCAAATCACTTCATCCACTTCCTTTACAACCATTTTGATTGTGCTCCAGAAGTTACATGGTATCGATGGCCATTCCATGGCTGGGTCTTCAAATGGCAACTAATCCTCAATAATGCGCATCCTTGGTGCCTATTATCCTAGTATCTTGAGTAATATTTAAGTGTTTCTATTGAAAAATTTGCCGCCAAAATCCATTCAAGCAGCCACCAACCGTCCGTCATCATTTTTCAATTACTATAGATGTGGCATATCCCTACCTTATCATCAATCATCGAGTATTTATCCTTTTGCTCACGATAATCAAACATATATCAAACACTACTCGCATGACATGCATATGATTGCAGTTTTTTTTTTGGTCACATTTTCCCTCATGACAGGCATGTGACGACTGCATCAATTTTGGGTGTCAACAAGCACACAAGTGGGCACCTTCCAAGAAGGACACACACACACACACATCAGAATCGTTCTCCTCTTACTCGATGCATATTTTGGTTCATTCGTGCTCCCTTCGTCAGCCTAAAAGTCTACCAAGAGCCACTCATTATCCATATCCTTTGGCCCTAGCGACCACTTTCTGCCCTCATAGGATCGGGTCGTAAATTCATGCTAGAAGATTGGTTTTAGATTAAAAAGTATATACTCCTTCACATCTTGGGTTTATGCAAGTCGAAAGAGGGTAAAAGAGAACAAAAATCAATAGTTTGAACCTCCACTTGCAGTTCACAGTTAAAAAAAAAAAAACAACAACAACAACTACCAAAGGAAAGCACACATAACAACTAGATCCAAATCTGGAAAAATTTGTAGAGATCATCAAATAGCTGAGACGACAAAATTACACTTGTGAAATGCGATTTCACTCAAACTTTATTTGAAAAAGAATTGCAATTAATGGCGTGAATACAAGTCACGTCCGTCGTTCCTAATCTTTTTGCGACTGCTATGATTCAAGAGATGGAACCAATAGTTCAAATTAACAATCTCCAATGGACAAGGGGTGACAAGAGGATGAAAGGAAAGATGATAGTGCACTGGGCGAGAATATGACTTGTATCATTCTTGAAACTAACAGAAAGAAACAACAATTTGGAGAGAGAAATGGTGATTAGATCACTTGGATTATAAAAATATGTATTTTAATCATAATGATTGTGCAAATAGCCCCATCGTAGATATCATCTATATAGCGTCATAGATAAATCAATCATAGTAGAGAATGGGCTCGATTTGAGCTTATGTACTAGCCTACCACACCGCATCAAGCCAAGTCCTTTTAATCCAAAAAGTCAAGCTCTCCATTAACAATCCATTCACCACCGCAAGGGTGGTTGGAGGAAAAGATAATCCTTTTTTGTTTATGCCTCCTCCCTATTGGATCATGAATTATATAGCCCACCGCACTAAGCTAATTCCTATAATCCGAAAGTCAATGTTTCTATTGCGACCAAAACGAGCTCATATACTCGCTAATCTAACCTATAGTTCTCCTTAAACTCACGAAACCATTGACAAACATGAGCCAACGAGATACAAAGAGCATGCTCCATCCCGACTCCAATAATGTTCTTTGCTTTATTGCATCAAAATCGACCAAATCACATACTGTCTCCATTGCACTTTTCGACTGCCGCGATACAAAGATAAAGCTGGCGAGACGAGGGTGGGGAGGGGCATGCATGCACGCACAGAACGTGGAGGACGGGGATCGGGGATGGTGGGAGGATGGGGGATGGGGGATCCCCAAGAAAGCAGCCAAGTCGTGAAGCGCACGTGGAGCATCCCCTCCGCTGCACTGCACCACCATGGCCACGGAGAGACAGGGACGAGGACAGAAACATAAATGAGGCTGACACTGTCCGGAAGGCCCCAGAGAGACGGCTGACGAACTGCCACTTTGTTGGGGGCTTGGAATTTCATTGAGGTTTGTTTATTGAGCCGCTGGCCCGCTGGGTAGGGTTTAATCAAGTTTGCTATAGAATTTTTCTCAACTTTTTTTTCGACACTACCCCCTGAAAACCACATAAATAATTGAGAACATACACTCGTGCTGGTTCGGATGTTCATGCAAATCAAACAGATCACAAATTTTAGTTATCTATTTGTACTGTATCATGTGAGATGCATCGCTTCTTATATATCAACGATCGAGCAATCATATTTTTCTTATACTTCTCGTGCTTTCTATCTTGTGGGCCTCAATACACGAGCTGATAGCAATTGACACCATAGAGATTAGCATGAGTCAAAGAGATATTGTGCTAAGCGTTCACTTCTCTTTCTGCTCCTCCGAAGTGTTCCCCGAGTAGAGATGAACTGGGGTCGAGAAAAGGATGTGGGCGGATGATGGTCGTGCGGTCAAGCGACGTCGTTGCCCCACTCGCCTGCTCCCATGAAGACATCTGACTTCAACTGATCATAACTCTTGGAGTTGCGAAGGAAGCAGTGTATGCCCTGGCTTCACGTGGGAAAGAGACCACCGCCCGTCACAATCCTGAGTTGATAGCTGATTTTTGTCCATGCATACTTCGATTGTGTCTATCTAAGCAAGGCTTATGATCCATGGCCCTCGAGCGTCCTAGCTAACCACCCGTCCTTGGGACTCGAGCTAAAGTCGTTGCGTTCAAACTATAGTCAAAAGATTTGAGGTGAACAATGGCGGCATTAATGCACCTTCTTAATTACATGTCTACGACAATCTCGAGAAATATGGAGAATCTCCCGATATATATCTCTAACGTTATGATAGGTTAGAGAAAAGTCTCATTCATTATAGTAATTTTCATGTCGATTTGCCACATGGCAACTAACAATACTAGTGATGGATTGCAAAAAGGTTTGGTGGGGGAGTAGAGCTCGGCATCGAAAGTCATAGATCGAGACTCTATTCACACTTCATCCTCTCTTTTTGAAACATGATGATGTTCAAGAAATTCACATACGGAATAGTCAAATCAATTCATTCTCACAAAAAGAAATCGAAACACAAGTAAAATCATTTAATATGTGTGATAAAGTAACCATATTTGGAACACCAACTTAGGCATAAATATTTTCATTTAATACACTTCTTATTTTCTCGTAAATCTCTCGGAAAGGTCAAAAAAATTCCTACCTCTCCTAATGCCAAACGTTATTTACACTAATCCATCGAGGGTAACATCTCGTGCACAAGAAAAGAGCTCAAGAAATCGTTCATAAAAGGAGAGGGAGAGGGTGAGGGAGAGAGAGATTGGACCAAAAGAAGAGTGGCCTGCCAAGACTGAAATCACACGCCTGCTCATCCGTGGGATCAGCAAGTGGCAGGCAGACGCAAGTGGGATCCGACGGCTGGGGGCTCGTCCCCTGACAAAAGCACCGAACTTGCAGCACCGAGCGGAGGCATGACGTTGGCGAGCGCAGTTTGAATAATAAACCCAAGTCGAAGCCAAAAGCGAAGTAAAACGAAAGATCATTCCTTCCTTCATCGACATCATCGAACGACTCGCATCCGCGGAACTCCCGACCGCACGTGTCGGGGGCCGCGCCACGTCACGCCCCCCGTGGGGACAGGGGAACAGTGAATAATGCTCGTCTGCCAGAGCGCGCCCCCCAGGGGGCCCACCACGCGTCAAAAGTCGTCCCTTCCCCTCCCTCTTCCGCCCGCACTTGCCGACTGATTACGGGTCGCGCGTGGTGGGTTTCAAAAGATCAGACGGCCAGGCGCTAATTATTGGAGGGAGGGAGGAGGGAGGCAGGGATTTTATCCGCACAGGCTATAGGCAATAGGCGACTTATAGCTTGTTCTTATAGCCTGAAGGCTAAACTGGTTTTATGATGATGACCCGTGCTGGCCATTTCGCAGGGTTTTGTAACGAGACGGTGCAGTGCAGACACTTCGCGAAATTGGCCTCGAAAGGGCCAAAAGCTGGAACATGTCCTGACAAAACTATCATAAAAATGTCAAGTTTATTACACTAATATCGATTTATTTTAATTTTATCTATTAAATTCTAATTATTTTCGTATTTTATTAATTGAGCTCATATGATGTTTATATGATTGATATTGACGTGAATATTTTAAAATAGTATTATAATAAGAATTTTTTTCTTTTTTTTTTTCTCTTTGCTTCTTAACTTTTTTTTTTCTTTTAATGTGATTGGTGAGAGTTGCAACCATTGCCCACGATTGCAATGGTCTAGGCGAGGCAACCTCATCCAAATCTGAGCAAGGCGGTCTCGCCTATAGCCATGATGGCTTTGCCCAGTGGCCGATGAGGGCCCCGCCACCCTAGTTGCCCACAATAAAAGAAGAAATGATGGAAAAGTGAAGAAAAAGGAAAAAAGAAAATAAAGAATTTGGAAAATTTTAAAATATTATTAAAAGCAATTTACATCACCATTATGTCACATAGGACGGCTAGCGTGTACACATTAATAATTTGCCAAAAATTGATTGAATTTGCTCAATTAGTAAAACATGAGAAGGTTTAGAATTTAATTTGCCTAATTAAACGGTTTAGAACGGAATTAGTAAAAAAAAACGTAATCTTTGCATTTGATAGAATGAATAAACTCACGTCGGGTGATTGTATGTGATTTGATAATATAAATGGACAACTATGAGCCACTGTCGCCAATCGACCCCAAATTCCACGCAATGATCAAAAGGCTGCTCACTTTCTATAGGAGAATCTTTTGAATGGTCGCAAATTTTTGGCTAATTAAATTACAACAAACAAATAATTTCCCTTATAAAGCTTGGTCTCTTGGCGTGCATTTTGTGCTCAAGGATGTAATTAGGAAAGTTTTTCTCCATTTGCCCCTTAATCCTACGAGAAATTAAGACATGAGACAAAACGAAATTGAATAGCACTGATTACCCATTTGAAAAGCAATACTAATAAGCTATGTAAATCAATCACCTCCTCGAAAAAATCTTGTGATGAGTCTAATGACAAGTTTGGATGATGCAGATGAGACTTGGCGTTAGGCATGGTAGAAAGAAACAAAACGTTTGGAATTTGTAAGGTTATCATGGTTCTCGCTTAGAGGGTGCAATTAGGGTCCCTCCATGCCATGGACAATCATTTAACTTTATTATCCACAACACTATTCCAACTGGATTCATTAACTCTAAACCAAAAAAATTATTATCAGAAACCTTGGATAATTTGTACATAGGATGCACGTGATCTAATGATCGAGATCATTCGGGTCCACTTGCAGCCCCTGCCTGGCCATTGAAAATTATTAGGAGTGATTAGTTCTTAATTTGGTCTAGGAGGATCAATTCCCCATTTTTAGAACCGGAAACCAAACTGGGTGATCTTATAAAATCGGGAGATTCACATGTCTTGATAGAAAGTTTTGAATGAATTGAATTGAATTGTCGATCCATGTCACAATTCAAAGTTGGGATTTTGTCTAAGATTTACAAAGAAGATTGGGAGATGATGGAGCCATGATTGTAGGGGCATACGAAAAGAAAGGGGGAGGATTTGGTAAATAAAGATCCACAAAATTAAGGAATGTGCAAGTAAGTGAGGGGGTAAAATGGGTGAATCTTTGCAAGAAAAGAAAGTAAAATGAAGAAAGAAAGAATAAACAAAAAGAGCAACTTGGATGAATTGGTGCAACAATATGAAAGAAACAAAGATTTGTTTCTTCATTTGGAATAAATGAGGCGTGAGAGGAGATTAGGGTTTACATCTAATTTTACTTTCTTAAGAAATAAAAAAAAAATTTATAAATCGATCTAATCGTGAATCAAATTGAAAATCACCTAAACTAGAAACAAGATCAACACGTCTAGAATCACCCAAAATCAATCAGTTCAATTTGATCGGGCTTGGGAGGTTCTTGCTTCCAGTGTATCCTCAACCCTAAAACTTATAGGCTAAAATATTTTACTTTCTTAAGAAATAAAAAAAATTATAAATCGATCTAATCGTGAACCGGAATGAAAATCATTCAGCACTTCTAGAATCACATAAAATTAGTCAGTTCAATTTGATCTGGCTTGGGAGGTTCTTGCTTCCGGTGGCTCTATATCCTCACCCCTAAAACTTATAGACTAAAAGTTTTTCAACCGTGGGGCCCATGCTATTAATTAGGGCTCCTCCTCGATCGATCGCCATCCGACGTTGAGATTACAGCACGAGATGGACCTTAGGCTCAACAGCTGCATGCCACCTTGCAAATTGTAGCTCAAAGATAAACTCCTCGTAGACTATCCCATCCCAGCCAGAGACTCAAAGAAGACCAAAACCAATGACCTTTCACCTTCGAAGCACACGATCTCTGATGCTGATTGCAACATGGCGTGCTGTCTTGAGATGGATGAACAGCCAGAGAACCACAAAACGGGAAGATCATGTGGCCTTGGCGAGTGCAAAAGAGGCAAGACACTGTGCGTGCGCATTAGTGGTGTGGGCGGTTGGGTTGGGTTTTGATGTTATTAATGTTGTTTAGTCCAAAGCATCACTTTCAGCCCTCTTTGATGATGCCTGTTGTTTTCCCCAAACGCCAGTGAAAGCAACTGGGCTTCCCTATGGCCAAAAGAAGAAAGACATGCATGACTTCTCAGTGGTGTGCATTATGGATGGAGCCAGTAGTGATGGTTACTGAGGCACCCTATATTTGAAAATTATTGATGAACAAGTTGAGGGTTGGGATTATTTTCCCTCCTCTCTTTTTTTTTTTTTTTCTTTAATCAATTCCATTTTATCAATTATAAAATGGAATATATGATATCCAACTTTGTCTTGAAACAAAAAAATAAATAGATTGTTACTTAGGATGTGTTTAGTAACATTTTTGTTTAAAAATTGTTCAAAGAACATAAATAAAAGAAAAAAATTTATGCTCTGAAGAACAATTTTTGAATAAAAAAAAACGCGTTTAGTAAACTTGTTTCGGAAATAAAAAATGAACGAAACACATTTTGCAAATTTTTTGTTTATTTTAATTTTTAATATTTTTTTCTTATTTTTCTTCTTTTAACCAATCGCCGCCTCGCCCATGCCGACAACCGGCCGACGAGGGCGGCGGCCTTGCCCGGCCACGCAAGGCTCGCTAACTCCCGGTGAGGCCAAGCCTCGCCAATGGTTGGGCGAGGCTCGGCCTCGCCGAGCCACCGCCAGTCGGCGAGCCTCACTAATGGTGGGCGAGCCAAGCTCGCCGGATTTGGGCGAGCCTAAGCTTGCCCAGCCAAGGCGAGGCCGAGCCTCGCTAGGGGCCGGCGACACTCCGGTGAGATTGCCGACCCTCGACAGCTGATCACTGGCCATGGCCGAAAAAACAAAGAAAAAAAAAGAAAAAAAAAAAAAAGAGAAGAGAAAAAATTTGTTCTTAAAAATTATTCTAGAAACAAGAAATATGTTTTTCTTGTTTTTGTTTCTATTTCAAATGTATTCCTAAGAACAAAAAATAGATTTGGAACAAAAACGCAAATAAATTATGTTTTTTTTTTGTTCTTTGGAGCAAAAAAAAATTTTGTTTATAAACAGAAATAAAGAACATTAATAAACAGGCCCTTAGGCACACCCTATTTCAAATTAAAAGAAGGGAAAATCCAAGAGACATAGTTATATTTTTTCAAATAAATAAATAAAGGGTTGGGATTATTTCGCCTCGATTTTTCTTTTAAGCGATTCCATTATATTAGGCACAAAATACAGTAGCTCATCTCCTGCTTTGTTTTGAAAACCTTCGAGCGTTACGAAAAAGCAAGAGCATAGGCTCCCAGATTATTATTACATTTTTCCTTTTGCCTTTGCGATCTTGAGAGGCTCCTTGGTAAAACCATGATTAAATGTCAATCTTTAACAGGCTCCTGAAATAATTACTCATGCAGGTTAAAAAGCCAAATGTTTTTCATGATTACAGGCAAATCTATCGCCAACTCTGGTCAAGCTTTTGAAACTGTCATTTCCATTTTTGGGTAATAGAGCTAAGACCATTGAGTTATGCAAGTTTCAAATTCAAAGAAAAATAAAACGATCGACAAGGTAAAATCGGGCCCCATCCCTTTCGTGGTCAGAAACAGCATAGACAACGACTGTTTTACTTTTCATTTTAATTAATCCGCATACTTCTTTTAACATTTGGATGATGTGATATGATATATCTTCTTCTTTTCAATGCATGTCTGAAAATCACATAAAGGAACAAAAATAGTGGTGCAAGAGATACGCATGTTGGTTTATCAGGTGGCACAAGTGTTATATACAAGATTTATTGTCTCCCTCGTTTGATTTTATATAATACTTTTAGTTTTTATTTTCCATTTTTGCTCAAACATATTTGATAAATGAAAGAGACACTTGTTGGTATAGATTTCCAATCTCGAAAACAATGAGAATGGGAAATGTTGTTTTCAAGTATATAAATCTAGTTCGGGAAACAATCCATTTCTTTCTTTCTTTTCTTTTTCTTCTTCCAATTTTCATTTGAAAACTGTTTTGAAAATCTTGGCAGATGTACTTTCAAAACTGTTCTCACTATGAAATGAATATATTGTTCGGTTAAAATAGGACCATTTATTTCGAATTGTCTCATTAAAATCATCATGTTTGACTTGTGAAACAATTTCGAAATTATTTTTTGTAAGTCTCAGGAAAATTCCACTTTAATAACGCACGCATAATAGCCAATGATAATGTGTTCGTCCTCCACAAAGACATGTGACATGCTTCTAATCCCACAGCTAAAACATGCAATCACTCCACAAATCCACTGTTCATGTCCCTGGCTTGATTGATGGGAGATTTGGGCATACATTAAATATAATTTGTCTTAATCCTCTCTCTCTCTCTCTCTCTCTCTCTCTCTCTCTCTCGAGGGTAAAAGTTCTGTCATTCAAGAATCACACCTAGAAATCTCCACAGACGACTCTCGATTAGAAATATGCATTCCCACCCAACAGAATAATTATAAGCCACTCACCCATCTCATTATAGAATCGCCAATATTCCCCATATCAACCAATCTACGTACCAATTAATTATTCAACCGACGTTGATTCCATCTCTCTACTTCCAATAATTATTGTCCTGCCCAATCTCCCAAATTTCTCCAAAGAAATCTTGGTCAATTGGTGATGTAACTCCCACATGGTCTAAATCAAATTTAGTTCGAGATTGCCGCCGAAGGGTTCGGTCGGCTTTTATGTTTTGAAAAAAATCTACCTTCTTGATTCGATCATGAATTTGCAAAGGTCAAATCTTATGATTGGAATCGGAAAGACTTGTCAAACCCCAATATACAATAACTCGAATGGTCTTCAAAATGCGCATCTTCATGTCAGTTATGAGATTTAGAGAGATATTTTGACTTTTTAAGGCATTTCAATGGAGCTCTTGGAGCGCATCAATAGAATTTAAGTGTCGAATTATAAAGCGGTGAGGATGATCCTCATCATTTTAAGACCATGCTTTCCATAATATTGGGGTTGCACTTGTTCTCAAAAATGCATGTTGCTAGAATACATGATGGCCCGAGTCAAAGCGCGTCAAAATTTGTGATGCCAGGAGAGCTCGCACAATGAAATTCAGCACATGACCTAGCATGGCAAAAGCACTTATTGTTTTTCCATGAAGTGGCGAGTCTGAAGTCATTAAGCTCCCGAACAAAATCCTTATGCAGAAGACCAATCATCATGTCACAATTCTAGTTCTAGGAACATGATTCGAAGAGCAATGATACCAACGGACTCAAATCGGACTGCAGAAAATGTGGCATTTTCATGGCTTCACACTCGCCCCTATTTCATCCTTTCGACGTGATCACCGGCTTCAAATTCGAACTTAAGATAAGGGCACAAAAAAACTAAATCGGACGTACAGTAATTTCCCTCCACCGTAGAGGAACAATGCCGAGCTGGCGATCGGCTCCGGCTGGCACGGACCATGCACGCGCACGAAAGAAACCCTGCCCCCCTTTATATAAAGTCCTCTCTCTCCCTCCTCCCCTTTCCTTCATCCTCAAGGCGTGCCCTTGCTTGCTCTCATTACTCTCTCTCTCTAGAAAACACATCGATTGCTCCTGTTTCTCCATATGCCATGCTCGCCTCCTCCCTCGCTTCTCTCACTTCCCAGGAAAAGGCAACGGGAGGGGAAGGAGGAAATTGTAGTGAGAGAAGAGATCTCCGCTTTCCAGTAATGCCCCTCTCGCCCGACCCGTCCTCTCGCGAGATTTGAGCGCCTTCCAAAACAGCAGCTTTCTGAACCCTTCTTTCGCAGACAGGCTCAACCACCTCTTTGTCTCTCTCCATCATTTTGTCCCTCGCCCCCTTTCTCCCTGTGCACCAATCCTTGTGTTCTTGACATCTCTGTTCCCCGCCCCGCACAGTTCTCTGGAGAGGGGGAAAAAGGTGGGGGGAGACAGAAACATGTATAAGTCGGAGAGGACTCTGAGAGAAGAGAGATGTGCGCAAGCGAAGCACTACCCGTCTTTTTCTTCCACCCTCCTGGACGAAATCTACAGATCCATTGATGAGCCTGACCCAAAAGGCGAGGACTTGAAGTTTAACGGCGACGCGGCAATGGCGAGGAAACAGAGCATCCGGGAGAACAAGAAATGCGGCTCCAAAAGCGGCAAGTGCGCCGAGGAGAATCCCGCTCTTCACCGCGGGGTTTTCGTCAGTAACAAGGTCGTTGACGATGGAGGAGCGAAAATGAGGCAGGTGAGGGAGGAATTCGAGAGGAAGCAGAGGAGGGATCGCGATCGCGACCACGATGCTCTGTTTTTCAGTTCGACCTCGAGCTCGTCGGATTCGAGCTGTGGTGGATTCTCCTCCTCGGACACCGAGTCCATGTATGGGCTCGTCAAGACGAGAAGCTCTTGCTTCGCTCCACCGCTACTACCGAGGCCTAAGCCGGTGAGGACCATGTCCTCTGCTAAACCGGAGAAAACAGAGAGGGCTCTGTTTCAGGAGCAGAGGAAGTCGCGTGACTTTGATCGTTATCGTCACGATTCCTCTGTCGAGCAGAGCGCATACACCGAGGAAGGTATGATAAAGTCCAAATCGAGAGCTTTAAAAATTTATGCCAATCTGAAGAAGGTGAAGCAGCCGATTTCCCCGGGGGGCCGGCTCTCAAATTTCATTAATTCTCTCTTCACCACCACCAACACGAAGAAGTCGAAGTCGACCCCGGCGATCGGTGGTTATGGAGAACCAAATGCGGAGAGGAAATCTCAATCTGCGCATGCATCCGCGTGTTCCTCGGCTTCTTCGTTCTCGAGATCTTGCTTGAGCAAGCATTCCCCAGAAACTAGGCAAAAACTGCAAAACGGCCTGAAGAGGACGGTCCGGTTCTACCCGGTGAGCGTGATCGTGGACGAAGACTGCAGGCCATGTGGACATAAATCACTGTACGAAGAAGACCACGTCGAGTACGGTTCGATTTCGATGCCGGTGTCGGTGCCGAGCGCGTGGAAAATCGGAGGCGGGAGGCCGCCGACGTCGAGGAAAACAGAGGAAACAGAGGAAGTCAAATGCCACGCGATCGAGAAGAGCCGGCGCGTGGAGGAGGCGGCCAGAGAGTTCCTGAGAGATTACTACCAGAACCAGAAGAAGGTGAGGAACGACAGTTTCGCGGTGAGGGGCCACAGGGAGGTTCACCAGGTCGGCCAGGACGAGGGCGACAAGTGCCGCGACGACGACGACGACGCGGCGAGCTGTTCGAGCTCGGATCTGTTTGAGCTCGATCATCTTGCAGTGATAGGCAAAGAGAGGTATTGTGAAGAGCTTCCCGTGTACGAAACCACCCATGTTGGAAAGAATCGCGCCATTGCTAGTGGACTGATGATGTAATTACTATTTCCCCATGATATTACAAGAACAACATTCTTAGCCAATCTCTCTCTATCTCCTTTACATCTTTACAGTCTTCAATCTCCTAATGTCATAGTTTGATCAGTGTATGTGTTCTCTTGAACGAGGATTAACCCATTTCGGGTTTAGATTGGGAGGAGTACAAGCCAACGAAATCCTTTGACATTCACATTTAGATTTAGAGTTGCGCTCAATGTGCATGGGAGATCTTAATAAAAGGGCATGGCGGCTCCTCGATAGACTCGAGCCAAAGTAAAAATTGACTAAGGTCGATTGACTTTTCGATAGATCTTGCTCGCAAGTGTCCTTGGCCATTAATTAAGCATATGAAACAAGCAATGTTTCATTTTTCAAGGTAAATATCATTTAAGATGAAAAAGAAAATGTTGTAGATCGAAAATATTAAATCTTTTCATTTGATTGATTTGACAGTTACATCAATAGAACCCCATTTTATTAATTTTGATGGTCCGGTGTGAATAGTGAGGGGGAGAGAAAAGTAAAGAAAGGGAAAGAAGATGTATGAAAAGAAAAGGAAAGATTTAAGAGGGATCCCAATCACAAGAAAAATGGGAGAGGGTGGATGGAAAATGCGTAGTTCTTGTGAAATGAAGGCGATGGAAAAAAAAAAAGAGGGGAAAAGGAGGGGCATGCCCACGGGAGTTGACAAAAGCGAGAGGCTTTTGCTTTCCTTCTTTGTCCTCAACACATTTTGGATTGTAGTTGACATGTTCACTTTGCTTGAGCATTGCGTTAGCATCCCACCTCCACAAAATCATCACACTCCATCCAAAGAGATCCACATTTTTTTTTCCAGATTTAAATTTCTTTCTTTCATCTCTCTTTTTTCTTATGGTCGCAAAAGATTGCCTTCGATTTCATCATGAATTCAACACATCACTCATCAAATGCTCTCATAGAGATGTAGATCACGTCAAGATTCAAGTAATAAGAAAAGAAAAACAAGGACGGGTAAAACCCAAAGTCGAAGATGACACTTTTAAGTTTACGAGGTACCATAGCCATGTGAACTCGAGAATTATTAGGAATAATACTATATAATGCAACTATATTATAAATTTGATTGCACATGTTGGACCCACAAGACCTCCTCATCAAATCAACAACTGTGATGAGGCGATTGTAGGTGCTGCGAAGCAGCTCAAAAGTCTAGATTTATTCAACAAGCATTTTTGCTGCACATAAAAACAGAAGCGTGTGGTGATTGGGTCGTGGACCACCGAAGTCCAAAATAGACAACTCCATACAACCTTTGGGTGCGTGCACAAACCCTAAGTACTTTTTGGTAGAAGCTTCATTAGTTCCTATTTAAAAAGTAAAGGGAGATAAAATAAAAAAGACCTAATTTCTAGGTAGTTAATAATTATTATTTTTTAAAATTTTGGGTATTTCGTTGAAGATACTCTAGCTCGGTTGTTTATGAGAAGAGAACAAGTAGTTGGGACTGGGGAGGATTTAAGTAATGTTACGCGCACGTAGCTACTAGAGCTAGGGCATTATTGAGCTAATTATTCAAATGTTGGTTTGGAGACGTGGGTGGATTTGATTAGTCTCGAAATAGGTACCATGACGGAATCTGACAATCTTGAAAATCAATAAGTATATGTCTTGAATGGTGATGGTTGTGAATGTTTAGGTTAAATTTATGTGCGATTACATAATGTTATGTGTCAATATCGAGAGGAATAATGTTGTTGTAGGCATTTGGGCACCGCCCACTTTCCACCAAACAAGATAAACCATGCGGGATAAAAGACAAAGAAGCACCAATCGCAGAATACATCTCTTTTGTTTTAAGGCATGTGATGAGTCATTAGACTTATCATCAATCAATTTGTGACTCTTTTACTAAGATGACCAATAAAAAATTATTTTGGAAAAGCAGTACTTATCCATGTCATTGCTTTGGGAAATTCTATATATATTATGTATTCCATATCTATATGTATTTTTGAAATGCTTAGTTAATTCTTCGAAAAATAGACAAATACGCGATGGGGTATTTTCACCCCTCTTGAGATGGGATAAATGGCATATCTTTACCATCCACGAGAAGGAGATCTTCTCTTGGCCGGTTGTGGATCAAATAAAATTATTACCATTCTGGTCAAATGATAAAATGGAATAAATAGCAGCATTCATGGCAATCATCACTATTTTCTCCGAGGTTATGGTGAGGATTCCAATTCATGCGGTCTGCATTGGTGTTTTCACTCTCCACTCTCCTTAATTTACAATCCTTTCCATGCCGAAGCATGGCGGTTCAAAAACCTCGTCCGAGAACTTGTATAGAGAAGGATTTCCCGCGGCGCAGCAGTTCTTCCATACCAATTTAGTTATCCATCTTGTAAATGGTAAATGAGAGAAGGCTAACTTGTCTGCATTTTTGAATTTTCATTCCACAAACAACCGATAATCTCTATGGTTAAAAGATCTCTAATAATTCAATGAATTGACCATGTCAATCTCTTAATATCGCTTGTAGAAATAATCTTTTCGGTGACAACGGACTAACTATATGTTTTTTTTTTCCTTTTTAATAATAGTACAAGCACAAGCGACACACTAATTCTGCCCTTCATTATAACAAACCCTATTCTACCTTTGCACTTCTATGTTTTTTCTTGTCTTTGTTAGTTTTAATTAGGGTGATTAGTAGTCTCCCTATCACTTAGAGCAAATAAAACCCTAAGAGTCATGATCAATCAATGTCAAAAGGGTCTACAAAAGAGCTTAGAGATGTAGATGAGGTTGTACTTGTAAGAATATATAGCCAGGAGGTGATGATGCTAAAGTGCCAAGAACTGAGTTTAAAGCATCCACACTAGAATATGCACCTCCCAATTAATTTAAAATTAAATGTAGATTGAGCTTTTGAAGTAGACCTAATAATGAACCTATAAGATGACATTAGTACGTGAAGAGCATACACACTAAAGAAAGAATTTCTCCAGTCAAAATCTAACATGATCATATGATTAGAAGCAAAAAGACAAGTGGAAAAAGTATACACTTCATTAATGGTAGTGGGTGGTGCCTTTGGTTACTTATTCAACAAATGTGGGTGGGAAATGAATTTTTAAGTTGAGGTTTTTTAATTGGCTTACTTTTTTTTCTTAATTTCTTGATAGTAGTTTAATTAGAGGGTCTTTTGTGTGTGTTTAAATTAAATATAGTATGGGTTATTAGCCCGTACACTTGGTGGGGAACTTGCCAGCAATGACGAATGCATGGAATAATGTCGTTTGTGGAAGAGAAGTGAGTGAGAAAGAAAAACCTTGATACCCTGGGCTTGACTTTTGCCTTTTCTTTCATAAAGCTTGTGAGTATTTTTTTTTTTAATGAAAAAATTCTATTTCTGGGGGTGTAAATCACACCTGTTGGTTATCCGTTTTAGTGCAAATGGGTATCCGAATTAATTAATGGTTTAGAAAAAGTTTGATTGGTTAGGCCGTTGGGTTTGATTGAAGCATCAGTCATCGCTTCCACATAACTTACGGTTTATGTGACAAATCGGACTTCATATGCATGATAAAATCTATCTCTACAGGGGGTGAATTAGTTAGAGTTGAGTGAAGTTTCAAGTAGAAGTTGTTCAATAAATCCTAAACTTATTGTACAAATGTCAATTAAGTCCTAAATTTTCTAATTTTGCCAATTTAATCCTAAAGATTTGCATGAAATTCTAAAGTAATCATTATGACCAATTTTCATGGGAAATTGTAGATGTGGTAGTGTGCCACATAGGATAGCTAGTGGTGACCAAATTGTTATGTCGGCGATTTTTGGCAAAAATTGATCGGTTATTTACAATACGAATATCAATTAAGTCATAACCTTTTTTAATTTTTTTGATTTAATTATAATATTTTATAAAAAATTCCAATGTAGTCTTTTTGGTCAATTTCCGTTGGAATCACTAGGGTGCCACGTAGAACAACCAATAGTGTCTAGATTGCCGTGTTGGCAATTTCCAATGAAAATTGACTAGAAGAAATATATTGGAATTTCATGTTAAGGTTTAATATTGAATCGATCAAATTGAAAAAATTTATGATTGAATCAACATCCTTACAATAAGTTTAAGATTGGTTAGACAATTTTTTCAAATTTCCAAAAAAGAAAAAATAGATAAAATTTTGTATTTTATGAGCTCACAACCTAACTGGAGCCACTCTTCTTCAATTCTTTGTTTAACTTATTCTTGCTTTCATGTGTGGTGGGAACATTATGAATTTGCTGCCAAAATTAGGACATGCTTTATGCCGGAATTAAATCTAAAGACCCACCGAGGTGACATACAAGTACAGGTTTTACCTAATTCCATTTGTTTATTGAGTTACAAAGGTTGACAATGAGGAAAAAGGGAAACAAGGATTATAATTATTACAACCTCAAAATGAGGAACGGCTGATCTAATCCACAAAGTGCGGGATACGAGATGTGGATGTTTTATTTCTATAAGGAAATAAAAGTTGCCATTTGGGTTATTTCGAGAAATGAACTTTTAAGATGTTGCCGGATTGGAAATTTTAATTGAAATTTGAAATCCACGAGAAAGGTGTGCGAACACAATATTGGTACGTTGACTGTTCAAATTATCATCCTGTCCATTTTAAGCATTATATAGTTGTTATTTATATTATACCAAATATGAGCATTATTGAGATTTTACCATATAATAGTTTGAGGTTTTAAGAGACAACCCTATTGTTTGGGTGCATTTTGATTCCATAGCTTATCTTCTCGAAGTGAGTTTTCTCATCATAAAAAGATCCTTACATTTTTAATGAACAAGTAAAGATCCCGTTTCATATTAATTTTTACATCGCATTTGATCACAGACTTTGGAAGAAATCACAGGAGTCAGATGCAAGCTGGATGCTCCGAGGGAATGATGAAATACATTTGTGGAAATTAGGGACTTCCTTTAGAAAAATATTGTTAGAAATATTATTAGATATTAAGGATATTATTTAAAATTGGGCATTCTATAGGATGGCTTATTTCCTTTCGTTTACATATTGTTAAGGAATTAATACCCTTAATTCTAATAACTCAAGATTGAAGACGTCAACTGACTGAAGATATAGTCTTTATTGATTTTTTCTCCCTCTCTCTTAAAGATTATAGAAAATTTACATAGGAGATCTTGTATTTATAAACATAAATTAGCACATTGCTATTTGCTGATCAGTTTTGATTCCTTTATTATCTCTCCTTTTGTTTTGGACAACATGAGCATGACATTCAACTCAATCAATCCCATGAATGCACATAAATTACCTCGTTGGAGCGCATGCAATAATGGCTTAAACCTAATTTTGTCCATGTGCAAAAAGGAAAGGCTCCACTGTTAGAGCGGCAGACATGATCCTTAAAGCTCTTTTGAGTGGCAGATATTGTGATTTGAATGAAATCGATCACATCCAAACTAAACCTTTAACAAATCAAACGATCTCCTTAAAGGCTAGTCTTGTGTTCACATTTAAAAAAATATGTCCACACACATACCCTCATAAGTTTTGAAGCCTAACTAGCTCCAACTTCCATCATCCCTTTACACCACCCAATCAATCAATCTGTTCATTTCAATCGAGAAATGAAATGCAGAACATTTGCTCTTTTTCCTGACTAACTATGTGCAGGATTTGCTCCTAAAGGGTCGATCAAGTAGTAAAGTGAATGGGATGCTATGTTTCAAAAACCTAGGGATACCTCGAGTTTGATCCCTACCCGAAGCAAGATGCGTCCTTATTCCTGTTATAAAAAGGGAAAAAGATGTACGTGCATTTGAAATGTGAAAAAGGGAGAAGTTAAGATCGGCTTGAGAATATATAAAGAGAGATAGGTCCCAACTTATGCGGGCAGCTTTGGCTTTTGCAACTTAAAAAAGAGAAAGGTTAATACCACGAAAAGTCCAAAATTGGTACCCTAGTGATGAATTTACCCAAAAGTAATTTTTTGACCACGAAAAATCCTAAATCGGTACGTTTGTGACAAATTTATTCAAAATGCCCATAAAAAAAATCATAAAATTTATGATAAAATTATCATAAACTAATTTTTTTAACCCCAAAAATCCCAAAATGGTACATTTGTGGTAATATATATCATTTGTTACATTGGATTAATATCATAAAAAATACAAAACCGGTATAATTATGACAAATGGAGAGTAAAATCCCAAATCGGTATAGTAGTTAATTATCATGTGTCATCCAACTCAGCTATTTGGCAATAAAAACTAATGGAAACTAATAAAAGGTAAATTTGTCACAAATCCATCAATTTGGGATAAATTTGTCCAAAATATATGGTGATCAAAAAATTAGTTTAAGCTAAATTTGTAATAAGTGTAATGATTTTGGGTTTTTTGGGTGCCCATCAACCTTTAACACTACCTAATCAAGCAATCTATGCATTTCAATCAAGAAATGAAATGCAAAACATTTGCAGGAAGATGTGGCTAACTGGATGCAGGATTTGCTTTTCAAGTAGTAAAGGGAATGCAATGCTCCGTTTCAAAAACCTAGGGATATCTCAAGTTTGATCCCTATCAGAAGCAAGACACGTCCTTACTGCTGTAACAAAAGGGAAAAAGACGTGCGTACGTGCATTCGAAATGTGAAATGGGGGAAGATAGGATCAGCTTGAGGACATATAAAAAAGAGGGATAGGTCCCAACTCATGCGGGCAACTTTGGCTTTTGCAACCAGCGAAGAGCAAAAGGAATTCGATTTGCCAATCCCTAGAAAGAAGTTCCCAGCGATTGCTCTGCAGCTTTTGCCTTCTGTCCTCAAAGTACAAACCAAGCAGTGACAACAGGGAGTGATGGAGATGATGCTTGTCCGACGCTCGAAAAAGAGGAGGCCAGCGAAAAAGGACCAATTAGCAAAGCCCCCACGCCCATTTTGAATTAGAGTTCCGTGTCCCTTTCCTTTTTGGGGGGTTAACATGTACGTGTTTTCATTCAAAGAGCTCAACCCTTGCCTAGGTTCAATTCCCTCATCACTCCTAAAGGAACTTCTCAATTCTCAAAACAGTTTGGCCAAAAACTAAGTAACAATTCTTTTCTCACGAGTCCCTTTTTTCCCCTTTGAACGTCTGAGCTGTCACGTTATGAAATCAAGGAAAATTAAGATAAGGATAAAATTTCAATTGGTGAGAATATTAATGACTAAAGAATAATTCGGTGTTGTCATGCTTCACGAAGATGGCCCGTGGAAACTTGGGCCGAGTACCCTCTGCCCCGTTAGCGGGCTTCTGATGATCAGTATTTCTTGGGCTGATACTAAATGTGCATTCAACCACTATGGTCCAGCCATTGGAGGAAACAAGTCAAGAACTTGATGATGAATTAAAAAAAATATTCATCAAAGGCAATTAGAGCTTAATGCTCAAAGGGTCATATCTATCTGATACGTTACTTGTCATCACCCTCAGGATGATGACAATGGGAATATCATTTTCGCTTTAGTGGTTATTCTTTACTTGTTCAGTGTTGCATTCCGTAAATGACTTCCATGTTATCAGATTAGTCAGAGAACTTCCCGATTCTGCGATTCAGCCAGATAAGATAAACGGGAATAACATCCATGCGAATGAAAGCAAACTGAGGAATGCCCACAGATGGATCAAAGGGAAAAAGCTTTCATTCAGTTCAGCATTGATTTCGATTTGTGTAAACACTTGAAGCAAGCGACATATGTGGGAAGGACAAATGAGACAGATTCAAATAATTGTTGCTTCTTCTAACAATTGCTTGATGGATTTCTTCATTTGAATAGGATTTGCGTTAGATCTATTTCACAGCGACTCAAGATCTCCCTTCCCTGCACAGCCATTCCCATCAAGCTTGAGGCTAGAGACCTCAGTGGCGGTAAGCCACACCATGTCCATGTATAAATCTCGCATCTTCTTCCGTGTAGACATGGGTTTCCTTCACAAGTCTGAAAAGACACATGGAAACTCTAAAATCAAAACCTGTATGCAGTGACCTTATGGAGGAAAATGTCGTCAATGCCACTTTTCGATTAGCACAAGCAGCAGAGAGAACCATTCACTTACGAGGTCAAAACCACCTTGTTTAGGGTGGCCAAAGAAAGGAACGCAGCACCATTGAGATAGACCAAATTGCCATCGATCCTCTTTTCTATCCTCCTATCAATTTCCTTGGCGTCCACAGAGAACGGTTCATCAGAGGCCTGATTCAAGAAACCCATCAAGAATGTGAAGCAGAAGACGAAGTAAAAGTTAACTAGCTGAATGATTTTGATCAAGCAAAGACATACCATGACCCATCCCCATGTATCAGCAAAAGATGGCACGTGGGCAGTATAAGGAATGACATCTGCAGAAAGATGATAAGGCACGGTCCATTACATGTCTGATTATTTGATTTACAGGCTTAGTAGCTCATTAGACAATGAATATATAGGCAAGGCTTAGGCTGGTGGAGAGAATTACATTTGAAAACTTGCTTAATTGTATTGTATATGGATGAGAAGACCTCCTTGTGGCTGAAAATGCCGGCTGGTCCTGCCTGCGCAATTAGAAAGTCGTAACTCAACATACACAGACCAGCAAAGAGAGTTAACAATATTCAAATTTTCATCAATTTCGAGACTATTCCTTCGCAACCATATGAAAGATTTTTTTTTTTTTTTCCCAGGGCTGAAATTGGGAATCTCATGTCATTCAAGCAGAGATATGGTGAAACTGTGTGAAGGGTACCTGAGTGACAAATATGCCATTCTTGTTGAGCTTAGGCTTTATAATCTTCTCATAGAATGACTTGGTGTAAAGCTGATAGCATGGTCCTCCTTCCACTGGATCAGCTAGATCTCCAACTATAATGTCAAACTTACCTTTCCTATTCTGCAGTTCGACCCTTTAACAGTGATATTCATTCGATCAACTTAAGTTCAACATTATATAACTGATCCACTACAAATGAAATCCAGGCAACTTACTTTGCGTCGTTTATGACTAATTTCAGCTTCTCACTAGAAAAGGCCTCATGATTTTCAGTCAGATGTTTCTTGCAAAAATCGACCACTTCCTGCAGTTCATCAGGAAAGAATGTTTACAAGAATGTACTCATTTTGCACCTCAGGTGTAAGCATCTACAGGAATTAAGTACAGTCAAAGCTATTTAATATGGTTCAATGAAAAGTTACAACTTGTACAGTCCTTATGTTGACTGACCTAAGCCTATACGACAGACTTGACCATCTAAAATTTCTGATCATACTAAGCAAAAGTCGCAAGACACCTGTAACAATACTTAAATTGAACCTTGAAGATCATTAGATTTGGCTTGGCCCATCTACTACATTAAGACTGGACAATATCCTTGTAATTCTCGATTTGATTTGATTTGAGACTCTACACTTCATGGAAACATAATGTTAACTTAGCAAACTTCAAACTAAGAAAATATATCCTGTCTGAATTACCTGGTCGATATCACACATGACCACTTCTTCAATTGACAAGTGCTTCAGTGCTTCTCTTGCAGCTGAACCCTCACCACCTCCCATTATAAACAATGTTTTTGGGCTGACAAGAAAATTAACACATCAAAGTTAAAATCAGTCGATCGAGAAAACTTATAAACAAGGTAACTTACAGATATATGATGAAATTAGTGAAAAACTTAAGCGCAGGCATCTTGGTGAAGACTTCTCCATAATCAATACACTTACCATCATAGTGAAAATTCGTTATTATGAGGATTACAGGTAAAACTGATAGGCACTATTTTATTGAATTTACAGAGTGAGTGAGAGATTTTAATGATCAGCACAATGCACCATGGGAGTACACATGATCTTATATATCTAACTGCCATCTGAATTAAATTTAATCACTCTTGAGACCTTCAGGTAATGCAGCAAACAAAATGGTGAAGTTGGATCCCAGAGGGACAAATGAGAATGGACTGATGAATGAGGCCATGTAAAGTGAATACAACTTCCTGTAGAGGACTTACTTTGGATGACATAAGAGCGGAGGGTGAATCAAGCATTCATGGTAAATGAACTCATCCTTTTCAGCACTCTGCATTTTCCCATCTATCAACAAGATCTGAAACCGAGCAGCACATGACAATTTGTTCACCATGTTAACAATCATAGTCTGAACAAGAGGAACAGAACAGACCTTCCCAAATCGCTTGGTGTCGAGGAGAGCTATCTGCTGATAAGGGCTTGTCGCTTTAGCCAGCACTCTAAAGATACGGATGGAGAGAGTCAGTTCTCCAAATATGTCTTTTGTGAAAAAATAGTAAAATGGACCAAACGAGTTGAACAGAGAGCACGGGATTGATCCTGAAAGAGTATGACAATTTCCCCAATCCAGGAAAAGTAAAACAAATCCCCACCGTTCTTGCAAATATGCAGATCAATCAACGCTCTGTACTTCCATAATATTCTTATGCCAAAGCATTAAAGAAAAGACAGAGAAACAACATATGCCTAGTATGAAGATCAGCACGGTTTGATTATCACTACGTAGAATTTCCTTAGTTCTTCCTACTTCGGAAGAGTAAGACTACTGATAAACACATCCGTTTTCAATGCAGGAAATGAACATATCTTTCTCCATAGCAGTAAAAAGATCAGTGGAGAGGTTATTACATACTTGACTAAACGTATCGACACTAGAAAGGTATATGACAATGCTTGTGCGGGAAAAAGAAATGTGAAAACTGAATTCTGCATGAGAAATGTGAAAACTGAACCTGGCATGGTTTTAACCATGTTATGTAAACTCAATTTCTTGAACAAAAGACTCATTGAACATTCGAATACCAACTATTGAGTTGTGCATGTTTTCTGGGTATAAATGATTCGGTCAATGAGAAACATCAGATTTCATAGACAAATTACAACGTCAGTTTAGAGGCTTTAGACTATCGGCCCTTATCCATAATTGTGCAAGCCAATGACCTCTGATGACAAAACTCAACCACAACCTGTTCCTTTAGACTGACAACCTAATCACCCTCAATCTCCATTGAAGGACATGTATTTCTCGGATCATCTAGACCTATGAACACTGAAATACGAACGGACCTCTCCAGAGTAAATGACCATTTGAGATCATCCTCCAACTGCTCCTCGAACCAGACGCGACCATCCGCAGGAACCTCCTCCACATTCCTCTCCCCCTCATTGCCGTTCTTGGGGAGCCCATCATCACTGTGCAAGATTTCCAGATCCCCAGTACCCATTTTCAAGAAGAGGAAGATCTCGCCAAGAAGCGAGACGTTGGGTCGGTTTGGTTTGGTTTGGTTCTGGGGGGAAGTAGGAGCAGGGAAAGGGCGGGGTTGCTGTGAGATTCCTGAAGCTCGAAGCTCGCATCTTTATAGCGGAAGGAAGCAGCGGTTAAGCGGCAAAGGAAAAGGTTTTGCACTCACCGGGAACCAGTCGGTAGGTGATGATTGTGTCACGGGCAGGCTTAAGAATTATCCGAGTCTCCTTTCACTTGCCAACCGAGCACTTCGAAAAAGCGCACCACCGTTCATGGCGATTTCGCATATATTCGTGGTTTCATTTTTTTTTTTTGAAAGTCCATCGGAACTACTCGGAAGTAAGAATTAAAAAATAAAAAAAAAATACTAGAGCAAAGGTCAGAGAAGAGAAATATATCTTATCATTTCTCATGTTATTTTTTTTATATGAATGATCTTTATGTAGTTCTCAACATAAACAAATTAAAAATCTAGTGCTACATTGCACATTTGACTAAAATTCAGAGGCCACATTAAACAAATTAAAAGTTCCATGCTTTCATTTTTTAATGTGTAATGTGATCTCTGAATTTTTAATTTGTTCAATATGGTCTTTGAATTTTAGTCAAATGTGCAATGTGGCATCTAAATTTCTAATTTGTTCAGTGTAGTCTTTGAAATTTTAGTATATATTTAATACGGTCCTTAAACTGTATCAAATTGTTCAATGTAACACTTCCATCAATTCAATATTAGGGACATATTGAATATTTTCATACAATTTAGAGACTGTATTGAATATGTATAAAAAGTTTAGGGATTCTATTAAATAAATTAGAAATTCAGCAAAAGTTCATGTAGTACTCGTGTCATTTTCTTCCTCAAATAAATAGAAGTGAGGAAGCTCTCCCTCATCTCACAAAATCTCATGGATGGGATTAGTCGTCATCACCACTCACAACGTCGATGCGTTATAGTTATCCACATGGTCGGTAATTGCGCTTCTTTCTTTTCAAAAGAATTTAAAATTCAAATCGATTTTTGACTGAGATAAAGACGATGGCTAACTTAAAAAAAAAAAAAAAAAAGCACATGATATGTATGGTCGCCATTTTTCGCGGTGCCGGGAAGGCGATGGGGGGTACAGCTGGGAAGGAGGAAGGAGGAGGGGGCGAGCATGCGCAAAGGACGGGATTGCCGGGGCGAGAGGGAAGGAAGCACCGGTTAAAGCGCCTAAAGTTAAAAAAGGTTGTTGCACTCATCGGAACCCGTCGGTAGGTGATGATTGTGTCACGGGCAGGCTCTTTCACTTGCCAACTGAGCACTTCGAAAAAGTGCACCATCTTTCGTGGCGATTTCGCATATATTCGTGCCTTCATTTTTCTTGAAGGTCCACCGGATCTACTGGGGAAGTAAGAATAAAAAATAAAAAAAAATACTAGAGCAGAGGTCAGAGAATAGAAATATATCTTATCATTTCTCATGTTTTTTTTTTATATGAATGATCTTTATGTACTTCTCGACATTAACATTTACGCGTTTTGAATAGGGGTAATGATGCAAATAGTCCATGAACCTAGGTTCAATGTGTAATGTGATTTCTAAATTTCTAATTTGTTCAATGTAGACTTTGAATTTTAGTCAAATGTGCAATGTGGCACCTGAACTTTTAATTTGTTTAGTGTACTCTCTGAACTTTTAGTATATATTTAATATGGTTCTTGAACTGTATCAAATTGTTCAATGTAACACTTCCATCAATTCATATAGTACTCGTGTCATTTTCTTCATCGAATAAACAGAAGTGATGAAGTTTGCTTGTCTCACAAAATCTCATGAATGGGATCAATCATCGTCACCACTCACAATGTCGATGCGTCATAGTTATCCATATGGTCGGTAATCGTGCTTTTTTCATTTCAAAAACTTTAAAATTCAAATCAATTTTTGACGGGGATAAAGACGATGGCTAAACCAAAAGCACATGATATATGTGGTCGCCATTTTTCGTGGTGCCGGGAAGGTAATGGGGGTGTAGCTGGGAAGGAGGAGAAGGAGGGGGCGAGCATGCGCAAAGGACGGTATTGCCGGCGAGGGGGAAGGCCCGGAAAACGACACCATTCCCCCTGATGGATGGATAGAGTTCGCGCGCGTGGGATAATGGGCGGGGCCCACCACTCCCCACGCGGGGTCGGCCCTGACACGTGGGCGACGCTTTTGGGACACGTGGTCCGACCCCAGTGGGCGTCGGCCTTTGAGTGGGGACTGTGAGTGGATCATGTTTTTTCCTTCTTCCTTTTCTAAATTAATTAATATTTTAAAATTTCCTTTTTTTGCCTCTTTCTGTGAAGGGGGTGTGCAATGAAGACGGGCTAAGTGGCCTTTGGTGGGTTGTACTGCAATCCACTAGCGTTGGCATGTCTACCTTGGATCATGCAATATTCCACTTCCCCCTTCCTCCCTCCCTCCCTCCCTCCCTCCTTGGATTTTAAAATTAGTATTCGGGCATGCGCTACGGACCCTGTACGCACGTAGAACCAATGGTTGGGTACGAGAAGAGAGTAGGCAAAGCCCGAATGTAGCGACAGTTCGAGAAGTGCGACGGATTCGAAGAACTAAATTTTAATTCGGGATTACTATCGAAATATAAATAACGTGATAAGCAAAAGGAGCCTCGCTTTTTCTCTAGATAATGTGGGAATGCATTGAAAACGATGGCGATCGAGAGTTTAAGTCAAGGGTGAGAAAATGCTATCTAGTCTATAAATGGTCTATTAGGGCGAAAAGGAAAGAGGCTAGATGGAGGAGGGGGGGAAAAGAAAAATCTTGGCCTATAGTGGAGGGGAAGAAGAAGAGGGGAGGAAGGGGGGACACAGTGGGGCCCCGCCTGAGTTGGGCTTGGGGTGGGGCCCACCAAAAGACTGGGGGGAGAGGGGCAGGGAGGAAGGAGGGGTTGGGGTTGAAGTTGAGGTGGGGAAACAGGCCTGGTGTCGAGCGTGGGGCGATCCCACTAAGAACGAGATCTTCGATCGTGGAGAGACCACTCCCCTCCCCCCATCGACGTGCATCATCACCACCACCATTCTTACCACCTTCTCTCTCTCTCTCTCTCTCTCTCTCTTTCTCTCTTTCTCTCTCTTGTGTGCTCTCCCCTGTTTGCGTGCATGGGATTGGCTTCTCAATCCCCTGTTTGTTTTGGCTTCTAAATTGATATGTGGTAAATCAATCACAAATGCATTTGGGTTTTGAAGAGATAGATAGTAGAAAATAAGATCGATCTGGAGAGCGAGCATGCACGTTTTGTCCCCTTGAGATTATCGGAGATGCGCATAGAGAAGTAGTAAGAGCGTCTTGTGATTTTTTAACATTGCTAATGAGTAATTCTGTCGGTATATAGCGTGATGGCCATATGAGGTTAGCAAGACTTTAGTAAATTAGATGAGGGCAAGATGGTCGAGCAACACTAGAGAGAGAGAGAGAGAGAGAGAGCCAACAAAAGGAAGTGCTCTTTTGAGATGTCTCACCTTTTGATGTATTGGGGGAACCGGGTGCAAGAAAAACGCGCTTTTTAGATCTTTGTTTTTTTCTAATAATTCAATGTTAGGGCGGCTAATAATTATAACGATAATAATAATAATACTAATAATAATAAGAAGAACGACCACTTTTTATTCATCAAGATTTTTTTTTCTTCAAAGTCGAGGTCCAAGGGGGTGCCGCGATATGGTTTTTGAGTCAAAGCTTTTTGTAACCATCTTATCTTTTCACAAAGATGTCCGACTGCTTAATGATAGATATTTCTTGTCGGCTCCTTCATTACCTCAAAAGGCTTTAAGGTTGAAATTTCCACTCTAGCTACTCAGGAAGAAGAAAAGGAAAACACCAAAAATAGGAGGAAGGAGAGAGAGAGAAAACAAAAAAGAAATATTAAAAATGTGTGGCTTTTGATTTGCAATTGGTGAAAAGAGAAGCCTTCAATGCTTAGAAGGTCAGATTTTGTTAACTTTTGATCTCAAGGGTTCACCGGCGATGGTCGATGATTTTACCGATATTTATTTACTAAATAACATAAATCTAAACATGGCATCATTAGAATTGTTATTGGGATTATCCAATTCTTGATTCATTCATGTATTATGATTTAATTAAATTCCAAACATTTGACGTGTCTATTAAGTGAAATGCTAATCTTTTGAATCTCAAGAGTATCTATTCATTCACTACCAATGTGCAATTGGACGCATATGCATTGATTCAATTTACTCAACTTTGTAAATTAATGTAATTGACACAACATATGAAGATCTACAATTTATACTTGAATGTATCGATATTTAAATAAGAAATGGAAATTATACATTCTTACAAATAGGGATCATCACATGTACTCAAAATCAAGATTTCTCTATCGTAAATCACAATTCTCATGAGAAAATTTATAAATTATAATATTGCCCAGAAAATTTATAATTTTGCCAAGTCTTATGATTCAATTCGATTCTCCATTCATAGGTCGGAAACTTAGCATTTCGATTCACGATACGTAGCTCGATTTATCAACCACGATCATTAGCATCAAAGTAATAGACTTGGATTAAGATTACCCACATCGCCAATCTCAACCTACCTAGACCCAAAAAAAAAAAAAAAAAAAAAGGTCCTTTGACTTTTAAAAAGTATAGAATGGGTGAAAATCCCAAATTATGATAATTTTTTAGGGTATTCCCAAGAAACCCTATAAAGATAAGAGAGAATCTTACTAACTCTCACTAGAGGTAAAGCATATTTTGAGGAAAATGACTCTCTTCCACTTCCCCAAGCGTAGTTGCCCACTCCAAGCATGAGGGCTTATTCTCAGCAAGAGAAAAAGGAATAAGACAACAAGCCTGTCTTCGATTCTATTCTCATAGGACGAGCGTACATTAGAAAATGGGGGGGTCACGAATCATTCCCGAGCCACATACGAGGCCATGCGTGCAAAGTCCCCACTAATTGCTGTAAGCCAAAATAGAGAGAGCGAACCAAACGGCAAAGGCGAGCAGAGGGGGACAAGAAGACAAGTCAATCATGGCTCTTTTCGATGGTGTGGTGTGCGCGCGTGTGCGTTCCCTTGGGTTGGCTGCTTTGGTGCTCCAACATCGCACACAGAATCTCTGCGTATGATGGACTTGGTGGATGCTGCGGAAAAAGGCTTTTGTGTGTGTGTGTTGGGAAAGATATGGGGGGCACGTCCTGCGTACACGTGCCTATTGTTTATCCGCTCTCGGCTCGAAGGTGATCCCGTCAATGATGTCCAACGAGTGATGGCTCTTTCGCCACACAGTGGGATTGAAGAAGGGCACGATTCCAATAATGAGAGAGACAACAAGTTAACTAGGTGTGGTTGTAGTCCGTTCACGGAGTTTTGATCTCGATATTTGGACCTCGATGAGCTCGAACTCGAGTCAATTTTCGAGAAAAGACGATGCGCAGTGAAGTCGGGCGCCACTTGTATCGGTATGTCAAGTCGGAATTTGCTCGTGGAAAAAGGCGGAGAAAGGAAGTTGCGAGTCGATTTCGTGGAGCACAGTGGGGGCGTAGGAGATGGACATCACAGCACCCAGATCGTTTTCAGAGACTTTTCAACACAGCATGTGGGGGTGGATGGTGGATGGTGGATGCCACTACTGTTGAGAAAGCTTATGTGCATTCATCCCGTAAGTCTCATTTGACATACTTGGTCAGATCACTTTCACTGAAATCTAGACATCTAATGATGAAGCAGTACCTCAAGATTCACTAAACTCCCCACCGAAAGAAAGGGTTTCTTTAACGAGTCATTGATGGCTCCTCCAAGAGTCCTTGCCCTGACACGAAAACATGACCTCCGGCAATCAATCTGGGGGAATCCAAGTACTTTCTAAGCACGCATGATTCACAGCAAATGATGCTTTGGCATCATCATTCTTGTCGACACCGCATGATGAGCTAGCGAAGACTGCTGGTTGTCATTGCTCATCGCGTGATGAGAGAGATTTTCTAAAACACGTCTAATCCGGCGGAATTTCAAATGTCCTAACGTACGTCTCGCATGGATTCGGGATTCACTTTCCACGAGCTGATTCGCCGCCGGGAAAAGGGCTCATGTAAATCATGCGTCCGCGTGCTCACGTCTGCGCGCACAACTTGGGGGCACCGTGGACTAGCCAAGACTAAAATGATTGAGATTCCAATCCATGGCAGCCGTTGAAGCTTGAAAAGGACAGGAAAAATGAAAGAGAAGAAGAACCGATGACGCTGCATTTTGACAATTGCTTCACGGGTTTTGCATGATTCGAGCAATTTAAATTAATTACTCGTCATCGAGCATTGATGCCTGAACAGTTTAGTACAGGATTCATGTCGACATATCTGTATTTTAAAATGAAATGGTCATGTTCTGTATTAGCAAGAACCACTATATTGCAAGCACCACGTTCTACTAAAACGGTTTGGGAGTTTATTTGAGTGCATCACAACTGAGAACAGGAAGAGGCTTATCACAAGTCATGACCATTTGTCAATATTAACCTTCAGAAGAAAGCATCGATTTACTTTCTAATCCCTCCTGAGCAAAGGAATGTGCTTTACAAAACACTACCATACATATTGACAACTCAAAACACTCATAAACAGTTCTATCTAAATTGGACATTCACAGAATCACAAGCGCTCCCATTATTGTGGCAATTCGCAGCCTCGAGAAATTCACCAAGCTTCATCAATCATTTGCTCCAAAGAAATGCTCGAGCATGAATATATTCGGTCACACGTTAATTGGAACTACTTCCCCACACCGCTAATTGGTTGAGTCATGTGTCTTGGTCCTTAACGAACTGGAATCTTCAAAGATCTCTGTTGGAGATGCTGGTAGTTGAGAATGGATGGTACCCACAAGAAACTGCGTCAGCTATCCTTGATGACACCAGAATCATGACCTTGATAACAACAGCATTCTGAGAATTTAGCCCGAAAATCCGAGGGAAAAACATGGCACTCACGAGGAAAACCTGAAAGAAAAAACATGCTCTGAAATGGGAAGATATAATGACAGAAGCTAATATACGTCAGCGTTCAGGCGCCCACGATGCGTAGTGGAGAGCACATGGTGACAAATACAAGAGAATTTAGTGTAAAACAGCAAATCAGCTCACCTGTCAAAGAAGGACGTACTCCTAGCAACCATTTGGCAAGCTGAGCGTGGAGATTTACGCTCATATGGCCTGGTAAAAGATAAGCCACTGCAAGCTGAGATGTGGATAAAAACTGAAGGTAAAAAATGAAGGCAGCAATTGGAGCTCTCAGATATACCTTAGATTATGCCATTTCACTACTCAGCCTCGCCATTGAACATCAGTATGTTGCAGCAAGCACAATACGATGAACATTTGATCCCTTAATTCACAAAAAAAGAGAGGTAAATGAGCATGAAAATTAATAAAAATGCCCTGGTATATCTCCCTTCACCTTAAAAAGTTTGTTTTTGGTAAGGCTGTCGCCCAATATAACGTGATTTTATTTCATACATACACATAGAGTGCGGAAGGCTTGTTTTTCAACAAGTTTTTCTTTTTAAAATCAAGTGCGTATCCAGGCTAATTTGTGTAGATCAAACACAACACGGGCAATATGAAAAAAAATAAAATACAATGGTATGTAGCACCATAAATCAGCTTAATTCAATGGAAAAAAATTCAAAATTTCGGAGCACATTCCAAACTCCAAGTACTTGGATTAGCACAAGAAGCCAGACGGGCTCCCACTGGTAGTGTATGAGCATTGCAATCAAAGCCCCCATGACCATAACAAAGAAAAGGGTGCCCAAAAGAAACACTCAAATTGCAAGACCAATTAAGCATGAAAGCAGTGCCAGAGAGTGGAGGGAACAATGAGCAAACAAGGATACACAAATAGTCTGACGTTAAAACATCATGGATGAGAAGACAGCCTACCCCTATTGAACCGGTTCTAACTCAAACAGTGCAAGCAGCGGAAAGAGATTTTGCATGATCATCATGTGGCAGATTATTCCAAACTCCAAGCCATCGTGTGCACAGCAGAAAGCCTGACAAACTCCTGGTGTTCATTTAAGCATTACAATGAAATCCAAGAGGCAATGTAGCGACGCCAGAGGGAGAAAAGAAAAACTAGATGCTACCACAAATAATGGGACAAACCCTCTGTTACATCATCAGAAAATTTGACCATCCAATCTTCTGTTGCAATGGGGGGCAATAACCATTTCAACCAGAACCCAAGTTGGATGGTAACAACAGTTATCGTCATCCTCAGACACGAGATTGATACTAATTAAAATAAAACCAACTCGCTGTAAAGATGACATTTTGGCGCGATAAGAGATTCAAACATCAATCCCAGCATCGCAATCAAGAACCACGCGAGCCTAAAAATTACACCTTTTCCTTCTTTTTCCCATCAAGAACAGGGGAATGGAAATCCTACGGACTAAAACATTCAGTCCGAACGCGAACCCATCAAGCACGAACCCTGAATCAATCGAAACTCGACAAAAATCATTCGAAGAGGAGTCAAGGACGAACCTTTTCGCGATTTCCCCACCGACCCGAAACGCCATTGCGCGATTCCGGTCTGGCCGAGGGGAGAGGAACGAGGTTCTTTCGAATTCCAGCATCATCGGTTCATTCATACATTCATGCTCAAAGCTGGAAACCCTAATGGCGGGTTCTTGGGCTGAGAGGGATCCGTTTTTGGAGAAGCTCCGACCCGGACAAAGGCCCAATCAACCAGCGGGCCGACCCGGAATGGGCCTCTTGGAATTTGTCAGCCCAACAATTGGTCCCGGCCGGATGCTAAAGCGGTTCAAGCCCAATGAAAACTCAACTAAGATTGTTATTTGGAATTTCGAATGAGTTCCTTTTGGAGCACTAATCCAACCGACTAAACAAGATTTGGAGACTACTTTCCTTAATTCCGTGACCTATTTTGATTCATATTTCAATGAAATATCATTATCTCAGCTTTAAAAACAAGTGACAAAGACGTGTTAACCGGTGTCAAATACATATTAAGCGTAACGTATCCTATCATATTGAAATTTTCTATAATTCGTGTCTTTGTTTTGTCGTCTAAAAGCAGCTCTCTTGACACTATACCAAAAGCAGTATTTTGAAGCCTCTGTTTTCTTGCCCACCATAGTTTGTCTTCAAAGGATAATTTGTTGAACTTCTTGTGCCGGTGCTTTGAAGACATGCCGTATGATCTTAAGACTCGAACCTCGACTTTCAAACATAGTATAACGTGGATCTAAATGCTAAGAACATTCCAATAGAGACGCCAGTAAATTCATTTGGCGAACCTCAAAAGATTTAGTGTACATCATCCGATCGTTATTTGTAGATAGTATGAAAAGGGAGACCAACGTTACATGATGCGAAAATTGATGGCTCCTGGCTCCAATGGCCACGGTCAGCAGTTCAGGAGATCAAAATTATAACATTCATACCGAGATGTGGACGCAAAAAATTGGCCACTCACCACCTACGTAACACAGAGGCAACAGCTTTGCTGCTTTCTTATTCTTTCCACCAGCTAAAGATTGAGATACACTTTAAAATGGACTAAAAATCTGAATGATACAGACAGACTAAGCTCGAGTGAGTAATGGGAGTGCGGCAGAGAGGGCATTCAGGCTTTTCGTTGCACCATTCCATAATGCAATTCCTGTACATGGAGAATGGCAATTTAAAGTACGAGAGGAACACGTGCAAGCACAAAGGAAAATGGGAGTTTGGGTTCATTGCAGAGGAAGTACCAGCAGAATACATGACCACAAGGTGTCGCTGTTGGGTGTTGGCGATGGCTCAGGCACAACGTACATTTACTCGTGCCAGTCATTCCTTGAGGCTGAATGAGAAAAAATGGTGTAAGAGACAGAGCACCGATTTCACTGGCCATCAACTATGAACTGGATGTAGGTCTTGACACAAATCTGAACAGGAAACTAGCTAACGTGCTTATGTTTTCTACGGTCTCTTGTTTTGGAATATATCATGGGATTTCTAGCTAATCAAGAAGACCAAATCAAGGTTTTCATCGACAGTAAGGACTATTTCACTGGCACCATCAAATACAACCAAGCCTCCAGTCATGGAGTTCTACATCCTACAGATTAAGGTGTAGTAAGAAACTAGTATGATATGCATGTTGTTAGAAACGAAAGATTCTAGTGATGTGTATATGCACGCAAGATCTTTTTGTGGATTCATTGCTAAGATGAGAAGGGGGGAGGTAGGAACTGGACACAAGATGCCTTCCGTGATGCAATAAATCGAACTAAAAGTTTTTGAAATATCAATTACCTCTGAAGTTGAAGAATCAGTTAGCCAACTTCCTTTGTTATGATCCAGCGATATCACATTGCCCTCCTCATTTAGTACAGGCAAGCCTCTCCCTACACCCAAGAGATGGACAGAGTACCGATTTGATTCCAGAAAGAACAATGCTATATGTCAAGTAGGATTGCTACTTTGTCATGAAAACTTAAAGAATTGAAAGTGAGGTTTGCCTTATGCTTCAAGAACTAGAAAGCATTCTGATCAGTCATCTAGCAATAAATTGAACAAGAATGCGTATAATGTGAAGTATCTTGGGAGAGCTAATATACCTGATGAAGTTTGGCGCGTGCCTAATGATGTCTGATGAACTGAACTCGCAATGGATGACAAATTGCTGCGCCTTAGTCCTTCAGCAGCAAGGATGCAAAGCTGTATCAAGAGAAATATGCCCAATATTTGGTATCTGCAAGAAAATGAATTTTACCAGCTTTAATATTTGAGTCGAAAACACCTGTAACATTTGAAGACATAATCCTTAAACTGGACGAATATGAAATTTGGCTAGACTGATTAGACAAGTGCTATATGCTCCTGAAAAACAAAAGCATCCACAAGCAGTCAGATTCTAAAGTGCTTAATACCACTAAACCATTGCGTCCCTGAAATCTAACTCTTAACCAGGATACACCTTTTTTTATGATGCCTAATTTAACAGGATGAGATGAATAACCTCTAATATTCTGAATTAAAAAGGACGGAGGGGAGAAGGAGGTCTGTCTGTATTTTATGATGGAATAGAAATGAGGAACATATTGCCAACAGATTGTCATTCTTCCTCATCCTCCACAACAAAAGCATAAAGCTAGCTTGAGCCAACCGCCAAAATTGATACAACCAATACTTATGTCAAAGAGGTGAATGGATTAACCCAACAAGCATCAAGCATGCAACAAAGGGCACAATCCACATTGATGTTCCACAAACCAAGGTGATGAACCCATATAGCACATCAGTGATGCCCTTGGCATAACAAGAGCCCTGAGATTTGAACAAAACCCTACCTAGGCCTTTGGTTGGATGGTTTACCAATGAACACATATTTGATGCCCGCTGCTCGTTTTGATATATGATAATAGAAGCCTATAGATAGACCATGAAGCAAAAGTTAGACAAGAAACCATATCAGACAGAAAAGAGGGACCTCAGCAGAATTCACCTTCAAAGTAGAAGAACATGAGGTTAGTTCGAATGACCAGCTGCAAAATCTCTCGAGCTACAGGAAGCACCTGAATGTAATCAAAGGGAAGCACACAATACCAATTCAAAAGATAGTAAGCCCACAGTTCCATATCCGTTGAGGAAAAAGTGATACAGTCGTCGAAAGCAGTCCACAATACTTTCAGTCACAAAATTACACTTTTTAGTACGATTTCTATAAATGACTGCACAAGAAGAAAAATACACCAACACGACTACTATATAATGAACATAATGGTACAAACGCAGATCATTCCAAAAAAATTCTCATAAGCTTTAACAAAAATAAAAATAAAAATTAAGACTCGAATTACCGCAGGCCACCTCTGAACAGCATCCAGCCACAATGCATTTAATCTCCTCTTCCACCTCGTGAAAACAGATCCATTTCCGCGTGACCCAGACGAAGATGGATTACCAGTAACTAAAGAAGTTTGACCTTGATTATTCTCAAAAGCAGTATTCTCATACAGTTCACTAGATGGTGTCTCGGCCAGCATGATCCCACGTGAAGCAACTCTAGAACTGCAAACGAAATCCCTCTTTAAGTACACAATTTGCCAAACAGTTTTCCCAGTTCCTAATAAAGATATAAGCATCGACAAAGCAATCAACAGGCCAAAAGCAGTAAATTGACCTTATTCTTTCTGTGAGGTAAGGAAATGCAGTCTGATATATGATAAAAAGAGCGCGCCTCGCCGGTGTCGGAGGAAGCCCGTGAGGCCCAGAAACCTAAAAGCAAAAAGAATTGATCTTGAGAGGACCCCAATTAGAGAATGATTCGGGCACGCAAAAGTATCATATCATCCGTATATCAAACCGAAGCCCCAACCGATGCGACATTTCTATCAATGCAAAAGCTAAGCTTCCAGGCTAAGCAAGCAATCAAATTTCAACTACAACGGCATAAGGCCGACACGAGCAATGTTGATGTTAAGCCATTGAACAAACCTGAGTGATGTCGCAGTACTCTTCCCCCAACGTCTGCTGCCCCGAACCAGTCGTCAGCACATAGTACAGCATTTGCCCGAGAAGCTGCGTCTGCACGACATACCCACAGGCGTTAAATCATCAGCGTTCGAACACTGCAGTTCAATTCCGGCAATACCAAACGAGAAATTGAGAAATGGATTGAGCTGAAAAGACCTCGCTTTGATACGCCACGGCGACTCTGGTGCCTGAACACGAATCGGAATCGACTTCGATCAGCAAAACGGAGAAGCGCGACACTGCTCACGCCCTAAAAATCGGAGGGGGCCGAAGGAGAGAGAGAGAGAAGGTACCGAAGAGGTGGCGGATGGCGTCGCGGCAGGCGTCGTAGAGGAAGGAGGCGTACTGGTCGTCCTTCTCGGCGGCCCTCATTATCTCCGGCTGGGCCGCCGGCGCGAACCGCCGCGGCGACTCGGCCCCGCCGCCGCCGCTGGTGGAGGCGCCCGGGTCGCCCGACCGGGCCGACGACTGACCCGTCATCCTCCGGAGCCCCATCTCTCCCCGCTCTCTTCTCTGCTCTGCTTTACTCTGTGCTTCCGTGCGTCCGGCGAACGAGGAAGGTTCGGATAGGGACGAGCAACAAAACGGCGCCGTCGTACCTCCGCCGAAACCCGAAAAATAAAAAAAATAAAAAGAAAAAATGTAATTCGCCGTTGCCGGGGATCGAACCCGGGTCACCCGCGTGACAGGCGGGAATACTTACCACTATACTACAACGACCTTGTTGCTCTTGACTCAATTTCAATTAATCTAATTTAAAAGTAAGGGATAAGTGCGTCCACAATCCTAATACCTATGAAAAAAATTGCAATTTAATCCTAAAATTTTCAAAAATTATAATTAAATCCTAAATTTCATCAAATTAGTCAAATCAATTTATTTTGAAAGTTTAAAGATTCGAATTACACTTTTGTAACAAGTATTAAGATTTGATTGCACCTTTTGAGAGCTTTAGGATTTGATCATACTTTCTTGATAAGTTTTAAGATTTAATTACACATTTTTTTAATTTCAGGACTCAATTGTAATTTTATTAATTTTCATAACTTAAATTATAATTTTATGATAAATTTTAGGATTTATAGCGTACTTATCTCTAAAATTAAAGGTTTGTTCACTTTCTGCTTGCACTACATGTGCGGATAACGTTCTTCTGGTTAGAGGCCGTCGCTTATCTCCCTCCCTCTCTTTCTCTCTCTCTTTCTCTAGCTGAAATTTTAGCACCGCCGAAGTGGAAACATTCCATATCCGCGCGGTGAGCGAAGATGGCTATGTCCGCCGCTTCCACCGTATCCATCCCGTGCCGACCTTCTCCATCCCCACCGCCATCTTCCTCGTTCCCGCTCAACACCGCCCTCGCGTTCCCTACCAAACCCAGGAGATCAATCCTCATCGCGTGCTCCTCCGGCGACAACCCGGCCGAGACCAACGCGGCGACGGCGGCGACGGCGGCAGAGAGCGATGACGCCTCGGAGAGCTCCATCGAAGCTCCCGACTTGGCCCCGTCTCTGATCTCCGCGCTCAACGTGGAACGAGCCCTCCGCGGTATCGGTAAGGACTTCCAATCTTCACCCCTCAAAGCCTCGTTCTTTACGGGGGTTGCTGTTTCAGTCGTGTCCTGCTTGAGTTTTGTGCCGGGAAGAGGGGTCAAAGACCGCGGGACTTGATTGGTTTTGGTTTTAGAATGCAGCCATCACGGACGCGGATCATTACGGTCGCCTCGGGCTCCCGAGAAAATGCCCCTACGAGCAGGTGGCCGGGGCGTACAGGAAGAAGGTTGAAGAAGCGAAGAGCGAGGGGCTGGAAGAGGAGGAGCTCAACGAGAAGCTGGAACAGCTGAAGGTGAGTGACGAGAGAGGGTTTCCAACTCGAGGTCTTGCGCGAGAAATGCATGTAGCGGTCGACGATTCTGACGTTGTGGGCATGCGATTTTTTGGGACAGGAGTCGTACAGGATACTGTCGTCGGCGGAAGAGAGGAGGCTGTACGATTGGAGCTTGGCCAGGAGCGAGAAGCCGGACAGATACATGTGGCCTTTCGAGGTCGACACCGCTCGGGCCACTCCAGACTCTCCTCCTCCGCAGGTACACTCAACTCAAAACTGCTCCATCTTTTGCTTAATCTAGATTTTGCGACACGCGCATTTTGAATTTGGTCGATGCTAAATCGCTCGGACAATCTCGAATGGACTGTCGATGTGCCTGACGAGTTGGTTTGATGAGAGTCGGAGCTTTTGCGATGCAGGAGCCGGAGGACGAGGGGCCGACGAGGCTTGTGGGTTACTTCATACTTGGATGGGTGGCACTGTCCTTCGTATTATCAGTTGCTCTCAATCGATAGTTCATCAGATGATGTATCGAGTTTGTGACACGAATCTCCCAAAGAGAGATCTTGAATTGGATGAAGCATGGATCTTGAATTGGTTGTAAATCGTAGTAATTCTTAATTGGAACCCAATGCCACCAAAGATTGACCAACTAGTATCTAGATAGATCTGGGTATTAGGAACTATCATTCTTTACTCAGATTTTCATATTTGTCTTGGCATAACTCGAGATGATATGTTATATTGTAATAAATTACTATTTGGGTCGGTGCAAAATCGCCACTATCACTATTGACAATATAATGGTTTACTTAGGTTGAATTGCGCCTCACAATTCAATGACAGACTCCCTTTTGACTTAAATGTCATGATTTTCTATTCAAGAAAACTTTACCATTGAGAAGTCATATCTAATTCATTTTAACACAACTTCATGAATGCAAGTTTTGGAAGATGGACATACTTCTATGTTCTATAATGTCGTATCTCTCACCAAAATTACGAGCCTGAGCATTGTGCTCTAGTTGTAAAAGGGCAGGGTAGCACAACAAAATGCTACAAATTTGACTAAGTTCGATGCTCAATCCTAGGCAAACATTTGTTTTCTGCACAATCCGATGGTCGAGTTGACAAAATAACTCATTTTATCGAAAATTGACTCCGTTCAACTTGTCTCTATAAATTTTTCAAGAAACAACCATCAATATCAAAACATTGGTGAATCTTGATTAGAAGACATCCACAATTTTTTTCGTCTCACTAAATTTATACATAATCTATTAAAAGTTCCAACCGAAAGTTACGAAACTCTTGTACTTGGCCCAACTCGTGCCATCCCTACGGGTCAAGGCCATTCAGGCAGATTTGATGGGCCGGAAAGCTCGTCGCCTCTCTTATTTTCGAGTCTTAGACGATTAGCTTCTTTAAAAAGGTGGTTCACCTCAACCAATTTAGCACTTGTGCGTATCTTTCGGTAGCCATTGAACGTGCATGGATAAGCCGAGTGGCATAGAACAAGGTTTCGTAAATTTCTAAGATTGCGCCTTTTGGATCTGGCGTGTTTGAGCTTTCCTAGTTCTTGGTCCATCTTGGACGTTCGAGAGGGATTCTGCGGACAAGCTTACTTGCACCTCTATCCTTTCTATGATTTTCACTTTGCTTGCAGATAGGGTAACTTCCATTAAGCATAGAGATAGGAGATGGCCAATCCCTATGGGTAGTAAAAAGGAACTACAGAGAAAACAAAGTTGCGTGAAGAGGGAAAGTTTCATTAATTGGTTGGACGATCTTATTGTTCTGTTAATAAAATGATTTTTTTTTTCTGTGTCGGTACTTCGTTTAAAGAATAGGTAATTTTTGGTTTTAATTTTTTTTTTTCTGTTCACCTGATTTGTCAGTAACTTGTGAATATTTTATCGACACTATTATGAAAGTGTTTTGATGCTTTCTCCACAAAAATAGCTAAACATGTGTGCAGCAATTGATAATTCCATAACGGTATTGGCAAATTACCAACAAGTTACTCAAATAAAAAGTCTTTTTTTTTTTTTTTTTTTTTTTTTATACCTAGAATCGCCGTACAACCGGCAACTGCTAGCAACGTAAACCTGGAGGGTACTAACGCAGGGACCCATCACCCACAGCACCCCACTTAAGTCGCGTATCGTGATGAGTTGGGGAATTGAACCCTAGCCTTGCGTGTGGACAACACTCAATTCCACCAACTCGGCCACCACGGGTGGGTTTAGATAAAAAGTCATTGGCCTCCTCTTCTTTTTGTTTTTTTTAAAATAAAATAAATATATCAACAGTTTTCTGATACTTGTCAACATTTATTAAAGTCTACCAAATCCGCATGTGAAGCATGGAAGTATAAAAGTCTGCTGGTTTATTGAATCTGACTGTCACTTAACCAAAAAATCAATAAATATATCAACAGTTTTCTGATACTTATCAACATTTATTAAAATCTACCAAATCCGCATGTGAAGCATGGAAGTATAGAAGTCTGCTGGTTGATTGAATCTCACTGTCACTTAACCAAAAAATCAAACTAATCATCCATCGCAATGACTTAATAAGTTTTACCTTGCAAGAACGTTAGGTGGGCTTTGCTGGCCGAAAGAAAGAAGTTTAGGTGGCTTTGCCTTTGATTTGCTCTCAAGATGTATGTTTCCGAGAAGTGTCCATTTCAGTAATACTTTCCCACATGCTTAGTGATAAACTTTCCAAATTCGACCATTTCCAACCGGTAGATGTCCTTTTCCTCCTACAATTTCGTTGTTATATGCGGGTACATTGTTCCTACAAGAAATTACCAAACATTTTAGATGTGAGAAACGAACGAAACATGATCACGTTTATGTTGCTAGGCTTGGAGTAGTACAGTGCATACCCGAGGCTTGTTTCTAATGAACTTGGAGAAAAAAAAGTGTGAGATTCAATGGGGTCATTATTGAGTTCTAATTGTATTCAGAATAGCACAATAACTCAGGCATCGAGTGAAGGTGAGTCTTGAGCTTTGAGACGGGCTGCTCTTGAATTTTACTGAGTGACCATATAACTTGGCTTTGAGCAATGCTTATATCTGGATAATTAATCGAGACGAGTTCAAATACATTACAAGTCAACTCGAGTTTCAATATCACATGGTATCCATTCGATTCTGAATTGATGTTGACATTTAGGAATGACAACCTCAGCAGTTTGTCCCAATGGGTCCTAGTGGGCCCCAGTTTGATTGTTGAGGTGAAATTATGGTATTGCTCTTCAACTTCACGTATGAAACCTCATTTGACCAAAATTCAATAATTAACTCCTTGCCAGATGATATATGGATGCGTGGTAGGACACTAGACACTCGATTGAAGGTCCAGGAGCGGCACTTTCTTGTAGATTTACATTTAGCAGTTTGAACTGTCCTTTTGAAATTTCAAATTCTTAAGGGCGAAGTCATAGTCCCAATTTAATAGGTTGAAATGAGACTAGTGTGAAATGGAAAAGATGCGACCTGACTTTAATCATAAGTCGTTGCATTCGAAAGAAAGTATTATTAAATGGCATAAATTGATCAAGATGGATTGGTTTATAGTATTAAAATATTTAAATATCAAGCAACGTATTTTTTTAATAGCTTAAGTTTTTAAAATGGTTGATAATAGTTTCACAAAATTTTACATAATATCAGAGTAGGAGATCTCAAGTTCAAATTTTTCTAGACTCTTCCGGGCTTTAGGTTTAGGGTAAAGTCAAGCCTATGCATGTGGGGGTATCAATTAAATGTTTAACAATGTTTTATCTAACAGTTTAAGTTTTTAAAGCAGTTGACAATTGTTCCGCAAAATCTCACATTAAGTCTCAAGTCTTTCCCTCAACTACCATTGGTTGCGCATCGAGATTGAGTTAACATAGATTAACATTTAAATATTAAACAACACATTTATCTAATAATTTAAACTTTTAGAATAGTTAACATTAATTTCACAAAATATCATATATAGGTTACAAATATTTCCCTTGAGTACCACTGGTTGTACCATTGGTTGTGCATTGAGATCGAGTTGACATAGATCATGAGCCAATTTATAGTATTTATATTTAGCCCTCTATGTTAAGGGATGCAATTGCTTAAGGGTTAATACCTTGAAAAACCCTAAACCGGTACACTTGTGACAAATTTACCCAAAACTATTTTTTTGACCATGAAAAACCCTAAACTGGTACATCTGTTACAAATTTACCCCGACTGATTATAAAAAATCATAACTAGTACATTTATGACAAATTTACCCTAAACTAATTTATTCGAGTACAAAAAACCCCAAAACTGGTAAATTTGTGACTAATATATCCTCCACTAAATTTGATTAATCTAACAAAAAAATCACAAAAATTGTAAATAGTGACAAACGGAGTGTAAAATGCTAAATTTGTATACCGATCAATTGTCACATGTTTAACTTAATAATTTGATAGTAAAAGTTAACGAAAACTAACAGAGGGTAAATTTGTTACAAGTGTATCAGTTTTTGGTAAATTTGTCAAATGTATATCAGTTCGGGGTTTTTTATGGTAAAAAAAAAATAATTTATGGTAAATTTGTCATATATGTACCGATTTTGAGTTTTTCAAGGTATTAATTCATTGCTTAATTTGGTGAGGCGATCTTATGCTTTTTCCATGTAGGGGACAGTCAAGGCACATTAGACATATAGAGACAATATCCGTTGGTTAACACGTTATATACTTGGTAATCGGTGCCTGATGACTACCAGGTTTCCTTGATAACGATGATCGAGCCAGCAACGGTGTTGATGTAAAAGAAATCCCATATCTTTATGTAAAAAGTTAGAAAATAATGGATCGAAGTACGACTTCATCGACATATCACGTTCAACATGATAATATATGATAGCGCGGAAGGACATGGAGATTCAATGAAAGGACCTGGAGCGACAATGTGAACTGTCTTTTGGAATTTCAAAATCTTAATGTCGAAGTAATAGTCCAAATTCAACAGGTCCATATGGGACTCGTCAAGTGGAGGAAATGGGACCTTACTTTAATCGTAAGTTTTGTCGCATTTCAAAAGAAAGAATTATCATATGGTGCCAAAGTACTTCATTGAGATAGATTGATTTGAAGGCCGTAAATTGTTCCCTCGAGTACCACAGGTTGCGCACCGAGATTGAGTTGACATTGATTATGGACCAATTTATAGTGACCATACTCAATTCTCTAAGTTAAGGGATGCAATTATCTACTTGGCAATTGGTGCCTGGTGACTTTCTAATTTTCCTTAATATGTTGATTGGGCTAGCAGTGGTGTTGACGCAATTTTTCTGCTCCCACGTGACCCTCATTTTTAGGCATATTCTCCCTTAATTCAAATATGCTTTTGTATCAGTACATCTCAATTTAAATTTTCCACGTTGTTAACCTGCACAACATTGTTGTAGCCCAACGCTCTCCTGCGCCATGCGGGTCTCTATTTTGTAATTTCCACCGAAACAAGCCTTAATCATAATATTTCTTCCTTGAAATATATAAGAAACAACAAATTAGATTAGAGCCCACCAACCCGACCATCGCCTGTGAAGAAACACTTGTTAGGACGTGTAAGATATCTTAACAAGGGAAAATCACCTATGAAGAAGTTCAAGTCCGGCCCTATCAATACATCAAATTGAATCTGTCTTCAATCAAAAGCTTAAACTAACAAATTATAGATTATTTATAATATATTAATTGCTTAATAACGTGCCGATTATCCAATGTTAGATGCCTAACCAATGAACAAGTGGCAAAAGTCTAGATATAATTGGGAAGTCGTGTGGAAAAACTAAAAGTTACTTGTCCCAATGTACGTAATGCAACGTAGTACGCTCAAGCAGAAAAGTCCTGTTTCGTAGTTGGGGATGTAGAAATATGAGCAAATCTGAAATCCAGGTAGGATCTCTGAAATTGACACCATGATTTAGCTTCTACGTCTAGAACAGGTGAAATCATTAAATGTCTTCATTTCCAGTCCACCAAACTTGATCTTAATTTACTTTATTTTTTACCTCAATCTCTCCAACTTTCACATGAAAAAGGTGAATTTTATTAATTAGTGAGCTAAATTTAATTCCAGATACCAAAATTTCTAGGGCATAAACTCCAGAGACACCCGATGGCAATTTACAAATCAAACTAAAATTAGGAGCCTACCTCAACATTTATATGATTCGGGGAAAAAAAAAGCTGCTCGGTCAGAGGGTTAGCATATAATATGCATGCAATATATTATATGTCGCTTTGATGTGGAAATTGCGAACGATGGGATCTATTTTCAACTATTGCCTTAACTTTCTAGATTGAAATTACCACTGATGGTACGGAACAATTCATAATTGGAGGAACCATTTCAGGTGGCTGCCTTTCTTCACCGCACATTTGGCACGATCAGAGACGTTTCGGCCCCATTAACAACACAGTACGGTGGAGGGCGAATAATGCAACGGTATAAAGATGACGACCCTTAAATCATATATAATTGCATAAATTTCTCAAGTGGCGCTCCAATTTGGATTCTTCTCGATTCACCCGACAGCGTTCATGCATCCTCGGACACGTGATCTGATGTGTTCTATCGGACGTTTTTGGTCCGAATCTTGTCAAGGACATGTCTGTCCTAATATTCGACTCTCAGTGAGGAGGTTCCTTAAGACGCGAAATTGAATAATTTGCAAGACTGATGTTCATTTCATGATCGTCATTTTTTTTAATGGGTTTTCAAATTATTAGCTATACTCTTATTGGTCAGTTCCATTTTGTCATTTCCCATTAGTTTCTCCTAAAAAAGTAAGTTGTCAAGAATAGTTGTTCGTCTCATAAAGTTAGTTAAGCTAAATATCTGATTGACAAAATTTGTATCTTAAGACGATCTATGTAATTAAAATGAGTTTATTCATTTTCATACACTCTTTTTATTTGTCCTCTGTTTCCTATGTTCAGTAAATATCAACTAAGGACCTAACTACTTGGATGCTCACAAAACACCTTTAAACCCTATCAAATAATTAAGAGGCATTGATTTGACGACTTATGCATGTGATGTCAGTTTAGAGTTGTTTGCATGCGGTTGATGAAATTTGAATAGATGAAGTTTAATTTTTGAGCTGAAAATCCTCCTACACTCCCACCAATCGTGCCAATTCTGAGGGATCAATGCCCCAGTGGGGGATTAATTGAGGTACCTAAAAAGGCAGCTCTAATTAAAATTAAATTCTCTATTACATAACATCACGGCCATTCCTCAGGATCAAGCACAAATGGAATAGACTCTAGATCTAACGTGTCCTCTTTTGTACAAACACTGCCCGTCCAACTCTGCAGAAGAATTTCTTCGACGCTAGGTGCAATATTATCAGTAGTCTCGAGCATATTCCCCATAAAACGGTCTTGCTCTGCTTGGAAATGATCATCAAGATCAAAGTCAAAGAGACGAATTTCACTAACACCTTGACGAGGAAAATCTTCAGGGCGAGCCTCACCAATTCGCGAATCCTGAATGTCACCCGTTGGTTTAAGCAGGGGACCGAGTTCATATAGTTTCTCCCAGGCTAGCACCGGGGTGCACTGTGTTGGCTTTGCTCGCACGGGCTGGGGTCTGGTGACGGTCGCCGGTGGCGACTGAGAACTTGAGGCCTTGACGATGTTGGAATAGCCATTGTTGGCCGAGATCCTTTTGGCTTCGGCCTTTGTTGAAGGTGATTCTCGGGAGGGAAAGGAAGACGGTTGATCTTTAGCTTTCTTCACCAAAGTGGTGTTCCAGTAGTTCTTGATTTCATTATCCGTTCGTCCCGGGAGCCTACCTGCGATCAGCGACCATCTACACAAAAAACATTAATAATTCTTTCGGTTAAGTTGAATTATTCAGATAAAGTAAGATCAAGATCCCTAAACGGCACCACGGAGAGAGAGAGAGAGGACCTGTTACCAAGGAGCTTATGGAGTCTGATGATGAGCTCTTCTTCATCATGGGAGATGTTACCCCTTTTGATGTCTGGCCTCAGATAGTTTAGCCATCTCAGTCTACAACTCTTGCCACATCTCTTGAGACCTGCAATTCTCAACTTTTTGAGACATGGGCTGGATATTTTCTCTTTAGTTGAATGGAATTGAGAGAGAATGAGGAAATGGGTCATGGAAAAAAACAAGAAAGAAAGAAAGAAAGAAAGCAAAGAATAAGAATACCAGCTCTCTTGGGAAGATTCCTCCATTGGCCCTCCCCATGAGCTTTGACATAAGCAGTCAGAATTCTATCCTCCCAGGGAGTCCATGCTCCTCTGTTCAGTCCTACCTTTGAGCAACATGGACTCCTTCCCATCTCTCTCTCTCTCTCTCCCTCCCTCCCTTCCTCCCTCTCTGTGCGCGTCTCTGTGTGACTTTATAAGGTGAGATGAAGATGACCCATTGGGCCTTTATGTAATTGCCCAAAACGAAAGGCAAAAAGATCTGCAGGCGACGTAGGACAATAGTGCACGGCGATGAGGTGGCGCATAATGTCTAACAAGAAACTACTAGAGCATGAGAAAACCCTAATAATGTATGAGCGGTGGGTCGATAATCACGATCATATTGTTTCTCTTGCTTGAAACAGCGATGAAATTTATCTCGGATCACTTACTTATCATTACCATTGAAACCATTTAGATCAATCTCTTTAGTAGATTTCTTCCACAAGCTACATGCTGAACAAAAAATTTATTTAAATCGCACATCATCTTGTGCCAAGAAAAAGGATCATTTATGTGTGATCCTCGATCATCCAATTCCAACCTTAGGGTATAATTATCCTTAAAGTTATTAGGATATGAAAAGCACCTCCGTAAGTTGCTAGGATATGAAAAGTACTTATCATTCGAAAATTAGGAATTCCTTATTCCCGATGATCATAGCATGTAGAAAAGAAATACTATTAATGACCACCCCTCCATGGAACTACTTCGTTAATTAAAATTTCTGTAGCGGTTAAAATAATGATCGAACAATTCGATTGTCATAACCTACTTTAGGGGGAAAAAAGCCGAGCTTAATTGGCTTTAGAAGCACACTGTATGCTATTATCGCTTCTCCCTTTTACTTGATGAACTTTGAGTCTAGATATGAATAATTTATACTTATTATAAGTCATCTTGATCGCATTTAAATATCGTGAAATTACTAAAGCAATATAAGTTGTAGGATTCACCGTCATTGGAAATTTAGAACATGCCTATGAAGTGCTCTCAGAACTAAGCCATTTTTGAGTGATAGCATGTGTTCCCTCATATCCACTTTTGTTAGAAAGGGCTCTCCACTTCCATTCTATCAACGGCATGTTGCATCCACAAAATATACTGCGATTATTAAATCTCGAGGTGTTGCTTAAATGATAAGCGAGTTCATTTTTCTCATTTAAATATATGATTTGAATTATCACACTTACGCGTTCTCTTGGTGCTGCTCTCAAAAGCACAGACCTGTATGTTTTCAGTATTTACACAATATATCATGGGATGGGAAGCTGGCCACACGTGATGAGAATAGTTAATGCTTAAAGAGTCTAGAACACTTTTTTGATTATAAAAAAAATATTGTGCAATTACTTAATTTGCCAATCATGAATTATATTCTGTTTCACAAAAAGAAAAAAAAGAGAGATAATGATAGATGCCCAAGTCAACACGCACTCCCATCGCAATGATCTATGGCTTTGGACCGATATTTCTAGACTGGAAATTGGTGCAAAAAGTGGGCCATTGGGAGTATATAGGCTCCCCACGCACTTGATAAAAAACGCAGTCTGCCAGTCGCCGATGCACGTTTAATAAATGAATACCACTTTCTAGTATCTCTTTTGACAAATCAGACTAATGGGGACATTTACAGTACGCCGAGAAAATGTTTATTTATGATCCAATTATTGACTATAAATAGGACTCGCATTAACAAGAACTCAGAACCTCCAATATTCATCACTGTCACACGGAGGGAAGCTTGTGCAATTCTTTTCTCTATTTTATTTTATTTTTTTGCCAGAAAAAAGGAGTAGAAATGGGCATGGGTCGTTCTTACACCAATGAAGGAATGAAGAAAGGATCACGGACCTGTCAAGAAGACCAAGTACTCGTTCATAATGTCACTGTCCATGGTGATAGATGTTAAGATGTGGGACCAAATCATAAGGAAATAAAGAGTAAAAACAAAAAAGAGAATTCGATATATGAGATTTTTATCCCGATTTACCCTTATATTAGTGCTTTATTCAATAAGACTCATGTGTCATCCTATCGATGAGGAGTATGAACCACACCTTAACAATAAACATTGAGCATTGTGTCGAAAGAAGCACATCAGTGATCATACATGAATTTGATCTTGTTCTCATTGCTAAAAAAACATGGCAAAATCTAAGTAACTATACTGATCAATGCTTTTGGGTTGGGCTCAAGAGATCTGCGAAGAGCTTTAGGCTTCGGTGGTTTAATTATTCGAGACCCAATATCTTTTTTTTTTTTTTTGTCAAAATAGAAGTGACTATTACTTGATTAAATAGGAGTCTTACAAACCACAGATGGGGAAAGATCTGCGCATAAAATATTCCATAGGGGAAAAGGGGGTGAAGACACCCAATTACGTGGAAGGGTGTTTAGTCGATGGTGACGTGCAATCCAATCTGCCGCTGCGTTAGTTTGGCGTGGGCTATAAATCACCGTGAAATCGTTGTTCTGCTAAAGCCCATGCGTACACCTGTGGACGATTTCTTTAAGATCCCATGGAGGTGCGGCCCGGCCGATGACCATTTCTACCGCCGCATAACAATCACTTTCTATGAAGCATCTTCCAGTTCGGCTTCCAAAGTCCCGCACGTGGTTCGTCTTGAGTTCGTGCATAAACGAAATCCCGTGTGAAAGTGCTTGAGTTTCCGCTTCACCTGCCGAGGAAACCCTAGCTGTGGCCGCGAAACCGTCGAGAACCCTTCCAGCTGCGTCTCGTACGATACCAGCGACAGAGCAGAGGAAATCGCCGGGTCTCCACAATGCGTCTACATTCAGCTTCAGATTTTGCCCTTCCGGAGGCCTCCAGTGACCAGGTTGGTTTTGGTTGAGAGATCGCTCGTTTTTTTTTTCGATCTACCCGTGCTGAACGAGTACTGTTGTTCCTTTGCTATTATCAACAGATCTGCTGGTTGGGGTTCCTTTGCACGAAAGATCCAGTTGTTTCTCGCCTTCCAGATGTTCCATAGGATCAGACTAATCAGTTCACGGTCGGGTGAGTTTTGATCTCTTCGGAAAGCGTTTAAAATCCACTGATCCGTGCGTTTGATGCTGTTATTTGGCCTGATCTTCTCAAAAATCGGGTCTTGCCATACTCTTTTTTTGTCCACTTGCAAAGAAACAGCATATGCTCTGTCGTTTCAATACTCGAACAGCATACCGGGCATCGTGGGTCACTTACAATTTTCCTTCTAAATAGGTTTTCCTTCGTCGGGAGGGCATTTTGGCAAAGACTCCAGAGGAAGGAGCGAACCTTTGGAGGCACATCAAGACTCCATATTTGTGTCCACAAGGTATGTGGCGGTTGAAAAGAACATGAAGGTCGGTTCTGATTTGTGTTGCTGGTGGATTTTCTTGCTTCATTATATCCGCTCTTGACAGAATATTGTCCAGAACCGTTGCCTGTCCATATAAGCGTGTCTTGCTTTGGTTGCTGATTTAGGGGAATTGCTACGATTTCGTTTGCAAATTTTTCTTCATAATGATGGTAGATAAGTTGTTGTTTCCATTCACTGGATTCTGGAATGATCAGTTCAGACACAAATTTAGGCTCTGTGTGGTTTGCTGTCCCACCTATTATACCTTATGATAGCCACCTGTCTTCTCTTATGCAAATAGATGTCCCATCCCCTACTAACCATTTGATATTGCTTTTTATGGTGTCTCTGCCAAGCATTAAGCTGCGCCAGCCCCATGATGGTCGACTTCCCTTGGAAGCATTCCATAGATCTCCATGAGGAAAATAAATCCCTTTCAGCACTCTACTCCATAGAGCTGAAGGAGAGGAAACTAGACGCCAGGCCTGTTTACCTAGCATGGCTCGATTGAAGGTAATCAGATCCTTAAAGCCCATACCCCCTGCATCTTTTCGAGTTTTTAACATTTCCCAGCTTTTCCAATGCAGGCCTCTTTTAGCATCACCATTCTGCCACCAAAACGACGCAATACGTTGTTCTATAGCTCGGCAAATCGAAACAGACAGCTTGAATATGGACATGGCATAGGTAGGTAGGGATTGCACCACACTTTTTATTAGCACTTCCTTACCAGCCTTTGTAAGCATTTTTTCTTTCCATCCAGCTAACTTGGAGTTTACTCTGGCCAGGATCTACGAAAACATCGCTTTTTTGGATTGTCCCCACTCAGTAGGTATGCCCAAGTATTTTCCTGTTTTCTGTAGAATAGGGACTCTCAATTGTGTGGCCAGATTGTGTTTCAATACTTCTGGGCAATGCCCACTGAAATAAACCCTTGATTTATTCAAATTTATTGTTTGTCCCGTTGCATAGCAGTATTGGGTCAATATGAGGGCAAGGTTCTGGCATTCTGTAATGGTTCCATCTAGAAAACATATCACATCATCGGTAAACATCAAGTGTGATAACTGAGGGTGTCGCGACCAAATTTTTCGCGGGTTCACCACCTAACACTAGGTTAATGGATTACTAAGTCTTTAAGTTTAGCTCGGGCTCTCCCAAGCCCATACCAATCGTGACTTAGGTTTGAATTCTTAACATGCAAATGATTTTCAATCAGGAGTTGCCACTAATCTATTTTTGGTGGGCCGATTAGAAACCCAAGTAAAGTAATGGGAGATTTACTTTACTCCTACGAACCAGAGATTTATGAGTTCGGGGACTTGGTTACACTAGACTATCCTAGTGCCCTTTCGGTACCTTTCTATTTCATTTTTGACAAGCAATTTTGATTGATTTTAAATCTATCCTTCTAACATGTGAGGTGACCATACATGTGCGCATACCACAAATTTAACACTTAAGAAAGCAATTAAATATTGCAAAACATACCTAGAAGCAACGAAAGCATCTACATTGTTAAATCAGAATTCACATCAGCAACCCTAGATATGATTTCTAATTAACATGCAATTTTAATTTTTGCTTTTGCTTTTCTTAATGAAAATCATGCGATGCATGTTAATAATCTAATATGACATGGCAGCGCGACCTAAACTATATGACATGAAGAAATGCAATAATTAAAAGCAATCTAACTGACCTAATTTTAATGACATGCAATGTGATGCAATGACATACAAAATTATTTAAACTAAGATGACATTTATTAAATGACTTAGTCTAATGACGAAGAAGTTCTAATTAAATGAACCTAATAAAAATTAAATGACATGCATTTGATATTTCTATTTAAAAATGCGAAAATGATCTAGCTAGATTAAAATTCTATCTAATTTAAACTAAGGATTAAATAACATTAAATCCTAATTTAAACTAAGACATTATCTTAATCTAACATGCAATCTATCTAATATGCAATGACGTGCGGGGCATGCCCTAATTCCACATGACATATGCATGATATTTTTATTTTTTTTATTAAATTCAAAATTTAAAATTTCCATGTAATTAAACATGCAACTAAAATCCTAAATGAATGCCTTTTTTTTTGTTTTTATATTTTCTAAATTCGGAATAAAATCCCTATCCTAGATATGCAAGATAACAAGAAATATTCTAAAACAAACTGAATCTTAATTCAAATATTTTTAGATATTTTTTAGTGGTTTTCAAAAACAAACAATTATCAACTAAACATTAAATTTAAACTAATCAAGGCATCCAATCAAGTGAAGAATTACAATGATCAAAAAAATAACATGTCATCTCACAGGTCAAATTAACGATTACTATAATCTTGAATGTCACGACAAGAAGATCAAAATAACTAAAAATCTAATCCGAATTCTTACGGATCAAATTAATAGTTATATTGATTCAACAATTAATATGCTATCAACCAAAGTCCCAAGAATTAATATAATTAAAAAAAATGACCCGATATCTTACGGATCAAATTAATAATTACAATAATCTTAGGGAACACCCTTATGGATAATGCCTGTAAGATACTTTGAAATAAGCATCGACATCCGATATTACAATGTAAATGAAGTAAAGAAAGCTATCAAATAAAGCACAACAAATAAACGAGAATAATAATAATACTAATAATAATAAACTAATCTACCTAATTGGATTTCCTTTTTTGTTTTTGTTTTTCCTTTTCTTGCTTGTAACCGTGAGTCTCCAAGGCAGCGGGTCAATCGGCACGGCAAAGGGGATCACCGGCGAGGGGGGATTCCGGTGAGGCAAGGCAGGTGGGCGTCTGGCGCGGGGCAGCGAAGATTGACACCGGCAAGGGACTTCGGCGAAGCGGGGCACCGGCGAGGGGGTGTCGCAGGGCGCGGGGCTTGCTGTCGGGCACCGAGGAGACACGAGCAACAGCGATGTGGGCTCTGGCGGTGTTGGATCGCGACAGGAACAGCGGCACGACGACAACTAAGCGTTAGGTCTCGGCGCGGTTCGGCAGCAGTGTCGATGGGCGCTCGGGCGGAATAAACGCGAGCAAAACAGGGGCAGGGCTCGGCGGTTGCAGCGGACGGGACTAGCTTCGAGCTCCAGGCGGCGTCGGCATGCGCGGTGAGGCCGTTCGCGAGCGGAGCAGGCGCAAGGCTCGACGCGGCACGGTGGGCTCGGGCGGAGGAGGACTCAAGCGTCGAGGACCTCGGCGGCGCGGCAAGCGTCGGTGGGCGAGGCGTGGCGTTAGGTCGTCGCGGCGAGCTTCGTGGGGAGACCGACGAAGCGGCTGTGGCGAACACACGGTGGCGGAAGCCTCGCGGATGGAAGTTGCAGAGGAGGGGCAGCGGATTTGAGGAAGATGATGAATAGTATGGGTCAAATCACCTCTTTACTTTTCTCCTCTCTCTCTCTCTCTCTCTCTCTCTCACGTCACTCTCTCTCTTCCTTCGTACTCTTTCTCTCTTTTTACTGCAGAAAAAAAACTTCTCTCCACTTTTTTTTCTGAATTTTTTTTTTCTAAAAAAGCGCCCCCCACGGATGGCTTCTCTCTTCTCTTTTCTTTTCCAACGAAGAGAACCCCCCAGATTGATCCGTACTTATCCTTTTATAGGCGACACAAAACAGGATCTTTTTTTAAATATTTTCATCTCCCGAATATTGCTTATAACCTCTTGATCACAAAAATCCTTATCTCAAAAATATTCTCCCTCGATTTCATCATCTATTGATAAAAAATAAGATTACAATGCGATTTTTTTAATTTTCAAAAACCATAATATCGCATCAAATCTTAATTTTTTTGCAATATAATCAATTAAAAATAACGACGGGCTTGGGTTAATTTTATCCTTTCATGGGCCTAGCCCGGCCTATTAATTTAAAATTCAAAAACACCAATTTGACCCATTCGCCACCGGTCCAGTAAATAAAATGAAAACTAAATGTAGCTATGCAATTAATATTTTTTTTTTCAAGGATAAAATTAACCCCTAATTTTTTATGCAATAAATGACTAAATAGATCGCCAAAATTTAGGTGTCAACAGAGGGCAATGTTTATTTACCTGTATTCCTTTGAGTGTACCTTCTGCTAATGCTTTCTTCAACATCCAGGTTAAGACATTGGATATCAGGATGAAGATATAGGGTGAGAGGGGATCGCCTTGTCTGAGGCCCCTCGAGGGGTGGAAGAAAGAGGTAGGTTCTCCATTGATCTTTAAGCTGAAAGTAACTGTTGTTATGCATTGCATAATTAGGAAGACCCATTTTGCATCGAACCCCATATGCAGCATTAGATCTCTCACGAAATCCCATTCTATGCGATCGTATGCTTTCTGCATATCAAGCTTTACAATGGCCTGATGTTTTGTCTTCTTTTTGGTTATGCGCAGCTGGTGCAAAACTTCCTGGACTATGAATATGTTGTCCTGGATTTGCCTCCCCGAGACAAAGGCTCCCTGCTCTGGTTCAATGATAAGTGGCAACCACTTTTTGAGTTTGTTTGCTAATATTTTTGAGATAACTTTGTAGCTGAAGTTACACAGACTAATGGGTCTGTATTGACTGATTGTTTTAGGGCTTTTTCCTTTCGGGATCAACACAATATGTGTCTGGTTTAGCCTGTGGTCAAACACACCTGTCTTAAAAAACTCCTGTACAAGTTGCAACAGGTCAGTTTTTATAGTTACCCATGATTTTTGATAGAAAGCTCCATTGAAGCCATCTGGTCCTGGAGCCTTGAGAGCTCCCAATTGGAAAACTGCTTCCTTGATTTCTTCCAATAGAGGTATTGCCACCAGATCTGCATTAATCCTCTCTGTAATTGGTGATGGGCATTGGTCTAAGATCGGTTGGTAGTGTCGTGGACCCTCATAGCTATACAGGTTTTCATAGAAAGCTTTAATGTGTTGTTGTATCGTTGATGGTTCTCTGCACTAGCAATTATCCTCTAATTGCAACATTGTAATACGATTTTGGTGTCTCCTTTGGATTGTCGTGGCATGAAAAAATCTGGTATTTTGGTCTCCCCAATGTAGCCATTTAATGCGTGACCTCATTCCCCAGAATTGTTCTTCCTGTCTTCTCAATGTGGCTATTTGGCTGATAATATGCTGCACCTTCTGTCTACTTGTGTGCTGAACTTTTTGATTAGTGATGGCTTGTAAAGCTTGATTAAGCTATTTGATCTGAGAATAAGCATTTGCAAACTTCTCTTTGCTCCACTTCGTTAATTCTTTCGATGTCCTCCCTAATTTTTCTGTAAATAGAAGCTGTGGAGTTGTAATATCTTCCCAGACTTGCTTAATGACTTCCTGATATTCTGCATGTTCCATCCAGAAAGTTTCCAATTTAAACTGTTTTTTCCTTTTATGTACTATAGGATACATGCGAAGGATGAGGGGATTGTGGTCTGATCCAATAGCTGGAAGGGCCTGGACTTCTGCTTCATGAAAGGTAACCCTCCATTCCATATTACATAGTACTCTATCGAGTCTCTTTTTTACCAGCTCGGCTCCCTCCCTGTTATTAGCCCATGTAAAAGCGCATCCGTGGCTTTCTACATCCATCAGGGATAAATCATTAATCATATTTCTGAAAGCTGCAATTCTTCGATTGTCTGCCTCCTTTTTCCCAATTTTCTCCCATATGTATAGAATCTCATTGAAATCTCCCATGCAGATCCGGGAGTGGGGCGAAGGTTTAAGGGTTCCCAATCTGTTGCCATAACGCCATCCGCTCTCCAAAGTCAGTAGATGCGTGGATAAAGGTAATCTGCATTATCTTTTTACTTTCAGGATCTGTGCACTGTACATCAATGAAGTGCTGTGAGCTGTGTTGCACCTTTAAACTGAGTTCCTCATGCCACATAATTGCCAATCCCCCCGCTATTCCTGTCGGATCCACTAAGTAAAGTTACTGGAATTGGAGCTTTTTACAAATCTTTTGGACCTTGGTTGTTTTATTTTTCGTCTCCATAAGAAAAACTAAATTGGGCCTTTCACAAGCAATCATAGCTCTTAACTCTTGGATTGTCAGGGGGGTACCCAGCCCCTACAGGGGCAACATTTTCACAAGATGAAGAAGACCTCATTATGAGACTTTGTATTCGAGAAAAGTACAATGATAAATTTATTATATTGATATCAATTCAGTTTTAAATTTTTCAATTGAACTAATTTAGTCTTAAACTTTTTGTATTTGTGCTTCAGTTATCCAACTTTTGGCCTAAAATTGCAGACATGGACATAGTCCATCCTATATTGCACAGCCAGTGCTAACATAATTTTTTTTTTTTAATAAATTTTCACTTTCTCTTTTTTTTTCTTTTCTTTTTTTGCTAATTGAGGATTGGCAAGGGTTTCCACCCTTGCTACCACTAGGCGAGGGCGCCGTGGCCTCACCCAATCTAGGCAAGGTCACAATGCCCATATCGGCGAGGGCACACTCACCTCAATTTGGCAAGGGCTAGGACACTCTCGCTTAAGGTTGGCTAGGGTGGCCTCACCCTTAGCCAATGAGTGCAACATGATCCTCACTTGTGGTCGGCAACCCTTATCGCCTCTCAATAAAAAATAAAATAAAGAAAAGAAAAGAAAAAAGGACAAACCAAAAATAAAATTAATAAAAAATATAAAAAATATATTTACATTATCGTCGATCGTGTCACGAAAAATAGCTAACATCCACATTGGCAATCTCAAGTCAAAACTAACGGGATGAACTAAACTGGCATAAATGTAAATGGTTTAAAACTAGATTGGTTTAATTGAAAAGTTTATAACGTTTGGTATTTTATCTTTCAAACTCTTAGGCAACATGTTTGTATACATAGTTTCATGCGTGTGCATGACAATCTACGTTCATGATGTTACATTTCATCGTATATGACTCCAACCAAGATTCTAAGATTAGGAAACCCAACTTTAATTTGCATGTGAGAGTCCTCAACGATATTTTCTTTGTTGCTCGAGTCGTCATCATGTCCAGATCGATCAAAATGAAATTTTTGCAGCTGGTCTTTGATTGCCAAGAGGCTTTCGTGGAGAAAGTACCAAAAAAGTCATAAACCTATTGTATTGGTATCAATTCAGTCATAAATTTTTTAATTGGACAAATTCAATCATAAACATTTTAATATTGGTACTAATTTAGTTCATCCGACCAATTTTGGCAGGCCGACGCTGACGTGGACGTTGGCCGGAGGTTGATGTGGTAATTTTTATGATTTTTTAATTTATTTTTTCGATTTTTTATTAATTTTTTTCTTTTCTTTTTCCTTTTCTTTTCTACCTGTTTCCTAATGGTGGCCGGCGAGGGCCGTGAAGCCCTCGCCCGCCGCCGACGAGGGTTGCGGCCCTCGCCCGGCCTCTCTCAAGGCCATCGGCGAGGTAGCTTTGCTCGGATGTGGGTGAGGTAGCTTCACCCGGATCTGGGTGAGGATGGCCTTGCTGCGGGCGAAGGTGACCTCACTTGTGACTGGCGAGGCCATGGCAGCCATTGCCAAGGCGAAGGCAAGGGCCGCTAAACCCCGCTAGCCACTAGCAAAGGTCACGGCCCTTGCTCGGCCTCACCCAGGGCCGCGGGTGAGGTGGCTTAGCCCAAATCTGGGCTAGGCCAACCTTGCCCTGGCCTTGTCGCAAGCGAAGGCAGCCTTGCCCGCAGCTGGTGAGGCCAACGCAGCCCTCGCCTTGGCCTTGCTGCAGGCAAAGTCGGCCATCGCCATCACGCCGACCTGGCGATGGCTGCCTTCACCTGTGGCAAGGCCAAGGCGAGGCTAGCCTCACCCAGATTTGGGCTAAGACGCCTCGCTCATGGCCCTGGGTGAGGCCGAGCAAGGGCCGCAACCCTCACCTCCGCCTTGGCAATGGTTGCCATGGCCTCGCTAGCCACGGGCGAGGCTGCCTTCGCCCATGGCAAGGCTAGGGTGAGGCTAGCCTCGCCTAGATCCGAGCGAAGCCACCTCGCTGGCAGCCTTGGGAGAGGCCGAGTGAAGGCTACGACCCTTGTTGGCAGCAGGCAAGGGCTTCGCGGCCCTCGCCTAATGGCTGGCGAGCCTCATCGGAGGCTTGCCGGCCACTACCAGTAAGAAGGCAAAAAAGAAAATGAAAAAGAAAAGAAACAAGAAAAAAATAATTAAAAATTCGAAAAAACTTGAAAAAATAATTAAAAAAATCATAAAAATTGCCTGTCAATGTCCGGCCACTGACTAACGTTCATGTCGGTGCCAGCCTACCAAAATTGGCCGGATGGATTGAATTTGTATTAATAATAAAATGTTTATGATTGAATTGGTCAAATTGAAAAGTTTAGGATTAAATTGGTACCAATGCAATATGTTTATGACTTTTTTAGTACTTTTCTCCTTTCGGGATGAACAGGCAAAGAAAAATAAAAAAACTATTGACACTCAAACATAACCAAAAAGGGACAAGCTGGCCCTAAGCAATCTAAGTAGGCAATGAAAGTGAGAAACCGAAAATCGATAGAGATGAAGCCAGCCATACTTGCAGCCAATGAGATCGACTTCAACAATGCTTTCTCAAGGCTCGACGAGTTTGAAATTTCTCATATCAATGCTACGAGTGAAGTGCAAGCCCATATAAACAAAAGTCTGCAAAAGAGAGGTGCCACATTGTAACTATGCAAGGGATCTGCTTGCAGAGTTGATGGAGGACGACTTCGATCAACCTGAACTGAACTCTAATGTGGATACATGGATGTCTATGATCGAATTCTTATCAGAGTGGATCATCTGAAACTTTCAACATTTGATGAAGCAAATTAATGAAAGAGTCACATAATCTCAATGTGCTAATCCCATCATTTATTTCTTCTTCATTTGCAACTGTATGATGATTGAAGCCAAGGGAATGGCTACTATTGTATCGTCCATGGTTTAGCTGAATATCAGATGCTGGCCATGTATTGTTTAGTTCTTGATGCACGTGCTGTTTTCAAAACCTTACAACTGCATGCTTGATACTTGCCAAATGCGTTTTTTCCAGTTTTCCTTGAACATGCTTTGTTTTGATCATCAATTTTTTTTTTAAAGCAGCAAATATTTGGTATGTTTTGCACTATTAATGTGCTTTTGACTAAGAAAACTTCGTTTGTCAGCTCTCCTCTCTCTTCTACCTTCTTAATTGGATGAGATTTTCATTAAAAAAACCTACCCTCATAACTAAGCTGCAGTCATAGTAAATCACAACCCAAAGCAAGCTGAAGACGACGTACATTTACCAAATTATGTAGTGTTCTATTAAAAAAAAATCCACATCAATAGATTACTAAAAGAGTTGGAAAGTATCAAAAAGTTATTGATAAAAAAAAAAAATTACCAGTCACCTAATTTATTAATTTCCTAGTAATATGTTTTTTTTTTTGTCATACTCTATTCCTACTTTAACTCTCAAACTTTTGTCTCATCTCCTTATAAGGCGTGGGAGTCAAAACCCACTCTTGAAACTACATCATCCCAACCCCAACTCCCTAAAAATGTGGGGATTCGAACTCCCCACCTCCTCCTTTCATGTTGGAAGGATGGCCAGTGGGACAAACCCCAGTGGTTTCTTAGTAACATGTTGACTAATAACTTACTAACCCTACTTCTTCTTGAAAGTCTAGAAAGGGCCGCGCTTTTTTCACTTTCACTATAGCTAAAACACTCCATAACATAATGTTTTGACAATATTAACCTTTATGGGTCCTACCTTTTTTAAGTATTCTTTTTGTTTACTTGTGGTGTCCTGTTTGTTTTCTTCTTTATTTTTGTCGTGGATTCCATTGTCCTCCTCCTCCTTTACTTCTCTTCGTTCCATCTTAAATTCGATAATGGTTCAAGCTGTGTTAGTATCTGTAACAAAAAAAAAAAAAAAAAAAAAAGGAACACTCTCCTTTGTGGTCTACTTCTGTCATCTGTTGTCCAAGCCATGTCACACCCACCAGTTTTTAAATCTTTTACCGAAGGTTGATACCCAAGAACTTCCTAATAACATGTTGACTAATAACTTACTAACCCTACTTCTTCCTGAAAGTTTAGAAAGGGTCGTGCTTTTTTCACTCTCACTATAGCTAGAACACTCCATAACATAATGTTTTGACAATATTAACCTTTATGGGTCCTACCTTTTTTAAGTATTCTTTTTTGTTTACTTGTGGTGTCCTGTTTGTTTTCTTCTTTATTTTTGTCGTGGATTCCATTGTCCTCCTCCTCCTTTACTTCTCTTCGTTCCATCTTAAATTCGATAATGGTTCAAGCTGTGTTAGTATCTGTAACAAAAAAAAAAAAAAAAAAGGAACACTCTCCTTTGTGGTCTACTTCTGTCATCTGTTGTCCAAGCCATGTCACACCCACCAGTTTTTAAATCTTTTACCGAAGTTTGATACCCAAGAACACGATAGGAACACCTCTTTAGCCCTCTCAATGGACCACGATGGCGGCTTGGCAACCGAGATTAGCACGGAAGTAGAAGAGACCGTGGGGCCGACAAGAGGCAAATCCTTGCCAGTCTTGTGGATGGGATTGACGCTCTTGAATGTGGCATTTTTGGTTTGCGTAGACAACTTAGTGAGAGCAAGGGTGGATTCGAGTCATAAATATAGAGGTTGGTAGGTGATTGCGAATTGGCGATGATGGTGATGATCAGGACCAAGAAGAGGAAGACGGAGAAGCAAACATTGCTGATGAGTTTGATGAGGATTTGGGTGAGGGCTTGAGCTCTCGGATTTGAATCTTCAATGGGGTTTTTTTTCGTCTTCGTGATTGATCGATTGAAGATTTTGATGCGAAAGGGATGGAATGAGGGTGAAGAGTGAAGAGTGAAGAGACGTGAGATGGGTATTTTACTTACGGTTGAGCTTTGAGTTGAAGAAATGGAGATGGAAGATGACTCGTTGCGTGAGGAGAAGGTTTTTGCAAATCTGGGCTTCAACTCCATGGGTTGCTTGTGTTGGTATCTTTTTTCTTTTTTTGTGCCGGTGACGAACATAATTATAAGGAATTAATGGATCATCTGACGGTTGAATTTGAACAAAGGGGATAAATTACAAGACTCACACATACATTCCAACTCATTTCGTGCTCCTAAAAAAAAAAAAAAAAAAAACTCAAGTCGTGCACCCAATAAAGCATATCGCAATAGCAAATGGTCAGTGTTTATTGAAAAAGAGAAAAAAACAACAACAACAAGCAATCCACTTATGTAGTGAGTTAAAATGCAGTGGAGAAATTATATTGGAAATTCGCCGAAACTAAAGATCTCGTCACGCCATGTCCAAACTTCAAGTTTAGCAAACAAAGAAACCAAGTGCAGAAAACATAGGTATGAGATGCAAAGAAAATCTTAACGATTGAATTCAAATTGTGATTTCAAAATTTCAAGTCCGAATCCAAAAGTATGCACGGAGAAAGAAGGAACTGGACTCAATACTGCTTGCATAGCTCATTGCATAAAAAAAATGTCTATTATTGGCATGAGAAAGGTGTTTTAGATAGAGAGAGAGAGAGAGAGAGAGAGAGAGAGAGAGAGAGAGAGAGAGAGATGAGAAGAAGGAAAGTGGGACAATGAAAAAAGAGAGAAGAAAAGTAAAAGAATGCTTAAAAAAGATAGGACTCACAAAGATTAATATTGTCATAAATAATGTGATGGTGTTTTAGTCATAGCAGGTGTCAAGAAAGAGTGATCATTTAGAAATGATCAACTTTCATTTTGTACTATATTTATTCGATTTCTTTCCAAGACTATGAATTTACCAACTTCTGTAGGAATTTAAAAATTCAAAAATACGTTGGTAACTGACTCAAATTAAAGTTGACAGATTATAAAAAAAAAAAAATCCAAAAGTGGTAACTAACTCAAAAGTTGATTAGACAAAACTAGTTGATAATTTGTCGGAGAAAACTTTATGACTAATTTAAATTAAACTTAGAAAGTCATATAAAAGTTGGCATAAAGCTTAATTAAGAAAGATAAATAAAAATTGGTAATTAAAATGTATAAAGTTCGCAAGTAACTGAAACAAGAGTTGATAATCTAAAACTAATAGGTACTAGGGAAAATTGTAAGTTATCATAATTAAGGTTGATAATTTCTTGGAAAAATAGGTGAATTTAAAGCAATGCTAAGAAATTAAATAAAATTTTAAAAAATATTTAAAATTTCAAAATTAAAAAAAAAAAATATTTGTAAGTAATTCAGATCAGAATTGGTAATCGAATAGGAGATGTTAGTTTAAAGGGAGAAAAGTTGGTGAGTTATGCTAATATAGGTTGATAATTTTTTAAAAGAGTTGGTACATGTTGAGTTGCCAACCAAGGCAAATAAAAATTGGTATTTCAATGGAAAGCTGTTAACTTGAAAGAAATAAACATTGGTAAATTACTTAAATAAGAGTTGATAACCCAAAACTAGTTGGTCTTTATTCTAATATGACAAAATAGGTATAACACTTTAATTTAGATTCATAATTTCATATTAGTAAATTCTAAGTTTTAGTAAGTTTATGTAAATAAAAGCTGATGAGTTAGTGAAAAAATTACTAATCTGTAAACTGTAAAAACTGATAATTTCATGAAAAATGTTGGTAAGTTACCAGCAAGTAACTTAGAAAAAAATCACAAGACCTTTTTTGGTTAAACTTTCTTTTTTTAACACTTAGGAACAGTTTTCGAAATTTATTATGAGCATGGAATATATATATATAGTTACATATACTCTGTTTTATTTTGGTCAAATTCTTCTAACCCCGAGATCTCGCTCTAGAGAATATCATCTTAAGAACACTATGTAACCAAATAAGTTTTTTTTTGTCAAAGAATTATTTTATATCACCTTGGAGTGGATGACTATGGACTTATGATTTACTTATTTACCATCGACCTCTTCTTTTTAACCCTCTTTAAATAGAGAAAATTTGTTATATAACCTATACTATATGACATGTTAATTGAATATCATTGGCACGAGCAAGTATATTAATTTGTTTTCAATTTTAAACATTCATCGAAATTAAAGGCACCTTATTTTAAATGATCGATACTGTATCAGCATGTCATTAAATAGAGATGGTGTATTGACTTCTTCATTTCTAAATTGAGCTCGATCAATGGCAAAATAAGATATTCAACTCGTTACTTCCAATCTTTGTTTATGGTTTTTTTTAACGTATCATTGTATTAATGTGTCATATACTATATATAGACATATATATGTATATCGTATCTATAGAAAATACTCTAGATTAGAGGACTATCCCAGATCACCGCGGGAAATGGCGAAGATCAAGCTTCATAATTCATGAAAAATTTGTAGAATACAAAAAACGTGCAATAAACAATACTTCATTTAGTCAAGATTTTCCTTGATTCTTGCAGACATTGCGCGAAGTAATTAATTTTTTGCGTTAAGAGGCTCGACAGGTTAGGCAGTTTCATAATTGGTTGCCAACTGACATCAATCAATGAAGACACTCGGCCTCCGTACATTGAATTTGGGGGCACAAGTTGACTGACGCACACTCTTCGACCCCAGATACATAGTAGGGGCGTGTGAATTGGACTTCTATTTTGTGTGGAGCACATGCATGCATATTGATAGAGTAGACTGTCCAAAAAACCTTAAAATTATTATATAATCGATAATTCAATCTTAAGTTTTGCAATTTTATTAAGTAGTTCTAAGCCTTTTAAAAATTCCGCAATGTAGTCCATTCAACAAATTTGTGTCGGAAATTGATGATATTGTGGTTCAGTTAATCATGGCCATTTTACGTATCATGATTGGTAATCTGATGTGTCCGACTCAACTCAAAATGGCATCATAAAAAAAAATTAGAATAGTTTCTTTCTTTTGCTGCATTCTTCATTTTCCTGGAAAGAGCCAACGGGCAGCGTTGGGTCCTTGACATTGGGATCGTTGTAAAACTAAAGAGTTGTACAAGGGCTTTGATGAAGTATTTCAAGAGTTTCACTGCGGATGGAAGTTCAATTGGGGCAAGAGTTAAGTAGCTAGCCCTCTTATTCCTAAACCATGAGGTTGCAAAATACACGTAATTACGATTTATTGACACAACTATAAATTTTGCAATGAAAAAATTGAAATGAGAAAGAAGTGACTTCATCAAATATTAGTTTTTATGGTGTTTCTTGAAAATTAATGAATCCCAATATATGATACATTGGAACATGTAAGAGAGGCTAGTCTTGCAACAACATTATACATTTTTGTCCAACCACATGTCATATTGCAAATGTTTTTTTCCCTTAAAATCTTATGTTACAGCACCCAACAAGTTTCATAAACCGATCAAGTTCAGACTTTTGACTAGTGTAAGTAGCCTAAACTCAGAAGATATCACTCACTATTGTTAGAATTTGAAGGGGTGACCTCCAATTTTCTAGTCAGGAATACTGCCACCACCAAATGCACCATCAATTTTGGAGATTTTCTTTAGAAACTTTTAGGAACCTAGTTGATAATGCCTTCATAAAATGTTCTTTAACACATCCTCAATTCAAAAGATTTTCTCAACTAACAAGATCAGAGCCTATTTAAAATCACTCTCTCCAAACCGGCCACACACCAAAATATACACCTGCATGATGCCCAGAAATCAAGCGAATCACAGTCTGTACTCTCTTTCCCACGTGAACGTACTCATTCTAATCATACACGTGATACCATCATATGCAACACAGCACCTGCTCTGGGCCAGTGGACGACATATAAAAAAAGACAATATACACACCAAACTTTCTCCTCGTGATTTATGGCCTAGTGAGCTGGGGCAGTTAGATATTCTCTGAGCGGTACTTGGTCGCCGTATATAAAATTAATGTGGCGAAAAACGTGTCTACATTAAGAACGCAAACCCGACATAACGGGAGGGAACCCGAGGCTTGGTTGGATACAGGACTGAGCCGCAGGCCAGCTCAGGCCTGTGTTCTTGGAAACTTGTTGATCTTTGATTGGTTTATGCTGCGAAAAAATATTTTAGGGTTTAGTCGCCGGAGAGTATTCTCTTGAGGGTGTTAAATTAATCTACTCGTGGGGCCAGTGGCTTCCGTGACTACGGTCGGAACAAGCCCAACGATTGGTAATGAAATCAACGGAGGTTCGAGAAGAAAGGAGGTAAAACTAACCCAATTAGATTTTACGCAGTTTACAGCACAAACTTGACTTGAGATGGGTGTTTAAAGTTGGCCTATGTCAAACTTGGTTTCTCAACCTCTAACTTCAGCTTAACTCGATATGCCTTTTAATTCAATAGAGATAGCTTGGTGATTGAAAAACGAGGTTTCAATTCAAAATTCAAAGCTCTAGTTTTGGATTCCATCGATTAAAGAAATAACAAAAGTTGGTGATTTTACGGTTTCACACGTTTTAAATACATTCGTTTTGTTAGACACAAACACTATCTGACTATTTAATTACATTTATAAATTGTGATTAAGTATTGCGATGTTGTGTTATGCTCATTTTATATATTAGGGTGCCTGCTTAAATCAAGGCCCACTTAAATTAGTTTTTTTTATGCCTTTGAGATATTCTATAAATTTCGAAGTGATTACATCAAATCCTCTAATTATGACTCATTACTCAAACTTGGCGAAACTCAGCTTTTCAAAAAGTTGGGCTTAGATAGTCGACGAGTCAAGGATGAATTGCTAGTTAGTAATTTAAAGAGTTCCCATTGAGTTACTTCCGAAACCGAGCAGGAACCGAAATTGTTAGGTTAGTTAAAACCTTTTGCTCTAGGCCTTTTTAAAAACAATGAATGCAGTGAACTCATGAGTACAATTAAATGGCAAATCTGCATGAACCAATGACCATACAAACAATTCAATTTAAATGGATCTCGTCCTTTAAATTATAGGCAGACCGTATCTATCGGTCAAAACCACACCTTTACTCGATTCCATATAGCATTTCAAAATTGCATGCAACTTTCTCAAAACCGGCTTTCGGATGTCTCGTTCGGAATAATCTATTATCGTTTAATACACGTTGTTGTTCCGTTCAAGAATAACATTTCTTTATTCCTCTCTTTCTCTCAGCAAGGACGGTGTGATTTCAACATCAACGGCACATGCTGTCTCCATATAATCTGTCATCATCGAGACAGTATACCATTAGAATGCGAGAAAAGAGAGAGAGAGAGAGAGAGAGAGAGAGAGAGAGAGAGAGATGGGCAGAAATCCTAGCAGTGGTAAAGATGGATTGAAGTTGAAGAAAGGAGTTTGGTCGGCTCTTGAAGATCAAATCCTCATCGATTACGTCAAAGTTCATGGCCAAGGGAAATGGGGCAAAGTTCGCAAGGTAACAGGTGAGTTAAGGCCTTTAGGATCTTACTATATTTCTCCTTGCAAACTACCATAGGAAAAGAAAAAGAAACAAATGTTCTAAAACCGTACTGTGAATATTAGGAGTGCGTGTCTGAACTTACATAATACCAGTTATTCAATGAGTGCACCAATATGCTGCTTAGCATCATCATTGAAATAAATAGTCCCGCATTCGATATATGCATATAAGGTCCAATATATTGTTTTCCGATAGAACTTGAGTGCCTAAAAAACTTTTATGGGCAACACGCAAACATGTGACCTAGTGTGCATACCAATAAATATGTTTCATCTTCAGTCCATCATTAAATTCAAATAATAAGACATTATGCTGCATAGTTTTCAATGAATCCGAGTTATTCAGACATAGCAAATGGTCTGAGAATTTCCTCTTTCATTTTATCCTCTGGGAAAGTGTACTTTATTTATGAAAGTAAATCCTATGAATGAAAATAATGCGAGGAATTGATGTGCAGGCCTCAAGAGGTGTGGAAAGAGCTGTAGGCTTCGGTGGTTAAATTACCTAAGACCAGATATCAAGAGAGGAAACATATCGCTTGAAGAAGAGGAACTCATCATTAGGCTCCATAAGCTCCTAGGCAACAGGTATTCGTCACTTCGAGTGATGAGCTCATCATATCTTAAAGACTGTCTTTTGAAGGAGATATTCAAAGTGATGATAATTTGCTATGTCATTTACCTTTAAACAAAGAGAGCCACTTGACCATGTTGTTTGCGAAAGCCATTTTCAGTTCCCAAAGAACATCACTGAGATTGGCATTAACATGTGTTAATTCATTTTCTTTAGGTGGGCTCTTATCGCGGGAAGGCTTCCTGGCCGGACAGATAATGAGATAAAGAATTACTGGAACTCCACCATAAAGAAGAAGCTAGTCCAAGAAAACGGTGACCGGCCAATGAACTCAAAGTGCGAGGATGACAAGCCCTTAAATGAGACAGCCACAGCTGAATCACAAGGCGATGCCGATCGTGACAGTAAGCCGTGTAATTCAGAAGGCGTCGTTTCAGATAGAATGATGGAATCAATTGAAGGAAAGGGTCAGGGAGGAGATTGCGAGGACGACACGATTTCATGGGAAAACATGATGATGGATCTCAATGTCGAGGATATGTGCATGTCTGAGAATCAGCACTCCGAGCTCTTTGAAGGCAATGAAGATGGAGGGAATCAAAACGGGTGGATTTCTGAGGAAATGATGTCCACATGGGTTGCTGAGTTGCTGGGCTGATGCTAGTCCTTCCATGGTGCAACGACTCATCGCATTCTTATCGATAGCGATCAAGAACACTCAGCAGGCACCTTGATTTGGGTGGCATCATCGACTGCGAGAACAATGATCTTAATCAATCGATTTGTCGCTAGAATAACGCCAGAAATGCCTAACGCTTCGTTGAAATAGATCAAGAGTTTCAGTTTCCCTCTATTTCCCCAAACCCCCCACCCCACCCTTTTTTTCGGCAAAAGGCCACACATGTATGCGTGTGGATAAAAATGAAAATAAATTTGAATCTATATGAAAAGGGATAAATAATTAAAAATGTAAGTTAATTTCGGAAAGAAATTTAAATGATTGAGAGAATTTCACATTCCCTTTTGGAAAGTAATTTATAAGATTAATTGGTGGTTGTCTTGACTAGTCTAAATAATGATTTTGTCAGTTTTGTTATGTCATAATACATCTCAAAAAAGGACATGCACATTCTTAAAATTGTTTTAAACCTTTTTAAGGAACATTTTTGTAAGAAAATATATGTAAATATTAAAAATTTATGAAAAATAAAGATATCATTAATTGAAGCATTTCACACGAATACATATTTTGTGAAAAGAGTAATTGAGGATAGTAGTGAGATCTCTCAATATCATTATACAATAATTTAAATATATTGACAGAACATAGATGTTCGCAAAAGTATTTACACATTTCACAAGAATTAATATGTTAATTGCCCAACAAACAGAACTTATGCAAACCCACAAAAAGGGAAAAGAAAAAGAAAAATAAAAGGATTTTGTTGGGCCAACGACCACGTTCCACATAAACTCGTTGGATGACCTTTGATAAAATACACTTAAATTACTTTAATTGAGTAAAAATTCCACTTAATCCAATATCTAAAAGAGGAATTACTTAGTTCGGTCAATACAAAAATATTCAATGGTCACTAGATTATTGTGTAATATAATGATAAAACATATCAGTAATGACTTTTTTTTTCTATTTTTGGAAGATGATCAATAATACTCAATTACATGTTTTTTCTTTTTTCATCACATCTTTTAATTTTACTTCAGCCGGCAATATTATCAACACTCGAAATTGACCACTTAAATTTTCATCATTTAATTTCCGATCTATGAAATAGGCCCTAAATCTCGGGCATACAAGCAAGCCTCGGTGCAATGGAACGTGAGAGCATAAAGACTTGGGCAATAAAAGGACAAAAGAAGCGACATAATTCACCAATCATGTTGTTCAATTCTCCATGAGCAGCATGAGCAACACCTTGATTGTTCGTATGCAGTGACATCAATTATAAAGCACAGTTGGCAATGGTGAATGACATAGATTCCTCCTTTCCTTCGAGAGAGACCATAGACAGAGATTGATGTGTCCATTCTCTTGTCACTACGTGACCATCAAGGACCAATTGGACGAGAGGGATTCTATCCGTTTGTCCTTTTGCATGGAGCCCGGCAGGAAAATCCACTTCAAGCGGGTCATGTTTGCACAGCGGTCGATGTTTTTGTCCTTTGTCTTGGAACAGGTCATAGAAAGGAACCCCGCTTTAATTAGATCGTACCATAAAGGTAATAATATCTTGGGGCCCAATTCATGTGATGGTGGCGATAATTTAGGAGTTTGAGAAGGAAAAATGAAACTGGCTTGGATTGGACTCTCCATTTATTTTTCTTGGCTTGACCGTGAATCATAAGTTAGAAATATGGCAATCTAGTCATGAAAAATCTCAATTCTTGGCTCGACTTGGAATCTTAAGGTAGAAATAGAGCAATGTAACAATACAACCCATGACAATATCGCTCGAGAATAAATTAATACTAGTGAGATGTACATATGTTGTATGGGTTGACAACTATCGTTATATATATTTCTAAACTATCGATGTTAACGTAAACTTTGCAAGAAAAAAAAGGTTGTATAGAATTGTAAAAAATGATTATTTGCATTAATCAAAACTCCACTAGAGTTTATTTAAGACTTCATCAAAAGTGGATCCAAACTCCAACATTTAGATTTATCCTCCCCAATTAAAGGAAAACATAAGAAATAAAATTACAATATTAAATCATGTGTTCATTTCACAATTTAAACTTTTAGAATAGAGGTCCCTCAAAATCACAACTCAAAGCAAGCTGAAGGAGGATGTACATTCGCCATACTACATATTGTTCTGCTAATTTTTATTTTTTATTTTTAAAAAAAGAGTTGGTAAGTGTCAAAAAGTTATTGATAAAAAAAAAGTTAGTAGTCACCTAATTTCCTAGTGACTTGCTAGCTAATAGCTAGCTAACACTAACTCTTGTTAACACATAAATTTTCGCATTTCTTTTTTAAAAAAGAAAAAAATTTCCCACAAAAAATATATCTCATTAAATTCGTGCATATTAAATTACTCATGCATTTAGCACAGCTCCCTAGTTGAGAATAATTTCCTTAGAACTTGTTCTCCAAAAATATGACATAAAAATAATAGCATAAAGAATATATATAATAAAAAGAGCAAAAATAGTAAAATAAATAAATTACAATAAAAAGAAAAGAAGAGAGTGAAGGTTGGCCAAGTGTGAATAGCACAGGGAACAGAACGTTCCTTGGAATGTGTGGGAAGCCTGAAAGCACACGAGAAGATCTGGAAATAAAAAGAAAGAAGCAAACAAGCGAGGGCAACCCACAAAACACGGCAAAATTCAAGGGATCAGAAGAGACCAGAGCATGGGCTGAGATCGAACGTTGACTGAAGCAGAGGAATAGCAGCAGATGGGAGCGTTGTTTTGGCGTATAGAAGAGAAAGATCAAAAGACGAGAGGTACGGGCAGGCTGAAAAAGCAGAGAAGAAAGAGACGTGTTTAGACCTCCTGAGTTTAGCTGGACGTGTAAGCGCAGAGAAAATATCGCCCTAGACCTCAGCGGCCGCACCCCTGCCTTCCCCTGTTTTTTGGCCGAGATAGCCCGATAAGCTTGAACCACGCCGGTGCTTCACTCATTTGTCTCAGCTCCTTTCGTGGACGACAGCAGGTGCTCAATCCGTCGACTCTACCGCTCATCCCATCTCAGGCGTCGCAGACAACCGGGTACTCCTCCCTCTCTTGCTCTGCCCTGTTTCAATAAAGCCCAAGGGGAGAACCGTCCATACCACCCATGGTGTTGTCTGATGAAGCATGATCACATTGACGTTCCAGTGTCAGTACGCATGCAAGCTGTTTATAGAAATGCCCATGAGAACCTTCGAAATTCATGTGCCTTAAATCGATCCGCCTTGGGCCATGACTGGAACACGCTCTGAATCAGCCATATAGGTTTGATGCGTGTGGTCAGTCATTCTCCAAGGCGTTTGTTGCATATGAAATTCTGTGTGTTCTTACTTTCATTTGGATCTAGTGGATCTTACTCAATGTTTTTTCAATGTATTATATAAGGGCGTGAAATTGGTTTGGGGGAGACTGTTTTGGGCTACCTAACGTCGTACACCAGGCGGCGAAACATCTAAACCAAGTTCAATCTTGAAATGACCGATTTAAGCTTGCTCAATGTGATATTCATATTTTGACCTAATCCATATTTATGTTAGTTAAGCCTCGGGTCAATAAATTAAGGAAAATTGAAAAAAAATTCTGAAAATAAAGAGAAAAGGATACCAAAATGGCATTAAATAACTATAGTATTATCAAGTCCCTGAATCCATTGACTCTCTAGTTCGTAGACGTAAAGTGTTCTCCCACACTTTACTAGATATCTAATGAATTTACTAGTAAGTGATTAGTGGTGACTCTTCTTTGCATGTTAAAATTAATTAAACCTAAAGTTGCAATTGGTAAAGTTTGAGGAAGTCAGTGCTAAGCTCTGTGGACTTAGTAATCCGTAGGCTTACTGCTGAGGGAAGGTCACGACAACTCTTTTTGACTATTTAGAAATGATGGACTTTCATCTTTTACTAAATTTATTTGTCTCTCTTTCCGAGATTACAAATTACCAACAATTTATTTGTCTTCATAAATATACCAACTTTTATGGGAATTTAAATATCAAAACATCTATTGGTAACTAACTCGAAAGTTGATAACCCATAAATAGTTAGTAATTATCTAGAGAAAAGCTGATGAATAATTTAAATTATTGTTAGTAATTTCATATGAAATGCAATATAAAGCTTAATTAATAAAGGTAGATAAAATTGGCAATTAAAATCGGCAGTAACTCAAATGAGAGTTAGTAATCCAAAACTAGTAGGTATTAGAGAAAATTCTGTAAGTTACTCTAATTAAGGTTAAGAAAAGTAGGTAAATTTAAAGCATAGCTACAAAATGAGCAAAAAAGCTTGAAAATAATTATAAAATTTGAAAAATGTCAAAACAAGAAAATAAATAAATGTCGGTAAGTAATTTAAATGAGAGTTGGTAGCTGAATAGTAGATGTTAGTTTAGAGGGAAAAAAGTTGGTGGGTTATGCTAATTTAGGTTTGTAATCTTTGAAAAGAGTGAGCACATATGAGGTCACTAAGCAACTCAAATAAAAAATGGTATTTCAAGGGAAAGTTGGTAACTTGAAAGAAATAAACATTGGTATTTTTTATGAGATTTGGTAACCCAAAAGTAATCTAATATGAACAAATTCGATAAAGCCCTTTAATTTAGATTGGTAATTTCATATTGAAGCATTGGTAAGTACATGTAAATAAAAATTGGTAAGTTAGTACAGAAATTACTAACTTGCAAACTGTTAAAATTGATAATTTTATGAAAATGTCGGTAAATTAGCCGCAAGTTACTTAGAGAAAATCGCCAGCCATTTTTCACTAACTTTTTTTTTTTTTTTTTACACTTTGGAACAGTTATTGAAATTTATTATAAGCACCAAGAAAAAAATTATATTGTTTGGACCAGAACAATGGAATTCTACTTAAATTAAATAAACTCTTTCTTGTTTTTGCCAAAGTCGTGTGGCCCCAAGATCTCTCTTGGAGAACATCATCTTAAGAACACTACTTGACCCATGCATATACACACACATGTATTGTCAAAAAAAAAAAAAAAAAAAAAAATTGTATCACCTTGGACTAAATGTCTATGTACTTATGAGTTACTTATTTCCCATTGACATAAATGGAGAAATTTCTTATATAATCTACACCACATGACATGTTGATGAAATATCACTCGTTCCATCATGTATCCTTTTTTGTTTTCAACTTTGGAAACTCATCGAAAATGATGACACTTATTTTAGGGCTTCATTTGTTTTACAAAAGCATCACATTTCTAGAAAATATTTTCCAAGATGTCATTTTCTAAGAAAATGGTAATATTTTTCCGATGTTTGGTTGAAATCAAAAAAATAATCGGAAAATATTTTCCATGGTTCAAAAAGGAAAATCCAATTTGATTTTTCTCTATAGATATACATTAGGCACTAGTGACTTGTCCATGGTTAGTTGATGAATCAAACAAGGGCAATGGGGTTTTGGGGTTGGCCTCAATGGACCCGGCCTAGCCTCGATAAATCCTAGCTTGGGCTTTAGGGACCTAATTTTGAGCACAATGGACTTGAGCTCGAGTGCAAGGCTCTAGGCACAAGCATAGGGTCTCAAGCTCAAGTGTTGGGGACCAAGACACAAGCATCAAAGTCTCAGACTCAATCTCGATGGACCAAAGCCCAAGCATCAAAGACCTAAGCACGAGCACTGGGATCCCGCCTTAACCTTGATTGACTGAGGCTCGGGACAAGAGATCTAAGCACATGCATTAGCTTTCTAAGCTTGGCCTCGATGGATTTGGACTCGTGCTCAAGCACTAGAGATTTGCATATGATTTTTGGGGTCTGAACCAGGGCCAGCCTCCATTTACTAAGGCACAGGCGCTAAGAACTCAAGCCACGAGCATTAAGTTCTCAAGACCGGCCTCCATCGACTTCAGCCGAGGTGCCGAGAGCAATCAAATATACTGGGTACTAGGCCTAGCCTTTTGAGAAAATTTTATGCTATTTTATTTTTACTTTTCCTTCATTGTTCAACTTTCCGAAAAGAGCTGCCACGGCATCAATGATGGGATCATTATAAAACTAAAAAGTTGTACAAGTGCTTTGATGAAGTATTCAAGAGTTTCACTGCCGACGGAAGTTCAATGGGGGCAAGAGTTAAGTAGCTAGCCTTCTTACTCCTAAACCATGAGGTTACAAAATACACGTAATTATGATTTATTGACACAACTATATATGTTCAATTTTGCAATGAAAAAATTGAAATGAGAAAGAAGTGACTTCATCAAATATTAGTTTCTATGGTGTTTCTTGAAAATTAATGAATCCCAATATATGATAAGAGATGCTAGTCTTGCAACAACATTATACATTTTTGTCGGACCACATGTCACATTGCAAATACGTTTTTTCCTTAAAATCTAATGTTAAACACCCAACAAGTCTCATAAACTGAACAAGTTCAGACTTTTGATCAGTGTAGGTAGCTTAAACTCAAAAGATATCACTGACTATTGTTAAGATTTGAATGGGTGACCTCCAATTTTCTAGCCAGGAGTACTGCCATTGCCAAATGCACCATCAGTTCTGGAGATTTTCCTTAGAAACTTTTAGGAAACTAGTTGATCATGCATACATAAAATGTTCTTTTAACACATCCTCAAATCAAAAGATTTTCTCAACTAACAAGATCAGAGCCTAGTTAATATCACTCTCTCCAAACCGGCCACACACCAAAATATACACCTGCATGATGCCAGGAAATCAAGTGATTCTCAGTCTGTGCCCCTCTCTTTTCTACGTGATCGTACTCATTCTAATCATACACGTGATGCCATCATATGCAACACAGCACCTGCCTTTTGCTCTCATAAAAAAAACAATATACACACCAAACTTTCTCCTCATGATCTATGGCTTAGTGAGCTGGGGCAGTTAGATATTCTCTGAGCGGTACTTGGTCGCCGTATATAAAATTAATGTGGCGAAAAACGTGTCTACATTAAGAACGCAAACCCGACATAACGGGAGGGAACCCGAGGCTTGGTTGGATACAGGACTGAGCCGCAGGCCAGCTCAGGCCTGTGTTCTTGGAAACTTGTTGATCTTTGATTAGTTTATGCTGCGAAAAAATATTTTAGGGTTCAGTCGCCGGAGAGTATTCTCTTGAGGGTGTTAAATTAATCTACTTGTGGGGTTAGCGGCTTCCGTAACTATGGTCGGCACGCACCTGACAAGCCCAACGAGTTGTAATGAAATCAACGGAGGTTCGAGAATGAAGGAGGTAAAACTAACCCAATTAGATTTTACGCAGTTTACATCACAAACTTGACTTGAGATGGGTGTTTAAAATTGGCCTATGTCAAACTTGGTTTCTCAACCTCTAACTTCAGCTTAACTCGATATGCCTTTTAACTCAATAGAGATAGCTTGGTGATTGAAAAACAAGGTCTCAATTCAAAATTCAAAGCTTTAGCTTTGGATTCCATCAATTAAAGCAATAACAAAAGTTGGTGATTTCACAGTTTTACAGGTTTTAAATACATTTGTGTTATTTGGCACAAACACTATTTGACTATTTAATTACATTTATAAATTGCAATTAAGTATTGCGATGTTGTGTTATACTCATTTTCTATATTAGGGTGCCTGCTCGAATCAAGGCCCACTTAAATTAGTTTTTTTATGCCTTTGAGCAATTCTATAAATTTTGAAGTGATTACATCAGATCCTCTAATTATGACTCATTACTCAAACTTGGTGAAACTTAAATTTTCAAAAAGTTGCGCTTAGGTAGTTGACGAGTCAAGCATGAATTGCTAGTTAGTAATCTAAAGACTTCCCATTGAGTTACTTCCAAAACCAACCTGGAACAGAAATGGTTAGGTTAGTTAAAACCTTTTGTTCTAGGCCTTTTAAAGGCAATGAATGCAGGGAACTCATGAGTGCAATTAAATGGCAAATCTGCATGAACCAGTGACCATACAAACAATTCAGTTTAAATGGATCTCGTCCTTGAAATTATAGGCAGACCATATCTACCGGTCAAAACCACACCTTTATTCGATTCCATATAGTATTTCCAAATTGCATGCGACTTTCTCAAAACTGGCTTTCGGATTTCTCGTTCGGAATAATCTATTATCATTTAATACACGTTTCTGTTCTGTTCAGGAATAACATTTCTTTTTAACTCTCTTTCTCTCAGCAAGGACGGTGTGATTTAATAAAATAAGCTGCGTTGAACATCAACGGCACATGCAGCAGTCTCTATATAATCTGTCATCATCGAGACAGTTTAGCATTAGAATGCGAGAGAGAGAGAGAGAGAGAGAGAGAGAGAGAGATGGGCAGAAATCCTAGCAGTGGTAAAGATGGATTGAAGTTTAAGAAAGGAATTTGGTCGGCTCTTGAAGATCAAATCCTCATCGATTACGTCAAAGTTCATGGCCAAGGGAAATGGGGCAAAGTTCGTAAGGTAACAGGTGAGTTAAGGCCTTTAGGATCTTACTATATTTCTCCTTGCAAACTGCCATAGGAAAAGAAAAAGAAACAAATGTTCTAAAACGGTACTGTGAATATTAGGAGTGCGTGTCTGAACTTACATAATACCAGTTATTCAATAAGTGCACCAATATGCTGCTTAGCATCATCATTGAAATAAATAGTCCCGCATTTGATATATGCATATAAGGTCCAATATATTGTTTTCCAATAGAACTTGAATGCCTGAAAAACTTTTATGGGCAACACGTAAACATGTGACCCAGTGTGCATTCCAATGAATATGTTTCATCTTTAGTCCATCTTTAAATTCAAATAATAGTACATTATGCTGCATAGTTTTCCATGAATCCGAGTTATTTAGACATAGCAAATGATCTGAGAATTTCTTCTTTCATTTTATCCCGGGGGAAAATGTGCTTTATTTGTGAAAGTAAATCCTATTAGTGATGCTCTTATCCTCACTTGTTTTGTATCTCCTAATCACTGAAAATAATGCAAGGAATTGATGTGCAGGCCTCAGGAGGTGTGGAAAGAGCTGTAGGCTTCGGTGGTTAAATTACCTTAAGACCAGATATCAAGAGAGGAAACATATCGCTTGAAGAAGAGGAACTCATCATTAGGCTCCATAAGCTCCTAGGCAACAGGTATTCGTCACTTCGAGTGATGAGCTCATCGCACCTTAAAGACTGTCTTTTGAAGGAGATATTCAAAGTGATGATAATTTGCTATGTCATTCACCTTTAAACAAAGAGAGCCACTTGACCACGTTGTTTGCGAAAGCCATTTTCAGTTCCCAAAGAACATCATTGAGATTGGCATTAACATGTGTTAATTCATTTTCTTTAGGTGGGCTCTTATCGCGGGAAGGCTTCCTGGCCGGACAGATAATGAGATAAAGAATTACTGGAACTCCACCATAAAGAAGAAGCTATCCAAGAAAACAGTGACCGGCCAATGAACTCAAAGTGCGAGGATGATAAGCCCTTAAATGAGACAGGCACAGCTGAATCACAAGGCGATGCCGATCGTGACAGTAAGCCGTGTAATTCAGAAGGCGTCGTTTCAGATCAAATGATGGAATCAATTGAAGGAAAGGGTGAGGGAGGAGATTGCGAGGACGACACGATTTCATGGGAAAACATGATGATGGATCTCAATGTCGAGGATATGTGCATGTCTGAGAATCAGCACTCCGAGCTCTTTGAAGGCAATGAAGATGGAAGGAATCAAAACGGGTGGATTTCTGAGGAAATGCTGTCTACATGGGTTGCTGAGTTGCTGGGCTGATATGCAAGTCCTTCCATGGTGCAACGACTCATCGCATTCTTATCGATAGCGATGAAGAACACTCAGCAGGCACCTTGATTTGGGTGGCATCATCGACTGCCAGAACAATGATCTTAATCAATCGATTTGTCGCTAGAATAACGCCAGAAATGCCTAACTCTTCGTTGAAATAGATCAAGAGTTTCAGTTTTCCCTCTATTTCCGCAGCCCCCCCACCCTTTTTTTTGGCAAAAGGCCACACATGTATGCGTGTGGATAAAAATGAAAATAAATTTGAATCTTTATGAAAAGGGATAAATAATTAAAACTGTAAGTTAATTTGGGAAAGAAATTTAAATGATTGAAAATAAGAGAATTTCACATTCCCTTTTGGAAAGTAATTTATAAGATTAATTGGTGGTTATCTTGACTAGTCTAAATAATGATTTTGTTAGTTTTGTTATGTTATATGACTATAATACATCCCAAAAAAGGACATGCCCATTCCTAAAATTGTTTTAAAGCTTTTTAAGGAACATTTTTGTAGGACAATATGTGTAAATATTAAAACTTTATGAAAAATAAAGATATCATTAACTGAAGCATTTCACAAGAGTACAGATTTTGTGAAATGAGCAATTGAGGATAGTATTGAGATCTCTCAATATCATATTTTCTTTAATTTATACAATAATATAAATATATTGACAGAACATAGATGTTCGCAAAAGTATTTACACATTTCACAAGAATTAATATGTTAATTGCCCAACAAACAGAAACTTATGCAAACCCACAAAAAGGGAAAAGAAAAAGAAAAATAAAAGGATTTTGTTGGGGCAACGACCACGTTCCACATAAAGGGTAACCGTAGGCCTCCTCTTTGGCACTGCTCTTTAAATTGTCTAACGGAAGGGAGAAAGAGTATTGACTAAATCATGAGACAAGCTACCCATTCTATCTGTTCGGTTGATATTCGGGCCACCTGGTGACTCATACATGGCCATCTTTAGGTTTGACTAAGGACTAATTTGATAACCCAAGTAAGTGCTAAAACATCAAATATTTAGCATTTAATTAGATTAAACTCTTTGGATGACCTTTGATAAAATACACTTAAATTACTTTAATTGAGTAAAAATTCCACTTAATCCAATATGTAAAAGAGGAATTACTTAGTTCGGTCAACACAAAAATATTCAATGGCGACTACAATATTGCATAAGTTACTCTAATTAAGGTTAATAAATTCTTGGAAAAGTAGGTAAATTTAGAGCATAGCTACAAAATGAGCAAAAAAGCTTGAAAGCAATTATAAAATTTGAAAAATGTCAAAAAAAGAAAATAAATAAATGTGGATAAGTAATTTACATGAGAGTTGGTAGCTGAATAGTAGATGTTAGTTTAAAGGGAGAAAAGTTGGTGAGTTATGCTAATTTAGGTTTGTAATCTTTGAAAAGAGTGAGTACATAATAGGTCACTAAGCAACTCAAATAAAAAAATGGCATTTCAAGGGAAAGTTGGTAACTTGAAGAAATAAATATTGATATTATACTTTTATGAGATTTGGTAACCCAAAAGTAATCTAATATGACAAAATACGATAAAGCCCTTTAATTTAGATTGGTAATTTCATATTGAAGTATTGGTAGGTACATGTAATAAAAATTGATAAGTTAGTACAAAGATTACTAACTTGCAAACTGTTAAAATTGATAATTTTATGAAAATGTCGGTTAGTTACCTACAAATTACCTAGAGAAAAATCGCCAGCCATTTTTCACTAATTTTTTTTTTTTTAATACTTAGGAACAGTTATTGAAATTTATTATAAGCACGGAGGAAAAAATTATATTGTTTGGAGCAGAACAATGGAATTCTGCTAAAATTAAATAAACTCTTTCTTGTTTTTGCCAAAGTCGTGTGGCCCTGAGATCTCTCTAGAGAACATCATCTTAAGAACACTACATGACCCCATATGCATATGTATATATACACATATATTGTCAAAAATTGTTTTATATCGCCTTGGACCGAATGTCTATGTACCTATGAATTACTTATTTTCCATAGATTTAAATGGAGAAATTTGTCATATAATCTACACCACATGACATGTTGATGAAATATCACTCGTTCCATCAAGTATCCTTTTTTTTGTTTTCAACTTTGGACACTCATAAAAAATAACAACGCTTTATTTAGGGCTTCGTTTGTTTCACAAAGCATTACATTTCTAGAAAAATATTTTCCAATATGTCATTTTCTAGGAAAATTGTAATATTTTTCCAATGTATGGCTGAAATCAGTAAAATAACCGGAAAATATTTTCCATGGTTTAAAAAGGAAAATCCAATTTAATTTTTCTCTGTAGATATATACTATGCATTAGTGACTTGTGCGTGGATAGCTAATGAATCGAACAAGCGTGGTGAGATTTTGGGGTTGGCCTCGATGGACCCGAGCTTAGCCTTGATGGATTCTAGCTCAGGCTCTAGGGATCTAATTTTGAGCACAATGGACTCGGGCTCAAGTGTAGGGCCCTAGTGCCTGAGCATAGGTCCACAAAGGTTGGGCCTAGTACCTGGTATCTTTGATTGCTCCCGGCATCCCAGCCCAAGTTCATAGAGGCTGGTCTTGAGACCTTAATGCTCATGGCTTGGGTTCCTAACGCCCATGCCTTAGTACATGGAGGCTGGCCCCGGTCCACATAAGCCAGGCTTGGACCCAAATCTCATAAGCAAATCTCTAGCGCTCAAGCATGAGTTCGAATCAATTTTTGTTTCTTTTTGTTCTTATCTCTCAATTCTCCCTTTTACTTGTTCCACTGGTAGTTCCTAGGCATCCTGAAAATTTTGTTGTTGGATAAAGCGACTAGTGATGAAGCTCCTCCTCAGTACGACAAGGATGGAAGAGGTGTGGTAGAGTTGCTAAGTTCGAGGCAAGCTTAGTCTGCTTGGTGAGGATTATTTAGAATTTCATTGAGGAGAGCAACGAGAAGTAAGAATATCCAGGGACCATTGACAATTCCTAAGCAAGAAGTTACCAATATTCGACCCAATCTAGTTCTTCTAATCATACACCTTCTCGTTAGCCATGCATCACAATGTTAAGAGTCCTTATACCTCTCCCATGGTGTCGCAACCTATCCCTAGGAGGATATTGCCTAAAAGACAGGCCCACAACCTATGATCAGGTATGGGCTCTCCCAAGCCCATACCTCGAGTGACATTGGGGTGTTCATAAGAATTGTGTAATAAAAAGTCGCCACTAACTTATTGGGGTCAACTATAAACCAAGTAAAGTATGAAAATATACATCACTTTCTACGCAACCAAATAATTTAGAATTTGGGACTTGATTATTCTAACTAACTAATTTGTGTCATTTCGGTACCTAATCTTGTTCATTCTAAAAAAAAATTGTTCGACAGTTTAGATTAATTTTATATCAATCCACTAACACATGAGATGATCATGTGTGTGCACAATCATTAACGTAACAATCAACAGTCAAGGAAAGCGTTAAGGGAATTTCATGGGAGAGCAAAGATTTAACATAATCAAATAGAGATCATGCTATCTCTAACTAAGCTAAAGGAAGGCCATAGTCAACATAATGAAAGTGCTCAATCAAGGGCATTCATTTTTTAAGGATAATCAAAATCCTATGGTAGAGCTCTAGAGGCTTGTTTAATTTTGAACAAGATTTTCACCATGGATTTTCACACATTTAATGAGAAAACTCCCCAAAAAGACACTGTAAGCTATTTTTGAGAAATTAAAATTTTTGGAAGTCTTCTTGAATTTTTTAGGAAATTTTAAATATTTTAAATATTTTTCTGATTTTATAAAAATTATTTTTATAGATTTTCTATTTTTGCAAAATTTTAATGTTTTTTTTTTGGAATTTTTTTGTTTTTTTAATGATTTTCTCAAATTTATAATTTTTCATTGATTTTCGAATTTTCTAAATTTTTTATTATTTCCTAAGATTTTTATCATTTTCTGAATTTTTAATAAAATTTTTAAATATTTTTGGAATTTTTTACTAATTATTATATTTGGGAAATAGGATCAGACTGGGTTTATTCCGATCCATCCCATTGACCTGACATAAAGCCGGACTCAACCTAGTTGGATTAAAAAAAAAGGAATTTTTTTAAAATTTTTTTTAAATGATTTTTTAATTTCTTTTATTCTCTCCTTTTTGTCTTCTTCCCTTGCACCTTCTTCCACAAGCCTTCTTCAACACTGCAATCTCCTCATCGAAGCTTCTGTTAAAGATTAGAAGTTAAAGAAGACTATGGCAATATAGAGAGACAAAGAAGCTCTAGATATTGTTGATGTTGTGCTCGTGGCTATAAGGAAAAGTATTGGAAATAGTGGACTCAAGATTGACATGAAGTGAGAGGCTGGACCACATGTGTTAATAAAGCTTGAGATTTAAAAGCAAACTCATGTGCTCTAACACATAAGTGTAGTTATTCTATTTTAGACATGTAACTGAAGTTGTTGAGTCTATTTTGATCATCTTCTTCCTCAAGTCTCTTATTCATCTTCATGTACTCTGTTTTTCAAGCTTGTAGAATATAGAAGAAACAAAACATAGAAAGAGAGAGAGAGAGAGAGAGAGAGAGGAGAGAATTGTAGAGAAATGAAAAGCTCTCAGATGTATGTACTTTTCATTCTTTGATTCAAGGAATACATAATTCTTTCCTTTCATCTACATCTTGTGTTTTGTTCTTCATTTATTCTCATGATATCAGAGCTTACCTAAGAGCTCTAGCTTTCTCTACTATACTACTCAAAGTTTTACAAAGCTTGTGTGATCTAGACGACAGCAAGAAGTTCAAGAGCAGCTTCTTGGTTCTTTTTTCTCTAGTTCTCGTTTTGATAGTAGTCGAGAAAGCATATCTTCAAAGTTTCTGAAAATACAGAATGACAGCAAGAATACAGAAGTAACCCTTTTCAATTCATGTCAATATAGCCAACTTTGTTACAATAAAGTTAGCCAAAGATAATTTCCTACTTTGGCAAGCACAGTTTCATAGGTTTTTGTGAAGTCAGGATCTCTTTGGATTCATCAATGGCAAAACACCACCACCAGCACAAATGGTACAAGTTGAGATTGAAGGTAATGAAACAGAAGTGGTGAATCCTAATCATACAGATTGGGTGAAGACTTATCAACTAGTTTCATCTTGGATAAGTGGAGCAGTGTCTGAGAACATTTTAAGCTTGATCATCGGGCTAGAGACTTCATATGAGGTATGGCAGACCCTTCTTAATCGCTTTACACAAAAGTCAGTGGCAAAAGAATTCGAAATAAGGGGAAAACTGCAAGAATGTTAGAAAAGAGATAGAGCATTGAGTGTTTATCTTCGAGAGTTTAAATCCATTTGTGATCAGCTTAATGCCATTGGAAAACCTGTTGATGACATAACTAAGATGTTTGGTGTTCTCGAGGGGTTAGGTTCAGAATATGAAAGTTTCAAAACAACAATGTATTGCCTAAAACCTCAACCAGATTATGATGAGGTTATTTATCAGCTTGAAAGATTTGAAATTAGGCTACATACCTATTCTGTAAACCAATATAATCCTAATCTAGCCTACTATGGACAAAGAAAGTCTGCTGCAATTTTGCAAACTCTAATTTCAGAAATCAAAGAGAAAATAGTTGAGGGGGATATAACTATGGCAGAGGACGTGCAATGAATAACATAGATCATGGAAATGACTATGTTGGGATAGGAAGAAATCAACATTACAGAATGAATAATCTGAATCTGAATCAAGAAGATCAGGTTAACAAGCTGTCACACAATTGATCTAACTATGGACAGGGGTTCAGACCATATGCAAATCCTTCTCAAAAGTACCAAGCTACTAAGTCATATCCACCACAAAGTGCAGCTTTTGATAAGAGTATGCATAATGCGAAGATAGCAAATAATAGTCCCTTAGAATGCCAAATTTGTAAAAGACGAGGACATACAGCACTTCGATGTTGGTATCGTTTTGATAATTCATATCAAGCAGATGAAATACCAACTGCACTAGCAGCAATGCACATCGAAGACTCTCATGGCACTGAATGGTATCCAGATACAGGAGCCACAACTAATATTACTGCAAATCCCGGTATGCTTCAACACTGTTATTTATATAGCGGGACCGATACCATTATAATAGGAGATGGTTCTTGTTTGTCAATCTCATGTGTTGGTGATGGCTTGTTACATACAAAAACCAACTCTTTACCACTAAATGATGTCCTAAAATCAAGAAAAATCTACTTTCTGTTTCAAAATTAACAGATGATTATCCATGTTCTTTTATTTTTGACAAATATGGGGTATATATGAAGGACAACTGCAACAATACAACAATGAGGCTAGGAAGGAAAGTCAAGGGACTGGATCAAGTCGACCCTAAAGTCACAGAAGTTTTCTTCACTCAAATCCAAAAAGAAGTAGGAGAAGATGTGTGGCATCAAAGGCTAGCACATACCAGTTTAAAAACAGTGAAGTATCTGCAGAGCCAGCACCTAATTCAATGCAATTCAAGAACTCAAAGCATATGTAATAGTTGCCAGATTGCTAAGAGTTCATCTTTACCTTTCCCTCTGTTAGACTATGCATCTAATATTCCCCTAGAAAAGATACATTGTGATGTTTGGGGACCCTCACCAGTTCAGTCTTTTCAAAAATTTCGTTACTATGTCATTTTTATGGATAATTTCTCTTGATACAGTTGGCTGTATCCAATGAAACAGAAGTCATAATTTTATGACATTTTTGTCATGTTCCAAAGGCAAGTGGAGAATCAGTTTGATCATAAGATCAAAATCTTTTAGTGTGATGGAGGAGGTGAATTTACTAGCAACAAATTTCAGAATTATCTACAACAATGTGGCATTAAACAAAATATTTCTTGTCATTATACACCATAGCAGAATGGAATCTCTGAAAGAAAGCATCGACATGTGGTTGAGTTAGGAATAGCAATGTTATATCATGCTAAAGTACTATTAAAGTACTGGGTAGATGCCTTCATGACAACAAATTACATCATCAATCTTCTTCCTACATCAAAGTTACATATGAATTCACCTTACAGTAAATTGTACCAACAGAAACCAAGCTATACACATTTAAGGGTCTTTGGATCTGCCTGTTATCCTTGCCTCAGACCATATGCACAACATAAGCTTGATCCAAGATCTCTTACATGCATATTTTTAGGATACAATGAAAGACATAAAGGATATCGATGTCTTCTGCCCACTAATGGACATGTCTATATTAGTCATCATGTGGTGTTTGATGAAACAGTTTTTCCTTTCACCAATCGACTAACAACTGAGTATAATCAAGGTACTAACTAGTACAAACAGTGGATAAATGGAGTGACTTTTCTAGGCTCCATCACTACAGAACAAGTCAAGCCTAAGTCCAATGAGCATATGGGACATCTGCAAGATACTGGACTAGTGCAGAATATCCACACTAATGCATCAGATCCTGCTATAATACCACAGGTGCATACAGTTCTTGAGGAACTAGTATGTTCTATTCAAGCACCCACTCTACCACCAGAGATCAATACAGATCAAGCACAAATCAGCTCCCCAGTCAATACCCAAGGTATGTTGTCAGTTCATCCTATGCAAACCAGACTAAAGTCTGGAATTGTCAAACCAAATCCTAAATATGCATGCTTGGCTTAATATAAAGTTCCTATTGAACCAAAATCAGTCAAATCTGCATTGGCAGACAAAGGCTGGTATCAAGTGATGCAAGATGAAATGGATGCCTTATATACAAATCAAACTTGGGAATTAGTGCCTCGAACTGATCACATGAATGTCATAGGGTGCAAGTGGGTGTTTAAAACTAAGCTTACATCAGATGGTCAGCTTGATAGACTTAAAGCTAGACTAGTAGCTAAGAGGTTTCATCAAGAAGAAGGTGTTGATTTCATAGAGACCTTTAGCCCTGTATTAAACATGTTATTATTCAAATTGTTCTCTCTGTGGCAATGACAAAGCATTGGCCAATTCATCAGCTTGATGTTAAAAATGCCTTCCTACATCGAACTTTGAATGAAACTGTGTATATGCAACAACCACTAGGTTTCACACATCCTCAGAAGCCTCAACATGTGTGTCTGCTTAAGAAATCATTGTAAGAAATCATTGTATGGCCTTTGATAAAGCATCACTTGAAAATGGCCTGGTTTGATAAATTCAATAATTTTCTACTTGAAAATGGCTTTTGAGGGGAAAGGCTAATTGCGGCTAAAGGACTCGACTTGGGAAAACGACTTGACCGTGAGATTTACGTGAGGACGATCCCGTAGATAGGAAAGGCCGATTCTAAGGACGACTAAAAGTCGATTCGCGGACAGAACATAATGGAACAACGGGTGATTCCGTTTACTATTATCGAATCCACGAACGACCCTATGTCGATCCTAGTCAAGGATGTCCATGCGTCGAGATGTCTTGAACGTGGTTTGGCACGAGTCGGTCACGCGTGAATCCTCACAGCCACCCGTCAGTCTGAGTTGTAACCGAAATGGCATTTGGCGAAATTGACATGGCAACAGAACTTATGATTGGACTTCGAATTATCGGGAATGTCGGGACGGACTTTGGGATGAAGCTACTGCGGGCATCAACAGAGCATTAAAGCGAAGCAATTGGAAAAAGGGATTTTCGGACCGAGGAAGCAAGCCCGTGAGGTCGTGGGCCGGGCCAAGCAGTGTGGGCCCTAGGCCCAAAGGTGGGACAGCCACCAAATGGCCCTAAGTCAAGCAAGTGAACCCATTGGACCAAACCAACTATTTCTCTTTCAAAGTCCATGGTCCAACTTTGAGCCCAATCAAGCCCAACCAATTTCCAAGCCCACTCCTATTCATGGCCAAGCCCATTTCTTAGGCCCATCCACCAATTTCAGCCCAAGGTCAGATGTGTAATTTGTGCAAGGTGGAAATGACCAAATTACCCCTAGTTGTAGGGAGAAAAGGCTAGAGAAGAGAGAGAAGATGAGGCCATCATGGGCATGGGGACTTGAAGCAAGCATTTATGGGGTCTTGACAGCCCTCACTTCACTCTCTCTCTCTCTCCCCCATTCGGCCTCCAAACCGGACGAGCTCCTCTCTTCCTCGTTTTCCCTCTCCTTCAGTTTCTGCTCCAGCTGACCCTTCGTCAAAGAATCGAGTCAAAAGTGGTCTTCCCGGATGAATCAGCCAGCGATCCACATATCACCGTGACCGGGAGAGACAGACCGTTCCAACGAGACTAATTTCGTCCCGAACAGAGCCGCCTTGCGGCCTGGGCGCCGCCGTGAAGGAACCGGTCGCCGGTCCGTCGGTCCGCCTGCAGCCTGCACTGTTTCGCGTTTTCGGCCATTTTTCTCCCATTCCGGTCCTTCCTCCGCCCATCTCAACCTCCAGCAAAACCCCCAAGACCCCCAGGAGCCACCAGTTGCCAACCACCCGCTCGCCGGAGCTCCGATCGGCCCGTTTTCGCTGTTGAAGTTGCTGGTTTCTTCTCTGCAGTTCAGCCAAGAACAGAAGCAGAAGACAGCAAGGTTTTGGAGACTTCGAGGCCCGTTTTAGGTGTCTTCCCGGCCTCCGTTGGTGTCGCCGCTTTGGGGTTTATCGACCGCCTTGGTGTCGTGGTCGCCGTGAACTCACCGGCGCGCAAAACCGGTGAGTTTATCCTCTAATTCTTGCTTAGTGAGTTAATGACGCTTAAGGGGTGTTTAGATTAGTCTAATTAGGTTTATGTGATTAAATTAGATTATTTTAATGTAAATTAGATTAGTTGCATGATTAGTTTAATGGATGTTTAATTAGGGCTAATTGTAGGATTAAATTAGTGTAATCTTGTTTAAGCCCTAATTAATTATTTTTAATTAAATAATTATTTCGAATTTATAAATATTATTTTATTAAATTATATTATTATAAAATAATATTTAATTATTTAATTTTCGGAATTAAATTTAATTATTTAATAATTTGAAAATTATGGCTTAGGGAGTTGTTAGAAACCATAGTGTCGGTTTGTGTTAATTGTATGTTTAAATTGAGAAATTGAGTGATTGATGATTATGGTTTGTGTAGATGATATTGTGTTTAATAGATGATATGAATTGATAGATGTGTGGATCGTATGATATCAATTGGATTGACGAATTGATACCGATGGGTAGCTCAGCTCAGTTGCTTTCCCACTTGATTCACCTACTGAGTCTTCAATTTCATATGAAGGATCTTGGCCTTCTACATTACTTTCTAGGAATTGAGGCTAAACAAACTTCTCAAGACTTATTTCTTTCTCAAACTAGGTATGCTCTTGATCTACTTACTCGAGCTAATATGAAAGACTGCAAATCCATTTCTACCCCTCTATCATTACGGTATGTAGTCATGACAAGTGATGACATATTATTGCATAATCCACTTGAGTATCGAAGTCTTGTTGGTGGACTTCAGTATCTCACTATAACTCGTCCAGATATTGCTTATGCCACAAATCTCCTCTGTCAGAAGATGCAGCAGCCCACATTAGGAGATTTTCACAAACTGAAAAGGGTTCTTCAATATGTGAAAGGAATTGTTGCTCTTGGTCTAACCATTCACTCCAACAACTCCATGCACTTGTATGGTTTCTCCGATGCTGATTGGGCAGGGTGCAGCACTACCAGGCGATCTACCACTGGTTTTTGTACGTATCTTGACAGTCTCTCGTTCCTCAACAAAGGCTGAATATCGAGCTTTGGCTTCAGCTACAGCTGATCTTACATGGGTCAATTTTGTACTTTGAGATATTGGAATTGGTTTATTTGCTCCAACAACTCTATTTTGTGACAACAAGTCAGTTATTGCTCTCACACTTAACCTTGTTCTACATGCTCGCACAAAGCTTTTTGAAGTAGACTTTCATTTCGTTCGTGAAAAGTTTTCTTCTGAGTCCTTAATTGTTTCTTATACTCCCAGTACTCAACAACTTGTAGATATCTTTAGAAAATCTTTACCTCGATTACTACATTTTACTCTTCGCACCAAATTGGGCTTGGGGTATTTAACCCTTCCCAATTTGCGGGGATGTTAAAAATCAGAAGTTAAAGAAGACTGTGGCAATACAGAGAGACAAAGAAGCTCTGGATATTGTTGATGCTGTGCTCATGGCTATAAGGAAAAGTACTGAAGATAGTGGACTCGAGATTGACATGAAGTGAGAGGCTGGACCACACGTGTTAATAAATCTCCAGATTTAAAAGCAAACTCACATGCTCTAACACATAAGTGTAGTTATTCTATTTTAGACATGTAACTGAAGTTGTTGAGTCTGTTTTGATCATCTTCTTCCTCGAGTCTCTTATTCATCTTCATGTACTCTGTTTTTCGAGCTTGTAGAATATAGAAGAAACATAACATAGAAAGAGAGAGAGGAGAGAATTGTAGAGAAATGAAAAGCTCTCAGATGTATGTACTTTTCATTCTTTTTCAAGGAATACATAATTCTTTCATTTCATCTACATCTTGTGTTTTGTTTTTCATTTCTTCTTAGCTTCTTCCCCATATTCCGACAAGCACACGCCAGTGTTTGGACTATCGCCAAGCCACCGTTCGGCGTTGGTCATTCCGTCCGACCAACGCCAGTCCCCACCGGCCATTGGTTGGTCGGAGGTTTGTCGTATTGTCGGGTCTATTCCGACGAGGAGCACGCCCACAACAACCGACTCGGCCAACGCGAGATACGCCACCAAAAGTCAAGGAAGACACCGAGGACAGCGTCGCGACAACAGCATCATAATAGGTCACACAGATATCAAAGATCTGGGCTTCGGTTCGGAGACTCGAGTTTGGCTCTCCAGTGAAGCAATTCATCGAACAATTGGGGCGCACTAGAGAAACAAGGGGCTTCCGACTCGTTCACGACTCAAAGCCTGAACCAAAACTCTTAACGGGCATATAGAACACACAACAAGCATACCGGAACGCACTGCAACGTTAACAGGGAACCGGCGGGGTCGGAGCTCGCGCAAGCTGCACATCCGCGACGCGAACTCGGGCCTTGGACACGCACAAATGAAGAAAGGCCTACTTGGCCCGGCACGGTGCTCCAGCGACGCGGGTCCCTTTCTTCTTTCTCACGCGGGCGAAGCGGACCATTTTCTCACTCTCTCAAAGTCCCTCTCGCTCACTCTCCCCCTCTCGGTCTCTCTCTGGGCCTCCTCCTTTCTCGCTTTTAAGCTCCGGCGCACATGCCTCCTCTCATGCCAGCTGCTGCTGCCGGCCTGGCCCCGACCACCAACTCCTGGTCGACGCTCTGCCCCGCGTACCTCGTCCTTCTCTGCCCTCTCGGTCCGTTCTTTTTTCCAGCGTGAGAGGAAGGGCAAGGAAAGAAGCCACGAAGGCGATCAGGCCGGGGAAGAAAGAAAAGAGAAGAGACCGGGTCAGGCCCAGGCGAAAAGAAATAGAATAAGAGCAAAAGAAAGCAGGTTGGGCCGGCTTTCTAATGTCTATATTAAAAAAAAGTTCTTTTAATTAATTTTATTTTTTCTTCTTCTTTTTTTTTTAGAAAAAGGCTCTATTTATATTAATACAAATGTTTCTAATGTCTATATGCTATGCAATTTAATAAAAATTATTTTTGTTAGGGGTTATAATTAATCCCTAATTTTATATGAGATCAAGCTCTTAATAAAATAACCAAATTTAGATGTCAACACATGAAACCTCAAACGTCATAGCAATGAACATGGTATCACTATCCATCCACCAAAAGAAGTCAATCGTCGGGTGTGACCTTAACAATTTCCTAATCAAAGGCAATTTAGCCCAAAACCTAGCGCTCTCCGCATCTAAAAGTACCCTATTGTGAAAGATCTTAATACCGTGCAACCTACAATAATCAATCTTATTCCTAATCGATTTTAACAGGTAATGATCATCAAACGAGATCTCGCACCGCTTCAAAGATGAACCTGTGATGAGCGAAATGCTAGGTTTGTTAGGCCCGATGATATTGGAGTAATCTGGGTGTTCTTCAACCAATCAACTCTGCTCGTCTTAATCGGATATCCTTAGGCTGAGACTATACGGCCTTGCTCGGGTCCCATTTCTCGTCTTCGCCTTCAACGATGAGGATCTTCCATATGTTGAACATGCTGTAGCTATTTGACGACGACAACTGAGTCGACTCAAACTCAGCCGACGACCGGGCACACTCAACCAAGACATCCTCAAGGACGCGATGGTGCTCCGCTTCTAGGAGTAGAAGTGGTTGCAAAGTTCATTAAATTCCTACTCTAGTATGTTGAACTTGCTGACGTTGATGGTGCTGCGAAGGACGATGACGGTCATAGTATGGTCACCTTACCATGCCGCACACCAGATCTGGTGGCGAGCTCCCGGTCCCTTGTTACGTGCTTGAGATTCAAGATTGGTGTGACTAGTGCTAATGCAGAAGATCTAGACCAAGTTAGGACGAGAGCTTGAGGATCTAGAAGTAAAGTGATGTCACCAGTTTTGTCCGATGACAATAGGTTGAGGTTGCTTGTTCGCCATCCTTTTCGGGGGGTTGTCACTGGAACCCATCGGGAACAAGCAAGAGGGCAAATAAGGTCAAAATCCACATGCACCCAACTTGAATGAGGTATAATTTGCTAAAAAATGGGTCCCGTGAGGGATAATATGGTCATAATATTGTGATGAGATACTTATTAGCAAAAAGGAAGTGAAAATGGCATTACCCTTTGAAATATAATTTTCAATTTTTTAAAGTTAAAATCATTTTCTGAATTTCAGCATAAGCTCTTTGTTGACTTGGAAAAAAAAAATCGTTAACTCATTTTCTTAAGTGATCCAAGTGATGGAAAATGTGGAAAATATTTTCCAAAAAATTGTTTTCCACTAAATAAATGGAGCCTAGATGATTGATATTGCATCAACATGTCTTTGAATAAATATTTAACTTGTTAATTCAAGTCTTTGTTTATGATATTTTTTTGCCTCATATCAATGTGTCATATGTCACATACACTCACGCGTATCTGCAGAAAATACTGCAGATTGGAGGATTGTCCTAGACCACCAAGGAATACGGCCATGAAAATTTTGTAAAATATGAAAAACAAGCTTCACCACATGACATGTTGGCGGGATATCACTCGTTCAATAAAGTATTCTAATTTGTTTCAACGTTGGACAATCAACGAAAGTAACAGCGGCTTATTTTAAATGATTGATAATGCATCAACATGTCAGTAAATAGATATTCGATTTGTTAATTCAAGTCTTTGTTTATGTTCGTATTTACAGAACATACTGCAGATTGGAGGATTGTCCTAGATCACCGAACGATACGGTCAAGATCAAGCCTCATGACTCATGAAAGTTTTGTAGAATACGTAAAACGTGCAAAGAACAATACTTCATTCATTTGTAGATTTTCCTTGATACTTGCAGACATTGGGCCAAGTAAGTAATTTTGTGCATTAAGAGGTTTGACAAGTTGGGCATTTTTAGTGTTGGTTTCTGATCCACATCAATAAATTAAGACACTCGGACATCTATACATTGAATTTCCTTGACCCAAAAAGTCCTAAATCCATTGTAAACCATTGATTCAATCTTAAATTTTATAATCTGACTAATATAGTCTTAAATCTTTTAAAATTTCCCAATATAATCCATGAAAACAATTTATGCAAGAAATTGCTGATGTGGCAGTCCAATTAGCAGCATCCTACATCTCATGGCTGGCGAATTGATGTGTCCAACTCCACTCAAAATGATGTTGTTTTGAAAAAAAAATTATGATATCTTATTTTTTTTTCTTTTCCTTCATTGTTGAACTTTCTGAAAAGAGCCACCATGGCTTCAGCGATGGGATCATTATAAAACTAAAGAGTTGTACAAGGGCTTTGATGAAATATTTCAAGAGTTTCACTTTACCAAGAGGATTTCAATCGGGGTGAGAGCTAAGTAGCTAACTCTCTTACTCTAAACAATGAGGTGACAAAATACATGTTCGCACTTAAAATGAAAATAAAAAAAAAAAAAATGAGAGAAGTGACTTCATCAAACATTAGTTTCTACAGTGTTTCTCACAAAGCAATGAGTCCAAATATACGATGCATTAGGAACGTGTACAAGATGCTAGTCTTGCTATGAAATTATACTTTTTTTTGCAGACCACATGTCACATTGTGAATGCCTTTTTCCCCTTAAAATCTCATGAACTAATTACGTCCAAATCTTTAACTAATGGAGAGGTGGCCCTGACCTAAACAATTTTGCACCCTGTTGGTGGATCCAAATGAGTGACCTCCAATTTTCGAGTTGGAAATAATGGCATGAACAACCATGCCAACTCTAGAGATTTTCCTTTAAAGGTTTTAGGAAATGCATATACATAACATGGTCTTTAACACATCCTCCATTCCAATTGTCTCAACTAACAAGATAGAAGCCTATGTAATATCACTCTGTCCAAACCGGCCAGAAACCAAAAGATAACCTGGATGATGCCCAGAATTTAAGTCAAGTCACAGTCTGTGCACCTCTTTTATACATGATCGTGCTCATTTTAATCATACAAGTGATACTATTATATTCTATAAGCCAACCGCCCTTTGCGCTGGACCATGGGGCAACATGCTTTCTTTTACCTGGGGAAATTAAATATTGTTTGAGCTGCACGAGGCTCCTATATATAATAATGTGGCGAAACATGTGACTGTAAACACAACATAAAGGACAGAATCCGAGGTTTGGTTGATCACAGAGGTTGTGATTTAACGAGGTTCCCCTCATTATGGTCGTAATGCACCTAACAAGCCAACACGAGTAATAATGAAATCAATGGAGGTTCGAATGAGAGGTCCTTAATCCATATGAAAGAAGGCCAGACTAATCCAAGTCGATTTTATTCAATTTACAGCACAAACTTGACTTGAGATTGATGTTTAACATTGGCCTATGTCAAACTTGGTTTCTCAACCTCTACCTTCAGCGTAACTTGATATGCCTTCTATCTATGAATAGCGATAGCTTGGTGATTGAAAAATAAGATTTCAACTCAAAACTCAAAGCTCTAGCTTAGGATTCTATCAGTTAAAGCAATATAAAACTTCATGATTTTTGGTTTTACAAGTTTTAATTACATTTGTCGTGTTCAACACAAACATTATTTGACTACTTAATTACATTTATATGTTGCGATTAAGCTTCACGATGTTATGTTATGTTTGTTTTAAATATCACGGTGCCCACTTGAATCAAGGCTCCCTTAGATTATGGTTTAATGCCTTGGAGCAATTCTACAAATTTCAAACTGATTTCATCAAATCATCTAATTAAGACTCATCACTGAAACCTTCTTTTTTTTCGGTCTGAATATCATTCAAATTTGGCTAGTCTCAACTTTTCAAAAGTTGGGCTTGAGTAATCAATGAGTCAAGAATGAATTGCTAGTTAGCTCAAAGAGATGAATTTCATAAAGTTACTTCTAAAACCGGCTTGGAATCAAAATGATTAGGTTAGTTAAAACCTTTTGTTGTTGGCCTTAAAAAATTCATCGATTGTAGTGAACTCATGAATGCAATTACATGAAAAATTCTGCATGAGTGAAGAATCAATGAACATTCGAACAGTTCAACTCTCTATTCTTGAAAATATAAGTAAACCATATCTACTGGTCACAACCACATCTTTACTCTACCAAATTGTATATCAAAACTGTGTGTGCCTGTCTCAAAACCAGATTCCAGGTTTCTCGTTCCAAGTAATATATTATTGTTTAATGCAGGTTGCTGTTCTGTTTATAGATACCAACTCCTTGTTCGTCTCTTTCTCTCAGCGAGGGCAAAGTGACTCAATATAACAAGCTGTGTTCAATACCAACGGCGCATGAAACAGTCTCTATATAATCAGTCATCTTCGAGTCAGTTAGCATTAGAGTGCGTGTGAGTGTGTGTGAGTGTGCGTGTGCGTGCGTGAGAGAGAGAGAGAGAGAGAGAGAGAGAGAGATGGGCAGAAACCCTAGTACCAGTAAAGATGGATTGAAGTTCAAGAAAGGAGCTTGGTCGGCTCTTGAAGACAAAATCCTCATCGATTACGTCAAAGTTCATGGTCAAGGGAGATGGAGCAAAGTTTGTAAGGCAACAGGTGAGTCGAGACCTTTAGGATTTTACTATTTTTTCTTTGCGAACTGCCATAAGGAAAGAAAGAAATACATGTCCAAAAACCGTACTGTGAATAATAGGAGTACATGTCTGAACTTTCATAGATACCGGCTATTCAATAAGTGCCCCAATATGCTGAAAAATAAATAGCCCCATTCTAATATGAATATATGATCCAACATATTGTTTTCCAACACTCAAGCATGTGACAGTGTGTGCATGCCAATGAATAAGTTTTATTTTATATCCTACCATTAAATTCAAATTATAGGACACTACACTGCATAGTTTTCAATGAATCTGACTTATTTAGACATAGCAAATGGTCTGAGAATTTCTCCTTTTATTTTATCCTCCGGAAAAGTGCACTTCATTTATGAAACTAAATCCTATCAGTAAGTGCTGATACTTACCTGTTTTGTATCTCCTAAACACTGAAACTAATACATAAAGTTGATGTGCAGGCCTCAAGAGGTGTGGAAAGAGCTGCAGGCTCCGGTGGTTAAATTACTTAAGGCCAGATATCAAGAGAGGAAACATATCACCTGAAGAAGAAGAGCTCATCAGTAGGCTCCATAGGCTCCTGGGCAACAGGTATTTATACTCTTCGAGTGATGCGCTCATCATACCTTCGATATATTTTTGTTTGGGGGAGTTATTGAAGGTGATGATAATTTGCTATGTTATTCACCTTTAAACAAAGAGAGACACTTGACCATGTTGTTTCTCAAAGCCATATTCAGTTCCAAAAGAACGATATTGAGATTGGCACTAGCGCGTGTTGGTTTATTTTCTTGTAGGTGGGTTCTTATCGCGGGAAGGCTTCCTGGCCGAACAGATAATGAGATAAAGAATTACTGGAACTCCACCATAAAGAAGAAGCTAGTCCGAGAGAACGACAACCCACCAATGAACTCAAAGTGCGAGGATGACAAGCTCACGAAGAACGAGCCCCTGGACGAGAACGTGGCGGCCGAACCGCGATACGATGCGGATTGTGACGGTAAGCTGTGTAATACAGAAGGTGTTGTTTCAGATAAAATGATGGAAATAGTAGAAGGGAAGGGTCAGAAAGGAGATCGCGAGGGCGACACGATTTCATTGGAAAACACGATGATGGACCTCAATTTGCAGGATACGAGGATGTCTGAGAATCAGTACTCTCAGCACTTTGAAGGCAATGAAGATGGAGGGAATCAAAACGCGTGGATTTCAGATGAAATGCTGTCTGAATGGGCTGCTGAGTTGATGGGGTGATGCAACTCCTTCCATGGTGGATCAACTCATATCGATCACGAACCCTCAGTAGGCACTTTGTTTTGGTGAAACAGATCAAGAGTTTCAGTTTTGCCACTATTTCTATTCCCATCCCCCGCTCTGCGTGTGGAGAAAATGGAAAATAATAAGAGCATTTCACACTGACTCTTAGAAAGTTAAATATTATAAGATTGATTTGTAGCAATCATGACTAGTTTAATCAATTTGGTTATATCATGACTATAATACATTCAAGAAAAGGACATGCACGTTCCTTTAACCTTTTAAAAAACATTATTGTCAGATAGACATGTAAATATTAAAATTTATGAAAAATATTGAAGCATAGGGAGGATTTTTTTTTTTTTTTTTTTCAAGAATTGAGGATAGTAATAAAGTATGAGATCTTCTTTACTTCATATTGTAATATAAATATATAACGACATTAGAGGTTCCCAAAAGTATTTACACATTTCACAGGAATCAATATGTAAATCGTTCCCAAAGATAATGCCATGCTCCCCCAGCAAACAAAACTTATGCAAATCCACGAAAGGAAAAAAAAAAAGAATTGTATTTTGTTGGGCCAGTGGACACGATCCACAGGAAGGGAAATCGTAGGCTCATCTTTGGCACTGCTCTTAAACTTATTTAACGAAAGGGTGACAAATTGTTAAGTAAATCGATGAGCTACCCATTTTATCTATTCGGTCGATGTTCGGGCCACCTGATAACTCTTACATGGGCCACCCTTAGGCTTGTCGAAGGGCATATTTGATAACCCGATGAAGTACTGATATTAAGTACTCAACATTTCATTAGATTAAGTTCGTTTGATAACCTTTAACAAAATGGACAAATTATTTTAATTTAATAGAAAATCCACTTAATCTTGGTATGTAAAAGAGGAGTTACCTAATTAGTCGATAGAAAAATAATTGATGGCAACTATAGCCTTGCTAAATATAACGACAAAACATTAGTAACGGTATTTTATTTTCTATTTTCAGAGAGAGGTTAATAATATTCAGCTATCCATTTTAATTTCATCAAACAACTTTTAGGGTGCATTTGTTTCAGTGAAAATTTCATGATAAAGGAAAATATTTTCCATGAAAATATTTTTTAATGAAAATAGTTAATTTTAATTTGTTTGGTGGTTTAAGGAAAATGATTTCCTTCTTGCTATAAAAGGGAGTCATTTAAAATTGTTGTTTTCGGTCTATGGAAAACATTTTGCATAAATCAATTAGTTTTTTTTATCATCCAAACAACAGAAAGACGTACAACAATTTTTGAAAAACAATTTTCATTCAAACAAACTGACACTTAATTCTGTTGTCAACGGTTAATATTATCAAAACTAAAATCTACTACTTAAAATGTTGGTACTTAATTTCCGATTCTATCAAAGGAGCCCTAAATCTCCAACATACAAGCAAAGCCTCAATGCAATAGTATGATGATAGCACAAAGAATTGGGCAATAAAAGGACAAGAGATGATACAAAATTCACCAATCAAGTTAGTCAATTCTCCATGAGCAGCATGAGCAATGCCTTTGTAATATGTGTAGTGATATTAATTATAAAGCACATTGAAAACTATCATTAAACAGTTGGCAATGATGGATGACATAGATTCCTTTTCTTCGAGAGAGATCATAGATGGAGAGATTGATACATTCGGTTTGTCACTATATGACCATCTTGGTCCAGTAAGAAAAAAGAGTTCGCCTGCAATGTTTGTCGTCCTATTTCATGAGAGTGATTCCATCCGTTTGTCCTTTTCTAAGCTGTACAAGGGCTTTGATGAAATACTTCAAGAGTTTCACTTTACCAACAGGACTTCAATTGGGGCGATATTAGCTAGCCCTCTTACTCCTAAATTATGAGGTTGCAAATACATGTAATTATGATTGATCAACACAACTCTATATGCTCGCTTTTACAATGAAAAATTGAAATGAGAAAGAAGTGACCTCATCAAACATTGGCGCATGTAAGAGATGCTAGTCTTGCAACCAAATTATACATTTTTCAGACCACACTTCGCATTGTGAATGCTTTTTCCCCTTTAAATCTTATGTTTCAACACCCAACAAATCTCATAAACTAATTAAGTTCAGACCTTTGACTAGTGTAGGTGGCCCAGATCTAAACAATTTTGCATGTTGTTAGTACGACCTCGAAGGTCCGAACTTGAAATAACATGCCGACCAACTATGGCTGCTCTGGAAATTTTTCGTTAACAAGTTTTAGCAAATGCGTATATATAAAATGGTCTTTAACACATCCTCCATTCAAAATTTTGTCTCAACGAACAAGATCGGAGCATATGTAATATCACTCTCTTCAAACCGGCCAGAAACCAAAAGATACGACTGCATGATGCCAAGAAATTAAGTCAAGTCACAGTCTGTGCACCTCCCTTTTATACATGATCGTGCTCATTTTAATCATACAAGTGATACTATTATATTCTATAAGTCACCTGCCTTTTGCTCCGGACAGAGGGGCAACATACTTTCTTTCAGCTAGGGAAATTATGTTATTCTTTGAGCTGCACGAGGTTCCTACATATAATAATAATGTGTGAAACACATGACTGTATTAAGATAGCAAACACGACATAAAGGGACAGAAACCGAGGTTTGATTGAACACAAAGGTTGTGGTTTAACTAGGTTTCCCTCACTATGGTCCTAACACGCCTAACAAGCCAACACGAGCAATTATGAAATCAATGGAGGTTCGAGTGAGACGTCCTTGCACCACAAGAAAGGAGGCGAGACTAACCCAAGTCGATTTTATTCAAGTTACAGCACAAACTTGACTTTGAGATTGATGTTTAACATTGGCCAACTTGGTTTCTCAACCTCAACCTTCAGCTTGACTTGATATGCCTTCTTTCTATGTGTTCAGAGTTAACAACGGAGATAGGTCGGTGATTGAAAAAACAAGATTTCTAATTAAAACTCAAAGCTCTAGCTTATGATTGTATCGGTTAAAGCAATATAATAGTTCATGATATTTTGGTTTTACAAGTTTTATATACGTGCATATTATTTATAGCTAACACTATCTGCCTACTTAACTCCATTTATAAGTTGCGATTAAGTGTTGCGATGTTGTGTTATTCTCGTTTTAAATATCAGGGTGCTCACTTGGATTGATGCTCACTTAGATTAGGGTTTTATGCCTTTGAGCAATTCTATGAATGTCAAAGTGATTACCTCTCTAATTACAACTGATCACTCAAACTTGGCTAGTCTCAACTTTTCAAAAAGTAGGGCTCAAGTATTCAATTAGTCAGGGTTGAATTGCTAGTAAGTAAAACAAAGAGATTCCGTTGAGTTACTTCCGAAACTGGCCTAGGTCAGTCAAAACCTTTTGTGTCAGGCCTTATAGAAATTCGTTGAAAGTAGTGAACTCATGAGCGCAATTACACGGAAAAATTTGCATACGACTATTCGAACAGTTTAATTAAAATGGATCACGTTGTTGAAAATTATAAGCAAACCATATCTACCGGTCAAACCACGCATTTACTTGATACCATATTGGATATCAAAACTGTGTGTGACTGTCTCAAAACCAGATTAGGGGTTTCTCGTTCCCAATAATCTGTTATTGTTTAATGCACGTTGCTGTTCTGTTTGACGATAACGGCTGCTTTTTCCCTCTCTCTCTCTCACCGAGGTTAGAGTGATTTAATATAACAAGTTGTGTTCAACATCAACGGCATATGAAACAGTCTCTACATAATCAGTCTTCATCGAGATAGTTCGCATTAGAATGCGAGAGAGAGAGAGACAGAGAGACAGAGACAGAGACAGAGAGATGGGCAGAAATCCTAGTCGTGGTAAAGATGGATTGAAGTTCAAGAAAGGAGCTTGGTCGGCTCTTGAAGACAAAATCCTTATCGATTACGTCAAAGTTCATGGTCAAGGGAGATGGAGCAAAGTTTGTAAGGCAACAGGTGAGTCAAGACCTTTAGGATTTTACTATTTTTTCTTTGCGAACTGCCATAAGGAAAGAAAGAGAAATTCATGTCCAAAAACCGTACTGTGAATAATAGGAGTGCATGTCTGAACTTTCATAGATACCGGCTATTCAATAAGTGCCCCAATATGCTGAAAAATAAATAGTCCCACGTTCTAATATGAATATATGGTCTAACATATTGTTTTCCAACACACAAGTGTCACGGGCCAATAGTTTTCTTGGCCGCGGAAGGGCCCGTGCAGCGCCTGACGAGCGGAATTCGCCAACGGGAGGATTCACGGACTGTGACATAAGCATGTGAATGTGTGCATGCCAATGAATAAGTTTTATTTTATGTGCTACCATTAAATGCAAATTATAGGACATTACACTGCATAGTTTTCAATGAATCTGACTTATTTAGACATAGCAAATGGTCTGAGAATTTCTCCTTTTATTTTATATATGAAAAGTGCACTTCATTTATGAAAATAAATCCTATCAGTAAGTGCTGATACTTACCTGTTTTGTATCTCCTAAACTCTGAAAATAATACATAAAGTTGATGTGCAGGCCTCAAGAGGTGTGGAAAGAGCTGTAGGCTCCGGTGGTTAAATTACTTAAGACCAGATATCAAGAGAGGAAACATATCACCTGAAGAAGAAGAGCTCATCATTAGGCTCCATAGGCTCCTGGGCAACAGGTATTTATACTCTTCGAGTGATGAGCTCATCATACCTTCGATATTTTTTTGTTTGGTGGAGTTATTGAAGGTGATGATAATTTGCTATGTTATTCAACTTTAAACCAAGAGAGACACTTGACCATGTTGTTTCTCAATGCCATATGCAGTTCCAAAAGAACGATATTGAGATTGGCACTAGCGCGTGTTGGTTTATTTTCTTGTAGGTGGGTTCTTATCGCGGGAAGGCTTCCTGGCCGAACAGATAATGATATAAAGAATTACTGGAACACCACCATAAAGAAGAAGCTAGCCCAAGACAACAACGACCCACCATTGAACTCAAAGTGCGAGGATGACAAGCTCACAAACAACAAGCCCCAGGACGAGACCGTGGCGGCCAAAACACAATGCAACGTGGATTTTGACAGTAAGCCGTGTAGCACACAAGGTGTTGTTTCAGATAGAATGATGGAAATAGTTGAAGGGAAGGGTCAAGGAGAAGATCGTGAGGACGACATGATTTCATTGGAAAACATGATGATGGACCTCAGTTTGGAGGATATGTGCATGTCTGGGAATCAGTACTCTCAGCTCTTTGAAGACAATGAAGATGGAGGGGATCAAAACGGGTGGATTTCTGATGAAATGCTGTCTGAATGGGTTGCTGAGTTGATGAGGTGATGCAACTCCTTTGTGCATTAACTCATTGTATTCAGATCGATTAGAACGCTCAGTAGGCACCTTGATTTTGGTGAAATAAATCAAGAGTTTCAGTTTTCCCTCTGTTTCTCCACCTCTTCTATGCGTGTGGATAAATTGGAAAATAAATTTAATATATATATGAAAAGAGATAAATATTCGAAAGAAAATGTGAGCTAATTTTGGAAATAAATTTTTTTTTTTTTGGTTGAAAAAAGTATTTTATTTATATCATAAGATAGAAGCATCAAAACCCACTGCTGGGGCATCAACACATAATAGAGCCCAAAGGCCTGGAGGAGGAGAGGCCCACCAGTGAGGATGGATGGTCTTCATTGTTGCTGTCGCGCGGCCCAATCCCCCACAGCATTAGCTGATCGTGGGCAACAAACCAAGGCCCACTAAAGGCATTTGCTGCAGAAGAACTCTACATTTGAACAACACCCCACATGCCTGCCAGTCCATTTGCTCTTCATGCTTCAAGTGGTTGACCAGAACTTGGTTGTCAAACTCCACGACTGCTTCCCTAATTTCTTTTTCCTTCAAGTACTTTAAGGCTTTAAGAACCCTAGGATTTCCACCTGTAGAACCGTCTCCGCCCGAACTGTCTTCGTAAATCCATCTAAGAGGCTACCGGAGGAGTCCCGGATAACGCAAGACAATGCTCCCTCCGTCGCTCCCTCACCTAGCGACCCATCTACGTTCAGTTTGAGAGAGACAGTTTTCGAAGCTTGCTAGGTAAGCGGGTTCTTCTGTTCTTCGATTTTTGCGACTAGTGAATACCCAAATCCCCATTTTTGGTAGCTAGCTTGCTGAAATTTTGCTAGATCTATGACTTTGTAGGCCTCTAGTTTTGTACCTTGAAAGACAAAATTGTTGCGCTCCTTCCATACTTGCCAAAGAAGATTTATGATCCTCTCTAGAGAAGGGAGGTGCAAATTTTCCCTTATAAATTGCACCAACCATTCATCCGTTCGTTTAACCTCTTGTGCGTCTACTCGCAGGTTGATTTCCAGGTGGTTCCATACCCTTGCAGCCCATCGACAAAGGAAAAGGATGTGTTCAATCATTTCCACCTTGGTTTGACAAAGATCACATACCGGATTAGGTAAGATCTTTCTTTTCCATAGGTTCTCCTTGATTGGTAAAACATTTTGACAAGCATTTGAGGCAAAGATCTTCACTTTTGGGCTGGTGTGCATATGCCATATTGCATTCCATAGTTCTGTTGGTGTTTGATATGAGGAAGAAGGGTGTTATGTTGCTCTGCTTGCTATTGTACTGTCTCTTAGCAAGTTTTAGGCATTTTTACTGTAAATGACCCATTCTTTGTGCCCAACCATATTAATTCATCGCTGGTAAAATGACCATTTATTGGCATCACAAGGATTTCTTGAGTAGTTGGCTCTTCAAATAGGTTATTTATTAGCGGTTCATTCCATTGTTGTGTCTCAGATAGCATCAACTCTAAAACTTGTTGGGGATCATTTCTATTTGTGAGCCCTCCTATTAATCCTCTTTTCAGCCATCTATTTGTTCTGATATTGATAGTTTCTCCATTTCCTATTGACCATCTGACTAAATCCGTAATAGCCTCCCTTCCAATAAGCAAACTTTTCCATCCCCATGAAGGATTAAAACCTTTATTAGCATGCAAGAAATCTAAGCGACAAAAATAGAGCCCTTTCAATAATTTACTCCATAGCGCATCCGGATTTTTAACCATCCTCCAAGCTTGTTTACCCAATAAGGCTTTATTAACAGTAAGCAAGTCTCTAAATCCCATTCCTCCCCTATCTTTCCTCATCTTCATGATTTCACATCTTTTCCAATGCAGACCAGCCTTTGATTCATTGTTTTTCCACCAAAAATTAGCTGTTTTTTTTTTCTCTATAGCCTTACAAATTGATACTGGAATTTTAAAAAATGACATGGCATATTGTGATACCGCCTACACCACTGATTTCGGGAGTATTTCCTTTCTTGCTGTTGATATGATTTGTTCCTTCCAACCCTCCAATTTTCATATTGACCCTATTTAAAATCCACCCAAACATTTGCCTCTTTGATGCTCCCCAATCAGAGGGAATTCCCAGATACTTACCTGATCGCTATAGTTCTAGTATCCTTAATTCTCTCTTCATATTATCCCTTAATAGAGATGTACAATCTTTACTAAATAAAATACCAAACTTGTTTAGGTTGATAGCTTGTCTTGAGGCATAACAATACTGATTAATAACAATTGCAATGTTTTGGCATTCCTGTAAAGAACCATCCAAGAAAAAAATTGAATCATCTACAAATAATAAATGAGTTAAAGTAGGGCAAAATCTGTTCAGCTTAATTCCTTTGATATTCCCATCTTGTAAAGCTTTACCCATCAAAGATGACAAACTGTTTGCCACCAAAATAAACAAATAGGGTGATAAAGGGTCTCATTGTCTAATGCCTCTGGTGGGAGCGAAAAAAAGGGAGGGGTTCCCCCTGTAGTGACACATTATATAATCCAATGAACCCATTTAGCACAGAACCCCATTTTCAGCAAGCAACCTTCTAAAAGTCTTATTCAATTATGTCGTAAACTTTATGCATGTCAAGTTTCAGCACTGCTTGGAAGTGTTTTTTCTTTTGTCTTGTTCTTAATTGATGCAACACCTCTTGTACAATATAAATATTATCTTGAATCTGTCTTCCACTGACAAAGACACTTTACTCTCCTAAAATCATCATAGGCAACCATCTTTTCAATCTATTTGCCAAAAAATGTTATATTATTTTGTATGCAAAATTGCAAAGGCTAATAGGGCGATATTGCTCAAGTCTTTCCAGGTGAGGGATCTTTGGTATCAATGTAATATGTGTTCTATTAAGAGTTGGTTCTAGCACTCCCGAAAGAAAAAAACCTCGAACTTCCTCCAGCACATCAGAATTTATTATATCCTAGTGATACTAATAAAAAATTTCATTTAACTTGTCTGGACCAGGGGCTTTCTGAGCTCCAAGTTGAAACACAGCAGCATGAATTTCTTACATAGTTACTTCCGCCACTAAACATTCATTTATATCATTTCCAATTAGTATAGGACATTGATCCAGTATTGGTTGGTAGTTGCAAGGCCCAACCGAGGTATATAGCTCCTTGAAAAAAGACATAGTGAGGTGCTAAAGTTGTTGCTTTCCCCTAATCCATTGCTCTAATGCATTTTTCAGCATAGTAATTCTATTTTTTTGTCTCCTTTGGATCATTGCTGAATGGAAATATTTCGTATTTTTATCTCCCCAATGAAGCCAATTGACTCAAGATCTCAAACCCCAAAACATTTCCTCTCTACACCATAAGGTTTCCAATTCTTCTTTTATAATCTTTATCATGTTTGGTTCTTGAGGCAAGCTATGGCTGTTAGTTAAGGATTGAAGCTCCTTTTTAGGGCTATAATACGGATATTGGTATTGGGAAATTTCCTTTTACTCCATTCTTTTAATGCTTGGTTGGTGGTATGTAATTTATCTCTCAATTCTCCTTGGAGACAAGGTTGAGATTGTCATGCATGTTTAACTATATTCCTGTATTCACCATCTTCAACCCAAAAAGCCTCGAAGTGAAAATCTTTTCTTTTTTTAACAGATTCAGCACTACTCACCAACAGGAGTGGACTATGATTGGACCCAATGGCTGGTAGAGCAAAGGCTTCTGCTTCCGGGAACATGAGCCGCCAATCCATCGAGCAAAACACTCTATCCAGTTTCTCCTTAACCAAATTAACCCCTTCTCCGTTATTAGACCAGGTAAACGCACACCATTAACAAGCAATCATGGATACAGCTTTGGAGCATGCATTCTATAACTCTCTACAATCCTTCTTCCCATCTTCTCCCAATAATAAAGTACTTCATTGAAATCCCCCACACACACTCATGGGAGTGTATTAAAATGACCTATATGTCTCAGTTTCTCTCATAACTATAATCTTTCCCCATATATGTTTGGAGCATGCACACACTTATCCGCATTTTAATTCGACTCTCATGATCAACACATATCAAATTAATCATTTCTTGAGAGCTAAATTCCATCTTCACAGCCATTTCCTCATTCCATAACACCGCTATCCCCCCCCAACAATTCCTTTCGGGTTCTCCACAAAACTATTTTTAAACTTCAGTTGTCTTCTAATACGAGTTAACACATTTTCTTTGTTTTTTTGTTTCCATTAACAAAATTAAATTGGGCATTTTTTGAGCCACAATGGCTCTCAAATTCTGGACTGTCAGTGGTATGCCCAACCCTTGACAGTTCCAACAAATAGCCCTCATTTGTAAACCGGTGGCTTATTTGAGCTAGCCACCAAAGCCCTTCCCATAGTTTCTTCTGAAAGACTTATAGGAGTGCCCTCCAAATTAGCTTCATCCAAACTTGCCAACTCTAAAGCTGAAAGGTTATAAGGAGTATACCTCTTCAAGTTCTTTGCTGGTGAGCTTTTTACAATCCTACTTTCCTTCTTTAATCTTGTTTTTATTGTCCAGGAAGAGGATATTATAGCCGGCTGCAACTGTTGTTCTGGTTTGTCTATATTCATGATTCCTTTCCTTTCTCATGTTGTTGTTCTACTTGGTGTTCAGGTAACGTTATATCCATATGTGCCCAGTTTGGAGATTGTGTTGGTTCTAGAGATCTTGCTTATGTTTTCTTTCCGGAGAAAATAACTATTTGAGTATTGTGAGAGGAGAGGTCACTGTCTTCTTGTAGTTCCTCCTCTTCAGCCACCTTTTCATCATAAAAAATTTGCCAAAACAGGCTGTTCTCCTTGGCCTCTACTCTTAGCCAATGCCCAAATCTACTTGTCTTTCTATCTTCAATTTTGGTCACATCATAAGGAATTTCTTCACAACCTGTTGTAAAGTGCCTAACATAGGAGTAGCAAAATCTAGGTAGTCTCTCATACTTAAAATCCAACCAAACTTTCTCTCTCCCAAATTATATAAAGTGTCTAGCCTTAAAGGTTTTTACAAGTCCAGTTCTACTCTTACTCTTCCCACCTTTTGAAAAGCCACTCCTTTTTTTTTTCCACTTTTGCTTCATTTACATTGCCTATTATTTGGGCAATATGTGACACAATCTCCTCACTACACCATTCAATTGGTAGACTATGAACTTGAACCCAAAATTTACAGCTTGTGAACTTATAACATTGTGCAGGTTTGTTAGGCTCCCATGGGTTAAGTATCAGTAGATTACTCGCAAAAGACAATGGGTTATTTACTAATACTCTTCTTTTGTCCATCTTTTGTCCATTTTAGACTCAAAGGTAAAAGATAAGATATCTTATTCGCACTACGCAAAACTCACAAATTCTACCTTTCAAGCTTGCTTCATAGTGGTAAGAAATGCCTGATAATTGATAGTTCCTACCCATACAATTTACTGAACAACATACGTTTATATTCATCTAGCATCTCCTCTGAAATTACTTTCTCCCAAGGCAGGGCATCCACCTCTGTTCGCAGATTCCCAAGCCTCTTGCATAATAAGGCTAGACGGCAATCTTTTCCCCCAGGTTCCTCCATTTCAACTCCCCAAGAAGCAATTATAACTAAAACAACAGGAGATAGGAGATCAGAACCAGAACTCACCGCCTTTCACCTGTTCTCCACTGAAGAAATCCAACCGAAGAAATCCATCCATACGTGTATAAATAAGAGAAGCCCCTTTCAAAGGATGCGCAACATCAACCCAAAAGAAATCCCTCAAAGAAAACTATATTTAACAGAGCCGACCTTCTGAATCTCGCTCTACATGAAGACATCAACGGAAGATCACCCTTTCCTTCCTTCCACATCATCAGTGATCCAAGGAAAGAGAGGGGAAGAGCAGACCAAAAGCTACACACACGGTTTTGGTATTTGGACACAAGTAGGACAACACTAGGGTTTGGGGGATGGCTACCATAGGAGGTAGGGGAAAGCTCTCGTCAAGAGAGAGAATTTTTCTTTGTGAAGCTAAAATTCAGAGATTCAAAGGTTCGGAAAGGAATTTAAATGATTGAAAATAAGAGAATTTCACATTCACTCTTGGAAAGTTAAATATTTATAAGATTGAGTGGTAGTTATCTTGACTAGTTTAGATTTTAAACAATATTTGGTCAAATTGGTTATATCATATGACTACAATACATCTCAGAAAAGGACATGCACATTCCTTTTATCTATTAAGCAACTTTTGTCAGACAGAAATATGTAATTTATGGAAAAATAACCTTATCATTAACCGACATATTTACTGACCAAAAAGAAAAAACTCACGCAGTTCACATGGGGAAGATTTTGTAAAAGGATTAATTGAGTATAGTATTTAGATCCCTCAAAAGTGCGAGATCTTCTTTATTTTGTACAATGATGTATAAAAAACATATGTTCGCAAAAGTATTTACACATTTTACACGTTGCAAACCCACAAAGGCGAAAAAAGAAAAGTACTTGTTGGGCCAACCGCCACGATCTACGTGAAGGCCTCATCTTTGGCACTGCTCTTTAAATTGTTTAACGAAAGGGAGACAAGGTATTGACTAAATCATAAGACGAGCCATATATTCCATCTATTCAACCTATATTTGGGCCACCCGATAAGACATATCATACATGGGCCATCCTCTTGACTAAGGGCCTATTTGCCAATCAAATGAAGTTCTGAAAATTAATTATTTGACAACTAATCAGACGAAACTCACGCGATAGCCTTTAATATATTGGACATAAATTATTTTAATTAAGTAAAAAATCCACTTGATCCAATATGAAAAAGAGGAGTTACTTAATTCAATTAGTATAAATCTGACAGATGGCGACTAGAATCTTGCTAAATATAATGATAAAACATACTTGTTTCGATTTTGGGAAAGAGCTTAATAATATTCAGCTATCGATTATTAACTTTCATCAAACAACTTTTAATTCTATTGCCAGTAATTAACATTACCAACACTTAAAATTCACTATTCAAATTTTCCACACTTAATTTCCGATTCTACCAAACAGGCCCTAAATCTCCGGCATACAAGCAAAGCCTCAGAGCAATGGAAATGATAATAGTACAAAGACATGGGCACTAAAAGGACAAGAGAAGAGACAAAATTCACCAATCACGTTAGTCAATTCTCCATGAGCAGCGTGAGCAACGCCTTTGTTGTATGTATGTAGTGAAATCAATTATATAGCACTTTGAAAAACATCATTAAACAGTTGGCAATGATGGATGACATAGATTCCTCTTTTCTTCAAGAGAGATCATAGATAGAGAGATTGATTAGTACATTCGCCTTGTCATTACATGCCCATCTTGGTCCAGTAAGAAAGAAGAGTTCTCTTGCAATGCTTTCATGCTTATTCATGAGAGCGATTCTCTCCTTTTGTCCTGTTGTATGGAGCCCAACAAGAGAACCCGTTTCAAGTGGCAAAGTTTGCTAAGTGGTCAAAAAAAAAAAAAAAAAATTGGATTTTGGCACAGGTCATAGAAAGCAACCCTACTTTAATTAGGTCATGAAATAATGTTGATATCTTGGGACCCAATTCATGTGATGATGGTGATACTTTATGAGCTTGAGACGAAGTAAAAAGGCTGGATTGGATCGGAGCCTTTATTTTTTCTTAGCTTGACCCGTGAATCATAAGTTAGAAATATGGCAATCTTAGTCATAGAAACCTCGAATCTCAGCATGACCGTAAATCATAAGTTAGAAATAGGGCAATGTTGCCAATAAGTCACAAAGGTTTATGATTATTGTTATATTATTTTCAAACGTTGGTGTTGATTTGAACTTTCGCGAGAAAAATAATATGTATAGAATTGTAAAAATGATTATTCACATTAATCAAATCCTCCACTAGAATTTATTTAAAGACTTTAGTTAAAGCGGATCCAAACTCTATCGTTTAGGTTTATCCTCCCCAACTAAAAGAAAACATGAGAAATAAAATCACAATATTTATTAAATTATAATATATCTATATCCAACATTTCGAGCATGAAGTGGCTATTACAGGAAAGCATGAAGAAAGAATGTAAATTCCTCTCTCTTGCGAGCTTTTATTCAATGTTATAATTTTCGCTTTTGTACCACTGACGTGGTGTGAAGGTGAGCAAGCTATTTGCGTAAGATTTTCTTGAAAAAAAAAAAAATATATGATCTCCTCTTTTCCATTTGCTCATCTTTGTTTCTAGAGAGATGGAGTTAATTCGTCAAAATCATCTTCTGACTCCATCTATTTCACTTTCCTCTCAACAGACATTGTTTTGGTAAATCTTTTTTTTTTTTTTTGAACAGATTTGGTAAATCTTTTGACGTCTGTCATTTTGTTTAGGTAAGATTTGACGAATGTCTCATCAGCATAATAATCTATCACAGAAAGTATTGTTGGATATTTTGCGAAAATATGCGATATTCAATTTTTTAAAATAAATTCGGAATACCATATCAAGAAATTCTTTATTTTATTTTACTAGAATAATAGTATTTATATATTCCTATTTTTTCTAATAAAAATTTCGTTCCCCATTAGTAGGTTGTTCATATAATGCATTTATTAATGCTTCAAGTAAATACCCAACTTTGTAAATTTCAATTCGGTTGTATCATGATGATTGGTTAAGTGTTTTACTTACTACATATTATATGTTACGTAGACATTTATGTCACAATAGTGAAAGATTGGGGGCCCATACTTTAACATCTTGAGAAAAATTGGTCTTAAAATAGAAGGAGCTTGAGATATTGTTAAGAAGTTTCAAAAAATTTTAATAAAATATATCTTAAAGTGTGATCGAAACTGTACTTTGAACTAACTGCTGCTGTGAAATAATGGTTTGCAATAGCAATATCACTTCAACAGAAAGAAATTGAATATATAAACCAAATCATCATAATACTGAAAAATGATTCGAAAGTGTGATGATGAATTCTACTGGATATACTAACGTTTATCAGTATTGTCTCAATTGTTTTTGCCTGTTTTTTTTTACTTCAATGAATCCAAACAGATGTCCACTTATATATATCAACACTTATAACAAAAATAGTTAGCATAAAGTCTTAGTTATTTTTACTAAATGCAGCTAGGATTTTATTTTATTTTTGGGTCGAATATAGCTATGTTGATTGGACAACAATCTAATATTTATTTAGGGATAAAGTCACAAATAGTCCCTAAATTTTGGTCCAATATACAATTTGGTCCTTGAACTTTTAATTTATTCGATTTAGTCCCTAAATTTTAACCCAACATATAATGTGATCCTTGAAATTTTAGTTTATTTAATGAAGTCTATGAACTTTTTATCATGTTTAATATAGTTCCTGAACTGTATTAAAAATTTTAATGTAGTCCCTCCATTAATTCAAGACTAGGGACTATATTGAGTATTTTCATACAATTTAGGGACTATATTGAACATTTATCAATAGTTTATAGACTACATTGAATATAAAAGTGCAGGGACCACATTACATGCTGAGTTAAATTTTAGAGGTCATATTGACCCCAAATTGCACGTTAAGCTCAAGTTCAAGGACTATTCATATCATTTTTCCATTTATTTATCTTATATGTCTTAGTGAAACAACACCTGAACACATATTTTTTCTTTCATTCAGAAACCTCCTATTTGTGATCGAATTATTATTTGTTATTGTACTCTAGTCATACATATCTTATACATCTTCACAAGGTAGAGTAAGGCATTATTTTGATACTTATGTTATACTCATAACATGTTGCTCCATGTTATGAGATGAGAAAAGAGAGAGGTAAAATCAAAATGGGAAGACAATGAGAAAAGAAGGCTCGTTGAAAGATTGATAAGTGTTACCTTACCTCCACAAGCCCCCTTTAAGAACCTATATGATTTACAGTAAACCAAGGATACTATCCTCCAATTGAAAGGTTTGAGCAAAGCTCTACCAATGCAGCAATGGGTATTTCACCCACCATCAACTCAATTCAAGCGTGATGAGCTACTATACTCCCTTACCCTATGATAGCCAGTTCATAATTATTGACGTGTAGTCCACCTTCCCAACTGAAGAGGCCCCTTAATTTCCACCCACAATTTTCTTTTGTAGGGAACACAAAGATGACATTGTAGGGTCTCTCATCCTTGGGCATATCTTTCCCATATTTCTTCCTCTTGAGTCTTTTAAGAACTTGCTCAGGTGCAATCATAAGCCCCCTTTAAGAACCTATTTGATGTATAGTAAATGTTTATTATGCTAAACTCTATAAGTTATGCGTGGTTGAATAGCATTCCCCAAGAGAATATGAAGTCTTGTTCAATTCCTACCTGCTTAATAAGGATATTCTCAAGAGATCTCTCATTATGGACGTAAAAGAGAGGAGAAAAAAGGAAAGTTCCATAACATTTAGGAATAATAGAGGACTCTTGCTCTATGACTTCTTCTTTTTTTAAGGTAAATTGCTTTATGACTTTAAACTTCTTTTGTATATACATTTATTCTATTTTTCTCGCCTAGATCGTGAGTATCACGTTGGAGATAGAGGCCAAATGGAGTTGACCTTGAGTCAAAAAGGTACTAATTACCCCCCCCAAGTTTTCTAGTCTTCCACATATAGATTGTCTGCCCTTATGCAAACCAGATCAATAAATTGGACTTAGTCCATTCCTCACTTCGAGCTGCTTTATAATAGTCTTCCACTTACAAAAATAAAAAATTGCCAGGTGGGTTATCTTTTAGCTACATGTGTGAAATGATGAATATTTAAGTTTGTGCTAGTTCATTCATGGTAGGGAACATTTTCTCTTAATGCTGGATGTGTGTGGAGAAAAAAAAAGTCTTTCCAAGATTAAAATTGAACTAGTAATAAGTTGGTAAGGAAGATAAAATTATCTGGTAATATTAGATTTTAACTAGATGAATTTCCAAATAAAATTTTTAGATGGATCTCGGGGGAAAGAGATTTGATGATCGGCCGGGTTTGGTTGGGTTATGGGTTAGTATGACATAGTAATCTCTTGCTTAAGCATATTTCAATCAAAACTGGGCAGAAGCTTATTGTTAATCAAGTTCTAACTTGATAACGATTTAAGCAAAGCAATAAATCCGTTTGAAAATGACTTTTTTTATTTTGGTCTGTTTTTGAAAATGACTAATGAATCAACATCAATCAGTACATGATGGTCTTTTATATGTGAACTTTTGTAATGCAAATCATTTCTTAAATTTGACACCTTTAATAAACCAAATCAAACCACTACAAAAAGTGCAAGGCGTCTCCCCGCTTTCATATGACCGAATTGCCCTTCTCACTAATGAAAAGTCATGTCCGAAATTTAAAGTTCGCATCCCAAATTTCGTTTCCAATGTCCGATTCCCCTTTAGAAAAGTATGTCTTGATCGCTGTATATGCTTTTCGCTAGGAATGCCTTTCGAGCCGACCAACGAGTTTACTGTCTCATCAAGCATTTGTCTCTATGCATGTAAAGTAGTTGGGTTTCGACCAAAAGAAAGAAAGAAAGTAGTTGGCTAAATTGTCCAATAGCCAACACATCACGCGCATGAAATCTCTCTCCATAAGTCTGACTCACCGCTAACAAAGCACTCGATTTACACATTTTGTTGTACTAGATATGTGCTATACCTAATTCTGATACAAATTGAACTTATTACTCTCTTTAATTTAGTTATGTATATTGATTTTCTCTCATTGCTCCCATCATGAGGAGAAGCAGCTGCAATTAGAATTGTGGGATGAGACTTTAATTTAAATAACTGCGCCTTGGATGTCACGCTTGTTGGTATATTTGGTGAAATTTAATTTCTAATTTTGTCGATTAAAACAATTCTTTACTGATTTTTCTACAATGGTTAGCGTTCAATTTTTAATCGATATTGTTTTCTTTATGAAATTATAGTGCCAACTTCGGGGTTATAAAAAATATATATAGTTCTTAAGAAATCCTAAAATGATTTTTAAAAAAATTAAGAAGAAAAGCACATTTTTCAGTGAAAGCAAAACGCTAAAGTCAACCGTCAATGAGCTGCAAGATAGAACTATGACGAAAGATGTATTAGGGCTCCATCAAGCTCGATTTGATTTGATGGTTTCTTCGTATTCTAAGCAAGATCCAGATTTTCTTTTGTCATCAGTGACCAAAGCAATCACGAAAATGAAGCATGCGATCTTGTTCTCTATTGTACTTCTCATCTTAAAGGACAATGAATTAATATAATCCAGTATCCAATTGAACAACTTGCCACTGAATCTCTCTATATGCCCAATTGCCCATGTAATCAGAACAAGTAGCATGAGATTCGGTTCTCTCTGGTCAGAGCAAGAAAACCCTAAAACATCAACCCTTTTCCTTAAAACAAATCGAACGATAACAACGCCGTCGACATCACAATATGTACCGAGGAAAATCTTTGTGAAAGCAACTTCCGTATTTGCTGATGTTGAATTTCTTGACAAATTCAAATAATGTAAACACCCAAACTCGGAATCTTTTTTTATCACCGTATTTTCGGAAAACCTATTAAGCTTGTGCTCAAATTTCAATTTTAGGTGATTGGGTGTTCCAAAAGTTTGACTACTAGAAAATGACCAATCACATAAATCAAGCGTTTTTCATTTTGCATTGCTTCTTTTTCTCATCTCTCCATAATGAAGGGATGAGGATTTCGACGTCAAACTTTTACCGTTAAATTCTATAAAATATCCATTTAGTGAGATATAATAATATGACATTAAATGAGTTGAGTCACAAATTCTTGAAAAAGTAAGTCCCACAATAATTTATAATTATTCGTGATTTGATTATTTATGGTCCAGATTCTCACAGTATATTAAAGACTGTTATGTAATTATTTCTCAAAAAAATTAAATCTCCAACGCTATAAATGATGATTGCTTAAATCTCTTAAAAGCAAATTGAATTTTAAAAATTTAATAATTTATCCATGAAGTTTGTGCTTATTTGCCGATATATAGATGAAGCCAATCACTCGAATAATAAATTACCCCAACCTCTACGACCCTCAGTTTAAAATTTAAAACATTAATTAAAATTCTCTAATTAAAGTGAGAAAAAGGTTTTTTTTTTTATAATTAATTTTTGAAAAAGGCAGATGCAGAGAAGGTTCTCATCAAGAACAATGAAAGGAGCAAGAAACGATGCAAACAAAAGATTCTACAATCTTGGCAGGAATATTCAACTGCGAAGATTCGCTGCAACTGCAAGTGCCTAACTCGAGAAAACATCGAAACATCAGATTCGCATCTAGACTAAAAACCTTCGAGAGGCGACGATGTCTATCGTCCAACGCTACTTGTCATTAGAAAATTGCGCCCCAAATCTAATCTTGTCCATATTTTATATATTTCCTCTGACGGCGACTGATGCAATATCTTCATTTGTTTCATTCGTTAAGAGAAGATTTGATTTGCCTCGAATTGACCTTGCCCATGCAGAAACGAAGGAACTAATTGGAGGAGATACTGTTCAAGATCGACACGCCATATCGCCCTTGATTTCGCACGCCGAATCTACACGAAAACCATGGACAATATCTTTGGATCGGGAAGGATCAGATCGTGTCCACATGAAATCTGCACAGCTCACTGAAAATTTGTTGCGATATGACCAGGACCAACCAAGAGATTTGATGGTACAGCAAGCAATGTTTAGGAGCTCAACAGGCAAGCTAAGAAATTCCAAATTCTTGCTAAGCTTCGTTCTACTAAATGACGCGGCAATGCCCGAGTGAAACCCTTAAAAAAGTTGAGAGCCGTGACCTTAAAGGGTAGATCGCTACTTACGTAATTCAATATCCGGCTCGCGTGGTTTCACATGTCATAAAGCCAGTCTTAGTAAGTACCCTTTGATGAGGGTATTACGTGTCCTATTTTCATTTCTTATTCCCCTGCAAGTCACTTAATAGTTATCATTAGAAAACTTATGTTGATACATGGCCCCCTATGAAACCCAATTGGACAGTGATGACTCATTATTGTCACATAAAGACGTGGACACATTAGCTGATGCGGCCGAATGTACTTTGAACTAAAATTGCGATGATGAAGTCAAGGATCTATGGGGTGGTGGATTACAACAAAGATGACATCCTCAACGCTAAAGATCAGCAGCATCTTGTATTTTTTTTTCCATCTGCATGTCTTATTCGGCTCTGACAACAAATTTTTTTTATACCCGAAACAATTGACTAACTCCAGTTTCACCATGTCCAATACCCTCGAAGTCTCTTTCATTATACTTTTATTTTCCATCCAAGGGGAAACCCCACTTTTGTAGCTTTCTTTACACCCAGATGACGATGGATAGTATGTGACATTGGGTAAACTTAGAATTGAATAATTGAGTGCTGCCCTTGAAGAGTCTCGATCAGAAGAAGGTTGATCAAAACATTGAGAACCCTAAAGGCCCCCAAATCCATACCAAATCTGGGGTAAGACTTGGGAAAAACAATTTAATGATGCGAAGAAGATGACGAAGTTTAGGTATCTGGGGACCATTTGAAGACGACATCGAGCATTAAGGTCGCATTTGAACTTGCACGCTGCCGAGGGAACCATAGTTTCTTTCGTCTGGACCACGTATTGAAGGGAACTTTATATCTAACAAGGACCTGCACACCATCCTCTATGGTTGCAGGCACGACTCGAATTACTCCGAGACCGAAAAGTTGACAAGAACTAAAAACCGGCCGGCACAAGAAACAGCTTTTAGCGCACACCGTTTGCTGCTCGGATCTTATATAATTCACTATTGAAGGATCCCAAATCCTGTTTTTATTGTCTTAGTGCAAAAGATATATTCCGTGCACTTGGTTTTAGACATTCTAAGGCATGTTTCTAAATATTTTTTTAACGACGAGGAAAGATAATCTTTAACTCAATGAAATACCCCCACTAAAATCATGATGTCGGTAAAACGCGAACTAGAATTCGGTTAAGTGACTCAAATGCGATATTATATGCAATGAATTGTGTGGACAACAAACCTATATCGGTGCCTATAGACTTCTCATGTCTCTATTTTTTTTTAATGCATGCCCTTCTTTATACAGTTTCATCCCATTTGTTCTTCTGATGAAATTTAATGCGACTGGTGCAAATCACAGAGATGGTTACATGAATACATATGCGTACACGCGAGCTTATCTGATTTATTATGTATATAGATACTCCTACAAACAAGATATTACATTTATTATGAAGTGGTCCTGCCTTAACAGTTGGACCTTTCACCAATAAAAATATTCATAATTATTGAAGGGAGATAATAAAAAAGAAATTGTTATGCAATCCAACCCAACCTAATTTACCAAACTATATTATGCCATTGTATTAGGAAGGCTCCGGGACACCATGGTCCCACGCACGCCCAAGAGAAGGCACTAGAAAAAGAAAACCTAATACAACAGAACATATAATGTAAAATAGAATTTAATGTTCTTCTTGAACGATATGATTTTGAGTTTGCAGTGTCTTGCATGAATTTGCATGGAATACAAAACATGTTATCGTTCATTTTATCATCTCAATGGTTTTTTTTTTTTGAAAGATTATCGAGGAAAAAAAAAACAAAATGATGTGGAACTCCACCGGAGTTGAATAAACCTTGCGCTCATAAAACATCCCACTAACCTAATGAAACGGGTAATTAGAGATAGCTGAAAACTTAGCGAATGTTAGAAACACAATGTTGTTGTGCTTGTTGGTACAAAGACTCATATTTGTATCGTTCTCTTAGACATGTCAAAACGGGTTACAAACCCATTTCTTAACCCATATATGATGGCATAAGATGTTATATGGGTTAGATATATTCAATAAATGAGTTATAAATGAGTTTAGAATGGTAAAGCCCAATATAATATGAATGTTAAATAGGTCACAAATAGGTTTACAATTTACTTAAATCCAATCCACCTCTATGACTCTCTTTTTATTCTCTATTGCCCTCACTCAATTACACACTCACTCACTTCATACTCTCACCTCATTTTGGGCATGAGTTTTACTAAATTTGGTTAAATTAGCAATATGGGTCAGATTGGATATGATTTAGGTTAGGTATGGGTCACTAGTTTGCATTGTATAAAAACAGGTCAAGATGAGTTAAATTGATCTATTTAAGTTAGACCATTTTTAACCCGACCCACCCATTTGACTAGTCTAATCACTACACTAATCTCGTGGGATTACTATCTATCCTTTTATGTAAAGAGATGACTCGTGACCATCATTTGGTACGTCTATTCATGTTGTCTTTGCATAAGTAGAATAGAAACATCAAGCTTGCCACGTTAAATCGGCATGAACCCGCCTGCATTTAGCATGTACTGCTCAAGATAGCTTCACATAGATCTCTCCACTTTTAGGTAAATAGATCCCAATATCATCAAACACGGACCTTGTCGATATGTTAACGCTTGAGCCAACACTAAACTGAACGGCCTAAACATAAGATTGTTTAAACTTGCTCCTATGTTTATTTCATGCAACTATGATGTACGTGACAACTTCGATTGTGCATAAAGATAGAAGTTGAGAATACTATCCAACAACTCCATCTGACGAGAGAGTCACTCTTTTGGGTGATTAAGTCACTATGCGTTGCAAAATAAAGGAGGTAGGCTTTAGCTTTAGACGTAAGAAAGTAAATAGCCATGAATAGAACATCCATGATCCTTTAAGCTACATGATTTTTCCTAGTACGGCATATAAGTTCAATATCTTTCAATGGTCACCTAAAAAGATATCATATCTTTGAAATTTATGCATATTTAAGATATATCTACTTTGTTAGGTGCAATCCGTGCTTCGGATTTTTATATCATATCTCCTTTGCCTTTATTCATCAAATGGCATTGGTGTGTAGTATCCAACTATGCAAGTTGCATATCACCCCAAAAAAAAAAATGGAAAATTTTCATTTTTTGGGGGAGTTAATTTCCGGTGAGTGAATATGATTGAATATGCTACCAAATAGCAGTTTGGATTCAGAAATTTATGTGTCATGCCTATTTACAGGACCCGGGAGTCAAAATCCAAACCTGAATTATGCTGACTTCACATTAGGTGTGATGGATACCCTCAGTTAGTTTGTCTATGATATCGTACATAACCTTCAATGGATATGCTTAATTTCACTGCTTTCTTTTGTTTTAGGTTTCTGATTTGCGAATATGCCAAATATATTGGTACTTCATGAGCTGACCTATCTAAAACAGACTTTTGGGATACTCTTACAGCCTCCTCGCGTCAAGAGAATCCAAATTTTGATAAACTAAGACATTTTAACTACTATAGTCCTTGATTAGAAAATAGACACCGTAAGGCTCCATCTCTATTTATTTTGCGAAAAACATTCATTGCATTTTCCTGGGAAGTAGGGGCTCCCCATCGCCCGGTATCTTAACTGAGCCAAATCGATGACTCAAGCTCCTTTTGAAGTGCAGAAGCTTGTTTGACATCTCAATTTATTAATGGTTTCACCTAAAAGGGGCGACGCGACACCTTTTAAAGTGTACATCGATCGGTAAATTGATAAAAATGGTGAAATGGCCCTTATTAATTCTTGAACAGAATGTATAAATGATGGGAAACTCAAGTATTAAAGCCGGAGATAACAGTGTCTAGCTATATATTATTAGAAATGTAAAGATTAACAATATGATAAAATCGAATACTTGGTGTTCTTTGATTGATTGGTGGTCCCTTCTCGAAACTGTTAGAAGCTTGTTTGTAAAACAAATAAAAGTGTCTTGTCCCACATAGGAAAGATGGAAGTGTGTGGGCCAACATATAAATATGAAAGTCTTCTAAATTTACCATTGGAGACAATTGGCTAAGTGGACTTGATCCTACAATACCCGCATGTGGATGCATGAATAATTAGGTGCACTAAGCTCGTTTGTAAGTTCATGGATCATAATTGGTGCAATCAACATTTATTACTTTTCATATATGTGTGGTTATTTTCCTAATGGTTATTAGCCATTTTCTCAATTGAAGACAATGGGCTAAGTAGGCTTGATCCTATAATACCCACATGCGAGTGCACAAATAATTAGGTGCACTTAGCTCGCTTGTGAGCTCAATAATTGGCACATTCAACATTTATTATTTTTTTTATATATACGGGCAGTTATTAACTTTGAAAAGTTTTATTTGTTCAAACATTGATTTTCACAACTTATAAAATTCAGAATAAAAAATAATTATTTTTATTTTTATTTTTAATCTGCATTTTCAATATGCCTTTTGAGGAAGTCTTGTTCACAATGCAACATTTCCCAAAGAGTTGCATCTATTCTTAAGGACTTACATAAATTTGTCGTTTTCCATCTCATATATTTTCATTTAGTTGATTTTTCTTTCTAAAAAGTACGGTCATTGTTTTCGATTGTTTTTTTTTTTTTCTTTTTAAGTTTTTGGAGAAACACTAGAATTGTTATCCGGTATTCTTATTGACACTTTGTTATATTCAAGAGGAATTTTGTTAGTAAGTATTAGCAACATTGTAAAGACCATGTCTTTTCAAACCTCAAAGTCTGATTTCATTAGGCCCCATTAAATTTTTACCAACACAAACAACAATTCAAATACTTATATCCATGATCGATAGTTAACAACAATTACAAAAAAAAAAAAATCAAAAGGACTATATACGGCTCCTATAATTTAGCGAATTCTAATTTGAAATAGTTACCCAACAATAACCATCTTTACTACTAGACAAGGCCTTATCCATTACTTCAACGGTTGTCTTCTTCTCTTCTTCATAATTGCCACTAGTGCAAACTTTTCAGCTTCATTACTTGATGGCTACATCAAATTTTCTCTTTCATATATATTTCTCTGATAGTTGCATCCGAGATTATTAGCTCTAACACTTTTACGTTACTTTATTCTTACGCTATAGACTATTACATCAATCATGCCCTTTTGTTACTTGAGTCAACCTCCATCTGTCGACATTCCACTTCTAGAGCTGGCTATTTTCACTTTTGCCGTCCGTCGACTAAAACCAGTTTTCCTATCGATTAATTCAATTTGCCGACTCAGAGTTTTCAACACTCGGCCAATTTTTTCTCTGCTGCACCTTGCCGGATCTCTTCCATTCTCAATAGCCGAGCAAAGACTTGGAATCTTTTGGCGTCAACACCAATCACGATGATCCAAAGTAATTTCTATCACAATAGATTCCCGAATTCTGATATCAGTAGGGAAAAAGAAATGGTACATTAAATGAAAGCACCAATCAAGGGTCTATCGATCATACAAACCGTTGGCCGATCTCGAGAACTAAATAAAGTCTCGATATACTAAATTTGTATATTAAATGGACTTCACCAGCCAGCTAATATGAAATTAGGCGGCATATTTCATGACTGAATGAATGATGCGTAAGAACTCTTCAATATCACATCCTTGACAAAATAAATAATACTTAATTTCATTGGAATTCCAAATATGAACCTCAACGTATATTCAATTGATATAATTTCCTAAGGTTTATTAGAGTTGGGGTGACCCACATTCATTCGTATCTTATGAACCTTGGGCGGTGATTTATGTGCCTTAACTTACATATTTCCATGTGATCAAATTCAATTAAAGATAGCATAGAGAAATAAGCAGTGGGAAGAGAGCCTATATCTGCCAGCTCACATCTTCATTTATCTATAATGCATTATTGGGATTAACTGGAATATAAGATTATGTTATTTATTATACTCCTATGTTCTTGGCATTAATTATGTCCTATTTTATGATTTTTCTGGTCTAGGTCGCGTACACTGCACTATGCCAGAAGCTGTCAATTCATCAGTTCCCGTTTTTTTTTTTTTTTTTTTTTTTGAACATCAGTTCCCGTTGACTTCGCTGCAATGAAATACTGTTTGACTTTTGAGAGGCTCAACGAAAATTATAAAGTAATCTGAAGCACGATTATCAGAGACGGATCCATGTTTTGAGGAAAGGAAAATAATATTAAAATATAGTGAGAGATAATTAAATTTTTTAAAACTTAAGGTGATGCGACTAAGACATCTCTAACAACTTGTACATGCTAATGTCACAGATTGGTGGACAGTATGGATCACCTCAGCACAAGAATGTCCGATTTTTTCATGTTTCATTTCCTGTTGATCGTACTGTTAATTGTCCGGTTGAGTAATTAGCATATAATGTGTGTTTAGAATGGCTTCTTTCAGTTCTTTTCTTATGGTTTTACTCTTGCTATTTTGTTTAATTATTCTTGAAGATGAATTATAATCATATACTTTTAGCAAGGGATGAAATCATGAAAAGACTTCGATTCATTAAATCTCTCATATTTCCAAATGTGCATATGGGTTTTTTTTTTTTTTTTTTTGGTCAGCGTGCATATGGGGTTCATGTATGCAAAAATTGAACATTTGAAATATGAAGTGCAAACAACTTTATTATGAAAAAAATTGAATCATTAGATTATAAATAAAAAGTACATCAAAGCTTGCAATTGTTTTTTCTTATGAAGGTTATTGAAGGTTATTGGGAAAGACTAAAATTGAAATTTACAGGAGATAAGATACAGTAATTAACTTATGCATACTTCCAAGTAAGTTATTAAGGAAATTTAAAGAAGAAGAAAAAAATGATTGAGATCTCTTCCAAATAGGGTGTCCTTTTGCTATATTAAAGTACAAATTACATGGTTTGCTCTTATTCTAGTAACACTAGCAATTGTAGACACGCAGTGCATGTGCACAAGAAACATACATTTGAAAGATTGAGCAAATGTCACTTTGACATGTGAAGTATTCAATAAAGAAAAGAAATAACTGATGAACGTGATACAAAGAAAATGGTATAAATATATGTGACAAGAGAATAATATTTCTAGTTATGAGATCTTTTAAAAGGCTTTTATGATAGAAAATATCCAAGTTTTTACATTGAAACATGTGAGGGATATATAAAGTGATGAACTTATACAATTCCCCATATTTGTAAATAAATAATTAAAGATATTTCGGAAAAAAAAAATAATTGAGAACCCATGAGAGTATAAGGTCCTCTAACCCATATAGAGTATTATTAACTGTAAGAAAAACGAGTTTTATATCTTCTACAAATCAGAGGCTTGTCACCCTAAGACATTTGATTTTGATTACATATTAAGGAGTAAAGTCGAAAACTTAAAAATATGGCTCTAGTGTAATAGCTATTGCAATGTAATGTAAAAGAGTTATGATAACTATTATGTTGTTTGGTTTAAATAATGTGAAGACCTCTTACACGTTTGGTTTTATGAATGTCATGTGTAATAAGAGGGGAGCATCATCAGAACTTCCAACAGATCCTAAAATCAAAATTAGAGGAAATATAGCAATATTACTTTAATATTCACTTATAATTATTAGTGAGCTTAATACTCCAACATTTGATTTGTTACAGATTTTACTTCTTTTCGTCATTTATAAAAGACTATAAGTGAAAGTCAAGCACATAACATGTGATCATATGAAAATAGGTATCAAAATATAGGAATTATCATTTCCATATCCATTTATGAGTGTGATATTATATAATTACAATCAATGTTGTAATTACATAAATAATATAAATAGATTTATATTACTAATTCTGCGTACAAACATTGTACTAGGTGATCAAAACTGTAATAGACTTGTAATGTAACAATCACTGCCGCAACCGAACAAGTGGTGGTTTTAAAAAAAAATCACACCACACGACCCGTGGTCTTTCCTCAATACCAATCATGAACCATTTCACTTAATTTTCGAACCGCATTCCCCTCTGCCAAAAGCCATTTGTAATCCTTAGAAGGGCGCTCGTTGACCTTCTAGGGCTTGGATACAGTGACAAGGTCGACGACTCCAAGGTTGTTTTGGAAAAAATTTAAGTGCTAAAACCGGATCGATTAGCTTTGACTGAACCAACTTTGTTTAAGGAAATAAAAACAGAGTTGACCACAACTCTGTCTATTTTATTTTTGTCAAAAGAAGAGGCGTGGGAAGACGGCGAAGGGAGGGAATGAACAGACGAGACGTGTCTTGAGACTATTGAATAATTGAAGTCAGCTCCAAGCTTAGAGCTGACATTTTATTAGTAACTTCGGAATTCCCAACACGTTAGGCATCGACCGGGTCTTATTCAAAGATGGACTTGCTAAGCATTATCATCAATTTTCAAAACATTGATTGCGGAGTGTGCAACCAGATCGATTCCGCCTGAGAATCGGACTAGATCCGATTCTCAATTTTGAAGTAACGACCCACTGAGAAACCAAGTCCATTTCAAAATGATTTTATAAAGCTAAGAAAAGTATTAAAGAAACCTACTTTCTCTATTTCTTAGGCTAAGGTGTTATATAAATTTATTGCAAATTTAATTTTTGTTGTTTTTTTGTTTTCATGTTGGAAGAAGTTGGAGTAATGTTTTTATGAATGAATGAGAAGTGGATTTTTAAAATTTATGTTTTATGTTTTGTATTTAAACTTTTTATTATTTATAAGTATATGTGTTTATCTTATAGATTGTCGCTTTTGGCAAATAGGGATTTACGTTATTCATATTTTACTTTGAAATTGCTCATATTATATCATTGTAAAAAACAAAACAAAAAAAGAAACAAAAGAAAAATGGGTTTTTGGGTAGACTCTAGAATCGAACTGAAAAAACAAGGCAAATTCTAGAATCAATTTCAGACCAAACATGATAGGTTCTAGATTCTAAAATTTGGAAACTGGTCCTAATAGGATAGGTTCCATATTCCAAATTTATAACATACCAACTCTGAAGTCGATTAACTCTCGACGATCACACAATAAAACTAGAAACAGCTTCCTTTCTCAATCCATCAACAACCATCTCGAAAGTCCTCGTTAACGAAATCCATAATGGATTTTGGTTAGGACAAAACATCATACTTACAAATTAAATCAAAGTGTAGTCTATACAGCGGTAAGGGTAACACATTTAACCTGAGAAAAAACGTTAATCATTATTAGGAGTTCAGCTTTTTAGTGAAATGAAGCAGACCTTCCACGTTTGAAGCACCGTTTCAATTTATGCCTCTTCTTCTGGCAAGTGAACCTTCCACGAAACCAAAGGGAATGCTATTTAAAAGATCATTACACGCTTCTATTTACTACTGCAATGTCCTTTGTATATCAACAACCCTCCTACCAAAACTTGTCAGACGAACTTGCATCACATACCAAGTACCTTTCAGATCTCTTTCCACTGTCGGCTGAGAGATTGCTGAGGAACAGAAGATGGAATAAGAACGTGCAGAAGATTGTCGGCACCACGATCTTACAAATTCCTGGGAAATTTTTGTAGCTCCATGAAGAATTAAGAGCGTTTAACTCATGCTTTTCCTATTTAAATTAACTCATAGACAAAGTGCAAATGTGACGAGATATAAATATTTTTCATAGGATATCACCTGAATAAATTAAAAGCATTCAAGTGATCAAGTGCCGAATAGAAAACAAATTGATATTGTGCTAAGGAGATGTAGGTTGCATAACAAGGAGGAGAGGAGGCATACATACAATGAAATATAATAGTAAATATTGTCTATACTCTCGTTTAGGTAGATAATCCGTCAAATCATATGGGTTTCACGTGAGATTTATTTCATTCAATTAATAACTTGATTTGGTTGCAATTAATACGTTATCAAAATATCGCCTATCACACTTTGAAAAATGGAGTGAGCCAAATAAGAAAAAAGGAAAAAAATAATAATAAGCTTTTTTATGCGTGGGGATTTACCTAACTATAATGGACCATTGAAAAAAAAGAGAAAAAATCCGAGTGCTTAACCATGATCAGATGCGCGAAGAAAAACACAGGCAAATGAGGCATCATGATGGGGGGCATTACAATCTTTTTCGAATCACTTTGCAAAGGAAAGAAAAAAGGGCGTAAAGAAAGGTAACCGAGCTCATAAAATAATACACGGTTATGTCAAATATAAAACTGGCACAAACAACGGAAGTGGCAGACAGATGATGTGGATAGGATCATAACGTTTTTAAAACAGGACATCGACACCGTGGCCCGTTTCTGACGTCATAATTCGATGTTGATTAACCTTATTCAGCTTAGCCCAAGATCCCATTGCGCCAAAAACGACCCATGCCCAGCCGCTATTTAAGCCCCTCTCCAAAAGCGAGACCAGCAGAGAGAGAGAGACAGAGAGACAGAGAGAGAAACAGAGAGAACGAAAGGGTTCGAAAGCTTCTATTCTTTTCCAATTTCTTTCCCACGGTTCGGAGGAGCGGGAAGTGGGAAACGGAGGCGGAATCGATCGACCCGCGACGGCTCCGATGATGATAGCCTACGCGGAGCGCTTCGTCCACGAGAGCGACGCCGAGGCGAGGCAGGACGACGGCGTCTCCGGCCTCGACCTCCAGCTCCAGGGCATCCTGGACTGGTCCCCCGCCGCGACCGCCGCCGCCGCCAGGGACTTCGGCGGCCTCCGCTCCGCCAAGCCCCGCGCCGTCGTCCGGCCCTCGGGCGCCGACGACGTGGCCCGCTCCGTCAGGGCCGCCCTCCGGTCGCCCAGCCTGACCGTCGCCGCCCGGGGCAACGGCCACTCCATCAACGGGCAGGCCATGTCGGACGGCGGCCTCGTCGTGGACATGCGGGCCGCGGGCGCCGGCCACTTCCAGGTCGTCGTCGGCGGCGGTGCCGGCGCCGGCGCCGGCGCCCACTACGCGGTCGTCGCCGGGGGCATTATGGGACGACGTCCTCGAGCGGTGCCTGAGCTACGGGCTGGCGCCGCGGTCGTACACCGACTACCTTGGGCTGACGGTGGGGGGGACGCTGTCGAACGCGGGCGTCAGCGGCCAGGCCTTCCGCCACGGGCCGCAGACGTCGAACGTGACGGAGCTGGAGGTCGTCACCGGCCAGGGCGAGACGCTGACCTGCAGCCGGAGCGACAACTCCGAGCTCTTCTTCGCCGTCCTCGGCGGCCTCGGCCAATTCGGCATAATCACCAAGGCAAAGATCTTGCTTCAACCCGCACCCGACATGGTACGAACTCCTCACTCTCCAATTTTCATTTTCGCCGGAATTATTTCCCCTTTTTTTATGTCAATTTAGGCGAATTTTTCCCAAAAAATATTTATATGGTGGGCGATTTCTGCAGGTGCGGTGGATAAGAGTGGTGTATGCGGACTTCGGCGAGTTCACCCGGGACGCAGAGTCGCTGGTGACTCGGCCGGACGGCGACACCTTTGACTACATCGAGGGGTTCGCGTTCGTGAACAGCGACGACCCGGTCAACGGCTGGCCCACGGTGCCGCTTGAGCCGGACCAGCGGTTCGACCCGTCCCGGCTGTCCCCCGACGCCGGCTCGGTCCTCTACTGCCTGGAGCTGGGCCTCCACCACCAGAGGAGCAACCCTCCCTCAGACGTCGATTCGGTAACAACACCCTCTTAATCAATATCGCGTCGATCAATCATGCATTTTTATCTTTTTCACGCCTCATTAGAAACAGCCTTAGTCTTACCTAGTCCACACATGGATTAGCCTAAGGCGTGACAAATTAGAGACTGAAAAAGTATTTTGACTCGGCTTTCAACGTGACAGTTTTTCTTTTCTAAGCACGTGATGTAATGTTTATATCATCTGACACATTGATATGACATCACTCGTTATGAATGAAATTACAATTCGGTTGCACCTTCTTCTTTTTTTTCAAATGATATCTTGGGTCATACTTGAGTTTTCATTATATTTACGGGAATTACAGATTTTTTTTAAAAAATTTTGAGCGATGATGCCGTATTAAGAATCCGTATAGAGAGATTCGGAGCTGAGTTTTCTTTTCTTTTTAGTTCCGGGATTTGACCTCGGTTCCTTTCTCTGCTGAGCGGGGGGGCCCCACGTAGGGGGACCCCGCACGTGGGAAGTGTCCGAGCTGGACAGGCGAGAGTGGGGACGGGGAAGTGGCGACTGTCCTGGCTGGACTCACACGTGTACAAAGCTCGGCGACTGTGAACGAGGAGGGGACGATGGCCCCCTCTACTACTGCCCAATTCTCCACGGCCTTTTCTCGCCCCACCATCATAACCCATTTGAAATTAAAATTAAAAAAAATATTTTAATTTTTCTGTGTGAAAATAAAATTAGTGCGACTACCCATCGAGTGCTCCGGAGACCAAAAATAAAAATATTACATTTAAAAAAATAAATTTTTTTTTCTTTTTTTGGGAATTCTTTAAATGATTTTGTCTTTGCGGGAGTTACTTCGCCACTGAAGCTGACGGCACGGCGCGGATGCCATCTCCCATTGGATTTTCTGACACCCCCCGCGCGTCGCCGTAACTGCCCCCGTGCTCGCGCCCAAATTGCAGGAATGCCCCCGCGCAGCCGCGGTATCACCTTCGGGTTTGGGGCGTCCGACCGGGGCTATTTTGGGGAAGCCGCCCCCTGCCCCCTCTGGTCATACGAGTCGTCGCTGTCGCTGCGCCTGATCGCGGAGATTTTGCCTGACGTCGCTGGTCCCTCCGGCGCACGCGCACGCGCACGCACCGCAACCCGCCAAAGGCCCCCTCCCGGATCATTTTCTGGAATCTGTAGATCATCATCATCATCATCAATTCGCCATGTCTCTTTTGCTGCTGGCTGCTTGCTCGCTACTTGCTTGGTTGCGTGCTGCCGCCCTCGGCAAGATGGGTTTTCTTGACCGTTGCGTGCGTGTGTAATTTTGTCGAACAGGTGGTGGGCAAATTGCTGGGGCGGCTGGGATTCGTGGAGGGGCTGGAGTTCCGGCGGGACGTGGGGTACGCGGAGTTCCTGCTGCGGGTCCAGGACGCGGAGCGGCACGCCAAGGCCACCGGCCTCTGGGACGCGCCCCACCCTTGGCTGAACCTGTTCGTGTCCCGGAACGACATCGCCGAATTCGACCGGGTGGTGTTCAAGGGCATCCTGAAGGACGGCGTCGGAGGCCCCATGCTGGTCTACCCCATGGTCCGGAGCAGGTTGGTAATTCTCACTCGCTGCCGTGTTTTCATTCATTATCATGTCCCGATATGATATAATCCAATACCTGCGACAAATCACGAGTTCTCATCACGGACCCGCCACATAATGGCGGGGCCCGCGATGACCGTGCTCCCGGCCGGCTCTGTTCCTCCTCTTGGGCCGCCACGTGTCGCGAGCTCGCCGGGTGACTAGGTCCGGGCGGGTGGCTGTCGTGGCGGCGCGGCGGGGGGGGCAGCCCCGGCGGGGGGGGGGCGCCCGCGGATATGTGGATTTGTCCCCTAGTTTTTCAGAAAGGATATGTGGTGACACCGTGTTTTCACTGAACATCATTAAATCTGGTGGTTAAGATTTCGAAGGGCGGGGTGGGTCAAACGTTTCTTTCTCTTGTCTTCTTCTTCTTCGAGGAGAGAGAGACCCGGTCAGCCCCAATCCCACACGCGACCCACACGCGACCCACGAGCGCCCTTTTGATTGGCGCCCCGCTGACGGGTCGTACCGTCTGGGCTCCTGTGCGTCCCACCGTAGCCAATCACGCCCCCCCGAAACCTCCCGCCAATCGTGCAGCGGAGGCGGGACGGGACGATGCGACGCCGAGGCTCGAAATCGACTTCGGTCGCGCCTTTTGGCGCTTGGAAAATGCGCGATTCTAGCCTGATGGAAGTTCTTAGCTCTCTAGCTTTTGACGCGAATGGAAAATAGGATGATTTTCGTGTCGCGCGATGCTCCTTCTTCTAGAATTTTTTATTATTTTTAGAGAGAATCCCGAAAACGAGGACCGACTCAATCTTGTGCTGGGCCGAGAACGTCATCGGTTAGGTGGTTTGGTACTAGGCGCGAGGGGAGATGGCGTACGAGCTGAGCTGAAGAGTACATTAAAAAAAAAAAAAACCGGTACTTTGCGATGATAAAGCAGAGGGAGGAAAAAAAAAAAGAAGAAGGGGGACCACTCGAAATTACGATTCTGTACAGAAATTTTTCATGCTTCTTTTGGTTGCATGACCTTTTTCTGGCACAGGCTTTTTCGGCCCTTTTGCATGAATTAGGGGGGGTCGCTGTTATGGTGAATTCATAACTTTTTTTCTTTTCTTTTTCTCTCTTTTCAACTTTTATTTTTATTTTTTGAGCTTTAATAATTTATGACCTAGGGGTTGGATGTAAAGCGAGAGCCGTGAAAAAAAAAGGGGGTAACGAGCGGTACTTTGAGGGGCGTTTCCGTCATCGCGCCGCCCCCTCTTTTTTTAGAAAATGAGATGTCGAGAGATGTTTACTTTCGCTTGCCATTTGGGAAACGACAAGCGTACTTTCATTCGCCAGCACAATTATTTTTAAGACACCGTCGCTAGTTCAAATGAATTATTGACGAGGCTTTTGTTGGAATTGGCCTCGCAGGTGGGACAAGCGGACGTCCGTGGTGCTGCCAGAATCCGGCGAGATATTCTACCTCATCGCCCTGCTCCGGTACACCCTCCCGTACCCGGAGGGCCCGTCGGCCAAACAGCTGGTCTCGCAGAACCTTGAGATCCTGAAGACCTGCAAAGAGAACCGGATCGACTACAAGCTGTACCTCCCCTACTACCAGTCGCAGGAGGAGTGGAAGTGGCACTTCGGGAAGCAATGGGGGAGGTTCGTGGAGAGGAAGGCGAGGTTCGACCCAATGGCGGTCCTCGCACCAGGGCAGAAGATCTTCTCAAGATCGTCGGTGCCCGGGAAGATGGCAAGCGACGGTGGCCCGGCAGGTCTGCATTAGGGTTTTTTCTTTAGTCCTTTCCGTTGCAAGATTGGTTCTGAACAATGTTGGGGAGCGATGTAAATGGAATATTTTTCGTGATCAAAATCGAGAATTGCTTCTTGGGTCTTCCCCACCTTCCCTCCCTTTATCCGTAGAATAGACAGACATGGGTTCTTGCGGATATCAAGCTGTAAAGCAAACCGAGGTCACATCACATACGCCCAACCCCCACCCCCAATCAAATCTCGGACAGTTCTAATGTCCCGATGTCTCGTCCGAGGGAAAATCATTAACCTAAGTCTTTAACTTCATGATTAGTTCGAAAAGATCGGTTGACTACGACAAACACCAACTGTCCATTTTAACATTGTTTTCTCCCTTTTCTCTCCAATGGTCAATGATTTCGCAACGTAACAGAGGATAAGAAAGGAACCCACGCCCATGTTAGGCATCAAGATTCTCGCACTTTCATCTTTTTCTTCGCCCTTTTCCATGCGAAAACGAAATCAGACAGCCAAAAAGCTACCCGCTTTCTCTCTTTTTTATCGACTATTAACGATCAGATCTCGTTCGGGGGTTCTTGTTGGGTCCATGCAAAATCAAATCTTACTCGGGTTCCTCCAATTCGCAGACACTTCTCCTTTTCTCCCCACCTCTCTCTCTTCTCCCCTTCTTCTTGCCCTAAAAAGCAGAGTCGAAAATGGTCGAGAAACAAGGGTAAAAAAATGGTGGGTCCCGCGTTTTTATTAGCTTTCTTTAAGGAGGCAATTATAAGATTCCGGGCTAAAAAGGGGAAAGGGAAGGAGAGAGGGGGAGGCAATTATAAGATCATGATTTCTTGTAAGGCGGACCGGCCAATGAGGAGGCGTCGTCCCTTGGGTTTTTAATCCCATGCAATGCAAAAGCGCACCGTTTTACGTCCCCTCCCGCATCCCGCCGCTCGGTAAACGTGTCATGCACGGACGTGTCAAATCTCCGAGTTCCCCACAAGAGGACAAAAGGGCGAGTAGGGCCCGACGCGCGCCCGAGCGCGTGACGGCGAAGCGCCTCGCCCGAGCCACGTCGGATGGTGGCCAGGTTGGAGCCTTGGAGGATCCTACCCTTTTTCGCTTTTCTTGTTCATTGAGAAGTCCACCGTTGTTGCTTCGACATTAAGATAATATACTATGGAACTTTGAGTCTTAGACTTCTATAAACTCATATCATGAAGAGAGATATCATTTTTTATCTTATGATTCGTACCATCTTTATACTTGTAATCCATTCTTTTACTGTGATTTGCGAATGAGTCATATTTCTTTGGTCTCTAATTGAAGGGAAACCCCTTTGATCAACTCTTTTATCGGTGAAATATATAGGTGATGTTGATTGCTTTGTCCCCACCCTGATTGCTTTTATCCCCGCCAATCTTCCTTCGGTCGGGGATGGAGGAGATAAAGATAATGGCATGCCAGTAAGAAAATTTATCTGTCAAGCTCAATAGATTACAAACAAAAATATTATTCACGTTTAAATTAAGTGAAATTAAGTATGCATGGGAGTGGTGTCCATATTTCATAACCCACTAACAAAATGTCTAGTTAGAGAGCTCTCTAGAATATTGATCTTAATAGAATTCACAATACCCATTTTCTTGGAAATGTGCGTGTGGATTTTGCATATACCATAGATCATGGATACATTACTTTCAACCAGAAGCATTTTTTCCAATTTGTGTATTCAATAACACCTTTTATCTCCATGATATTACATTGCTCATGACTCAGCAGTCAGCACCCACCTTGACTAGTTTTGCTAGAGACAAAATCACCCAAAGATCTTGTCATTAGCCTTTGCTATATACACATGTCCATCACGTTTTCAAGATTTTGCACACCCCATATTGCCTATCAATGCCTAATTCTAGAAGCACGGGGCACATGTTAAGAATGTGCTTTGGCATCACATTCCATGAGTAGGCACGACTTCCCGCTCGCTCTTCACACATCGCGTGGCCATTAGACTACTCCGAAATCCAAAACCAAAAGTGGGTATGGGGGCTTTTCATTGAATTTGCAACTTTCCACCGCCATCTTTGTCTTCATAAAACCGAGAGAGAGAGAGAGAGAGAGAGAGAGAGAGAGAGAGTTGGCAACTTTAGTGCAGCATGTGAACGATCTGCTTTTTCATGGAATAAGATCTCCCTTTCCGAATGAGAGAAAAAAAGGCAGATGGGAGTTAGGTCGAACTTTAAACAAGGAGCTCGGCATGGAACGATGATAAAAGATGGAGATGACTTTGTTTTTTCTTCACTAGATCTCCCACGATCCTCCACGCACCGTATCTCCCCGTGATGCGTGTGGAGTAGCCAAAGAGGGGAATATTCTAAGTTACGTACCCATTTTTGGTCATGCATATCCATGCATCCACACATGCGTATTGCGTACTGCACCGGGTCATCGTTCTTGCCGATGCGAATCACGTGTCCCCGTTTTTTTATTCAAAGAATTTGACCTAAAAAATACGAGAAGCTATTCATGCAATTTAATTAAAAGTGGTTATGTTGCCGGCGGATCCAATTACACGAATTTCAAAAGTTGAAAAATGGATGGTTACCATGTCATCGAAATGAGAAGATATGGCTATCTAGACAATTGTACGTCAAGAAGACGTGCGATGTCATTGCTATGAAAATCTCTATATCAGACGATGAGAGTATTTAAAAAATCTTGCGTGAAGAAGAAAATGTGTACATAGAACTCTGAAATCAATAGTTCCAACTCCGTCATTGATGAGTGTTATAAGATTGGGTAAGTATCACTTATGAACACGCTGTAGATCAAATTACATTTGTATAGGATTTTTTTGTAGGAGTTTTTTGACAATAAGGTTAGGCGACATAAATATACTAAAAGAAACAAGGAAAAAATACAAGCAAGAATCCTCATGCTCTCCAGCTACGTAGATACCCCAGTTGATGAATAATCTATTCGTCAACTAAAGTATAGCCTTGAAAATGCAACCTCGCCATCATCCAAGAAGTTACAAAAATGGCAAGAGAAAAAAGGGAGACTTGGAGCAGTTGACTGCTTTTCGACATCTTTTTCTTAACCCTTTTGTCACGAATGACTGGTCAATCGAATCCAGCAAAAAGTGGGGTACGCTGCTTTTGAGGATGCTGATTCTACGAATCAGATCGCTCTGTGTTGGTTTCTGTCTTTTTATAAGCATTGCAAGTTGGAAGGTGAATCGCTGGCTTTGCCCACAAAGCTCATGTCAATGTAAGTAAGCTGTGCGAAATCTATGGTCCACACGACAAAACTTGCCAGTGCGATATAATTAAATAAAGAAAGGGAAACCCAACTGGCCGAAAAAGAAAAGCAAGCAACAGAAAGAAAAGAAAAACCTAAGAAAGATTGGAAGTTCTTGGAAGTAGGACCTGTGCGCCATTAGCATGAATTACATGGTGCAACTTGGTGACACAAATATTTAGGAATTAGATGACACAACTTAGTTGTTTCAAGTGTGAAAACATCTAAACCCTAAATCTTAAATTATAAAACCTATAGAGTAGACTACTTGCGTGGTGATTCGTGGGGGATTATCCCCTATGTATAAAAAAAACTAACATATTTTTCCTTTATTTTTCCAGACTATTATAAGTTTGTACAATCTGCTGTTTAATATTATGATTAATTTTGGCATCTCGAATACGTGTGACTACACGCCACTTGATGATCAACCTGCATTCCGACGCTTTTTAAAACTTCCATTTTCATGTTTAAGAGAAGTTAGTATTATGACAAATTCTTATTTCAAGATGTTTAACCGGTCGAGATCGAAATCAACTCTATGTTATTTTTGGCGAAATCAACGTGTTTGTTCCACTTGTATCGTCATCATGAGCATGAATTGGATGAAGATACCTTTCTAGACAACTCATGAGATTAATTTGGACCACCACACTGATCTTAATGAAATTTCGTAGAACATTCAATGTGAGTGTACAGAATCCGAAAATATATATAGCCATGAATGACATGTGTGTCATTATGTCCTTTTCTTCAAGGGACTGATCTAAATAAAAACAAAGCCTTTCCCATCAAAGATGGTCCACATTTTACAACTGTATATAGTAAACCAAGGCCCACCTCAGAAAAAATAATTTTTGGTTTGTAAGCACTAAGTTACATCAAATCCCAATTGGCATTTGCTTGGTGGTGTATAGAAAAGACAAAGTGGTCCAGCTAAGGAAAAGAAAAGAGCCCATGAAAACTTAAGATTTTGTCACAGTCTGCAATTGCTGCTTTGGAAGCTAGGGTTAGAAGCTGAGTGACCCACCAAAGGAGATTGGACAACACCCAAAAAGCAAAGATACAAAAGAACAAAATCAATTAATTGAGAAGTTGATAATTGATGAAATCTATCAGAATTTTGATGCCATGGGCCAAAGATAGTGCGCCCCACAAAATGTCGACTTTGACAATCTAATGAATGTGACAGAGCATGTTTGCTTGTCTTGCAGTTAGGTCATGGGAATTTTGTTCACATTGAAGCTAATCACGGACTTGATGAGTGGAGGATTGGCATGCCAAGACCTTTTTGTTTTTACTTTTTCGTATCGAGCTTTATTTTGTTTATAAAAAATATATATATATATATATATATATAGCTTTATTTTGTTTATAAAAAATATATATATTTAGCTATTGAGTTAGTGAATAAATGGGCACTGGCTCTACTCCGCAGAACTTATAGCAGTGGCTAGAAATATAATACTATCCTTAGTGCGTAATTTTATCTATTTAGATGAAGGTGAAATTTTATTATTTAAATATAACACTCTACCTCACGTGTAGATTGGATTTTAGCCTAAAACCAAAGCATGGAAATAGACCTAGATGAGGCAAATAGAGGTTTGGAAAAATTTGACCTCCGTATCTCCTACTTCCACTTTGATACCATGAAAGATTTTCTAAGACCCTTGCCAATTTTTTTTAAGAGACTTTAACAGTTAGAAAAATAAGTGATTTTAACATTTGAATACGTCGGGCAAAAGGTCATAAAGATGTAAGTTCCTAAGAGGATTGCCATGAGCTGTTCATGTTCTTACTTTTGCGCCATATTCTTTGTTGCTTCCATGGATCCTTATTTGGTCCTCCGACAATGTAAAAGAAGGTTTATTCGAAATGAACTCCATATCGAAAGGATTAGAACCATCAGATACTAGCTAGAGCTCAAACCCCTCGAAACAATGTAAGTTTCGAAAGCTGTAATTAGAAGTTCATGATCAGACGGTTGACTCGAAATCCTAAGTTTGAAACGGATCACAGAATTGATGTAGTTGTCTGGTTTTTTTGCTGCATGAGGGAAGCCTCATTATAAAGGCCCAATAGGCCTATTTGTTACTATTGGGCCTGGAAAATCATTAGAATATGGCTTTGGTAGCTAAAATCGGGGAATGCACTGTTTTCTTTTTATCAAGAATTGAGCATAATACGATAACGTTTAGGACTTACACGTTGATGATGCGGCTCCAGATGGAAATTCAGCGTGCAAAGATGCGTTCTCTAACTACTGATTTCAACAGTAAGCGAGCCAAGTATACTAGATTGCTAATCCATATGTCTACTTCGATCCGAAATGGATTGTCTAAACCAACGCATGCGTATACGAAGATGGCCCAGAACTACAAAACCTAGGGCTTGAAATGGTCATCAGCTTGAAGCAGTTCAACCACGGTGGATAAGCTATGCTTGGGCAGTGTTCGACAGGCCCAATGGGTCAGAAATTTTGAATGGTCGACACCTGAAATCAGGTTCCCACCCTCATGGGTTTGGGTCAACTAGGGGTGCCGAAGTTCCTTCGAGATATAGGGATGGTAACCGGTCGAGCTTATCCGAACCGGTTGAGTTTAGTCAAAATGTTCGAGTCGGGTCATTTTGATTGAGAAGGAGCATTGCTATAAGGTTTTGATGGGGGCTAGACTACTATCCAAGGGGCAACCATCACTGCTCAAAATTAGGGCTAGCTCAAGATTAGTACAAGCTTTGCTAGATAGTTCAGGTGAGGCTCGGGCATCTTCATTGACCTCAAACAATAGTCGTACTACCCTAAGGACGAGGAGGAGGAGAGGAAGCGAGGTGTTAGCAACAGCAACACAATGTTTGTAGCATATTTGACGGTCTAATGGCAGGGAGATGATGATAATGTTGTTGAAAGCCTACTCAGCAAATTGCTAATGACCATTTAGGGTTGTGCACGACTATTTAGTGTTACATGTTTGTCTCATGACACTTGATGTCTTCTTCTCTCTTAGCACCATATTAATTAGCACTGTTGGTAATATATGAAATAGTTTGACCATTAGAAAATAAATACATTGACAAATCCATTTTTTAAAAGTAAAATTGGACACAAAAATCAAAATAAAATAGATGAAAGAACTAAATGTGAACTTTACTTCTTTTTTATGTTTTGCACAAAGAAAACAAAAAGGAAAGTATCCGGAAAATCTAAGTACAGATAATCCCAACTGATCTCTAAATTAAAAAAAGAAATGCAATTATATTTCAATTCCACCAAACCATCCTAAAATATATATAATAATATAGGAAATAAACGGGGGGAATGGAATGAAAACAGGCATTGGTCGGCCACCTCGGACCCCACTAGGCTCTCGCCCGTACTGTCGAGCGATCCGTGGACCGTAGGATCTGGGAAGGACCGGCTCCCCCACAGCCATCGATGGGGAATCTCGCGGGGCCCACGTGCCCCCGGTCGAGGAAACCGTTGACCGTGTCTCGATGACCACGGTCACGGTCCGCCCGTACGAAGGGCTAACAATAATCATTCTTAATTATCCCCATTACTTAAACAGTCGATTCTGTCCGTACCCCCGCATTAATTAAGAGCCCTCCTCGACTTTTCTTCGTGGGGTGCGTATTCATTGGAATACAGTGCAAAGGAAAAAAGAGACCCCCCCTTTTAACATGGCTTCCAACGTAAGATTTGCTAATTTCGGCCTAAGACCATTTTATTTAATGTATTGGTTAGTGAGTGATTAATTGGTTTTTTTTTTCGCTTGATCCATCTTTTTACGAGAAATCTTGAAGAGGGTTTTTTTCGTACTTTCGTTTTCTTATTATTGATGTTAGAGAATGAATGCAACCGCCACGTAAGCATAAAGTTGAGCAAGTGTCTTGTACCCAGGAAGGGGTCATATACTAAGTCGTTTGGTTAAGTTTTAAATGAGCTAAGGCTAATGTAATTAAAGCAAAATGCAACTTGATTATTTGTATTAACTAATTAGAATACAAAATATCAAACGGTTGTTGTTTGTCGACTTAGGGTTTTTTGTGGATCAACATGAGTTCCACGTAAGTATAGATTCAAGCAAGTGTCTTGTATTAAGGAATGAGTCAAATAATAAGTCATTGGGTTAAGTTTTAAATGAATTAAGACTGTTTTGATTGAAACAAAGCGCAACTTGATTATTCAGAATATAACAAGGGGTACCTGACTTTAATATGTTAAAAATCTAATTTCAGCCTAACATAATATATTGGCTAGCAAATGATTACTTTGTTTTTCATTTGATCGATCTTTTAGCTAAGAAATCTTGAAGTGGGTTTTTTGTACTTTCGTTTTCTTATCCATATTAGAGAACTAGAGAAAGAAATATCAAACAACGAATATTTATTGACTTAGGGTTTTTGGTGAGATTGGCATAAGTATCATGTAAGTATATAGTTGAGCAAGTAAGTGTCTTGTACTAAGGAAGGAGTCGAATACTAAGTAATTTGGTTAAGATATAAGTGAGTTAAGACTATTGTAATTAAAACAAAATGCAATGACATGAGAGTATTTTAAAGTGCTTGATTATTTAGGACATGATGAGGGTTACCTGGCTTTGATATGTTAAAAGTCTAATCTAGAAAATGAGAAATTACTAAGTTGAAAGAGATCATCAACGACGATGACAACTACAACATCGATGTTGGCAAGTCTTATCTCATTAAGTAAGATCAGTTTTACAAATCCAACTAAGATAGTACGTTGGATCTTTTATATTAGATTTACTAACATTATAAATCTCGTAGATAAGTAAGATTGGATGAATTGTCACCATTAATATGCATTTTGAGTGAGCAGTTTCAGGTTTCGTATAAGTTCCACCTGAAACTTGGAACCTATTCATTGAAATAGGTTTCTCAATTTTTATAATGCAAACCTACTCTTCATACTCTAGAACCTAAAACTTACCTCATCATAAATTCCAAGGTTAGTTCAAAGGTCTACCTAAGTTCTACCTGTATTATTAATTGAACAATTGTAGCGAATTTTAATCTTTAATTAATACCACTTGTTACTACAACTCATGAACCATAATTTATATTTAAACACACAAAAAATATAAAATATTAATAAAATACAAGTCTTAGTCATAAAATGAAATTTCAGACTAATAATTCTGAATTATACACTCATTATCGAATGTCATCAAATATTGTAAGATATCATGAAGACATATACTTAGAAAAACACAAAAACTTATTTCAAGGTTTAGGTTATAAGTTCCGTACAAGTTCTATATGGAACTTATAACCTATTCATTGAAACATATTTCATAATTTTTTGAGACCTAGAATCTACCCTCCATACTTTAGAATCCTGTCTCCATCAATTCAACTCTCAAGTTCTAGAGTCTACTTTGAACTGTTCTTACCCCTAACATTTTGACCCCTAAAGGCCAACAAAAAATTGAGAAAACAGATCCCAAAAAAAAAAAAAAAAAAAAAATACATATGTAGGTGTTGTGTTCATTTCCATCAGGACCTCCAAAAAGTTAAAAAAAAAAAAAAAAAGAAAGGAAAATAGAAAAGATAAACTAAAAGGATGGCACTTGGGGAATCATTGCAAAAAAGTACCGACGCACCGCACAATAAGTCGCCGCTCCCTGTTTGTAATAAAAACCCAGCAATCGAGTTTGACCTGTAACGTTATTGTTACGCATGCCAGACAGAGCCCGATGGATACCAGCTCCTCCACTCACTTCACCTGTCTCCTTTTCTGCTTCCTAACATGCCCAACATGGTACGACCACAGAAACCTTGCCACCAGTTCAAGCCTTCCTTCGAGCAAATCAGTATGCATGTCTGTGTCAGATCCATGGCAGACGTCTGTATTACCTTCCGAGCATATTGGACTTTCTTGCCTCCTTCCCTTTTCCCCAACTCGGCATTGTGCGGTCAACTCGCATGCACAGTGCCACCTGATCTTTTGATCCTCACGGAATGTGGGCGCTTGAGCAAGGACCACGGGGATTCTATACGTCGATGTGTAGGTGTGAGTTGCATTTGAAAAGAACCCGACCGAAAATTTAGTATGGTGTGCAGTACTTAATATGTTCTAATTGAATCATAAGATGCGTTTATAATTAAATTGTCTCTTAACCTCTTGACGATCTCTAGGATTGAGGTGTCGAACTTTTGTTGCTTTTCCTAATAAGAGGTATCAAGGTTGGTGGTGATTAGTAGGCCTCCCATGTATTTCTATAGTATTTGTCTACTTTGAGGAAGAAATCTCATGAACAATGTAAAGTAAGTAATCAGAAAGAAAGTATACGTTCACATGAGATTTCATGTTATTGAACAATTTTTATGTCAAAATTACAAAGCGATTAGGTACGCGGGTCATGTGACACTCTAACAAGTAAAAGTAAAAATCAAGAGTAGGTGACAATTCAATTACATTGAAGGTGTTATCAAACTCTCCATAATCACTGCACAATGGAAAGGCATTAGCAACATCATTAGCAGCTAAATTAACAAAATGATATGAGTAATGGCAATGACCCGATACACTAACTTGGCACAGCCTCAACACAGTATGTTCCACTTAAACCCTACTTTAGACAAACAATCAATACAAATAAAGGAGCAAACACGACATTTTACAGCTAATTTCGTACCTCTTCCACCTTAAAAGAGAGAAACTCGATAGATACTTGACCCACCCTATGTTTTCTTTTTTCTGGCCAAGGGACCACTTTGTAATTACTTGCCATCACCGAGTAAATAGTAAATTAATGATGGTTTTGACAGCTGTAAAACATGGGTATCTTCACAAAAGAAAGACATAAACTTTTGCTTGCCTGAATGATGTTTCCAGACCCTAATGTTGTCTCTAATTGAACCAAAGATGACCTGGCCTCATGTGAAGCGACATTGTTCTCGCTAAGCATGCCAAAACGACTCCGTTTGTAAGCCAATTATGGAATTTCGAGTGTGTGAGAGAATGAACTTCAATTAACTTTGTGAAAAGCCTCGAGCCCCAATTCAAGTACCTCCCTCTCTCTCAAAAGATTTCATCTCGATGGTTTATCGAAGCCAAATCTTCTGACATGACACTTGTTGTTTGCCATGTAAGCGTTCGTTTACCATCTCAGATGTTTCATACGTCATATTTTAGTCAAATCGTCTTTTTGATTAAAATCGGTACCTTCTTTTTCCGACACTTGAAAGGCGGGCCAAGATTGTTCCCGACACGAAAATTAGTGCCTTTCTAAGTAATACTTGAAAGTAGGGGCTGGAATTATCTCCGAGCCAAAGTTGGTGCTTTTTTTTTTATTATTATTATTGGAAACCCCCTTGGGGGTTCATGCAAAAGAGTTAAACCACACCTTTTCTAAATTGGGCTCTAGCCCAATAGGCCTCTGAAGTTCCGGCCTCTCCAGACCCGGCCCAGCTCGGCCAATGACATAATCATGGGGTCAACGGTCAACGCCTTCGTCCCTTTAGAAAGAAAGTGTGCATGTGAAACGAAACATGGACCATCAAACATGCATTTTACCCAATTCAATGCGAGGCAAGGAAAGGACGGCACATGCTCGAAGGGTTTGTCGGACAATCTAAAGTCAAGTGATGTCTCAAAAAGGTGAAATTCTTTTCACACGAGCAGGAATTTTCGTAGAAAAACCAAGGGGCCTTCCTTCCTTGTACAATTCTTATGCACGTCTGGCTAAGTTTGTCGTGGTTTTTATTTATTAAAATTAACTTTTACATTTTGATGGGAAATGCCCGGAAACGAAATTTGACTTTTAGTAGCATGAACCAAAACGCACTCTAGTTATTCCACCTAAAATGAGAAGTGGTCCGAAAGTTGAAGAAAAAGACCCTCACCCACTAATGACAATTTTCAAATCATACACACTGATATTTCTAAAAATAAACTTATGGATTTTTTTAATAAGATCGTATACCATCTTTTGTTGTCAATTTTTTTACTGTTTATTTTATTTTCGAGCTCGAGTTTAGTAATTTATGTATTTATTATGGATTAGAGTCGTGTCGAACTTAAACAAAAAGACACCATCGAGTCAAGGTTAAGTTTCAAAGATCTAATATGATGAGGCTCTAACAAAATCTCGAGTGCTAACTAATTAAAAATAAGTACTTTTTGTATAAATTCAATGACATATATACAAATCTCCAGACAAATGAACATCTAACAAGCTATGATCATATATATGTGCGTATGTGTGTATATGGATAATAGATGAGGATTCTTGACCAAACTAACCTCTATTACATGGTTCACAAAGTCAAGAAAGACAAAGTCATATATGATGGTCAATGAAGTTAAGAAAATAAAAAGTGATGTGTGATTAAAGGTTATTTCAGTCAAGAAAATTTCATTAACCCATTTTCAAGCACCATGCTTAGAATAACTAACTGTTGTGATAAAGCCCAAAGCTAATGGGGCTAATTTGCAACTTTTCATAGTTCAGGAGCCAATGCATAATCGTGCCAAAGTTCATGGGGTTAATTTGTAAATTTTTTAGTTCTAAGACTCTTGTGTGATAGTGCCAAAATTTAGGAGGTTTCTAGTAAAAATTGTAATGTTTGCAAGTGAAATGCATATCAGTTGATGACGTCTCCTACTACATCATCTCCATGACATAAGAAGACGGTGAGTAAATAAGGCCTAAGTTGCTTGCCGCAAAAAGAAAGTTGAAATGGTGAGTTTCTATTTTTGGATTTGGGAGATTTAAAGGAGTTTGAAACGTTAATAAATTACAAAAAAGAAGGAAGATGAAATCCCTAATTTCTCCCCCGTTTTGAACTTCTTCCATCCATTGACCACTTATGTAAGACAAATTTCTCTTATATAATCCCTATTTATCTCATCCTCACCCCTTCAACAAATGTAACTCTAGGGAAGATACTCAAGATATATTTCACCTTACACCTAATATCCACCCGGATATCTTCACTTTCGAAAATTCCAAATGAATACTCGAATTTCTACCTCCGAAGACCACTTTGCATTTTCATACTTATATAACCATATCTACAAAACCATGGTTTCTTTCAAAAAAAAAATGCCCATCTCCAATGCTAACTTAAACATTTAAAACTGGATAGGGCAAACCTTAAATATACTAGAATGGATTTGCAAGGAAGGGTACGATAATGAAGCAAAGATTTCTTCCCCCCCGCTGGTGGTCGCAAGATATTCCCCAACCGCAACGACGTCGCAGCGCCACTGGCCAACCAACCTCTTCGCCTCGGACCCCCACATCAAGAAACCACCACCATGAAAATCAAGAAAAGCAGCAGCAGGAGTACGAAATTCGAAACAGCAAAAAAGAAATTTAAAAAAAAGCAAAAAAGAAATTTAAAAAAAAGCAAAAAAGAAAATAATAACAACAATAAAAACAATAATAATAATTCATCATCTTTGCTTCTCTCTCGCCTTCCCCAACACAAAAGCAAAAGAAAAACACACACACCCGGTCCGAAAAAAAAAATAAAATCGTCCGAGGTTGTAATTTATATATCTCTCTCTCTCCCAATTTTCGCCTCACCCTTTTCTTAAAAATCCCAACTTTAATCAATTTCACACCGTCTCCCTCTTTCCCCTTCTCTCTCTCTGTCCTTCTCTCTCTCTTCAGTTCTCCAAGATTTGATTTTTCAGATCCGCTTCGTGAAATTTCCCTCCCAATTCCTCTGGCAATCGCGCGATCCGCCGGCTTCCCTCCTCCGGGCGCCCGCCATTCCTCGATCCTCGCCGATCTCGCGCCGCTGCCGGCGCTCCCGGGGGGCGGAAATGCGCGCGCCCGGGACCTAGGGTTTGGCGGAGCGCTGGTGGTTCCGCCCAATTTTGCATGAGGACGTGGTGCTGCTGCTTATGGCTGTGCATCGGTGACGGCGACGGCGGCGGCGGCGGCGGCGGCATGGGGGGAGAGGCCAAGTCTTCGGCGGCGCGGGCTTTGAATTCGGACGGCGAGGCCGATTCCGAGGGCGGGGACGAGTTCGCCGACCTGGCGGTGAGGCTAGGGTTCGCGGAGGGCGAATTCGAGGAGCAAATGACGATGTTCCAGGAGATGGAGATGGCGATGAGCGGCGCCGAGGATCCGGATGTTTTGGTGGGGGGCGGCGGCGGACGGGCTCGGGAGGGGCGAGGGCTTGGGCGGAGCTCGGGGCGCGTGGCCGGGGAGAGCTCGGGTTCTGTATCGGGTGCGGCGGTGGCGGCGGCGGAGCGGGATCACGATTTGCACCACAAGCGTGCCAAGTTTCATGCTGATACCAGGTGAGGTGATTGCTTAATTGTTCGGAGTGATGCGGGTTTGTGGTCGGTTTTGACCATTTGGTTTTTAGTTTGCTCCATGTTGCGGATTGAGTTATTAGATCAGGGGACAGCTTCTTTATATTTCTGCTTGCGTGGCTGTGTGCGCTACGAGACTTCTTGATGTGTTCTTGATGATTGTTCGGGAACATTTAGCGACGGGCATGCAAATAGTGATTTTGGTTTGTGCCTCCGTATGATGGTGGCTTTATTGCCACAATTAGACATGTTTGTGAAACCCAGGAGCATGAGTCCCAACTTGTTTTCACTTTCAAGAGAATGGCAAATCATCTGACTGAGGTCCTGCGAATAGTTTATATGCCTCGCCTATTCGTGACTCTTGGAAGAAGGTGAGCCTGGCAGCAGTAATGTTGGTTTCACTAGAAGCATTATGGATTCGGCGCCACTTTTGCATGCAGTTCTCCTTCTTGCTTGGCATCGAACTCTCTCTGTGGATTGTCAATTGTGGGCTTCTGCGAAACGGTTTTGAGTTGTTTTCGAAAATCATTCTTCGAATCCATATGTCCGTTCCCAAATCATGAAAATGTTGCAAAAAAGCTGATATTTTGTGTTGGCTGCTGAAATGAAACAACACTGATCATATTGCTACATTCATTACGTATCCTCCAGCTCGCACATGCAGAGGTTTTTGTTAGAGGCCTTGTTCTTGATAAGTCTGCTTCATCTTGTTGGATTGGACTCTGACCAACATTAAGAGTACTTTGACTTACGTCTTGTTCTTAAAACATGAAATTACGTGAGGCTGTGATGACAATTGCTGACTATGAGCTCTGATTGCCATCCCTTATGGTTGTCAATTGTAACATGTGATATCTATGCTGCATTTGCAGAATGTGTGAGAAGACGTTTTCAAGTTCGCATTGCCTTTTTGTGATCGTATCTCGTTTTCTGGTGTTTGCAGGGAGAGTAATTCTGCAACAGCATTCTCTGCTAATGCAGGCAGTTCACATATTTATTCAGACAGGCATTTCAATATGTATCGGGACTCTTCAGCTTCAGCTTTAAAAAATGAATCGCTTTACCCAACTTCTATGTTGGATATGATTGATTATGCTTATCATATAGAATCTAGGGATGGGATAGATAATGTCAGTGATATTGATGGTGAAGCAAAAACAGAAGATATAGAAGTGAGGATGGATCTGACTGATGACCTATTACACATGGTACTAGGAATCTCATATTTGTTTAAGCCTCTAATTTCTTTGCTTCGGGTTATGATTTCTTGCTATAACTTTGGTGCCAGGTATTCTCTTTCTTGAATCATATGGATCTTTGTCGGGCTGCACTAGTCTGCAAACAGTGGCGAGTGGCTAGTACACATGAAGACTTTTGGAAATGCTTAAATTTTGAGAACCGCAACATATCAATTGAGCAATGTGAGTTTCAAAATGCTAAGATGATATTTTAGATTATTCTTGGTTTAGCTGGTGGTCAGGACTTAAAAGTCGATGCACTTGATAGAGGAAATTAGTCTGAGCATATATGCCTGGTAGTTTATCAATTTAATTTCCGGCTACTTATTGTTTCAGAGGAGAGATACAGAAAGAAAATTCTCATTTGCATTTTTATTTTTATATTGATTTATGTTTTGGATAAAGGCTTGAGCATATAAAGGTGTCGCAGGGAAAGTTGGAATGATATAGGGGCTAAGATTAGAGTACTTGCTAAATGGCCAATAATTTTGGAAAGTTGCACGGGAATAGTGGTGAGACAGTAGGGCTCTTCCCTTTTCACATCAAACGAGACACAACTGGATTACACACTTAAAGTAATGGCCTGCCAGGAACAGATGGTTTGATTGTTTTCGTTCAGATTATATGCAATGATTAACCAAGGTACTGGTCATAGATAGTAATGTTTGGTTTGTAGATTGTCATTTGAATTGACTTAATTTACACACGGAGTGTTTTATCTTAAATGGCCTTCCTGCTCATTGAGTTTTCTTGTAAACATATCTTGTGTTTAAATTTTTGACTGTAAAAGCTAAACAAGGTTGGATTTCTTGTTGGTTCAATGGTGTCTAGAATGTGATGTTACTGCCTCATATTTTTCCTCAGTTTGGAAAGGGAAGCTTGCTCAGTGTATTCAGTTTTCATTCAATCATCCCAACTTTATGTGATGTGCCCTGAGTAATTCATTTAACCTCGAATCTCCCTATCTCCATTTCTTGGTTCTTAGCTCAGGAGTTGAGAATATTGATTGGGATGGATGTGCTTAAGATTCTTCGTTTTAGATAGGAATATTATATTGGTTCTTCTGCTTGATTAATTGTTAATCATATCGTTTGTAGTTGAGGACATGTGCCGGCGGTATCCAAAAGCTGCTGAAGTCAATATAACTGGTGCTACTGCAATTCATTTGCTTGTTATGAAGGCTGTGTCATTGCTGAGGTGGTTAATGTTTATATTCATCGATTTTTTTCCTGCTTCCCTCACAGCTGTGATCTAATTGCTACTGTTTTTTTGATGGCATTAAGAAATCTGGAGACTTTGACCTTGGGGAAAGGACAGCTAGGGGATGCATTTTTTTATGCCTTATCAGAGTGTAATTTGTTGAAGAGTCTGAATGTCACTGATGCCACCCTTGGTAATGGCATCCAAGAGATACCTATAAACCATGACAGGTTGCGTCATCTTCAATTGATCAAATGTCGCGTCATGCGAATATCTGTCAGGTGAAGCAATTTATAAATTGGCCATTCTATTGGAATCTTTCTCTGGGTTGAAGTGCACCTGAGACGTTGTTATTGCAGGTGTCCTCAACTTGAGACCTTATCTTTGAAGCGCAGTAATATGGCCCAGGCTCAGCTCAGCTGCCCCCTTTTGCGTGACCTTGATATAGGCTCTTGTCATAAGCTTTCAGATGCTGCAATTCGATCAGCCGCAATATCATGCCCACTGTTAGAGTCTTTGGATATGTCAAACTGTTCATGTGTTAGTGATGAAACATTACGTGAGATAGCTCTTACTTGTGGTAATCTCCATGTTCTCAATGCATCATACTGCCCAAACATTTCACTTGAGGTAAATCGTCTGTAAGTAAATGTTTTTCTTGTAGAAGTGGCAAAAGCTTATTGCTTAAATGCTCTTTTTCTGTGCAGTCTGTTAGGCTTCCGATGTTGACAGTTCTAAAGCTCGACAACTGTGAGGGCATAACTTCAGCTTCAATGGCTGCAATTTCGCATAGCTATATGCTAGAGGTTTGAAATGATTATCTCACCAAGTTGGATTTCTATGAGAGCCTACTGTAATTAGTCTGAACTAAGCTCTCTTTTTTTGGCCAATAGTCTGAACAAGCTCAAGTTGAGATTTTCTGCAGGTTTTGGAGCTGGACAATTGCAGCCTCTTGACATCTGTATCTTTGGATCTTCCGCGCTTACAGAATATAAGATTGGTGCATTGTCGCAAGTATGGTCTTTGCTTTGTCTCATATGCCGTTGTTGAAATCCAATGGCATTCTTCTTATTCCAGATTCGCTCTGTGCATGTGTGATTTTGTGCGCGCGTGCATGAGACATGAAACACTTTCTGGGATTTCATTTTGCAGGTTTGCCGATTTGAATTTACGAACTCTCATGCTATCATCCATAATGGTGTCTAACTGCGGTGCCCTCCATCGTATTAATATCACATCAAATTCACTTCAAGTATGTTTGTCTGTGAAAGGAGGATCCGCAGTATCTGATCTTTAGTGATTATGCAACAGAAAAGATTCTTATACTTCTTATGTGCATGCAGAAATTAGCTTTGCAAAAACAGGAGAGTCTGACCACGTTAGCATTACAGTGCCAGTCTCTGCAAGAAGTGGACCTAACAGCCTGTGAGTCGCTGACAGATTCTATATGTGAAGTTTTCAATGACGGTGGTGGATGCCCTCTTTTGAAGTCCTTAGTCCTTGATAATTGTGAGGTCTGTGATTTAAGCTTCGATTTGGGGTTACTTGTTTCTACCATAGTCATCTCCTTTAATGATCTTGCTGAGTAAATTTAAAATTCAGTAATGGCGCAGAGGTGGTGTCATGCTCTTACTGATGTTAAGAGTTTACTTTGTTTTGCAGAGCTTGACGACTGTGCGGTTCTGCAGTACTTCTTTAGTCAGTCTGTCCCTTTCCGAGTGCAGGGGAATTACAACTCTTGACCTCACCTGTCCCAATCTTCAGCAAGTTTGTTTAGATGGGTGTGATCACTTAGAAAAGGCCCATTTTTGCCCAGTAAGTGACAAGTTGTCTGTTTTCTGGTTTAGTGAATCATGACGGTTTCTTATTGTCTTTTTTGAGTTAATAATTCTACCCTTTTAAAACCTTCTAAAAAATGAGAACCTTTCTTAGTCCGAGATACCAATATATGTTACTTGCACTCGATTCCTGGAGAGTTATCATATGTGTTGCCGCGTTCCTGGAATTTTTTTATTTTAGGCTTGAATCGAACTATCTCCATTGAACCAGCGGACTTGCTGTTGCTGATGTTGGTAGTTAGGACATTGGGAAATATATGATCATATGAACCACTTAGCATCAATTTCGCATTAAGGTGTCCGCAACCAAGCTTACTTGGGTTTTCTTCCCCCCACCTCAGGTTGGACTTGGATCGCTAAATCTTGGGATATGTCCTAAATTGAGTGAACTCACAATTGAAGCACCAAAAATGGTGTTACTGGAGTTGAAAGGTTGTGGGGTACTGGCAGAAGCTTCCATCAACTGTCCTCTTCTAACATCTCTAGATGCTTCCTTTTGCAGGTTACGCTTTCTTTCCATTCTCCCGAGCTCCAGTCTTCTCATATTAAGCTGACGCTTCATTTTTTGACTTGTGCAGCCGACTTAGGGATGACTGCTTGTCTGCGACTGCCAGATCTTGTCCTCTGATTGAGTCATTAATCTTGATGTCATGCCCGTCTGTTGGTTCTGATGGGCTTTATTCTCTTTGCTGGCTTCCGCACTTAACCATGCTCGACTTATCATACACCTTTTTGACAAACTTGGTTCCCGTCTTTGAGTCCTGTTTGCATTTAAAGGTATGTCACCGTAATTGTATACATCGTGAACATGCACTACTACCAGTTTTGCAGAACACAATTTTCTTGGTATTAGGTTGTCAGATTTTTAGTGGATTCAGCCTTCTCCTTGATGCTATTTGCTGTTTGGGTAGTAAGCTCCAGTGCTTGTGACATTGTCACTGGCTTTTATGACTCCATTTGAACTGAAGTTTTCTTTGACCAATCACTTGTATCATTGACTTTTTGCCATGAATATTTTGATTATTAGTGTCACTTAGATAGCTTATGTACGTCAATAAGAATGCTGAAGTTATTTTCAAATTTGTGTTCACTTGGAATTATTCACCTTTGATTCGAAGTATATCAATAAGAATACTGAAATTATCTTCAAATTTGTGTTCCCTTGGATTATTTATCTCTGATTCAAATTATTTTTGCGTCAAATTGGGTCAGAGGTTGAGCTTCTGAATGATTGAGTTAAGATGTGCTGGGAAGGCACTAAAGCTCTGTGAAAAAGAGGGTTGAAGGAAATGAATACTGGGTTGAATTGGATTATGTAGGTTATACTCTAATGTAACTGAAATGAAGGGCAAAACTTAAAGGTCCATTGTTTGTTTTTATTATTGTTTTTTTTTTCATTATAATTTTGGGTTTTGACTTGCCTCTACTTGATCCCAATAAACAACTGAGGTGATGAGGGGTTGAAATTGAACATCTTGCTTGGGTACTTTCAAACACCTCCTCATTTCTATTTAATAGTTCTTGACACGGTTTATATTATGGGACTGTTGCTCTTATAACTTTTTTAAGTTCTCAGTGCCTATTCTGACTTGTCCTTGCCCCTCCTTTTCCAAATTAAGGTGTTGAAATTGCAAGCATGCAAGTACCTTACTGATTCTTCATTGGAGCCTCTCTACATGCATGGAGCTTTGCCAAGCCTCCGAGAATTGGACTTGTCTTATGGGCCTTTTTCTCAGTCTGCCATAGAGGAGCTTCTTTCTTGCTGTACACATCTGACTCATGTTAGCTTAAACGGATGCATCAATATGCATGATTTGAATTGGGGTTTCCCTGGGGATATCTCTCTGTCGTCTAGTGCCAGTTGTGTGAATGAAGTGTCAGAGAGCAATAATTTGCTGGAACTGCCTGAGCTGCCCAACCGTTTGCTGCAAAATCTTAATTGTGTAGGCTGTCCAAATATCAGGAAGGTTTTTATTCCACTGCTGGCTCGCTGTTATCACTTATCGTCGCTGAACTTATCTTTATCCAACAATCTGAAGGAAGTCAACATTGCTTGTTCAAACTTGTGCCTTCTAAACTTAAGGTACTGAGTTTCCTTTTCGTTATTTGCCTATTGTGCATCAATTTTCGACTGGCTAATGCTGTTTTGTTTGTTTGTTCAGTAATTGCTGCAGTTTGGAAACATTGAGGCTTGAATGTCCAAAATTGACAAGCCTATTTCTTCAGGTATGCATATCGTCTTCCTTCTTCATGTTTCTTCAAGCATGCATATTGCCTCATTTTTTAATTGAAAAGAAGAAGAAGAAGCTGTTCAGTTCTTATTTTCGTTGGTCCCTTGTGGTGGGAATGTCTTCCTAAAATTTCTTCCTTTGGAAATTGGATCTTGGTTTACACTCTCCAAGATAAAGGATAAAGATAATTGCTAGTTGTTCATTATATGTTTTGATGTTGATATATATTGTCAAATTCTTCTGTTCTGATTGGTTTCTTGATTTCTTGTGGGGCTTTGATTAGTCATGCAACATCACTGAAGAAGCACTCGAAGCTGCTGTGTCACGATGTACGACACTGGAGACCCTTGATGTTCGCTATTGTCCGCAGGCAAGCAGAGTTCTTTTTATCTTTTTTGAAAAAGATACATGTTAAATCTGTTTGTATCATAACGGTAACTTCACTCATCAAGCTGTTACCTTTTGTGTATATCGACATGCAGATTTCCTCAGTGAGCATGGGGAGATTGCGTGCGGCGTGTCCAAGTTTGAAGCGCATCTTTAGCAGCCTGTCACCTCCATGAGAACTGGCAGAAGTGTGAGTTGTTTCTCAGGGTGACGACATTGTGTTTGCGTCCCGTTAACACGCTGTACACACTGCACAGGTTGCTAATGGTTTGTGTTTGTGATCTTGTAAGTATAGTAAATGGTCATCAATCTGAGTTTTCTTTTCCTTTTTTCTCTTTTGTCATTGTGTATGTCAACCTGATGATTAATGTGGCTGGGTTCTGTTATGCGTAAAATTTCTCTCTCCTTTGGCTATGTCTTCTGCATTCTTTTGGTTATACAGGAATAAATTCGTTGCGGTTGTTAGATGACCATGCTTCATGGTGTAGGTAATTGATTTACAATTCTTACTACATCATGAGCCAAACAGTTGAGAGCAAGTCCTCCAATTTGAAGTGTAGATGTTCAAACTAGTCGAATGACTAAAAGACAAAATTGTCGTTCCTCGTGTGCATCTGTAAAATGATATATACTGGTAATGACCTTGTTCGTGTAAGGGAAAAAAAGGGCGACGGCGACAGAGGACCAGTACGGGACATGATTCTACTTCTAGCAAGGAAATTGGATGTTTATCAGGCGATAGCTATTTTCTTATGATCGGTTTTTGTGGTATAGGTCCTGTCGTATTTCTTCTAGCAATGAACTGGATTATCGTTTTAAAGCATGACGGCCAATTGAGCTTGTCGTCCGGGAGATTCAAAACTCTGACAAATTGACAATCTTGCACATCTTCTCTAAGTATCTGATACCAAGATAACTCTGAGTTGCAAACTTTTTCACAGCAATTTAAATTTGTCGTCAAATCTTTCAACCTGAAAGGAACTCTGAGATTTTTCTGTCTATCGCTTTTCTTTGTTTGTCGGAAGTTATAGAGATCTCCATACGAGAAAAGGGCCGAAATTTTTGCTATGACAAGATCTTCATCCAACTCGTCTTCGATTGAGGTCATCTCTCCTTCCTAATAGGTTGTTAATCAATCAAAAAACTGGTATTTGCGAGAACGGGGTTCATATATTGACTTACCCGTGCGATTGCTTTGTATTTTCTCCCTTCGAAATACCCAAAACGAAAAAGCACATGGAAGAAAGGATCTACTTTACCCTTATGGTCTTCACGGTCCCTGGTGAAACTACTCATAGTAAGCAGAATGGCTTAACCACTCCATTCTAGGAAACAGAATTTTTGCTTTTACATGGGGCCTAGCTAAGATGTTCTGTCATAATTGCATATCAGACCCCAAAACTTTTCTGGATGTTCAATGCTAGCTAAGGTGGCGAGGATTAACTAGAATAAACCTCTCTTAATGTGCAAAGTGCCAGCACACTAAAGAACCTTTAGGAGCTAGCGATCAACAAATTTGGACAGACATAAGATTATATGCTTGCGTAATGATGCCGAGATTATTCTGAAATTAGCACTAGCACTATAATATGCTGTAATACTTGCCTAAAAACAGGTGATGTGTATGACCTTGCATCTATGTAAAGACCAACAACAGAGGACCGAATATTTACCCATGATCTCCAGTTGCTTCATATTCAGATTATATTGTAGTCCCGGAAACACGTTGAAACCACATTGTATGTATCTAAAAGATGGCCACTTTGGTCCAAATTCGGATTCGGGCCTACTTTGATCTTCACGTAGTCCAACTACCCCTTGCTCATCCTGACTTGGTCCTGCAAAAGGGTAGCTAATGGATAAAGCTTTTCAAGCTCTCGTATTTTTTAAAGCTATAGTTCAAGACTATTTTGTCATCTTAGAAGCACCTTCTTCCAAATCTAAGCTCGCTCCACTGACTCGACAGACCGAGGACACAAAGAATCAACCGAGGTTTGGATTTCGTAGGAGGTCTGTGAAGATTGGCGCAAAGGTCTCCTGATCCAATTATTTTATCCCGTTCCTTCCAGTGGTCTCATCGGTCTCGTCGGAATGGAATGTCGAACCCAAGAGGTGGAAGATCTGGAGGAAAAAATTGACAAGTTGGAAGATCCGATAAAGGAAAAAGTAGGACCTGGTATTAGAATGGAGATTTTAATGTACGAATGAGTTAAGAAATAGAGATACCATTGCTAACGTTGCAAGCTCGATATAGTCTGTAGTGACATTGGGCCTACCAAGTAGCTTGAGCAAGTGATCCTAAGCCAGCCTTAGACATCTTTATGCCACTCAATGACATGGAGGCTCCTGCTCTGTCAAACAAGACGGTATAGCCAATTGAACATGCATGGTGGACGCATCTTGATGTTCTATATGCTCTGGAGATTCATCGAAATTTAGTGTCTGTCTTAGTATTGGTTAAGCTTGATTTTGGTATGAACTTCCATAATAAATGTGTAGATTTGTGTTTAGATACAAACTACTATGGTTGTGGTCACTTTCTGGATGGTTTTATTGTGCTAAATGTTGACTGTGGTGATGTCAATATGTTATTACCTTGTTTCACGTCTTCTACCTTATATGATGATGATGTGAATATGGTGGCATGCTAGACTTGGTCATATGGGTTAACAACATATGAAAAGACTAGCCAAAGAGGGCTTGTTGGGCAATATTGAAAAAGTCGATTTGTCCATATGTGAGCATTGCCTTAGTAGGGAAAATGACAAGGAAACCATTTGGAAAAGGTAAAAGAGCTGAATTTTCTCTGCATTTAATCCATTTGGGTGTCTGCGGTTCAATGAATGTGAGAGGAAGGCAATGTGCTGTTTATTTCATCACTTTTTTTTTTTTTATAGATGATTATACTCGAGTCGGATATGTCTATTTGATTTCTCATAAATCTAAAGCATAAGTTGTTTCAGAAGGTTTATGAACCTGGCAGAAAATCAATTAGACAAGAAAATAAATGTATTTAGATCCGATAGAGGTTGAGAATATTTATTTGATAAGTTCAGAAAATTATGTGATGACAAAGGAATAGAAAGATAGTTGTTTATTCCATATACTCCTCAACAAAAATGGTGTTGCGGAGAGAAGAAACAGAACCCTACTGGAATGGTTAGGTCCATGATGGCGCATGCTAACTTACCTATCACTTTTTGGAGTGATATGTTGTTAACTGTTGCCTATATACTTAACCGGGTGCCTTCCAAATCAGTTATTTCCACTTCATATGAGTTATGGACAGTTAGAAAACCGGACTTAAATTTTCTTAAGCCATGGGGTTGTGCTGCCTATACTCATGAGTCCTCTCACAAGTTTGGGAAATTGGGTCCCGAAGGAAAGAAGAGTATTTTAATGAGATACTCCGAACACTCAAAAGGGTATGTGTTCATAGGTGAGCAGGAAAGTGGGAGTATAACTGAATTTGAATCACGGGATGTCACATTCTTAGTGGATGAATTTCCTAATAGGGGCGAAATAAGGAAAAATAACTCCCTATTTGAAACCTTGGATTAAGATAATGATGTCAGTGGAGTTTGTCCAAGTGGGAGTAGTATGAGATGTAATGAATTGAATTCAACTCATTCTCAATTGCAACCACCTGATGTGACGACATCATTATTACCTAATTCAAGTGGGAGCATGATGGGGAATGATGTGCTAAGTGTACAATCTCCCATACGGTGAACAAGTCGCCAAAGTATTCCCCGTCGATGTTTTGACATTGAAAGGGAAAGTTTTATGGTTGCTCCACAAGATAAGGATGAGCTAAGAAATATTAATGATGCTCTAAATTGCCCTAATAAAGAAAAATGGATTCATGCAATGAAAGAGGAAACTGAGTCAATGAAATCAAACTAAAGTCTGGGAACTGGTTGATCTTCCAAAAGGGACGCAAAACTATTGGGAACAAGTGGTTTTCAAAATAAAGCGAAAGGCTGATGGCTCAATAGAAAGGCATAAGGCTCGCTTGTGGCGAAGGGGTATAATCAACAGGAATAAATTGATTATGAAAATACTTTTTCTCCTATAATGAGATTTACCTTGATTCGCATTATTTTGGCAATAGTAACTAGTATGGATCTTGAGTTACATCAAATGGATGTAAAGACTGCTTTCCTCAATGGAGAATTAGAGGAAGGAACATATATGGAACAACCTGCTGGTTTCATAATGAAAGGCCAATAAGAAAGGTATGTCGACTTTTGGGATCGATATACGGTCTTAAGCAGTCATCAAGATAATGGTATATACATTTTCATAATACCATAGTGGCATATGATTTTACAATGATTGACGAGGATCATTGTGTATATATCAATAGATCCAACGATCAATTTGTGATCATATCATTATATGTTGATGATATACTGATTGCGGGAAGCAATATGGAGTTGGTTAATACTGTCAAGAGATGGTTGTCTTCTAACTTTGAGATGAATGATATGGGTGAGGTTGCATACATTCTTGGAGTTAAGATTTCAAGACTGTAAACCCATAGACACTCCTATTGCAAAAATGTGAAGGATTGAGCCATAGTCTGTGTCCAAGGACTCCACAAGAGAAGAAACAAATGAAACATGTTCCTTATGCTAGTGCTGTTGGGAGCTTGATGTACGCTATGATGTGTACAAGACCTGTCATATGTTTTACAGTTGGAATGGTGAGTAGACATTGGGTATGTCTGAACTATCATCTGTACGGTATTGAAAAGTGTAGACATACGCTCCATGGGAAAGGAGTTAATACCGTAATACGTATTTCATACTACGTATGCATGAGACGACCAATAAGAGCGGCAAAAGTTTGATCTTAACTTTTATGTCGTGTGAGACTCTTGAGGAAGAGAGTTCCTCAATTTCTTAGTCCCCTCATGACTCTTACTTATTCTCAAGATTTCTATTTAGTGTTTGCTATCTTAGGATGTTGCCAATGGTCATGAGTTTGATTCGATCTAATAGGGCATTTCTAGAAAAGTAAGCTAGACTGAAATTGAGAGTTTGAAGGAAAGAGGAAGATCGATTTTGGAGAATCACATTGTAGTTTTGTATTCACCGGTTAACCAATTATGACCGTCTTTGTGATAATCATAATTGTGAATACAATATATATATATATATATATATATATATATATATCATTATTTAAAAAGATCAAGAGAGATATAAATGTGATCGATCGATCTAGGGTACTGCATACTAAATCTACTCAGGATGTGATGCCCATTATGAGCTGCTATATATTCCTAACAGATGTATGGCAACGAGCTCTCAAAGTATGTTGGTCGCACGGATTATTCACCGGTATGAATGTTGAAGAGAGGAAAAGAGGATTCTGTTCGGCCCACCATGTTAAGTGAGAGTCTATGATGGATCTTTCTCTGATGGGGATGAGTAGGGCTTGTCCGCCCATGTTGGTTTTGGACCACCATGTGCGAGTGGGAGATGATGGATTTATGAGGTGGACTTAAGGCCCATCCACTCAAGTTGGGCCCAAAAGGCCCGGCCCACGGGAATAGGCCCGTGGAAGGGGAAGGTATAAAAGGGAGGAGAGAGAGAGAGAAGACAAGGTTTTGCAATTCAACGTACGTCTTCTCTTCTCCCGCACGCTCTCTCCCCTCCAAAAGGAAACAGTAAGCAAACGGCATTTTCCTTCTTCCCTTCAAGGCGTCATCGGATCGAACGGGGCCAGAATTTCTTCCTTTTCTTCAGCGTTGGTGTCTAATCTGTGGCTAACAAGGTACGCTCGAATCCGTAGTGTGCTTTACGATCGGTGATGCGTGTTTTCCCGGGCTTCGTCTTCCGCATTGATTTAGGGGTTCGATTCAGTGTCGAATCCAGTTTTCGGGGATCCGTTATTCCCTACACTTCCCATGCGTGAGGGGTCGTCTTAGCCTCTCTTAAGAAGTATCAACACTTTTCGAAAGCCTTCGTGTCGTGTCTGACATTCCGATATGTGCCCAACATGCTTTGACATGCTCCGACATGTTGTGTTGAGAAATTTGACACGTGGTCAACTCTTCTTGACCGAAATTTCAACACGCAATTCCGACACATGCACGGGGTCAATTTTAAAATTTTTCAATACTTGAGGGGTCAAAATATAAATATATGAAAAAAAAAATGAAAATAACAAAAATAAAGGAGAAAAAAGAAAATTCTCACTCTCAAGTTCCTCATTTATAAGTTTTGACATTCCCGTGACTGAAGATGGAACGCCCTTGTTCTCGCCGGCGTTGCTTCGCAGCTCCCGTGGACTTAAAGCTGTGATTTTTTTTTTTTTGCTTCTTTTTGCCTATTGCAGACGTCACCTGTGAGTTATCTCTTTTGGTCTATGTCATTAGCTTGTGAATTATCTTTTACATTTTCCATGGCGAATTTAGTTATTTTCTTTTCTTTTGGTCGTACTTTGAGAGTTATTGTCCTAGATTTTCATTTTTCTCGAATCTTGTTTTGCAGAGTAGCTCCAAGCCAGTCTATATCATGAACTCCGAACTTTGTCTGGGACTATAAAAATCTCATTAATTTCCAACAAGTGTAAGTAAACATGACATGTTCCTTCAAATTTACTCTTTTGTGTTTGCAATTTTTGAATTTCTTATTCAATCTTTGTCAAATTAAAATAATGAATGATATTAACAAATGTTGAATTAATATTTTTAGTATTCATTAATTCTATGCTCTTTTTATTATTTATTTTTGCATTTATATATGAAAATATATATTTAATAAATAACATGTCGGAACGTATCGAGAGAGAGAGAGAGAGAGGCGATTCCTTCTTTGATTGGCAATTTCCGGCGTCCCTGGCTCGTCTCTAGTAGTTGCTGCCACTGCAGACGGCCGCTTCATCGTTGCGCCACCACTCCTCTGCGTATCTCCTTTCTCCGGTCACAGAGTTCGAAGTGTCTTAATCTCAAGTGTTCGAGATACGCCGGTGTGGATCGTTGTTGTCGGGGCGGTGGTATACATAGGGGTGCACGTAGAAGGGATGAATAGGAAGGTGGTACACACGAAGGACGAATGATGTGCAGGTTAAGTGTTGAGGGGATCCTCAACGTGTTCTCGCTCCTCGGGTTGGCGATGGTGGGCAGACCTCCAATACATAAAGAAGGATAAGAGGATAATCCAGGTGCATGTTTGGTCCAGACAGGATCCTCAACTTGCTGTCATTCTGCAGTTTGGCAATGGCGGGCTAACATTCAAAATGTTGTCGTATCTTCCATCCATGCGTCTAGTTATACAATTACTGTTGCACACTCGGAGATACACTCCTCAAGGCTACCGCGTTCCATTCGTGAAGTTGGGTGAACATATCACAAAAATAGAAATATATTTTCTTAAAAACGATAGTTTTTTTTATTTGATATTTTAAATGTGAACTTGTCATGCATGCATAATGCATCTCTTGGTATCTTCATTGGTCCCTCTAATTTCAGACAACAAGGCGATGTATTCTTGAAAGTCATGTATTATCTATCATAAACCCAACAGAAGTAATGAGATATGATTTTGGTTGTCTCCCATTATATAATCCTAGATATAATTGTTCCATTCTCCTAATCACGAATACGGCATTTAATTCGCTCACATGATGCAATTTGATTAAAAATTGGTCTATTGTCACCAGGCTCATTGATAGTCAAAATTAAAATGATAAGTGCACAATATTGGTGAAGCAACCTTCGTTATAAGATTTATGAAGCTTACCCTTCTCTATAATGACGACGGTTTTGTTCTTTTTGGGGCAGCAGCCCATACTACCCCAAGAAAACGCATATATACAATTAGAGAGACCCAAACCTTATAAGCTAGCTTAGGACTTCTCCCTAAGCGATGTGGGACGGGAGACATGCTCTTAGCCTCACCCATGTACTATCGAGGCGATCTTAGTCCGTCCCTCTGTACTGTCCTGGGTTTGGGTCGTCACAGTTTGCAAGTCCCCCATTTGGCATAAGTGCTCCCAAACAATACTAATTGAAATATAAACATCATCATGGGCAACCCAAGGGTACTCGTTTTTTTGGGTACCCTTGACAACCAATCCTTGCGTCCCTACAATCTGCTTCGTAAAACTTCTCAAACGACATGGCATTGTGCAAGCCAGGCCAACCTTTATTGAATTCCACCGCAAGTGACCCGGCAACTCCAAAGCCAGCGAACCCTCAAAGGATTGAAGCCTCTTCTCGTCAGCTCGTCCCTCGACTCGGATATACTCTCAGTCTCTCACCAACATACCACCCGTCTAGTGGGAATGTTCACGACGACTCCTTTCCATGGCTAGATAAATTTGTCATCGTGGCTATAGCCAATAGGAGGTTTACTCTCACCACCAAGTTTTGAAGGACTGGCTATGTCCGATAGATCTTTTGCCAGGTACTTTGCCGAGGCTAGGTGATTGGACTTCTCTTTTGCGCTTCTCTTGCCCACCCCGGAAGCATGCTGGAGCAGTTCCTCATATTGGTAATCTTGCCTTTTCTTTTTGGGAGAGTGATGTTTGTTCGGATTTAATGCCAGGACCATAGTACCTCGCTATTTCAAGTGGGCGATCATATGACAATATCATGCTTTGTTGATTTGAAATTTGTGCTTTGTATGGTTGGTTTTTCTCTTGTGCATACGTTGGATGCATGAGAAGTGAATAGGCACGTTGGCCAATAATTTGAAAATAAATTGGTTATTTTAGGTTCTTATTTGACATAACATCCATTTTGAGCGTACATCTTATGAAAGATGCACGCTTCTTTAAATTCTCTCCAATATTTAATGCAAACATTATTATTATTATTATTATTATTATTATTATTATTATTATTATTATTATTATTATTATTATTATTTAGAAACTTATAGGGGAAAAAGCTCAATCACAAGTTCTTTAATTTTCTAATATCACTATTATGCCGAGTACGCATGGAAGTGCATCTATATTTTGTTGATGGAACAAACGGTTTGTATACTACGATACATAAGCATTTGTCAAAGATTCAACTATGGTTAAAGTAACTTTCACTTTTTACATTTTGATTATTTAAATCTTGCAGCTTATATACTTTAACGTTTTTCTAATCTAAAACATTTAAAACCTTCGCAAGATACATATATTAAGAGATAGATTTGCATATATTTTTTTATAACTTTTTTTTTTTAAAATTCGAATTGTAATTTAAATTTTGGCATGATAACCCTAAAACAAACGGGCACTTATAATTCAAGGTTTTTTTTCTTTTTTTTTTTTCCTAACTTGTCGTGCTCCTACCTACATTTGTCTACACATATTATTTGTCTACCCTCATTATAAGCTAATTTATACTAACTTATGTTTTCAAAACAGGTTAATTAGGTTCGCATGCATATTCTAATTTTAGCTCATCGATTCATACCGATTCAAGCTGTATTCTTCCCTCCAATTATATCTGTTAATGGGCTTAGTCCCCCTTCCTCAACGAAAGTAAAAAGCAGAAAACAGATGACACAAAACAAAACATTTTATGCTAGCTATGGAGTTGTAGCATAGGATAGTGTTGGGGATTTGAAGGCAACCACTTTAATAATTGACAACACATGATCTTTCTAGGAAAGCTCCAATGTGGTTGACCTTGTAATTTTTCATTAATGTCAGTTTCCCACTTCAAAAGGGAAAAAAAAATTCTGGGAAAAAGAGTTATGATTTAATGTCTATTTCTTAAAAAAATAGCACATAATCACGTGAGATGCACGTGAAGTGCATGGGCTTGCTGGCCAGCAATTTGAGATTGAATTGGCTACTAAAGGATCTTATTTGACATAAGGTTCACTTTATGCACATTTTATGAAAGATGATGTGAGATCCACAAGCTCGCTAGCCAGCGATTTGAGGCTGATCAATTGAATGATAGCAAGTGGAGAACAAATGAGAGGAGTGAGTGAAGGTACACAAGACTACTGTCGAGGGAGGGGCATATGAGATGGTGGACTGTTGCCTCCCAGATTTAGAAAAGACAAAAGAGCATGTGAAAATGTCAAGAAATTGCACTTAGAGGTCCATACATGAAGTTTAAGTTTCTTTAGTTTTGCTTTGAAGGTGACTCTCATCAGCACTCATAATCATTCAAAGTAAAGAGGATGGCATTTTTTTAAGTATATTTTTCAGGTTCGTATTATTTTCACTCATTTATTAGCTCTTTGCACTCTTTTTATTTTACATTAAAATGACAACATTATCCCTTGCAGGTTTTGCTTTTGATTTATTAATAATACTTATACTTTTTTTCTACTTTTTCTTTTGTTTTAATTTGACTAGAGACAACTACCATGCTCTTGTCAAATAGCAATTATTAAGGTTAAATTTGGGCCCTACTTTTGATTTAAGACTAATGCTTTTTTCTTTTTCCTTTTTCCTTTTATTTGAAATAAAATTGGTTCACTTCTTTTCCATAAAAAAGTTTATTTGGTAGATAGTTAACTAATTATTGTGACTCTGACAAAAAAACTAATTGTCTTTTTAATTAGTTGTATATTTTTTTTTGGGTTCTAGGAAACTATTATTAAAAAAATAATTTAAGCACAAATGAGAGGATAACTGTTGAGAAAATTGTGTCTAACGCATGCATCATTCAAAGCAGCAAAATGGAAATTATGTTCCTCTGGAAAAGGAAGACAATTTTCAAATCATAATCTTCTGCTCGTATTTCTGAACTTAAAAGGCCTTGAAGTATTGAGAGCTATTATTGACATTAGCTGGTAGTATTGAGAGCAAGCTACTGAAAATATTTCCAAGCAACTACTGACGTCTCGTCTCTCTTAAAATCTCAATGTGAGTATCAAAGCCTGCATTTTTTTTTTTAATCTTCGTCTGGGATGGCTGACCTGCAGACTATAACTCGAACCACAACCATTGCGAGGGATTTGCATTTGATCTGTTGAACTTCATACTAACTATTTTTATGTGGGATGTATTGCTCTTATTCTTCAGAGATTAGTGGAGGGACATCTACAAAGAGCTGCTCAGAGAAGTGATGTGCTTGCCCATAAATTGATATGGCATCTGCTGGTTTGCGAATATTAATGTTTTCTTTTTGTGAAATCATCTGATGGAATTGATGAAATATGTTCTTGTTGTGCTTAATTTGTTTTATAACTTACGGGGCAATACTATCAGAACCAGGGAAAGGAACTGTTGTTTCCGTGGAGGTGAAGACTTTCCTGTTATATGTGTTTTCCATGAAACCCTAATTTAATTGTCGAGTAGGATTCTCTTATGCCTTTGCTCCCGCAGCTGGTATGGAAGAATCTTTTAAAAAAAAAAAGAGGGTTCGACTGCTAACAACCAATTCAAACATTCAGCCGTCCATACTTTATACAACAAATTCTGAAGTAATTTAAAATTATGAGAATTGATGACAAGTCCCATGAAATTATAATAAGAAAGAACTATATTCCTTTTATTTCTGGAAAAGTCAGGAATTTCTCCGCTTATCAAAGACATTAGATTCAGTAGAATTGTGCGCATGACTTACTTTCAGATTGAACATGCTTCTTCTTGTTTTCCAAGTGAAGCGAGATGATCTTGTATTTGGCATTTTTAATCATTTGCTGTTGCAAAGACTCTGTACCGATATTGTTTAGTTCGATGCATCTTGTTGCACAGCCGACATTTAGAATTGCAGAGGTATTGTTGGGCAAAAAGGAATTTGATAAATTTAGATTCAATTTGACTGGAGTTAACTATATTTTGAGTAGTTTGCACGAGAAAAGATGACTTTCAAAGGAGAGGAAATACTAATCACGTTGAACACTTCAAATTTACAGATAAGAGGATAAGAAAGCTCAGTCAAGTCCAAAAAAACACAAAATCCTCAAAAAGATCCGAGAGAAGTGCTCTCATCATCAAACTGACGCAACAGAACCGATTCTCTCCCTTCCCTTTCGTTCTCATCGTATAAGAGATCTCTGGGGGCATTCCTAAGATAACGGTTCACATCCTAGAAAGCTCTCACTGGGTTTGTTTTGATTTGCAGACCCTCGCTGAGGCATTCCACGTGAAGAGTTTGAAAAGTTTTGAAGACGGTCGGGCTCACCAGAAGCGGATCCCGTGGTGATCGGGGTGGCATTGTCGGGTTGGCTGTTGCAAGGCGGGTCGCTCCCAGAGACCGAGGCATTCTGGTGCTTGAATCGACACTGACCTTCTGGACCAGCACCAGCTCTAGCAACAGCGAGGTCATCTGTACCGGCATATATTACCCTTCCTATTCTCTCGAGGTCGAGTAATTTCATCTCTCTAACTGGCGGTTTTGATCGCTGAAGTTACAACAGCTCATCAGTGAGATCAAGTGATTTGTTAGGCCGAGAGTGCGATCTTTAGTCGGAGGGTAATAGCGTGTCATAGTAGATTTTGAGGTGGTGTTCATTTCTCCTGCATCGCTAGTAATGATACGACGTTAAGAAATTGTATTATAAGGGAAATCTTGTTCAATTGTCGGTCATACATCATATGCTCTGTGAGATTCCGAGTAAAGACATGAAATGCGTGCCCTTCTCTCCATCAACTTTCGCTTCCTTCAACTCCATATCAGGAAGTCGTAGCCACCGCCTGCAGCAGCTATTCGTCATCACGGAGCAGATCAGGAATTTCCCGCTTGAGTCTTGGTGGTAGCATATTAGATCACAGATTCTCGTTCCTGAATGAATCTGTCTCCATGTGTTCTGGCTGTATATGTCTTTTTCTAAGCGAGTGGAAGAAGAATGATGAGCGAGTTGAGCAAGAATCGGAGAAAGTGTAATGAAGGGCTTGAAGAGATGGGAGCTTCTTGAATTTGAGAGTGAAAAGTGTTGCGGGTGAAAGGAAAGTAAAGAGAAGATTCGAGTGTTTAGGGTTTAAGGGGCTAAAGAAAAGCACAAAGAAAGGAGAAAAGTTCGCACACCAGAACTGGATTGAAAACTGAGAAGGACTGAAGGAGAATGTGATGGGTCAAGCTACGCCCTTCCATCCATGTTGGGCCAAATTCGGCCCATAAAAGGAAGGAGCAATTATTTTTAAGTAAAAATAGTTGCAATATATAAATGAAAGAGGAAGAATGTTGAAAGCAGTATTGACATAATACATTGTTTTCCTTCCCTTGAGATAATAGTATACCCCATGGTGAAGAATGAAATTCAAGGACTTCAATTAACTCCTTTAAAATTGCAACGAGTTCATGTTTTTCGATCATTACTGGTGTTTAAAATTTTTTTTTGGCCGAAATTTTGAGAAACGTCACCATCGGATATTTGGGGACAGAAATCCCAATACTCGCCTACTATTTGCCCTTTTTTTTTTTTTTTTTTTTTCCATGAAGCAAAACTCATTTTTAAAAGTGCAAGGTTGGAGTTCTTGTCAAGAAGAGAAAAATGACAGGTGGCTCACTGTCAAGGGCTGCCGGATGTGTTGCCACTTGTAGCTAGAAGTTTCTTGCTTGTCGGTGTGGCACATGCGTGGTAACTGCTTGGGCATGTGTGTGCGCCACACGCTCTAGCTAACGATGTCGTGACGTTAGCTGGCGGTTGCTTGCACATGTGCGGGACACGTGCTGATGACGTCACCTAGTTGAGTCGGTCGGTTTGACCCGACCTAGTCATTCGTTGACCGTTGTTGAGCATTGACCATTGACCCAAAAAATAAATAAATACATAATATGTTTCTTTTTTAATTATGTCCCTATATATTATAAGTAATCATTTTTTATTCTACATTTGTTACAAGAACAATGCATCTCCATCGTATGCGTACACCTATTTGCGCACAATTAAGAAGACAAAAGGCAAGACTTGTAAGGATGATAGCTGAGTTAGTTAATTATCGAATGGAAAGTGGTGATATAAGAATACAACAAGTCATTTGGAAGGTTATTCCATGACAGCTTTTGAGATGGTGCGGTTCTTGATTAATACTCTTCCATTGAATGGCAAAGAGTGTTGAATTGCCTATGGGAGGTTAATGTGATTCCTGAATATAATAAGCTTGTAGTGGCTTTTTTGAAGGAATATTATAGGATTGAAACCACAAAGACTTTGACTCAAGGAATGAGTTCAACCCGGCGGGGGATGGATGTGCAAGGGAGAAATCCTAAGGGATTTCCATCTGTTTTCCCGTGGTTGCCAAATGTGCCTCTAGAATTTTCAAAGGAAATTACTAAGAAATTGAATAAATCTTTTCCTGTTCATAGGTTAACCTTGCGTTAGCTATTTATGTTTTTGTTTACTTAGTCTGTTTTAAGGATATATTATAAAGATAATTCCTTCCATAATGATGTTATTGTAGCTATTGATAAATATATTTTTTTCTCGATAATGTATATCTTATATAGATAATTCCTTCCATAATGATGTTATTATTAATCATTGGGAATAGTTCATAGAAGTTTTTGTAGTTTCAAAGAAGTTATTTTGCATAGAAGATTATATTAATGATAATTTCAATTTAGGATTTTGGAGGATGGTTTTGATTTTGCAACCTTATTTGAAATTATTGATTAATATGATGAGTTTATGCAAAATGGTTACATAAATGATAGACATTAATAATTTGTGCATATGTGTCATTTAGTTTGCGAGCTTTAGAGTTCTCAGATATAGAGGAAGGACACTGAATGAATGGAAACAAAATCCAATAACATATAAGTTACACAAATTGAACTTAATTCAGTCTCAGAGAAGAAATAAAAATGTCGTGTATCATCTATAGATAATTATCATGATTTCCTATCTCCTCAACATTATATGACATTGGGTGCGTTTGGGAAGACTTTTGAGAAAAGTCTTTAGGAAAATGCAAAAACCTTTGAGTTGAAGGTGTTTTTCAAAATGCAAACTGTGTTTGGTAAATTGTAATTTAAAAGGCCTTTGTGAAGTACTTTCGAGCAAAATGGTGTTTGGGAGACAAAAGACTTTTGTGAAAAAAAAATTATCAAAAGAAAAATAAAAAAATGAAAATCGGCAAGGGTAGACGGCATCCGGTGGCTGGCGACGACCCTCGGTGACCTCCGGTGACCCGGATCTGGGCTGGCGAGGTTGCGGGCATCGCACGACGCCGTTGCGACCTCTAGTGACCCTGGATTTGGGCCGGTGAGGTCTTGCGACGTTGTTGCGACCTCCGGCGACCCCAGATCTGGGGTCACACCCGTCGACGACGTCGCTTGGACCTCCGAGAACCCTGATTGGCCGTCGCGAGGCTGTGCAACCCTCGCTTGAGGTCGGGGGACCTCGGCGAGGCCCACGCTTGGGTCGTGCGACCCCGATCGGCCGTTGCTGAGGCTCCGCAACCCTCGCCTGAGGTCACGTGAGCTCGGCGAGGGCCGCGCCTGGGTCGTGCGACCTCGCCGGCGGTTGTGTGACCCAAGCAGCTGCCGCCAGGGCCACCCTTGACGGAGAAGATGAACACTGACCCGAGCAGCTACGGTCGGAGCCACCCTTGATGAAGAAGATGAACAGTGCTCCTCACAAGGGCAAATAATGGAAAAACAAAATGTTCGTAAGGATAACTTTGGAAAAAAAAATACAAACAGTACCCCACTAGCTTACCGAGAAAGCTGAAATGTACCCCTGCCTTGGGCTCTCAGCCTTCAAAAGGCAAGTTTGGAGCCAAAGGTGTTTGCAAATTTTTTTGCCAAATGCCCATTTTTAGCCCAAAGGGCTTTGGAAGCCTAAAGTGGCTTGGAAAAGCCAAATCCAAACGCAGCCTAGCATGCCGCTTTCTTTAATGTTAGCACTAACAAAATTCCTTTCTTTGATTAAAGTCTGTGAATTCCTGTGAGGTGAGCGGCCACTGCCAAAGGACACATGCAATGTGGACTAATTTTTTTTTTTTTTTGTCCCTTGTTAAAATAAGAGAGAGAATCATACTGCTGTCATTATGCTTATTTGCACTTTTATCTAGAGAAGGACTTCCTCTTTCTTCTCCGCCTTATAATTTGTGTTTTTTTTGGACCGGAACTTCCGAGAAAGTATGGAAGGTGATGAGGCCTTACCCAGACTTGCCGTTGTACCCTCATGAGATGGCTTTAGATGAGCAATGTTATCAACTGACATCCTTTCCGCGTCTTCCCTCCTCAAAGCAAGAAGGAAAGAATCAATTATCCTAGTTGAGAACAAGTAGACAAACTCAAATTCATGAGGACATAAAAGACCATACCGCAATGGTGTAGCAAGTTATTCAAAGAACAGGGCCGTGACAATTCACTCAAATAAAGTAGTCGGTTTAGTTCAAAGATTCTTCAAGTATCCACTTGAATAATAAGAACACGGCAGCAATTCAAAAGTTAATGATTTCTAGCATTTCAGCTATATAAATTATGCTAATTGACAATTCAAGTGACTCAATCGTAATGTATATCAAGCGTAGGAGCAATAGATAAAGAATTATCAAACCTCATGGGTGGGAAAACAACCTTCATCGTTCATCTTTTGTGTCAAAAGATCAAATGCAATTCCAGCAACGTAGTGTTCAGACTCCTTCTTTCGGGTGAACGTCTTGGGAGATGTAAAGCTTTTCCCATCTACGAATACCGTTGTTCGATATTCCGGCAAATGTTCAGGTCCTTCTTTGATTGTATTGTAAATAGGAAAAGGCACATTGCTCTTATGAGTATACTCTGGTAACCGATTTTTGTACACCGTATGCTCTATAACACTCGAATAAAGTGCTCCTTTTTGGTTAACAATGATGCGGGCATTACTAATCTTTTGCCCACTTTGGAATTTTAATTCTCACGCACGTTCCCAAATGAACCGAATGACTTCCTTCAATACTCCTCTACGCCTTTCTAACCGTTGGCATTCTTCAAAGGAATTTCTTCCAATCAACCCGTTGGACAAAATTGATTAAGGAAATCTTGTAGCCGTTTGAAGATTAAGATGAAAATTCGATGATTTTGGTCACCTATACAATAAGAATCTAGGTTTTCATAAGTAGATGCTTCCCAAAAAAGAACTTGTCTTTGAAATTGATTTTATCAATCCGTGATTGATTTCATCAATATATTCAGAAAATGTGATTGAGATTTGCCGCTAGAAAGCTGTAAAGTAAAGATAAATCTTGCATGTACTGGATCCTTGTTGAAATTGATTCTTTATCAATGGCCCACCCTTTCTTTGAACCTTGTCAATGATCGAACTTAAAAATATGAATCGAGTGCCATTTGATGAGCTTTTTATTTAATTGATGGGTCAAGTTAAGCCTGTCCGCTCATGTTGGGTCAAAAATCGGCCCATAAATGAAGGGCCCATAAAAGAGAGTACAATTATTGTTGTATAAAATATGAAAGAGAAGAACCCTGTGAAAAATATATAGTGAAAAACACATAATGTATTTCCCTCTCTCCTTGGACAACGGTGTTTTCTCTCTTGATGAATGTAATTCTAGGGTCTCGATTCATTCTTTCAAGACTGCAACGGTACTTAATCTGTGGCAAACAAGGCATGTCCGTTTTCGTGACATATCTTTTTATCGGTGTTACATATTTTCCGGGCACGTTTCCGTATTCGTTTTTGGTATTCCTTTGTTCGAGTATCGGTTCATTTTCAGGAATTTGTTTCCAACAAAAGTATACTATGATATGTGAAAAAGTAATTGCCTTTCTAACTTGAAATTTTTCCTAGAATAAGAATAATATATGTTTGACATGAAAAAGACAAAAATTAATGAGAAATAAAAAAAAGTGGAAAAGATGTGATGGAAATAGGTTAAAAAAAAAAAAAAAAAAAGTTGTCTATCGCATAGATACAATCTTCTCGGTTGTTTCTAAACTCAGGATGAGCAAGGAGCATTGGATTAAAATGGCTGTCTTGGGGACAAGAACACTATGAGTGCTAAAGCCTTTTTTTTTTTCCTCGCTCACTTGAGTTCCAATTCCGATTTATCTCACTAGTAAATCCAACGTGGATGTTGATCGTCCGATGTGGCTTTGCTAGCATAATGTGAACAATTTTTAATATTATTTTAATTTGAATATTTTATTTTTATTTCTATTTCTTTTTGCTTGTTTTCTTTAAGGCTAGCGAGAGGGTCATCGGTGAGAGTTGCAAAATCGTGAGGGCCACCTTGCCCTCAGCCGTGAAGGCCTTGCATGAGTTCATCGGGGCCTCTCTAGCCATTGGCAAGGCCAAGGCCTTGCCTGTGGCTGACAAGGTCATGATGCCCTCATCTACTTTAGGCAAGGTTAGTGAGTTGAGGGCCTTTGCTAGCAGTTGGCCAATGCCATCGTGGTCCACAAGTGAGGCAGTGAGACAAGGGCCCTTGTAAGCGGCCGGCAAGGTCCCGAAGGCCTTCATGGCTGAGGGCAAGGCGGCCCTATAGAAAAAAGAAGAAGATAAAATCAAAATCAAAAATCAAAAAATCAAAAAATTTAAAAATTCAACATAGAATGATTTGCCGGAATTGGCGCTCAAGTTATTAATTTTACTTTGATGTTTTTGCATAGAAAAGGATAGTTTTTGCATTTGAGTGAGCGTTTACGAAAGTTTTGACACTCCTACTATTCTTACATTGCCGTCTATTGCATATATACAATCTTCTTAGTGGTTTCAATAAGTTTCAAGTACTACCATCCAATATGGGGGTCATAGGATATCTCATGAAGGACAACTGGGATTTGATCAAGGAGTTGGGTGACTTAATGGTCACTTAGGGCATGTATGACAATTTCTAAATAGAAATCAATTTTTGATCAAAAATTGATTTCTCAATTTCTATTCATTGAACAAGTTTCTAAGTAAAGAAAGGCGTTTGACAACGACTCAAAATTTCTGTTTCTAGAACATAAGTTTGTTTAATAACCAAATAAAATTTCTATTTCTAGGAAGAGACGGCGGTGGCGTTCGGTGGCAGGCGTTCGGCAATCAGCAGTGGGCAATCGGGTCTAGCGTTCGGCGTCTCTTGGGCGGCAAGTGGATATTGGGCGGTGACGAAAGTAAACAATAGTAAGTGTTTTCATTTCTCACTTTTATTTTAGAAATAAGAAAATTGAAAATTTTAGCTTTTGATCTTTGCTCCAAATTTATTTCTGGAATAGAAATCTGTTATAGAATAAAAGAATAAAAAAATTGCATTACCAAACAGGTTTTTGTTCCAAACTTGTTTCAGGGAATAGAAAAATAAAGAATTAGAGAAAAAAAAATCATGGGGGCCCTTATATGATGCAACTGGATATTATGTGCAGAATTAGGCCTCGCGATCCAATTAACTTATCTGGTTCCTATGGTAATGCAAATCCATATCCCCTCGGTCCCAATTGGTACGCAATGTTGAACCAAAAGGTGGAAGACCTAGAGAAAAAAAATTGACAAGCTGTAAGATATTTAGAAGGAAAAATTATGACCTGGTTTATCAGAATAAAGATTTTAGTGTCTAAACGTGTTAGCAAAAGGAGATTCCAATGCCAACAGAATCACGACCTGAGTCTAGTCCTCAGCGAAAAATTGCCTCCTACAAAGTAATTTGAGCAAGTGCCCTTAGTCCGACCTCAGAAGTCTTTATGCCATGTGATGATAGGGGAGTCTTGTGCGGTGTCAAAGGATAGTGGTATATTGTGTAACATATGAACTTCGTGGGGACAAAATTAATGTGACATCATGAATTGTAAGCTTTGATGGATTCTTGCTTTGTGGTGGGATTAAAAGTTTAAGGGTCTTCTTAATAGCCATGGGTGGAGAAAGACAAACACGGTCGCCCTAAAGACGGGTTTTGCGTGGATGGAGCTAATGGATATAATAGTTCTTACCGAGCACGTGATAATCACCTGCAAATTCATAAGATGCTTCTAGCCAGTTATTGGTGATGTCTCTGCTCTTGCTTCTGTTCGGATGCACGTGATGCGTGTGTTTCAATAGAAGAGAGAACTTCTCCCTGCTTCTTCCAGTCCATGTGAGGTGAAGAAACTTGTGGTTTTGTCAGAGGCGCGGTTAAAAATGTATCCTTTATTGATCATTATGCTGAAATATGAACGGAGTGCTATCAACGTCACGGCGCCGAGTTGATTAGTATATCCCCATTTTAATATCATCGACCTTTTTGCCTACACATATCAACGATTCATGGACCCTCGGAGGGAACGCTCTTTTCCCGATTCGCCATGAAGTGCGAAAGTCCAGTGTTAGCATATATGAAAGCATCCCGCTGTACAATGACTGATAATTAACCTAAGAAAAGTAACATGCCGACCAGATCAAGTATTCACAATTGGGTTACATAGGACACAGATGGACCACATTAACTGAGTTGGTTTAAACAACTTAAAGCTCAAGAATTGAAGAGAGGATGAGATTTACGACCACAGGTCAGGCGGGGAAATGAAATGGTGTTCATTACTATTTGTATGAGCATATGAATGGGGGAACTGCGGTTAAGGATTATCTGCTCGGAAGCATAGTATCGTGGTCTACACTCTTTCATTAGCTTTATTTTTATTTTTATTTTTATTGTTCATTTTGGTTTACAAAAATCAAAATTTCGCTATATAGCAGAAGACTTGGTCGAGTCAAAAAAATTCGAAGAGGCATCCTAGGCCAGTTTCAAGTACCTTATAGAGCAAAAGGTTGGCCCGAAAGAACTCATTCACCAGAAAGAAGAAAAGAATATAGCAGGATCAAAACTAGAACAGCACTAACAGACACTCTTATTACAGACAGATGCATTGCACCTTAAAAGAAGTAGACTTCGAACACACAGCACTTCTCACACACAAGTTGAAGCTCTCAGTTGTCTTCATTTTATTTCTAGTACACAAAACTGACTCACACTCATAACAACACAGAGAACTCAAACGTGAATCATAAAAGTGTGAAGCTTTCTTCTCCATTGTTCAAGGATGTATGAGATCCTTAGATAAGCCGGTCGAGGCAGCCAGAAACGATGTCAATCTCCTGGTGTTCACTCCTAGACCCTTTGGTTCCATCTTATCAGGAAGTGCCTGCAGATTTCGCATTCTTCTGTGGAGGTAGACTAGTTCTCCTTGAAAATGATTTTAGGCTCCATTTTCAAGAGTTCAATTTCTTGCATCTTCTTCATGGACAAGAAAGTCCACTGCCAAGCACAAGAGGTGATCTCAAAAGAACATTTTCACACTTACTATGAGTTAGCATTTATTATTGCTATTCATGATCAGTTAGCAATGGAGTCTCCACTTGCTAGCTTATCACTGCATAATTACTTTCCTCTACTTAAGTTTCTTTCTCAGGTTCTTCAGATGATTTAACACTGTGAAGTTTAACTTCAGCAGATCTCAGCTGAGCAGTAGGCCAACCACCAGGCCAACCACCACACATAGGGGGAGGGCTGGTTAGCTTTTTAAGCTTATTCTCATAATCATCGATTTTTTTCTGCAGAAGCTTATTTTCCTTTATCAACATATCTCCTATGACATTATGATCGTATGTCAATATAGACCACTCTCGCCAACCCCCAACGGGCTCTTTCATATGCAATAGCTTAAGGTTGTTCTCTTCCAACTTTGGTTGCATGTCTGCGTGTGCTCTTATGGCCAAATAGTACCTCTGCATTGCCATGTTCTTCACTGTAGATCCTCTCTTGTTATGTCTTTCCTCTTCAGGGGGCCAAGTAGTTCTGCATTGAAAAGATCAGGGAAAAGAAGACACATTAAACTTCATAGAGTATAATGCAACATTAGATTGGGCCTGAAGACCCGGTATGAGATCAAGAACAGAAGAGAGAGATTTACCTTTGCAAGTTAGGTGCTCTGTATTTGGTCTTCTGGTCCCCTTATTTATAGATGTGAATAAGGACTCAACTTTGCCTAAATAACAAACCTGATAAGAGCTCATCAAGCAAGCAAGTCTAGCGAAATCTTTTTCTACATACTTCTTATTAACAGTGGATCCCATCTTTTCCAGGAGCGCAATATTCGGAGTAATCCTAACTTTTTGCCTGTAAAAGCAGCTAGATGATTATTACTTCAGAATTAAAAAAAAGGGCGCAGCAAGAGAGCTTTGATGCTTTTCCAAACATGGCATTATTGCTCCTCGAAATAATTGAGGATGGCGTGGCATCATTAATTGATAACAAGTTTCTAGACTCTGGTGCTTTTCAAACAATGTCAGATTCACTTTGATGCTGAACGTGCTCTAAAGAATTCTAGACTTCAAACACGTGAAGCATATGGTTGTAATTGAATGGATCGAAGTAGTTGAAGAAGCAATAATTCCATCATTTCTGCCATTTTAATCTTTAGCTATAGAGTTAATAACATGAATTATGTATTATGTTAGAAAAGATACCGTTAGCAATTAGAAATTATGGATATTACTTGATATTTCATTATTATTTAGGTAACCAATTTTTAAGATAGGATAATATCCTCATTAGATTATGTTGCTCTTTTTCGTACGCATCCTTTGGGTATAAATATCCCTTAGTTGTAACACACTATTGTGTTGAGTCATACGATAATCCTTTTCTTATTTTGCAATCTAATTTGGTATCAAAATCAATAATTGTCTTAGTTAATTTCGCATGTGCAGCCTTCTAATTGCACCTGTCCTTCCTAATCAGGATTGCGTATGAAATGTGCTAAAGTATTTTATTTCACTTGTTTACGGGATATACAGGATCTCCATATAAATGTGTATTCCGCCGTAAGTTTTTGGACTGGACACTATAACATCAGATCCTACGGAAACTATAAGTGCATCGGGTGCGAAGCACACCTCGCTTCTTGCGTTATTATTATTATTATTTTAATAGTTACTTATTATATTGCTTTCTCAACGTCCATCCTCAACATTGTCTTTCCTGTCCAATGGTGTTCTCACTATCTGATCTTATGGCAATTTGCGCACTCCTTTGTCAGTTCAACCTTTACTCGGCTATCTCGTTTATGTGATCACGCCTGCATCCTGGATAGACATCATGACGCCCCTGCCCTCTTCGTTTTAGTGAAAGGCTCGGCCTTATAGAGATTGGAAGTTTAAAATCGATCCTTGCTTCACAACAATACAATGGTATCAGCTATGATGCTGTTAGTCTAGAGTTAGTGCAACTTTTGATGGTATTGGTGCAAAACGACCACAACACCACCACGATAATCTATTTGATTTTGTTACATCTTCAACCTTTTTATGTAAGAACCGGCTTACACAGCAAGTGGGACTGTTTGGTGCCATTGCTTCTTGCTTCTATTAGGTTTTGAATTTTCAAGCAGCGATACCTTTTGAACACATTATCTGCAAACTCGGCTTTACTTCCACATTGAATTTGATGAGAAGCTAGAGAATTAAATATCATATTACAAATTTAATATTTTGTCTAGTTTCCATGTTGGATTATGGCTAATTTTCTTGTTAGATTAGATTACTTTCTTTCATAGACACATTGTTCGGTTATGAATACTGTTGTTACTGATCAAATCAGTAAACAAGAAAATAGAAAACCAGAAGCTATATTTTTCATATGAGGAAGAGAAGCGTAGAGAAACAGAACACAAACTTGCATACAAACGTGCTATTAACTTCCTAGAAAATAGCAAAAACACTAAATAAATAACTAAATTGAACTTGGCTGTTTTTTAATAAAAAAAACAGAGTAAAACAGAGCAGAAAACAGAACAGAAAACAGAGTAAAAACAAAACAGAAAACAGCAACTGAGACATTATAATCCAACAAACTCCTCCTTGGATCAGTTGCTGCTGTATACTCCAATTTTCTTTCTAATACTTCAAATCTTCCAGCTTGAAGTGGTTTTGTGAACATATCTGCAAGCTGATCTTCAGATCTGCAATAGACCAACTTAACTTCGCCACTTTGTTGCACCTCACGCAGAAAGAAAAATTTGACTTTGAAATGCTTGGTTTTGCCATGGAAAACTGGATTTTGAGATATTGCTAAAGCAGCCTGATTATCCACATTAACTTCAATGGAATTACTGGAATTCAACCACAAATCCTTCATTATCTTCTTCAGCCACAAAGCTTGATTTGCAGCTGTGGTAGCTGCTATAAACTCAGCCTCTGCTGTGGACTGAGCTATAATCTCTTGCTTTTTGGAACACTAGGAGAAACAAGCAGAACCAAAACTGAAACAATATCTAGACGTACTCTTCATATCATCTACTGAACCATCATAGTCACTATAAAAAAATCCTTGCAAATTAAACTTCTGACATTTTTTAAACTTTACACCAAAGAACAATGTTCCTTTGAGATATCTCAATACCCTTTTTGCTGCAATCAAATGTAACCGACTAGGACTAGTCATAAACCTGGATAAAACACTCACAGCAAATAGAATATCTGGTCTGGTTGCTGTAAGATACATAAGACACCTAATTAAACTTCTATACATAGAAGCATCTACTGCATCTATTCCATCATTCTTCTGCAGCTTCTCTTTAGCAGCCATAAGAGTGCTTACACTTCGACAATCTTCCATCTGAAACTTCTTTAGAATTTCCTTCATGTATTTTTTTTGACAGATGAAGATCTCATATGAAGCTTGTTTGACTTCTAAACCCAAAAAATAAGACATTTTTCCAAAGTCTGACATCTCAAAAACTGCAAATAAATCTTGCTTCACCTTTTCTATCAATTCCATATCATTCCCCGTTACTAAAAGATCATCTACATAAAGTGACAGAATTATAACACTGTGATTCACCTTCTTGACATAAAGAGTGAACTCACTTAAGCTTTTTACGAAGCCAAAATCCTACAAATATCGATCTATCTTCCCATACCAAGCTCTTGGAGCCTGCTTCAGTCCATATAGAACTTTTTTCAACCTGTATACACTCTCTTCTTGCCCTTTGATATTGAAACCTTCAGGTTGTTCAACAAAAATCTCCTCCTCAAGCTCTCCATTCAGAAATGCAGACTTGACATCTAACTGAAATATATGCCACCCTTTCTCTGCTGCAATAGCTAACAGTAACCTTATTGTATCAAATCGTGCAACATGAGCAAATGTTTCAGAATAGTCTACTACCCATATTTATGCATAGCCTTTCACCACCAGTCTAGCTTTGTGTTTATTAACAGAACCATCAGGATTAAGTTTTGTTCTAAACACCCACTTAACCCCAATTACATTCTTATCAGATGGTCTGTCAACAAGCTCCCATGTGTGGTTTTTCTGGATCATTGCAATCTCCTCCTGCATTGTTGCAATCCACCTCTGATCCTCCTTAGCTTCCACAAAGTTAGATGGTTCGAGCATTGCCACATTGCTTCTTTCATAGATTTCAACAAGTGACCTTGTGCCTCTCACTGGTAAATCATCCACACTGTCTTCCAATCCATCTACAACTTCATCAACCTCTACATCTGTTGCAGGTTGTTTTTCAAACTATTCTTTGTTCCGCACTCTTTCCTTCCATCCAATTCCACTCATCTTCCTCTAGAAAAACAACATCTCTACTTACAGTCACCTTCCTTGTCATAGGGTGAAAAATTCTGTAATCCTTTTATTGGAGACTGTACCCGATGAAGATTCCAAGCTTAGCTCTTTTATCTAACTTGTCCCTCTTGACCTGAGGAACATGAGTATAACACAAACACCCAAAAGCCTTCAAATTTTTCACAGAAGGTTTAACACCATACCAGACTTCAAAAGGTATTGACCTCTTTAAGGCCTTTGTGGGCAATCTGTTCAACAGGAACACTGCAGTATTAGCTGCTTCAGCCCAGAACTTCTTAGGCAACATCTTCTCCTGCATCATACATCTGGCCATCTCCATAATACTTATGTTTTTCCTCTCACTGACCCCATTCTGTTGAGGTGAATAGGGAGCAGTGAACTGCTGCACAATTCCTGCTTGCTCACAATTCAACTTAAATTTGTGAGTAGTATACTCAGAACCATTATCCGACCTGAGCATTTTAATTTTCTTCCCACTCTGATTCTCAACTAAGGCTTTAAACTTCACAAACACATCAGCAACTTCAGACTTGGCTCGTAGAAAATAAATCCAACTCATCCTAGTCATATCATCAGTGAAGGTAATGAAATACCTGCTACCATTGAGAGAAGACTCAGACATAGGTCCACATAAATCTGTGTGGACTAATTACAGCTTCTCACATGCTCTCCAGCCTCCTCCTTTGAAAGGAAATCTGGCTTGTTTGCCAAGAAGACAAGTTGTGCACTGTGGAAATTCCCCCTCCAAACTTGGCAAGTTATCTGCCAAGCTATTTCTCTGCATAAACGACATGCTCTTCCTGTGAACATGCCCAAGTCTTTTATGCCATATCTCTGCATTTTCTTCTTTGCACTTTAAAGCCATTTGTTGCATCTCTTATGGCTTGAACATGAAACTCTTGTCCTCCATTGGAATTCTTAGCACTTCTTTGCTATCTGCATTATTAATAAGACATTCCTTCCCTTCGAACTTCACTTTATAGACCTTCTATACTAATTGACCAACACTTAATAGATTATGGTCAATATTTGGCACAAAGAGAACATCACTGATCAGCTTCACCTCCTGATTTCCTTCAATAGTCACTGTACCCTTCCCTTGCACTTCAATATATTGTCCGTTGCCAATTTTGACTATGGACTTGACTGACTTGTCTAAACTCCTAAACAGCTTTGAATTGCCAGTCATATGATTGGTACAACCACTATCCACCAGCCATGCATCATTCCCAACAGAAGATTTAGAAAAAGAAGCTACAAACAAGTGCTCTTCCTCGGTTTCATTCACTGCTACTTGTGCTTTTCCTGCTTGTTGGTAATTTTTTTCTTTGCAGATGGCTTCCATGTGACCCAACTTGTTACATCTTCTGCATCTAGCATCAGGCTTTCTCCAACATCTAAAAAACTGATGATTAGTTCCACCACAGTATTGATAAGGCTTTTTGTTCATCTTCCATTTGCTAGACCCACCAGAATTTCCTTCTTTCGCTACAAACTTGGAGTCACCGGCATTTTCTCTAGATTGAATCCATTTCTTCCCTTTGTGATGCAAGCCTAGGGGAGGCTTTCTCAAACAGTAGGATCGGGAGAGTAACTTGCACACGGAAACAGGACAAACAGGAATTTCAGCACTGCGCAAGCTCAGGAGAACAGTCGTATCTTTGTCGATACAGATCGGATCGACCTGATTCCAAAGCCAAATGAACAAAGACTTCTGGATCTACAATTTCTGTGTTTTGGGTTTTCTGAAATAAGCACTGTAAGATAGTCGAAATTGGGTTGGAAGTAACGAACAGAAAAGGAAAAGATAGGAACTTCGTTGGTTGCTCTTCTAGGCCTCCAAGGAAGTTGAAAGGGACCCCGATTCTTCTAGATCGATGACTGCAACTCTTCAAGGATGCAGATTTCGAAAGCTCCGACTCTTCAAGGACGGAGTGAAAACTCTTCTAGGTTTTCAAGGGTCGAACTCTTCAAGGTTCATGATACTTGCTTCAAGCAAAGCTTTTCATTTATCAAAAGTCATCTGTCTTCTACAAGGGATTGGATGGCTTATATCATCAAAGAAATAAAAACAGAGCATAGAAACTTGAAAGCATTAAAGAGCCTAGAAACTAGAAAAATAATAAAGAGCCTAGGAACTAGAAACTAGTAAAAGAGCATGGAAACTATAAGCTAGTAAATGCGTCACGCGAGCTTCCAAGTGTCTTTCAAGCTTTCGGGATGGACTCGAGATGTCGTTATGGCTTCTTGGTTTCGTCGAGCTTTAATGCGGGCCGATTTTCTTGGTCGAGGGAGCTGGTCTTCAATGTGGGCTGCATCACTTTGCCTCCATCATTTGACTTCACTCTAGCTTGCAGCGCACCCTCTACAAACTCTTCTCTTTTGATTAGTCTTCTATGCTCCTGTGCTTGCAGAGCATTTAACAATTATGCAAGCTTTATATCAAGTAAATCTCTTGTGTTTTCCAGAGACGCTATGGTGGCTTCAAACTTCTTTGAAAGAGACACCAGGATCTTCTGAACAAGCTTTTCATCCTTCAAGTCAGTCCCTAAAACTCTGATTTTATCAGCTATTCCAACCAACCTATCAGAGTACTCCTTCACTGACTCTGAATCCTTCATCTGCTGTCTCTCAAACTCCCTCAAGAGATTCAACACCTTCATGCCTCTTATCTTCTCATCTCCCTCGTATTCATCCTTTAAGATATCTCATATGGCCTTTGCAGAGTCACACTTCATAATTCTGGTAAAGATGGTAGGCGAGACACAAGTATACAGGCAAGATTTTGCCTTGGCTTTTCTTGTGGTTCTCTCTTTATGAATTTTGATTTGATTCATGGTCGGATTATCTGGAAGTTGAGCAACTTCATAATCATCCTCCATAGCTTCCCATAGATCATGACCCTCCCAAAATGCTGTCATCTTAACAGCCCATGCTTGATAATTCTCTCTAGTAAATACTGGAGAAGCCATCGCAGAGAAACCACTCGATCCTGTCTCCATCACCCTTTAACTTATTTACACTTCGATACTTGCTTCACTTCACAGTCCCTCAAGATCAATCATGCTCTGATACCACTGTTGTTACTGATCAAAACAGTAAACAAAAAAATAGAAAACCAGAAGCTATATTTTTCATATGAGGAAGAGAAGCGCAGAGAAACATAACACAAACTTGCATACGAACGTGCTATTAACTTCCTAGAAAATAGCAAAAACACTAAATAAATAACTAAATTGAACTTGGCTGTTTTTAAATAAAAAACAGAGTAAAACAGAGCAGAAAACAGAACAGAAAACAGCAGAAAACAGAGTAAAAACAAAACAGAAAACAGCAACTGAGACATTATAATCCAACAAATACTCCTCCTATATTAGAGTGTCAAGCCATACAATAATGATTTTCTTATGGTCCGTGCTAAATAATTCTCGAAATGGTAATGAGTCAGACTCTATGACATAACAAACATTAAGCAAAAGATAACAGAAACTCGTGAACTCGAATCTATAAATGATGAATGACCTAATATCAGTAGACAATGTTTTCATCAATGTTACAAAGTGTTTATCTGCATAGACACCCTATAACCAAGAAAGTAAAAGAGAGCAATAAATGGAAATCCATCCCAACTTAACCGTCCAAAATGGATCCATCTCCGCTGTGATTTTGACATTATTTCAGAGGCTCAAAGCTTAGAAGTAACAAGAAATCCAGAATGTAGGGCCTCAAACATTATTTCAAAGGCTCAAAGCCTAGAAGTAACGACAAATCCACAATGTCAGGTGTGAGGGCCTCAGCTTTGAGGAGAGACCTGGTCAACTTAACTATTGCGTGGAGATTGTACTGGAGACCATTGGGAGCAAGTCCATCAACCATCCTGTTCTCAAAGTGCTCACCCTGGAGTGCGTACAGGTTTCACGGCCGAAAGAAAGAAAGAAAGAAAGAATGAGTGTGTGTACACGTGTTGATGCACTAGAAAATACGGATGTCTATGACGCAAAAGCAGGTGTTCGGGCATTAATCATGAGATTCCACCCCATTAATTAAAGTCAGGACAGATGTTGATAAAGATAGCTAAAGAGTATCCACGCTTTAATCACGTGATTCTATCGCAAATGACTGAAGTGCCGAGACTTTTCCAGAAACGCCCTCATCTTTGGTTGATAATCGCTATCAGTGGAACCATACTAACAACTATATAAAGGGGCAAAGCCGCAGGGTAAAAAGCACGCATCACAAATGATACTCGGACCTCATCCTTTTCTTTTCCTGACCACAAGCCTCAGCAGAATACCGCAGTTCTCGAGGTACTCCTGAGCTGCCTCCATACTTGACGCCTTTCGGCCGCATTCTGACGTGGGACACCTCAAATTTTGATTTTAATTTGTTATTTGATAGATTTAGGAATTTATTATGATACTATCTTTCTTCCCTTTTCTTTTAACCTTTTTTTTTGGATTTTTGGATTTTTGGATAATATCCTAATACTTAGGTGATTTGATTTTCACTTTTGGTAATTATTCAATTTGGTTGTAGATTTATTTTTATGATTTAGTAGATGTTATTTTCTCTTTTAGGAGTTATCCGATTAGAGCTATTTTGTTTTTAGTGAATTAGGGTCTTCAAGTATTTATTTTCTCTCTTTTCATTTTGTTGTGCTTTGTTCATTTTTTGGCAGGTTGAAGACAAGATGACTGATTCCCAGTTGCAAAATCTACGCCTAAGAATAGGCCCAAACTCAAACTTAGAGCAAAATGGTCGGCTGTTGCATATGCTCAATCCACTTGGGGGCTTTAATGAGTTCGTTGTAGTGACGTATAATCTGCATGTCTTGGCAGATTACATAGTGGAGAACTCTAAATTACGTAAGAAGCTAGAGGACGTGGTGGGAGAATATGTCAAGCAACTAGAAATTTTAGCCAAACTAAGGCCCGCTGATCCACCTACTTATCCTTGTCCACCCTATGGTGGCAACTGGCCTGGTTATTGTTATCCGACACCGAATCAGAGAATAGATGATCTAGAGAAAAAACTTGAGAAGCTAGAAGAGCTCATTACTGAAAAATTAGGACCATGACATTAGAAAACCTATCAATATGTGGATGTTAGCAGATGGAGATTCCATTGCTAACATGCTCGTTTATTCCGGGAGAGAGGTAAGAGAGCCCAAGACTCAATCTTCAACATAATATGGAGGAATGACGAAGAAGCGATGAGTGCATCCGCAGGGAGGCTCTTTTCCATAGCAAAGCAAGCCAATGGATTGAGAATGCATCAGTCACTTTGGAATGTCTCTACGTTTTACTTTGTGTCGCGAGTGCTAGTGTGTATGCACCCCAGTGTTGTGTGTGCTTCAATAAAGGAGATGAGCGATGGCTCCTCCATGTAATCACTATACCAAGAAAAGCGAGCAACTCTCTTCACCTGTCCTTGAGGCAGGGGAATATGTGCGCTCGTTATCTTTAGGCTTTCGTCTTTAAAAAAAAAAAAAAAAAAGTGAATGCAGGTATGCTTGCTACTCTTGTCATCTGTCCTTGAGGCAGGGGAATGTGTGTACTCGTTATCTTCATGCTTTCGTCTAAATAAAAAATTGAGTGCTTGCAGGTATGCCGGGTTGATCTGGTCTGTCATCCTCCATTCCGTAGTATCACGTCCCTTGATTTCCTGGTCATCATCGATATTTCCCGAACTTATTAGTGTTTTTATAAGAACTCAAGAGAACGACAAACTGACCCAATAGGAGTGCTTTTTACATGGACGAGATCGCAGAGATGGAGTACACTAAATGGACTTAGATATCACATGAGTCAGAATAAGACGAGAACTTCAAGATCTTCTCGACACTAGGCTAGGTCGAGCAAGTTGAATATATGGTGTTCATAACTTGTATATTTGAGCATGTTAGAATATTTAAATATTAAATCACACTTTTATCAAATAGCTTAAACTTTTATAACATTTGGTAGTGGCTGTATAAAATTCCATAATATTAGAATAGTTGGTCTTAAAATTCCATAATATTAGAATAGTTGGTCTTAAGTCCAAATTTTTCTAAATCCTTATCTGTCTCCTTAATTACAATATTTCCATAGTTTAAGTTTAGGCCAAAGTTCAGCTTATGCAAGAGGCTTAAACTTTTGGAACAATTGACAGTGATCATACAAAATTACACAAAGTAAATGCTTGGGTCAAGTGAACACAAGTTATATTCTAATCATGTCCTTCATAGATCAAGAGGTTTATTAGGAAGAATTCATTCACTATATCAAGAGAAGAGTTTACGACTCGTAAAAATCAAACTAAACAACACGAACATTATCATTACCAACAAAATGAAGTTAAATCATCCTCCTATTTATGATTAGTCAGCAATGGAATCTCCACTTGCTAACTAAGGGGATAATGACAAATGATTTGAACTTTGGCCTAACGTACAATGTCGTTCCTATACTTTTAATTTGTTCAATGTAATCTTTAAACTTTAGCGTAATGTGCAATATTGTCCCTATATTTTAATTTGTTCTTGTGATCATTAAACTTTTAGGAAATATTCAATCTAATCTCAAGGCTATATGAAAATATCCAATGTTATACTCGCATTAATTCAAGTTTAGGGGGTTTTGACCAAAAAAAATAAATCAAGTATACGGATAACATTAAATATTTTTATATAGTATGTGAACTAAATTGAAATAACAAAAATCTATGGACCATATTGAATAAATTAAAGATTTAAAGATTTTTGAATTCGAAAGAACAGGGCTATTTTGTTCTAAAGATCATTTATGACATTTTCTCTAACAAAATCACCTTCTCAATAATTACTTTCCTCTAGTTAAGTTTCCTTCTCAGATTTTTCTGATGGTAGACACTATTGTGTTCAACTTCATCAGACCAACCTGCATGGAAAATTCTACGGTCCGCTGTTCAAAGCTGGAAAGTTTTCATGTTAGTAGAATTATAAAGTTGGTGGTAATTTTTCAATTTTGTCGGTAAAAAAAGTATTACTGTTAACTCACTTATAAAATTAAAAATTTAGACATAAAATTGAAATTCAGACAAATAGTTCCAGATTATACACTCATCATCGAACACTATGGAATATCACAGGATTGCATGAAGACATAGACCAAGAAAAATATAACTTTTTCCTGATTCTACCTAGCTAGAACATGAAATCTATCCATCGAATAGGTTTTATAATTTTTAAAACTTGAAATCTATCATACATACCTTAGAACCTGACAAAATACAAGTTCCTATCGATCTGGTTTTCCGATTCATAATTCTACCATAGAGCCATGCTTGCCCCTAGTATCTATTTGGCCTCCCCTTACTGATTCAATAAAGCCTCCAATGGTCTCTTTATGGATTTTGGCCAATTCTTTTTCTCTTAATGTTTACCAATCATGCGGATTGCAGATAGAATAAAGCTCTCGTCTTTCTCTATCTTTCCCTTCATCTCATTTTTAGAGGTTTTGTGTTAAATTATGTATCAAGTTTAAATCCATATACTACATCCATTCAGGACACATATTTCTTTCCCTTCAAGCTGCACAATCAAGGACGTGACTCGGCGGATTTTGTTAAAACCTACAGCCCGAGACTTGGAAGATAAAAGAGAGGCACATAGAAGTTCTCTTTTGGCCATAGGGATGTATCTTGTGAAAATAGACTCTGAGTTTGAACATGAGTTTTGCTTATCTTTTAACTCTAGGATAGCTTTTGTATTTATAAAGTTTTTGTACTATCTATTACAATGATTACATGGACTAATTCAAAATATTTTTAATTTTGAACTAATCCATTACAATAGTGACTACGGTAATAATTACATGAGATATGGATTGACTAATTTAAATATTTTGAGTTAGCCTGTTATGGCAAGTACAATAATAACTAAATGATAAAAGCATTAACTAATTCATAATATTTTGAATTTGAACGAGCCATGCGCTTTTATCCTTCACAGGACCCTACAAGTTGAAGGTGGTCTTACGGATGATCTTTAACTTGGATTTGAGCATATGATGGCGGTACCATGTAAGAGGCTTGATGAAGATATCTGCGATTTGGTCATGTGTTGATATGAAGCAAACCTCAAATTTGCGTTGTGACACTAAATGGCGGACGGAGTGAAAGTCTACCTTGATATGCTTTGTTTTAGTATGAAAAAGTGGATTCACCATAAAATACGTTGCCCCTAGGTTGTCGCACCAAATGATTGGGGTTTTAATTGAGAGATGCCTCATTCTTGTACTAGTGATTGTAGCTGTACCACTTCTACTGTGGCATTTGCCAAAGCTCGATACTTAGACTCGGTTGAGGAACGTGCAATGGTATGCTACTTTTTGGCTAACCAAAAATCAGATTTTGACACATACAAATTGCATAACCTCTCGTTGAGCATCTATCAATGGGACAATTGGCCCAGTCTACATCATTGTATGCGTGGAGTTTTATGGTAGATGAGAACTGATGAGTAATCCATCCGAAACAATTTCCTTTAAGTAGCATAGAATTTGTTTCACCGCACTCAATGGTCTTTTGTTGGTTCTTTCAAGAACAAGCAAACTTTGTTTATTGCATTAGAGATATCTAGCCAAGTTAGGGTGGCACACTAAAAAGCTTCTACGGTGCTCTTGTACAAATTGGCATCTTCAAGTGGCTTACCCCGATTGATTAAACTAGTATTTGTTGCCATGGGCATATGAACTGGTTTAACACTGTCCACTCTAAATTGATGAAGGAGATTGTAACATACTTTTGTCGTGACAAGAGAAGCCCTCATGGATGTTTAAACACCTTGATTCCTGGGAAGTAATTAAGTTCACCCAAGTCTTGTATAGAGAACTCCTTATCTAAGCAGTTGATTGTGTCTTGAATAAATGCTGGATTGGACCCTGTAATAACAATGTCGTCAATATAGATGAGCATGTATGGGGAGAAATTGGGCCAATGTAGTATAAATAGGGAAATATTAGTTTTTGATCTGATAAATTTTAGGGATTCTAAGAAGATGCTCAATTGATAGAACTAAGCTTGCGTTGCTTGTTTCAATTTGTATAAGGATTTTTGTAGCTTGCATATATGGTTTGGCCTTTCTTTATCAATGAAGCCTTGAGGCTGGGCCATGTAGACTTGTTTAGTTAAGCTACCATTTAAAAGTGCATTGCTAACATCCTACTGTTGGAGTTTCCAATTCTTTGTCACAACCAATGAAACAATTGTACGGACGGCCATTGCTTTAATAACGGGAGAATACGTTTTCTTATAATCATTACCCTCTTGCTGATTGTAGCCCTTGGCCACTAAGTGGGCTTTGTACCTATCTATCGAACCATTTGGACTTGTCTTGACTCAATAAACCCATTTGGAGCCCACAACATTTACTTTGGGATTTGGTGGAACAAAACCTATGTTTCATTATGCAACAAAGCATTAAATTCTTCAAGAATCACGTCCCTCCATTTTTCATATTTATTACCTTTGGTGAAGCACCGTGGCTCTTCTATAGAACTAATTTTAGTCAAGTTCACATCTGGCAATGGATATTTAGTGTTGGGCTTTGGGTTTTGACATAACCACATTGAATGGGTTCTTGAGTTTTGATAAACTGGTTGCGGAGGTATCACGATAGCCTGCTATGGGGAGGCATCTAAAAGAGCCTCATAGAACCTATACCGCATTAGACAAACTAGAAACCAATGTGTTAGATGTTGAAGGAGTATTAGTATTTGATAATGTTAGTGATGGTTTTTCAAAAGTAGGTGGGGAGGTATTAGGTGGGGGGGGGTAGTAGGCAAGACATTACCATTAAAATCATGATTTGCATGGGAGGACATACCAACCGTGGAGATCGTCAACCAAGCGGGGTAGTAGGCAAGACATTACCATTAAAATAATGATTTGCGTGGGAGGACATACCAACCGTGGAGGACATACCAGCCGTGGAGATCATCAACCAAGGATGTGATAGTGAGGCTATTGTAGAGGAATGTGAACCAAATGTGGCGAATGAAAACATATTTTCAATAAAATAAGCATGTCTTGCAATATAAATGCATCTAGTTTTGTAATCTAAAAAACACTAACCAACATGGAATGGATTAATCCTAAGAATACACATTGAGTAGAATGGAGTGAAAACTTATGTGAATTGTATGGCTTTAATAAAGGGAAAACAAAATGAATTAAAACTAGAAATCCATAATCCACTATATACAATTTATCCAAATGAGCAAACTCCCGAAATAGACAATAATATATTCTAAATCCAAAAGGCAATCTAAAACCTGACGGGACAACTATTAAAAGTTACAATAGAATTACCTAAGATGTCAGAATGTTATTTAAAATTCAAAAATTCTAAATTTAAGTTGAATAAGGAAAGGAAAATAGGCAATAATAAAATCCTAAATCCATCAAATAACAAATTAAAATCAAATCTTGAAGTCTCCCGCATGAGAAATTAGCTGAAACACATTAAGTTTGAAGGCAGTTCAAGAATACCTTGAGAACTTGGATATTCAGCTGAAGTTTGTGCCCGGAAGAGAGGACATATGAGGAGTGAGTCTAGTTCGTGGAGCGTGCTTCACCAAACGGCTTGCTCCTTTTTATAATTGTAACTATAGATGCAATGCACGTGATTATCAGCAGAAGATGAGGGCGTTATTGGAGAAGTTTCGGCACTTGGCATAAAAGTGTTTCCATCATTTGTATTTTTCTATTGATTTGCTGGTCCATAAAGTTTATTCTGGCACGTTCTACATTAATATGATGGAATCACATGATTAATGCCGGAACACTCTTGACCGGCTTTTGTGCTAATGATATCTTTATTCTGGATGCATCCACACATATATACACACTTTCTTTTCTTTCATTTGGGCAATAAAACCTGTCAGCACTTCTCAGGCTTGCTCTTCGATAAACATTTCCTGAGAACAAGATAATTGCTGTACTTTGTTATAACGGGCTCCAATACAACCTCCAACAACAGTTAAGTTGACGAGGCCTCCGGGAAACAATTGTACAATCAACTCTAAACCTATTGTTTAGAAACAAAATGCAAACAGCAAAGCGTAAGAATTTCGTAAAACCCTTCGTAACTTGGTTGTAACTGTGTCAAACAAGATATGGGCGTGACCATGTCGACAAGAGAACGGGGAAAGGTTGAAGTAAACAAATTGCCATATAATCACGTTGTGGGTGCACCATCAAACAAGACGAATAATGCTGAGAATCAACGTTGGGAAAGGATTATTAGTAGTAACTTAAAAAAAGAGAATGACGTGAGATGCGAGGCATTATTTGGGTGTGACATGCATTCGATGCACTCACAATTTGCTTAGGATCACGTAGCTTTTATATCAAGTCAAAACCGAAAAATAGTACAATATTAGAATGATCAACTCAAAAGTTTAAGCTTAAAGGTAAGGGGAGACCACATTTATATAATGAACATATAAACCTTGTAAACATGCGATATGGGATACTTTAACGTCAACATTTATGTGCAAACTGGATTAGAAACACCAAGTAAAAATAGACGAATGGATATTGCATACTCGAAACAAACTGAGATAGAACCTAACTACCAAACTAGAACGTAAAATTGAAAAAAAAAAAAAATGATCATTGCGTTACTCGACATTGTAATATGTTAAAATAAAGTGGTAGATATACCCGAATAATGCATACAATAATGAAAGTAATATAACCTAACAGGGATGTAACTCTAATCAGGAAATCAATTAGCCTAAAAAATAACAAAATATCAAATAATATCCCTAATGTCTAATGCTAACAATATCGTCTAACATTATTCATTCTATTGACTCTTTAGCTAAAAATTAAACTGTGCATAACGGATGTTGTCATTGCTTCCTCAACTATTCCAATCCATTTCAAAACAGTCATATGCTTCACGTGTCGCGAGTCTAGAATTCTTCAGAACCCGCTCAGCATCAAAGTGAATATGACGTTATTTGAAAAGCATCAAAGTCTAGAATCTTTTATCAGTTAATAATGCCACGCCATCCTCTTTTATTTTGAGAGCAATAATACCATTTTTGGAAAAGTATCAAAGCTCTCTTGCTGCGTCCCTTTTTAAATCTGGATTAATAATCATCTAGCCGCTTGTCCAGGCAAAAAGTTAGAATCACACTGAAGATCGCGTTCCTGTAAAAATTTGTATCAGATGTATGTAGAATAAGATGGTATCCAGTGTTATAGAAGTACGTAGAAAAATTTGTCATTAGACTGACTTACGTGATTGGGCTTTATCATGTTTGTTATTTAGGCAAATTTAAGACCTTGCCAACATCTATAAATAAGGGGACCAGAAGACCAAAGAGAGAGCATTTGGCCTGTAGGGGTGAACATGGTTTGGGTGGGCATTTCCCACTTTGAAACTAGGAACCACCCCCTAAAGACCAATTCCAAAAATTGAAATTAAGACTTGCCTGTTGGTTCCATGAATTCCCCCGCAAACCGGACCGCCGATCTAGTCTGGTTTCCGATTGGATCCATGAAACCAGTCCTCAATCCCTACAAAGCTTGCTTGACCTTATATTCGGGTTGAATTGCAAGCCATTGATTTTGATTAAGAATTGAAAACTATAAGGCAAAATGAATAGACAATATTCGTTAGCTAAGAACTTGATTTCTACAAAGATCATGATGCAGTCCTCTAAAGGTTTCCTGACACCGAAAACAAGTGCGGAATTAAACTCCACATTAAAAGTCCTAATCTTCATAAAAGTTAAAACATTAATATTCATCTTTTGAACATCAACCTAATTTAATCATAGGAATTGCTAAAGAGAAAGATTTAATTATACTTTTAAAACAAGCCATTGGCTCTTATGGACATTTTCAATCGGTTCTCTTCTTCGTCTACATTTTTTTTATTTTGTTTTAGTTGAGAAAACAAGTAAATGGAGTATTAGAATGGATATAAAAAATGCATTAATCAATATTAGTCAATAATGTCCAATAACTACAAATATGCATGTACATATATATTTAGCCGAAAAACTACAAAATAATTAAATAAATTAAGGTGCAATTTCTTTATATATATACACCAGTCCGGTTCGAGTAGGTGGACCACCAAAAATTATGAATCGAACCGGTACTCACTAGTTCCACTAAACTGGAATTAGGAATTGGATTGGCCCCCATGAGAATTGCCGATTCCAGTCCAGTCCAATCCTCTTCAAGCAGTTCTCGATTCTTTTGCACATGCCTACAAGCCTGCAATGGTAAGACTCTCTGTTTCATCATTATTTATGTTAAATTATGTCTTGAGTTTGAGCCTAAATGGTACCTAAATTTTAACTATATGTGCAAGGTGATCCTTGAATTTTTCAATTTTGACCTAATGTACTATATGGTCTCTAAACTTAAATAATGGAATGACAATATTAAAGGTTTTCATATAGTTCGAGGACTAAATTGAATAAGTATAATAAGTTCAGAGATCACATTAAACGAATTAAAAGTTTATGGATCACATTGTATATTAAGTCAAAATTAACCGTTTGTGTCATTATCCCTTCAAAGAAGATACAAAAAGAAGAGGCTTACATGTATTCTCAAAAATATATATTTACTTGTGAGCCTCGGGAGTAACGAGAGGAATGAAACTTAAACCTTATGTCTGCTTTTCCGCTTCAGCTACACAAAAAAAAAAAAAAAAAAAAGACTGTGGGCTTCTTTTCTTTAGCGAGCCGCCGCACGGAGAAGAAAGTAAAAGAACGTGAAGGACATTTTCGGTTCAACCGTACGTTATACTTTTGTCCGGGGCTTGAGCACCTTGCAACTTGTGCCATAAGTATTTTATCCAATTGATTTGTATATTTGTAAATAATTTGGATTTGGTGTAATCTAGGCATGGAAATATTCGAGGTTATGAGCAATTGTAACTTTGATTTTCCAGTTATAATGGTTTATTTATTGTCGATTCTCCTCGTGAAGCGGTATTGCCACTCAAACCAAACCACTTAAATCTCTAGTGTTCTTATTGTTTATCATTTATTTATTTTTATGATTTTCGGTTGATTTAATTGTAAGATCTTGTTAGTGTTTTCATGTTAACATTACAATAATTGATATTAGAGCTTGGCATGAGATTACCCAGAATTTGATTTTGAGGTTTTACTTGACTTATTATTTTCTGGAAATTTTGTTATTAAAATTATGTTTGGAGCGAAATTAGAAATTTTGATGGGAGAAATAACTTTGGATTATCAAGCATCATGAGGGAGGTGTTATTAACAACTTGAGGTTTGGCCAAAACATTTTAGGGCAAGGCTAAGTTGCTCGAAATAATGAAAAATACCTAAAAGGATGTGCTAAGGATGAATGCAAGGAGTAAAATTTTGTTGGACCTATTAGATTAGGTGTTAACAAAGGTGGTTAATAAAAAGGAAGCTGTAGTATTATGGGCAAAACTTTAGGCATTCTATGTGACAAAGGTTTTGAACAATTGCTTATACACGGTAAAGAGGATGTTTTAGTTTAGACACATTGAAGGTACCTCTATCAAATCCTACCTAGATGAGTTTAATAAACTCATGATGGATTTAAAGAACTGTGGTAAGATTCTAGATGGTGAAGAACATGGCATGATGTTGTTAGCTTGTTTACCAAAGTTATTATACCACTTTACCTATTCACTACTGCAGTGGCATACTACAATTGTCTCTAATAAGGTAAAGTCCACTTTGTTTTGTAAGGAGTGGTAAAAGAAGTTGCGAGATGACTATCTAACATGAGATGTAGCTTGAGAGCTAGTCATTCGAGGTAGACATCAACATCAAGGGTCCAACAACAGCAGAGGTAAAAGCAGGTTCGAATCACGGAAGAAAAAGTCCAAAGAACATGTGAGGTGCTTTGACTGTGATGATGAGGGGCACATCGGTAGAGACTATCTGAAGTTAAGAAATAGAGGTGACAAGTAGAATGCCATAAGCATCAAGGCAAACGTTACTGAGGAGGACACCAATGATGTAGAGGCTATCTTATGTTTGACTATTGGGACATTAAGAAACGAACGGATGATAGATTTGTGGTGTTCTTTACATATGATGCTCCATCAGAATTGGTTTACTACTTACAAACTATAGCTATAGAGGGTAGTAAAGTTTTGATGGGGAAAAACACAACCTACAAATTTGTGGTGGAGGTCACTAACCTTAGGTGAGGGCCACCCTTGCTGGCCTTGAGACGCTCGAGGCCAGCGAGGGTGGTCCTCCCCTAGGTGAGGGTCACCCTCCCCCAATCTAGCATAGGCTTGCCCTGCCTAAGCGCAACTGTCGGCAAAAAAGGGAAAAAGAAAATAAGAAAAAGAAAAGGCAAAGAAGGAAGGCAAGGTTCACCCTCCCTCAATCTCGATTTGGCAAAGGGCTGCCCTCACTCAAAAAAGGGAAAAAGAAAATAAGAAAAAAAGAAAAATCAAAGAAGGAAGAGAGAAAAAAAAAGAATATAATAAATATCATTAAAAATAGTTCATGTAAGATAGTCGGCGTTTATGTCAACGATTTCTAACAAAAATTGACTTAATAGACTCAACTAACAAAACATGAAAATGTTTAGAAATTAATTGGCATATTTAAAAATTTTAGAACTGAATTTATAAAAGTAGAATAGGTTTAGAATTTATCTTTGATAATTTTTCCCTACTTTAGTGTCAAAAAAGAAGGGCGCAGCAAGGGAGCTATGATGCTTTACCATACATGGCATTAGAGCTCTTCAAAATAAAAGGAAGACATCATTATCTGGTAAAAAATTCTATACTTTGATGCTTTTCAAACAATTGCAGATTTACTTTGGTGATGAGCGTATTCTAAAGATTTCTAGACTCGCAACACGTGTTAACACGCATATCATCGTAATCGAATGGACAGGAATGGTTGGAGGAGCAACAAAGCCACCTGTTACCCCATTATAATCTTTAGCTTAAGAGTTAATAGAATAAATTAGGTAAGATTCAGTTTAGGATCATACTGTGCAACAAGGGCAGAAGCAGAAGAGAGCATTGATTAAAGTCTGCTCTTTCTTTTGTGCGTCCGCGTGTCCGCGTGTCCGCATTTTGGTAATTGAGTATGACGTGTGCTTGAAAAAGGAAGAAAACTCCTCTCTGCCTCTTCCAGTCCAAGACAGGTGATGAAACTTCCGATCATTTACTGGATGCAGGGACAAATATATCCTTCAAGGATGATTACTCTGCTGCAATTGTGAATTATGTGTGCAGTATTTTCCTAGATGTTCTTGATTAACTTCTCCCTTAAAAACGATCAGTAAATAGAATTGATCGTTAGTACATGCTACAGCCACCAACATTTCGTGTCTTCTTTTGGCTCTCAGTGACTCCTGTAAGAGACCCTTCTTCTCTGAGCTGCAACATAAAGCTCAAGGCTCATTCTCGTAATATCTTCACATTCCAAACTGGATCGACGTTGCCGAGGCTACAGTGTCTCGACTACTATCTATTCTCTCTCTCTTCTTCTTCTTTTTCCTTGTTTTTCGAAAAGAAAATCACTGGTGCGCTAAGTCCCGCTACGGCCTGCTAATACTACACTTACCAAAGAGAGCTAGGAACACTCAAACGATAAGGGGTTCCAAAGGACAGCAGGGATTTGATCAAGAAGCTAGATGAGTTGGTGGACAATTATATCAAGCAATTAGAGATTATGTGAAAAATTAGGCTTCCCGTTCCTTCAGTTGGTGGGAACCCGCCATATCCCATGGGTCCACCATATAGGTGCCCAATGTTGGATCAGAAGGTCGAAGAACTAGAGAGCAAAAAAACTGACAAACCGGAAGATCTTACAAAGGAAAAACTGGGACCTGGTTATTAGAACGGGATTTTGGTTTATGGATGTGTTAACAAATGGAGATACCATTGCTAACATTAATAGCCCTGCCAGCTCAACCTAGTCTTTAGTGAAAAGGGTAGTCCGAGAGCAAGTGATCCCAGTCCTATGGTAAATATCCACATCCACTTGATGAGAGTGAATTCTCGTGTCATGTCAAATGAAAGGGTACAACATCAGAACTTATTGAAAAAGACGGTGACATCAAAAGTCTAAAAACTTTAAGCTTTTCAGGATTCTTACTAAGCTGGGATTTAAAGTTTTAGAGATAAACGCATCAAAAATCTAAAAACTTATTATGAAAATATAATTAAATTTTAAAATTGTGAAAAAGTGCAATCATCTTTTTATATCAAAAGGGTAATTATATCTTAAAATTTGTAAAATTAAGAGAAAAATTACGAAGAAAATCCTAAACATATTATACTTTTACCAAGTCAGTTTTAAATAGTATAATTTTCTAAATATTTTTACATTTTACTAATTGAATTCATTCAGCTAATCTTAATTGGAAATTGCTCACATAAACGCCAATAGTCTTATGTAATATGGCTGACATGTCGTGAACAATTTTTAATAATTTTTATTTTATTTTTATCTTTATTTTTCATTCCCTTTTCGTTCTTCATTGTTTTCTCATTGTGGCTGGCGGCCCTGCCTTGTGCGCTCTCTCCTCTTCCTCCCCCGCTGGCTGGCTCACTCGTGCTTTGATCTGGCAACCTAGAGAGAGAGAGAGAGAGAGAGAGAGAGAGAGAGAGAGAGCTGAATCCAGGACCCCAAGAACCAGTAGAATGAGCGGCTCCAATTCCCGCTTCCCGCAGCCCCAGTTGCTCTCAGATCACCGCGGAAGCACGCGAAGGAGCAGCGAGAACGTAGAAATACATAGAGAAGTGGGGGCACGCGAAATGAAATGCGTGACTACGAGAGAGGTGGAGACAAAGGAGCGAAGAGAAAGGGAGTAAGAGTGAGAGACTATTCAGGGTGAGGCTGATCATCCGCAGCGGCGATAACCTCACCCAAATCTATGCAAGGCCGGGTGAGGGCCACAACCCTCGTTTGTGGCTGGCGACCATTGCTAGCCGTAGTAAGAAAACCGTGAAGTAGGAAAAGAGAAAGAAAAAGGTTAAAGAAAAATAAAAAAATTCAAAAATATTAAAATATTATTAAAAATTATTCATGCCAGCCCCGCTTATATCATGTTAGACATCGAGCATCTACGTTGGTGATATCAAACAAAAATTGACTAGATGCATTCAATTGGCAAAACATAAAAAAAATTACGACTCAGTTGGTAAATTTGAAAAAAAAAATTACTGAATTGAATATCCTTAAGATTTTTTGAACAATTTTCTAGTCAAATTAGTACAATTAAGTCCATCTTTATCTCCATCCAATTTGATAAATGAAAAATGTTGGTGTAGTTTTTTTAATTAATTTGGAGACACAAGGCACCGATGTGGCGTCCACTAAGGGCCAAATCAGAAAAACGTTGAAAATTTAAAATAAAAAAGAACAATTAATTCATCAAAATCGAAGGGAGTTTTACTGTTCATCTTTTTCGGTTCTTGACAAATAACTTTGCATCAATGGTCGGGAATTATTGTCCTCTAATTAAATATATAATTCACCTAAGAATTTCTTCAAACACTTCATCCACAACTCTACGATATCTTCAGAATTAAGCCAACTACCTATTGACTTTTCTGCTACACAAATCAATGACCCATAAACTCTTGGAGGGGACACTTTTTTCTCGATCCACCCTAAGGTCCAAATTTCAAATTAAAGAAGGCAGATAGGAGGCAAGGCCTATTGGATACTATGAACTTGCTAGCAAGAACACTTAATTGCTATTTTACATTGCAGTATCAGCGACCACTCGATTTCCAAATATCACCAGATATCTCACAGGTTTATGTTCCCTAAATCTTTAAGTTGAATCAGTCTGGAGATGTGAAAGCGGGAAAGTCCACTTTTAGCCTATATAAAAGCACCCCACTGTATAATCACTGATATCTGAACTCAGAAGAATAATGTGCGGTCCATACCTACGTCATTGGATTACATAGGACACAAGTGGAACACTCAAAGTGAATGGGTGCAAACAGACTTGTTGCTCATGAATCGATAAGAGGACAAAGATATTTATGACCACAGGTCGGGCAAGGTATCACATGGTGAAGTGCAGTTAAGCATGATCGGCCCAGGAACATAGGATCATGGTCCCTACTCTTTTAGTTTTTTTTTTTTTTTTTCATCAATTTGATTAACAGGATTAAAATTTCTTTACTTAACAGAAGACTTAGTCGAGTCAAATTAATTTAAGAAGCATAGTAAGCCAGTTTCAAGTACCTTAAAGAGTAAATGGTTGGTCTGGAAGCACTCGTTCACCAGAAATAAAGAAGAAATTAGAAGGATCAAAACTAGAACAACACAACCAGACACTCTTATTACAGACAGATGCATTACACTTTGATCATACAGCACATGTCACACACAAGTTGAAGCTCTCTGTTGTCTGCATTTTATTCTAATACATAGAACAGAATCAACAGACTCGCACTCATAATAACCCTGAAGAACTCAAACCTAACTCATGAAAGTGTGAAGCTTCCTTCATAGCTGCTCAAGGATATATGACTTGCTTAGTTAGCAGGTCAAGGCAGCAGGTAACAATGTTGATCCCCGGTGTTTGCTCCATGACCCACGGTTCCTCCTTATCAGGAAGTGCTGGCAGATTTCTGGTTCCTCCGTGGTGATGGAATAGTTCTCCTTGACAATGAATTTAGACTCCGTTCTCAATGGTTCAATATTTTGCTTTTTCTTCTTGGCATGGACAAGAAACTCCACTGCCAAGCGCAAGAGGTGATCTCAAAAGAACATTTTCACACTTACCATGAGCTAACACTTATTCTTGCTATTCATGATCAGTTTGCAATGGAATCTCCACTTGCTAGCTAATCACCTTCTGGATAATTACTTTCCTCAACTTAAGTTTCCATCTCAGGTTCTTCAGATGATTTAGCACTACGAAATTCAACTTCAGCAAATCTCGGTTGAGCAGTAGGCCAACCATAATGCATAGGAGGAGGGCTGGTTAGTATTTTAAGCTTTTTCTCATAATCATCGATTTTCTTCTGGAGAAGCTTATTTTCCTTTATAAGTATCTCTCCTATGACATTATGATCGTACGTCAATACCGACCACTCTCGCCAACCCCGAGGGGCTCTTTCATATGCAGTAGCTTAAGATTGTTCTCTTCCAACTTCGGTTGCATGTCTGCGTGTGCCTTTATGGCCAAATAGTACCTCTGCGTTGCCATGTTCTTCACTGTTTGATCCTCTCTTGTTAGATCTTTCCTCTTTGGCCGGCCGAGTACGTTCTGCACGGAAAGACCAGGGAGAAAAAAAATAAACACATTAAACTTCAAAGAATGTATCTCAATAATATATTGGATTTAATGTCCCTGAATGCCAGGTACGAGATTATGAACAGAAGGGAGAATCTTACCTTTGCAGGCTAGGTGCTCTCTCTTTGGTGTTTCGGTCCCCTTATTTATAGATGTGGGTAAGGACTTGAGTAAACCTAAATAACAAACATGATAAGGCTTAATAATGCTAGTAAGTCTGATGACATCTTTTTATACATACTTCTATAACGTTGGATTCCATCTTATTCTACGTACTTCTGATGCTTTTCCAAACATGGCATTATTGCTCCCCAAAATAAAGGAGGATGGCGTGGCATCATTAACTGATAAAAAATTCTTGACTTCGATTACCTTTGATGCTGAGCATGTTCTAAAGAATTCTAGACTTGCGACACGTGAAGCATATGATTGTAACCAAATGGATTGGAAAAGTTGAAGGAGCAATAATGCCATCCATTATGCCATTTTAACCTTTAGCTGAAGAGTTATAAAATGAATTATGTTGGACTATATTGTTAGCATTAGATATTGAGGACATTCGTTAATGTTTCTTTTTTTTTAGATAACTAAGTTCTGGGTTACGGTAATATCCTTGTTAGATTATATTACAATCTCTTTCGTAAGCATCATTCAGGTATAAATATCGCTTTATTATAACACATTGTAGTGTTAAGGAACACAATAATCAGTTTTTTTTTTTACATTCTAAGTTAGTAGTTAGGTTCTACCTCGATTTGTTTCGCATATGCAGTCCTTGTTCATCTAATTCCACCTGTTGTTCTTAATCTGGTCTGAACACAAGAATTGGTGTTAAAGGCAAAACAAAGGGTGAATCACTATCAAGTTAAAGGCAAAACTAACGTAAGAGCTCTTTGCTTTTAAAAAAAATGATTGCAGCCTATGTCGATACAGATATAAGAATCGTGTGAACAAGAAGAATTGTTGAGGCCTGATATTTCATCATGGATTACTGCATCTCGAGGGGACCAATGATGATGAAGGAAAAGCAAAAGAAAGTGTCCGCTTATGCCGACAGTTAGATTTCAGTGGGACTCTCTCTCTCTCTCTCTCTCTCTCTCTCAATGTGTGCAAATGTCTGTTGTTATCCAGGAGTTCTCTAATTCTTTCTCCTATTCTCCTATATGGAAGCCCTAATCCTCTTGAGGCCGATAGAGGTTTTCAAAGACTTGACTGCAGGAATGTACATTCCAAATTTGATCCATCTCTAATGCACATTAAATGATAAATCATTGATGAAAACCACAAATAAAAATGCGTGACATTTAATGAAAAGATACATAAATATTTATTAATATACGTACAACATTGATGAGAGAGATTGAACATTACAGGAGGTCCACTTTTGGCAACTTGATTGTCCAATCGCTCTCTAAATGATTCAAGATAGGTAGCAAACAAAATGCCGAGTAATCAAGAACTAGGCTGATTTTGTGTAGAATCTTGAGTGTGGGCCATCATCATGGTGCGGTTGTTTCCCTCTTATCTTAAGAGTTGGTCCAACAAAAATTGAGAGAATGTCAATAAATTTATGTGAAAAGGAAAATGTGGACCATTCAATCCATATGGGCTCTATCTGCAAATCATTCACATTATCTTCTACATTTTTCTTACTAGTGTGTACATGACGTGTCATGTGGCTATGCCTTTGCCTTGTCTTTTTTTCTCTCGACATGTCAATTTTGGTCCATCTCTAATGCACATTAAATGATAAATCATTGATGAAAGCCACAAATAAAAATGCATGACATTTAATGAAAAGATACATAAATATTTATTAATATACGTACAACATTGATGAGAGAGATTGAAAATTACAGGAGGTCCACTTTTCGCAACTTGATTGTCCAATCGCTCTCTGAATGATTCAAGATGGGTAGCAAACAAAATGCCGAGTAATCAAGAACTAGGCTGATTTTGTGTAAAATCTTGAGTGTGGGCCATCAGCATGGTGCGGTTGTTTCCCTCTTATCTTAAGAGTTGGTCCAACAAAAATTGAGAGAATGTCAATAAATTTATGTGAAAAGGAAAATGTGGACCATTCAATCCATATGGGCTCTATCTGCAAATCATTCACATTATCTTCTACATTTTTCTTACTAGTGTGTACATGACGTGTGATCATGTGGCTACGCCTTTGCCTTGTCTTTTTTTTCTCTCGACATGCCAATTTTGGTGGCACCCTAACTTTATGGATAATTGCTTCTAGGCAACAGTAGAAGGCACCGCAAGAGTGACAGTAACTACTCAACATAAAGGCCCGTGGCATCACTAGCCAACCCCCAAACAGCTCAACCTTTTTCACACGATGTCAGATCCGGTTCCACGCGTGTCGACACGTGTGTGGTTGTCATGTAAAATAAGGCGTGCCATGGGGCCTTGAAAAGGACCAGAGTGACAGAGGTAGCATTATTGCCGTCCACAGTGCTTGGTAATTCACATACTTTAGAGGAGTTGTTAAATTACTATTTCATAAGTAAATTCTTAATGGTGTTGTTAAAATACTTACTGATTTACCTACTATTCAAGTCATAGGGCATATTCTCTTACTGAGGAGATTTTGCAAATTACGAAGAACTTTGAAATTCTATCAACACGGAATGTTAAGATGCATATATGAGTTATGTTAGAGAAGTCTTATATTGAAGAATTAGTGTATTCTGGTGTGTAGTAGTAAAAATGTCTTAATTGATCCATAACTTATTAGCTTAAACTTTTGAATGAAGATAGGTCTAATCGAATATATTGATAGGTTCAGACCTTTTTGGCGATCTCTCCCGGTGAAGTATTAGGTTTCTATTATGCGCTCTAAATATATGTTGTTAGAATCAATGTTTAAATTAGTGAGCCCTCAAATGCCCTCAATTTATTTCGATTTTGGTGAATATTTTAAAGAATGAATTTGATGACCAATGCAATTTTCGGGCATTAGGCATTATGGTTTAAAAACGTGGCCCAATAGCAAATTTCATGGTTCAATCTAGAGAAATAGACAAGGGATGAAATTCGGTGTTGATGGATATTCAAGTTAAGATATTCAAACACAGAAGGACACTTGAATCAAAGAGGAAGATACGTAACACTAAGCTCACGTATAAAGGAGAGATTGTTAAGATGCTCGTCTAAGTGCATTAGAGGAGTCTTACATTGGAGAATCGGTGTCATGCAGAGTAATTAATATATATTGGTTAGTCCATGAGTCATTAACTTAAGCTTCTGAATGAAAATATGTTCAATTAGATATATTGACAAACTCAAACTATAGCTCTCCCTTGACAATCTCTTCAGATGGAAGCATTCTCTTAATGATGGTGGGTAGCAAACAAAATGCCAAGAAATCGAGAACTAAACCGATTTTGTGTAGAATCTTGAGTGTGGACCATCGGCACAATGCTATCCTTTCCTTTTCATCTTATAAGTAGAGGTGATCAGTTTCAAAATGAGCTGGTTTACCCTAGAATTGGGAACCACCCACAAAGGGCCAATTCCACTACTTGAGAATCGGAAACCAACCATTAGTTTATGGACCCACCTAGGAATTGATCGTGCTCTTAAGTGAGTCCATGGAATCAGTCATGCCTTTCAAGACTCCCCAATATGCATTAAACCTGGAAATATGCAAATGCATGTTTCCAAAACCAGCGAGATATAAACACCTTTAAACATGGAAGAGCAGCAAGACATAAACCTACAAGTCCAATTTCAAAATTTTCGGAAATGGATGCTAGCCAAAAATCTGGAAATATGATTGGCGTCCATTTCTATATATCTGGAAATGGACTTCTTCGTTACAGCTTAAGGTGGCTTCAGGATGAAGCCTTCAGCACCTAAGAACGAGTGTAAGAGGAGACTGACAATGACCAATTGAGGGCTAAAGGTGAGAGGCGACCAAGAGGGAGAGATTGAGATTTGAGAGGATTCATGAAAAAGAAGAGAGCAAGATGAGATGTCTATGAGTCGCTCACTAAGCGAGGTTGCCAAATTTGGGTTTCTGAAATTTTTAACATATATATATAGTCCACATGGTCCAAGTGGATGGTTTCACCTGAGATTGAAAACTAGATCTATTATCATGGGAGTTAGACCAAACTGGCCAGTTTTAAGTTGTCCAGGCCATTCCCAATTCTTTTGCAAACCTCTACTTAAGAGTCAGTCCAACAGAAATTGAGAAAGCACTAACAAATTCATTCGGTAAGAAAAAAAGTGGACCATTTAATTTATATGAGTTCCATTTGCTAGTCATTCACATTGTGTTCTGCATTCTTCTTACTGGTGTGTACAGGACGTGTGAACAGAAATCGAGAAAGCGCTAACAAATTCATTCGGTAAGGAAAAAGGTGGACCATTTGATTTATATGAGCTCCAAGTCATTCACATTGTGTTCTGCATTCTTCTTACCGGTGTGTACAGGACGTGTGATCATGTGGCCATGCCTTTACCTTGTCCTTTTCTTTGGACATGCCAATTTAGCTGGCAATCCCAACTGATCGGATAATTGCTTCAACGCAATAAAGGACGATGGCACCACTAACCAACCCAAAAAAAAAGGCTCAACGTTTTTCACGCAATGTCAGATCAGATTCCATGAGTGTCGATACGTGTGTGGTTGGTATGTAAATAAGGCATGCTATGGGGCCTTGAAATGGACCAGAATGACCGAAGTAGCATTATTGTCGTCCACTCTGAGTTTGTAACATTCTAATTTTTACCGTGTTAATAGAATGAGTTCTCTTGGTGGCAAGTTCGAACAAACCTATGGTCCGGTCATGGTAAAAGCTGAGAACGTTATTGTCAATGATGATTTCTGATTCATCGCTAAATTTCCAATAACCACGGTAGAGAAATTACCTGCCCAAAGAGCTCTAGGAAAACTAGAAGAATAAGTGACTCCCAAGAAGGACAAGTGGGATTTTATCGAAAGGTGAGATGACTTGGTACACAATTATACCAATCAACTAGACATTATGTACAAATTAAGCCTCTGATCCAATGACTTGCCTAGTTCCTCCTGGTCACGGGAACCCATCAGTCCCACGACATATCCCAATGGCTAGCCCAATTGGTACACAATGTTCAACCAAAAGGTTGATGGACTAGGGATGAAATTTGATAAACTGAAAGATATTATACAAGACAAACTAGACCTGATTATTAGAATGCACATTTGGATTTATTAATGTATTAGTCTTGCTTGTTGGGAGCCAAGTCTGAGCCCTTAATGTATTCAGTTTAAACCACACTCACTTAAAATCGTAAACTATTGAACATTAAGTAATCAACACCATACTAGTTCTTCAATGTAGGATTTTTCTAACATATTCATATCTTAACATTGCTAGCTCAACTCAGCCTTTAGTGAATGAGGTGGCTTGTATCAAGTCATTTGAGCAAGTGACCCTAGTCCATGTTATATGTCCATGTACCACTCGATGGCCATGGAGTCTTGTGCCATGTCAAATTTGGTATAACATTTGAACTAAGCAGAAAAAATATGTGACACCATGAACTTTAAGTTCTCAAGCATTCTTGCTTTGCTGGGATTGGAATTAGCCAAGGATGGAGAAAGACAAACGTGGTCGTCATGAAGTCGGATTTTGCACGAATGGTCACCATGATGCCGGATCGTAACATAATTTTATGATCTACAGACCCATAAGATGCTTCTAGCTGGTTATCATTGAAGTCTATCCATTCTTCTTTGATAGTGTGTGTTTGTGTGCACCATAAAAATGTGCAATGTGTAACAATCTGGTCCGACGAGAGCGGGGAATGGTCACCAAGGCAAGATAGCCCAAACAAGGAGCGACTCCTGACACTTTAGCGGGATGAAGCGGATATGAATGAAACGATTATGCACTGAATAAGGAGATAATGATTTTGAGATATGGGCCATATAGGAATGAATTGACCTCTACTTGTGAAAATTTGTGTCAAAATATCACATATCGCTTTGCTCATTATATACATGTGGTCTCCCAACATCTATAAACTTAAAATTATGGGTTGAACAATCCAACATCGTGCTATTTTATTTATTTATTTTAACTTGATATAAGAGTTACGTGATCCTAAGCAAATTTGGATTGCATCTTGTGCACATCGCATGCGAAGCATACCTCGCATCTCATGTGATTCTCTTTTTAAGTTACTACTCATAACCCTTATCTGACATCGATCTTCAATAGTGTTCATCTCGTTCGATGGTGTATCAGCAGCATGATCTTATGGCAATTTGTGCACTTCAACCTGTTCCCAATTCTCTTGTCGACATAGTTTTGTCCAAGTTACGTCCAAGTTACATAGGTTTTTCTGGAAGGCTCGGATTTTTTTTTTTTTTTTTTGGGTCAATGAAAGGCTCAAGTTTAACTGTCCCCATTTAGTTTCTGAACGATAAATATAGAATTGATTGTACAGTTGTTCCAGAGACCTTGTCGCCTTAACTGTTGTGTGGAGGTTGTTTTGGAGCCCGTTGTAAGCGAGTAGAGCAACCATTTTGTTCTCAAGAAATGTTTATCAGAGAGCAAACCTGAGGAGTGTTGACAGGATTAATTGCCCAAATGAAACAAAAGAAAGTGTACACATACGTGGATGCATTAAAGATATCATTGGCACAAAAGCTGGTCCAGTGTGTTCCAGCATTAATGATGAGATTCCATCATATTAATGTAGAACACGCCAGAAGAAACTTCATGGACCGGCAAACTAATAGAAAAAAAAAGATGGAAATATTTTAATGCAAAATGCCGATGCTTTTACAATAATGCCCTCATCTTCGGCTGATAATCACGTGCAGTGCATCCATAGGTACAGCTATATAAAGGGGCAAGCATTATGGAAAAGCACACTTCACAAGCTACACTCGTACCTCATTTTCCCTCGATTCCAGGCACAAGCTTCAGCAGAATATCCAAGTTCTCAAGGTACTCTTGAACTGCCTGCAAACTTAATGTGTTTCAGCTACTTTCTGATGCGGGACACTTCAAGATTTGTTTTTAATTTGTTACTTGATTGATTTAGGGTTTTATTATTAAGTAACTTTATTTTCACTATAAAAAATTGTCCGATCAGGTCTTAGATTTATCTTTTGGTTTTAGAATATATTATTTTCTGTTTCAGGAGTTATCTGATTAGAATATTTTTTTATTTACTGGATTTTGGTTTTCTAGTATTCAATCGTTTTGTTTTTCATTTGTAATACAACTTATCCATTGATGAACTAATGATAAATCGAGATTTTCTCTGTTGCTCTTCAAGCACGTGCGCCGTTGCGGGTATTTATCTGTATTGACGAATTTCCATTCGCGTTATTACCTGCTTCCATTGGGTCACTTTCTAATTCACACGGGTCTTAGTCACATGAACTTCAACCATAAACATACACAAAAAGGTTGAGCTCTTGTCAAAATTTTTCTTTTTTGGCAGGTCAAAGACAAGATGACTGATTTCCAGTTGCAGAGTCTGCGCATGAGAATAGGCGCGAACCCGAACTTAGAGCAAAATGGTCGATTGCTGCATATGCTCAATCCCCTCGGTGGCTTTAACGAGTGGATCCCACTGACTTATAATCTGCAGATCTTAGCGGATTACGTAGTGGAGAACTCCAAACTGCGTAAGAAGCTAGAGGACGTGGTGGGAGAATATGTCAAGCAACTAGAAATTTTAGCCAAGCTAAGGCCTGCTGATCCACCTAAGTACCCTGGTCAACCCTATAACCCAAATGCTCATGAAGCCAATCCCAATTATTGGAATGCGATAATGAGTCAAAGGATGGATGATCTAGAGAAAAGATTTAATAAGCTAGAAGAGCTCATTACTGAAAAACTAGGACCGTGACATAAGAAAACCTATCAATACAAGGATGTTAGGAAATGGAGATTCCATTGCTAACATGCTCATGGATCCGATGATATTCGAAGTAGGAACTTGTCAATGTGAAGATGTTAGGAAATGGAGATTCCATTGCTAACATGCTCATGGGTCCGATCAATCCTAATAACTACGGTAAACCATGTAAAAGTACTTGAGCAAGTGGGAACCATCAAATGACAATGGAGTTCCGTACCATGTCAAGAAAATGGTATTAACATTTGTTCGTCCTTCTGAAGCAGTTGATTTGGGAGCTTGTGCATTAGTCAGAAAGCCTAGGAGGGGAAGATCAACCGCCAAGGCAAGGTTCCAGTGGACCCAAGCACATGTGAATGAATGGTACAAAAGGTGAAAGAATCACAGAGAATCCATCATGTGCTTCCATACTTTAGAGGAGTTGTTAAATTACTATTTTTCGTAAGTAAATTCTTAATGGTGTTGTTAATATACTTACTGATTTACCTACTATTCAAGTCATAGGGCATATTCTCTTACCGAGAAGATTTTGCAAATTACGAAGAACTTTGAAATTCTACCAACACGGAATGTTAAGATGCATGTATGAGTTATGTTAGAGAAGTCCTATATTGAAGAATTAGTGTATTCTGGTGTGTAGTAGTAAAAATGTCTTAATTGATCAATAACTTATTGGCTTAAATTTTTGAATGAAGATAGGTCTAATCGAATATGTTGATAGGTTCAAACCTTTTTGGCGATCTCTCCTAGTGAAGTATTAGGTTTCTATTATGCGCTCTAAATATATGTTGTTAGAATGAATGTTTAAATTAGTGAGCCCTCAAAGGCCCTCAATTTATTTCGATGTTTGGTGAATATTTTAAAGAATGAATTTGATGACCAATGTGATTTCCGGGCATCAGGCATTGCGGTTTAAAAATGTGGCCCAATAGCAAACTTCATGGTTCAATCTAGAGAAATAGACAAGGGATGAAATCCAATTTTGATGGATATTCAAGTTAAGATATTTAGACACAGAAGGACACTTGAATTAAAGAGGAAGATACATAACACTGAGCTCACGTATAAAGGAGAGATTGTTAAGATGCACGTCTAAGTGCATTAGAGGAGTCTTACATTGGAGAATTGGTGTCATGCAGAGCAATTAATATTTATTGGTTAGTCCATGAGTCATTAACTTAAGCTTTTGAATGAAAATATGTTCAATTAGATATGTTGACAAACTCAAAGTATAGCTCTCCCCTGGCAATCTCTTCAAATGGAAGCATTTTCTGAATGATGCAGGGTGGGTAGCAAACAAAATGCCAAGAAATCGAGAACTAAACCGATTTTGTGTAGAATCTTGAGTGTGGACCATCGGCACAATGCTATCCTTTCCTTTTCATCTTATGAGTAGGAGTGATCAGTTTCAAAATGAGCTGATTTACTCTAGAATTGAGAACCACCCACAAAGGGTCAATTCCACTAATTGAGAATCAGAACCAACCATTAGTTCATGGACCCACCTAGGAATTGATTGGGCTCTTAAGTGAGTCCATGGAACCGGTCATGCCTTTCAAGACTCCCAATATGCCTTAAACCTAGAAATATGCAAATGCTTGTTTCCAAAACCAGCGAGATATAAACACCTTTAAACATGGAAGAGCAGCAAGACATAAACCTACAAGTCCAATTTCAAAATTTTCGGAAATGGATGCTAGCCAAAAATCTGGAAATATGACTGGCGTCCATTTCTATATATCTGGAAATGGACTTCTTCATCACAGCTTAAGGTGGCTTCAGGATGAAGCCTTCAGCACCTAAGAACGAGTGTAAGAGGAGACCGACAATGACCGATAGAGGGCTAGAGGTGAGAGGCGACCAAGAGCAAGAGATTGAGATTTGAGAGGATTCGTGAAAAAGAAGAGAGCAAGATGAGATGTCTATGAGTTGCCCACTAAGCGAGGTTGCCAAATTTGGGTTTTTGAAATTTTTAACATAAAAAATAATGTATATGTACTAGTCCAGTCCGCATGGTCCAAATGGATGGTTCCACCTGAGATTGGGAACTAGATCTATTATCATGGAGCTGGACCGAACCGACCAGTTTTAAGTTGTCCAGGCCATTCCCGATTCTTTTGCAGACCTCTACTTAAGAGTCAGTTCAACATAAATTGAGAAAGCACTAACAAATTCATTCGGTAAGGAAAAAAGTGGACCATTTGATTTATATGAGCTCCATCTGCAAGTCATTCACATTGTGTTCTGCATTCTTCTTACTGGTGTGTACAGGACGTGTGAACAGAAATCGAGAAAGCGCTAACAAATTCATTCGGTAAGGAAAAAGGTGGACCATTTGATTTATATGAGCTCCATCTGCAAGTCATTCACATTGTGTTCTGCATTCTTCTTACCAGTGTGTACAGGACGTGTGATGATCATGTGGCCATGCCTTTACCTTGTCCTTTTCTTTGGACATGTCAATTTAGCTGGCAATCCCAACTGATTGGATAATTGCTTCAAGGCAATAAAGGACGATGGCACCACTAACCAACCAAAAAAAAAAAAAAAGGCTCAACGTTTTTCACGCAATGTCAGATCCGATTCCATGAGTGTCGACACGACACGTGTGTGGTTGGTATGTAAATAAGGCATGCTATGGGGCCTTGAAATGGACCAGAATGACTGGAGTAGCATTATTGTCGTCCACTGTGAGTTTTGTAACATTCTAATTTTTCCCGAGTTAATAGAATGAGTTCTCTTGGTGGCAAGTTCGAACGAACGTATGGTCCAGTCATGGTAAAAGCTGAGAAAGTTATTGTCAATGATGATTTCTGATTCGTCGCTAAATTTCCAATAACCAAGGTAGAGAAATTACCCGCCCAAAGAGTGCTAGGAAAACTAGAAGAATAAGTGACTCCCAAGAAGGACAAGTGGGATTTTATCAAACTAGATATTATGTACAAATTAAGCCTCTAATCCAATAACTTGCCTAGTTCCTCCTGGTCACGGGAACCCATCAGTCCCACGACATATCCCAATGGCTAGCCCAATTGGTACACAATGTTCAACCAAAAGGTTGATGGACTAGGGATGAAATTTGATAAACTGAAAGATATTATACAAGATAAACTAGACCTGATTATTAGAATGCACATTTGGATTTATTAATGTATTAGTCTTGCTTGTTGGGAGCCAAGTCTGAGCCCTTAATGTATTCAGTTTAAACCACACTCACTTAAAATCGTAAACTATTGAACATTAACTAATCAACACCATACTAGTTCTTCAATGTAGGATTTTTCTAACATATTCATATCTTAACATTGCTAGCTCAACTCAGCCTTTAGTGAATGAGGTGGCTTGTATCAAGTCATTTGAGCAAGTGACCCTAGTCCATGTTATAAGTCCATGTACCACTCGATGACCATGGAGTCTTGTGCCATGTCAAATTTGGTATAACATTTGAACTAAGCAGAAAAAATATGTGACACCATGAACTTTAAGTTCTCAAGCATTCTTGCTTGCGCTGGGATTGGAATTAGCCAAGGATGGAGAAAGACAAACGTGGTCGTCATGAAGTCGGATTTTGCACGAATGGTCACCATGATGCCGGATCGTAACATAATTTTATGATCTACAGACCCATAAGATGCTTCTAGCTCGTTATCATTGAAGTCTACCCATTCTTCTTTGATAGTGTGTGTTTGTGTGCACCATAAAAAAGTGCAATGTGTAATGATCTGGTCCAACGAGAGTGGGGAATGGTCACCAAGGCAAGACAGCCCAGACAAGGAGCGACTGTTGACCCTTTAGCAAGCTTTTAGGATGATGAAGCGGATACGAATAAAACAATTATGCACTAAATAAGGAGAGAGTGATTCTAAGATATGTGCCATATAGGAATGAACTGAACTCTACCTGTGAAAATTTGTGTCACAATATCACATATCGCTTTGCTCATTATATACATGTGGTCTCCCAACATCTATAAACTTAAAATTATGGGTTGAACAATCCAACATCGTGCTATTTTTTTTATTTTAACTTGATATAAGAGTTACGTGATCCTAAGCAAATTTGGAGTGCATCTTGTGCACATCGCATGCGAAGCATACCTCGCATCTCATGTGATTCTCTTTTTAAGTTACTACTCATAACCCTTATTTGACATCGATCTTCAATAGTGTTCATCTCGTTCGATGGTGTATCAGTAGCGTGATCTTATGGCAATTTGTGCACTTCAACCTGTTCCCAATTCTCTTGTCGACATAGTTTTGTCGAAGTTACGTCCAAGTTACATAGGTTTTTCTGGAAGGCTCGGATTTTTTTTTTTTTGGGTCAATGAAAGGCTCAAGTTTAACTGTCCCCATTTAGTTTCTGAACGATAAATATAGAATTGATTGTACAGTTGTTCCAGAGACCTTGTCGCCTTAACTGTTGTGTGGAGGTTGTTTGGGAGCCCGTTGTAAGCGAGTAGAGCAACCATTTTGTTCTCAAGAAGTGTTTATACCTGAGGAGTGTTGACAGGATTAATTGCCCAAATGAAACAAAAGAAAGTGTACACATACGTGGATGCATTAAAGATATCATTGGCACAAAAGCTGGTCCAGTGTGTTCCAGCATAAATGATGAGATTCCATCATATTAATGTAGAACACGCCAGAAGAAACTTCATGGACCGGCAAACTAATAGAAAAAAAAAAAAAGATGGAAATATTTTAATGCAAAGTGCCGATGCTTTTACAATAATGCCCTCATCTTCGGCTGATAATCACGTGCAGTGCATCCATAGGTACAGCTATATAAAGGGGCAAGCATTATGGAAAAGCACACTTCACAAGCTACACTCGTACCTCATTTTCCCTCGATTCCAGGCATAAGCTTCAGCAGAATATCCAAGTTCTCAAGGTACTCTTGAACTGCCTGCAAACTTAATGTGTTTCAGCTACTTTCTGATGCGGGACACTTCAAGATTTGTTTTTAATTTGTTACTTGATTGATTTAGGGTTTTATTATTAAGTAACTTTATTTTCACTATAAAAAATTGTCCGATCAGGTCTTAGATTTATCTTTTGGTTTTAGAATATATTATTTTCTGTTTCAGGAGTTATCTGATTAGAATATTTTTTTATTTACTGGATTTTGGTTTTCTAGTATTCAATCGTTTTGTTTTTCATTTGTAATACAACTTATCCATTGATGAACTAATGATAAATCGAGATTTTCTCTGTTGCTCTTCAAGCACGTGCGCCGTTTGGCATGCTGCGGGTGTTTATCTGTATTGACGAATTTCCATTCGCGTTATTACCTGCTTCCATTGGGTCACTTTCTAATTCACACGGGTCTTAGTCACATGAACTTCAACCATAAAAATACACAAAAAGGTTGAGCTCTTGTCAAAATTTTCTTTTTTGGCAGGTCAAAGACAAGATGACTGATTTCCAGTTGCAGAGTCTGCGCATGAGAATAGGCGCGAACCCGAACTTAGAGCAAAATGGTCGATTGCTGCATATACTCAATCCCCTCGGTGGCTTTAACGAGTGGATCCCACTGACTTATAATCTGCAGATCTTAGCGGATTACGTAGTGGAGAACTCCAAACTGCGTAAGAAGCTAGAGGACGTGGTGGGAGAATATGTCAAGCAACTAGAAATTTTAGCCAAGCTAAGGCCCGCTGATCCACCTAAGTACCCTGGTCAACCCTATAACCCAAATGCTCATGAAGCCAATCCCAATTATTGGAATGCGATAATGAGTCAAAGGATGGATGATCTAGAGAAAAGATTTAATAAGCTAGAAGAGCTCATTACTGAAAAACTAGGACCGTGACATAAGAAAACCTATCAATACAAGGATGTTAGCAAATGGAGATTCCATTGCTAACATGCTCATGGATCCGATGATATTCGAAGTAGGAACTTGTCAATGTGAAGATGTTAGGAAATGGAGATTCCATTGCTAACATGCTCATGGGTCCGATCAATCCTAATAACTACGGTAAACCATGTAAAAGTACTTGAGCAAGTGGGAACCATCAAATGACAATGGAGTTCCGTACCACGTCAAGAAAATGGTATTAACATTTGTTCGTCCTTCTGAAGCAGTTGATTTGGGAGCTTGTGCATTAGTCAGAAAGCCTAGGAGGGGAAGATCAACCGCCAAGGCACGGTTCCCGTGGACCCAAGCACATGTGAATGAATGGTACAAAAGGTGAAAGAATCACAGAGAATCCATCATGTGCTTCTAGTTCTCAAGCCATCAGATCCTCCAGGAAATCATAAATAGGCCATCATACAATCTGCAGCGCACGGTGGAAAAATTCAGGAGAAGCAATGAGGATAGCCATAGCAGTGCTCATGGCCAAGCAAGCAGGACGCCTGAAGATGCATCAAGCACCAGTCACTTTGAAGTGTTTCTACTATGTAGTGTTGTTTTTTGTGTGCTTCAATAAAGGAGAGGAATGACCTCTTCATGTAGTCTCTGTCCCAAGAGAATCTTATCTGCTTCAGACGGGGAAAGTATGTGTATTTGCGATCTTTATGCTTCAGTCTGAATAACAGTCGTGTTCTTGTGTTTATGCAACTACATGCAAGTACGTTCTCCAGATTTTTCTTTGGAAATGAGGAAAACTTTGAGGGATCTCCAATGCATTATTGCTTCTTTAGCGTCTGATGAGCAGACATCTGTCTCCAAAGTCTTCCTTCAGCCTTTAACAATCACTGTAAGATCATTCTGTGCAACAGGGGAAGAAGAAGGCAGTCATTGAAGTCTGCTCATTCTATTGTGTGTCTATGTGTGCAAATAACTGCAATGTGTGCTTGAAATATGGAAGCAACTCCTTCCTGCCTCTTCTAGTCCAAGACAGGGATGAAACCTCCGATCATTTACCAGGAGCAGGGGCAAATATATCCTTGGAGGATCATTGTGTTGCTACAATTCTGAATTAAGTATGCATTATATTCCTACATGTTCTTGATCTGTGTCTCTCTCGATAGATTTGTCAAGAGAAATGATCCTTAGTATCTGCTATACCCTAGCAACATTTCCTCTGTTATCTTTAAGTTCTCAGGGGGCTCTTGTAACAGACCCTTTTTTTTTTTCTGAATTGCAACATAAAGCTCAAGGTTCAAACTCGCAAATATCTCCCCATTTCAAAGTGGAAAGATGTTGCCAAGGCAACGGTGTCTTGACTTCTATCTGTTAGCTTCCTCCTCTTTTCCCCGTTTTTATCTAGAAAGTTACTGGTGAGGTAAGACCCACTACAACCTGCTAATACTGCACTCACCAAAGAGAGCTAGGAATAATCAATGAATAAGCGATTCCAAAGAATACTACACTAACCTAAATCAAATAATTCTGTGCCGTGTCACTTTTGTTCTTTTCTTTTGCACTAGCTTCTGGGTTTCAACAATGTTGAGGCTGCCACTGCTAGAATCAGTGAAGCCATGTGGATTCCTAGCTTCTGCTGTAGTACATAATCCCTTGATTTCTGGGAAATTTAAAATTTCTCCCGCTTTCCTTCCAAGAAAATCTCCAACTGGTCATTGAATTAAGGACATAAATGGGAAAGTCCGGCGTTCAACTTTCACGAAAGCATCCTGCCAAGTAAGAGCTCTGTGCAAGATGACTGCAGAATGATAATACTTCTTGCACGGACAAGGTCACTTGACCTGAGTAGATATCTTTTGCATTTGGGCGTTTGAACACATGTGGAACTACCCTAACTGATATAGTTTGAATTGGACTTGTAGATCCCACAAATTGCAACTAGTATCATGGTCCTAATGCAAGGCTTAGTGAGGTTAAAATAATTTGGAAGATGTAATATATGGGCTTTAAAAGAAAATAAAATAAAAGGAAAAGAAAGAGTTTCAAAAGTCAAAAAGGGAGGATTCTATGGTCAGTCCGCGACCCCAAGGACGCCAAGAGAACTGTAGAACCTTCGGCTGGGTTTTAAAAAGAGAGAAAGAGGAGCACGGGCAGAAGTAGGGGAACGAAAGAAATAGGGGAGAAGAGAAAGAAGAGAAAGGAAAAAGGAAAAAAGGAAAAAAAAAATTGGTGCGCTCGTGATCCGGATGCCTCATCAAGCCAACTCAAGTGTGTTTTGCAACGCCGGTAAGAAATTGAAGCCTTTAATCACTTACTTAAAGCAATCGCCGCAATTAGGTCTCGAAATTCGGATTTCTTGGATATTTTGTGTGGCAAAGCCCGATTTTTGAGTCGTTGAGCTGTATATTTTTGTAGAAATAGTACTTTGGGATGTTGTGGAGCTATAGCATCTTACGGATCGTGATTTGAGCTTGCGGTTTGTCCGGAACGGAATTTCGAAGTTGGGGGCGCATTCTGGTACTGTAGCAAACAATAGCTTCGAGCCTTTTTTTTGGGTACTTTTTTGGGACAGCTGAGTTGAGGTTGTTGTTGTACGTTAAGAAAGCTTTCTAAAGACTATAAGACGGTTTGAAACGGAATTTTGTGGAGGAAGTTATGGCGTGACGAAGTTGGCACATGGGCCACACCTAATGGGAAATGATGGGTTTCCGCTAAATGAGAGTTTTTGTGGCGCATAGGTGTCGTTTTATCGACAAATAGGTCTAGTATAGACGAATCATTATGTGAATATCCGTTTTACTCGACCTTTTGATATTATTTTTCCGTTAATTGTTAGGAATCCAAATGCGTTGGTTCAAGTGAGCGTCGTAGTTGATTTTGGCTTTTCTCATGTGAGTGACACTATTTCTTCTTTGTATTTTAAACTTATGTTTTGAGAAACGTGGTGGATTATATATTCTATGAGTTGATAAAAAGTATATTTTGTTGCATAAAACAGGATCGTGCTATTACTGCCATTTTTGTTGTTCGAATGGAGTTATATTTCGACTTCGATTTGAATGGTTATTTGAAAAAAAGATTTGTGAAATTCTTTATGAAAGAAACTTGAAATGTTTTGGAGAATACTTTGATATTTATATATTAAATTTTGAGTTGTGATATAACTTTCTTTCTGATATTGGATTACTGGATATTGTGATTGGTGGTTGGTGCTCAATGTCTCTGTGGACCCTAAGGGGTTTGTGGGTATGCGCATACTAGTCTAGAATATCCTTGTGAGCCGAGTCACCGGCTAATAATAGGTGGAGATCTTACCAAGGGGAATCTTGGTCGTCTTGTCACGGGCGTTACGCGTGACCATGGTTAAACATTTGAGCATGAATTGGTCAATGGAGTGGACTATTGACATGTAATTTGAGTTTGATTGATGGAATGGACCATCGATGTGATTTAATGAGATTAATCAATGGAATAGACCATTGATGCATGTTTTATGAGATTGACTAATGGACTGGATCATTGGTATCTTCGGCATATGAGTTATGATTATGTATTTGAGTTATGTTTTAAATGTGCATAGTGATTTCTCGATCCGCTTAGAAGAAATGTGTTACTCACTAAGCCGTGGTAACTCACTCCTTTCTTATACTTGTTTTTCAGGTTCTTCAACGAGTCGCGAGTAGGCATGAGCGTTTGTTTGGAGATGACTTTTGTGGTGGAAACTTTTTGGTATGACTTGTGCATAGTTAATAGGTTTATAAGTTAGTTTTTATAGAAGGTTTATGTTTTAATTTTTGTGGATTATAGATATACTCTAATATTGTAGCAAGTGCCCATTTTTGTCAAATATATATATGTGGATGTATATATGTTGATATTGGGTTGAATTTTGGTTATATTGAGGTTGCGTCCTTTGGTAAAGGGACGGCCGTGTCATGCCCCTTTTTCTTGTGAATCGGGGTGTGACAGAAGAGGGATTGTACTGTTCGGCCCTTTTTTAAAACAGGATTTCTGCTTGAGTTGTCCATAGAGCAAATGATTTATCCAGAAGAACTCATTCACCAAATGAAGAGCAGAAATTACGACTTAGAAAATCAAAGAGTTAAAAGCAAGACACACACTTTTATTACAAACTTAAATTGTGTTATTATCTTACGAGCACACTTTAATTGCACCCACAGCACAATGAGAAGAAGCTCTCAGCTGTCTCCAATTTATTTCTACACATTATAGACCTGCGCCCACTTGTAACATATTAATCCAAATGCACTAACTTTGACACATGAGAATGCAAAATCCTCTTCTGAGTTTTTCGAGGACATCATCAGCTCCATGATGCTCATGCTACCAATCAGTATACTCAAGTGATAGGGCAGATTCATATTGGGTGTCAAATACAGCACGCTCGTTCAGAGGCCTGTTTGGCATTTGTAGTCTATCCCGTCACATAACGTACCAGCTTAATGGAGCAGTCTTACTATACTTTGTACTTTTTTCTTGACATAGACAAAGACCATGCTGTCAAGAAGTGAACTTTCACACACTCTCCATGAGTCATTGACACTTGTGTTGCTACCTATGATTAGTTACGGGTTCTTGTGATGATATGAAACTATCAAGGTCAACAACATCAGATATTGATGCAATAAGAGGACAATCAGGATACATAGCAGTGAGCATCTTAAGCTTTTTCTCATATAGCTCAACTCTTTGCTGCAGAAGATTGTTTTCCCTGATCCGTAAGTTTCCGAGGATGTTATGGTCATAGGTCAATACAGCCCACCCATTCCAATCGTCAAAAGGCTCTTTCATGTGCAACAACCTAAGTTTGTTCTCCTCCAACTTTGGTTGAATTGTTTTTTCGCTTTTATGGCTGCTAAGTACCCCTCTGTGGCCGTGACCTTTTTGTAGGTCGAAGTTCTCTTGTTGTTCTTCCTCATTAACAGTTCTGCATTGACAAGATCAAGGAAAAGAGACTACTCTTCAAACCGCAACGGATGTAACAATAAGACTGTTGAATTAAAAAACCAAGGGATGATATGATGAAACAGGAGAGAGAGAGTCTTACTCTTACCTTTGCAGGCTTAGGAGCTCTCTCTCTAGTATTTTAGTCCTCTTATATATAGATGAGGGAGAGGACTTGCATCTACCTAAACACAAGATGATAAACCTTGATCGGCATATTTTGATAGTTTAAACTTTTAGCGTAAATTGTTGTGCACTTAGCTTCAATATGGTAAAAGATGATGTTTTTAGGGAGATCCTCATTATATGTTAGGAAGACCTTCTCTACTTGAGTTAGACATGTTAGCTTGGGCATTATGTAGAAAGCCTTGGATGTGTGCATCAATAAAGGAGATGAGCGAGGCCTTTTCTATGCAGTCCATCCAAGAGATGGACACAACTCATTCTCTGGCTGCTTGTGGTAGGGGAAATATGTGTGTTTGTGATCTTTATGCTTGCATCTGAACAAAAATTGCGTTCATGCAATTGTGTAAAATTTTCAAATAGAGCTTGTCATTTTCTTGGTGTTTTTTACCTTTTGAATCATTATTGTCATCCAATAGACTTGCGTCTATCACAGTATTTATACAAGCACATGGATTGCAGTCCTCATAAAAATTATGTAGACCCTGCACATTCTACAGAACAGGTTTAAGTTTCTCTACCGCATTGTATAAGATCACAGAAAGTCCATTGCTGCAGGAATTAAAGATGAAATATTAACTCCATGACTACAGGAAGTTTGTGCTATCTCTGACCATGTCACTTGACCACACAACATTGGAGAGTTTATGAATTTCTTCTTGACAAAATTACAAAGTATATGTATTTAACTTATCGAGTGATCTTAACTTTGTCTGTCGTAGGCAATTCCTGTATGAGAAATTCTTTTCTCAATCACGTCTACTATGCTGAAATGCTTTCTCCAGGTCTTTTTGTTGGAATTGTTCAGCTGCTGTTTTCTGTCATGTTTTCCTCTGTTTTTTTTTTTTTTATTAAAAAATAGCCAAGTTCATTTAGTTATGTATTTAGTGTTTTTGCTCTTTTCTAGGAAGTTAATAGCACGTTTGTGTGCAGTTATGTGTTGCACATACGTGAGCAGTTTTTGCTTTGTATTTAGTTGTGGTACTCGATAGTTTTTTTTCTTAAGCACAAGACGTATGAAGTGCTATGCTCTGTTTTTTTTTTTTTATTTTTATCTTTTCTCTCTCTCAAACAACAAAAATTTTTCTGCTTTGATTGTTGTTTTTATGAGCTTTAACATTGGTATCGGAGCGTTTGTGGGATCTTAAGGGACTGTGAAGTGAGGGTAAGTGAGTGAGGATTGCTTCCAATCTGCAAAGAAAAAGCTGATGGAGGCAGGATCAAGTGGATTCTCTACAATGGCTGCTCCAGTCTTTACTGGTGAAAATTATTAGGCTTGGGCTGTAAAGATGACGGCATTCTTGAAGGGTCATGATTTATGGGAGGCTGTGGAGAATGATTATGAGGTTGCTCCACTTCCAGACAATCCGACCTTGAATCAGATAAAGTACCATAAAGAGAGAATCACAAGGAAGGCCAAGGCAAAATCTTGCCTGTATGCTGTTGTTTCACCCACTATCTTCACAAGGATCATGAGATGTGATTCTGCAAAGGCAATATGGGATTTCTTGAAGGATGAATACGAGGGAGATGAGAAGATAAGAGGCATGAAGGTGCTGAATCTCTTGAGGGAGTTTGAGAGACAGCAGATGAAGGACTCAGAGTCAATGAAGGAGTACTCTGATAGGTTGGTTGGGATAGCTGAAAAAATCAGAGTTTTAGGGACTAACTTGAAGGATGAAAGGCTTGTTCAAAAGATCCTGGTGTCTCTTCCAGAGAAGTTCGAAGCCACAATAGCTTCTCTAGAAAATACAAGAGACTTAGCTAATATAAAGCTTGCAAAATTGTTAAATGCTCTGCAGGCACAAGAGCACAAAAGACTAATGACAAAAGAAGAGTTTGTAGAGGGTGCGCTGCAAGCTAAAGTGAAGTCAAATGATGGAGGCAAAGGGAAGAAATGGATTCAGTCCAAAGAAAATGCTGGTAACTCCAAGTTTGTAGCAAAAGAAGGAAATTCTGGTGGGTCTAGCAAATGGAAGATGAACAAAAAGCCTTATCAATACTGTGGTGGAACTAATCATCAGTTTTTTAGATGTTGGAGAAAGCCTAATGCTAGATGCAGAAGATGTCACAAGTTGGGTCACATGGAAGCCATCTGCAAAGAAAAAAATTACCAGCAAGCAAGAAAAACACATGTAGCAGTGAATGAAACTGAGGAAGAGCACTTGTTTGTAGCTTCTTTTTCTGAATCTTCTGTTGGGAATGATGCATGGCTAGTGGATAGTGGTTGTACCAATCATATGACTAGCAATTCGAAGCTGTTTAGGAGTCTAGATAGGTTAATCAGGTCTAGAGTCAGAATTGGCAACGGACAGTATATTTAAGTGTAAGGGAAGGGTACAGTGGCTATTGAAGGAAATCAGGAGGTGAAGCTGATCAGTGATGTTCTTTTTGTGCCAAATATTGACCATAATCTGTTAAGTGTTGGTCAATTAGTTGAGAAGGGCTATAAAGTGAAGTTTGAAGGGAAGAATGTCTTATTAATAATGTTGATAGCAAAGAAGTGCTAAGAATCCCAATGAAGGACAAGAGTTTCATGTTCAAGTCACAATAGATGCAACAAATGGCTTTAAAGTGCAAAGAAGAAAAGGCAGAGCTATGGCATAAAAGACTTGGGCATGTTCACAGGAAGAGCATGTCGTTTATGCAGAGAAATAACTTGGTAGATGACTTGCCAAGTTTGGAGGAGGAATTTCCACAATGCAGAATTTGTCTTCTTGGCAAGCAAGCCAGATTTCCTTTCAAAGGAGGAGGTTGGAGAGCATGTGAGAAGCTGCAATTAGTCCACACAGATCTATGTGGACCTATGTCTAAGTCTTCTCTCAATGGTAGCAAGTATTTCATTACCTTCACTGATGATATGACTAGGATGAGTTGGATTTATTTTCTGCTAGCCAAATCTGAAGTTGCTGATGTGTTTGTGAAGTTTAAAGCCTTAGTTGAGAATCAAAGTGGGAAGAAAATTAAAATATTCAGGTCTGATAATGGTTCTGAGTATACTGCTCACAAGTTTAAGTTGAATTGTGAGTAAGCAAGAATTGTGCAACAGTTCACTGCTCCCTATTCACCTCAATAGAATGGGGTCAGTGAGAGGAAAAACATAAGCATTATGGAGATGGCCAAATGTATGATGCAGGAGAAGATGTTGCCTAAGAAGTTCTGGGCTGAGGCAGCTAATACTGTAGTGTTCCTATTGAACAGATTGCCCACAAAGGCCTTAAAGAGGTCAACACCTTTTGAAGTCTAGTGCGGTGTTAAACCTTCTGTGAAAAATTTGAAGGTTTTTGGGTGTTTGTGTTACACTCATGTTCCTAAGGTCAAGAGGGACAAGCTGGATAAGAAAGCAGAGCTTGAAATCTTCATTTGGTACAGTATCCAATCAAAGACTTACAGAATTTTTCACCCTATGATAGGGAAGGTGACTGTAAATAGAGATGTTGTTTTTCTAGAGGAAGATGAGTGGAATTGGATGGAAGGAAAGAGTGTAGAACAACAGCAGTTCGAAAAAAAAAACCTGCAACAAATGTAGAGGTTGATGAAGTTATAGATGGATTGGAAGACAGTGTGGATGATTTACTAGTGAGAGGCACAAGGTCACTTGCTGAAATCTATGAAAGAAGTAATGTGGCAATGCTCGAACCATCTAACTTTGTGAAAGCTAAGGAGGATCATAGGTGGATTGCAAGCAATGCAAGAGGAGATTGCAATGATCCAGAAAAACCACACATGGGAGCTTGTTGACAAACCATCTAATAAGAATGTGATTAGGGTTAAGTGGGTGTTTAGAACAAAACTTAATCCTGATGGTTCTGTCAATAAACACAAAGCTAGACTAGTGGTGAAAGGCTATGCACAAATATGGGGAGTAGACTATTCTGAAACATTTGCTCATGTTGCATGACTTGATACAATAAGGTTACTGTTAGCTATTGCAGCAGAGAAGGGGTGGCCTATATTTCAGTTAGATGTCAAGTCTGCATTTCTGAATGGAGAGCTTGAGGAGGAGATTTTTGTTGAACAACCTGAAGGCTTCAATATCAAAGGGCAAGAAGAGAGTGTATACAGGTTGAAGAAAGCTTTATATGAACTGAAGCATGCTCCAAGAGCTTGGTATGGGAAGATAGATTGATAATTGCAGGATTTTGGCTTTGTAAAAAACTTAAGTGATTTCACTCTTTATGTCAAGAAGGTGAATCAAAGTGTTGAAATTCTATCACTTTATGTAGATGATCTATTAATGACGGGGAATGATATGGAATTGATAGAGAAGGTGAAGCAAGATCTATTTTCAGTTTTTGAGATGTCAGACTTGGGAAAAATGTCTTATTTTTTGGGTCTAGAAGTCAAACAGGCTTCATATGAGATCTTCACCTGTCAAAAAAAAAATACATGAAGGAAATTCTAAAGAAGTTTCAAATGGAAGATTGTCGAAGTGTAAGCACTCCTATGGCTACTAAAGAGAAGTTGCAGAAGAATGATGGAATAGATACAGTAGATGCTTCTATGTATAGAAGTCTGATTGGATGTCTCATGTATCTTACAACAACCAGACCGTATATTCTATTTGCTGTGAGTGTTTTATCCAGGTTTATGAGTAGTCCTAGTCAGTTACATTTGATTGCAACAAAAAGGGTTTTGAGATATCTCAAAGGAACATTGTTCTTTGGTGTGAAGTTTAAGAAATGTCAAAAGTTTAATTTACAAGGATTTTCTGATAGTGACTAGGCTAGTTTAGCGGATGACATGAAAAGTACGTCTGGGTATTGTTTCAGTCTTGGTTTTACTTGTTTCTCCTGGTGTTCCAAAAAGCAAGAAAATCTAGTGTTTTTATAAGAATTCAAGAGAATGACAAACTGGCCCAATAGGAATGCTTTTTACATGGACGAGATCGCGGAGATGGAATACACTAAATGGACTTAGATATCACATGAGTCAGAATAAGACGAGAACTTCAAGATCTTCTCGACACTAGGCTAGGTCGAGCAAGTTGAATATATGGTGCTACATGACTTGTTTATTTGAGCATGTTAGAATATTTAAATATTAAATCACACTTTTATCAAATAGCTTAAACTTTTATAACAATTGGTAGTGGCCGTATAAAATTCCATAATATTATAATAGTTGGTCTTAAGTCCAAATTTTTCTAAATCCTTATATGTCTCCTTAATTACATATTTCCATAGTTTAAGTTTAGGCCAAAGTTCAACTTATGTAGGAGGCTTAAACTTTTTGAACAATTGATAGTGATCATACAAAATCACACAAAGTAAATGCTTGGGTCAAGTGAACACAAGTTATATTCTAATCATGTCCTTCTTAGATCAAGAGGTTTATTAGGAAGAATTCATTCACCATATCAAGAGAAGAGTTTAGGACTCATAAAAATCAAACTAAACAACACGAACATTATCATTACCAACAAAATGAAGTTAAATCATCCTCCTATTTATGATTAGTCAGCAATGGAATCTCCACTTGCTAACTAAGGGGATAATGACAAATGATTTGAACTTTGGCCTAACGTACAATGTCGTTCCTATAATTTTAATTTGTTCAATGTAATCTCTAAATTTTAGCGTAATGTGCAATATTGTCTCTATATTTTAATTTGTTCTTGTGGTCATTAAACTTTTAGTAAATGTTCAATCTGGTCTCAAGGTTATATGAAAATATTTAATGTTATCCTCGCATTAATTCAATTTTAGGGAGTTTTGACCCAAAAAGAAAAAAATCAAGTTTACTGATAACATTAAATATTTTTATATAGTACATGAACTAAATTGAAATACCAAAAGTCAATAGATAACATTAAATATTTTTATATAGTACATGAACTAAATTGAAATACCAAAAATCAATAGACCATATTGAATAAATTAAAGATTTAAAGATCATTTATAACATTTTCTCTAACAAAATCACCTTCCCAATAATTACTTTCCTCTAGTTGAGTTTCCTACTCAGATTCTTCTGTTCAACTTCATCATGAAGTTCTGTTTCCTTCGAGACCAACATCATTTGTTGCATGGAAAATTCTACGGTCTGCAAGCCGCCCATCTCCACGAAGCAACTGTTCAAAGCTGGAAAGTTTTCATGTTAGTAGAATTATGAAGTTGGTGGTAATTTTTCAATTTTGTCGGTAAAAAAAGTATGACTGTTAACTCACTTATAAAATTAAAAAATTAGACATAAAATTGAAATTCAAACAAATAGTTCCAAATTATACACTCATCATTGAACACCGTGGAATATCACAGGATTGCATGAAGACATAGACTGAGAAAAATATAACGTTTTCCTAATTCTACCTAGCTAGAACATGAAATCTATCCATCGAATAGGTTTTTTAAAACTTACACGTCATTTTATCGGAAATGATAAAATCGGTTATTTGATTGTTTGCTTGGAATGGCATGTATACCGGCTCGATGACTCCACGGAGCATCTTGAGACAGTACGGTATAATCTACCGGCTCGATGACTCTACGGAGCATCCGGAACCGGTATGATAAATTGTGTGTATACCGGCTCGATGACTCCACGGAGCATCTTGAGACAGACGGTATGATCTACCGGCTCGATGACGGAGCTAAGTATGATTTGACAGCTCGATGACCCTATATGTCATCTGGAGATAAGATAACATACTATCTATATAGCACCTAGGGTGAGTAGTTTTGGATGTTGATCAGACTTATAGAAAGTATGGAAGGGGTTGATCAAGAAATAATTTGGATGACATGTAATCGACTAGGTCGATTGATCGATGATTCGATCTAATTGGATGATGTGATGTGATGATATATATTTGATATATATACTAACTTGCAGGAAGGAGCTGAGGCCAAGGTAAGTCCCCTGACTCGTGATGTGCTTAGGCAGCCTGAGGTGTATTGGTTTACTAATCGAGTCTTAGGGGGTAGGACTCGCTGAGACGTGGTCTCATTGGTTATTGAATAACCATTTCAGGACCTTGAGGAGAAGCTAAGGAAGAGGAACCTGAAGGGGAGAAAGACTTTTGAAGAAGAAGATGATCCAGAGAGGGATCTTGAATATAACCCGAATGCAGACTGAGGTCCCATCCCTTTTGTAAACCCTGTCTTAGCATAGATAGGTGTGAGACAAATGTGTTTGAATAGTATTGTAAATATACTATAAGTGGTGCTGTTAATAAAAGTGTGGTTGTGAATTTCAATAAGAAAAATATGGCCTGCTTTTCTATCCCATTGTTTTATTGTCTGGGGATTTATAATTGCTTCCGCATGCGTAACAAAAAGAAAGGGTCGGCGATACTTAATCCTGGGATATCGCACTTTAAAATCCACCAAGGGAGACAGATGTGTGCGTGCCTGAGCATCGGGGCGTGACAAAAAGTATGACTGTTAACTCACTTATAAAATTAAAAAATTAGACATAAAATTGAAATTCAAACAAATAGTTCCAAATTATACACTCATCATTGAACACCGTGGAATATCACAGGATTGCATGAAGACATAAACTGAGAAAAATATAACTTTTTCCTAATTCTACCTAGCAGAACATGAAATCTATCCATCGAATAGGTTTTATAATTTTTAAAACTTGAAATCTATCATATATACCTTAGAACCTAACAATATACAAGTTCCTATCGATATGGTTTTCCAATTCCTAATTCTACCATACAACCATGCTCGCCCCTAGTATCTATTTGGCCTCCCCTTACTGATTCAACAAAGCCTCCAATGGTCTCTTTATGGATTTTGGCCAATTAGTTTTCTCTTAATGTTTAGCATTTGTGCGGATTGCATATAGAATAAAGCTCTCGTCTTTCTCTATCTTTCCCTTTGTCTCATTTTTAGAGGGTTTGTGTTAAATTATGTATCAAGTTTAAACCCATATACTACATCCATTCAGGACACATATTTCTTTCCCTTCAAGCTGCATAATCAAGGACGTGACTCGGCGGATTTTGTTAAAACCTATAGGCTGAGACTTGGAAGACAAAAGAGAGGCACATAGAAGTTCTCTTTTGGCCGCAGGGATGTGTTTTGTGAAAATAGACTCTGATTTTGAGCATGAGTTTTGCTTATCTTTTAACTCTAGGATAGCTTTTGTATTTTTAAAGTTTATGTACTATCTATTACAATAATTACATGGACTAATTCAGAATATTTTGAATTTTGAACTAATCCATTACAATAGTAACTATGGTAATAATTACATGAGATATGGATTGACTAATTTAAATATTTTGAGTTAGTCTGTTATGGCAAGTACAATAATAACTAAATGATAAAAGCATTAACTAATTCATAATATTTTGAATTTGAACGAGCCATGCGTTTTTATCGTTCATAGGCCCCTACAAGTTGAAGGTGGTCTTATGGATGATCTTCAACTTGGATTTGAGCATAAGATGGCGGTACTGTGTAAGAGGCTTGATGAAGATATCCACGATTTGTTCATGTGTGGATATGAAGCGAACCTCGAGTTTGCGTTGTGTCACTAAATGGCGGATGAAGTGAAAGTCTACCTTGATATGCTTTGTTTTAGTATGAAAAAGTGGATTCACCATAAGATACGTCACCCCTAAGTTGTCACACCAAATGATAGGGTGTATTAATTGAGAGATGCCTCATTCTTGTACCAATGATTGTAGCCCTACCACTTCTATAGTGGCATTTGCCAAAGCTCAATACTCAGATTCAGTTGAGGAACGTGCAATGGTATGCTACTTTTTGGCTAACCAAAAAATCAGATTTTGACATATACAAATTGCATAGCCTCCCATTAAGCATCTATCAATGGGGCAATTGGCCCAGTCTACATCATTGTATGTGTGGAGTTTTATGGTAGATGAGAACTAATGAGTAATCCATCTGAAACAATTTCCTTTAAGTAGTGTAGAATCTGTTTCACCGCACTCCATTGGTCTTTTGTTGGTTCTTTCAAGAACAAGCAAACTTTGTTTACCACATAAGAGATATCTATCCAAGTTAGGGTAGCATACTGAAAAGCTTCTATGGTGCTCTTGTACAAACTGGCATCTTCAAGTGGCTTACCCCAATTGATTAAACTGGTATTTATTGCCATGGGCATATGAACTGGTTTAACACTGTCTACTCTGGATTGACGAAGGAGATTTGTAACATACTCCTATCGTGACAAGAGAAGCCCTGATGGATGTTTAAGCACCTTGATTCTTGGGAAGTAATTAAGTTCGCCCAAGTCTTGTATAGAGAACTCCTTATCTAAGTAGTCGATGGTGTCTTGAATAAATGCTGGATTGGACCTTGTAATAACAATGTCGTCAATATAGATGAGCATGTATGAGGAGAAATTGGGCCGATGTAGTATAAATAGGGAAGTATTAGTTTTTGATCTGATAAATTTTAGGGATTCTAAGAGGATGCTCAATTGATGGAACTAAGCCTACGTTGCTTGTTTCAATTTGTATAAGGATTTTTGTTGCTTGCATATATGGTTTGGCCTTTCTTTATCAATGAAGCCTTGAGGCTGGGCCATGTAGACTTGTTCAGTCAAACTACCATTTAAAAGTGCATTGCTAACATCCAATTATTGGAGTTTCCATTTCTTTAACACAACCAATGAAACAATTGTATAGACGGTCGTTGCTTTAATAACGAGGCTATACGTTTTCTTATAATCAATACCCTCATGTTGATTGTAGCCCTTGGCCACTAAGTGGGCTTTGTACCTGTCTATCGAACCATTTGGATGTGTCTTGACTCAATAAACCCATTTGGAGCCCATGACATTTACTTTGGGATTTGGTGGAACAAAACCTATGTTTCATTACGCAACAAAGCATTAAATTCTTCAAGAATCACGTCCCTCCATTTTTCATATTTATTAGCTTTGGTGAAGCACTGTGGCGCTTCTATAGAACTAATTTCAATCAAGTTCACATCTGGCAATGGATATTTAGTGTTGGGCTTTGGGTTTTGACATAGCCACATTGAATGGGTTCTTGAGTTTTGATAAACCAGTTGTGGAGGTATCACAATAGCCTACTATGGGGAGGCATCTAAAAGAGCCTCATTAGACAAACCAGAAACCAATGTGTTAGATGTTGAAGGAGTATTAGTATTTGATAATGTTAGCGATGGTTTTTCAAAAGTAGGTGGGGAGGTATTAGGTAGGCGCCGAGGGGGGTGTAGTAGACAAGACATTACCATTAAAATCATGATTCGCGTGGGAGGACATACCGACAGTGGAGATCGTCAACCAAGGATGTGATAGGCTATTGTAGAGGAGTGTGAACCAAATGTAGCGAATGGAAACATATTTTCAATAAAATAAGCCTGTCTTGCAATATAAATGCATCTAGTTTTGTAATCTAAAAAACAGTAACCAACATGCAATGGATTAATCCTAAGAATACACATTGAGTAGAATGGAGTGAAAAGTTATGTGAATTGTATGGCTTTAATAAAGGGAAAACAAAATGAATTAAAACAAGAAATCCATAATCCACTATATACAATTTATCCTAATCAGCAAACTCTTGAAATAGAAAATAATATATTCTAAATCCAAAAGGCAATCTAAAACCTGACCAGACAACTATTAAAAGTTACAATAGAATTACCCGAGATGTCAGAATGTTATTTAAAATTCAAAAACTCCTAAATTTAAGTTGAATAAGGAAAGGAAAATAGGCAATAATAAAATCCTAAATCCATCAAATAACAAATTAAAATCAAATCTTGAAGTCTCCACATGAGAAATGTGACGGCCCGAGTGAAGGTCCTCGAACGTGCACAAAGAAGGAGTCCTCTCTTCTCTTGTCCCACATCGCCTAGGGAGGGAGGTCTTGGTTAGTTTATAAGGCTTGGGTCCCTCTAATCTGTGTAACGCGTTTTAAAGCCGTGAGGGAAAAGACCGTGGCTGGGATGGCGGTTCGTCCGTGCCAGGGTGGGTGACCCAAAGCGGACAATATCACGGTCCTCGGATGTGTGCAAAGAAGGAGTCCCTCTCTTCTCTTGTCCCACATTGCCTAGGGAGGGAGGTCTTGGTTAGCGTATAAGACTTGGGTCCCTCTAATCTGTGTAACGCGTTTTAAAGCCGTGAGGGAAAAGATCGTGGCTGGGATAACGGTTCGTCTGTGTCAGGACGGGTGACTCAAAGCGGACAAAATTACACAGTGGGGCCCGAGATATTACAAGTGGTATCAAAGCCAACTCCCGACCACGTGTGGGTCTACGCCAGGACGGGTGACCCAAAGTGGACAATATTACATAATGAGGCCCGAGATGTTACAAGTGGTATCAGAGCCGACTCCCGATCACGTGTGAGGCCACATCAAGAATGCTGTTCTGACGGGTGCCCGTGGGGCCACAGCGAGGACACTATTTTGTTAAGAGGTGGAGAGTGTGACGGCCCGAGTGACTGTCCTCAGACGTGCACAAAGAAGGAGTCCCTCTTTTCTCTTGTCCCACATCACCTAGGGAGGGAGGTCTTGGTTAGCTTATAAGGCTTGGGTCCCTCTAATTTGTGTAACACGTTTTAAAGCCGTGAGGGAAAAGACCGTGGCTGGGATGGCGGTTCGTCCACGCTAGGGCGAGTGACCCAAAGTGGACAATATCATGGTCCTCGGACGTGCGCAAAGAAGGGGTCCCTCTCTTCTCTTGTCCCACATTGCCTAGGGAGGAGGTCTTGGTTAGCTTATAAGGCTTGGGTCCCTCTAATCTATGTAACGCGTTTTAAAGCCGTGAGGGAAAAGACCGTGGCTGGGATGACGGTTCGTCTGTGCCAGGACGGGTGACCCAAAGCGGACAATATTACACAGTAGGGCCCGAGATGTTACAAATGGTATTAGAGCCGACTCCCGACCACATGTGGGGCCATAGCAAGAATGTTATTCTGACGCCCATAGGGCCACAGTGAGGATGTTGTTCTGTTAAGAGGTGGAGAGTGTGAAGAGGTGGAGAGTGTGACGTCCGTGGGGCCACAGTAAGGGCGTTGTTCTATTAAGAGGTGGAGAGTGTGACGGCCCGAGTGATGGTCCTCAAACGTGTGCAAAGAATGAGTCCCTCTCTTCTCTTGTCCCACATCACCTAGGGAGGGAGGTCTTGGTTAGCTTATAAGGCTTCTATCCCTCTAATCTGTGTAACGCATTTTAAAGCCGTGAGAGAAAAGACCGTGGCTGAGATGGCGGTTCGTCCACGCCAAGGTGGGTGATCCAAAGCGGACAATATTACACAGTGGGGCCCGGGATGTTAAAAGAAATTAGCTGAAACACATTAAGTTTGAAGGCAGTTCAAGAGTACCTTGAGAACTTGGATATTCTGCTGAAGTTTGTGCCCGGAAGAGAGGGCAGATGAGGGATGAGTCTAGTTCGTGGAGCGTGCTTTACCAAACGGCTTGCTCCTTTTTATAATTATCAGCAGAAGATGAGGGCGTTATTGGAGAAGTTTCGGCACTAGGCCTTAAAGTGTTTCCATCATTTGTAATTTTCTATTGATTTGCTGGTCCATAGAGTTTATTCTGGCACGTTCTACATTAATTTGATGGAATCACATGATTAATGCCGGAACACTCTTGACCGACTTTTGTGCTAATGATATCTTTATTCTGGATGCATCCACACATATATACACACTTTCTTTTCTTTCATTTGGGCAATAAAACCGGTCAACACTTCTCAGGCTTGCTCTTCGATAAACATTTCCTGAGAACAAGATAATTGCTGTACTTTCTTATAACGGGGTCCAGTACAACCTCCGCACAACAGTTAAGTTGACGAGGCCTCCGGGAAACAATTGTACAATCAACTCTAAACCTATTGTTTAGAAACAAAAAGCAAACAGCTAAGCGTGAGACTTTCGTAAAACCCTTCGTAACTTGGTTGTAACTATGTCAAACAAGATATGGGCGTGACCATGTCGACAAGAGAACAGGGAAAGGTTGAAGTAAACAAATTGCCATATAATCACGTTGCGGGTGCACCATCAAACAAGACGAATAATGTTGAGCATCGACGTTAGGAAAGGATTACTAGTAGTAACTAAAAAAGAGAATGACATGAGATGCGAGGCATTATTTGGGTGTGACATGCATTCGATGCACTCACAATTTGCTTAGGATCACGTAGCTTTTATATAAAGTCAAAATCGAAAACTAGTACAATATTAGAATGATCAACTCAAAACTTTAAGCTTATAGGTAATGGGAGACCACATTTATATAATGAACATATAAACTTTGTAAACATGCGATATGGGATACTTTAACATGACACACGGACCCCTGGAGTGCCTTAACTTTGGCCAAAGGGACACTTAAGTGCCATAACTTATGAAAGATACACTTAAGTGCCAAAATCGGAGTAAAAGGGATCACTTGAGTGCCAATCCGGCAAAAGTCCAGCCAAAATGTCGACGTGGCACTTTTCCAGCAAACCGAGCTCAAAATGACACCGTTTTGCACGTTGACATGGCCAAAATGGCGTTGTTTTGGCGACGTGGAAAAAAAAAAAAAATAATTAAAAAATAAAATAAAATAATTAAATTAAATTTATTTAAAATATTTACAATTAAAAATTTTAAAATTAAATTTAGTTAAAATATTAAAAAATTAATAATTTTAAAATTAAATTTAGTTGAAATATTAAAAAATTAATAATTAAAAAAAAAAAAAAAAAAAGGAAAGGGGGAGGTGGCCGAGGGATTAGCCCTAGCCGCCGCGCCGCCGCCGCGGGAAGGGCTGGCAACGGTAGGGGGAGGGTCGGCCGGGGTCGCCGGGCCCGGCCAGGGTGGCGACCCGGCCGACCGCGTGAGGGCTCGCCCGGATTGGAGCGGGTCACGAGCGAGGGCCGCCGACTCTTGCCGGATTTGGGCGAGGGCTCGCGGTCCTCGCCGCCAATCGGCCGTGGTCGCCGCCCCTTGGCCGTGGGCCGGGCCCGGCGACCCCGGCCGACCCTCCCCCACCGTCGCCGGCCCTTCCCGACGGCGGCGGCGGCGGCGGCGAGGGCTAATCCCTCGCCCGCCTCCCCCTTTCCTTTTTTTTTTTTTTTTAAATTTTAAATTATTAATTTTTTAATATTTCAATTAAATTTAATTTTAAAATTATTATTTTTAAATATTTTAACTAAATTTAATTTTAAAATTAATTTAATTAATTTTTAAATTTTTTTTACCATGTCAGCCCAAAACGACACCGTTTTGGCCATGTCAGCGTGCAAAACGACGTCGTTTTGGGCGCGCTTCGCCGGAAAAACGCCATGTTGGCGTTTTGGCTGGATTTTGGCCAGAGTGGCATTCAAGTGATCCATTTTTCTTCGAATGTGGCACTTAAGTGTACATTTCGTAAGTTATGGCACTTAAATGTCATTTTGGCCAAAGTTATGGCACTTGAAGCGTTCTTTTGCCCTTTAACGTCAACATTTATGTGCCAACCGGATTAGAAATTGCAAGTAAAATTAGACAAATGGAGACTGCATACTCGAAACAAACTGAAATAGAACCTAACTACCAAACTAGAACATAAAAAAAGAAAAAAAAAAAAAGATTATTGTGTTACTCGACACTTTAATATGTTACAATAAAGAGGTAGATATACCCGAATAATGCGTACAAGAGTGAAATTAATATAACCTAACAGGGATGTAACTCTAATCAGGAAACCAATTAGCCTAAAAAATAACAAAATATCAAATAATATCCCTAATGTCTAATGCTAACAATATCGTCTAACATTATTTATTCTATTGACTCTTTAGCTAAAAATTAAATTGTGCATAACGGATGTCGTCATTGCTTCTTCAACTATTCCAATCCATTTCATAACAATCATATGCTTCACGTGTCGCGAGTCTAGAATTCTTTAGAACCCGCTCAGCATCAAAGTGAATATGACATTATTTGAAAAGCATCAAAGTCTAGAATCTTTTATCAGTTAATAATGCCACGCCATCCTCTTTTATTTTGAGAGCAATAATGCCATTTTTGGAAAAGTAGCAAAGCTCTCTTGCTGCGTCCTTTTTTAAATCTGGATTAATAACCATCTAGCCGCTTGTCCAGGCAAAAAGTTTGAATCACACTGAAGATCGCGTTCCCGTAAAAAATTGTATCAGACGTATGTAGAATAAGATGGTATCCAGTGTTATAGAAGTACGTAGAAAAAGTTGTCATTAGACTGACTTGCGTGATCGGGCTTTATCATGTTTGTTATTTAGGCAAATTTAAGACCTTACCAACATCTATAAATAAGGGGACCAGAAGACCAAAGATAGAGCATCTAGCCTGTAGGGGTGAACATGGTTTGTGTGGGCATTTCCCACTTTGAAACTAGGAACCGCCCCCTAAAGACCAATTCCAAAAAAATTGAAACTGAGACCTGCCTATTGGTTCCATGAATTCCCCCGCAAACCAGACCGATGATCTAGTCCAGTTTCCGATTGGATCCATGAAACCAGTCCTCAATCCCTACAAAGCTTGCTCGATTTTATATTCGAGTTGAATTGCAAGCCATTGATTTTGATTAAGAATTGAAAACTATGAGGCAAAATGAATAAACAATATTCGTTAGCTAAGAACTTGATTTCTACAAAGATCATGACGTAGTCCTCTAAAGGTTTCCAGACACCAAGAATAAGTGCAAAATTAAACTCCACATTAAAAGTCCTAACCTTCATAAAAGTTAAAACATTAGTAATCATCTTTTGAACATCAACCTAATTTAATCATAGGAATTGCTAAAGAGAAAGATTTAATTATACTTTTAAAACAAGCCGTTGGCTCTTATGGACATTTTCAATCGGTTCTCTTCTTCGTCTACATTTGTTTATTTTGTTTTAGTTGAGAAAACAAGTAAATGGAGTATTAGAATGGATAAAAAAAATAATGCGTTAATCAAAATTAGTCAATAATGTCCAGTAACTACAAGTATATATGTACATATATATTTAGTCGAAAAACTACAAAATAAATAAATAAGTTATGGTGGAATTTCTTTATATATATATATATACACCGGTCCAGTCCGAGTAGGTGGACGGGTGGTTCCACACCAAAAATCACGAATTGAACCGATACTCACCGGTTCCACTAAATTGGAATTAGGAATTGGATTGGCCCCCATGGGAATTGCCGATTCCAGTCTAGTCCGATCTGCTTCCAAGTATTTCTCGATTCTTTTGCACACGCCTACAAGCCTGCAATGGTAAGACTCTGTTTTGTCATTATCTCTGTTATATTATGTCTCGAGTTTGAGCTTAAATGGTACCTGAATTTTAATTATATGTGCAAGGTGATCCCTAAATTTTTAAAGTTTGGCTAAATGTACTATATGGTCCCTAAACTTAAATAATGGAATGACAATACTAAAGGTTTTCATATAGTTCGAGGACTAAATTGAATAAGTATAATAAGTTCAGAGATCACATTAAACATATTAAAAATTTATGGATGATATTGCATATTGGGTCAAAGTTAACCGTTTGTGTCATTATCCCTTCAAAGAAGGTACAAAAAGAAGAGGCTCACATGTATTCTCAAAAATATATATTTACTTGTGAGCCTCGGGAGTAAAGAGAGGAGTGAAACTTAAACGTTATGTCTGCTTTTCCGCTTCAGCTACACAAAAAGAGAAAAAAAGACTTTGTGGGCTTCTTTTCTTTAGGGAGCCGCCGCACGGAGAAGAAAGTAAAGAACGTGAAGGACATTTTTGGTTCAACCGTACGTTATACTTTTGCCCGGGGCTTGAGCACATTGCAACTTGTGCCATGAGTATTTTATCCAATTGACTTGTTTATTTGTAAATAATTTGGACTTGGTGTAATCTAGGCGTGGAAATACTCGAGCTCATAAGTGATTGTAACTTTAATTCTCAAGTTAATAAATTATTTATTGCCTGATTCTCATCATGAAGCAAGTATTGCCACTCGAATCAAACCACTTAAATCTCTAGTGTTCTTATTGTTCATTATTTTTTTATTTTTGATGATTTTCGATTGATTTAATTGAAAGATCTCGTTAGTGTTTTCACGTTAACATTACAATAATTGATATTAGAGCTTGGCATGAGATTATCCAGAATTTGATTTTGAGGTTTTACTTGTCTTATTATTTTCTAGAAATTTTGTTATTAAAATTATGTCTGGAGCGAAATTAGAAATTTTGATGGGAGAAACAACTCTGGGTTATTAAGCATCATGAGGGAGGTGTTATTAACAACTCAAGGTTTGGCCAAAACATTTAAGGGCAAGGCTAAGTTGCTCGAAATAATGAAAAATACCTAAAAGGATGTGCTAAGGATGAATGCAAGGAGTATAATTTTGTTGGACCTATTGTATTAGGTGTTAACGAAGGTGGTTAAGAAAAAGGAAGCTCTAGTATTATGGGCAAAACTTTAGGTATTCTACGTGACAAAGGTTTTGAACAATTGCTTATACACATTAAAGAGGATGTTTTAGTTTAGACACACTGAAGGTACCTCTATCAAATCCTACCTAGATGAGTTTAATAAACTCATGATGGATTTAAAGAACTATGGTAAGATTCTAGATGGTGAAGAACATGGCATGATGTTGTTAGCTTGTTTACTAAAGTCATTATATCACTTTACTGATTCACTACTGCAAGGGCATACTATAATTGTCTCTAACAAGGTAAAGTCCGCTTTGTTTTGTAAGGAGTGGCAAAAGAAGTTGCAAGATGACTGTCTAGCATGAGATGTAGCTTGAGAGCTAGTCATTCTAGGTAGACATCAACATCAAGGGTCCAATAGCAACAGAGGTAAAAGCAAGTTCGAATCACACAAGAAAAAGTCCAAAAAACATGTGAGGTGCTTTCACTGTGATGATGAAGGGCACATCGGTAGAGACTATCTGAAGTTAAGAAATAGAGGTGACAAGTAGAATGTCATAAGCAACAAGGCAAACGTTACTGAGGAGAACATTAGTAATTCTCAAGACAAACGGATGCTAGATTTGTGGTGTTCTTTTCATATGGTGCTCCATAGGGATTGGTTTACTACTTATAGACTATAGCTATAGAAGGTAGTAAAGTTTTGATGGGGAATAACACAACCTACAAAGTTGTGGTGGAGGTCACTAACCTTAGGTGAGGGTCAACCTCCCCCAATCTAGCATAGGCTTGCCCTGCCTAAGCACGACTGTTGGCAAAAAAGGGAAAAAGAAAATAAGAAAAAAAATGCAAAAAAAACACCCTCCCTCAAAAAAACAAAGAAGGAAAAAAAAAAAAAAAAAAAAAAAGGATAAAAGAAAAAAAAAATCTAATAAATATCATTAAAAATAGTTCACATAAGACGGTCGACGTTCATGTCAGCAATTTCTAACCAAAATTGACTCAATAGATTCAACTGACAAAATATGAAAATGTTTAGAAATTAATTGACATATTTAAAAAAATTAGAACTGAATTTCTAAAAGTAGAATAGGTTTATAATTTATCTTTGATAATTTTTCCCTACTTTAGTGTCAAAAAAGAAGGGCGCAGCAAGGGAGCTTTGATGCTTTACCATACATGGCATTAGAGCTCTTCAAAATAAAAGGAAGACATCATTATCTGGTAAAAAATTCTATACTTTGATGCTTTTCAAACAATTGCAGATTTACTTTGGTGCTGAGCGTATTCTAAAGATTTCTAGACTCGCAACACGTGTTAACACGCATATCATCGTAATCGAATGGACGGGAATGGTTGGAGGAGCAACAAAGCCACCTGTTACCCCATTATAATCTTTAGCTTAAGAGTTAATACAATGAATTAGGTAAGATTCAGTTTAGGATCATACTGTGCAACAAGGGCAGAAGCAGAAGAGAGCATTGATTAAAGTCTGCTCTTTCTTTTGTGTGTCCGCGTGTCCGCGTGTCCGCATTTGGGTAATTGAGTGTGACTTGTGCTTGAAAAAGGAAGAAAACTCCTCCCTGCCTCTTCCTGTCCAGGACAGGTGATGAAATTTCCGATCATTTACTGGATGCAGGGACAAATATATCCTTCAAGGATGATTACTCTGCTGCAACTGTGAATTATGTGTGCAGTATTTTCCTAGATGTTCTTGATTAACTTCTCCCTTAAAAGCGATCAGTAAATAGAATTGATCGTTAGTATATGCTACTACAGCCACCGACATTTCCTGTCGTCTTTTAGCTCTCAGTGACTCCTGTAAGAGACCCTTCTTCTCTGAGCTGCAACATAAAGCTCAAGGCTCATACTCGTAATATCTTCACATTCCAAACTGGAGAGATGTTGCCGAGGCTACAGTGTCTCGACTTCTATCTATTCTCTGTCTCTTCTTCTTCTTTTTCCTTGTTTTTCGAAAAGAAAATCACTGGTGAGCTATTGGATACTACGAACTTGCTAGCAAGAACACTTAATTGCTATTTTGCATTGCAGTATCAGCGACCACTCGATTTCCAAATATCACCAGATATCTCACAGGTTTATGTTCGATAAATCTTTAAGTTGAATCAGTCTGGAGATGTGAAAGCGGGAAAGTCCACTTTTAGCCTATATAAGAGCACCACACTGTATAATCACTGATATCTGAACTCTAAAGAATAATGTGCGGTCCATACCTACGTCATTGGATTACACAGGACACTGAACACTCAAAGTGAATGGGTGCAAACAGAGTTGTTGCTCCTGAATCGATAAGAGGACAAAGATATTTATGACCACAGGTCGGGCAAGGTATCACATGGTGAAGTGCAGTTAAGCATGATCGGCCCAGGAACATAGGATCATGGTCCCTACTCTTTTAGTTTTTTATTTATTTATTTATTTTTATTTATTTTTTCATCAATTTGATTAACAGGATTTAAAATTTCTTTACTTAACAGAAGACTTAGTCGAGTCAAATTAATTTAAGAAGCATAGTAAGCCAGTTTCAAGTACCTTAAAGAGTAAATGGTTGGTCTGGAAGCACTCATTCACCAGAAATAAGAGAAGAAATTAGAAGGATCAAAACTAGAACAACACAACCAGACACTCTTATTACAGACAGATGCATTACACATTGATCATACAGCACATGTCACACACAAGTTGAAGCTCTCTGTTGTCTGCATTTTATTCTAATACATAGAACAGAGTCAACAGACTCGCACTCATAATAACCCTGAAGAACTCAAACCTAACTCATGAAAGTGTGAAGCTTCCTTCATAGCTGCTCAAGGATATATGACTTGCTTAGTTAGCAGGTCAAGGCAGCAGGTAACAATGTTGATCCCCCGGTGTTTGCTCCATGACCCACGGTTCCTCCTTATCAGGAAGTGCTGGCAGATTTCTGGTTCCTCCGTGGTGATGGACTAGTTCTCCTTGACAATGAATTTAGACTCCGTTCTCAATGGTTCAATATTTTGCTTTTTCTTCTTGGCATGGACAAGAAACTCCACTGCCAAGCGCAAGAGGTGATCTCAAAAGAACATTTTCACACTTACCATGAGCTAACACTTATTCTTGCTATTCATGATCAGTTTGCAATGGAATCTCCACTTGCTAGCTAATCACCTTCTGGATAATTACTTTCCTCGACTTAAGTTTCCATCTCAGGTTCTTCAGATGATTTAGCACTACGAAATTCAACTTCAGCAAATCTCGGTTGAGCAGTAGGCCAACCATAATGCATAGGAGGAGGGCTGGTTAGTATTTTAAGCTTTTTCTCATAATCATCGATTTTCTTCTGGAGAAGCTTATTTTCCTTTATAAGTATCTCTCCTATGACATTATGATCGTACGTCAATACCGACCACTCTCGCCAACCCCCGAGGGGCTCTTTCATATGCAGTAGCTTAAGATTGTTCTCTTCCAACTTCGGTTGCATGTCTGCGTGTGCCTTTATGGCCAAATAGTACCTCTGCGTTGCCATGTTCTTCACTGTTTGATCCTCTCTTGTTAGATCTTTCCTCTTTGGCCGGCCGAGTACGTTCTGCACGGAAAGACCAGGGAGAAAAAAAATAAACACATTAAACTTCAAAGAATGTATCTCAACAATATATTGGATTTAATGTCCCTGAATGCCAGGTACGAGATTATGAACAGAAGGGAGAATCTTACCTTTGCAGGCTAGGTGCTCTCTCTTTGGTGTTTCGGTCCCCTTATTTATAGATGTGGGTAAGGACTTGAATAAACCTAAATATCAAACATGATAAGGCTTAATCATGCAAGTAAGTCTGATGACATCATTTTATACATACTTCTATAAAATTGGATTCCATCTTATTCTACATACTTCTGATGCTTTTCCAAACATGGCATTATTGCTCCCCAAAATAAAGGAGGATGGCGTGGCATCATTAACTGATAAAAAATTCTAGACTTCGATTACCTTTGATGCTGAGCATGTTCTAAAGAATTCTAGACTTGCGACACGTGAAGCATATGATTGTAACCAAATGGATTGGAAAAGTTGAAGAAGCAATGATGCCATCCATTATGCCATTTTAACCTTTAGCTGAAGAGTTATAAAATGAATTATGTTGGACTATATTGTTAGCATTAGATATTGAGGACATTCGTTAATGTTTCTTTTTTTTATAGGATAACTAAGTTCTGGGTTACGGTAATATCCTTGTTAGATTATATTACAATCTCTTTTGTAAGCATCATTCAGGTATAAATATCGCTTTATTGTAACACATTGTAGTGTCAAGGAACACAATAATCAGTTTTTTTTTTTTTTTTTTTTTTACATTCTAAGTTAGTAGTTAGGTTCTACCTCGATTTGTTTCGCATATGCAGTCCTTGTTCATCTAATTCCACCTGTTGTTCTTAATCTGGTCTGAACACAAGAATTGGTGTTAAAGGCAAAACAAAGGGTGAATCACTATCAAGTTAAAGGCAAAACTAACGTAAGAGCTCTTTGCTTTTAAAAAAAATGATTGCAGCCTATGTCGATACAGATATAAGAATCGTGTGAACAAGAAGAATTGTTGAGGCCTGATATTTCATCATGGATTACTGCATCTCGAGGGGACCAATGATGATGAGGGGACCAATGATGATGAAGGAAAAGCAAAAGAAAGTGTCCGCTTATGCCGACAGTTAGATTTCAGTGGGACTCTCTCTCTCTCTCTCTCTCTCTCTCTCTCTCTCTCTCTCTCTCTCTCTCTCTCAATGTGTGCAAATGTCTGTTGTTATCCAGGAGTTCTCTAATTCTTTCTCCTATTCTCCTATATGGAAGCTCCCTAATCCTCTTGAGGCCGATAGAGGTTTTCAAAGACTTGACTGCAGGAATGTACATTCCAAATTTGATCCATCTCTAATGCACATTAAATGATAAATCATTGATGAAAGCCACAAATAAAAATGCGTGACATTTAATGAAAAGATACAGAAATATTTATTAATATACGTACAACATTGATGAGAGAGATTGAACATTACAGGAGGTCCACTTTTCGCAACTTAATTGTCCAATTGCTCTCTAAATGATTCAAGATAGGTAGCAAACAAAATGCCGAGTAATCAAGAACTAGGCTGATTTTGTGTAGAATCTTGAGTGTGGGCCATCATCATGGTGCGGTTGTTTCCCTCTTATCTTAAGAGTTGGTCCAACAAAAATTGAGAGAATGTCAATAAATTTATGTGGAAAGGAAAATGTGGACCATTCAATCCATATGGGCTCTATCTGCAAATCATTCACATTATCTTCTACATTTTTCTTACTAGTGTGTACATACATGACAAATTAAATGTGATCAAATAAAAATGTGGCTACGCCTTTGCCTTGTCTTTTTTTTCTCTCGACATGCCAATTTTGGTCCATCTCTAATGCTCATTAAATGATAAATCATTGATGAAAGCCACAAATAAAAATGCGTGACATTTAATGAAAAGATACATAAATATTTATTAATATACGTACAACATTGATGAGAGAGATTGAAAATTACAGGAGGTCCACTTTTCGCAATTTGATTGTCCAATCGCTCTCTGAATGATTCAAGATGGGTAGCAAATAAAATGCCGAGTAATCAAGAACTAGGCTGATTTTGTGTAGAATCTTGAGTGTGGGCTATCAGCATGGTGCGGTTGTTTCCCTCTTATCTTAAGAGTTGGTCCAACAAAAATTGAGAGAATGTCAATAAATTTACGTGGAAAGGAAAATGTGGACCGTTCAATCCATATGGGCTTTATCTGAAAATCATTCACATTATCTTCTACATTTTTCTTACTAGTGTGGACATAACGTGTCATGTGGCTATGCCTTTGCCTTGTCTTTTCTTTCTCTCGAGATGTCAATTTTGGTGGCACCCTAACTTTATGGATAATTGCTTCTAGGCAACAGCAGAAGGCACCGCAAGAGTGACAGTAACTACTCAACATAAAGGCCCGTGGCATCACTAGCCAACCCCAAAACAGCTCAACTTTTTTCACACGATGTCAGATCCGGTTCCACGCGTGTCGACACGTGTGTGGTCGTCATGTAAAATAAGGCGTGCCATGGGGCCTTGAAAAGGACCAGAGTGACAGAGGTAGCATTATTGCCGTCCACAGTGCCATTCTAATCTTTCCCCGAGTTAATAGAATGAGTTCAGCAACGGTAAAAGCTTATAAATTTGCCGTCAATGATAGATTTCGATTCGCCGATAAATTTCCAAAACCATGGTATGATCGGTAATTTGAACGTCGGTAAATCAGTATTAATTTACCAACATTACGATAATTTACCAACTTTCCAATGAATAGTAACTCACCAACTCAAAATTGTACAAGTGTTAAAAGTAAATTACAAGTACCGTATAGAACTTCCTAACAATCCAATGAAGCGCCAATTTACCAACTCCTCTTAGATTTATCATTGTGTTGGTAATTCACATACTTTAGAGGAGTTGTTAAATTACTATTTCATTAGAACATAAGTAAATTCTTAACGGTGTTGTTAATATACTTACTGATTTACCTACTATTCAAGTCATAGGGCATATTCTCTTATCGAGAAGATTTTACAAGTTACGAAGAACTTTGAAATTCCACCAACACGGAATGGTTAAGATGCATGTATGAGTTATGTTAGAGAAGTCCGATATTGAAGAATTAGTGTATTCTAGTGTGTAGTAGTAAAAATGTCTTAATTGATCCATAACTTATTGGCTTAAACTTTTGAATGAAGATAGGTCTAATCGAATATGTTGATAGGTTCAAACCTTTTTAGCGATCTCTCCCGGTGAAGTATTAGGTTTCTATTATGCGCTCTAAATATATGTTGTTAGAATCAATGTTTAAATTAGTGAGCCCTCAAACGCCCTCAATTTATTTTGATGTTTGGTGAATATTTTAAAGAAAGAATCTGATGACCAATGCGATTTCCGGGCATCAGGCATTACATTTTAAAAACTTGGCCCAATAGCAAATTTCATGGTTCAATCTAGAGAAATAGACAAGGGATGAAATGGGGTGTTGATGGATATTCAAGTTAGGATATTTAGACACATAAGGACACTTGAATTAAAGAGGAAGATACATAACACTGAGCTCACGTATAAAGGAGAGGTTGTTAAGACGCACGTCTAAGTGCATTAGAGGAGTCTTACATTGGAGAATTGGTGTCATGCAGAGTAATTAATATATATTGGTTAGTCCATGAGTCATTAACTTAAGCTTCTGAATGAAAATATATTCAATTAGATATGTTGACGAACTCAAACTATAGCTCTCCCTTGGCAATCTCTTCGGATGGAAGCATTCTCTGAATGATATAGGGTGGGTAGCAAACAAAATGCCAAGAAATCAAGAACTAAACCGATTTTTGTGTAGAATCTTGAGTGTGGACCATCGGCATAATGCTATCCTTTCATTTTCATCTTATGAGTAGGGGTGATTAGTTTCAAAATGAGCTGGTTTACCCTAAAATTGGGAACCACCCACAAAGGGCCAATTCCACTAATTGAGAATCAGAAACCAACCATTAGTTCATGGACCCATCTAGAAATTGATCGGGCTCTTAAGCGAGTCCATGGAACCGGTCATGCCTTTCAGACTCCCCAATATGCCTTAAACCTGGAGATATGCAAATGCATGTTTCCAAAACCAGTGAGATATAAACACCTTTAAACATGGAAGAGCAACAAGACATAAACTTGCAAGTCCAATTTCAAAATTTTCGGAAATGGATGCTAGCCAAAAATCTGGAAATATGACTGGCGTCCATTTCTATATATTTGGAAATGGACTTCTTCATCACAGCTTAAGGTGGCTTCAGGATGAAGCCTTCAGCACCTAAGAACGAGTGTAAGAGGAGACCGACAATGACCGATAGAGGGCTAGAGGTGAGAGGCGACCAAGAGCGAGAGATTGAGATTTGAGAGGATTCGTGAAAAAGAAGAGAGCAAGATGAGATGTCTATGAGTCGCTCACTAAGCGAGGTTGCCAAATTTAGGTTTTTGAAATTTTTAACATAAAAAATAATATATATACCAGTCCAATCTGCATGGTCCAAGTGGATGGTTCCACCTGAGATTGAGAACTAGATCTATTATCATGGGAGTGGACCGAACCGGCCAGTTTTAAGTTGTCCAGGCCATTCCCGATTCTTTTGCAGACCTCTACTTAAGAGTCAGTCCAACAAAAATCGAGAAAGCACTAACAAATTCATTTGGTAAGGAAAAAAGTGGACCATTTAATTTATATGAGCTCCATTTGCAAGTCATTCACATTGTGTTCTGCATTCTTCTTACTGGTGTGTACAGGACGTGTGAACAGAAATCGAGAAAACGCTAACAAATTCATTCGGTAAGGAAAAAGGTGGACCATTTGATTTATATTAGCTCCATCTGCAAGTCATTCACATTGTGTTCTGCATTCTTCTTACCGGTGTGTACAGGACGTGTGATCATGTGGCCATGCCTTTACCTTGTCCTTTTTCTTTGGACATGCCAATTTAGCTGGCAATCCCAACTGATTGGATAATTGCTTCAAGGCAATAAAGGACGATGGCACCACTAACCAACCAAAAAAAAAGGCTCAACGTTTTTCACGCAATGTCAGATCAGATTCCATGAGTGTCGACACGTGTGTGGTTGGTATGTAAATAAGGCATGCTATGGGGCCTTGAAATGGACCAGAATGACTGAAGTAGCATTATTGTCGTCCACTGTGAGTTTGTAACATTCTAATTTTTACCGAGTTAATAGAATGAGTTCTCTTGGTGGCAAGTTCGAACGAACCTATGGTCCGGTCATGGTAAAAGCTGAGAACGTTATTGTCAATGATGATTTCTGATTCATCGCTAAATTTCCAATAACCACGGTAGAGAAATTACCCGCCCAAAGAGCGCTAGGAAAACTAGAAGAATAAGTGATTCCCAAGAAGGACAAGTGGGATTTTATCGAAAGGCGAGATGACTTGGTACACAATTATACCAATCAACTAGACATTATGTACAAATTAAGCCTTTGATCCAATGACTTGTCTAGTTCCTCCTGATTAGGGGTGTGCATAGTCCAGGTGGGCAGTTCCCAATCTAGAACCGGAAACCACCCGCTAAAGACCGGTTCCGAAAAATTGGAACTGGAATCCACCCATTTGTTGCATGGATCCACCCGGGAACCGATCTTGATGCGAAACAATTTTGATTTTCAACATAAAACAACTACGTGACATCAAAGCAAGCTAAAAAAAGAAAAACCAAATTTAAGTACGTTGAACAAAAATTCATTTATTGCAACTATAAATGCAACCAATGAAGGAATGGATGTATGTAAGTTGATATAGAGGCGGAGAGAGTAGTAAGTGTTCAGAAAAATGGGTCTCTCTTAAATCTATAAACTAGACATATCCCTCATCAGGTTCGGCAAAATATCACAAGTCGCAAGACAAATCAAAGGAGGTGAAATGAGGCACCATCCAAACACAAGAAAACAAAGGAAGTGCAACTAAACAACCAAAAAGCATAAGAATTTCCCAATATTCAGTTTTGTATTCATCCTGCAGGAGAAATAATTGCCACAAAACAATTGCCACAAAAAAATTGCTTTGTATTCAATTTTAGTAATTTTTTTTTTAATATTAAAAGGGAACCGGTCCAGTTCGGGTGGGCGGGCGGGCGGATCCGCCCATGGAACTGGGAACCAGACCAGTTCCTACCGGTTCCCAAAAATTGGAATCGGGAACCGGACCGGTTCCCTCAAGAACCGCCGGTTCCGGGCAGTTTCGATCCGGTTCCGGGTGGTCCGGGCAGTTCCCGATTATTTTGCACACCCCTACTCCTAATCACGGAACCCATCACATCCCATCAATCCCACGACATATCCCAGTGACTAGCCCAATTGGTACACAATTTTCAACGAAAAGGTTGACGAACTAGGGACAAAATTTGATAAACTGAAAGATCTTATACAAGATAAACTAGACCTGATTATTAGAATGCACATTTGGATTTATTAATGTATTAGTCTTGCTTGTTGGGGGCCAAGTCCGAGCCCTTAATGTATTTAGTTTAAACAACACTCACTTAAAATCGTAAGCTATTGAATATTAACTAATCAACACCATACTAGTTCTTTAATGTAGGATTTTTCTAACATATTCATATCTTAGCATTGCTGGCTCAACTCAGCCTTTAGTGAATGAGGTGGCTTGTATCGAGTCGTTTGAGCAAGTGACCCTAGTCCATGTTATATGTCCATGTACCACTCATTGATCATGGAGTCTCGTGCCATGGCAAATTCGATATAACATTTGAACTAAGCAAAAAATATATGTGACATCATGAACTTCAAGTTCTCAAGCATTCTTGCTTGCGCTGGGATTGGAATTAGCCAAGGATGGAGAAAGACAGACGTGGTCGTCATGAAGTCATATTTTGCACGAATGGTCACCATGATGCCGGATCGTAACATAATTTTATGATCTACAGACCCATAAGATGCTTCTAGCTGGTTATCATTGAAGTCTACCCATTCTTCTTTGATAGTGTGTGTTTGTGTGCACCATAAAAAAGTGCAATGTGTAACGATTTGGTCCGACGAGAGCAGAGAATGGTCACCAAGGCAAGATAGCCCAGACAAGGAGCGACTCCTGACCCTTTAGCGGGCTTTTAGGATGATGAAGCGTATACGAATGAAACGATTATGTACTGAATAAGGAGATAGCGATTATGAGATATGTGCCATATAGGAATGAAATGAACTCTACCTGTGAAAATTTGTGTCAAAATATCATATATCGCTTTGTTCATTATATACATGTGGTCTCCCAACATCTATAAACTTAAAATTATCGGTTAAACAATCCAACATCGTGCTATTTTTTTTATTTTAACTTGATATGAGAGTTACGTGATCCTAAGCAAATTTGGAGTGCATCTTGTGCAAATCGCATGCGAAGTATACCTCGCATCTCGTGTTATTCTCTTTTTAAGTTACTACTCATAACCCTTTTCAGACGTCGATCTTCAATAGTGTTCATCTCGTCCGATGGTGTATCAGCAGCGTGATCTTATGGCAATTTGTGCACTTCAACCTGTTCCCAATTCTCTTGTCGACATAGTCTTGTCCAAGTTACGTCCAAGTTACATAGGTTTTTCTGGAAGGCTCGGATTTTTTTTTTTTTTTGGGTCAATGAAAGGCTCAAGTTTAACTGTCCCCATTTAGTTTCTGAACGATAAATATAGAATTGATTGTACAGTTGTTCCAGAGACCTTGTCGCCTTAACTGTTGTGTGGAGGTTGTTTTGGAGCCCGTTGTAAGCGAGTAGAGCAACCATTTTGTTCTCAAGAAATGTTTATCAGAGAGCAAACCTGAGGAGTGTTGACAGGATTAATTGCCCAAATGAAACAAAAGAAAGTGTACACATACGTGGATGCATTAAAGATATCATTGGCACAAAAGCTGGTCCAGTGGGTTCCAGCATTAATGATGAGATTCCATCATATTAATGTAGAACACGCCAGAAGAAACTTCATGGACCGGCAAACTAATAGAAAAAAAAAAGATGGAAATATTTTAATGCAAAGTGCCGATGCTTTTACAATAATGCCCTCATCTTCGGCTGATAATCACGTGCAGTGCATCCATAGGTACAGCTATATAAAGGGGCAAGCATTATGGAAAAGCACACTTCACAAGCTACACTCATACCTCATTTTCCCTCGATTCCGGGCACAAGCTTCAGCAGAATATCCAAGTTCTCAAGGTACTCTTGAACTGCCTGCAAACTTAATGTGTTTCAGCTACTTTCTGATGCGGGACACTTCAAGATTTGTTTTTAATTTGTTACTTGATTGATTTAGGGTTTTATTATTAAGTAACTTTATTTTCACTATAAAAAATTGTCCAATCAGGTCTTAGATTTATCTTTTGGTTTTAGAATATATTATTTTCTGTTTCAGGAGTTATCTGATTAGAATATTTTTTTATTTACTGGATTTTGGTTTTCTAGTATTCAATCGTTTTGTTTTTCATTTGTAATACAACTTATCCATTGATGAACTAATGATAAATCGAGATTTTCTCTGTTGCTCTTCAAGCACGTGCGCCGTTTGGCATGCTGCGGGTGTTTATCTGTATTGACGAATTTCCATTCGCGTTATTACCTGCTTCCATTGGGTCACTTTCTAATTCACGCGGGTCTTAGTCACATGAACTTCAACCATAAAAATACACAAAAAGGTTGAGCTCTTGTCAAAAATTTTCTTTTTTGGCAGGTCAAAGACAAGATGACTGATTTCCAGTTGCAGAGTCTGCGCATGAGAATAGGCGCGAACCCGAACTTAGAGCAAAATGGTCGATTGCTGCATATGCTTAATCCCCTCGGTGGCTTTAACGAGTGGATCCCACTGACTTATAATCTGCAGATCTTAGCGGATTACGTAGTGGAGAACTCCAAACTGCGTAAGAAGCTAGAGGACGTGGTGGGAGAATATGTCAAGCAACTAGAAATTTTAGCCAAGCTAAGGCCCGCTGATCCACCTAAGTACCCTGGTCAACCCTATAACCCAAATGCTCATGAAGCCAATCCCAATTATTGGAATGCGATAATGAGTCAAAGGATGGATGATCTAGAGAAAAGATTTAATAAGCTAGAAGAGCTCATTACTGAAAAACTAGGACCATGACATAAGAAAACCTATCAATACACGGATGTTAGCAAATGGAGATTCCATTGCTAACATGCTCATGGGTCCGATCAATCCTAATAACTACGGTAAACCATGTAAAAGTACTTGAACAAGTGGGAACCATCAGATGACAATGGAGTTCTGTACCATGTCAAGAAAATGGTATTAACATTTGTTCGTCCTTCCGAAGCAGTTGATTTGGGAGCTTGTGCATTAGTCAGAAAGCCTGGGAGGGAAGATCAACCGCCAAGGCATGGTTCCGGTGGACCCAAGCACATGTAAATGAATGGTACAAAAGGTGAAAGAATCACAGAGAATCCATCATGTGCTTCTAGTTCTCAAGCCATCAGACCCTCCAGGAAATCATAAATAGGCCATCATACAATCTGCAGCGCACGGTGGAAAAATTCAGGAGAAGCAATGAGGATAGCCATAGCAGTGCTCATGGCCAAGCAAGCAGGACGCCTGAAGATGTATCAAGCACCAGTCACCTTGAAGTGTTTCTACTATGTAGTGTTGTTTTTTGTGTGCTTCAATAAAGGAGAGGAATGACCTCTTCATGTAGTCTCTGTCCCAAGAAAATCTTATCTGCTTCAGACAGGGAAAGTGTGTGTATTTGCGATCTTTATGCTTCAGTCTGAATAACAGTCATGTTCTTGTGTTTATGCAACTACATGCAAGTACGTTCTCGAGATTTTTCTTTGGCAATGAGGAAAACTTTGAGGGATCTCCAATGCATTATTGCTTCTTTAGCGTCTGATGAGCAAGACATCTGTCTCCAAAGTCTTCCTTCAGCCTTTAACAATCAGTGTAAGATCATTCTGTGCAACAGGGGAAGAAGAAGGCAGTCATTGAAGTCTGCTCATTCTATTGTGTGTCTATGTGTGCAAATAACTGCGATGTGTGCATGAAATATGGAAGCAACTCCTTCCTGCCTCTTCTAGTCCAAGACAGGGATGAAACCTCCGATCATTTACCAGGAGCAGGGGCAAATATATCCTTGGAGGATTATTGTGTTGCTACAATTCTGAATTAAGTATGCATTATATTCCTACATGTTCTTGATCTGTGTCTCTCTCGATAGAGTTGTCAAGAGAAATGATCCTTAGTATCTGCTATACCCTAGCAACATTTCCTCTGTTATCTTTAAGCTCTCAGGGGCTCTTGTAACAGACCCTTTTTTTTTTCTGAATTGCAACATAAAGCTCAAGGTTCAAACTCGCAAATATCTCCCCATTTCAAAGTGGAAAGATGTTGCCAAGGCAACGGTGTCTTGACTTCTATCTGTTAGCTTCCTCCTCTTTTCCCCCGTTTTTACCTAGAAAGTTACTGGTGAGGTAAGACCCACTACAACCTGCTAATACTGCACTCACCAAAGAGAGCTAGGAATAATCAATGAATAAGCGATTCCAAAGAATACTACACTAACCTAAATCAAATAATTCTGTGCCGTGTCACTTTTGTTCTTTTCTTTTGCACTAGCTTCTAGGTTTCAACAATGTTGAGGCTGCCATTGCTAGAATCAGTGAATCCATGGGGATTCCTAGCTTCTGCTGTAGTACATGATCCCTTGATTTCTGAGAAATTTAAAATTTCTCCCGCTTTCCTTCCAAGAAAATCTCCAACTGGTCATTGAATTAAGGACATAAATGGGAAAGTCCGGTGTTCAACTTTCACGAAAGCATCCTGCCAAGTAAGAGCTCTGTGCAAGATGACAGTAGAATGATAATACTTCTTGCACGGACAAGATCACTTGACCTGAGTAGATATCTTTTGCATTTGCGCGTTTTGAACACATGTGGAACTACCCTAACTGATATAGTTTGAATTGGACTTGTAGATCCCACAAATTGCAACTAGTATCATGGTCCTAATGCAAGGCTTAGTGAGGTTAAAATAATTTGGAAGACGTAATATATGGGCTTTAAAAGAAAATAAAATAAAAGGAAAAGAAAGAGTTTGAAAAGTCAAAAAGGGAGGATTCTATGGTCAGTCCGCAACCCCAAGGACGCCAAGAGAACAGTGGAACCTTCGGCTGGGTTTTAAAAAGAGAGAAAGAGGAGCACGGGCAGAAGTAGGGGAACGAAAGAAACAGGGGAGAAGACAAAGAAGAGAAAGGAAAAAGGAAAAAAGGAAAAAAAAAAATTTGGTTCGCTCGTGATCTAGATGCCTTATCAAGCAACTCAAGTGTGTTTTGCAACGCCGGTAAGAAATTGAAGCCTTTAATCACTTACTTAAAGCAATCGCCGCAATTAGGTCTCGAAATTCGGATTTCTTGGATATTTGTGTGGCAAAGCCCCATTTTTGAGTCGTTGAGCTGCATATTTTTGTAGAAATGATACTTTGGGATGTTGTGGAGTTATAGCACCTTACGGATCGTGATTTGAGCTTGCGGTTTGTCCGGAACGGAATTTTGAAATTAGGGGCGCATTCTGGTATTGTAGTGAACAGTAACTTCGAGCCTTTTTTTTTTGTTGTTTTTGATACTTTTTTGGGGCAGCTGAGTTGGGGTTGTTGTTGTACATTAAGAAAGCTTTCTAAAGACTATAAGACGGTTTGAAACGGAATTTTTTGGAGGAAGTTATGGCGTGACGAAGTTGGCGCATGGGCCGCACCTAATGGGAAATGATGAGTTTCCGCTAAATGAGAGCTTTTGTGGCACATAGGTGTCATTTTATTGACAAATAAGCCTAGTATAAACGAGTTATTATGTGAATATCCGTTTTACTCAGCCTTTTGATATTGTTTTTCCGTTAATTGTTAGAAATCCGAATGCGTTGGTTCAAGTGAGTGTCATAGTTGATTTTTGTGTTTTCTCAAGTGAGTAACACTATTTCTTCTTTGTATTTTAAACTTATGTTTTGAGAAACGTGGTGGATTATATATTTTATGAGTTGATAAAAAGTATATTTTGTTGCATAAAATAGGATCGAGCTATTACTACCATTTTTGTTATTTGAAGGGAGTTATATTTCGACTTCAATTTGAATGGTTATTTGAAAAAAGGATTTGTGAAATTTTTTATGAAAGAAACTTGAAATGTTTTGGAGAATGCTTTGATATTTATATATCAAATTTTGAGTTGTGATATGCTTTAGCTAATTTGTCTTTTAACTTGTGATTTGGAAATTTAAATTTAATTTATAAATTAGATTTAAATCCCAAGACTTTGGCCAAGATGAAATTTGAATTTAGAAATATTAATTAGTTGCTAATTTTTGGAATGATTGGTAGTTGATGCCCAAATTCAAATTCAAAATAGAAATTACAAGTGGCATAAAGTAAAAGAGCATGCATTGGCCATTGGATAGGTGAATAATCATTGCAAATGACCCTAAGGGGTTTGGCTCCATTTTGTCCAAGGTATGTGCATATTACGCCGCCGTGTGTTGCTAGTCCATCATAGTGGGGATATCCGTCTGTTTTGGTAGGGTCTGGTTTTGAGTGTTAGTGAGAACAACCGAGCCAAGGAGGGTTTGTTTGCATGCCATGTAGCTAATGGTGACCAAAATCTGGGTATTTTACCTAGATCCCTTCATGAAAATTTTAAAGGACACATTGATGTATAACATACTCGAATTTCAGAAGAAACGAAAGAGATTTGATGGGTCAAACCTAAGTTTTTCGGTGATGAACGTTCTGGACGAAACGGTAGAGGTTCCAGAAGCTTCGTGGAGTTATATAAATTAATCTATAAAGAATTTGGCTAAGAGTTCTTCATGAAAAATGCACGAAAATGTGTTGGCTATCATCCTGTGAAATTTGGGAATTTTCGGAGGTCATATGAGTATTTTAATTGAATTAATTCGAAAACTGTGCAATCTGGCCATGATCCGAATGTTGTGAGTGTTTTGTGGAAATTTGGGAAATTATGTAAAATGCGAATTAGCCATGGATTTTATGTGGAATCTGATTCTAATTGTTTGTTTAAGGATTGATTGAAGATTATGATTTTGGAAAATCATAAATATTAAATAAAATATTTATTTATGAAAATAAATAAAATAATAAAATAATAATATAATAATATAATAATATAATAAAATAATAAAAAAAAAATAAAAGGTGGATTATTTTATTGGCCATGAGTCCTATTGAACTATGATGCATCGCTATATGACATTGATGCATGTGAAATCATTAATTATGATGTATTGTTATATGGCACTGATGTATGAATGATCATGAATTATGATGCATTGCTATATGACATTGATGCATGTGAAATCATTAATTATGATGTATTGTTATATGGCATTGATGTATGAATGATCATGAATTATGATGCATTGCTATGTGACATTGATGCATGTATGATCATGAATTATGATGTATTGTTATATGGCATTGATGTATGAATGATCATGAATTGTGATGCATGTATGTAAATCATATGCCATGAAATAACAAGATGAAAAGAATGATGAAAGTGGAAAATGGTATGTGAGTAAGAGGTTGTGATGGAGGATGTTGTGCGGTGGCACAGGGGCGTGATTCCAGAGATTCCTGGGAGTTTCGGGATGCCGGAATGTGGGGGCCGGAAGTCCGGTTGTATCTCGGATACATGCCGGAAGTGACTCGCGATGCCGGGATTAGGGTGCGAGATCCCCGGTTAGAAGGGTAAAGACCGGAAGTCCCTGTCGGAGGTTTCGCCGAAGGGAGGTTCCTCGTGATGCTAGTTGAGGTGCGAGATGCCGGAATGTGGGGGGCGGAAGCCCGGTGGCCATGAGATGGGCTGGAATCTTTGGGAACCTGTCGGAGGTTTGCCGAAGGGTGATGATCAAATTGATCATGGAATCTGTCGGAGGTTTCGCCGAAGGATTGATAATGATACCTGTCGGAGGTTTCTCGCCAGAAGGGATGGTGATGATTTGAGAAAAGATAATGTGGGGATCAATTGATAAATAAAAATGGAAAATGATGATATGATGTGATATGCATGGTGATGCATGGCTAATGATGATGTGATATGCATGGTGATGCATGGCCAATGATGATATGATGTGATATGCATGGTGATGCATGGTTAATGATGATGTGATATGCATGGTGATGCATGGCCAATGATGATATGATGTGATATGCATGGTGATGCATGGTTAATGATGATGTGATATGCATGGTGATGCATGGCCAATGATGATATGATGTGATATGCATGGTGATGCATGGCTAATGATGATGTGATATGCATGGTGATGCATGGCTAATGATGATATGATGTGATATGCATGGTGATGCATGGTTAATGATGATATGTATGCTATGATGATGCATGAATACGCTTGTCATCAAAAGGTAAGCAATGCCACGCATTGTATGATGATATGCATGGTGCCTTTGAGTTGTTATTGGATTTCCCTATCTCTATGAGTGGTTGTACTCACCTTTTGGGGATAACATTTCGATTAGCACTATGCCGCTAGTTTCGCGTGGGGTATTTTACGGTCTACCGTCGATGTTGAGGTGGAGTGTACGGAGTTAGATTGTCCCTCTGTGCCGGATTGACGTTCATCCGAGTGCGATGCTTAGTTATGTATGATATCGGCTGCGGGGCCCTGTCATACAAGAGTTCATTTCTGTTCACGTCCGTCGAGATGGTGCTATGCGAGGGATGCTGCCGCCGCCACCACCTGATGCACCGGGTTGGGTGTGAGACTCACGCGCGACGAGTAGGAGCCAAGCTTTTTGATGTAGATAATCGACACCTTTGATGGGAGCTTGTGTGTTTGATGTAGAGGGTTGATAGCTTCTTTTTGAGATTTTAGGCAGGACATGGCAGAGTCCTTGCTTTTCTTGTTTTGTATCGACCCGAGAAAGGAGGAGTCCCATCCTAAAAGAATATGTAAATAAAGTGTCGATGTTCGTATATAAAATCCTGATGTGTAGCTGGTGTGTATTTGTATCATGGGTTAGAAGGGAGATGGATGACGATGTGAATTTTGCTTCCGCTATGAGTTGCGCATGGGACCGCTTTAAAAAAAAAAAAATGCCTGTAATCTGGCAAGGCTTTATTTAGCCAAGAGATAGAGATGGTAAAAGATGTAACACTAGCACTGGTGACGACCTGCGAAGGGTTCGGGGTGTCACAATATTAGTCTAGGATATCCTTATGGGCTGAGTCACCAGCTAATAATAGGTGGAGACATTACCAAAGGGGGAATCTTGGTCGTCTTGTCACGGGCGTTACGCATGACCATGGTTAGACATTTGAACATGAATTAATCAATTGAGTGGACTATTGACATGTGATTTGACTTTGGTTGATGGAATGGACCATCGATGTGATTTAATGAGATTAATCAATGGAATAGACCATCGATGCATGTTTTATGAGATTGACTAATGGACTAGATCATTGGTATCTTCGGTATTTGAGTTATGATTATGTATTTGAGTTATGTTTTAAATGTGTATAGTAATTTCTCGATCCGCTTAGAAGAAATGTGTTACTCACTAAGCCGTGATAGCTCACTCCTTTCTTATACTTGTTTTTCAGGTTCTTCAACGAGTCGCAAGTAGGCATGAGCGTTCATTCGGGGAGGACTTTTGTGGTGGAAACTTTTTGGTATGACTTGTGCATAGTTAATAGATTTATAAGTTAATCTTTGTAGAAAGTTTATGTTTTGATTTTTGTGGATTATAGATATACTCTAATATTGTAACAAGTGCCCCTTTTTGTCAAATATATATATGTAGATGTATATATGTTGATATCGGGTTGAATTTTGGTTATATTGAGGCTGCATCCTTTGGTAAAAGGATGGCCGTGTCATGCCATTTTTTCTTGTGAATCGGGGTGTGACAGAAGAGGGATTGTACTGTTCGGCCCTCTTTTAAAACAGGATTTCTGCTTGAGTTGTCCATAGAGCAAATGGTTTATCCAGAAGAACTCATTCACCAAATGAAGAGCAGAAATTAGGACTTAGAAAATCAAAGAGTTAAAAGCAAGACACACACTTTTATTACAAACTTAAATTGTGTTATTATCTTACGAGCACACTTTAATTGCACCCATAGCACAATGAGAAGAAGCTCTCGGCTGTCTCCAATTTATTTCTACACATTATAGACCTGCGCCCACTTGTAACATATTAATCCAAATGCACTAACTTTGACACATGAGAATGCAAAATCCTCTTCAGAGTTTTTCGAGTACGTCATCAGCTCCATGATGCTCATGCTACCAATCAGTATACTCAAGTGATAGGGCAGATTCATATTGGGTGTCAAATACAGCACGCTCGTTCAGAGGCCTGTTTGGCATTTATAGTCTATCACGTCACATAACGTACCAGCTTAATGGAGCAGTCTTACTATACTTTGTACTTTTTTCTTGACGTAGACAAAGACCATGCTGTCAAGAAGTGAACTTTCACACACTCTTCATGAGTCACAGACACTTGTGTTGCTACTTATGATTAGTTACGGGTTCTTGTGATGATATGAAACTATCAAGGTCAGCATCATCAGATATTGATGCAATAAGAGGACAATCAGGATACATAGCAGTGAGCATCTTAAGCTTTTTCTCATATAGCTCAACTCTCTGCTGCAGAAGATTGTTTTCCCTGATCAGTAAGTTTCCGAGGATGTTATGGTCATAGGTCAATACAGCCCACCCATTCCAATCGTCAAAAGGCTCTTTCACGTGCAACAACCTAAGTTTGTTCTCCTCCAACTTTGGTTGAATTGTTTTATAGCTTTTATGGCTGCTAAGTACCCCTCTGTGGCCGTGATCTTTTTGTAGGTCGAAGTTCTCTTGTTGTTCTTCCTCATTAACAGTTCTGCATTGACAAGATCAAGGAAAAGAGACTACTCTTCAAACCGCAACGGATGTAACAATAAGACTGTTGAATTAAAAAACCAAGGGATGATATGATGAAACAGGAGAGAGAGAGTCTTACTCTTACCTTTGCAGGCTTAGGAGCTCTCTCTCTAGTATTTTAGTCCTCTTATATATAGATGAGGGAGAGGACTTGCATCTACCTAAACACAAGATGATAAACCTCGATCGGCATATTTTGATAGTTTAAACTTTTAGCGTAAATTGTTGTGCACTTAGCTTCAATATGGTAAAAGATGATGTTTTTAGGGAGATCCTTATTATATGTTAGGAAGACCTTCTCTACTTGAGTTAGACATGTTAGCTTGGGCATTATGTAGAAAGCCTTGGATGTGTGCATCAATAAAGGAGATGAGCGAGGCCTTTTCTATGCAGTCCATCCAAGAGATGGACACAACTCATTCTCTGGCTGCTTGTGGTAGGGGAAATATGTGTGTTTGTGATCTTTATGCTTGCATCCAAACAAAAATTGTGTTCATGCAATTATGTTAAAGTTTCAAATAGAGCTTGTCATTTTCTTGGTGTTTTTTACCTTTTGAATCATTATTGTTATCCAATAGACTTGCGTCTATCACAGTATTTATACAAGCACATGGACTGCAGTCCTCGTAAAAATTATGTAGACCCTGCACCCATTCTACAGAACAGGTTTAAGTTTCTCCGCCGCATTGTATAAGATCACAGAAAGTCCATTGCTGCAGGAATTAAAGATGACACATTAACTCCATGGCTACAGGAAGTATGTGCTATCTATGACCATGTCACTTGACCACACAAAATTGGAGAGTTTATGAATTTCTTCTTGACAAAATTACAAAGTATATGTATTTAACTTATCGAGTGATCTTAACTTTGTCCGTCGTAGGCAATTCCTGTATGAGAAATTCTTTTCTCAATCACGTCTACTGTGCTGAAATGCTTTCTCCAGGTCTTTTGCTTTGTAACACAATGTCTCAATGGCTTTTGCAGCGTGAATTTTTCCCCCCAATAATTCCAAGCTTCATGGTCCAAACGTTTCCATCTCTTTTGAGAGATATACCGCCAATGCAACAGTATGTTGACTCCAATTAATTTCCTCAAACGCTGAATTGTTATCTTCCACTATGGTATCAGTTCAATCTCTCTGATTCTCAAGTCATCAAAAATGTTTCACAGTTTCCCCCTGACTCAGTGAGGCATCATAGAGGCCATTTTTTGTCAGGATCTCTAATCTAGTCCTTTATAGAAAAAAATTTTACCATCGTACACTCAATCAAGAGAAGACTTTAAGGGTTGGAAATTCATAGGACTAAACAACATAAACATGGAATTACATGATCATGTAAGCACACTCATTACTGCCACGGCACAATGAGAAGAAGCTGTCAGCTGTCTTTGATTTATCTCAAGCACATCATGGACTCGCATGCATAACAGCCCTAATAAGTCTAACTTCAACTCATGAAAATGGAAATCCATCCTTTCTGTTGTTTTTTCTCATCATGGATAAAGACTGCACCATCAAGAGACATCCTTCACGCTCTTCATAAATTAAAGGCTTCTCGCTGTTATAGAAATGATTAGCGATGGAATGGCCACTTCCTAGCTAACCATCTCCCCATAATTACTTTCCTCTACTTAATCTTCCTCGTCAGCTGGCCCTGGTGACGATGTGATACCATCAATATTAGGCCAACCACCATACAGGAGGAGGAAGAAGAGGAGGAAGAGGGGGAGGAAGAGTGAGCAACTTAAGCTTTTTCTCATATTCGTTGATTTTCTTCTTCAGAAGCATATATTTCCTTATAAATAAGTTTCCCAGGACATTCTGATTATGTGACAATATCATAAAATCTCACAATTCTTTCATGTGCAGTAACTTAAGCTCGTTCTCATCCAACTTCGGTTGACATGCCTGCTTGTGCTGTTAGATCCACATAGTACCTCTCTTTAGCCATAATGTTTCATGGTCGATCTTCTCTCGTTATCCATCCTTGTCGACATGTTCTGCATTTAGAAATGATCAAGGAAAGGGAATACTCATCAAAATTCAAAATTTACAGCTAATATAGTCCATGAACAGCAGTAAAGAGACTCTTACCTTTGCAGGCCAGGTGCTCTCTCTCTCTCTCTTGCTAGTACCGTGGTCCCCTCATGTATAATTTTGTGGGACTTATTTAATCTCTGGTGTGGAGGTCGATCCATGATTTATGAACCATCTTGCAAGACTTGTTGGACTTGTATGTACCTAAACACAAGATGTAAGTCTCAATCATCTGACTGAGCCTCCAAATTTACTAAATTCTTTTCCTTGTCATGAGATGTTTGTTCTATTCTCACTTCTCAGCTAAAACAAAGGTCTGATCAGTACTGACAAGCTGAACGAAAAATAAGCATGCAGAAATTAAAGAAAAAAAAACGTTATAAAGATTTCCTTCGATTGAACAACTCCCAGTCAGGAGAACAGCCAGATTGGCTCTAGCTTTTATACCCTCTAAACAAAGGCAACATCATTATCGAAATGTAAGTTTAATAACTAATGCAAATGAAGTTTGTCAAAAGCATCGTTTAGTGGAAAAGATCCCCTCTTCTTTTTGTTGATCATTTGATCTCTTTCATGCTAAATAGTGTGAATAAAACCAAGGCACTATAGCCAGTGGTGGATGCAGCAACAACTGCATGAAACCAAAAGGAAACAACAAGAATGGAAAGTCATGAACTGCTAGCCCCCTTGATGAATGATTCGAAAGGGCAATCTCCATGATACAGCACACTTGCGTAATAGGCAAATTGGCTCAATCCGTTCTCCACCGAGCACCGTCCTTATTAGGACATCAAAGACCTCTAGGTACTGCTAGACTTCCTTCATTCTTCTAATTATGACAGGTGTCGGTGAAGTATCCGATTAAAAAGCACTTGGACCTGTGTGTCGCAAACTTTGTGCATGTTGAAGTCAAGATTACCAATCACCAGCTGCAGGATATAAGGATGAGTAGACCCGACTTGAGATTTAACTCAAAACGGATGGTTGCTGCATATGTACAAAGTACGCGGTGGTACAGAGTGGAGTATATTGACGTATGATCTGCAGGTCCTTGGAGATTACATACAGGAAAACTGATGACTGCTTAAGAAGTTAGACAAAGTAGTGGGAAATTATGTTGACAAAGTATTGTGCAAGATTAGGCTTTCTGATATTAGGGCCTATCCTACTCCAGCTGTCAGTGGGTGTATAAATCATTGTCCCTGTGGTTGGCAGACAACATTGAGTTGCAAGGTGAAGGAGCTCGAGACAAGATTTGAAAAGCTGGAAGAGCTCACAGGGCACAAACTATTACCTCAGACTTGTCTATTGTGAACCCTCGAAAGCTAGTGGAGTTTTTGTGTCATGTCAAGAAAATGGAGTCACCAATTTGCACATTATCTCTTCAAAGTACAATTCTGGGACCTGTGTTACAATGTATCCACTTTGTGATTTCAAGTTTGGTTTGTGCGTTCATGTACCTGTGTTTGAGGCTGGAGAGATGTGTATTTGTGACCTTCATGCTTTCATCGGACTTTCTGAATATAAATTGTGCTCATATATGCATATGTAAGTGACATAATTCCTTGTTTAAGATGTGAACTTTAGGGAAGGATCTATAAAAGGACATTATATTGTGGTAAATTCTTGTGTCTTATCAATTTTCCAGACATAATAATGATGCCGTTTACAAAATGCAAATTCTCTTTACAAATCATGAGACTTGTCAGAGAAGAATGATTCAAAGAGGCATTGTTGGACTCAAGGCCAGTTTCAAGTGCTTTCATAGAGAAAAATTCAGTCCAAAAGAACTCATTCACTAGAAGAAAGAGGAGCTTAGAAGGAGCAAAGAAGTAATGATAACACAAACACTCTTATTGCGAACAGATGCATGATGGAAGCACGCCTTTATCACCCTCACATCACACACGAGTTGAAGCTCTCGGCCATCTTAAGTTTATCCATTACACATTGCCGACTTGCACTTGTAACAACCCCAAAGCACTTCTGTAAATAAAATTTATTCTTTTGATAGTTTCAACAGATAACATTTTAGGGCTCGTTTTCTTTCCATGACGTGGCAATCTCAAGGTCGACATTTTGAGATCTTGGCGTGTACGTTGGAGGGAGAGGAGGAGCAGAAGTGAGAATTTTAAGTTTCATCTCATACTCATCAATTCTCTTCTGGAGAAGCTTGTTTTCCCTTGTCAGTAAGTCTCCCAGGACATTTTGATCATACGTCAGTATCGTCCATTCTCGCCAATCCCCAACAGGTTCCTTCATGTGCAAAATCTTAAGGTGGTTCTCCTCCAATTTTGGCTGCATGTTCGATTGTGCTCTTATGGTCGCTAAATACCTCTCAGTAGCCATGATCTTTCACGGTGGAACTTCTCACACTCTTCTTGCTCGTGAAGGTATTCTGGATTGGAAAGGATCATGAAAAAGAAAACGTTAAACTTCAGAGAATAATATAAAGCTCTATCTAGACCTAAATTTCTCGGAAGAGAAGGTATGAACTAATGAACAGGAGAGAAGAGAGAGAGAGAGAAAGAGATGACTCTTACCTTTGTAAGAGAGAGAGAGAGAAAGAGATGACTCTTACCTTTGTAAGAGAGAGAGAGAGAGAGAAATGACTCTTAACTTTGTAAGTTTGTTGTTCTCTCTTTAATTTTCTGGTGCAACTTATATCAACGAGGGTACGGATTCACTTATGTCTAGGAGGCACAGAGTATACAACAAAAAATCATGCAACTAAGGCTCAAAACATCCTGAATTGTTTGCCTTCCTGACAACGGCATATCTGCATAGAACACACGGCAAGAATCTTCACTATTACTAATTGATAAAGAATAGGATGCATCACCATCTAGTTAGTGAAGAAGCTCTTGCTTTCTTACAAGCTATGCTTTACTTGATGCTAGGGGAAAGAAAAAAGGCCAAACTATCGTATCAAGTAAAGGTGAAGAAATAGAGTAAGTGTGACTATTGGTAATTCTCAAATCGATATTTTCCCCTCACGGGCACAGTAACTATTTTTATCAATCATCACTTACTTTCACCCAAAAAAAAAAAAAAAAGAAACTATTTTTATCAATCAGGGTGAACTTCAAAAATCGAAAGTTTCGTGAGACTTGTTGAATTACTGCGTGACTCTTGCTTTAATTGTTCCCACATTGCTGTCATGCTAAAGCTCTATCTGCAATTGTCACAGCATCTGCAGTACTCATTTTAGTTGCACAAGTAATCTGCGATGCCATGCGTTTACCTTATCACTTTTCTTTGTCCTTCATCTTGTCCCCAGATGCCATTCCCTTTGCTTTGTCCTTCATCTTGTCCTCAGACGCCATTCTTGGTGCTACCTTCACTCCTCCCTCTTTGCCTAGAAAAGCGGCTAAAATGGTCATCAATTCCAGTCAAAAGAGCTCAATCTCTTATTTGCCTCCTCCACTTTGACACTTGAGTGTATTATTCTAAAAAGATCCTAAATATGTAACGCATGTCGACAGTCGCAGACTATTACTGCTGAACCCAAGTTTTGATTTGTGGTCCCATACGACAAACATGCAAAAATTCTAAATCTCCTATAGATCTCAATAACAAATAGACTACCACAAACACAAATTAGAGGCTTAGGGGGCATTTGGCAATGTGTCTATTCCGATGAACAATTTTTGAATAGAAATAGTTTTTTTTTTTTTTTTTGTTTATGTTCCAGGAAATAATTTTTAAGTATAAAAATGCGCTTCGTAACTGAAAAAAATTTCTACTCTAGAAATAGAATTGCATTTGGTAAACTTGTATAATTTTTTAATATTTTTATTATATTTTTCCTTTTTTTTTTCTTCTTTCTTCATTTTGGCCGGTTACCCAGCCATCGGCCATGGCCGGCGATCGGCCAATGAGGGCCAGCTATTTGCTAGCCACCGACAATGCCTTGCCAGGCCAAGGCGAGGCCGACCTTGCGCTATCTAAGCGAGGTCGAGCCTCGCCGATGACCTCACCTGGGCACCAAGGCCACTGACAAGGCTCAGCCTAGCCCAAGTGACACAAGGTCGGATTTGCCTTGGCTAGGTGAGCTCGAGCTCGGCCTCGCCTTGGCTGGGCGAGCTCGAGCTCGGCCTCCCCAAGGCTGGCGACACTCCAGCGAGGTCGCCAGCCCAAAGGAAGAAAGAAGGAAAGAAAAAGAAAAAAAAATTGTTTTTTGGAATTGTTCTTGGGAACAAGAAACAAGTTTTTCTATTTCTTATTTCGGTTTCAAATATGTTCCCGGAAACAAAAAAAAAAATTGTTCCCAAGAAAAAAAAAATGTAAACAAACTCTTTCTTTTTTTTTTTTTTTTTTTTTGTTCCCCAGAACTAAAGAACGGAAATTTTTGTTCTGGGGAACATAAACACAAATAAACAAACAGGCTCTTAGTGCAAGAAACCTCTCTCTGAGTGTAGTCTTGATAGAGCCAGCAATTGGCATGTAAGTGACTTTATCAACTTATGCTAAATTTCTAATGATGTAAGTAGAAATGAGACCACTGTTCTAAACTATCGAACGGCAAGCCAGTCTAGTGCTTAAGATGTCGCTGCATAAAACAGATGTGATTCTTTCACCTTAATTTTAGAAAATGCCAATAAATTCAAAGAACCTCAGCGGACTAACAACCAAATGTAGGGACGAACAACAGAAAATACCAATACACAGCGCTGAGATTCTTCCAGAGATTCCTCTGCTTCTATATCCGTTGACCATCTTTGCCTAAGAATCATGGACAGCGCATCCAATAGTTCACATCTTTATAAAGGGGCAATCTCTATGGTAAAACACACTTCCCAGCCTGCCAAGCACCGGCCTTATTAAAGTTATCCGAAGTTCTTGAGGTACTCCAGCATCACCTTCATGCTTCGTTGTATTTTCGTTTTTCTGATGATCACGAGTCTCACGCAAATGAACTCTTTTCGAGCACACAAATTCTGTGACCACTTTCAAACTATAGCTACATTCCTTTTTACAGGTTGAAGTCAAGATGACGGAAAGACAATTGCAGGACCTAAGGAGGAGGATAGGCACTCATCCAAATCTAAATAATCTACATCAAAATGGACGATTGCTGCATTTGATGAACCCCCTCCATAAATTCAACGAGTGGGCTGTACTGACTTATAATATGCAGATCCTGGGAGACCAAATAAAGGAGAACTCCAAGCTGCGCGAGAAGCTAGACAATCTGGTGGATGACTACGTCAAGCAACTAGAGACTTCATGCAAAATGAGGCCGCTCGGTCCCACAGCCCATCCTATACAGACTCTAGATGACACTATAAGTCCCTACCCAAGCGATGCCATGCTGTATTGGATCACGATGATGAATCAAAGGCTGGAAGATCTAGAGAAGAGAGTCAAGAAAATGGAAGAGCTCATGTTGGAACAACTTGAAGCATAACATTGCCAAGAACTCATGGATCCAGTCAATCCTATAACGACCGTACATCATATCGAGTTCAATTTCCATGTCACAAAAATTCTCCCCTGTCTATGCGTGCTCGTATATGTCTTTTGCAAGTATTTGTGTGATTCAAAGGAGACGACAACTCTGGCCGATTTTCTTGTGCATTGGTAAACAGGCAGGGGAAATATGTGCATTTGTTGTGATTTTGATTAAAAAGTGTTCTTGCATCATACTCTTTAAGTAATTTTAGCTCATAATATACGAACTTTAAGGAAGCTATGGCTGAAGGACGGAACGCTATTTTCTGGTTGGTTTTATCTTATCATCATGTAATTTCCTTATTTGTGCGTATTGAGTTGAACTTCAAGACATCATCGCTTCTTTTGAGTCGGATGTGCATTAGAAAATACTGGAGTTCTGTAAGTTAATATCCACGAAGCGTGCAGACAAGATAATATCATTACTCAGGACGGCCTTCACTTTGTCTCTAATGTAATGACAAGAATAAGACAAGCATTTTGGTCCCAGGGAAAAGGAATGATATGAGAAACAGTGTACGTCGATGCTACCTTCATTCACGAAGGCAAATCAACCATTGCCACATTTTTGGGTCATCGGAGGGTTGATGAATCGATAAATTCAGAGCACGTTCTTGAATGGTGAGTTGCAAAACATAGAAATGAGGAAAGAAAGAGAGGCAAGGGACGACAGGGCAAGCCCATCCCTAAAGGCACGGGAAAGCCACGGAGAGCTCTTCGCCAGTCACCTGCCATTGCCTCTATGGGTGCCGATAAGGTGGATGGTTTTCTGGAGCCTACCGCCGAACTTCTAGGAGGGTCTCCAGGACCCTCTCTAAGTAATGTCTTTTGGGGACGCCCTGTCTGTCCCTGAAGCTTGAGAAAGAACTATAAACCAACACATATTTTGAACAGCGACGGCCCGGTGCCATCACTTTGGGCAAGCCTCTTTGCGTAACTTTTAGAGACCGCACCTGAAGCTGAGTATGGAGAACAGGGTTTTATAGAGGGAAGATGAAGATCGTAGAGATCGTTCGTCCAAATTGGGCTTCAAAGAATACACGAGACTGTCACCAGATAAGCATTATTAAGCCTGCTTTTAAGTGACCGTACCGAAGATCGGCTGTTCTCGTTAGAAGCTAGACAAAGTGTTGGAAAATTATGTTGACTCTTGTGCAAGATCAGGCCTCCTGATCTCGGGGCATAATCTTGCTCCTGTGGTTCCTATTAGTAATTAAACCAAATTCATAAGAAGTTATCGCGAAAAGGTGATCAATTCATTAAATAGGTTATCAATTTACAAGATGTTCAATGGACTCCCAAGACTGGTGCAAGAGCTGAAGAAGAGTCTTTATTGTGGCGTTGCTTTTAAGAAGTTTGTTCGTATTTATGTCTTGTTTGTTTGTGTTTCTAGGTCCAATCAATGTTTTGTAAGTTCCTAAGAATCTATCTCCTTGGAATGTTGGAAATATTTAATGAGTCATTAAGTATAAGAGTCATATATCAAGCCTTTAAAAGAGCTTACAAAAGGAGTCTTGTAATTGTTTCAAATAAACATATTCTCTCTCCTTGAGTTGTGTGAGTTGTATTTCTAAGTCTGATCAATGTTTTGTAAGATCCTACGAATCTATCTCCTTAGAATGCTAGAAATATTTCATGAGTCATTAAGTGTAAGAATCATGTATCAAGCCTATAAAAGAAGTCTTATAATTGTTTCCAATAAGGTGAAATGAACAGAATCTCTTCCTTCAGTTCTGTAAGTTGTGAGTGATTCATTTTCAAAATATCCCAACAAATTGGTGTTAGACCTGCACCTCTGACGTTCAACAGTTCCATGATCAAACCTTGTTACTTGGTTGGTCACGCAATATTGAGTCGCAGGTTGGAAGAGTTAGAGAAAATATCTGAAAAGCTGGGAGAGCTCGTAGAGGACAAGCTATGACCAGAGACATTAGCAACGGTAAACCATCGAACGACAGTGGAGTTTTTGTACCATGTCAAGAAAATGGTGCTAACAATCGCACATCATCTCTTCAAAATACCATTCTGGAAGCCATGTTCCAATGTTTGCGCTTTGTGATTTCCAGTTTGGATTGTGACTTCCTGTATTTGTACCCGAAGTATCATGTGTGCTTCAGCAAAGGAGATGAGTGGGGGCTCAATACAATCCCAACCCCAGAAAAGCGAACAAGTCACCATATATCACTGCTTAAGACAGGAGAGATGTGAGCATTTGTGACCTTTATGCTTTCATCGGAAGTTCTGAATATAATTTGCACTCGTACATGAGATTGTAAGTGAGATGATTCTTTCTAAAAGATTTTAACTTTGAGGAAGCAATCTATAAAGGACATAATATTTTGGTAAATTCTGGTATCTTATCGATCAAACTCCATTTCTGTTGCTTTTTATGCCCAGGAACATTGGACGTGATATGCCCAGAATCATTAGACCATGGTTCACACTTTTTTTGGTTGATGATGCTGTTTACAAAATGTGAATTCTCTTTACAAATCAGAGACTTGTCAGAGTGGAATGATTCGAAGAGGCATTATTGGGTTCGCAAGGCCATTTTCTAGTCCTTTTTATAGAGCAATAATTCAGTTCGAAAGAACTCATTCACCAGAAAGAAGAGGAACGTAGAAGGATCGAAGAAGTAACCATAACACAAACACCCCGATAGTAGACAGATGCATGATTATGTCATTAAGGACGCACAATTTCATTACCCTTACATCACACACCAATAGAAGCTCTCAGCTATATTCATTTTATGTGTTACACACTGCAGACTTGCACTCATGATAACCTAAAAGTACTTTCAATAAATTGTACTTTCTTTGGATAGTTTTAACAGATAAATGTTTTGGTGCTCGTTTTCTTTCGATGACGTGACAGTATTAAGGTCAACTATTTGAGATCTCCGGGTGCTAGTGTTCAAGTAGGCCAACCAGCATACGTTGGAGGGAGAGGAAGACGACAAGTGAAAATTTAAAGCTTCACCTCAAACTCATCAATTTTCTTCCTGATGAAAGATGTCTTCCTAGAACGCACAGCAAGAATCTTGATTATTACTGATTCAAACAAAAGGATGCATCACCATCTAGTTAGTGAAGAAGCTCCTTGTTTTCTCACGATTTGTGCTTTACTTGATACTCGGGAAAAGGGCAAAATAAAAACGAAAGCTAACTCACAGTATCAAGTAAAGGTGAAGACATAGAGTAATTGTGATCAATGGGAGATCTCAGATCCATATCCTCCTACCAAGGGCATAATAACTATTTTTATCAATCATGATCAACATCAAAAATCAAAAGTTTCGTCAGATTTGTTGAATTTCTTCATCGCTCTTGTTTTGATTGTTCCCACATCCTTGTCATGGTGATGCTCTATCTACAATATTTTCAAAGTAACTACAGTATACATTTTGGTTGCACAAGTATTACACGACGCCATGCCTTTACCTTTATCTATTTTCTTTTTCACCATCTCGGTTTCAAATGCCATTCTTGTTGTTAACCTCACACCTCACCAATAGTATTGGCGCAGATTCTGACTACCTAGATGAATTCTATAACTACTCTTCCGATAAAATTTCCTCCTTAAGCTCCACATCGTTGAGCACACACAATCGTCTACGAAACTTCAATAATCCGTCCTCCGTAACTTGGAAATCATCTTTCCTCTTTTCCGCATCCTCTTGCAGAACATTCTGGATTTCAGGATTTGTCGACTGCAACGTCTTAATCTTCACCTACACTTCCAGTTCAATTTTAAAGGTAGCCATGAGACTTGAAAGCTGGCATATCTTAAACTTGAAATCCGAATCTCAAACTTCTTCGAGCAAAATTCACTCCCAAACTATCATTTGTGCAATCGATAACTTCCGACTTAGCGCATCTCCAACCTTATTGGCATTTCCAAGATGATGTAGAATATTGTAGTCATAGTCCTTAAGAAGCTCAATCCAGCGATGCTGCCTCATGTTTAGTTCCTTTTGAGAGAACAAATACTTGAGATTTTGATGGTCTATAAAAATCTGGAACGGTTCTCCACACAAGTAATGCCTCCAAATCTTTAAGGCAAACATGATCATTGCCAGTTCCAAATTACGCATCAGATAATTCAACTCATGAAGCTTCAGCTTACAGGATATGTACGCAACCACTCTTCCATGTTGCATCAAAATGCAGCCTAGTCCTTTGTACGACGCATCACTGGAAATCTCATATCCTCCAAGATCATATGAAATGGTCAACTCGGGTGCAGTAGTCAACTTATGCTTAAACTCTTGGAAACCACGCTCGCATTTATCCGTCCATTCAAACTTTTCTTCCTTCTTCAGCAATCGCGTCAGAGGCATAGCTATCGCAAGGAATCTTTCCACAAACCGTCTATAATAGCCTGCTAATCCCAAGAAATTTTGAACCGTAGTCACTATCGTTGGGCTCGACCAGTTCATAACAGCTTCAATCTTGATCAGGTCCACAAAAATCCTTTCACCAGAAATCACCTGACCTAAGAAAGTTATGCGAGTTTGCCAAAACTCGCACTTACTAAATTTGGTGTACAACTCATGTTCTCACAAGGTCTGAAGTACCGTCCTCAATAGCTCATGTTCTCATAAGGTTTGGAGTCCTCAAGTGATGTTTGTGCTCCTTTGGACTCTTCAAATATATCAAGATATTTTCGATGAACATAATCAAAACTGATCCAGGACTCCTTGAACACTTGGTTCATCAAATCCATGAAAGCAACTTGAGCATTGATTAATCCAAATGGCATCATTGTGAACTCGTAGTGACCATAACACGTACAAAATGCCATCTTCGATATATCTTCCTTCTTGATTCTCAATTGATAGTAACCCGTCATTAGATTAATCTTGAAAAATACAGAATCTCCCTACAACTGATCAAACAAGTCATCTATCCTTGGTAACGGATATTCGTTCTTGATCGTCACTTGATTGAATTGTCAATAGTTGATGCAAAGACGCAACGGAACCATCATTTTTCCTTATGAACAAAACTTGCACTCACCAAAGCAATGCACTAGGACGAATGAATTCTTTGTCCAATAGCTCCTGCATCTATGCCTTTAATTCCTTCAATTTCGACAACGCTATAAGTATGGTGTCTTAGAAATTGGCTTCGTCCTAAAGGCTAGCTCAATCATAACTTTATCTCCCTTTCATAGGAAAAATTAGGCAACTCCTCAAGAAAGACATTTGAAAATTCTCGCACCACGACGATGTCTTTGATCCTTGGCTCCTCAACTGACGTATCAACTATAGTTGTCAAATAACCTTGGCAACCCACATTCAACAACCAGGTTGCCTCAAGCGACCAAATTAAAGTTATCGAGGATCCCCTCGATTTCCAACAAACTCAAAACTACCACCCACTAATGGGTTAAATTGAATCGCTTCATGATAACAGTCCATGGTAGCTCGTTGCTTGTTGAGCCAATCCATACCAATAATCACATCAAAATCAAACATCACCAACATGATTAAATCTATTATTTCCTCTTGGTCACCAATTATTAACTTGTAACCAAAACACCCTACCTCAGACAACACTTTATCTTTCAACGAAGTAGATATACTAATGATTGCTTCCAACGATTTCGGATTTAACCCAACTAACTTAACAAATTGCTCAATAATAAAAGAATGCGTGGCTCCAAGATCAAATAAAGCATAAGCAACATGGTCATTCAACGAGACCATACATGTAATCACGTTCTGCGAGTTCTCTGTTTCCCTCGGATGACATTATACACCCTTCCTTGCACCAGAGGCCTACTCAAAATGCCCTATTGTGCATTCTGCGACACACTTCCTCTTGCTTGTCCTATCTACGGTAGTGGCGCCTTTGCTCACATGGGCTTACGCAAACAATTCTTCACCTAATGGCCGTGCTGGCCACATCCATAACAAGATCCCGTTCTAGTAGACATGGGGTTGATCCATGCTTCCTTCTACAAAATCGGCACACGCCATTCGAGTGGGGTGCCAACTTTATCATACCGCATTTTCAGTTGGGAGGGATAGGATACTTTCCTCTAGTCATCGATCTCTTCCCAAATCGGTTATTGTCTCTATTTGGTGCAAACTACAACTCATATGCAACTGCCCGTTCATTCAAGTCCCTCTCAATCAATTGAGCCCTCTTATACAGTTCGTCATAGTCCTTGAGATCTTGCGGCACCAACGAGACCTTAATCTCTGGCTTCAAACCATCTCTAAACCTTCTCGCTCTATCCATCGGGTCCTTAATCAACCTCGGTGCGTACTTTGATAGCTCGGCGAACTTTGCCTCGTACTGATCTACAGTCATTTGGTTTTGGCGAAGGCGTTCGAACTCATCCATCTTTTGTTCTTGAGCACACTTTGAGAAATACTTTCCATAAAAGGCTTTAATGAAGGCATCTCACTCTGGGACCATACCCTCAAGAAACACTCTTCCTTCAGTGGCCTCCCACCACGTGCTCGCATTACCGTGCAGCTGATACACGGCCAGGGTCACCTTGTCCTCCTCTGAACACCTCAACAGTGCAAAAACCTTCTCCAACTCTCGGACCCAAATGGTTGCCACCTCGAGGTCACATACTCCAGTAAATTTTTGCGGCTTCAACTTCAAAAACTGCTCCACCAATTTATGCATAGGCCGCTCACCATTCCCATTTCCATTCCCATTTCCAGGTGGGACTTTCGCAGGTGCAGCAATAACATCAACAGCATTGGCAGCAGCAGTGGTAGCGGCAATGGCAACAAGAACGGCGGCGGTAGCGGCGACAGTGGTGACAGTGGCAGCGACAGTAGCAACGGCAATGGTAACGGTGGCGGCAGTAGCTTGATTCTGAGCTTGCTACCCAACCACATTCACCAAGGTTTCTAGGGCTTGCAAGATCCCATCAACCCTAGGATCAACCGATATCCTCCCTTTTGCACCCATTTGCGTCGGTGCTCTCCCTCTAGCACTAGCCCGTCTTGGTGCTCTTCCTCTGGCACCAACTTGAATCAATGCCCTTCCCCTAGCACTTGTCAAAGCTGCTATGACCCTTCTCCGAGGGTCCCTCTTGCTCAAGATTGCTCATCTCGTAGAATCTTTACAGAAATATGTTTTCCAATTCCAACAAGGAATTAGAAATTGGAGCAACTCGCACAAAACTATCAATCAATTACACGCATAAGCATAAGGAAAATATTTTTCCTAGTTAACTATCTCAAAACTCATCGCACATTATCACTCCAAGTACTAACCAGGCTCTGATATCACTTCGAATGCGCGAACATCTCTAACAGTCAATTAAATTACGACATCCCATGACGCATCGCCAACTCCTTTTTTTTATATATTTCGATTAAACACATGCAGAAGCAACTCAAATAAACACAATTAATCAACAACATGAGGGATAATAAAGAGCAACAAACGATTTCTAAAAGTGGCAATTTATTTATCAACTTATTAACCCTAGGAGTTTAATAATTATAAACTGTCATGACCTACCCCTCGAGGGGAAGGAACAGATTTAGGGGTATTGCCTAAAGGACGGACTTATGACTCATAATTAGGCATAGGCTCTCCCAAATCCATACCTCTCGCGACATTGAAGTGTTTTTAGTGTTTGGGGAATTACATTTACAAATGAGTTTTGTGGTAAAAAAAATTAGGGATAAGTGTTCCAGAAGTCCTAAAACTTGTCACGAAAATGCATTTCAGTCCTAAAACTTGCAAAAAGTGCATTTCAGTCCTACAACTTGTCAAAATGTTTCAAACGAGTCCTAAAATCGACGCCGTCTAATTTCTTAACGGAAAAAACTGACGTGGCCCCCGCGTGGCTTTTTTTAATCGTTTCTCTCTCCTCCGTTGTGAATAGTTTAAAAAAAAAAAGCCACGCATGCAGAACGATTTCGTCTCCTCCTTTCTCCTTCGCCACGACGCCGTCTCCTCCTTTCTCCTTCGCCACGACGCCGTCTCCTCCTTTCTCCTTCCGTCTCCCCCTTCGTCCGTACGTCTTCTTCACCGTCATGTTCTCCCTTCCCTCTCCATGTCTACGTATTCTTTCGCTTTCCAAGTATCCCCTAAGCCCCAAATCGAACTCGTCCGAACCCTAAGCCCCAAATCGAACCCGTCCGTACCCTAAGTCCTAAATCGAATTTGTCCGAACCCTAAGCCCCAAATTTGATGATTTGCGGTTCTCTTGCGATTTGGGTCCTCATCGACCTCGAGTTCAACACTCATCGTGAGTTCGTGTTCTTTTCTTCCTTTGACGATTGCGAGTTCGTGTGAAGACCTCTTTGCGGGAGTCCTGGAAATCTCAGCGGTGAAGCGATTGGTGTCGGGGACGACAACAGGTTCAATGAAGACGATGGCGACTCCTCCTCACGCAGGTATCGCTCTCTGCATTATAACATTTGGGTATCTCATGGTAATGCTACGATTTATTTTTGTTTTGCAAAGGTGCTTTAATCTCTGCATTATGTAAAACGATGTCAGTTAGCGTCCTCATTTCTTCATTTTTTGGAGTTCAGAGAGCTCGAATTTGACACACATCAACTTTACGTTCTCTTCTTTAATGATTGCGAGTTCATGCAAAGATATGTCTTGTGAGCATCTCGGCGTCTCAACGGCGGAGGGAGCGGCATCAAGGACGGCAATGGTGACTCCTCATGCAGGTATCACTCTCTATATTAAAGCATTTAGGTATGTCATAGTAATATTACCATTTTTTTTTTTTTTGCAAAGGTGTTTTACTCTCTACATTATAGTGGCGTTTTACTCTCTGTGTTATAATTGTTTTGCATTTTCCAATTCTTGTGATATATTATAACATTGCAGCAAATTAAAACATTGCTCTCACTATTGATCATGTAGTTGTATTGTGGTTGTAAAACGGATTATGCTAATTTGTTGTTTCTGTATTGCTTGTTAGTCTTTTATAAAAATATCTTCAATTTAGAACTTGAACATTGCTTCAATAATTTGATGATTGAAAGTGCTCGCTTTTTGTTTCTGTTCCTTGTAGGTCCAATGGCCGAGAACAAAGTTTATGTCACTGTTCACTATGGAGGTAAATTTAAAGTTGACCCACCATTGGAATACATAGGTGGAAGGGCTGATGTTGCTGAAATAAGTTTAAGTAAGCCTTCACTTTCTAGTATAATTGAAGCTATTAAGGCTTTGGGTGTGTGTAGAGTAGAGAAACTCTTTTACAGAGTTCCTGGAAGTAAGACTCTTGTAGACGGAGTAACTCTTAGGTATTTATGGGATAACGCTGATGTGATGGATCTATTTTATCATCATCTGTGCTCTGAAAATATTACATTATATGTTGAGCATGCTGATAATGAAAAGGCAGGAGCTGAGATGGGGGGTGTTGAGATGGAAACTGGAGGTATGTCTAATGTGATTAGGAATACTGATAATGACGGGAATCGGGCTGAAGTTGCCAATAAGGATCTAGATGAGGAAGAGCATGATGATGCACATAATTTCGTGGATATGGAACAGTCGAGTGATGATGACGACTTTGAACTGGTTGAAGCAAGGAAAAAATTAATTGAATTTTCAGCAAAACATAGGCTCCAAATTTTAAATTATAGTGAGGCAACTAGTATGTACATCCAATGCTCAGGTCAATGTATGTACATCCAATGCTCATGCTAGTGCAAGTACAGCTGAAGCTTATGCTCAATCTCGGGCTAATTCCACGGTCCAAGGCTCGGAAAAAGACAAGTAAGTTGTCATCTAACCATTATTGTAAGTTGTGTATATCAAGATTCCAATTTAGTAATTTTGAATATATATTTAGGCTAAAGCTAAAGCTACGACAAGCATAGCTGAAGGAGGATCCGAAAGCCATGCCAATGCTTCTGCAAATGCCAATTCAATAGGAGGCAATAGTGGGCATGTTAATGCTTCTGCTCAGGCTAGTGCAGATGTAAGAGAATGTAGTGGTCATGCAAATGTAAGAAAATATAGTGCCACTGCTTCTGCTCATGCTAGTGCTGATGTTAGAGGATGTACTGGTGAGGCCAATGCTTTTGGTGAAGTCCGTTCAGATCAAGGGGAAGGCAGTGCACCGGCCAATATAATGGCTAAGCATAGACGTGAAAAAATTCCAGTGAGTAATACCTCAATCCCCAAGTATACATGTATTGTGATTATGTTCTCATGTTGAATGAATTTTCTATTATTTCAGTTTAAAAGACCTACCACTGAAAATTGCATGATACAGAGAGAATCACAAGCCAAGAGGATGAAAATGATAAGGTTAGGTGTTGACGCAAATCCTATAACAAACCTTCATATTAGCAAGGTGAGTAATATTTTTAAATTTTTATAATAGCAATTACTTATCTCCTTAAGCTAAAAGGATACTCATTCTTATGTAGCCTAATACAATTGATGCAAGAATCGTTAACCTACCGGAGAAAGGGGTAGTCACAAGAGCTACGTCAACAAAGAAAGGTGCATTCCCGGGTTAGTGCACAACCTCGGTCATATCATATATCAGCAGCTTCTCGAAAACAAATTGCAGAGACGCCGAAGCCACTATTACAACCCAAGGCCACTTCACACGGCGTCGGTCATATCATGCAACAAAGAGCTCCTCCAAAACACATTGCAATGAAGCCAATGACACTATCACAACCTCGGGCGGTTCTCAAGCTCGGTCATCTCAAGCTACAATAGCTCGAAGCATCTTGGTTTAAAGCGAAAGGCACCATCACAACCCCAGGTAAGTTCCCAACCTCAATCATCTCGTCTAACATTAGCTCCTCGAAAGCTGGTTGCGCTGAAGCCAAAGCCACTATCGCAACCTCAGGCCAATCCCGAAGCTCAGTCATCTAAGGCTACAATAGGTCAGAAGCATCTTGGTTTAAAGCGAAAGGCATCATCACAACCCAAGGCAAGTTCCCAATCTCAATCATCTCGCGCAACATTACCTCCTCGAAAGCATGTTGCGATGAAACCAAAGCCACTATTACAACGCCAGGCTCAGTCATCTCAGGCTACAACAACTCCTCCAAAGCCTATCGCTGCGAGACCATATATAAGAAAAAGCGCCAGAATTCAGAATCAAGTGAAGGCTCAACCTACTAGACCACCGGAGACCATCATATTGGATTGATATGTCTACTGAAATTGGTGTTGTTAGGTGAATGTAAATCAATTATTAGCTGGTTTTTTGGATGAGACGTGTAGCGTTTGTGCATAAAACCTTTTCTGCACTAAAAGTGCATATTTTGTTGAACAGAACCTTTTGCGCACTGAAAATGTAAGCATGTTGCTTTGTCAATGAATCGTGTTTCAACAAGTTATGTGGCATGCTTGGTTTTGGTTTGGATAATGCGCGAAAGTGATTACTCTTCGGAATTGTTAATAGGTAATTATTGAAATTAGCCATGCAGAATTTTCATTTTATATGATGGGGTTTTGCTCTACGTGGTCTCTATGGCCCGCATTGAATGATTCATGGAAGATTTGATTAGGTAACTTAGGTATTGTAGCCGACTACTTTGATTTCACTTGATTTTTTACACATTCCATTTGAGGCAAGCTCGTTATTAAAATTATGAAAAAAATCACCAATTAACAATCTCGATTGCATAATAAGGGAGTTGTCACTATTTTTTGAAGTTGCAAATTTATTCTGGTGGCAATAGCTCATGTAATGCTACATTTTGTAACATTTTGTAATGCGATAGTAATTTCTCGCATGGCAAGCAACCGGTCTTTGCAAACTATAAACTCACATCAGATCTCATTCCCATCTCAATTATCCACAACTAGTGTTCAAATTTACAAACTCAGATAGAAAGTATTATGGAAGACTTAGAAATTTCCTACCAACTTTCACATTATATATAACCAATACAGCGATATAACATATGCATAGAATGAATGCTGATTGATATAGCATCTTCCCTTTCTTTACTTGTGCAAGCTCCTCCTTTAAACGTCTATTTTTCGCCTTTTGACTCTTCATTTCAGCTAGCAATGAGCTCACCTCGACTCCGTCACCCCTCGATTGGCTTGATTCAGACAATGTTCGATTTCTTTCAAGGAGGTCAACTATCATGTCCCTCACATGATTTGGTATCTTTGGATCCACCCACATGAAAAAATTGCAGCAACTTGGACTATCAAACTTAGCACATCCATGGAACATTCTTCCTGCGTTTTTCTTTGTCTTTGCCATAAGAATTGGCGATTGAAGGCCACAATAACATGTTGGCTCCAAGTTGACCTCATTAGGAGTTACGCTACTTGATGCAGATGTTGCTACCCTCATTCTTCTGGGCTTCGCATTATAGGAACCTAATAGAAGTATATTAGCTATATTATGATTCCTTCATAACGTCTTCATATTAATAATTTCTGTATAATGCAATGTGTTTACTCGAGAGATTTATGAGATGTTTTCAATCTCCAAAAACATCTTTTCTCATATGCACCGTATGAATAGACAACCATAACTTGCTTCGCATTAATGTTCTAATTTGTCACTAGTATTGGAGAATGGAAAACAACAAAATGCTATAATGCAGAGAGAGCGATACTGCGTGAGGAGGAGTCGCCATCACCGTCGTTGACCCCGTCGTCGTCCCCGATGCCAATCGCTTCGCCGCCGAGATGTCGAGACTCCCGCAAGCGAGATCTTCGCACGAACGCACAATCGCCAAAGGAAGGAAAGAATACAAACTCACGACGAGCGTCGAACTCGAGGTCGATGAGGACCCAAATCGCAAGATAACTGCAAATTGTCAAATTTGATTTGGGGCTTAGGGTTCGAACGAAATCGATTTGGGGTTTAGGATTCGGATGAGATCGATTTGAGGCTTAGGGTTCGAATGAATTCGATTTGGGGTTTAGGGTTCGGACGAAATCGATTTGGGGCTTAGGGTTTCGGACGAATTCAATTTGGGGTTTAGGGTTTCGGACGAATTCGATTTGGGGTTTAGGGTTCGGACGAGATCGATTTGGGGCTTAGGGTTTAGACGAATTCGATTTGGGGCTTAGGGGACACTCGGAATAGAGAAAGAAGAAGTAAAGACAGAGGTGGGAGGAGGAGACGGCGTCGTGGCGAAGGAGAAAGGAGGAGACGACGTCGTTCGTATGCGTGGCTTTTTTTTTTTTTAAACTATTCGCAACGGAGGAGAGAGAAACGATTAAAAGCCATGCGGGGGCCACGCGCTTTTTTTCCGTTAAGAAATTAGACGGCGTCGATTTTAGGACTCGTTTAAAACATTTTGACAAGTTGTAGGAGTGAAATGCACTTTTTGCAAGTTTTAGGACCGAAATGCATTTTCGTGACAAGTTTTAGTGACTTCCGGAACACTTATCCCAAAAATTATTAAAAAAAAAATTTTAAAAAAATTGGCTAAGAAGGGCAACGGCCGTCGCCGACCTTTAGCGACCGCCGTGGCGACCTCCGACGACCCTGATCTAGGACGGCGAGGTCGCGCGACGCCGTCGCGACCTCCGGCGACCCCGGATGGGCGGCGAGGTCGCGCGCGCCGCGCGACGCGGCTCGACCCCCGGCGACGCCGAACTGGGCGGCGAGGTCGCGCACGTCGCGCGACACCGCCTCAACCTCCGGCGACCTAGATCCGAGGCGTCGAGGTCGCGGAGGTCTCATGACGCCGCCGCGACCCGATCCGGGGCGGCGAGGTCGCGTGACCCGGATCCGGTCGCGCCGAGCCTCCAAGCACTAGATCCGGTCGCGACCACTAGACTCGTGACCGGTGGGTCGCGCAGCCCTGGGCGAGCTCCGCGCGGAGGTCACGGTGCGGCAAGCAACGGTCGCCGCAACGCCGCGACTCGCAGAGGTCGCCCGACTCTCCGACGACGATCGCCTAGGTCGCGGCGTCCCCGTAGTGATCGTCGGCCCGAGAAGATGAACAATGTTTCATCCAAGGACACGAACTGGAAAAACAAAAAATTCATTAGGACAATTTTGGAAAAAAAAAAGTGAATACTGTTTCGCGTGGGCATGCCGAGAAAGCTTAAAGCCCAAGGCAGGGGAAAGCCCAAGGCAGGTCCCCCTCGCCTGGGCTTTCAGCCTTAAAAATGCTAGCATTTTGCCCAAGTCCCTTCCAAAGTTTTTTCCCAAACACCATTTTTTTTGCCCAAAGGGCTTTGGACTCCCAAGGGGCTATGGGAAGTGGTTCCCAAACACACCCAAAGTGAGGTATTAGGAATGTACTTTATTTCTTACGCAACCAAAGAATCTAAGGTTGGAGATTTGATTATACTATTTGACCAATTAGTACCATTTCGATACCTAATCTTGTTCATTTTAAAAGAAAAGATTTTTGCCAGGCAATTTAGATTGATTTTACACATATCCACTAACATGTGAAATGATTATTAGGATGCGCAATCATTAAAATAATAATTATAGCTACCAAAGTGACATCGAATAATTTGCATGAAAAAGCAAGCATCTATCACTAAAAAATTTATAAACACAATCCCAACTAAGCAAGGGAAGGCCATAGTCATCATATCGAAATAGCATAGTCAAAGATCTTTGAATCTAAGAACCATTCGAACCTTATTGTAAAGCCTTAGGCTTGTTCAATTTTGGACAAAAAAATATTTATCAAGGATTTTCTCGCACTTTTAGAGAGAACTACCCAAAAAAAAACTATTTTTTTAGCTTTTTCTAATTTAAAGAAACAATTTTTTGGAATTGTTAATTCATTTTAATTTTTATAAAAAATAATTTATTTAATTTTTTAGTTAGGAAAAGAAGAGATGGGCTAGGCCTTGGGCCCAGTCCAGATGAGGACAGAAGCCTGGTCACATGAATTTGGGCTTCATGAACAGAAGATGGGCTGTTAGAGCAAGCCCTTTGAGAAAAGGACCAAGCGAAGTCCAATTTGCCAAAACCGGAGGAGACCCAAACTCACTTATGACAAGCCCCAGCCCAGATTCACCTAATTCAAACTGGCCCAAACTCCCTTGGTCTAAAACGGCTCAAATTTACCAATCTTAGCTAAGTTCAAGCCCATAATCTCCATTAAACCCCAAAGTCCAACGAGCCCACAGCCAAATCTTCTCCCATTTTCCCTTCTCAGACGCCTGCACTTTCCCTCTGCAATATTAGTCCCTCCCAGATCCCTTATTTCAATCAGACTAAAGAATTGAGACGCTAGAGGAAAATCAACAACCCATCGTCATCTAAAACAAGACATCCACAACACAAGCGGAACCGTCCTCGCTACTCCGAGTTTTTACAAAAATCTGTTTTCTAATTCCAATTCCAACAAGGAATTAGAAATTGGAGCAACTCGCACAAAACAATTAATCAATTACAAGCATAAGCATAAGGAGAACATTTTTCCTAGTTAACTATTCCCAAACTCATTGCACATTATCACTCCTAGTACTAACCAGGCTCTGATATCACTTCAGATGAGGATGTCATGCCCTGAACCCCGAACATGCGAACATCCCATGACGCTTAATTAAATTATGACATCCCATGACATGTTGCCAACTATTTTTTTTATCTTTCGATTAAACGCATGCAGAAGCAACTCAAATAAACACGCAATTAATCAACAACATGAGGGATAGTAAATAGCAACAAACGATTTCTAAAAGTGGCGATTTATTTATCAACTTATTAACCTTAGGAGTTTAATAATTATAAACTGTTGCGACATACCCCTCGAGGGGAGGGAATAAGTTTATAGTATTGCCTAAAGGACGGGCCTATGACCCATAATTAGGCATAAGCTCTCCCAAGCCCATACCTCGTACGACATTAAGGTATTTTTAAAAATTTCTCAATAAAGAGTCGGCCACTAGCCTATTGGGATTGGCTAGAAACCAAGTGAGGTATTGGGAATGTGCCTCACTTCTTACGCAATCAAAGAATCTAGGGTCGGGGATTAACTTACACTAATTGACCAATTAGTGCACTTTCAATACATAATCTTGTTCATTTAAAAAAAAAAAAGTCAGGTAATTTGGATTGATTTTAGAACCTATCCACTAACATGTGAGGTGATTATTAGGGATGCACAATCATTAAAATAATAATTATAGCTACCAAAGTGACATCGAATAAATTGCATGAAAAAGCAAGTATCTATCACTAAAAAATAAATAAACACAATCCCAACTAAGCAAGGGGAGGCCATAATCATCATATGGAAATAGAATAGTCAAAGTCCTTTGTATCTAAGAACCATTCGAACCTTATTGTAAAGCCTTAGGCTTGTTCAATTTTGGGCAAAAAATATTTATCAAGGATTTTCTAACACTTAGAGAGAATTGCCCCCAAAAAAAAAACTATTTTTTTAGCTTTTTCTGATTTAAAGAAACAATTTTTTTGAATTGTTAATTAATTTTAATTTTTATAAAAATATTTTATTTAATTTTTAATTAGGAAAAGAAGAGATGGGCCAGGCCTTGCGCCCACTCCGGATGAGGACAGAAGCCTAGTCATATTAATTTGGGCTTCACGGACATAAGATGGGCTGTTAAAGCAAGCCCTTTGAGAAAAGGACCAAGCAAAGTCCAATTTGCCAAAACCGGAGGAGACCCAAACTCACTTATGACAAGCCCCAGCCCAGATTCACCTAATTCAAACTAGCTCAAACTCCCTTAGTCCAAAACGGCTCAAATTTACCAATCTTAGCTAAGTTCAAGCCCATAAATCTCCATTAAACCCCAAATTCGTAAAATAAAATAAAATAGAATAAATAAAATAAATTTATTATATTTATTTAAAATAATTTATTTATGATAAATATAAATCGAGCCCACAGCCAAATCTTCTCACATTTCCCTTCTCAGACGCCTCCTGCACTTTCCCTCTACAGTATTAGTCCCTCCCAGATCCCTTCTTTCAATCAGACTAAAGAATTGAGACGCTAGAGGAAAATCAACAACCCATCTTCATCTAAAACAAGACTTCCACAACACAAGTGGAACTGTCCTCGCTACTCCGAGTTTTTACCAAACCATCTTCGTCAGCTATCATCGAAATATCACCATCGTTCATCGATTCAACACTCGAACCCATTGCTTCACAAAAATGCCCAAAACATGGATATAGAGAATGGAACGTAACACGGGTTCAACGCCAACATCACTGAGATTCGGTAATATGCATAATAGAGACCCTCACTCACTCTCCTCACCAACGTTCATCATGAGGAGCACAATACGAAGAACATGACAAGATAAAAGTTTAATAAGTACTCGGCAAACCCACTATGTGTCAAGTCTAGGCTTAATATACGATTACTCAATCGATTTCACACAAACCATAGCCAAATTAACCGTAACCATTTTAAATCGACTCTCAGAGGCATTTTGTCAAACATGCGGTGGGCGACGGATGAAAGGAAACCACGGACGAGAACACGGCTCAGAACCACATCAAAGTTCAACACGAGTCGGCAAGGAATGCTCAACATCGGCGAAGGACAGCACAAGAGAACCCAACACGCACACCCCAGCTCAGTATGTCGCGCAAAACACGAGAAAAAAGCGCAAAAGCAAGGCACATAAAAAGAAGGTCGGTTGAGGGCCCCTACCCGGCTCCCCGGAGGGGGGCGAACGGCGGGCGAGATAAATAGATCGAACTATGTCCGGTCGCCTCGCACGCCCCCGAGCCAGGATCCTTGGGAAATCGCCACGGGTTGAACCAAAAACTAGGAAACTCACCGCAAAAGCTTAAATTCGAGGAAAGGGAAGCCGCGGCTTGGTGGTTCCGGCTAGAGGCGCAAGCTTGCATCGGGGATGGCTGAGCGATGCTCTGCTGAGGTGGATTCCGAGCCTCCTTCCCGGTCACACCCTGTTTCTACCCCCTCTCCTTCCCTCAAGCTCTCTTGACCAAAGGCCCTCTCAAATCTCTCTCGGCCCCTATCCCCGGTTCTCCTCGGCTCTCTCGGGTCTCCTGCGTTCCCCTTCTTCTCGATTCCTGTTCTCCTCCTGATCTCTTCGTTGCTGTGCTGCTTTTCCTCTTTTCTCTCCTGCGGTGCCCTATCTTCGGCGCCTCCTTTCTGCTTTCCGCTCCTTTTTGCTTTTTGCTTTCTGCTGCCTTTTTCTTTTTCGCTGCAAGTCTGCGCGCAGAGGATGGAAGGAGGAGGGAGAAGGCTGGGGCCGGGCCGCGCGGGGAAGGAAAGAAAAAGGTGGGCCGGGCTAAAGTCGGATCTGGCCCGACCCGGCTCCTTCCACGTTTTTTTTTAATTAATTAATTAGTTTTTTAAAACAAATTATATACTTGAAAACACAAATTAGGTGTCAACATAAACCCATTCAACAAGGCGACTTCTTACCGACCAACTCAAAATCCTAATGAGATTAGGATTAACCTAAGCTTCACTAACTGCGATACCAGCCAAAAAGTGTTGCACATCGCCACCACAACCGTACCTGGCAATTCTCCACACTACAGCCCTGAAAATAATTAATAATAACAGGTAATATAAATCTCAACAAGTCGACTTCCTAAATCTCAATTAGGAAGCTAATTCATTTCAGAGGCAGCCTAAACACGCAACGGCATATAATTTTACCTTGCCTTGACACATCCCTACATATAAGTACACCTCATATAGTAATATTAGTTCAACACACAAAAATAATAATCAAAACATATTCAAAATATTCCAAACACATTGCCAACACACGTGTTTCAATTATTATGACTCATTGGGTCATGACCAACACAAGAGTTAGTGCTCTTCCAGAATAAACCAAGCATTGTTTCATCCTATCGAGCATAGCATTGTTTAGAAGGAGAGGAAAAAGTGAGAGAGGGAGGGAGGGAGAAAAATAGTATTTTTCCTCAAAAATGTCTTCCCTAATTTACTCTTGTCCATTCATTTATTTCCCCATTTAAAAACAAAATCTCTTTCTTTTTCTTTCATCCTTCTTTTTTTTTTTTTCTCTAAAAACCAAGCTCCGACCAAAATCACAACTTTGCCACTAGATCCATTTTTCCTTTTCGATTTTCGATTTTCCATCCAATAATTCATTTTCCGAAAATTTTGAACTTGCCGATAATTCAATAGACGATGAGGCGATGTCCAATAAATTAGTCTTGAAACCCTCGAAAGTTTGATATTCGAATCGAATTATATTTCATGGTTAAAAATTGATAGAACGCAACTTTAATACGACCTAAACTATTTTGTGGCTTTTAGAGATTCTCGTGTGGTTAACCCATAGTCGATAATTTTCAATCCACGTTTGTATCTCTTCGAATCATGGACGGCCCTCAATTGTCATGTAATCGCGAAAGTTCAATTATGTACATTAAATATAATATCGATCGAAAATCGGTTTATTGTCGTTCGACACGAATATCGTAATCATACGGAATCACCCACGAACGAACTACATACTTCCATCAAATCGATTTATATTAGTTTGTTAATTGACTTATAACAATGTAGTATTCACCCTTGCCAACCCTTATGGTCGAGCGGTTGATCCCTAATCGAATTCTTCGATATTTCACATTTTAACTCTTTACGACGCCGCCCAATATATTAATTAACCCATGAGTGATCAGTTCAGAGTAAAATAACATAAGTGCGTCGATGAAATAACAATTTCATATATTTCGAGATATGGCCAAATTTTAGAATATTACATCTACGCACCTCGATGATAAATGGTCCACCACAAACACAAATGAGAGGCTTAATGCAAGAAACTTTTCTGTGTCTGAAAACTCGATAGAGCCGCATGTGGCGTATACTGAGTGACTTGTCAACTTGTTCTATATATCCAATGGTGTAAGCAGAGTGTATCATTTGTAAGCAACTTACAAAGAGCAGCTTAAGATGTCGCCGACATGAGATTTAGATGTGATTCTTTCATCAATTTTAGAGAACGGCAACAAATTCAAAGAACCTCCGCGGACTATAAACCAAAATTGTAGTGACAAATGACAGAAGTACTCCAATACACAGTGCTGAGATTCCTCCGGAAATCCCTCTGCTGCTATATTGGTAGGCCATCTTTGTCTAAGAATCATGTACAGCGCATTCATAGTTCAAATCTATATAAAGGGCAATTTACATGGTAAAAGCACACTCCCCAGCCTACCCAGCACCGGCCTTAGTGAAGCATCTGAGTTCTTGAGGTACTCTTGCATCATCTTCATTCTTTCAATGTTTCAGCAATTGTCCAGCGATTAGGAGTGTTGCGAAAATGAACTCTTTTTAGAGGTGATGTCACTATCAAAATGCCAATTTCATAATTCATGCAAATGAAGGAGTTTCTCTATGAAAATGAACTCTCTTTTTTTTTTAAATCCCTGCCCATGTGATTCCGTGATCAAACCTTTTTACCCGGTTGGCACACCACATTGAGCCGCAAGTTGGAAGAGCTAGAGAAAAGATTTGAAAAGCTGGGAGAGCTAGTAGAGGACAAACTATGACTCCAGTCATTAGCATCTGCAAATCATCAAACGCCAGTGGAGTGCCTGTATCACGAAAAAAAAATGGTACTAACAATTGCGTATCATCTCTTTGAAGTACTATTCTGGATCCCGCTTTGCAATGTTTGTGCTCTGTGATTTCCATTTTGATTTGTGTGTTGCGTATGTAGCCCAAGGATCATGTGTGCTTTGGTAAAGGAGATGAATGGAGGCTCCTCCATGTAGTCCCAACCCAAGAAAAGCGAACAAGTCATCATAAATATCTGCTTGAGGCAGGAGAGATGTGTATCTGTGGCCGTTATGCAGATATTCTGAATAAATTGCTCTCACACACATCTATGTAAAGCCAAGATAATTCTTTCTTAAAGACGTAAACTTTGAGGAAGTGATCTACAGAGGACATAATATTGTTATAAATTCTGGTATGTTCTTGATCAATTCATCAGTTCTGTTGCTTCATATACATTGTGTTATGTGTGATCTGCACAGGAACACTAGATCATTGTTCACACTTTTATTTCTGTTGCTGATGTTGTTTACAAAATGCAAATTCTCCTTACAAATCACAAGACTTGTCAGAGTAGAATGATTCCAAAAGGCATTGTTGGTTTCACGATGGACAAAATTCAGTTCGAAAGAAGTCATTCACCAGGGAGAAGTGGAGCTTAGAAGGATCAAAGAAGAAACATGAACACAAATACCTAATTGCAGACAGGTGCGTGATTGCATCATTAAGGAAACGGACTTTTATCACCCTCACACCACACAAGTAGAAGTTCTTAGCTATCTTCAGTTTCTCTGTTACACATTGCGGACTTGCACTCATAATTACTGAAACCACTTTGAAAATTTTATTTTCCTACAATAGTTTTAACAGATGAACATTTTAGTGCTCATTTTCTTTCGATAATGTGACAATGTCAAGGCCAACTATCTGAGATCCTGGCATGCTAGTGTTGAAAGTAGGCCAACTGTCATAAGTTGGAGGGAGAGAAGGAGAAGTAAGAAATTTAAGCTTCATCTCATAATGATCAATTTCTCTTAAATAAGTTTTCCAGGACATTCTGGTCATACGTCATTATCATCCATTCTTGCCAATCCCAAGCAGGTTCCTTGATGTGCAACATCTTAAGGTTGCCCTCCTCCAACTTTGGCTGCATGTTTGTGTGTGCTTTTATGGCTGCTAAGTACCTCTCGGTAGCCATGACCTTTCCCGGAGCACCTTCTGACGTTATTCGTGCTACTGGTATTTTGCATTGGAAAGGATCATCGAAAAGAAGACATTAAACTTCAGAGAATAGGATGCAGTGCTACATTGGACTTTGTCTATGAAGAGAAGGTATGACCCGATGAACAGAAGATAAAGCGAAGAGACTCTTACCTTTGTATGCTAGTTGCTTTCTATTTACTGTTCTGGTCCAACTTATGCTAATGTGGGTAAGGGATTTGCATATGCATAGGAGACAGAGTATGGGAATCAAAATCATGCAATGAAGGCTCAAAACATCCTCAATTGTTTACCTTCCTGATAACGACATGTCTACCTAGAACGCAAGGCAAGAATCTTGATTATCACTGATTGAGAAACGAAATGATGCATCACCATCTAGTTAATGAAGAAGCTCCTTGTTTTCTCACAATTTGTGCTTTCTTGATTATAGGGGGAAGAGAAAAGGCTGAATTACCAAACCAAGTAGAGGCGAAGAAATAGAGTAGATGTGATTATTGGTAGAACTAATATCGAGATTCTCCTTTTGAATTACTGAGTTGCTCTTGTTTTAATTGTTCCCGCATCCTTGTCACGCTAAAGCTTTTCTTGCAACATTTTCATGGTATCTGGATTGGTTAGTTTGGTTTCACAAGTAACCTGCGATGCCATGCCTTTCCCTTTGTCTCTTTGCCTTGCTCACCTTCTTGTTTTCAGATGCCTTTCTTGGTGTTACCCTCAATCTCACTCTATCCCTGGAAAAGCATCTAAACTAGTCATCAATTCCAGCCGAAAGAGCTCAATTCTTTTTGCCTGCTTCACTTTGACACCCAATGTATTAATCTGAAACAATCCAAGTTTGTCACGGTGTCAACAGTCGCGCACTATTTCTCCCGAACCTGAATTTTGATCTCTGATCTGAGACAACAAACATGTATAAATTCAAAATCTCCTACAGACCTTGACGATAAATAGACCACCATGAACACAAATGAGAGAGTTAATGCATGAAACCTTTGTCTGAAATCTTGGCAGAGCCAGATTTGTCAAATACTTGGTGTGACTCTGTCAACTAATTCTAAATTTCTCATGGTGCAAGCAGAGTGTATGTTCGAGACCATTGTACGCAGCTATCAAAGAGCAAGCCAATCTAGTACTTAAGAAGTCGTCGAGATAAAATGGATGTGATTATTTTGTGGTAATTTTAGAGACTACCAACAAATTAGAAGAAACTCTGTGTACTAATAATTAAATGTAGGACTTTACCCAAAAAAAAAAATAATTAAATGTAGGAATAAAAAACAGAAGTACTCCGATACACATTGCCGAGATTCTTCCGGAAATCCCTCCGCTGCTATATTTGTTGGCCATCTTTGCTTAAGAATCATGTACAGCGCATCCATAGTCCAAATCCATATAAAGGGACATTCTATAAAGCCCACTTCCCAGCATCCCAAGCACCGGCCTTATTGAATTATCCGTCGTTCTTGAGGTACTCTTGCGTGACCTTCATACTTTCCATGTTTCAGCGATTTTCCGATATCACGAGTCTCACGAACATTAATTTTTCTTAGACATACAAATTCAGTGGTTTATTTATCCTTTGGCAACATTCTTTTTCCCAGGTTGAAGTCAAGATGACGGAAAACCAGTTTCAGAACCTAAAGAAGAGAATAGGCGCCCATCCAAATCTAGAAAAAAATGGAAAGCTGCTGCATATGATCAACCCAATCGGTGGCTTCAACGAGTGGGTCGTATTAACTTATAACTTGCAGGTCCTGGGAGACCAAATAAAGAAGAATACCATGCTGCGCGAGAAGTTAGACGACGTGGTGGATAACTATGTCAAGCATCTCGAGACTCTATGCAAAATAAGGCCACCTGATCCCACGGCATATCCTATTCCGATCCGCGGTGGCACTATAAGTCCCTACCCCAGCGATGCCATGCCGTATTGGATCGCGATGATGAACCAAAGGCTGGAAGGTCTAGAGAAAAGCTTCAGGAAAATGGAAGAGCTCATGATGGAAAAACTTGGAGCATAACGTTACCAACAAACTTGTAGATCCAGCTAATCCTCTAATGACGGTAAATCATATCACAAAAATTTCTCTCCTTTTTATTTGTGCCAGTATACGTTGTTTTGCGAGTATTTGTATGCGTCAATAAAGGAGACAACAACTCTGGCGGATTTCCTTGTGTATCGGATAGAGGCAGGGGAAAGATGTGTATTTAGTGTGTTGCTGAATAAAAAGTGTTCTTGCATCATATTCTTAAAGTAATTTTCGCCCATAAGATGCGAACTCTAAGGAAGCTATAGCTGAAGGACGGGACGCTATGTTCTATTTGGTTTTATCATATCATCCTGTTGCTCCATTGATTTGTGCATATTGTACTAAACTTCAAGACGCGGTCGCTTCTTTTGAGTCGGATGTGCAATTTCACCGCGTTGCACAGAAAAAAGACTAGATTTCTGCAACTTAATATCTGCAGAGCTTGCGGACACGACAATGCGACTACTCAGAGCAACCTTCACTTGTCTCTGAAGTCATTAAGTATAAAACTAGCATTCTGGTGCCCAAAAGAAAATGGAATGAATAGAGAGACAGCGTACGTTGGTACTAGATTCATTCGCAAAGGCAAATCAACCATCGTCACGTTTTTGTCTTATCACAAATCTGCTACGACGGTCCTGTCTCTATGTCATGTCTTTTGGGGACGCCTTTGCCTTTCCCTGAAGCTTGATGAAAGAATCAAGAACCAACCCATGCATTTGAACAGCGACGGCGGCGTGCCATCTCTTTCGGCAAGCTTCTTTACGCGACTTCTAGAGACCAAACCGAAGCGGAGTATGGTGAGCAGGGCCTTGCGGAGAGGATGAAGAACGGAAAAACGAGAGACTCGTCGAATTACCATGACCAGAGAAGCATTCTTTAGCCTGCTTTCAGTGATCGCCCAGTTAGCTATTGTCATGCTAGCAAACATGCACACAAGTTGGTGTATGCAAGAAATGGAAATTTGAAAGATTAGGTTGGAACCGTTGAATAATGCAAAGAAATCATAGACCAAGATCCGCAATACCAAGAAAACTGTACTTGTGAAAAGAATTAATTATTACGAGATTTGAAATTATCTTAAGGGAAAATTACAAAAAGATCCCAAAATATTTTCATTTTCTCAAATAAAAATTTAAAATGGACATTATTTCAAATTAAGGCCTAAAGTGTTTATTTTAGTCTCAAAGAATGGCCTGAAATGGCTATAGCATTTCAAATAAGGGCTTAGCCTTCCTAGCTAGCTGGCTAGCAAAAAATCCTAGCCAATCAAGGAAATTTTTGTTCAAATACAATTTAACTTAAATTAAATTAGATTATAAATTTAAGAGAGAGAGAGACACACACACACACATCACCTATGGCCACCGCCCCATCATCGATGGAGTGATGGCGAAGCCCAGCAGAGTCGCCGGCACTTAAGGGAGGGTCAATGACCACCGATGGGGCGATGGCAAAGCCCGCGGGGTCACCGGCACCTAAGGGAGGGGAGGGACCAGCCACACAAGGATCGGGTGGGAGAGGGCTCTCCCGGTTTGGACAAGGGTTGCCGACCGTCGTGCAAGCTTGGCAGCCCTTGCCCAATGCCATTGTCTAGGAGAGGATTGCAGCCCTCTCCCACCTATAGTGAGGGTCTGCTAGCCCTCGCCTCTAGTCGGCCAAGGATGCAGCCCCTCGCTTAGGCACTAACAACCCTGTTAGCCTTTGTTGCCACCTCGCTGGCAATGGGGCAATGCACCTGTGTTTTTTTTTATAGATTTTTTAAAAGAAAAAAGAAAGCAAAAAGAAAATTTTTAAAAATTAAAAAGATGAAATTACCCTTCACATTTGGTAAGTTCAAGCCCTTCTTTGAAATTGATATATGCACTTTAGGCTATTATTTGAGAATTTGATGGTACTTTAGGTCTTTATTTGAAACAATGTCTATTTCAAGCATTTATTTGGAACTTTACCATTATCTTAAGATAGAACATACCCATTTTCTAATACCAAAAAATTGTGAGAAACAAAAATTTATGCATTCGTCCACGGACACAATAATTGTAGAATAAGAAACTTAGGACATCTTGAGAAGGAAAAAATGATTGAAATCCCTAAAAAATAGCAGACTCTTTGTTTTGTAGAATAGTATAGATATGAAATTTAAGATATCATTCGTGGAATTTGATGAGTATGATTGGTAGCACGGTAGTTTTTCTTAAATTTTAATAATTCCTTTCCTATTTAATATGATAACTGAACGTTTTCTTAATTGAATATTTTAAATTGAGATTAATTAGGGTTATGCAATGTAGGCAAAACCTATTCTCAAAAAAATGTAGTTAAAACCAAACAAACTGAAATTGCATACCGTGAGGCAGGCGTTCCTACAAATCTGTAGGCTTAAAGATGGGTTGAATTTGCAACTTAGGTTACTGGTTATATGGAAAATTATGATTCACGTAGATAAATGACTATGAGTCATAATGTGTCATAAGTTGATTTTTCTCGTGCAAATTTAGGAAATTAATAGTTTTCGAAAGGTCATCGCTTACTTAATTATTTCCATTAGATAGTTAATATCATAGAGAAAAGTTACCTATTATAATTACCTAACATATATATTGATGCTCACTTTTCTATTAAAAAATACTAATCATGTCAAGAATTTATTGAGCCTCTGCTTGTTTCACAAGTAATAAATGATTTGAAAAATACTTTCCTAAAAATAGTCAAGAATATGAATTAACGAAAAATATTTTTATCATTCATGAAAATGTTTTGATATAAATTATTATCAATAATAAAAGAATTTTTCATTAACTAATTATTTCAAGCGATTTCTTTTTATAAAAATATTTTACAAATCATTCATTTTTGTGTAATAAATGGAGCTTAAATATTCATAAATAGAAATATGCTTTTCCTTGTGCAAAATTATTATAATTATACAAAGAAATTAAGAGTTGTTTGGAACCTTTCAAATTGAAAAGTATGATATGTATGGATTAGTGAGTAGTACTTATTCGTTTGGCTTAGGCTGCGCATGGCAACATTTCTTGGCCGGGGAACAATTTTTTTTTCAGAAATAGTTCTTTTCTATTTCTATTATGGGAAACAATTTCTATGTAAAAAAACCCGTTTGGTAATTACACAAAATTTTTACTCTAGAAATATAAAAAGAATATAAATGCATTTGGTAAAAAATAGTTTCTTTTTTATATTTATTCGTTTTTTATTTTTTTGCCGGTAGACGCCGCCGCCGCCGCCGCACGTCGCCATTGGCCAACCGCCGCCCATTGATCGCCGCGGCCGATCGGGCCGTCGCACGGCCCATCGGCCGCCATCGATCGTCGGTGATGGGCTGTGCGACGGCGATCGGCGGCGGAAGAATCAACGAGCGGCGATCGGCCGGCGAGCGATGTGCGGCGGCTGCGGCGATCGGCGGCGTCCGATGGCAACCGGTGACAACCGGTGGCGACGGCAACAACCACCGGCGGCGGTGGCGGTCGGTCGGCCTCCGCAGCCGGCGGCGGCGGCGACGATCGGTCGGCCTCCGGCGGCGGGCAGCGGATCGGCCAACAACGGTCAAGGGCGGTCAATGGCAATCAACAAGAGAAGAATAAAAAAAAATTCACTTATTTCTTAAACTTGTTCCCGAGAATAAGAAGCAATTTTTTTTTACTTCTCATTTCTATTCCAAAACCATTCCCGAGCTAACTTTTTGTTCTCTAAACAAAAACTAACTTCCAAGTTATCAAACAAGGTTTCTATTCTTTTTTTGTTCGAGGAAGAGAAGAATAGAAATTTTTGGGCTTGAGAAGTTTACCATGCGCAACCTTAGTTTCTTTTACAAGAAATTTTAAAAGGGTTATGTACTTTGCACATAAAAAAGGAAATTTCCAACGGAATAGTAATTACACTTTGCAACTTTTCCGCTGTAACTATTCATTTTTCATTTTTTTGTAAAAGTCAAGCACGTCGCTCTCAATATTTTGTGTACTTTCCATGTGTTGGAGAACTGACCATGACGAAAAGCTATTTCTATTGCCCCAGGGCGATCTTTAAAAAATCACCTGTTAACTGATTGGACTTGCTGTACTTTTGTATGGAGTTCATCAGATCGAACGACCGGCATGACTTTACTAATATCAATCTATGAACAATCTACACGCTCAGATAGATGTCTGCATAATTAAACCACGAGACCATAGAAAAACTCTCATGAGGCGCAAGTCTCAATCGGGTTAAACTCGGTTGCTCCTTGAGGATCACGACGTCGAGAAGCACAAAGCTTCTAAGGGATGGGCCATTTAGATTTTGGGGACGGCTTCACCGACCGCCTGTTGTCTGCATCTGTTATTCATTGAGGATCGTGACCCTGAGGCCTTTTCACACATGCGATGGTACACGAACACTAGTCTGAACACTTGTCTGAATCAAGTCCATGAATGGATTCCCTTTGCAACGATCTGATTATGACGCATCAGATGTAAGGTAAGTACTGCACCATCAATGGTTTTCTTATCTTCTTCCCCATCCATGGACCAGGAGCACCTGGCAATGTTATCCCTTTTTTGGATTGTGCTCTTGTGGGGGAAAAAGATGGCCTTGCCCTTCCACACCAAAAAGTGACTCGCCTTTTCCTTTTTTGGCAGATTTCTGATCTGCTACGTTGCAGAAGTTAATGGCATGTTACCAATATAATAATATGATGACAATGATAATAAGAATTTTGGTGTGGCCCAAGAAAATATAATAATAGTAATAATATGATCAAAATTTGAGTAAACCTGTTCGAAAAGGATAATCTGGGCAAGAAGGTGCTCGAAAAAGAAGAAAGAGAACTATGATTACTAGTAATTAAATTAATCCGAGCGTTTTGGGAGAAGAACAGTATAGAAACGGATTTACAATTTTAATTGTAGGAGATTAGCATAAATACATGCAAGTTTGAAAATAATGGTACACTTTAAATGCGTTTATTGCATGGAAATTGAATGATTTGGAAAATATTTTTCAAAAAGTGATCACTTGTATTACTTACAAAAACGAATTAACGAAAAAATATTTTCATCATTCATAAAAATGTTTAAATATAAATCGTTGTTGATAATGAAAATATTTTTCATTAATTAATTATTTCAAGCAATATAAGTGATTATCATTAGAAAAATATTTTCCAAATCATTCATTTTCTGTGAAATAAACAGAGCATTCATCTTATATTGTAATTTACATGTGATTGACATCTTATAGCTAGTATATGTAATTCAACTTGTAGCACCACTCAGTTTAGGGTTGCATGAATTGAAACCAAGAACAAGTCCTCTACTAATCTTAGAACAATTTTGACTCAACACGACTAGCATGGAACCATGTTTCCTTATTTTAAGCCGAGATCCCATTGTCGTGTAAAATGATATTTCCTTCTTACATAATCATATGTAATACGCTAGTTTTATATGAGGATAAAAATTGTATTGTCATATATATATTCAAAAATTAAGTACATACGTCTTGTATAATTACGTTAAAAAAAGGTGAGAAATGTTGGAGATAACTAGGAAAATTGATAATTCTCTAACAAGAAAGAAAGAAAAGAATGGAACAGAAAAATGAAGAGACGATAAAAGGCAGGAAAAAAAAATAGAATCCCAAATTACAGGAATCGTCAAAAACGATCATAAGTTAGATTTAACATCTCTGCATGAAACGCTAAAATCAAAAGATCAGCTCATAATATCAAATTTAAATCTCTTTAAATCAGGCTGCTGCATTTTATTTTATTTTTAAGTGACTCACTTATCTCATCATGTTGTAAGAAACAAACCGCCATCACCTGATCTAGTGAGGCAATAAAATACCATTCTTTTCCTAATACGATATCGAAAACATTATGGTTGCGATGGTTATTAGAAGAAATGAGAGCTATCATAGTGGTGGTTGGAGAGTCATTTATTGGGACAATTGGAGAAGCATATTGAAATAACCTATCATTTTATAAAATATCACGTGCTTCGTGGCACTATTTGCCTTGTCTCTACTTTTATCACTTGATCATACTCTTAGTATCTTCACTGAGGAACATACACGCTTGTTTTTTTTTTTTTTTAATAATTATCTAAACTCTAGTTGACTTCTTATATGTTGCCTTGAATTTGATGAGATGTTAAAGATAATAAGGAATTAAATTCTACATCCCTTGAGTCTGTTAGAGGTAATAAGTAGATCCTCCATATTTTCTTTGATTGTGTATATATCTCCTCTCATAATTGTGTAAATCATTGATTGATCATGATTGATTATGATTGATATTGTAATATCATGTTACCTTAAATACTCATCTTATAAAGCCTCACTTACTCTTCATCGAGAATGCATCATTGTGAATGCATAGATATTATATAATCTCCTTCCACAAATTCTTACCTTTTATACCTTTTTTATTTCGCAAAAAATGAATGAATTGAAAAATATTTTCATAAAATGATTGTTTGTATTACTTATAAATGAACAAATAAAAAAACATTTTCATCATCCACTAAAATGTTAAGACCGGTGATTGTTGATAATGATAATTGTTTTATTGATTAATTACTTCACATGATACAATTAATTATTTTTAGGAATATATTTTGTATATTATACATTTTTTCGCAAAACAAAAAAGCTTAACAGTCACATTTTTTTTAATCTAGCACAATAGATGAAAAGACTATTGGAAATAACAAATTCGAGGAAAAATACATAACCTTAAAAAATAATAACTCTAAGAAAGCGATAATAAGATTAATAATGACCAAGTCTATAAGTAAATATATTGAATGAATTTTCTCAAAAAGCAAAAAGTACACCAATGCAAATCAAATATAGATTAGCAAAATTATGATAAAATCGGAACAAAATTAAACAAGAGGTGAGATATAACTTATCGAATTTCCTTAAAACAATTGCATCATGTCAATGACACTAAATAGCTTCACGAATTATGCCTTTCAATATATAACACCTCAAACCCATTTGAATTAAGATTATATAAATAAGACCCGGTCAAATACTTCTCGAAACTAGCATATTAAGAGAAAAATCTAAGATGAGATGTTTTAAAAAGATACATGAACTTAACAAGTACGTGCATTGAAGATATTCATGAATTCGAGAGATATATAAATTGAAGATATTCACAAATTGAAGATGCATTTCTCGTTTTGCTCATTTTTATTGACAGTTAATCTATCATAATTACAACAAAGACAATACCTATCCAACATCCATATGATAGCCCTACCTAGGCATTCACGCTCTACCAGTTCCCTGACAAAAGTGATTCGTCGCTTTGTCAATAATTAATGTAAAGCCACCGTCCTCTTGAATGTTCTTGTCGTGTTCTAATTTTTATAATTAATTATAGCTTTGCCACTTTACCAGCCGATTAAACCCTAATTTATACTTTTCAAAGTCGGAGTGATCACATCGCCGGGTGATGCAACGTGTGCTCATCCTAGCCAAAGTTAGCAAGATTTCACCTCTCTTATTTTAAGACGCGGGATGGATATCTCATCATGATTTTAGCCATTTTTTTCGCAGTGCTCTCAGTATTAGGGAAACAGACAAAAGCATACAAAACACAAAATGCTTCGGGACACGTGATAGATTTCCCCTCGTGATTTTTCCCATTTTCTCAAAATGCCCTCGTTACGAGGGAGCTAGTCAATTAAAAAAAATTAAAAAATTCTTAAATTTAATACATTAATATTAATATAATCATACATTTTTCAATTAAATCAATATAATCATAAATTTCGAATTGACTATGTGAATGCGAGTCATTGTATGTAATACAACTAACCAAACATTTTTTTTTCCTTCATGACACTGGCACAAAAATGAAGGTAAAAGAAAGTGCTGCCCGGATGTGGGCATATTCCAGTGGGAAGTGAAGAGGCGTGGAGGTGGAGGTGAGTAGCCATGGATGATTCCTCCTGTATGAATTTCTTTTTTTTTTCTTTTGCTCTTTTACTTTGGACAAAATTATCCTATTCCAGCCATTGAAAAAAGTTGATTAGCCAAGGTCTTTATTTAAGACTGACTCGATATTTTAGATTTTCATTTGAAATAAAGGTCCACTTTGAGTTAATTTTCCACACACGAAAGGTGTTGCTTCGAGGGGTCCTGCAGTCACACGATGAGCAGACGGGCATGTGTCCGAGAAAAGGGGGATATGGTGGTTTCTGGAGAAGGGGAACTTCAATGCCTAATATAGATGGTGTGAAAACGGGAAAGGGGACAGAGGAAAAGTCGTGGAGAAGACCCCAGATCTGAGCTGCCCTTATAGGGGTGTGGCGGGGGAAAAATCACTTGGACCCATCAAAGCTCAGCAATCTTTTGTTTGGTAGCGCATGAGGAAGGGGTTGGTCCCCTCAATTTGCAGAAAACACATTGGACCATCGATGTGAATTGTCTTTCCAATTTTGTTGGTTTTCGACTAAAGACATATGCAACAAAAAAAGAAAAAAAAATGAAAAGGGAAATCGACCTAATATGAATATCTGAATTTCAAGGCGGCTGTAAGATAAGCGCAAAAAATTGAGAAAGAAAATTCGACCAATGCACACTTTAGGAGCGAGGGTGATTATGTGCTACGCTCCAATGGAACGGGCGGTGCCTTTTTTGTCTAATCCATTTTTTAAATGCTACCAGGAAAAGCCATGCCTCCTCAATGTCGTGACCCACGTGGGAGTGGAGAACTCGGAACTCAGCTCGGGATGGTGTGAAATGTAGAAAGGGTTATGTTCTTAGCAAAGCAAATGGATCCTTCACGAGAGAAGGGCCACACTCTCTTTTATCCTCCTGAGCTCATACAGCACGCGTTTGATAGAACGATTGGGGATGATGCGATTACAAACAAATTGCTCTGTGTCACCACCGGCCGCGGTGGCTTCACTGGATAAGGCCCTGCTGATCCTCAGCTCAGAGGTGAAGGGTTCAAAACGTAGGAGAGACAACCTAGGGAAGACGCTAGGTGTATTAAGTGTGACTCAAGGGTAGTGGATCCTCCTGCTTAAGTGTCATCTGGGGGTTTATGGTGCATGCATTGTCACCGCAGTTCTGTTTCTCCAGGCGCCAAAAAAAAAAAAAAAAAAAAACAAATTGCTCTATGTCGTGCTAGTGTAGAAGATGTGGAAAGACGGTGAGAGGCCGTTCGTGCCTGCATGATTCGAGATAATGCGACATCGTCGGGTTTTCCCTATGTGAATGCGGAGGTGTTGCTCGGACAATCTTCTCGGCCTACAAAGAGTTCTGCAGAAGTCCGAAGATATAAAGCTGACGGCACATGTATCTACGATCAGATTATGTTGAGAACAAGTTCATGAGACTGCTCCGAGCATTGCATGCGAACTTTGGCGAACGATGCATCCAGAAAATCTCATGGAATATTTATGAAGCGTACGTGGAGAAATACTTAGACCATGTAGAGATCAGATTATTACAAGAGTACATAAAAATCTGAGTAATGAAAGGGATTACAGCATTAATGGACTGTGAATTTCGATCCGATATATGATATTATTTCTAAATATTCAATTCGTCTAATAGAGTCCCTAATTATGGTCCAATATGCAATCTTGTCCAACATGGTTCTTTAACTATTGATAAACATTTAATATATAATCCCTAGATTTATATAAGAATGTCAAAGAGTTTATGAATCTTATTAAATATTGAACATAAGTTCAAGGATTATTAGTATTATTTTTCTTGACGCAAAAATTCGTGAATTTTTTAGTGGTGCGTTGAATGCTCAAGTTAAGGTACCACCGGCCACGACATTGAACGTCGCGAAGTGAGAAACGTCAGATCACATTATCTTTGTAATTTAAGAAACTGGCGATTTGGGAAAGACACGTGTGGGGAGGACCAAACGGGCAAAAAGAAGAGACTACCCCAGCCAAAAGGAGCTTGTCTGCGAAAGAAATCCAGACTTTTCTAGGATTCGTCCAAGATTTTTCTTTTGTTATTTCCCTTTTTGCTTTTCGTGTTCAATTCAATTGTTTTTTTTTTTTTACTTGCCATAATCGTGGACTAAATAAAACACCGCGTGCGTAATTCCTCTTCACATACCGTAATCATGAAAGAAAAAAGCATAGGACTGTCTTTTGCTATTTAATGGAAGGTGATGGTGGAGAAGAAAGGCGCACCACCCGCCTCTCTCTAGTCAAACAGCTTCTCCTCCTTCGCAAGCATCGTCGCATTTTGCTCTTCTTTTCTCGTTAGGTTTCTTCTCCTTTTCGACTTGCTGCGCTTACGCTCCTGAGGTTTCGCTCGTCGTGCCGATACATCAACGTGAACTCGTCGCGGTTCTCGAACGAAGAAGGTTGGTTCTCGTCCTGCTCGTCATCCCTGAATTCAGTTGCGATTGAGATCCGATGATTTGCAAATAATGATGGACACTTTTATGGCTGCATGATAGTGCTGGTTGTAATGAGATTCTTGTTGAGAGTAATCGGCTTCAGAATGTGTTGGTTGTAAGACTGGAACATAAAATCTACCCTATAAGTCCTGGTTTTGAATCGGGAATAGGACTGGTTATACTTGGTTGTTGAACATGATTAGTAAAATCTTTTAACTTGAGTAACCTTGTTCTTCTACTTCAAACTGGAAGTCATGGTTTCCATTCTCCCAAGTTGCATGTTACTATTCTTTTTAATAAGATCCATGAGACTGGTTCTAAGCTGACCTAACCCTTAGCTGGTTTTAGGGTCGAATTGGTAGTTCTACATAGTAATTGGGAACCAAACAATTTAAACGCCATTTTCAGGGTTTCGAAACAAAGAATCAGACCAATTCTTCCCAAAACCAGCCTAGAACCTATCAAGTAAGGTCTGTCTCATTCAGTTCTTAGATGGAACTGGCCTGATTGTTCACTCTTAATTTTGGCTACCAGATTTACTTTTCTAAATTTTCTCAAGACACGAGATGGATTTCCATAAACAGCTAGAGCCATGAAAGAAAAGATAAAATAGGGCTAATGAAGAGCCAACGAATTGGAAAGGTTATGCAAATTTTGGCGTGATGAGCATGGTTGGATTGAAAAATGTCAATGTTGGATGTTTTAAGAAAGAAAAAGATTCAAAATGGAGATTATTTTTATCATAACTAAAGTTAGAACTAATAGGAGTGTTGCACCTTGAATGAATATTATATATGTAAGGGCAAAAGTTTGGATATAGATCAAATAGAAAGATCATCAAGCAACAATAAAATAAAATAAAACTGAAGCGATCAATCAATCCTCGTTTGCATTAATTTAGTGATTTAGAATATTGCAGGGTAAAAATGGCACCGGATATCAAAACTAAGCAGCACTCGGTGGAGAAAATAAACAGTATGGAGAATCTGAGCCATGAAAAGAAGCTCCAATACCTGAGGGAATTAGCAAACGGAGATTCCATTGCGAACAATCTCATCAATGCAATCCAATCGCGCGGCAAGAAGGAACTTTGCCGAGCGGCCGAGGAAGTAATCTTGGTGCTAAATTCTCAAAACCCGCCGGACGATCAAAACGCCGTCCTCTATCACGTCAAGAAAATGGTCGAACATCTTAACCAAATAGTGCGATCGGACGTGTTCCGCTGTTCCCCAAGATGATCCTAATTTCACCGCTCGGGTCAAACGGGTGCAAGACACGCTCGAGGATCTCGCAGATGGCCTCGGATGGAAGATCGATAGCAATGCCATGAGCGAAAGAAAGCCCGGAGAGAACTCAGAGACGAGGCCATACAAGTCGCCGGAGCTGAAGCCTTATCAGATCCTCACAGAGAAGCGACGGAGAGCTGTCGTGTTCAATATGCAGCACTTTCTTCCGAAGGAAATACAGAAGGATATCCAGAGAAGGCCGCCGACGTCATTCTACAGGTGGCGGTCGCACTATCTAGAGCTCCAGAAGAACCAGAACCCACCAGGAACCACCAAGCACAACATAAACATAATCAGAGAAGGAAGCGAAAATTTTTACTGGGTCCTGAAGTCGACGCCAAGAGAGGTGGCGGCGGAATTGTTCGAAGGAGGATTGGTCAGGATCATGGAAATCGAAGCAGGAGAGAGACTTAAGGAATTTCCTTCGATAATTTACCAATCTCTTGATAAGGAGAGATCTCTCAATCCTCGCAAAGATCTCATGCTTTTGATCCATAGCACACCGCCCGAATGGAATAAGGATATAGTCCGGCCAAGCTACCATTTGGTCCAAGTCGCGGACGGGATCGGGATACCGAATCCGCCAGGATGCGTGGAATTAAGCCCTGACGCAGTTGACGAAGAATTCATCTCCAAGAATAAGGCGAAGGGCCTAGCCGACATGTATCTTAAGCTCCAAAGCCCAAGTTGGACAACCGTAGCGGGCACTTCAAGGATCGTAGTCCAAAAGAAGCTGAAAAGAAAGGAGTGGAGATCGGAGCAAGAGCTGAGGGAAAAATTTGAGCGGGGAATACTAGAAGCAACCCACGATATGTCGGATTTGGCTCGCGAGATGTTGATGACAGAAATGGAAATGCATAAGCCGAAGAAAGATATCATCGACAGTGCAATGAGGGCCGAAATAAAGGAATTTCTGGGTGAGCCTGTCGATGCAGGAAAAGAGAATATCGAGAGCCAATGATGGTTGATTAGCACTTCCATCATGTCTCTATTTACATTTCGTCAAAGAACGTAACCATGCGCCGTGTGTTTGTGACAGTATTATGTATTAAGCTTTTGAATCTTGTCCTTGATTCTCATCCCTCAGCAGTGTTGAAGTCTTCTGCTTGATTTTGTTTCCTCTAATCCACAACTCAACTGTTCATAGGTCATGTATTTTGCCCTAAAAAATACATTGCTGGCAAGAGAGAAAATCTATGGAAAAAGCTTTTGGCGGTACGAGCCGCTCAGGTTTAACCGTTGAACTAGCAGATTATGAATGAACAAGAAACAGAACCACAAGAAAACCTCGCTGAGCATTGCTCTTTGAACTCCACTGATCTGGTCTGCATGGTGCTTGGACACTGTGGCCAATAAGGCAAATTCCCGAGCTCGCCAAGCCAACCTAGGTACATCCCATGAGGGATATTAATCATCCTGAGCTCATTCTCAATTCCCTCGATCTTCTTCTTCAGATGCTTGTTTTCATTGGCTAACATGTATCCCAAGACATTGTGGTTATTACTCAGGATCATCCATCTCTCCAACCGCCTAGAGGACTGTTCGTGTGCAGCATTCTGTTGCTCTCCTCCGATTGCGGACAAACGCCGACTTTTGACTTTATGTTGGCTAGATATCTCTCCGTATTGCTCCTTCTCTTCACCGCTTTTTAATGCTTGTCGCGTCTTTCAGTGAAATTAGTTCGTTGACCAAGGTTTGATCTGCATGAAAGAGATGAAGAAAAGAGAGGCAAAATGTTATGAACTTCAAATGGCAATAGAACCTACAATCAAACTATAGAGGAGACAAACTGTCGTGTGTCTCTGCGCGCGCGAGAGAGAGAGTATTACAGAGCCAGCCTTCACAAGTGTTTGTTAAACAATTTCATGCATAGCTCTTCCAGTTTCATTTCCTTATATAAGTGAAATTCTGGACCTGGTCCATCCCAAACATACAACACATTGAGTCATTCAGCAAAAAGCTAAGTAAGAAAATAAATGAAGTACTGAATCCATAAATAGGGTCTTTTCATATGGGAGAGAGATAACAACTTTGTTATGCACATAAATATGTTCACACTCCTAGCTAGAGAGAAAATCGTTATAAAAATGGACTATCTACATACTTTGTTGTCCTATTAAGAAAAATGACACAAATTGTTCCTAAACTTTAGTCCAATGTATAATGTTATTCTTGGATTTTTAAATATTCAATGCGATTCCTAAATTATTAGTAAATATTCAATTTAATTCTTAGATCATATGAAAAATGTTCAATGATGTCCTTCTCTTAGTTCAAGCTAATGAAATATGCTGACATGACTCCCAATCCATTAAGTTTGACGGTAGATAACAGAGTAAAGTAACATGTGAATCATCCAAGTTAGATATTCATTTCAAATTAGGATAGAATAATCCACATCATCAAAGAACGATGGACATATTAATGCTTATTTTTCCTTTCCTAAAGTAGATGGATAAAAAGAAGAACATGTTGACTGATCATTCTTAAATATCCAACATAATATATAAATAATAACACTCGTCATCAAATAATGATGTTTAGTTATTTGAGTAAATGGAAGGACTATATTGAACATTTACTAAGAGTTTATGGACTATATTGAACAAATTAAAAATTCGAAAATGACATTATACATTGGACTAAAATTTATAAATCACTTATATCATTTTCCCTTGGAACTAATCCAATCGATATGCTCATTATCAAGTCATAATAGCAATCATGAGCAGAACTTCACCTTTTAACATCGTGGTTGTCAAACGTCAATAATTGAATCTATTGAATGTGTCGTGAATTTATTGAAACTACTCAATCAATTCACACGGACATGGATGACCTACGCATCACTAAAGTGAATTAATGCGATTCACGGGGCTATGTACTACTCAACCATGTGGTTGAATTGGTTCATCATTCGTGTATGCTAATAAATCCGGAGGCTCAAGGTGTTTCTTCATCAATTCTCATTTTTTCCCAATGTAAAAAGTTACTAACCACAAAGAAGAAATTACTAATGACCGATAAGTATCAGAGTTTAGGATCCATTTGGTAAAGCTTTTAGTCCAAGGAACAGTTTCTTTTCAAAAATAATATTTTTATTTTTATTCCCTAAAATAATTTTTGAGTAATAAAAGCGTTTGGTAACTATACAAAATTTATATTCTTAGAATTAAAAAAAAATATGAATTTTTTAGTACAATCCACAATTTTCTTGTTAATGTAGCATTTCTTTTATTTTTTAATAAATTTTTAAGATTTTTTTCTTTTTTTTTTTCTTTTCTTATTCTTCCTTACTTATCGCTATTGATCGCCGACGCCAAGGCGACGGCGGCAACAGCCAATGGGGGTTGGCGGGCAACAAGGAAGAAGAAAAGAAAAAATAACTTATTTCTAAAAATTATTCTCGGGAACAATAAGTTACTTTTCTGTACTTCTTATTTCAATTCCAAATTCATTCTCCGGCCACTTTTCTATTCTAGGGAATAGAAAAATTAGTTAATATTGCAAAATGAATTTATATTATTTTTTTACTCCAGAAAACGAAATAAAGAAAATTGAAACATTACTAAACAAACCCTTACTACTCTCGTAGAGAAATTTCTAACCATTGACAGGACCAACTTGACAAGACCATGCCATCGAGAAGTTGTGCAACCCGACAATATTAAATATAGATTAAACATCTCTAACCTTTATCTGATTCGGCAACCACAGTGGTACTATCACTGACTAAAAGGTCGTGTGTATGTTGGTCCTTTTAGGGTGCGATCTTCTTGGCTGGAAAAGTTTTTTTTTTTTCAGAAATAATTATTTCTATTTTTATTCTGGAGAACAATTTTGAGTAAAATAAGGTGTTTGGTAATTACACAAAATTTCTACTCCAGAAATAGAAAAAGAATATAAATGCGTTTGGTAACTACACAGTTTTTTTTCTGTATTTATTTGTTTTTTATTTTTGCTCACGGATCGCCGACCGCCGGCCGCCACCACCACTGCACAACCGTCGGCCGCCAACTGTCACTGTCAACCGCCGCCAGCCAACCCATCGGTGGCAGCAGCTGGCGGTTGGAGGTGACCGCAGCAAGAGAGAGAAAGAAAAGAAAAAAAAATGGGTTATTTCTAGAAATTGTTCCTAGGAACAAGAAACAACTTTTTTTTTGTTTCTCGTTTCTGCTCCAAATCTATTTCTGAGCTAACTTTCTATTCCGAGGAATGGAAAAATAACTTGGCGTTACCAAACGGATTTATGTTCTTTTTTTTGTTCTGGGGAACAAAAGAACAGAAATCCAGAGGACCATAAACGTTCTCATGCGGAGCCTTATCGATCTGATCACTTTAAATTGTAGAACTATTATAGAGCACTCCAAATTTTCGGAATGCCAAGTGTCTTTAGTAATGGATATTTGTCAATGCGTATTGTCAATCGTCACCCAGAGCCATCGGCTGTCTACCTCGACTGAACTACCCACTAAGGGAAATGCCTATATATGACGAAGGGTTCATTCAAGTAAGAGGTTTAGTCAATTGACTGATTATTGAGAAATTACGATACTAAGATACTTTTTGTACCAGAAGTTGGATTTTGCGATGGCCGCACTTTGATTTTTTATTTTTTTTTTCCTTAGTTCGGAACACCCACAACTTTTAAAATAGGCAAATATTGACGCATATATATACATATATACAATTTCCTCCTAATTTGTTAAATTTATATAATATTTTGAATCTAGACACAAATGTAGATTGTCAATTTCTGCTTTCTAAGAAAATTAACCAAACAGGCCAAGACAACTTTCCAGGGAAAAGTTACTCAGGTGTGTTTGTTTCATAAAAATTTTCTTGATAAAAATGTTTTTAGTAAAAATCACTTTTAAGGAAAATGTTTGGTTTCCAGTTGTTTGATGTGTAATAGAAAATGGGACAAAAAGTTTTTGATATCCAGATTTTACTTTTAAAAACTATTTGCTCCATTACAATTGTCTTTTATTGCTGATATAAGATATTAAGATGATCGGAATGCTTATCTAAGATATTACTAACATATAATTTATGGTTTTTCCTTATCAATATAAAATAACCTTAAAAATGATGCCAAATAATAGAAAATGTAAATAATTAACGAACTTAATCTCTCAATGCTCATAAAACTTCACATGGAAATGGTTTTCCGTTTGAAAAAGTAATCAAAGAGCTATACCACAATAAGCATCCTCACATAAGATACCGAAGAGTAGTGAAGACCGATAGAGAGAGATGGCACGTAGATTGAAGATCTATGTGAGCGTGCACGTGGAAAGGGAGTTTGGGAAACTGAATCTTTTTAGTATGAAGTAATCAATTTTTCTTAATTCTAAGTATGATTGCGTTCCTTAATCAAATAGCCTTCTCAATTAATTAGTCACTTTCAGCGTACCAAACACATGAAAAATTGAAAAATGGCCTCATGGAAATCTTTTTCATAAAACAAATACACCATTTAGATTTGTTTTAATTTTCTTTTTTTTTTATATTCGTAATTCCATCTCTTATTTCTATTTGTTCATTCTCTACTCATTTTCATATTTGGTTCGCGATAAATCGTTTTACAATGAAAAATTATAATTGTACCGCCACGTGGATGCCATATTGACAAATTAGTCGTCAGCTGAATTTGAAACAAAATCAAAACGTCATGTACTGATATGATGGGTCGGGCTACATTGATCATGGGCTTCGTGCTGTTTGGTTCAGCTTTTGGGGAACGTTGCAGAAATGCAAATACCTTTGGGTAAATGGGGTTTTCCGAAATGCAAATGTCGTTTGGTAAAATTTGCATTAAGAAACAACTTTGGCCAAAATACCGTTTGATAAAATTTACATTTGTAATTAACTTTTATTAAATTAAAAAAGCAAAAATATGTTTATATTTTTATATAAACATATTTTATATAAAAAATATAAACATATAAACATAAAATATATTTATTAAACATAAAATATATATAAAAAATAGATATGTTTATATAAATATATATTTATATAAAAGCAATCGGAGAAAAAATAGATATGTTTATATATATATATTAAAAATAAAATATATTTATATAAAAAATGGATATGTTTATATCTATATAAAATATATAAAATATATATATTATATATATTTTTATAAATATATATTTATTAAACATAAAATATAAAAAAATAGATATGTTTATATTTTTTATATAAAAAATAAACATAAAATATATGTTTATATATTTATACCGGACCGCCGGGTCGGCGACCGAACCGCCTGAATAAAAAATATGTTTATGTTTTTATATAAACATATTTTTATATAAAAATATAAAAATATAAACATAAAATATATTTATTAAACATAAAATATATATAAAAAATAGATATGTTTATATAAATATATTTATATAAACACAATAGGAGAAAAAAATAGATATGTTTATATTTATAAATATATATATTTATTAAACATAAAATATATTTATATAAAAAATGGATATGTTTATATCTATATTAAATAAATATAAACATAAAATATAAAAAATAGATATGTTTATATATTTACATAAAATATATATTTTTATATAAAAATATAAACATATTTATTTTTATATAAATATATTTATTTTTATATTTATTTTTATTCGGGCGCCGATTGGCTTCTTCACCGGAGAGATAAACAAAATCGGAAGTTGCATTTCGAAGATGCAACTTGCCAAAGGACCTCAAGAGCTGCATTGGGCTAAAGGCCCTTAGAGCCACTTGGAGATGCAATTGCATCTTGCCAAAGTCGTGCAAAAAAACGAACCAAACAGGTTTGCATTTGGCCAAGGGACTTTAGAGCCCAAATGAGCATTCCAAATGCTGAACCAAACAGGGCATTCTTCTGGTACTTCAGCCTTTTTAAAATGATGATACAGTGTTCTTTTCAAGCCCATAAATTCACCTCTCACAAAGATACAGCTACATATATTAGATGTCACATATACACCTTTTTTTTTTTTGTCAAAGCAAATATACATTAAAGACATTGAATGACACCAAAAAATTTAAATCTTAAGACAGGGATAGATTGATGCATCTATATCATATGGCCATACTAAATTGCTGACCCTAGTTCATATGATTCATCCAAGTGATCAATTAATATGTCCACCTAAATCTTGGTCAAGTGATAATTACTCATCTCATTTATAAGAATGCCTTCTATCAACGATCTAAGTAAGACAAGAGAGAGAGAGAGAGAGAGAGAGAGCGACAAGGGTGTGCATTGTGATTTGGCATCTCACTATCGCTTCACATAGAGATTATGATCCTCTCTTCTTGTACTTTGCCAGGTAAAAGATCAATTACGAGCAAGCAACAACTAGAGAACCTCAAGGAGAAAATTGGCACGTACCCTCAATTGGAGCAAAACAAGAGATCGCTGACATGAACAATCCACTGGGCTTTTTCAACGAGTGGACTATGTTGTCCTACAGCCTCACTGTGCTAGGTGATCTCATGAGGGAAAACATAGATTTAAGGAAGAAATTAGAAGATTTAGTGGACAAATATGTTATGCATCTGGAGATGTTTGGCAAGCCTTAGAGGTGTTGACCCCATTATCTCCCAAGCCACCCTATTCTCATCCTTTGTACCCACCAAACATGCGTGTGTTGACAAACCAAAAGTTGGAGTTTTTGGATAGAAGGTTTGGTATGTTAGAAGAGATTATGAAGGAGAAGTTAGGAGCATAATGACGTCATAAATCTACATATTTATCACATATAAACAATTATAAGTAGAGAAAAGTTGTGGAAGTTGACCCTCGACGTGTCTGAACTGGCACATGCAAGGTTGAGTTATTCGGAAGAGAAAGAGTGGGGGGGGGGGGGTTGGGGGAGGAAACACTTGCACAAAATTAAAGTTGTCTCGAGCATCTTCAATATGATTGTACTTAAATGTACATATATGTTGCTATTGTACAAGTTCACCTTTTAAAGTCTCACATACTCATGTCGATACAAAACATTACATAGGATGACGCGACACCTACATACTGTACGGTTTCAATACTAGTATTTGCATATGTTGCAAAGGGATTATTGCTATGTTATATTTAGTCGACTATGCTCTCGAGCAAACACAATTAAGTCACAATATCAATTTATGTATGAGAAATATCTTGGTGATTCTATGTATCTCTCATATTATAATCTCATTAGCTTGATTGATTGTAATTTCCATTGCAATATTATGTTACTATAGATAGCCGTCTTGTAAAGCCTATAAATAGGTTGTTGTATAATTCATCAATAGATACAAAATTTTCACAACTTCATTTTCAGCTCGATTCTTATCATGGTATTAGAGTGATTCTTCATGAAATAAAGCCATGTATAATGAAAATGATCATCAACAAAAATTGTAAATAACTAAATCCTTCCATAGTCAGAGTAGGGGATGACCCTCATACATCAAAGTAAATAAGTTTAAAGGGAGCATAACAAATAGAGTCACTAAAATCAAATGGTTAAGCATGATGTTTTCCCAACTTACAAGATAAGCAATTAAAATGTTTATTGTCAATAGAATCTAGATGACCCTAAAAAATCAAAGAACCTAATCTAGAGAAAGAAGCATAACCCAAGCGAGAATGCCAAGTTTCAAATGAAATTATGATAGCACAACTAACGAAAGAGTTTGGAAGCTATAAGGAAGCAAGCTCAAATAGACATCCCACTTTACAACCTGTCCAAATTGCTTGTCCCATCTATGGATCTTGAACATGACGACCATTTAAAGAGAATGAATGCCAAAAACAAGTTCACATACTTGTCCCATAGATATCAAGTTTAAAGAGAGTCTAAGAACTAAAAAGGTGTCAAGTAAGGACATTTCGAATGTTGAAATGTTCCCCATATGACCATCATTTATGAGTTATCAGTTGTACGAATAGTAAATATTAGTGAAGCAAATGATTTTGACTTAAATAAAGTGGAATTGGAAGTCATGTGATTAAAGTAGGCAGAATCAAAGAACTACGAATTAGGAGTTTCGAAGAGACTGACATAGCAGAAGTGCTAGGAGAGAGTACCAAATTCTCAAAGAAAGGAATGGACGATGATAATAACAATGGAATTATGTGCAGGTTCAAGTGTATCTTTGTACTGAAATTGATTGTTTGTGCCTATAAGTTGCTTGGATTGTTGTTGCTAACAATTGGATGCAAGATGACTAGATCAATGACAATCACACAATAGTGATGTCTACGCGAGAATAAAGAATTACGAGTTGCAAGCATTGTGCTTGTAGGTGCGGACAAAGAGCGTTGTGCTTTCAAGGTAGCAATTCGAGTATCCTTAGTCCACAACTCTAAGACAACTACCTCAAGAAAGGTAATGGATCTCGCCGTAGAAGTGAAGCTCATGCAAGTTTAATTCATCATTAATTGCCATAAAAAATTTTGCATATTATTTATGCAATCATAATATACATCAAACTTGCAAGAATAAGAATCAATGTCTTCCAAATAACACGCATGGAGGGCATTGTATGTTAAAGCAATAACATTTACTTGCACAACTCACAATTGTAGCACTTTACAACTTAGCAATTCTTATAGAGCTTGTGGTCCTTGTTGGAGCACAAAAGACAAAAGAATTCCCAGAAAAGTATAACACTCGCAATAAAAGTCAACAACTTCTTGAGTTTCCTTCATATAATCTTTCCAGTACCTGATTTTGGAATTGAATTGGCAAAAACTACTTTCCTCACTTTCTTATAAGAGCGACCTATAAAGCACAAAGATACATACATTGAAAAGCTTAGTTCATTTGAGCATCAAGAAAGATGGATGAAGCCTAGTCAAGTGTGTTTAACACAATAAAAACCATTGACATACTGTTATTATATTTTATAAGTGACATAACTTGGGAAATGGAAATGTCTAGTTTGTGGATGTGTGAATGTGAGATGACATCTAATTGACTTGATGAAAACCCGTGCAGCTAAGCTAAGTAGTCCATGACAGATTCCTCAAAAAGATCGCTTCCAATTCTCCTGACCATGAATGCCAATAGTATCTCACCCGATTCTTCATCAAGGGCACTATATGTTATAAAGAAAATAAGTAACGATACATCACTAGATCAACATTGCAAGAAAAATAAGACATTAAAAGAAATTTGATTGAAATATCATATGTTCAAACTTTGTTCTAATCATAAACATATTTCACAGTAAAGATGGATTGGTTCTTTCACCTTTTTCAACTATATTAATTCCCAGAAACAAAAAATGAAGATAATTTGGTTGTGAGATAATAGAGATGTTTTGAGTATGTATTTTCTCGCTCTCAAAATCTACATCACGAGAAAGGAATTTACTCTACTTTTGATTTTCTTGTCCAAACTAACAAGGCTTGTTTTTTTTTCTTTGCTTACCATGTTGTTGCAACATCAACATTGTCGGGAATGGTACTTAATACGGCCTCCAGATCCATAGGAGTTATATGTTGGCAACACAAAATGTCACGTTAAGTTAAATAGTATCATAAGAAAAAGTAAGTTTGTTAAAGAGCATGTGAGAGCTTGTTACAATTGATAATCTCTTAGGAACTCATTTTGATAATAATCTCCTTTTGATATATTGAGAAAACGTGAAGATATAAACCATGGCACAATTTTTACTTTTTAGCATAAAGCAGATAACTAACCCATCTCTAAAAGCCACTTGAAAAATCAACATTTTGGCAAATCTACGACAACAATTAACATGAACCATAAAGCTCTTACTTGAAAACCGCCGGCAAATATGACAAAAGAATTGTCATAGCTGTATTTTTAAAAACTTTGTTTACCTATCCTTCACCTCCCAACGCATTGCGCAACCATAGTTTGTTTATGCCTTAAGAATTGTTCACTTCATTCATCTTAAGATGTTGAAATGAATTTGATGACCCATGTACAAAGGTATAAATAATACATTCAAAAAATGCATAGTTTGCTAAACAATGTGACTGCCTAAATAGTATCTCAAATAATCTCATGTTAAAAGAAGTTAGCCAACTTGTATCCGACTCAAATTGATTCCAAGTGATCTATTATGGTACTCCAACATCTATCACCAAGAAACCATTATCAATAAGTATTACAATATTTTAGAATCTAAAATGATTTTCATAATAAGTACATGATTAATGAATGGAGAAAATCCATTTATAATTCGTTATGGCATGATGTATGATGTTTGCATCTATATGAAAAAACAATTTCATTAGTAGAATGTAATAAAATGATTTAATGGGATATATTATGCTACTATAATATTTATAAACGATAAACCACTAAAAATAAACATTACAATTTATAACAAATTTCAGCCAAATATTATAATAGTAATGCAGACTTCTAAACACCTGACTTGTGAATGGGAAAAATTCATTCAAATTCCCAGGCCATATGATCTATGGTGGTTGCATTTATATAAGAAAACATCATTACTAAAATGTAACAAAATGCTTCCAATGAATCTATTTTGCTACTCCAATATCTATAAACGATAAATTACTAATTATAAACATTAGAATTTGCAACATATTTCAGCCAATTATAATAGTAACTTAAACTTTTAAATACTTGACTAGTAAATGATGAAAAACCATTTATAATTCCTGGTGACATGACGTATTGTGGTTACATCTATATAAAAAAAAAGGAACCAATTAATAGAATATAAATATAAAATGATGAACTCAGAAGGACACACATGATTATGAAAATTTACACTAACTATAGGACCATTAATATTGCTAGGACAAAAGACATTTTGAATCTGATTTGAATTTATTGAATAATTTGGCACATGAGTCTCATCAGGCATTGCTTAGACTGCCAGCTCTACATTACAAAATAAAAAATATATTAATTCAAATCATGTAGCATAAGTATAAAAATAAACTAATTTTATGCCACTCAGCTAACCTCGATTTTTTATTAGCATCGAAGGTGTTTGTTTTTTAGATTTTTTATTCTTTTTCTCACTTGAGCTTTTTAGCCTTCCATAACTCATTTCCTTTCCTTTCCTTTGAAGGGGGTCCAATATCGGCATTTCACTCAATGAAGCCTCATTGTTATCATCATCACTAGCATCACTTGTCACAGCCACACTTAAGTTATGAAATTTCAGCTACCGTTGCCTTCAAATTCATCTTTGCTATCCCCATAGTATTTTTATCTTGGGCTTACAAACTCATCATTTCAAAAACACTTTGCATTAAAACGAAAAACCAATTAATGTGGATGAACCAAGTAATATTTCATGAGATTTATAATTCACATACCCTTACTTCACACCTTTAGTCCATCTTTTCAATAAATAAGAAGATGGAATGGTTGAAACTGATATATTTCCATTTAAAATGTGCAAAGCATGACGACATAATCATCATTTCGATTCAAATAATTTGCATTCACAAGAGATGGAAAAGTCAGTGGAGTTAAATCTAACAACATGTCCACCTTGAATCTTATCACACTTAAGAGTATATTCATAAATCAACCCATCGAAAGTAGTACATGAAATTCTTTTAGAGATAATTTGAAGAAATTCTTCATTAAACCTTCTAAAAATAGCACGAGTATACACCGAAGCAGCATGCGTCAATATCCGATTATTCGAAATTTGCAATCTGGGTGTCCCATGAGAACTATAATCATCTTGACTTTCAAATTCTATCATATATTTCAACTGTTCTTCACAATGATGAACGAATCGTATAAGGGTCAATATCTTAGTAGATAATTGTTGGAAAACATTGTTAGTGCTCTCATTCATTTGGCTTGATCTTATACCACAAGAAAAACTATCTCGACCAAAAACAAAACTCCATTTATATCTCAAGTCGTATAACTTTTTAAGCCAACTGTTATTCTCAATACTCCACTCCTCTTCCATTTTTCTTCAAATAGTTTTAAATTTATCCTCTAATTTGCATTTATGCATCAGCCTTGAGAAATATTTATCCTTAAATCTCGGTTTATGGTAAAGATGTGGAATATTTTGATTAACATTTTTCCTAATGTGCCTAGTGCATAAGCAGTGTTAAGTATTCGGAAACACTATTCGAATAAATTTTGCCATGGCATTGTCTTGATTAGTTAAAATAGTTTTTGAAGTCTTATTTTCAATGAACTTCATAAACACCTCAAATAACCAGATAAATGAATTTACAGTCTTATTCAACAAAAATGCACAACCAAATAAAATGTTCTTCCGATAATAATTAACTCCAACAAAATGTACACATATCAAGTTATACTTATTAGTACGATAAGTGGTATCAAAAACCATCACATCACCAAAATAATCATAATCAAATTTGGATAAATTATCTCTAAAACAAATTGGTCAATCTACCATCTTGATATACCTGTTGTGCATAGAAAAACATTGGATTTTGCATTTGCATGCAATAAAAATGATTCATAAGACTTTGACAATTTTTCCTATCTATATAATTTAATCTTTCGCTTTTGCAAAAATTATTGACAATCACGTAAGATGATACCCAAGTTTTGGCTTCCTCCCACTTTGTTTGCCAAAAACTTATATGTTATTGTCCCCCCAATGCCAGTTTTCATCATGTCAACTAAAATATCATTGCAAGTGTTAGAAATCATTCTTCCACATCTTATCAAGTTCATTTAATGTTCTGATATAAATTCATAATTATGCTAGGAAACATAGTCTATGACTTCATAAGCGTCATTCTCAATTTTAAATCTAATAAATGCATGGCAACCACATCTAACTTCAAGTCTTTCATATTTTTTTCTTGGTCGGATGAGTTGATAGTATATCCCTCACAATTACACACAAAAGTGCATTGAATTATTTCTCTTTTATAATTTTTCCTAATCTTAGATTTCCTCACTCCAAATCATTTACCTATAGCATAGACTGCATATAATATGCTTCAAGTTTACTTGCAAAAACCATTCTTACTGTAAACTCAAAATATTTTTCCAAATCATGAATAACACGTGCTAAATCAAAAGTTTCATACTGCAAACAAAAAACAAAAAATGATTAATGCAATATTTTTACAAGTAAAATAACATCTTATCCATTTTTTGAAAAAGCAAATATCTTTTACATAGTATGAATTCAAAATTACCTCCAATTCAGCTATTGAATAACCTTACATGTGTGGATTAATTGACTAACGTGAGCAAAACTTTGTCCGTTGGACTTCTTACCAAATTGAAAAATATTGAATTTTGAAATTTAGTGTCGTCCTAAACAAACCAAACCTCCAAAAAATCACAACACCGGATACTCAATGGCAAAACTACCAACTCAATAGCCAAACTCATGCAATTACCCACCAATTATTTAAAAAAGAAAAAACTCTACAAAATAGTAGAAACGGAAAAAAAAAAAAAAAAAAAAAAAAAGAAGAAGTAGAAAAAGTTTAAAATTTAGGAAGTTTTTTGAGATTTTCATGATACATCATAACATGGTAAACAAATGCTCTGTTTGGTTCAGCATTTGGAAAGCTCATTTGGGCTCTAAAGTCCATTAGCCAAATGCGAAACTATTTGGTTCGTTTTTTTGTGTGACTTTCGCGAGCTGCAATTGCATCTCCAAGTGGCTCTAAGGGCCTTTAGCCCAATGCAGCTCTTGAGGTTCTTTGGCAAGTTGCATCTTCAAAATGCAACTTACAGTATTATTTATCTCTCCAGGTGGAGAAGCCAATCGGTCGCGGAATAAAAATAAATATATTTATATAAAAATAAATATGTTTATATTTTTATATAAATATATAAACATATCTATTTTTTTTTTATATTTTATGTTTCTATATATTTTATATAGATATAAACATATCTATTTTTTTTCTCCTATTATTTTTATATAAATATATATTTATATAAACATATCTATTTTTAGATATTTTTTATGTTTAATAAATATATTTTATGTTTATATGTTTATATAAAAATATAAACATATTTTTGCTTTTTTAATTTAACAAAAGTTAATTACAAATGTAAATTTTACCAAACTGTATTTTGGCCAAAGTTGTTTCTCAATGCAAATTTTACCAAACGACATTTGCATTTCGGAAAATCCCATTTACCCAAAGGTATTTGCATTTCTGCAAATGCATTCCCCAAAAGCTAAACCAAACGGGCCCAAAGTTTTGAGAATGTCATTTCAAATGAATATATTATAATAAAAGAAAAACAAAGAATTTAATTGTAGACCTATAAATACATGTCAACCCAATGAGATTCTAGTAATTTAAAATTTGGACAGATTAGAAAACCTCCTTCTATTAAGCGCAACTAAAAATTTCATATCTAAAAAAATATTCTTGCAATCCACTCGTTTAATCTAGGAGGAAATGATTATGTGGTGTAAATGTAATCGCAAACAATATAATGATTTTTACTTTGCTATAGACATTTCCAATTTTCTAAGATTAAACAAAAATTTCACAATAAACTTACTTTGGGCTTTCTCGATACCTAACAATCTGCAATATGCATTAAATAATACAACATGGAACCAACAACATCATTCAAGAAAAAAGAACAACAAATGAAGCAAACTAGTTTGAGAGTCATTATGGCACAAGAAAATAAAGAAAAATGAAAGCACCTAACCTAAATGCCAGTCGCAATGAGCATATAATGGAATTGCTCAACCTCCACAATATTTCAACAACTAATTATAAGCCCATCTTAATTTACATTGCAAACCAAACAACATTAAAATCCATAGACACTTAAAGTATGAAACTTTAATGAAACAATACTATAAAAGCATGCAAATCAAGGGAACAAGATAAAATATAATAAACAAGCATTAATGTTCAAACATATTGTTCTCTTAGCTAACATATAGTCAAATTGTCTAACAATATTAAGATCTGTTAAAGCCGAAAATTGTTCACAATGGCGGCCGCAATGTCGTTACTACTCACTTTCAACACCTTATAGCAACATGGAAATGTATCATGTGATCATTTTCATTTTTGTTAAATAAACGAGCGACGATAAGCAGTTCGGAGAATATGATCCGTTTATTTCTTTTCCATTGATCACTTGACTTTGTTGTATTTTAGTTAGCTAAAAAACACCATAAGCATTCTAAGAAAAGCCCAATCTTTCTCTATTCAACAGTAAATTGTTGTTTATATAAGAATGTTGAGATGCAATTGCAAGCCCAAGCTTTTTTTTTTTTTTTTTCAATTCTTCTTGATATCATACTTTCTTTTCATCTATTTTTCCATTACGCCACCCGAGATGTAAAAGTGTCATGACACATCAATGATGTACAAGGTTTTGCCCTAGCTATCTAACATGTCTTGGCTCTTGGCTCTTGAGGTGTAGATGTGATCAAGCTAAAAATGCAATGCAATACATGATAAAAAATGTTGCAAGTTTTTTTCTTTATTAAATGAACCACACGCACAATTGTGTAAACTCGCTTACCTGCCTTGCAGCTTGGAGGCGATTGGTGGGCTTTTGGGTGTCTACACTTGCTAAAGAAGGCAAGGTGAAGACGATTACAGCTTGGGACCTAGCCAAGACCCGCGGGGCTCTTGGAGAAAGTGGCAATGGCAGAGGCGGCTGAGCTCGGACGCGCTTGATGAGCTTTTAGGTGTCCACAATCACCAAGGAGGCACGGGCGAAGAAGGTCAAAGCTTGGGACATAGCCATAACCGGCGGGGCTCTTTGGAGTGAGTAGCTCCTGGTGGTGACAGCAGAGGCGATTAAGCTTGGAGGCAACCAGTAGGCTTTTGGGTGTCCACGCTCGCTGAAGAGGCCAAGATGAAGATCGTCAAGACCCAACCACGACCATCGGGGTTCTTGGGAGCGAGTGGCTCTTGATGGCAACGGCAAAGGTGGCCAAGCTTGGAGGCGACCGGCAGAGATGGCCAAGCTTGAAGGCGACCAGCTGGATTTTGAGTGTACTTGATCGTCAAGAAGCCGAGGCAGAAATGGTCAAAGCTCGAGACCCAACCACAACCGGCGAGGCTCTTTGGAGCAAGTGGCTCCTGGCAACAATGGCGGAGGCGGCCGAGCTCGGAGACAACTAGCGGGCTTTTGGGTGTCCACGCTCACTGAAGAGGCCGAGGCAAAGATGGTTAGAGTTCGGGACCCAACCACAATCGGAAGGGTTCTTAGGAGTGAGTGGCTCTTGACAATGACGATAGAGGCAGCCTAGCTTGGAGGCAAACCAACGAGTGTTTGGTTGAGAGAGATGGCGTTGCAGCTTTCATGGAGAAAAATGCAGAGACAAAAAAATTTGAAAGAGAATGGGAGGGGAAGGGACGCATACGTGCAAACGGGAGAAATGGTGCAAAGAAAAGGACGAAGCATTGAATGAGAGAGGAAAGCAACGAAAATTTAACTAAAAAATAATGATGGGCCTCGGCTCCAAGTGGAGCCACGTGGCAACACATGTCGCATCCTAATTGGGTGGGCGCACGGTGACATGGTGCGCCCGGCCCACACAATATTTTCTCTCAAGTCAGTGCAATCAATAGTCACAGTCAAATGCTGACATGGTAAACAAATGTCAATAATGTGACTGAAATGTGGCGAATGAGGTCGCTAGGTTAGCGGGAGCGGCGGATCACATGAGAGGTGCGCAGCGCATGGACTGCACTTGTAGAGAAGGCTGGTAGCGCGTGGAAGCACGTGGGGGTGTCGAAAGACAACAATTTCCCCATATATTTACTCATTGGAGGACGGAGAAGCTGATTGTGGCGTTGGTTTGCTGAATTAAGGATGTCTAAAGTGTCGGAATAACACCGAAAGCTATTGGGATCGGTGAATCCGAGACGGGGCGGCTCGTGTAATGTATTTTCCGCCTTAATTCGTGCTAATTTGCTATGGTTGCCAAACTTCAAGACCAACTTTCACAAGGGCCAAGGCCCAATCCATTGGTGACCGTTCTCCATTCTTTCCCGATTTCTATGTTGTACGAGCCGCTTAAAGTAGATAAATCAAAAAGGGTGCTCCATTTTTTTACTAGAATAATGACCAGCCCAGAAACTGAACGAAGCAGAGTTCATGTCAGAAACGATGACCGGACCGACCCGAAATTCTGATTGCAGAGGTAATAATAATTTATAAAAGCTTATAAGCTTTCAGATGTGAAAGGTGGACGTTTCTGCCGCGTGAACATGATTGATATTAAAAAAAAATGCGGGTTTGATCTTAAAAAAGTATTAATGCAGTTTCCCAATGTAAAGTAAAGTGTATCTGAATATATATTGCAGCCGATTCTCTTGGAATTTAGTGACTCAATCTTTTCCCTCCGTTTATTTAAGAAGGATTTTGTCAGAAGGAGCTTAACGAGAAACCAAGCAACGAAAGCTTACAGTTTTTTATGTTTCTCGTATCATGTGTATTCAATGCTTTGTAGAGTGAGACATTTGCTCATAAAATATATTTAGCAAGCAACTAACTCGACGCTCATTAAGTATACCCTTTAAGGAAAGTCCCAAATACGCTAGTCATCTTGCATAAAGCTAGTGCTCTCCACCCTCTGCTTTCAAATCTTAAGAGTAGAATTTTTTACAAATTAATTTTTTAGACTTTCATACAGTTGATTTATTGAAAATGATCGGTCGACGAAAAATTTATTTATAGTAAAAAAAATATATGTATGTTTAAAGTCAGGAAATTGAATTCCCTAACCTAAAAATGGGATATAAGGAAAGCGATTTTCCTTTTCTTTTCTTTTTTATCATGAAGTTTTCTTCGAAATAAACCCATTCCTAATTTATTTCTCAGACTAATGGAAGGGTGCATTTATTTCACTTAAAACTTTACACAGTAGGAAAATGTATTAATGGAAATCATTTTTACAGAAAATTGTTAGTTTGCATTTGTTTTGCGATGTAAGGGAAACGATTTCCCTTTTATCAGACGAGGAACTCATTCTCTCCTAAGCTAAATTCATTGTTTTCAGTTTGTAAAAAAAAATCGTAATTTAATTAGTTTTCCGTGATCCAAATATCAAAAAAATCGAATAACAATTTCCTAAAAACAGTTTTCCTTTAAATAAACTGACCCTAAACTAACAAATTGCCGTTCATTCAATAAGCAAAAGCTCTAGATGGGGTTAGAGATTGAAACAATGAAGTGGAAATTAGACATGGACAGAAGTTGAGGAGGGTCGATTAATAACAACTACTACAGAGATTATAGTGGCCAAGGACTCTAAGGGCCTGTTTGGTTCAGCTTTGGGGAAATGCCCTTGGGAGAATGCAAATACCTTTGAGGTAAAGGGGTTTTCCAAAATGCTAGACCGTTTGAGAAAATCAGAATCGAAAAGCCCTTTTGGGAAATGCAAACCTGTTTGGTAAACATGTATTTGAAAAGCCCTTTGGTGAGACCAAATTAAGTTTTTAGTTTTAGTATTTTTAAAATTGTAAAAAATAAACAATGGCTATATAACATTTACATTTTCATGTTGAGAATAATATAAAAGATACATATTAATAAATTCATTTAAAAATTATATTAAAAGAATTTGATTATAGATTAGATGCAAAGCTCAACTTTTGGCTAAGGATTTTTTTAAGTTTATTTTCAACTTTGAATAATTTTTTAATTATTAAAATATTAATCATTTTCATTAATTAATGATCATTATAGTATATTAATAAAAAGTTGGGTATTAATTGTCAAAAAGTAAAAATGATATAGCAAAAAAAAAAGGTGAACTTATTTGGTGAATAATAAAGCGACCGATTGTGGATGTTATTTTTTTAAGTAAGCATCGCATATAAAAAGGGAAGGACTCGGCGGAAATAGATTGTTCCATAAGTGATGTTTCGTTGAATATTCACATATATTTTAAGATATTTTGTTGGCAATCATTGCAATTGGTAGATAGTATAAAAAATTAAGTGATATATTATGTCAGCTCCGTGTTCATTAGTTAGTTTTGTGTTAACATCGTTGATTTGGCATCATATAGATGTGTTGTATTGTGTCGTGTCGGTTCAATAATTTTCAAATCGTGTTTATGTCAAGTAAGTTGACACCATCAATTAATCATGTAAGTACGACACTGACATGAATGGACACTCATAACTGTGAGCTCTATTTCATGCTTACAAAGAAGAGCAAAGGAAGCATAACATTGATTGCTCCAAATTTTACCATGGGTAATCGGCAGGCCAAGATTATTAGCCGTGACATGAGACTTCTAAATTTTGGCAGTATATAAATTAATTAATTAATTAAAAATGAGAAAGACTTGAATTATTAAAATGAAGAAGCAAATCCATAGTTATGATTAGGGAAGAAGCAACGTAGAAGCAAGGGGGAATAAAATAAAACAAAAAGAAAATAAAGAAAAAGAAGGGGAAAAAATCCCAGAAAAATAGGCTCGAATTCCCCCTCGAGTCGATTTGGTTGTTCTGAGTCTTCTAACCATCCAAACCCGCACCAATGAACTTTATCCTGCAATGATTATCAAAAGATTAACTAAGAACCATCTTATGTTATATTGCCATAGGATTGATGCTCGCATGGCCTGGTGGGAATCGGCTTGGCAATAGAATTCGCATTGACAGGAATAGTTCTATCGTAGTCGAAACAATTTCATCGGGTCTTGCTGTTCGGAAGCTTCCACTATATCACTAGTGCTTCCGGATGATGGCGGCTTAAATGGCGCAGGACCGATGAACCCCCTCGCTCTTTCCCATGGCTTAGGAGGTGGACCATTTGTTGCGGAAACAGGGAATGAATGTCACAAACTAATGCAAACAAACAAGGAGGACGGATGGTTGGGGTCGATTTTACATAGTGGCCGACTTTGCACCAGCTGCCTCAAGACTAATCACTCGAGGGCAACACCCAACATGAGAATCCCCTGTTCAATTATCACTACAAAACACAGATCATTCAAGCGAGATAAAGAGTTAAGAGACACCAACCGACGATTGCCCTTAAAGATACACAAACGGCGAGACCCAATAGACGAAAAAGCAGCTAAGCTCGTAAAGAAAAAAACCCAGAATGCGAGTCCACACACAACGAAATTAAACCAAAAAGATAGAAACTTCAATTACTGAGACTCCCACGAAATTCGGCTACGAGAATAAAGCCCCTCCTTTTTCAGCACGCGACCACAAAACTTAAAGCGAATGGGAACCCAAATCAGAGAAGACAAAGAGCACTCGATTCAGCCGGACGTCACCCATAATTGCATCAAGAACGGAAACGAACGAGCAAGAACGAAAGACAAGAAAGGAGCGAACCCAACGCGCCGTTACTGGAGTCCATGGCGGGATAAGAGAGAGCTCCGAACCCGGATGAAGCACCCCGTTATGCCTAATTCACGCGCGAAGCCTCCTTTGGACCTTGGGCGGAGAGCCGAAGCCGTCGCCGTCGCGCAGAAGCGAAGCCATCACCGTCGCCGTCGCAGAAGCGGAGCCGTCGCCGATCCGCGAGAGGAGGACCTCCGAGTGGTGCTCGGATTGCTCGGATCTCGGATCTCGCTCGCTCGTGCGACAACTTCGGCCTTGATGGAGTGGTGCTCGGATTCAAATCGGGATGGAGTGGTGCGAGTTGCAAGGAGAGGAACGCTGCAGAGAGAGCCGCGTCGATGGAGAACGCTACAGAGAGAGACGAGAAGAGAACCGGTCGATGGAGAAAGAGAGGAAAACGTGGAAAGAGCTAGGGTTTTGTTTAGAATGGGCAAAAGTGGACTTCTAATAAATTTTAAGGGCAAAATAGGCAATCGGGAAAAATTCATTAATTCCCTACCTCAGCATGCCGAAAATGCTGAAATGCCCAAAGCAGGTGGGGACCTGCTTTGGGCTTTCAGCATTCCAAAGGCAAGCATTTTGCCAAGTAACCTTCAAATGCCGAACCAAACACCCTCATATTTTTCCCAAGGGGCTTTGGGGAAAGTTGAACCAAACACCCCCTAACTCGAGATAATTGTTGCTGTCCGCCATTAATAATAGTTAGGCTTCTGATGATAACAAATATAGTAAATCGAACAGCGAAATTTCCAGTTGTTATTCATTCAAATGCTAGCTTTTTGTTGTTTGATAAAATAAAATAAAAAATCCTAATTGGAAGCATCTAAGAAGTGAAATCTTAAATGTACCAAGCTTACTTTGTCAAGTGCGTCCTTAAGATCGCTCATGCAGATGGAATAGTTGAGATGCTCGAATACTTAAATCTGGACATCACACCCCGATCTCTTAACCCACAAATAAACCTTCGTTGATCCTTTTGAAAATTTTCGAGCATAGCATGATCTATCAATTGGTTATGTCCTCGCCATCTAACGAAAACATTTAGCATCATCACGTCAAGTTCCACATATCTTGAAATATTTTGTCAAATAAAACATGCAAGTGATTGTGCAACAGTATTCCATCCGATGACTTCCAGTCATGGGCTTGGTGGGCCACATAGCCACCACAAAGTCACAAAATGTGCGTTTAATAACTATTTTATTGCTGAAACAATTTCTACTTAAAAATAACTTCTTTTGATTTCATTGTAGAGAATAATTTGAGCATTTGAGGGTGTTTGGTAACTACTTAAAATTTTTATTTCCGAAATATAAATGCATTTAGTAGGACTCATAAATTTATTTGTTTCTTTTAATTTTTTAAATACATTTATTATATTTTTCGTTTCTCTTCTCCTTCCTCATTCTTTGCGGTCAGTCGCCGGGTGAGGTTCGGTGAGTTCGTTGAAGCCTCGCCTAGCCATCTCGAGCCTCCTAGCGAGCCTCAATTGGCCACTAGCGAGGTTCGACCTCACCCAAGCAGCGCAAGGATCTAGCGAGGAGAGCCTTGCCAACCAACACAAGGTTGGGCCTTGCCAAGCCAGAGTGAGACCGACCTCACGCCACTCTAGCAAAGTCGAGCCTCAGCGGTGGCCTTGCGAGGCTGAAGCTTGCAGTGGCTAGGGGAGCCTCTAGTGAGCTCACCGAACCTCGCTCAGTTGGTTGTTGCCCATTGTCGGCTATTGGCGGTGGTGGCCGATGATCGGTTGGGGGGAAGAAGAAAAAAGAAAAGAGAAAAAAAGGGTTTAGGGTGGAATTGTTCCTAGGAATAAAGAGATAATTTTTTTTTCTATTTTTTAATTTTGTTCCAAATTTAGTTCCAAGAGCAAAAAAAATGAATTTTTGTTATCGGTAAGAAAAAAGTTATCGAATTGATTTTTGTTTCAAATCCACTCTTGAAAATAAAAGAATAAAATCAAATACTATTGGATAAATTACCAAACGCACCCTAAGTCAAATGGGTCCAAAAAGCGTCGCGCGTCGAGTAAGACCTAGCTTGACAATTTATAAATGTGGTACGAGAAAATAATAATGATACTTCTTAAATTTTTGCTCTATTTGCAATGTCATCCTTGGATTAATATGTTCAATATGGTCATTGAATTATTTCTAAATGTTCAATTTAATCCCTTAACCATCATTTTATCCAGTCTAGTCCCATGATTTTTCATAAGAAAGTCAAATAAATCATTTGGTACTATTACCCAGATTTTAAAATATTTTTTCATTTCGATAAATTTCACAAATTAACCAAAAAAGTGCAATCTCTTTATTACCTTATACCTTTTTTTCTTTATAAATATCACAACAATTTCCATTTAGTATACTTTAACCTTTTTCTTTTTTTGTGACTTAGGAACCACCATACAGCCGGCGGCTGGTGACGTAAACCCGAGGCAAACTGAGCCACCATCACAAATCCAGTCGCGGGTGAGTCGCGCAATGGGGACGCGGGGTTTCAAACCCCTCCCCTCTCGGTAGGGGGAGTAAAGCTCTAGCCATCGTGGGTGGTTATGTATGCTTTAACTTATTGGTCTCTAAAACATTAATAAAACCCCATTCAAAGTTATGTCTAGTTGACCTTCTTGCTAATTTTTTTTTTTATCGGTCCTACTCTATTTTTACTCTAACGCTTACACTCAAACTTTTGCCCTATCTCATTGCAAAGTGTGGAAGTCGAAACTCACTTTTGAAACGAAATCGTATTCAATCTAACTTCCCTGAGAATGTAGGGATTCGAACCCCTCACCTCTCCCTTCCATGTTAGAAGGGTGGCTACTGGGGCAAACCCTAGTGGTTACCTTCCTGTTAATTTAAGAATAAGTGTTTGTATAAGGGCATTTATAATGATATTAATTTATTTGTAGATAATTGTAAACAATTAACCTAAATCATCTTGTTCCTTATTATTTAGGTATATAAAATTTGCAAGTTTTTGCATTTCATATTTAACTAATTTTAGTTAAATTTGTAAATTAGAAAATTTAAATAGCAGAAATATCAATTGGATGCAACTCTAATCTTTACATATGTCATTAGCTAAGAGATACTTAAATAAAACTATCGTGGTATTTATAAAAATGTAAAAAAGCTAATAAAAAGACAACATTTTTTTTTGTTTGATTTAAGAAGTTAATCGAAAAGAAAATATATTCTAAAGTTTAGAAAATAGTGTAATTATAAAAAATTGTGAATAATACCAAAGTATCGATTTTACTCAGTTATGGAAATTTGATGGACCAAATTAAATAATCCGAAAGTCTAGAGGCTCAATTGAACATTTATGAATACATTGAATAGTTTAGATATCACATCAAACAAATCAAAATATTCAAATATGACATAGCAACGTTAAGCCAAAGTTTATCATCTTTTATATATGCACGTTGATATGAGTGATGTTGAACAACAAAATAAGGGTCTATTTTTTTGGAAAAGAACCATTTATGATAAATTATTTTTTGACTTTTGACATTTGAATAAGGGAAAATTCTAAATAAATGCTCTCATTTTATCAAATAAAGGCTTAAAGTAAACCTCGCGTCAAATAGGGGTCGGAAGTTGCCATATTAGTTTCAAAGAAGCACTTGACTAAAATATCCCTTCATGGACTGAAATATTCAAGTCTTTATTTAAAACTACCACGGAGCGCTTATTTAATATAATGTTCACTTCAGTCTCTCATTTAAAAAAATGATGATATTTCAAACTTTTATTTATAATTTTCCCTTTTAACAATGAAAAAGTAATGGAATTACTAAAAACGTCCATAATTTTCCCTTTTAACAATGAAAAAGTAATGGAATTACTAAAAACGTCTCTAATGGACGGAAAGCAGCAAGTTTAGAATGAGGGAAAACAATTTCCATTCCTGTCAAGAAAGAAATCGCTTCCCGGAAACCACCAAATGGATGGAAATGAACCGTTCCCTTCGAAAACGATTTCCACGGAAAATGCCATCCTGCATCATAAAATTGTCAACGAAACAAATGCACCCGGGAGAATATTCAAATTCGGCGTGGACCAGCCCGGTTGATTCCCTCCTCTCATCCCACGGTCTAAGGTCGGTAGCCCCTAGCCCTAGCCATGGAAGGAAGGACGGTAAAAAAGACCAGCAAATTTTCCAAACTTTTTCCCCCATCAGAGGGGGTGGGTTGGGGAGCGTCCCAGCGCCGGGCTCACCCTGTACCCTCGTTCCGAACACGTCTGACATCCAGCTTCAAATTTCCGGAGGGAAAAAGAAGGGGCTCGACCTCCCAGGATCCCACGCCATCCCCTGCCATTTTTTCAAACGCAAGCAAGAGGAATCATCAATCGCAGGAGAGAGCGCAATACAGGTGCCCCCTGGGAAATTTTTGCCAATTCAAAAAAGGCCAGCAGGAGAGAGGGGGGGGAGCGTTTGAATTCCCTCCCGTCGCTTTCCTTTTCCCTCATTTTCCCATCCGACCAAACAGTCCAATTCCCCGCAAAGAAGCAGAAGAGAAAAAAAAAGCTAACGTCCACCGCAAGCTTTCCCTCTCTCTCTCTCTCTGCTGCGTGCTTTTCAAATTACGCTCTCTCCGGCGCATAAGACAAAAAACGCGAATTCCCCGCCGCTCCCCAGCTCCTCCGAGTCGTCGTGGCGGCAGCGCGCCGTGACGTTTGGGCTTCCGCCGCCGATCCCCCTCCACGCTTCGCCGCCATTCGCCGCTCGGATTCTGGCCGCGACACCTGTTCTCGGGGCGGGAACTCGGGAAGCCTCCCCCCCTGAAGGCATGCCTGTTCGTCTGTTTCCCCTCATTTCTCTCTCTTGCGCCTTCGTCTCTTGTCGTTCTCTCCGTTTTCTAGGGTTCTTCGCGCTCGGTGGTTTTTCCTCCCTTAGGGTTTCGCTCGCGGTGGGGTGAAAAGTTTCGATCTTTGGCAGGAGCCGAAGATGGCGAACCTGCGGAAGGGCTCCAAGGTGTGGGCGGAGGACCGGGGCTCCGCTTGGATCGCCGCTGAGGTTGTCGATTCCGCGGGGAAGCAGGTCCGGGTGTTGACCGCCGCCGGTAAAAAGGTGATTGCTTTGGCCCCCTCTCTCTTGTCGTGGGCGTCTCTTTATTTTTGGCTTGTTGGGATCGTGAGGGTGTTGAGCTGCTCTCCGTAGGTTTTGGCTTCGCCGGAGAAGCTGCATCCTCGGGACGCGGACGGCGAGGAGCTCAATGGGGTCGACGACATGACCAAGCTGACGTACTTGAATGAGCCCGAAGTGCTTTACAACCTCGAGAGGAGATATGCGCTGAATGATATATACGTGAGTCGATTAATGTGGACATGTGCTGGATTCTGTTTAGCGTGGGGTTTTATCGCGCTCTGCATGGTCAATGCGTGTGGTGATGAGTTGGTTGATTAGTTAATTTGGAGTGGTGGAGTTGTGTAGCAATTACTGATATATTCCTTGTAGAGTGATTGAAGTCTCTTGAGATAAAGATGTCCGAGGTAAATTACTTGCTGGGGTGCTTTTAACGTTAGAATGATATTGTTGAGAATCTTCACTATTTGTCAGAAAGGCGACTTTCTCTTTCTGAGAGCATTTTCAAACGTGAGAACATCATATGTGGAGATTATGGTTAGGTGTAGTTTTTATATTTTCAGAAGAAGCGATAAATGACAAAGCTTCAACTACTATTTCTGGATTGAAGGTTGTAATTTTTTTTTGTTGTGTGTTCCAATGGCTATATATGACTTATTGTTGCCATCCTTGAATGCCGACTGCATTGTTAGAATAAATGTCGGGTCTGTCATACTTGATTTATACCTATGACTAATTTGTCGGCAGCTAAATTGCCATATGATGATGGTCTTAATTCAATCTGAACATGTGGTGATTCAAGTGAAAGGCAATCTGCATATACCTATGGCTCATTTTGTTTATTCTGGTATCTGAATATTTTCTTACCTTGAAAAGGCAGCTATTCATTTAACAATATCAATGTATGATAAATTCGGCAAACTATTAAGTAGGACTTTTTTCCCTTTGTGAGCAGACTTACACAGGAAGCATTTTGATAGCTGTCAATCCATTTACAAAGCTTCCCCACCTCTACAATGTGCATATGATGGACCAGTATAAGGGAGCTCCTTTTGGGCAGCTAAGTCCACATGTATTTGCAGTGGCTGATGCATCATACAGGTGTTTAATTTTTTCGATGCTTGTCATTGAGTCTCATTGAGTATACTCCTTAGTCTTACAACACGATCTAATTAGGTGTTTGCCATCTTGATGCAGAGCAATGGTAGATGAGGGTAAGAGCCAATCTATACTAGTTAGTGGGGAAAGTGGGGCTGGAAAAACCGAGACAACAAAACTGATTATGCAGTACCTCACTTATGTGGGGGGTCGCACTGCTAGTTCTGGTGATGATCGAACAGTAGAGCAGCAAGTTCTTGAAGTAAGGGTTGCTTGTCACCATTCAGTGAAAAGCTGTACCAGTAAATTTGCATATTTGACTAATATATGCCCTTCATCATAACTGTTGAAGATTTTGGATATTAGTTATCTTTCTACTTTGGAGATGAACATTCTGCTCACTTGACTCTGTGTCATCCAGTCAAATCCACTATTGGAGGCATTTGGTAATGCGAGGACTGTCAGAAATGATAATTCTAGGTGGGTGCCGGTTCTCTTTATTTCAATGTTGCTATAATCTGCTTTCAAGGTTTGAGCTGCTTGTCAGGGTAGTTTTACTCTACCAGTTTGCCTATAAAGTGGCAAGAATTAATTTGACAACCTGCCTTAATATATTTTTCTATTTGAAGATCACCCAATGCCTTTCTATGAATTGAGTCTTCATATTGAATTTCCCTGATGGAAATGACATATTCCATTTTAATAATAACCCTGGGATCGCTTATTCTTAAAAGCATTGACTGAGTACCAGTGGGACCTCATAGGGACAATAAAAGAAAATAATTGGTGAATGCGTTGTCTCAAGTTAAATGCATTGAAGTCTATTCACTGTTGTTAATCCAAGATCTATTGAACAAAGAAATATTTATGTGCAATTGGTGGACAAACAATAATTTGTTATTCAGTCAATTATCTGGCAGTCACTTCATATTGCTATTGCGTGCAGCTACCTTTGGGTGCATAGGTATACAGACATATGTGATAGGTCTGTGTAGCAAGTTATCTGTCATTAGAAGTATGTAAGTATTTAAGTATGAGTTAAGGCATGTGATATTTGTGGTTGTCCTTTCAGGTGGTCATTTATTTTTCTTGCATAACTCAAAGAAGTTCCTATCTCTAGAGTTTTTAGATTTCTTTGTCCAAACAGACTTGGGATTCTCTATATGATGCACAGTTGAAAATTCATATCGAAAAGAAAAATCTGGGAAACAAAAGTGAAGTGGTTGTTGTAATATTCTAGTAATAGGAATCTTGATGTTTTTGTTTTCATTTCAATGATAAGAGTCAATCTTAACTAATTCAGATTTGCTCTCACAAAGAGATATTGAATGCACAGTAGATAAGCATTTATCAACAGAGTTAACTTTCATGTCATATGAAGATGTGACGGCATGTTCTATTCTAATTGTGGGTGATTGCATTATCATCTTGCATTGAAAATACTTGAAGCATTATTGCCAGCAGTAGCACATGCCAGAAAGGGAAGATAATCATTACAACTTGTGATATCAACATCAGTAGCAGTGAAAAAAATACAGGGGAAATTGGTTGATATGTGAGGTAATCTTGGAATCTTAGAGATAAAGACATGGAGGGAAAGCTGGTTGTTAGAACAGGTCACTCTGTACGGGAAAAGATATTGAGTGATATAGGCAAGTAGTTGTGTTGTTGGAAAATGGTGGCCAATGGTAGATCACAGTCATGCTACATGCTTTTGAGAAGGTTAAATCTTCCCATGCTGATATATTTTTCCTCTTAAATATTTGTAGACAACTGGGGCTTTTTATCTGTTATTTTTTGCAGTCAGTCTTTGAGAGGATGAGCAGCCTTCTATATTGAGTCGTGTCATTGATTAGTCTATGTTTGTATTGGGCTAGTAATCGTTATGCTTATCTGATAGGTAGATTGTAATCTGTTTACCTTATTGTTGCAGTCGTTTTGGCAAGTTTGTTGAAATCCAGTTCGATGCAAACGGTAGAATATCCGGTGCTGCAATTAGAACTTATCTTTTGGAACGTTCTCGGGTTGTTCAAATAACTGATCCTGAAAGGAACTATCACTGCTTCTATCAATTATGTGCATCTGGAAGGGTACGTCCCCTCCCCCGTCCTTCTCCCTCCCCCTCCCCTTTTCCTCCTCTGTTGGCTCACTGTCAGTCCTCTGCTTTCATTATGCATCTAAATTTGTTGATCTATACACCTATTGAGATGTACCTATTTGTTGAAATCTCTGCAATGAATTTGTTCTGGAAAATGGTTCATCATTCGTGTTAAGGAATTTTGTAAGTTCTGAAGCAAGATGTGATCAATTGTGTGTGGCATATTTCCATATTTAGCTAGTTGCTGAATAGCTGGATGCATGTGCCATTAGTGTGTGCGTATCCTGGCACAAATGAAACCTATAAGCATTGTAGCTTTGGAAACATCAAAACATGTGCAGGATGCAGAAAAATACAAGTTGGGACAACCGAGCCTGTTCCACTATTTAAACCAAAGTAAGACATATGAGCTGGAAGGAGTGAACAGTGCAGATGAATATTTGAAGACAAGAAGAGCAATGGATATTGTTGGCATAAGTTCTGAAGATCAGGTTGGCTGGTTTTTATAAAAAACTGATGAATATATACTTTCTTGGTTTTGCGCTGCTCTTGTATCTTACTTGTTAGAGGAACTTTTATGCTTTTCACAGGAAGCTATTTTTCGCACATTGGCCGGAATTCTGCATCTAGGAAATATTGAATTTTCACCAGGCAAAGAGCATGATTCTTCTGTCATAAAGGATCAGAAATCTGGCTTCCACATGCAGATGGCTGCTAATCTTTTTATGTAGGTGATCTAGAATCTTCTCACATAGCCTTCTTTTTCTCGGCAGTCCATAGTTATTATTTCCTTGCCTTGTCTTTAGTTGAATGCTGGATTGCTTGGCTTTGACTCTTCATTGAGTTGGCTTGTATAATGCATATCTTTGAATGAACATGATAAACTGTTGTCCAGGTGTGATGTGAACCTCTTGCTAGCAACGCTATCCACTCGTACAATTCAAACTCGTGAAGGAAACATTGTGAAAGCCCTTGATTGTAATGCTGCAATTGCCAGTCGAGATGCACTAGCAAAGACAATCTATGCTCGGCTATTTGACTGGTATTTTGTTGACAAAGCTACATCCCGAAAGTCTTCTTTATTTAATTTTAGTGTTGATTGTCTTGATTTAAGAACATGGTTGAATCTTATCATTTTCTGTAGGTTGGTTGATAAGATTAACAGGTCTGTTGGTCAAGACCCAAACTCTCGTGTTCAAATTGGAGTCCTGGATATATATGGCTTTGAATGCTTTGATCGTAATAGGTGAGTTTCTTCAGCTTTTTAAGTGTTTTTCAATTAGACCTTTTTAATTAGACCTATTTAAGTGTGTATGGTGACTGCTTGATTGGCTATCCATTGTTGTTTGTACTTCTGATTTGGCTATTTGAGGACTGCCTGATGACTGCTACTTCTGATTTTTCTCTCTTCTTACCTTGCTGAAGAAGGAAACCAGCTTTTGCTTATTTGCACCTTGGGCCTAGTGAGTTTTAGTGGGTCCAAGAGGGCTGCCAGGTCCATCATATTCATCATATACATAGAAATCTTTCTTCCAAAGAGAATTTCGCACATGAACTCTTCAAAAATAGATTTAACCGTGAAGCATGATTCCTCTATGTCAGATTTATGAGGAGAATTCTCTGGATTTGTGCTTTGAGTATAGACGTAGTTGGATCTCTGTTTGGGCTTATGCTTGATTGGTTTGATATAGTATGTGCTGGCTCTTTTTGTTGTATAAGCATGTTGTGGCTTGAAAAGCTATGAGGTGAGTCTCTTGCTGCTCCACTTTAAGCAAAACAAAGTTTGATGTTCTTGATTAGAGAAAATGTGGCATTTGGAAACTTTTTAGCTGATTCAACCATCTCTATTCAGTTAATTCCAAGTGTAAATGTGAGTTTTACTTGACATATTTATAATATTGTTTTGCTTTTTTATCTGATGAAGGTGACTTCTTTTTTGTGTTTTTGGTGATAAAGAAATGATCCATCATGGCACGTGTTGTTATATTTCTTTTGTTTAACATTGGTTACTTCTGTGACAAATTGACTTTCGATACCTGTCCTAGCATCAATTTCATTGTCCCATGGTACTCAGTGTTATTCATGGGTTGTCATTTGATCCACAGCTTTGAGCAATTCTGCATCAACTTTGCAAATGAGAAGCTTCAGCAGCACTTCAATGAGGTGAGATAAGGGTTTTGAAGAAAAATGTTGTGCAGTTCTAGTGGAAACTTCTATCTAATTTTTTGCCTTTGTTTCAGCATGTGTTCAAGATGGAGCAGGAGGAGTATAGCAAAGAAGAAATTAATTGGAGCTATATAGAATTTATAGACAACCAAGATGTTTTGGATTTGATTGAGAAGGTTGTTTCTAATGTCATCACATGGATTTTGGATACTTAGAAGCTCTGGAATGCACTCTGAAAACCATTAACTCATTCCTTTCTCATATGAAACATACATTTCGGCTTCAATTGATCTTTTTAGTCAGTTGATAGATAGCATTCTGTAACGCATTTGGAATGGTGATTACATGTTGGTGTATTACATGCCTTGGCATGGCACCCCACCAATCAAGCATCTCCTTGCTTTTGAAAGCAAACCCTTTTCCCATTGAGGTTTTTATGTTGTTTCCTTGAGACATTGAAGAAAACTTGTGTCAAAGTCCTTTGTTTATTCTTGATTCACTTGTGTTATAGGATCCATCAAGTTGGAATGAGATCATGAATTTGGAAATCTCGATAGTCTCATGTGGTTTGATGTATTATTAAGTTCATGTGTCTGCAACATGTATCAGAATCTCATCACTGTTGTTTTCAGAGTTGCTCATGAGTAAGTAAATTATTGTGTATTTTATGGGGATTTCAGGATTTACACATTAACAATTTTAATTGACTCTGTTCTACCATATTTGCAACTATGCATTTGAAGTCTTCTTTTTGCACATTTAGTTATTTGATGTAATGTGGAAGTTGTGGTGCCTTGTTTATTAGCAAATATCATCTGAAGGCATAAGTCAGTGAGAAATGGTTCCTTATAGAAGTCTTGTGCAAATAAACTCTCATATTTATTTTATTGTTGGTCCTGTTGATCTTGCAGAAACCTATTGGGATTATTGCTCTGTTGGACGAAGCTTGGTACAGATTGTTTTTCCTCTATATAAACTTTTCACGTGGATTTGGTGTACATGCAATTCATGTTTTCTCTTTCTTGTTGTGCAGTATGTTCCCAAAGTCAACACATGAAACCTTGTCAACCAAACTGTTTCAAAACTTTCGGTCACATCCAAGGTTGGAAAAGGCCAAATTTTCAGAAACAGATTTCAGGATTGCCCACTATGCTGGAAAGGCATGTATTTTGACAAAGATGACCTGTGAATCTACAATTTTTGTTTGGCTTTGTTTAGAATATTTTTTTGTACCTGCTGTTTCTTATGCAGGTCACATACCAAACAGAAACCTTCATAGATAAGAACCGAGATTACATCGTGGTGGAGCATTGCAATCTTTTGTCCTCTTCCAAGTGCCCCTTCGTCGCTGGTCTTTTCCCTGCTCTTCCCGAGGAATCATCAAGATCATCCTATAAATTTTCTTCTGTTTCTTCTAGATTTAAGGTGAGCTATAACCTATATTCCAGTCACCTCTCATTTTTGTCTCTCAAAAATCCCTGAACAAAGCATAAAGAGAAATTGGTTACTCACATTAAAAAGCTGTTATACTAACATTTGGATAAATATTTTTTATCTTCTTGGGCATCAAACTCTTTGTTGCAGGAATTGATGTCTTCATATGCTGTAGCTCTTTCATTTAAAAATGACCCAAACACAAAGGAGTGTTAATTTACCAGGATATCAATAATCTCTTTTCTTGTGGTGCAGCAACAACTCCAAGCACTTATGGAAACCCTCAACTCAACAGAACCTCATTATGTGCGTTGTGTAAAGCCAAACTCCCTAAATCAACCACAAAAGTTTGAGAAACTCAGTGTCTTGCACCAGCTACGCTGTGGGGTTAGTGGATTGTGCTTCTACGCTTTGATATTTTGTTGTTCTGTCTTTAGAAATGGTCATTCTGGTTAACTCGGGTGGGAAGTACTATTCGTGCTTCTCATTTTGCACTGCATTGCCATATGCACTCTACTGGCATAGTTCTAATACTTCCTCATAGTCTTTTTTTTTCTCTTTTATATTAACTCAATACCCATTAGAGAAGGGACTACTTCTTGCATGATAGTCATGCTTTACACATTGTACAGATGCTAGTCAACTCCATCTGGTCATTATTACATCTCAATGTGATTGTGTTGGTTAATCTCCCATATCTTATGGTTGCTGTCTCGTAGTTTGAATTGTCATAATGAAGATTTTGGCTTTGGTTTCTTATGAATGGCTAATCTCCCCTATCTTATGGTTGCTATATTAATATGCATTAGTTGTGATGATATCATTCCCATTATCCATTTCTTAAACAATTTTCAACAGGGTGTTCTGGAGGCAGTTCGCATAAGTTTGGCTGGTTATCCAACTCGAAGGTCTTATTCAGAATTTGTGGATCGTTTTGGACTGCTAGCTCCTGATCTTCTATTTGGAAGGTCTGCTTGTGGCTAAGTTTTTATTGAGCATTTGATCCTGCTTTCTGTGTCTTTAGTATATGCTTGCAGTGTCATCATTTTTATGCAATGCAGTTATGATGAAAAGATGATCACTGAAAAAATCCTGCAGAAATTGAAGCTTGAAAACTTTCAGGTATATATCTTTTGCATTCATAACAGAGCTGTTACTGATTTTAGAGTGGCTGGTGTAAATCTTGTAGGATGATGTATATTCCATCAAAGTCAGTGTCTTTACCCTGCCTTATAAATGTTGCTGCAGCTTGGGAGGACCAAAGTGTTTCTTAGGGCTGGTCAAATTGGTAGTTTAGACTCTCGGCGAGCTGAGGTTCTGGATAGTGCTGCAAAATGCATCCAACATCGTTTTCATACATTTATTGCAAGGAGGGATTTTGTATCTATCAGGGGTGCTGCTTATGTTCTTCAAGCATACTGTAGAGGTACTTTATCTTGCCAGGTTTTTCCTGTGAAATTTTGGCTAATGGATGGAAATCCATTGGCTTAGGACACTAGTTGCTTGTAGGTCAGGATTTTATTTCAATATCCACCTTAGAGCCTCTAATGTAAGTGCGCAATTTGCATTTCTTCTATAATATGTTCAAATGGAAGAACTTTTCAAGGGTGGATTAGAACATGCTCCGATGCAAATTTTTTCTTGCTCATGTATATTTTTTTATTTATTCTTAGGATGCCTTGCACGGACACTCTATGAAGTGAAGCAGAAGACAATGGCTGCTATTATTATGCAAAAGTATTTGAGGGGCTGGCTGATACGGTCTGGTTATGGGAAAGTGCGTGCAGCTGCCATTGCCATACAGTCAAGTATACGTGGTTTTGCAGTACGCCAAAAGTTTTTATATGGAAAGAAACACAGAGCTGCTATCCTGATTCAGGTGAACAGGATGTTGGATATGCACATTTTGGATAAATTGTCTGTATTTACCATTTGCGACTAATTTCTTATGATAAAAAACAGTCTGGATTTTACCTTAAAGGCTTGATGGTTTATTGCTTTTGTTCAGTTAATAAACTGTGAGAAGAATCATTGGAAGATCAATTAGTTAATGGAGATGTGAGTGCTTTGGACTTATCATAAAACATGATAAGTCCAAAGCACTAGCATCTCATATGGTACAACATGATATGCCTAGCTGGTCTATCGGCATGATATAAAGTCCTTTTGTTGTGAGTTATTAATTTAGCTTTTTAAACAAAAATTTATAATGGGTTAAGGCAACGATGAATTCTGTAATAGTTAGAAACACGACTAAGACATGCTAACTGAAATTTCCAATCATATTAATCATTATCATGTTTAGTCTGGCTTCTCTAAAACATTTCCATAACAATGCACTATTTTGTTGGGAAGGTGGATCATATGCATAATCCATTCTTTGCCTCTGGCTTTTTACTTGATTTGGTTATCTGGTCTCTCCCAAATACTGAAATTGTGTGTTCAAACCAGAGTAAGAGAATAGTCATGTCTTTTCTCATAGAGATAATAAGTGCTTTGAGTTTATTGTAATTCCATTCTTTTTTACTCTCTGGCCTATATAAAATTATCGTTTAAACGGCAATACTCATGGGTTTTTAAAGATTTGGGGTGGTCATTATTAAGTAAAAGTCAAAACTTAAGTACTGAAAAGGAAAAGTACAGGTGAAATCCTGAAGACAGTGGTGGTATATGTAGTTATGAGAACTATCATGCATAGGTGTTGCTTCCCTTTTTGTTTACTAATACTAAAACAATTAAAAAAAAAAAAATCTGTTAGCTTTCCATTTCTGTTTGCCATTTTTTAGTGTCGCATAACTGATTTAATGTCGCTACTAAACAATACATTAATGCTGGTTCGCTTCAATCTCTTGACATGTGGTGCCCAATTGCTAGGCTCGATGGAGAATGCACAAGTTCCGCTTAGCTTTGAGGCATCATCAGGCTTCTATCATTGCAATACAGTGTCTGTGGAGGCGAAAACTTGCTATAAGAGAACTCAGGAGGCTGAAGAAAGTAAGCTTAATCAGGCTTATATGGAGTTTGTTCTTTTCAAGTTAGAACATAATTAATTATTTGTTGTACATTCATTTTCATATCATAGGAAGCTAATGAAGCTGGTGCCTTGCGCATGGCTAAGAATAAGCTAGAGAAGCAGTTGGAAGATCTTACATGGCGCTTGCATCTAGAAAAACGTTTACGGGTATGTGATCAAATATAGAATTGGGAGATTTTGTATATGCTATGTGGATTTGGAAGCTCTACATGATGGGCGAATATATTTTTCTAAGAGGCAGCCCCTTTCTCTATAGGTTTCTAATGATGAAGCTAAGCTGGCGGAGATTTCAAAATTTCAGAAGACAGTAGAATCATTGAATCTTGAATTAGATGCAGCTAAGTTGGCAACAATAAATGAATGTAACAAGAATGCAGTGCTTCAAACTCAGTTAGAATTGTCAATGAAAGAAAAGTCAGCCCTGGAAAGAGAGCTTGTTTCAGTTGCAGAGCTGAAGAAGGAAAATGCACAGCTGAAGGTTAGTCATCTGCTTATCTTGGCCTAGACTTTGGTTGGCTTCAGAATAAAACATTTTGTTCTAGTGATTCTGGATGGGCATCAGGGATAAAATATTATTTACTCCTTTTAAACTCTGGTAATGAATAATGTCTTAGCTGAAAGATTTGCTTACTGTAGAGTAACATCAGGCCTCTTGCTATTGAAATCTAGTGTTAAATTTTTGTTGCGCTGTCAATTTGCCTATTTCTTTGAAGAATTTGTTCTGTTGTTTTAAGTTGTGGGATATGGGTGCGCTACGCCAACTGCTAGCAAAATGTTATTGTTTTCCATCTATTTGGGTTGCACATGAGCAAGTTTGTCGGATTGATCTTCATATTTCTCTAAAATCATGTTATCTTTCTGTTTACTTAGCAATTTATCTTATAACTGTAAAGTTCATGCATACTCTGTGTCCCAATTGGATTCTTATTCAGTTTTGTTAGTTTGGCTTTTGGTCTGCTGTTGATTTTTGCTAAGTAATTTATCTGGAAGAGATAGCTTCTTTATAATACTTATGTTGATGTTTTCTTGCCAGAGTGCCTTAGACACTTTGGAAAGTAAGAACTCTGCTCTGGAGCTTGCACTCATCAAGGCTCGAAAGGAAACTGATGATGCAATTGGGAAGTTACGCCAAGTGGAAGAGAAGTGGTTTCAGTTGCAAGAGAATGTGAAAAGGTTGTTGTGTGTTTTAATTTCTCGTAACTTATGTGCATATCAAAAGTTATGCTGACTGTTGTTCCAACTTGTGTTTCTGTGGGTTTACGAGTCACTAACCAGTTTCCTGGGTAAATTACTTAAGACTAGCAGCTACTAATTTTGGTCTGTTTGATTTAATGCATTTCTCGTCTCAATTGTTTTCGATCATGTCTCTCATTATAAGTTGTCCATCATAAAAGATGATGTGGCATGCAATGTTACATTTAAATAATCTGCTATACTGAATTCTTCTATACTGCATTTATGAGATTTGACATCCTTAGTTCCTGTGGTGCAGTATTTAACAACTTATTGTTCTCTGTTTCTATGTGGTCTTTTTTTGATAGCCTCGAGACAAAGCTCTCAAACTTAGAAGATGAGAACCACATTTTACGACAAAAAGCACTAAGTGTGTCCCCAAAGAGTAATCGCGCAGGTCTTGTGAAGGCATATTCAGAAGTAAGTTCTGGTCTCTGATTTCACTGTAATTGCATATAGCATAAACACTAGTGGATATTACAAGTGCAGGCACATAGAATGTGTGCATTTCTGGATTTTCATTATTGTCAATTTAGTAATGCTAATTTTGATATATAACTCATGCAATATTTTATATGCTGCTGTACTGGTGCGATTACCGTTTTCATCTTTCTTTTTGATGGTTCAGAAGTATTCTTCTGCACTGGCTCTTCCAAATAGTGACAAGAAGAATGTTTTTGTAAGATTTTTTTTTCTCAGCTTGTTAGTCTTAAGTTCTTGATTTATCACATGTGAACTCTTCGTCATCCTTAACAATTTTGTATTCGGTGCAGGATTCTCCAACTCCTACCAAACTTATTCTACCTTTTTCACATGGTTTGTCCGAGTCACGAAGGACCAAGTTAACTGCTGAGAGACATCAGGTTTTCTGCCTTTTTGCTTTGCTGGCAGGAGTCACTATAATTATATGAATATCAGCAACTATCATGACCGATAATAGTTACATCAGAAAGAGAAAGCATTTAGATCAATGTAAACTCTGGGATGTTTGTGACATTTCTGATATATAAAATGGCAAACTTCTTTCCAGGAGAACTATGAACTTCTTTCGAGGTGCATTAGAGAAGATCTAGGCTTCAAGGATGGCAAACCAGTTGCTGCTTGTATTATGTACAACTGTCTGCTTCACTGGCATGCCTTTGAATCCGAGAGAACGGCTATATTTGATTATATTATAGAAGGAATCAATGAAGTTCTTAAGGTGATACGGATGAACTTTGCTTTTTGTATCAGTTCATGCTTCAATACTTTTTCTTTCCAGTGATTGGCTGATGCCTGTAATGTTTTTATCAGGTATGCTGACAGTACAATAAAACCTTGTCTTTTAATTATTTCAGGTTGGGGATGAAAACATTACTTTGCCTTATTGGTTGTCCAATGCATCAGCACTTCTATGCCTCCTGCAGAGGAACTTACGTACAACCGGTTTTCTTATAGCAGCCGGTCAGCGATCTGGGGCTTCTGCATTGACAGCAAGAGTCATGCAGGTGCTCTACACTTCAATTCCACTCTACTCTTTTTATTTACTTAGTGCCTTGACAACAATATGATGATATATGATATATTGTCAATATTAGTTCCATTTCCTTGCATTGACAAATACACATGACTAATCTTTTGTTCTTTGGAAGAAACTTTAATGTTAATGGTCTTTGTATCTTTCTATCGCCTGCCCTTTTCTAATAGCTTCATAGAATATTTGTAGAAGAGAAAAAGAATCTACTGATATCTTGAATAGCAGTTTGCCTCAAGAATGCTTCTTATGATGTTTTTACTTCACAGAGCGTAAAATCACCGTTCAAGCATATTGGTTTTGAGGATGGTCTTTCACATATGGAAGCAAGATACCCTGCCATACTTTTTAAACAGCAATTAACTGCTTGTGTAGAGAAAATTTTTGGGTTAATTCGCGACAATATTAAGAAAGAATTGTCTCCTCTCCTGGGTTTGTGCATTCAGGTAATTCTCACTTGCTCTCCCTTTGAAATTTCCTTTACTTTTACAATCTTGCCATAGCTCTTATATAAGTTTGACAAGTGGCGACTAGTTGCTCTGGTGGATTTTCAGGCATGATTTGTCACAGTTGTTGTGCACAGGGAGCATAATTTGAGAAAATAAATTGGTTTGTTTCAGATGAATGCCCTAATAAATATCTCTAGATTATTTCATTGATGCTAGCTCATTTATTCTTAGTTGTACTTGACTAAGTTTAAGCTGTTGATCTACACAGCATTCTCCCTGATTTATTATCTTTTGAAGTAAGGAAATGTTGCAGAGCAACAGAGCTCAAAGATAAATTCACCACTAAATGGTTTTTATCTCCCATTACAATACAGAATGACATGTATTTGGGCTTTTATTTAACTGCTGCTAAAAGTTTATGTGCAACATTTCACAATGAGCTCATTTTGTAATTCTCATGAGGAGATGATGGAAAATGTCTACAGTGAAATGAAGTTTTGCAGTGCTATCACTGTTTCTTAGTCAGCTTATACAATGATCTAAAGCCTAACATAGGTGTAGAAAAGAATCTGTATTTTCTTATCATCATCAAGTGATAACAAGGTATATATATATGCAGGAATAAAGGACCTAAATTAGGTGAGAAAATCAAGGATAGAGGACCTAATCTGTATCAATAACTAATTTACAGCTAACAAAATTAGATCGCATAATAAAATCAAATCAAATCAAATAATATCACATAATATCCCAAATGATTTGGGAGAGATTATAGGATATTTTCCAACAATAGGTTTTTTCAATTAGTTGAAAATTGCATCTGCTACATGCTGAAAAGTCAGTCTGAAGGATCACGCGTGTGGTTTATCTAGCTTGGGACATAATTATCTAGATCACCTTTTAGTATGTTTCATTTCAGCAAATTAGAACTGTTTCAAAGATTAAGACATTCTAACAGTTTGCGTTTTTATTTCTTTATGATCATACATAAGGCACCAAAAATTGCACGTGGAAAATCTTCTAGATCGCCTGGCAATGTTCCTCAGCAGTTTCCTAGTAGTCAGTGGGAGAGCATTATCAAGTTTTTGGATTCTCTAATGAGTCGTCTTCGAGCAAACCATGTATGTATGAGAATCCCTATATTGTATTATTGCTTGTTGATTCGATATCTTGTATGTGGAATTGTTGCTGAATGCATCACTGGCAAAATGAACATGTGCAAGTGTTGTTTTCGGCTTGATGACTGAAAGAAACTATGTTGGTTGGTAGGGAAGATTTAGTTTATTTGCAGTTAGATAGGGCATCATTGTATGGGCTAGTTTAATTTAGTGTGCCAAAATGGATGCTAATAGGTTATGGGTGCTTGGGATTCACTTCTTTTTTTTTGGGTCCCTGGATTCACTTATGATATTGCCATGTAGCAAATTTGTGTCTTCAAGACATTGAAAATGAAGAAAGTGATCAAATTTCACACGACATAAAGACATGGAGATGAGTTTTATCTTCATCTCCATGAAGTGTATTTGTTACATCTCAATGAGTGTCCTTGAGGACCAGCTGACCAAATCTTGTTAATGAAAGGGAAAAGAAATGCTAGAAGAAAGCGCTCAGGCCATAGGCATCTTAGGGTGTGGTTTAGGGTGTGGTTGGTAACATTTCTGTTTCTGGGAACAATTTTTCTTCAAAATTTTTTTTTTATTTTTATTTTTGTTCCCTCGATGAGTTTTTGAGTATTTGAATGCGTTTAGTAATTGCACAAAATACCTATTCCTAGAATAAAAAAGAACAAGAATGAGTTTCATACGATCCTCGAATTTTTTGATGATATAGAATTTCTTTTAATTTTTTAATAATTTTTTGAGATTTTTCTATTCTTTTCTTTTCTTTTCTTCCTCCTCTAGCCTGTCACTGGGCCTCAGCAATGGCCGGTGACCTCATCAGCCTTCAGTGAGGTTGATCTTGCTATGGCTGGGCAAAGTTAGCCTTGCCGTGGCCGGGCAAAGCCAACCATGTGGTGGTTGGCGAGGTTGAGCCTCGCCAGTGTCTAGGCAAGGTAGCCTTGCCACAACTTCCAAAAAACTCATTCGCCCTTCATGAGAGAAAATATCAATCACTTGCATTCTGGCTACCAGACCAATATTTTGATATGCCAAAGCTTATATATGATTCTTCCATGTGTCATGCCAACCTCCGTATTTACAATTTTCTCAAACTATTCGACAAACCTTTTCATGGCTTGCACACCTAACTTTAACTCCGGACACTAAATGACTCTGTTGCCTTAATTTTGTGAATGCTGGGTTACTATGTTCTTAAATTATCGACTTTGGAGATGCTGTTCCTTTTTGGTTTATAAATGCTTCACTTTTTTTTTTTTTTTTCAAATATATTACCAACCTTTGAAGTGTTCATTCAGGTACCCTCCTTTTTCATTCGTAAGCTTGTTACTCAGGTTTTCTCTTTCATCAACATTCAACTCTTCAACAGGTAAACCTTGGATTTTAACATTCTATTTTTAGTACATGGATCCTTATCGTAGATATCATTTTGAGCCCTTGGTTGTTCTGTTCAGTCTTCTCCTGCGACGTGAATGTTGCACCTTTTCAAATGGTGAGTATGTAAAATCTGGTCTGGCAGATCTGGAGAAATGGATAGTGAATGCAAAGGAGGAGGTAAATGGAATTATTGCCTGCTAAAATCTTTATACAATAATTGACTTTCTTCGGTGTCTGAAATGCTGGAACTATAGTATGCAGGAACATCTTGGCATGAGCTCAATTACATCAGACAAGCTGTTGGATTTCTGGTATGAGCTGTTGTGTTTTGTTCTCATTGTATACTCAAAAATCATAATTTTCTCCAATGTATGTTTCAGGTGATACATCAGAAGAGGAAAAAGTCTCTAGAAGAAATTATGCAGGATCTGTGTCCGGTAGGTCTTGTACTCATTTGCTGCTGTGAGATATTTTCTTTTCCATGAATCTTATAGAAGACTTAATGTGAAATTCAAATTAATGCCATGCTTCCTTCATTTTGGACAGGCATTGACTGTGAGACAAATATATCGAATTAGTACAATGTATTGGGATGATAAATATGGGACTCAAAGTGTCTCAAACGATGTGAGTATACTTTCTATCTGAGGTTTGCCAAGTCTTTTTTGGGAGAGAATCTTAAAAGCTATGTGCTCAATAGGTGGTTGCCCAAATGAGAGAGATCCTGAACAGGGACAATCAAAATCTTACCTCAAATTCATTCTTGTTGGATGATGACCTCAGGTAAATTGCATACCATAAGCTTTTGCATAGGGGTTGTGTGAAAAATATTAGAAGTTGGTGTAATTATATGAAGTCACAATTGTTTGACATGCAACTATGTAGAGGCTGTTCTCATCTAACCTGCAAGAAAATCTGCCATTCACTGTATGGATTTATTCCAATCATGAATGTTACTAGGATTTTAGAGATGACAATAGTTTATTTGGAAGGTATGTTTTACCTTTGGAAAATGAAGTACACCTTTTTGTGGTTAATAATTTTTTCAAGGTGATTTTTAAGTTTCAATAAAGAAAATTGTTTTTGCCTTTTACTGTAATTGAAACTCACGAGTGTTCCTTTTTTATAAACTTTTGGCAGCATCCCATTCTCAACTGAAGATATCGATATGGCAATTCCGGCAATAGATCCTTCAGATATTGAACCACCAAGCTTTTTGTCTGAGTACTCTTGTGTACAGTTCCTCATCCCACACCAGAATCAAAAGTAAAGATGGCCTTGTGTTGTAAACTGCATGTCACCTTACTCGATGACCACGCCTCCCTCTGTTGTTGTACATAATGATTTTCTTAGAAAAAAGAAGAAAATTAAAAAGGCAGAAGCAGCTTCATTACTCACTTCTTGTGAAGATGGTATCTCTTGCTCAAGAGAAGGAAATGCATCTGGATTCATCGGTAAGCTTCTGTGAAATAGGGTTTCGGTTAGCTTCAAATTGGGGGATTAGTATTGATTGGTTGGAAAGGCAGATCAGTGGTATTCTTTGTTTCTTAGTTTAGTTTGTAGACAGGTCACGTATATTTCAGGATTAGGTGGTCATTTGTTTTTACTGGAAAGGCTGCTTCCTTTTTCATTGGGGCTTTGTCCTTTCAAGTTTGTACATACATCCCTAAAATAGTCTTGTCTTAGGTTATGCTCCTTTGCCTTTTCTTTTTATCATTAATTTTGTTGATTGACTGGCAATACAAAAACAGGTGATGTACATATAACTGTAGTCAATCCATGTGGTCATTTATATCAGCGATTGATCAGTTTGTAATCACGTTCAATGTGTTCTTTTTCATGATTTACTTGCTCAAGACAATAGTAGAAACATGATAAAGGTTTTGGCCATCGGTCAATCGAGAACTTAAGATTCCATTTCTGATGATGTGAAGTCTAAAGTCTTCATCTTTCCAGCCTGTTGCCTGGAAAATGATGAAATATTTATCATAGGAGCCACGCCAAATCAAAGTTCGAAGCTTGAATTTACCAGCGGCGAGCTCCCAAGCCTTCAATCGACGAATCGAAACTTTTTAAAGTCATGTTTCTATTCAGATGTACGTGATATGTTGTCGTATTTAAAGCTATGCATACGGTAACATCGGAAGATACGCAATACAAGTACCGTGCGTATTGTACTTCACATTCGCAAGCACCAAGCAAAATTGGAAGGTGGCTAAAATTCTTAAATGCGAGACGGCAGGTTTCTACGAGTTGATTGCCGTGGAAATTTAGATTAATACTGGCCCGTGAATGTTTTGCAAAGTCAAAGATTTCGTTTGTCTTTTTGAAAATGATCACTTGAACTAATTAATCAACAGAAAATATTTTCCTGTTGACAATAATTTATGTTTGAACATTTTTGTAAATATTGAAAAAAATTTCATTACATTTATTTATTTATTTTGTTGATTGAGGAACCGTTAGAAAATATCTTTCGGGGATCACAAGGATATTTAAACATAAACTTTGGAAGAAGCTAGCTTCGGACCCCAACGACAAGATTCCCACTTTAGACACTTTAGCAATAAGGGAATTTGAACCCTCAATCTCTGTAATGAGAGAGAGAATTTACATCAATTACGCTGCCTATGATTGGGTATTATATTTATTTTTTTAAGCAACACAAAAGTGAATTTTTAAAAAGAAATTTTCTAAATTATTCATTTTTCGCAAAACTAGCAAAATCTTAATGTTATGAGCAAAATAAAATAAGTTTTGACAATAATAAATAAAAAACAAACCCCATGTCTATCCACCTTTCAATTGCCATGTAAGTAAGCTAACCACATGCATAATATGGCTTTGGCAATAACAAAAAGAGGGAAAACAAAGTTTCCACATCTTGTTTATAAGAGCTCCTTAAGACTTGTTTGATAATCATTTTGTTCTTGACAATAATTTTTATTTAGAAATTATTCTTCTTATTCTATTCCCTACACAAATTTCTGAGCATTTAAAAGTATTTTATAACTGTTTAAAATTTCTATTCTCAAGATAGAAATGCTTTTGATAAGATCTTAAATTCTTTTGTGAATTAGATTTTTGAGTTAATATCTTGAAAAATCCTAAACTAATATACTTGTGACAAATTAACACCGAACTAATTTTTTAACTGTAAAAAACCCAAAATTGGTACATCCATAACAAATTTATCCCAACTAATTATAAAAAATCCTAAATTTGTACATTTGTGACAGATTTACTTCAAACTAATTTATTCAACCGCTAAAACTTCAAATTGATATGTTTGTAATAAATATATTATCCATTAAATTATATTAATACTACAAAAAATCACAAAAATTATATTAATCGAAGTTGGTATATTAGTCAACTTTTACGTGTTTCAACATTAAAAAAAACTATTACGTGTCATTCAATTTAGTAATTTGATAGTAAAATTTGACGGAAATTAACAAAGAGTAAATTTATCACAAGCATATTAGTTCGAGATAAATTTGTCAAAGATATACAAGTTTAAGATTTTTAGTAGTCAAAAAATTAATTTTAAAGGATAAATTTAGATATAAACCCTAGATTTTTTAACCATCCACAGTGGTGGCTCCGTTGGTAGATCTTGGTGATGTCCATCGAGGATACTAATTAGTGACGAGATTTTTTAGATCCTAGGTCACAAAAAAAAAAAAAAAAAAAAAAAAAAACCCTAGATTTTTTAATAATTTTATTATACTTTTCTCTTCTTTCTTTTTTCCTTTTATTCTTCTCATTCTTCCCTTGACTAGTTGCCACCGTTGGCCAAGCTCGCCCAAACGAGGGTCAGCGACCACATCGGAGGTCACTAGCCCCCCCCACCAAGGCTTGGCCTCATCGAAATAATTTTTTTTTTTTCAAAAATAGTTCTTTTCCAAGTCTCTCTAGAAATAGAAAAAGAATAGAAATGCGTTTGGTAAAAAATAGTTTTTTTTTATATTTATTTGTGAGGCTTGGCCTTGCTTTGGCCATGCGGATCGAATTCGCTTAGTCACCAACAAAGCTTTGACCTTGCCAAGTCATTGCAAAGGAGCCTCGTTGGCAACTAGGCAAGTTCAACCTCGCCAAATCTCAAGGGCGGGCAAGAGAAGAATAAAAGGCTTATAAGCTTGTTCTGGGCAAGGCTAAGCCTTGTCAATGGCTAGGCAAGCTCGACCTTCTAGCAACTAGGCAAGTTCAACCTCGCCAAATCAAAGCTCGACCTTCTCAAATTAGAGCAAGGCTGAGCCTCGCCCAACCATCAGGGAGGCTTTGCCAATAAAGGTCAACCTCACCGAGGGTCGGCAACGCTCCAACAAGGTCGCCGACCCTCATCTGGCCGAGGTTGGCAACTAGCCAAAGAAAGAAGCAAAACAAGAAAAGGAAAAAAGAAAAAGAAAAAATTAAAAAAAAATGGATTTGATTCTAAAGTTGTTTTCAAAAACAAAGACTTTTTTTTTTAATTCTATTCCAAATCTATTCTCAAAAACAAAAAAGTTATCAAACGGATTTCTTTCCTTTTTTTATTTCAACAAACAAAAAAATAAAATCAGACACTGTTGGCCAGCTAATTACCATTCAGACCCTTAATTTCCCTACAAAACTGATTCATATCACCTGAGAAAAAATGGACAAAGGAGCTTTTTAAGAGAACGTGGATCACTGTTACATGTACCAAACCCTCTTGCCAAAAGCAAATCCATCTATAAAACAATGAGAAAGAACAATCAAAGTTGAAATTGGTCCAATCCCCAAGTCAAGCATTAGCGCTCAGCATTCTGATTCGAAGCTCCGGCTTTTCATTCTAGATTGAAGAGTTCACTCCAAACGTTATCTGGTCTGTAAAGTCAACGTCTGCTGATATACTTCCACTTATTTTATTTTTAACTTTGAGGGCATTCTTGAATCATCTGATAAAAAGGCCCCCAAACCTCTGAGGGAACGAGCTCGAAAGATTGCGATACATGAACAATGATTTTACAAACATACAGACGGTAAAAACAGATTCCCAGAGTACTTTTCCAGGGTAAATCAAAGAGAAAGACAAAAAATAAGCAATGAATATTTTCAAATCGATCGTGCATTTTAAGTAATGAGAATTCAAAAATTCTGAGCCTGAGAAGTGTGGCGAACCTTGCCTGCTCCGACGGCAGTATGCAAAACCTCCGTATCTCCAAGTGTATTATAGATCCTCCTTTTCTCAAACCGTGTTCAGTTGTCATAACAGACCTGCCTCGAGGAGATTCCTTCTTCTTAAAGTCTCATCTACGAGCTTGAAAGTCTTCTTAACGAGTTTCTGATCGAGTGCAGTCGTTCTATAGATCTTAAAGACCCGGTCCATCCGCTCAGGGGCTGTGCACTGGTAATATAACTCCTCAAACTTTTTCTTCACGAATCTGAAGGCAATGAATCAGGAAGAGCAATTAGCCACAAGTAAAAATGTTTATGAGCTCTCATAGAGCTCTTATTTAACTATAACATGCTTTGAAATATCAGAAGATAAAGTTCCATGCCTTTTAATGTCTCATGTGTGAAATTAGTGCCCCCAGGCACCCATTCAGAAGACGGAGAATATAATACAGAAAGAATCAACATCTTATTTCCACTAGGTCAACTAATTGATATGCATGTAATGCCATTTAGTTAAATTCAAGTAAGACGGACCTTTGCAGGTCAGGAAACTCATACTGCCCCATCAACTATACATACTTAGAAGTTTTTTTACTTCTAATAAAAGTCTCGCTCGGTGAGAACAAAAGAAACCTTCTATTTGAGCGCTTGATATAATTATGCGAGACAAAATAAGTACTTTTTGTCCCTGCACATCTCTGGGTTACTAGGAAAGAAGCCAATTATTCCATGTGATATTCAAAGGACACAATTTCCCTCATCCACGGTTGCCATGGATTTCAATGGTTCATCTTAGCATAACTTCCCATTCAAGCATGACAGTCTAGTTTCTATCACTCACGTCTAATCTGATATAACAAAAAAACCATAAAGGCTTACTCATAAGCATGTTCGATCTCTTGTTTCCCGGTTGAAACTGGCTCGTAATCTTTAAACCACTCGCAAACATTTAAAGGAACCTGCACAATATAGACAACTAGAAATGAGAGGAAATGGCTTTCGACAACAAGATTACTTTCTAAGGCCAATCAGCTATTACCTTGAGAACTTTTTTCTCAAATATATCAAACTTGTTTAGGAACAACATGAAAGATGTTTTCTGCAGGCAAATAAAGAAGCTAACATAAGCACATACAACATTAACCATTTATTAGGCGTGAGAACTGAGCCTGAGAAAAAGAACAAACAATTAAACCAGAAAAAAGAGGGATACTGCTAGAAAGAAATTTTCTATGAGATGATATCATGTGATCATGCATAGAGACGGGACCTCAAAACAAGGTTGCTTCAACACCCAGTCAAAAAGTTCCTTGGTCTCCATCATCCGGTTCCTGTTTTCATCCTCAAAGAGTGTCTGATCATACCTGAACATTGCAATGCAGTTTTGAATTCAGGTATAAGTTTGTTGTCTCAATCATACACTTAATTATAGGGTTGTCAAAGGAATTGAGAGAACAAATAGAAAAGAAATGCACAGCTCCCGTGATTCAGTGCCAAACAAAGGCAACAATAAATCATCCACATTCCTATAACAGACTTGTGCACCATCTCTAGTTTTGATTATATTCCAGATAGATACAGACAAGTGATGAGTTTTAGAAAGCAAATGCAATAATTTCAGGACCTAGCAAAAAGGGAAGAACCATCTCAGAAGGCAGCCAATACATTTACGCACTATGGCTATCAGAGACAGTTAAGATGTCGTGAGCAAGAAAAGGTCAAAGCTATAGTCTTCCAATGTAAAGGCTCAAGATGCGGGGACACCGTTGGGCAAGATGCTTACTCACTGATGGCAGCACAGAAGATTACAGCTGAAACACCCTCAAATAAATGGATCCATTTTCTTCTCTCGTTTCTTTGGCCTCCAACATCAAAGAGTCGATATACTTCACCACTTCTTTTATTTTCCCCAACAGGACTGCAAAAGTCATGTTCAAACCATATCAATGCATTTGTGCAAGTTCAATATGCTCCACCTATAAAATATAAATGTTTATAATCTTTCCAATGGATAGTGTCATGGTGGCATAAAATTTCACTCCTATGTAAACATAAACATCTGTCGATTAATGTTACTAGTCATATAATATATGCTAATCTGTAGAAAAGTATCCTGCATGTTTTTCTTTAGATACAAGGATGGAGGGCATGACCATATAAATGATATTATAGGACATATTGCAGCTGAAAATCTTAAAGTGGACTGCTGACAAATGTATTAAAGACTAGAATACTACAAACCAGAGAGTCCTCAAAAGACAAGTACACTAAGAAATCACGCGATTATTTTCAGAAAGAGGTCGTGCCACAAAAGTGCCTGTCTGCCATTGAGTACTTTTCAGAAAAGTGCCTGTCTTCCATTGAGTACTTTTCAACATCAGACATAAAATTGTCTAGAATCGACTGCTTCCTTTGAAGCAGGAACGGCTTCTTTTGTGTTAGATTGTTGAATGGAATAGCAACGACTCTAGGAACAGTTGCATTGACCTTTTGGTACATTAGAATAAAACATCACAAAAAGAGCGAGAATAAAAGGTTGCCAGTCCCAGTATCTAAGCAGTAAAATATTCACCTGAACTGGATCTCTACAACACCAGTAGTGCGTACTCTGGCATAGAGAACGTCATCCTGCAAAATCAAAGTACCTCAGGAGACAGTGAAGAAGCACCGACGAAAACTAGATTAAAGAATAATGCATTGTTTTAATATGGAAGCAATCAAACTAACAGTAAAATGGCATTATCCAGGAACAGGAGGAACCCCTGAAACAAAGTGACCCTAACAAGTGGAGAAAACATCCAGCATAATTGACACAGAGTGCAGAGAGAGAAATAACATAAAGCATCATAGCAAGGTAACTCCTAGATCTAGTGATCCGCCTTTCTCATGGTTCATTTCTTTGTATTGCTCAGCCCAAAATCAACCACAATGCTTCAACAGAACTATGGCAACATCACAGGGCCTCTACCCAAAACAGCAAGTGAAACCTCAGATGCAGATGATGGAAGACCTTTTTTATCCTAATCATGTGCTTGCTGGAACCATTTTACTGAAAGAGCCACTTGTTTCAACCTTTTAAGTTTGTTTGTGATAGTCAACCGACTCACATTGATGTGCTGCAATCGTAGAAGATCTGTCTTAGAGTGTTACAGAGTTATGGCAACTTCAATTGCACAAAAAATAATGGATTGTCTATCAACTCCATACAAATTATAAGGATCGTATCTTCATTCTTTCTACAATGACAGCATGAAAATATAGAGAGCATGATGAACATCAGATACCTTCGTTGGGACATAATTGACATCAGAAAATCTTTGCAGGTTCTCCATAAAATACTGAGCACAGTCAGGAACTTGGAACCTATAACCACAGGTGAAAGTTTCCTACAGCATAGGAGGTAAGAAAAGAAATTATCAGATGCTTCATACAGCAAATTGTCAATGCTGAATTGAGAAGGAAAGTCATTGCTTTTGAAGCAATACAATCATTTCATTTCAACTATAGGAAATAACAACCTGAATTGCGTCATCTTTCCACAAACTTTCGATCTCCTTAGCAAGCTCTTTAGTGAGGCGTGGATAATCCAGCCTGCCTCCGATTTCCGACAATTTTTCTCCAATTTCCTGTGCAAAAATAAAAGTTTACTTTTGGTAGATTTAGCAGAAAAGCCAGTTTAGTTTTTAAATCATCTGGTAGATTCTATTTAGTTATTGTCTACAAATGTAACGCTTCAATAACAAACTAAATTTTTTTTCATAGACACTAGAAAAGGTCAAACTTCAAAACCTTGTTTTCATCGGCTATGATGTACTTTGATGAATCTCCATCATTTTGAGCCAATTCCTTCGACCCATCATACAGAATCTGTTCATACATATTCACATGCATTTAAAACAAAGGAAATGGCTTGTTACATGATTCTTAGTGCAGGAATTACACCTTATACGAATCTAAGGTGCATTATGCAAATGGAAACTAACCAACACACCCTTTCAAGTATTGCATACTTTTATGGTCTGATAGACATTTGCGTGTATAACTGGGACATAACTCTTTAGTTCGGACTCATCAAAGCCAGTTTGGAACAGAAGTTTTATCTGCACAGGATAATGCACAGTAAGAATCCAATGTCAGGACTTTCACTTGACATTGTAGTCCAATTTTGATTGTGGTGAAGACCTAAGAGACTAACATAATGCATACCTGCTTGAAAATGGTAGACTTCCCTGATTCTCCAGCACCTTTACACAAAAATATGAAAAAATTCGAGTTAGCCAAAAAGATTGCATCCAAGATAATTGATACAAATGGAAGAAGCATTGCATCGCTATGAGTTTATGAAGATGAAAGAGGCAAAAATCATTGATTTGACAAATTTTAGCTTATTTAGGACAAGAAACTTCACACTTCAAGGGACGAAAGTGCATTAGTTCCCTGAACAATTAGCTGGCGTAGAGCATCCAGCCAAATCAAAGGCAGGGTTGCTTGTGCTTATGGCATCATGTTTTCCACTTAGCATCTTCGACAATGACCCTCAGTTTTCTGAGTTCTCATAATCAGTGGGCTCAATCAAAGCAACCTAGCGTCGTTAATACTTCAACAAAGCAAAAGTCTCTAAATGAGGTCTATTCCCAGCGTTTTGAAGGCAAAAGTAATCTAATGAAACTGGAAAAGATTAACAAGATAAATACTTTGTGATAACAGAGTATTTTCCTCATTAAGTGGGATGGGATGGCTGTGGGATCAATTTGTAAAAGTCCTCTGACCACCTTTTTATAATGGAATATCTTCCTATTAGTATTCCGCACCCAAAACACCTTGAACAATATTCTCTCCTCTCATTTTAAATAGGTGATGTTGAAATATTCCACATCCCTTGACCATGGGTTTTACATGCTCTTTATATACATGTAATCTTCCTACACTTACCTACTTAAGTTTTTGGATTAAACTTTATAACATAGTTCAGAACCAGGTTCTACCCCAGTTTATTTCAATAAGTCCCCCCCCCCCTTCCCCGGTTCATCAAGTTGCACTTGTCATACCTAATCGACTTGCACGTAAGAGGGGGTGTTGAAATATAGGTTGACTAGGGTAATACCACATTTTTCCAAATACAATTTTCTTGAACTGCAACTTTGTCCAATATCCAGAGATCCATCAAAACGCCCATTTCTCATCATCCTGATCAATAGTAAACTTATGCATGGAATCTAAACAACAAGTTTAACATACCAAATGCTCCATATACACTATTTAAAAGTCATGGCATGTATACAATAAGAGAGTAGCCTCAAAGTCATGTTCAACATAAACCCAACTATCTTCTCGCAGCATAAATGATAAACATCATCCACACATATTGCCTCTCTTTGGACCTTTTACATGTGATTTTGATATCTCCACATTTTTATATATCTAGTCCAATCTCGTTCCAAAAATCTAACCAAGTAAAGGATCATCAATTTTATCTTTACCAAGTAGAAGGAGCTTCTGAATGTGCTTTTCAGCCTTTGTTTCTTGCTCAATCCGTCTCTCGATTTCCACAGCCTGTAATCAAAGATGCACAATCAAAATAAGGGATTACAGCAAGGGAAAGAACCATTAGTTAAGAACAAGCACAACTTTTTCCTTTTTCAGGTCAAGGACAAGCACAACTTGGCTACTCAGCAATAGGGCATATTTTCAGCATCCAGCTGGTTACATAATTACCTGTGCATTCTCTTCTGCATCCGCATCATGATACCCACGGTTTCTGCTGCAGAGCAATCCCATGTTTTCAATGCAACTAGACAGCATAGAAAAAGCAGCTATCAAGCTCACCAACTCGGCTACCTATTTCCTCCTACAGTTCCTGGTCATAATGTGCGCTAGATTGGCTAGAATTTGAGCCTAAAAGGAGCCAACACGAAATAATCCCAATTAGAACCTGTTCAGGGGAATACTGCCACACTTGAATCAAACTGCAAGATATGTTCTAAGTCAGTCCAGCCCAGGATTTCCCAAGCCAAATAAATTTCCATTTGTCAAGTGTACAAGAGTACCATAATTTTCAGAAAAAGTGGGTTGCAAGCCAAAAACATGTCAATTATTGGCCTCAGAGCCTATTATTAGTTAGCAGAGCCTATTATTAGTTAGACACATTTTTTTCCCAACCACACAGGAAATGATTCCAACCTCCTACTAACGTAAGTACCCTCATCTATTTTCCTCTATATCAATAGGCTGTTCGGTTCAGTTAGTAAGAAGTCAAGGTCCTTTCTTACTTCCACCACAATGAAAAAGTTAAGAACAATTTCTACACGAATTTAAACATCCCTAAGTCATTTCATAAAAGATTTAACAAATTTTACGATTCAAATAAAAGTCAAACCCCAGTCTCTAAGAACAGAAGTATAATCGAAAATATAGCAAAACCCATTGCAGAATTCCAGAGGGGAGAAGCCCCAGCCAACAGCAGAACGAAAACACTCGAAAAATTTCCAGACACTTAATCAACTCAATGAGTAAGGATTCTGCTGGCGAAATGTAGAACAATGCCTCCCCTATTCTATTCTCCTTTCATTTACCACCAACATAGCAACCAATTGCTCGCAATGTAAGCTCATTGTCTCCCTCTCCATCGCTCCGGTTAACACGCCACCGCAACCTCGCGACGCGACGACGACACACTTCTTCAGCCACCAGGGAACGAAACACAGCAAGCGCAACACGCAACCCAGTTCCTTTCTACAGCCAAAACCGATAAAAGTCCCTCACAATTCAAGCTCAGAATGCAGCCGTCGCCCGATAACTAGCGACCGCCCCGGACAAAGCTCCCTCCCTCGCTCTCGCGGACAGACACGAGGCGACGCTCTTCCTCACAGAATCCGCCAAAAAAAAGGAGAAAAAAGCCATTTTGCGGGGAACCCAGAAAAGAGAAAGGGAAATTTCCCAGCTCCCCCGCCGCCGCGCCGCGAAAATCCGACGCGGCACGCTCGAACCCGAATCGCGGCCCGGCCCAGAAATAGAAGAAGCGGCAAATTCGCAGCTCGATCTAACTTGGCTTCCGGGAAGAAAAAGATAAAAAAAAATGCACGGGAACCGAACAGAAGATCTAGCGCAGCATTCGAGTGAATTGAGCCCGCTCACCTACCGCGCCGGCCAGCCCCCCCGAGCTCCCTCGGGCGGGGAGGAAGCAGCAGAAGCGGGAGCCAAGAACTCGTCCCCAGGTACCGCCTGCTCAGCGCAAAGCAAGAAAAGGCAAGCAGCATAGAGAGAGAAAGCTAGAGAGAGAGAGATAATCTAGTTCAGTGGAGCAGGAGGAGGAGGAGGAGGAGGAGAAGCTAGAGAGAGAAAGCCGAGGAGGAGCGAGAGAAGGAAGCGAAGAGAGAAGATAAAAATGGCAGCAGCTTTGCAGAGAGAGAGAGAGAGAGAGAGGTGGCGGAAGTCGGAAGAGATGGAAGAGAAAAAAACGCAAAAAAGGAAAAAAAAAAAAAGAGAGAGAGAGAGAGAGAGGAGCGCCGAAAGCTGCCACGGAGCTTTTCGGTATTCGGAAGATTGTCTCTTCGGTCAAAGCTTAGACTCGAACAATGCCAAAAAACACTAACATATTCCCACACCCCCCCACTTCCCCACAAAAAAGAAAAAAACATTTTATTGATCCAATTATAATTATTTAAAATATTCACAGTGCTCGTATGCCGAATTCCTATGTGTTTTCGCTTCTGTCCGTAAATTAATTATCCAGGGGCACGGTCGCGCGTATCAGTTATGGATATTGACATGAATAATATCTGAATTTCGATTCGATATATAATTCGATTCATGAATTTTAGTCTAATATTCATGGTGCTCGTACGTCGAATTCTTATGCGTTTTCGCTTCCGTTCGTAAATTAATTATTCAGGGGACCACAGTCACTCATATCGGTTATAGATATTGACATGAATAATATTTGAATTTCGATTCGATATATAATTCGATTCATGAATTTTAGTCTAATATTCATGGTGCTTGTATGTCGAATTCTTATGCGTTTTTGCTTCCGTTCGTAAATTAATTATCTAGGGGACCACGGTCGCTCATATCGATTATGGATATTGACATAAATAATATCTGAATTTCAATTCGATATATAATTCGATTCGTGAATTTTAATCTAATATTCGTGATGCTCATATGTCGAATTCCTATGCGTTTTTGCTTCCGTTCGTAAATTAATTATCTAAGGGATCACGATCGCTCGTATCAGTTATGGATATTGACACATATAATGTTTGAACTTTGGTTTGATATATAATTCGATTCATGAATTTTAGTCTAAAATACAACATAATGCTTGAACTGTTGATATATTTAATTTAACCTATGAACTTTTGATATAAATGGTTCAAAAATTATATTAAATATATACCAAAAGTTCATTGACTAAATTAAATAAATCAACAGCTCATGGATCACATTGCATAGTAATTTAAAGTTCACGAATTACTTTTAAAAAAATTCAAGGATTAAATTGTATATTAAGCCGAAATTCAGAAACCGTTTATGTCATTTTTTTTTCTATTGATTAAAATAATCATTTAGTGAAAATTATGTTTATCATCTATAAAAATCTTATTCCCAAATATCTTTGCGGGCGATGAATTATTTATGTACACCGTCTCCCTTTTCTTAATAACTCGAGCTTTTTGAGTCAAACACGATTCTGCCCTGCTCACGCTCGTCCAATTCCGCATGCTAACTCCTGACACGGCTCTGTAAATTTTCCTCCTTTGTTTTTTGGCTCGACCGGGCCCGCGCCCTTTGATCAATCAACATTGGCGTAGAAAGACATCGCCGAACGGGGATTAATCGAGAGCTCGAAAGGCCCAAAATAATTTAACCATGATCAATCGATTAAATTAAATCAATCAATTAATTAATTAATTGATTAATTTCTTTTGGGGAGCATGTGAAGAGGGAGGAAAAGGGAGCAGCGTTCTTGGGAAGAACACCATTCATTGACCACCAATGTTAAGGAGAAAATATTGGGTGGATTTTACATCCCAATTAGGCGAAATGTAAAATCATTCAGAAGTCGACACATGGAGGGCACTTGCTCTCCTTGTAATATTTCATAGGCTTGGACTGGTCTTTGCTTGCCTCCTTTTTTCTTTCCCTTTCCTTCCCTCTCTTTTCTCCCCTTTCTCCCCACAACCGCTAAAGTCCAGGCACAAAAAAAAAAAAAAAAAAAAAAAGTCCATCTGAGGAAGATTTTTCCGGTGTGGCGCTGCGGGCCGATACGACAGGACCGCCTTATCTTCACCATTGATTCTGTATTACTTTCAGAGTTGTCCGGATCAAACCAATTTTTCCTCGACTCCTCTACGTTCTAATTACATATATTGAATTATCGAACAATAATCTATGGTTCAAATGTTTCCAAACTTCTTATTTACTTATTGTATATTTTTACGTTTAGCCTTAAATTAAAGTCGGACCGACATATAAGAAAAAATGATAATATTTTTAAATATTAATGCACACATTCATTTGACGATTTAAGCTTTTTAAACAGTTTGCAGTAATTCCTTACCAAAAAAAAATAGTTTGCAATAATTTTATAAGATTTCATAATGAAATAGATCATATAAATGTGACAAACGGAACGAAATAGATATAATGCAAAAAAGAAAAAAGAAAATGGGGATCATCGAAAGTGCTCAATGCTTATTGCGATGCAAATTGTTAGTGTTTTCCCAATGCTTATTGGGAAAAAAATGCTAATATCTCTTTTCTATCCCTTAGAAAAGGTAATAGCTCATCACCAAATTCTATCTTTTGATATACATTATTTTCAATACGAAATTAAAAATTCGGGTGGCAATATATGGAAAAACCCATCTAGACGTCATAAGCATAGCAATTATTTTCCTTCACAAGTGCTCCACGGTTTGTGCCCCCCTCTCACAAAAAATTCAACCGTTTAGTCGCAATCCATGAATTGTCAACGCCTTTGGTACGGAAACCCACTTCGCAACTAACCCTTTTGGATCGATCGAAATTTTTCGCCTCTAAATTCAACACGCGCATCGGTTGAAAAATAGACTCCAAGTAGGAAAAATTTGGAAAGACCTCGAATCATTCGATTCCAGACATCGCACGCGATGCGACATTGCGCGGCGGATATTTTGTTTAAATTAATCGACGCCATTGAAAATGACATCATTAATGTTCCGTGGAAAAGCGACAGATTTCTACATCGCGCACCTAACTCGGTGGGGGCATGAAAATGGAACCAACCGCACAAAATTCACCCACTTTCCGCAATAATTTAATCGATTAATAATTGTGCGGGACGAATAAAATAAAATAAAATATTATAAATATCTTTATGTCGGAATCGCGGGGGCCCACATAGGAAACTCTCCACGATCTTGTTGAACTGTGCCGTGTCTTCAAGCTGTGGCACGTGCCCTGTGTCCTTAATCACCTCCAGCTTCACCTTCTTCCCCAGCAGCCTGCAACAACCAAAAAAAAAAAAAAAAAAATAATATATATATATATATATATATAAAATTGCATTAAATTGTTAAAATTAAATTTTTAGTGACGCGATTTAATATTTTTATTGCATGGCGAGTTAGATGACACGTCGCGAAAAATGGCCTAGATTTGATCTTCTAATTAAATAATAACGATATGAAAGCAAATATTTTGTAGAGCGTACTCCTTGAGTTCGTGCGCCATCTCCACGGGGAATATCCGGTCATTTTCTCCCCACACTAGCAACACATCCTGCAATATATTTTATATTAAGTCATACAAGAGCGTGAAAAGGAAAAAAATAGGATTATTTAAAATGTAATTTAGTCTCTAAACTTTAGCGTCCCTATACTTTTAATTTATTTAATATATATTTAATTTATTTCCCGACTATACGAAAATATTTAATACTGTCCATCCTAAATATGAATTAATGGAAAGTCAAATGTTTTTATACAATTTAGGAGTTAAGTCGAACATGTAGCAAAAATTTAGAAACTTCATCAAACAAATGAAAAGTTTAGAGAAGATATTGTACATGAGATTAAAATTCATGAATCACATTGTACAAATTTTAAAATTTAGGGACCACATTAGGCAAATTTAAATTTTAGAGATCATATTGTGCATCGTTCAAAAATCCATGGACAATTTGGGTTTTTATTCTTAAAAAATTAAATGGCTTATTCAAAAACGGAAATCAATTTAATATAATAATGACGTCATTATGATGATGATGATTTTTCGAGTTATGAGTAGCACCTGTTGAAGGGCAGAAACTTGAGGCGTGTCGTCCTTTTCAGTGGTTAATCCCGTCAGCAGCTCTATTTTTTCCTTCCTATTTTCCGAATACAACCTCTGCAAAAAAAAAAAAAATGCAATTATGACGTCAATATTCGCAAACGTGGCCCCAAAAAACCGACGATGATTAGCGGTGCTTAATTACATGGATCACGTCATTCAACACGAAATCCGGCACCATGTTCGAGACCCGCCGGGACACGGCCATCCCCAGGAGCCGCCGCATGCTCGCGGCGGACTCCGGCAGCATGACATCGGCGGGCCCCCCTCCCCCGGCCGCGGCCCCGGCCCTCTTCGCCATCGCCTCGCCGTCGCTCCTCCTCCGGTTGATCCCGGAGCTGGCGATCACCGCCCTCTCCACCCTCTCCGGCCACATCCGCGCCATGTGGTACGCCACGAACCCGCCGTAGCTCGTCCCCACCACGGCGTACCTCTCCACCCCAGCCTTCTCGAGCAGCTTCCCGACGGCGGCCGCCTGGAACGCCTCCGACCGCTCCGCGGACCGCGTGGCGGACCCGCCGAAGAAGACGAGGTCGGGGACGTAGACGTCGAACGCGGCGGCGAAGTGCTGCGCCTGCCGCCGCCACTGCCAGATCGCCTTGGGGCCGAACCCGTGGAGGAACACGAGGGCGGGCTTCCGGGCGGCTGCGGGGGCGGGGTCGGGCCCCCAGAACTGGAGCGTGGTGTCGCCGTCGACGGCGATGGTCCGCTGTGACAGGCCGGACCTGGTCAGGCAGCGGCGGAGGTGGCGCTCGTAGAGGGCGACGGGGCTGAGGAACGGCGGGAGCATCGCGGCGGCGTCGGGCGTGGACGTGGGGATGATCCATGGGGAGCTTTCCTTTTGATCGACGAACCGGCGATTTTGTATGGCTGGCCGCGAGAAAAGGCCCTCGCTATTTGGCGAAATTACGGTCTTGCCCCTGTTCCTTCATTGGGCGCTCCGTGACGCAGATGTGCGTCATTCCGTAATCTTTTCCGCCGTGATCCTGCAACGCTCTACATGGAAAAGTACGGTCGATATAAATTTAGCCCTAAAATTTTTTAATTGAATCGATTTAATTTTAAATCTTTTATATAGATATTCATTCAGTCTATCCGGTCAATTTGAATAGGAAATTACTTATGCAAACAGTGCCAAAGTAGATTTTTCTTTAAAACCATATTTATTTTTCGGATTTTTATTAATTTTTAATTTTTATTCTCTTTTCCTTATTTTCTTTTTATCTTTTCTTTTTATGTGGACGGTCCTATGTAACTCGACCAACCTCTACTGGCTAGCAACTAGCGGAGGTAATAACGAAAAAAGAGAGAAGAAAGAAAAAAATAAATGAAGGAAAGGAGAAGAAAAATAAAAGTAAAAAAAAAAATTCACAAAAGTATTTGAAAATTAAAATAATATCCACATCAGCGCCGTGCCATATAGTACTGTGGACATTCATGTCAGTGATTTCCGGCTTAAATTGGCTAGATGAACTAATTTTGTATCAATGTGAAAATTTTAGAATTAAATTGATAAAATTAAAAAGTTTATAACTAAATTGATATAAATGCAATAAATTTAGGACTTTTTTGGCAATTTTCCCACATTTTACATATGTAATATCTTATACATGTGTATGTATGTGTGTGTATATACATATACACATTTTCAAGAAATCGTCTTATTTCATAAACTTGATTTAGGGTGTTTTTAAATTAATAATATCCAACATTTTCTCCTCTTAGTGGTCACTTAATTATTATAATCACTTACAAAAATACACTATAAAAATAATGTGCTGAGGCGGCCAAACCCTTTTGGTCAGCATTTGTTGCATCTACTCCATCGCCTTTACTTAGGACAACAAATTTTTTTTTTGTCACCCTCAGTATCTAAGGCAACAATTTTTTTTTCAACGCCTTAGGGGGTGCATGACAAACCTTTGTTTTTTTTTCTAAAAACAATTTTTCTATTCCAAACTGTTTTTTAGAATAGAAATCCGTTTGGTAAATCTATTATATTTTTCTATTTCGAAATAGATTCTTATTCTAGAAATATGTTTGGAATATAAATCAGAAGTAGAAATTTTCTACTTTTCTATTTCTAAAATAGAAATGAGAAATAAAAATTATTCTCATTGTTCATCAATCGGTCCTTCATCCGGTCCTTTATTTGTACCGCCGCCACCGCGGCGTGGCCGATCCATCATTGTCCAAAAAAAAATTTTTTTTTGTCATTATCAAACGAATTTCTATTTTTAAAGTAGAAATTTTGTGTTGTTATCAAATTGTTATTTTTTTTAGAAACTCTTTTAGAAATAGAAATAGAAAAATCTATTTATCTTCTAGAACCTATTTTTAAAACAAAATGGTTATCATTCACCCTCTTAGAAATTGAGGGCGCCTTCATAACATTTGTTACCTTTAAAAACCAAATGCGACAAAATAAGGTTGTCTAGTTCAAAGGTGACATAACTCATTTTTACCACAATAGACCGGTCAAAGATGATAAAAAAATCTTCGTTTTTGTCGAGTTTATGGTGAGAGAAGTTGGTCATCTTAAGTCGATTTTATGCAAATTGACGCCAAAGGCAACAATATACGAATTTTGTCACTTAAGTTTTACTTAGAATGACAACACTCTTAAATTCTATCGCCTAAGGGTATGGTTAACGGTGACAAACTAAAGAATTTGTTGCATTGAGTTCACTAGAAAGTGACAAAATTGTACCTTGTCTCCCTTGGGTAATCTTAGGGGACAAAGGTTAATTATGTCCTCTTAGTGTGTCTTTCTTGTAGTGATGGACCAAAAACATAATTATGAGCTCAACTTAGATTAAGTCATCAATAATTTGAGGTTGGCTCGACTCGACTCTACTCAAAGCAAGTCGTTCTATAAATTTGAGCTCGGCGGATCATGTTGTTCTCGAGCCAATCAGCTCTCGGCTCGAGATCGTACTTATAGATGTCGATATACGAAAGCATAAAAACATAATTACTTTATTAGATTATAGAGGACACATAATCGAAAAGTGCTTAGTATGCGCTGGACGAGCATTACGTCGGTTGGGATTGCAAAGGTGGAATTCCTAGAGCAAGTTACCCACCTGCTTAATCCCACAATAAAAGCAAAAAAAAAAAAAAAAAAAAACCAGAGCTAACAAGCAAGCATTACTTAGAACTAAGATTGATTAGTCTCATTACAATGTAAGAAACCCTAAAAGGACTCCTCTTCACATAAGAAATCCTTGAGGATGCTGTTGAACCGCAGCGGGTCTTCAATCTGCGGCACGTGCGCCGTGTTCTCCATCACCTCCAGCTTCACCTTCTTCCCCAAAAGCCTGAAAAAAAGAGATAAAAATCAAATTTGTTTCCTTCCTAAATCACATCGGCTTCAATCTCTAATTCGATCAAAGAAATTTGATTTTAGGGTGGCTAAATTAAACTAGAAATTTAATGAAGCTGATAGATGTGTTAGTCTAATTGGGTCGTGATTGACATAATCGACACATCTCGTACTTCAAACTAGAAGTTTAATGAAGCAATAGGTATATTGATCTGATCGGGGGTCCACAATCGATGTGACCCAACAGTCTCCTAACTTTGAACTAGAAATTTAATGAAGTGATAGATATGTTGCGTAGAGCATACGTACTCCTTGAGTTCAGTTGCCATTCGCAATGGGAATAATTGGTCATGGTCTCCCCAGATCAACAGCACATCCTGTCGTAGTGGCAAAATTTGAGATTAGTGATCCAATGGAGACATGTGAAAAAATTGGTAGCTAAATATGTTATTTGAAAAAATTTCTACTGTTCCATCTAACAAAATGGATTTTCTTTTCCTGTCCCGGTTGATATCTAAAAGAGTCGTTGGTAAGTGTTAAAAAGCCGTTAATCGAAAAATTGCCGGTCGCTTGATCTTCCTATTTATTGTGGGAAACCTACCTATATTTTTATGAAATCACAAACTCTTGTTTTGCAAATTTTGTCTTTCTTAACAATGTTCTTAGCTTTACCAACTCTTACGTGAATTTATCAATATTTATTTGAGTGATGTGCTAATTTTACATCGGTATTTCACATTGTTGTTAGTAAATTCGGAGAGTTCAGTAAGTTATGCAAATAAAAATTCACCAACTAATGCGAAAATTGTTAATTGATAAACTGTGCAAAAAAGTGTCGGCAAATTCATGAAAGTGCAATAAATTTCCAACAATTTATTTGGAAAAAGTCATCAGACAATTTTTAATATAAGTAACAGTAAGATACATACACACGCACATGTATATAGTTATGGGGGTAAATTACCTGTTGAAGAGCAGAAATGCCAGGGTCCTCCTCTCTCCCAAGGGTCAATCCCTTAAGAAGCTCTATCTTTTCCGCCCTTTTTTCCGTATATAATCTCTGCAATTTAACGTGTCACTAATCAAACCCACCTTTACATTATGGACTTTGTATCACATCATATGAATCTAGAAGTAAATCAAATTTTCTTTTTTTCCCCAATTATTCGTCCTTTCTTCCTCTCATTGCTAAAAGACGACAAAGATTAAGAGAAAAAGCATTCATGGAGTAGGAAATGCACATTTAGGGGCGTCAATCTTTGCATGCACATTATCCTTTTGTGAGTCCATCCAAAATAGTCCTGAGAGAGCGACAATTTCAAGTGAGATTCCAAGCAAGACACCATGGTCCCCAGCTTTTAAGGGATGATTCTCAGAGGAACTCTCCTAGCAATTTCCTTCAAGAAGGTACAAACCCTTACTCTCTTATCTCACCAGAAGGTGCTGCAAACTCCATAGCCAGATGATTTCAGAGCTAACTTTAGTTAATGGAACCTTGAGCCATGATGCTTTTAGCTTGTATTGAATGCCATCTTACCCACCTTGAATTGAAGCTTATCCACCTTTTAGATCCAATAAGACTGATGATGATGAAGTCGCAACATGGTGTTCCAAGACTATGTCACGTTATTCACTTGGAGAAGCGGAAAACAGATAAAAAAACTATCGAAACTTAAAGAGTCTTGGCTAGTCACCTCGCTCGATTATGAAGCTTGAACACGCCTTTTCTTCTTTCACCTAATCGCTTATACTTCTATATCTGTGACTAATGTTGGGTGCTAGAACTATGGAATAGTATATTGATGACAAAGTATAGAAAAGCGACGATGAATGAAACGAGTTTCTCGGAGAATCAGAGGAGGAAACTGCACTCACATTGATGAACTCGTTCAAAACGAAATCCGGCACCATGTGCGCAATGCGCTTGTACACGGCCAGATCCATCAGCGTCCTCAGGTTCGCGGCGGTTTCCGGCAACATGAGGTCCTCGATGTTCTCTAGCTTGGCCCTCCCCAACAGCTGCTCGTTGTCTCCCTTCTTCATGTTGACCCCCGAGCTCGCGATCACCACCTTCCTGATCCTCTCGGGCCACATCTGCGCCACGTGGTACGCCACGAACCCGCCATAGCTCGTCCCCACGATGTGGAACCTCTCTAAATTCAACTTGTCAGCGAGCTTCGCCACGGAGGCTGCCTGGAAGACCTCGGTCCTCTCGGCGGACCTCGTGGTGGAGCCGCCAAAGAAGATCAAGTCCGGGACGTAGACGTCGAAGTGAGGGACGAGGCATTGGACCTGCTTCCTCCATTGCCAGAGACCCACGGGGCCGAACCCATGGATCAACATGACGGGAGTTTTCCGGGCGGTTTCTTCGGGGTTCGGGCCCCAGAACTGGACAGTGGTCTCATCGTCAAGCTTCAGGGTTTGCTGCGAGAGGCCAGCGTTGGCAAAGCAGCGGCGGAGATAGGTCTCATACAAGGTGACAAAGCTGAGGAAGGGTGGTATGTTTAGCATTTTTGTTCAAGAGTGTTCGTGAAGACTGCTAAGAAAGCCAGGAAGGAGAGGAGAGAAGAGGAGAGGAGAGGAGAGGAGAGGGAGGGAGGGAGGAAAGAGGGGGGGGTGGTTTGGTTTCTTAGGTGAAGAGAGAAGAAAGACGCTGACAGTTTTTACAGTTGCTTTAGAGGAAATTCGTTTGAATTTGAGCCGCTGAGTGCGTACTCTTTAGCTGGTATGCGAGAGGCCCAATTGGCGGATTTCAGCACCAAAGTGGCTGGGCAACCTATGTTCTCTTTATGTCCTTTCTTTCTGGGTAGGTTAACCTATATTCACACGATCCGAGTGAAATGCAAAAGACACCATGCATCTTATTATTCGACTTTACATTTAGAGAAAGAAGATCTTGCCTAAATTCGTCCTTAAAGGGCGCATTATCCTTAAACTACGGCAAATGTTTAAAGAACAAGAGACACGAATTTGGCACTGTACTATGATTCGTGGGTTCTCCACAAAAGATTCGAGCTTGCCTCTGTGTGTGTGTGTGTGTGTGAAAACCCTACGTGCAAGTGCTCGAAGAAAAGGGAGGTTTTCTTGTCGTGTTGATGTTGTATATGCGGGGAGGGTGCGTAGGAAATGAATGGTGGCCGGATGGGTTGGTTTGGTTGGTTCAAATTTCTTTGCTGTATTCGCTCCGATGGTGACCCACTGAGCTAACTCCTCTCACCAAACTCTCTCTCTCTCTCTCTCTCTCTCTCTCTCATCCTGATTTCTTTCTTTTAGGTCTATATGAATGATTCTAGTTGGCTAGGTCGTCGTTGTTCCACTAATGCAAAAATGGAGGACATGAATGTTTAACTACTAACTTCACCATTAATTTAAATGAATGGCATTCTGTTGGCAATAGAAGTATTGGTTCCTCAGATATCGATTGCATTTCCACTAGAATAAAAAATCATTGACGTAATGAATTGTCCTTTGTGAAGAGCTGAGAGGAATTATGGTCACTGATCTAAGGGAAGAGCAATTGCATTTGAACCTAATTGAAGCAATTTAGAATGTCTGCAAGAGTGAGATGCAAGGTTACATACCACGACACAACATATATTATTATTGGGATGTGATTCATACTCCCCATCAACCGTGTATGGGTAGCACCCTTGCGACTCTAGAGGTTGAGCTCATATTTTATTGATAATTTGGGTTTGAGCTCATAAATAGCTATCAAATATATATTTTGTTTGAATATATGTATTCATTTTCTCTTGTAATTTAAGAGATATGACAGAGAAGTGCGAGATGCTAATTATAGAAAAATCATCAGCTAGACGTAGCCTTAGTTTTAGGGTGAATTAGGATAAAATCATGCATCTCAAATTCCCTTTCTCGCTTTTACTCTCTATCTTCTTTGTAATTGTGCAACAAATCCTAACATTTGGTATCAGAGCTTGGTTTGGGGTTAGGATTTCACGATGAAGGGAGATTCGAAAGTAAAATCAAATCTTGGGAGAATGTCATCATCTTGTCAATCAAGGATTGAATTACGGATATTCAAAAGAAAGGGTTTCGAGTTATGAAAATTGAAGATGGAGGCTCTACTTGTGGATAGAGATCTATGGCATGTGATTGAAGAAGATAAACTTGAGGAAAAATCCAAGGGGATGTCGAATGAGGACAAAACAAAGGAATCCACGTCTACTGAATTGAAGGAGTGAAATATTTGCGATCGAAGGACGTGAGGCCTGATCTGGCTATGCCTTGCTAATAATGCCCTAATAAACGTGACTTTTGAGAAGACGACAAAAGATGTCTAGATGAAGCTAGAAAACCTTTATCAGAGCAAGTCACTCATGAACAGATTGTTTTGCGGAAGTGACTGTACAACCTTTGGATGAGTAAAGGTGATTCTTTTTCTTATAATTAAATGAATTTAATACCATTTGTGGGCAATTTGCATTGATCAATGTCAATCTGATTGAGAAAGATAAAGCATGCACTTTGTTGTGCTCACTACCGAATTCATGGGAACATATAATTGTTTCCATTGACGTTGATGTTGGTGTGTTATCCTTTAAGGGCATTACAGTTGCTTTATTATTTGAGGAGATGAGACGAGCGGGTTTCAATAGTGCAACGCAAGAGACTCTTTTTGTAAGAGGAAGAAACTATTGAATGATCCAAATCCAGATTTCGTCACAAGAATAAGTCTAAAGGAAGATTTAAAAACCGAGATCGATCAAAAATAGCATGTTGGAAGTGCAAAAAGCCTAGACACTTGAAGAAGTATTGCAAAAGTAAAAGTGTAGGTCCAACGAAGCGAGATGATGCATCATCCTCTAGTACAAAAAAGGATGACGACAGTAGCATGAGAGACATGTATCTCATCTGCAATTCATCGTAGGGTGACTGTAGTACATGGATAATTGATACTTGAGCATCTTTTCACATGATGTCTCATAGAGATTGGTTTTGCTATTATGAGCTATATCAAGGAAGTATAATGTGAATGAGAGATGATACAACGCTTGATATAATTGGTTGCGAAAAGGTGAAGCTGAAGATTAAAGATGGGATAATAAAAATCTTTTCGATGTGATGCACATTCCTAGTCTTACTAGGAATATTATTTTCGTAGGAACTATAGCAAATGCTGGCATTGCTTTTACTAGGGACAAGTACTCATCCAAAGTTAACTTGTGGATCTATGGTGATCGCCAAAGGTGAACAGTATGGAAAATTGTGGAAGTTATTAGGAAACACAGTGATTAGTGGTGAGAATTATATCTTAGAGCAGGTGGAAGAAGATCTTTCGATGTCATGGCATTGGAGATTGGGTTATATCGGTAAGAAAGGGCTAATGAACCTTACCTTGAAGAAGATGGTGGATGGAATCCCAAATTGTTTTATGAGTTTTGGATTTTGTGAGCACTGTCTTGATGGGAAACAAAATTGAGTATCTTTTGAATCCATAGGAGGGAGAGCTAAAGGAATTATGAATTTGACTCATAGTGACGTCTTCGATCTTACACCTATAGCATCATTTGGAAAATCAAGGTATTATGTTTCTTTTACTGATGATTATTCCAAATATGTGTGGATATATTTTTGGAGGAAAGATGATGTACTTGAAAAATTTCGCGAGTTTAAAGCTTTGAAGGAAAATCAATTTGACAAAAAAATAAATAAATTTTGTGGACTGACAATAGAGAAGATTTCTATTCAACGAAGTTTGATCAATTCTATGCAACCAATGACATTGTAAGGCAAAAAATAATGCCCAATTCACCTTAGCATAATGGGGTGGCAAAGAGACTTAGTCGGTCTCTCATGGGAAAAGCAAGAAGTATGTAAAATGTTACAGATTTAGCATTTGAATTTTGGGCAAAAGCAGTGGCTACTGTGTATTATCAAAAGAACAGGTCCCTTACATCAACTTTGAAATGAGACACCGTTTAAGGCACTATTTTGAAATAAGCCAAACATATCCCATTTTAGGGTGTTTGGCTGTGAAGTGTATGTGCACATACCAAAGAAAAAAAGAAACAACCTTGAGAGCAAGTTAGAGAAGTGCATATTCAATGGGTAAAAGGATGGTTTTTAACAGTACAAGCTGTTGAATCCTGATACTAAAGGTATCATCCATGGTAAGGATGTGGTGTTCAAAGAATCTACAACAAATTAGATTGTTTCACAAGATCTTGAAAAACCACAAACGGTTGAGTTCAATGTCGGTTTAAAGGAAGAGACGAAGGTCACACAAGCTAGATTAGAAAATTCGATATACCCTATTTGCTAGTAATGAAAATTGTGCTCTGCCTATTATGAGTAATGATCCAATTACTATCGAGGAAGAAAGAAGTGTGGAGGATGCCAAATAGTAGGAGAAAGCCACGAAAGACGAGATGGACTCACTAGATAAAAACAAAATGTGGAGTTCGGTAAAACTACCCGCCGATCTTAAGGCAATCGGATGCAAGTGGGTGTTTAAGAATAAAATATCTGCAGATGGAGAGACAAAATGATACAAAGCTTATTTGGTTGCGAAAGGATACTAGTAGATAGAGGGAGTCAATTATGATGAGACTTTTTCTCCTATTGCAAAATTAAATTCCATAAGACTTATTTTATCTATAACACCTGCATACAATTTGAAGATAGAGCAGCTTGATGTAAAAACATCATTCCCCCATGATGACTTGGAGGAGGATATTTTCATGAAATAACCAGAATAGTTTGTGGTCAAAGGAAAAGAAGACTTTGTTTGCAAATTGAACAAGTCTTTGGGTGACTTTGAACAATCTCCAAGGATATGGTATCAAAAGTGTGACTCATACGTAGTGAAGTTTGGCTTTGTTTGTTCTAATTATGATCATTATACATATGTGAAAAGGTTCGATGATAACTTTATTATATTAACCTTATATGTTGATAATATGCTGCTAGTTGGGAATAATATAAGAATAATTAGCACTGTTGAAGGACTGTTGGCAAATAAGTTTGAGATGAAAGATTTAGGCCTAGCAAACTTCATCTTAGGCATGCAGATAAAAAGGGAGCATGGGAATGAGAAATTTGGCTAAATCAAAAGAAGTATGGTGAAAGTGTGTTGAAGAAATTCAATACGGCAGAATGTAAACCAATGAAGACCTCATGTCCACAAGTTCCAAGTTGTTAGTGTTCCAGTGTCTAAAGATTGAAAAAGAAAGCTAAAGAGATGACAATGGTCCCATATGCAAGCATAGTTGGGAGCTTGATGTATGTTGTGATATGTACTTGTCCAAATATTGCCTAAGTAGTGGGAGTATTAAGCAGACATTTGTCCAATCCGAGGAAAAAACATTGGATGGCAACAAAGTGGGTGCTTTGTTATCTTTGTGGTACATCTGACCTTGAGTTATGTAATGAAGGCATGAAAAGTTCAAAGGAACAGCAAGCATTAGAATTGAAGTGTTTTGTGAATGCTAATTAGGGAGGTGACATTGATAGCAGGAGGTCACCCAACGGATATGTTATTTCCTTATTAGGTAGAGCTGTGAGTTGGATGAGTAAAAGATAGAGCATAGTTACTTTATCTACCACTGAGGCAACATGGCCCTTTATCATGTAGTTAAGGAAGTAATTTAGATTCGGAAATTATGTAAAAAGCTTAGTTTTACACAAGGAGAAGTGAAGATTGGGTGTGATAGTCAAAGTGTTATATTTTTGGCTAAGAATCTTGAATTTCATACAAGAACAAAACATATCAATAATCAATATCACTTCATCCTATAGAAAGTGGAACAGAAAACCGTAATACTGAAGAAAATTTACACAAAGGTGAATGGTATAGATTTTTTTGACTAAGGCAATGAGTGCATAAAAGTTTGAATGATGTACAATTGTATTGGACTTAAAGAAGCACGTAGAATATTTACCAAGTGAGAGAATGTCATGGTGTAATTCATACTCCCCATCAACTGTGTAAAGTCAATGCCCTTGAGACTTAAGAGGTTGAGCTCATATTTCATTAGTAATTTAGGCTTGAGCTCATGAATAGCTCATGAATAGTTTATATATATATATATCCTCCTTTTATATTTTATTGATAATTTGAGTTAGGACTCTTGAATATTTATTAAATACATATATATTATGTTTAAATAAATATATATATATATATATATATTATTTTTCTCTTGTAATTTGAGAGTATTATAGAGAGGTGTGATGTGTTAATTATAATAAAATACTTAGTTGGATGTAGTCCTAGATTAAGGGTGAACGAGGATAAAACCTCGCATCTCAAATTCTCTTACTTGCTTTTACTCTTTATTTTCTTTGTGATTGTGTGGTAAATCCTAACATTATTATTAGATTGATTTTGGAGGAGTTAGTTTCCAATTGTGTGCTGTTGTCTATTGAGAGATAGTTTAGGATTCTAGGATTGCATTTCGTCTAGATTTTCACGTGTTTCATTTTAGCTAATTAGCGATTTGAGGTTTGGTATTTCCCACATTTCATGGACATGCAACATGCTTGAGCAATTCAAGTTCTGCATGAGGATTGGAATTTGAATCTTGTTTATAACCATTCATGTTTAAATTTTATTTCATGATCAGCATGTTTGACCTTTACTTGTGATACTCCCAAGAGATATAGTTGCTTAGATCAAGTTACTTCCCACTTCAGCTTGTTCTATGCTTGTTGAATGCTCCTTGAAGCATGTTTTAGTGCAAGCTCTTAATGGCTTGACAACAAAGCCTTAACACATGTTGCCTAGGTATCACGATGCATATTCAAGCGTTCTTCGAGTCCAACTCAATGTCATATCTTATCAAACAATTAATCAAGTCATATATATATATATATATATATATATATATATATATATATATATATATATATATATATAGTTTGGATCATTTTGAAGCCTATTCATGATGAAGCATAGTGTTTTGAGGATCCATTTCGATGTCGTTGAATTGAGCAGAAAAGTCTCCATTAATTTTTTGGGTCCTTCACCACCGCATCCATCTTGAACATCCTGGTCATCTCATCTATCCAGACTGACAAAAACTTTGGAAGATCGGCCCATTTGCTATATCACCTACACTGTGTTTTCTGCTGCAAACTGTATAGGGGCAGGCAATCCCTCAACACCCTTGTAATTTTACCTTGTTTTGGATTTGGTATATGTTGTCTTTATTGTTGTTGCCTAGAGACAAATGCAACAACACTAGGGCTAGTTGATTTTCCTTGTGTCGGCCTTTGATCTCTTTTTCCTCATCCTTGCAAGTGTTTCCACTAACATGAATCTCAATATTGACTACTAATTAGTGGCGATTTTATTGAAATAAGTATGCTAGAAGTGCCAAAATTTATGTACGATACTCACTTTAGTGCCAAAAGTTTTTGCTGGCTCATTTAAGTGCTAAATTGGATAAAAACGATGACTTAAGTGTCAACGGGGAGAAATTCCGATCAAATTGATTATGTGTTATTTAAAATTAAAATTTTAATACGAAATTTCCATGTGACATGCTTCACTTTGAAGTGGTCGTTTTTTAACAATGACTAACACTGAAGTGATCACCTTAAATAAAATTTGGTATTTAAATGATCACTATTTACAACTTTTGAATGACGTCTACTGATTAGGCATGCTGACAAGCCACGTAAGACTAAGAAATTCATAAAATATAGTCACGTCAAATTTCCGACTATCTAGACTGGAATTAACATTGTTTTTTTTTTAAAGTAGTACTTAAGTAATCTGAAAAAAAAAACTTTTGACATTAAAGTGAGTGCCATACATAACTTTTTGGCACTTCTAGTATACTTATCCCCAATTTTATCGTTCCAAGCCCTTCTTTACATGTGGGCTGATTTTCCTTCTCCGACATTTTGGTCGGCCTTCTTAGTGACAGCCAGGGGCCTCATACTTATGGATTACAGTCATCTGTTTCGCATTGGCCACCGTCAAGGTGGTCGAGGAGCACTTTGAGCCCGACCCCGAGCTGCGGCAGTGGGACGGAAAACATGGAAGTGATGAAGGCAAGTAGCTACCAGAATTAGCGCACCCGCACTATAGTCTACGATCGTTTAGACAGCCCATTGTGATACACGTTGCTGGTATTTAGAACTTTGAAAGTTTTTGCTCTTCATTATGATGAAAACTGCGTGGCTTAGAAAACTCTCATATTCCGAGTAAAAGTACCAATTTCGAGCTCGCGGTATTTTGTTGTTCATACCAATTTGTATGAAGATTATACGCAAACTGCCCTGGATTAGGGCCGCTGACACATATCAAGTTAAAGTCGACTTAACCTGTTTATGGGGTTCGGGGATGTTCCCTCGGCCACCAAGTAGTCAAAATTCAGCCTTTGCGCCGTTGTTTTTCTGCCAAAAATGATGAAAATGTTCTCCGAATTGATAAATAAAGCTATGAATATCATCGATAAGCTTCAAATATTATTGTTGGTAAACAGCAGGCAACTAGCTGATGATCTGTTGATAACTTTTTTCATATTTGACTGCTTTCAAGGGAAAAGAAAACGAAAGGCCCATACAATTTTATGACGCCAAGGCTTGGGTATGAAGGCCTATAAAGCAGGAGTTGAGAGAACGTTCGTTCACTGTGTTGATCACGTAGGAGTTCACTTTACCCCTAAAATTGCCATATGCCAAAGCAAGCGGATTAGTTTGATCACGCGACCCATGTTTGATGGGAAAATTGTCCAAAAAGGTGCATTCGAATATGTTGACACTCTTTTGACCACAGAAAGAATATGTTGATATTCTTCTTAGCCAAAGCCTGAATTGATGGAAAATATTTTAGAGAGCCCTTTTTCTGAGATTTTTTTTTTTTTTTTTTGTATATTCCTTCTTCGGCCAAAGTGATAATTGGAATATCTACTTTCCCAGTAAAGGCGTTTGAGATTCTTCACTATCCACTATGCCTACAGCTCCAAAATTTTTTGATGGTTTCTGCAAATCATATCATCGGCCAATATCATGCGCGGCGAGCTAAAATGCTCCATAGAACATTCATTTGGTCGAGTTCGATTAGATAAGATTTTGGAAAAGTGACTTAGGAGCTTAACCCACGAGACATTGGACCATTGAATGCCATAGCAACTGCGTTTAAATTAAGAATTATTCTATGAGTACGTAACATCAGTGAAGGACATCTAAATCATCATATTTGATTATATAAATCTATCTATAAGTTGTTGAGACTCGTCCTCCACGAAAATTTATAAATAATATGGTTTGTGACAATCGCTTTCTCCTTTGGAGAATCATATCCAGTCAATAAAAATTATTGAACCGTCAAAGATCAATCCGAAACCAAAGTCGCACCAACTCTATCCTATCGTCTCTCTTGGGGACCCGGTTGGATATTTATAGAAGAGACAATCATGGACGAGTCAGTATCCATCTTGACGGAAGTTACTAAACTTCAAAGCAACGGATACCTTTAAAATAAAAAAGATACCAACGCGATGACCTCATGTTGGTACCCCCTCGCGCATTGCAAAATGCTATGATCATGATGGACCAACTCTTATAAAAAGCGAGTTTTCGAAAAAAAAAAAATCATTTCAATAGATTTTCTTAACTTTGCCACGCGACTGTCTAGTTATCTAAGGTAAATTAATATTGATTTATACCAGCAACAATCGATATAGCAAAGTGACCTAGCTAACCATAGATGCACATTTAAGTAAACAAGCCTGAATTTATTTGTCTTATTTGAAATAACCAGATGACATTTCTTGCCAATGCATCAACTCGATCGATCACCCGACGAGAAAAGGAGGCTCTGTCGATAGATTGATAAGCACCATGGCTGATCCGACGAAAGATTTCTACCAAGTCGGCGTCACGACTTGGGTTTTGGCTACCGTTTTTGGAATCGTTTTCAGATGCACATGGGTCTTGAAACTTGACATGTCCCCACTCGCACCGGCTGTTTCTGAGGTGCCCACAGGTCATGCGCGTGAGCCGAGAGTACCTAATGATTTTCCGACCTTATATTCGTCTTTTGGTCCGATGATGCCTCTGAAAAAAACCACATGCCCTAATGTAAAATGGGCTCCATCTTGTCTAGGCATGTTTATTACATCATGGAAGAAAAATTCCAAAGCCTTAGTGGGGCAGAGAGAGAGGAGTCCCATGATGATACGTGTTCATCGGGACCACCGTGAAAATTCTCCCTCAATTCATTCCTCGGTTCTTCATGGGGTATGCTGTCGCATTACGCAATTGAAAAAAAAACAACCATCTGATTCGCAAAGAGGAACTCGTTCTCTCTTGTAATCCTTAATGATTCAATTGGTTTTTTTTTTTTTTTTTTCATGCAGAAGGCTAGCGCCGGACTCCGTCGACCGCCGATGCCACGGCGGTCGAGTTATTTGGACTTAAATACTAGATACTTGAATTGCCTAGGCAGAATCGGTGACGTTTACCTGCAATTCCGGCTCGGTTTGCAGGATCTTTAGTTGCTTCCTTCCCTGCGCTGAGCGTCTAGGATTCGGCGCAGGAGACGCTTCAGGCGCTGGACCAGCTCCTCTGCGGAATGCCGTGGCGGAACGGGAGTCCGGCACCGCCTGCAGAGCTCGGCGTGCCGGCTCAGCGCCTCCTCCAGCCTCGCCGCCTCTCTCCCCGGCCCCGGCAATCCTGCCACCGCCGCCGCCGCCATCGCGTCCTTGATGGCCTCCTCGCAGAGCCCGCACGCCCACCGGCCCCCGTGCCGCTCCCTCACGCGCCGTGCGTACCCGGGCGTGCACTCCTCCTTGAACCCGCAGCAGCAGCACTCCACGACCTCGAGCAGGGCGACGGCAGCGGCGGCAGGCCTTTTCACCTTGGTCTCGCTCAGCACCATCCCGATGATCTCACTCTCGCTTCTCTGCAACACGTTCCACAGCCACCGGCGAATGATGCTACAGTTACGCAGCCGATCGAGGAGGGCCAGTGTCTGCACTCGGACTTGCCCAAAAAACCGGTGGGAGTTATCGTTCCTTCTCCCACTGGATTTCCGCAACTTCGGTATCGTCGCCGCCGCCTGCAAGGAGGAGCTCGAATGGCATATGCATCTCAGAGAGCCTCGACAGGCTCTTCTTCTTCTTCGTCTACTTCTTCCTCGAGCGAATTCGGGATCGTTCTGCGTTTTCTGTGAGAGGAGATGGCAGAGAGAGAGGGAGAGGGAGAGGGAGAGGAGGTCATTTTTAATCTCATCATGTGGCTGGACGTTCGCGTGGATTCGGATCTTCCTAATCCGATACTCGTGCGAAAGTACGTAGCGTCCCATATTTACAAAATTCCTTGTCATAAAACATTTTCGGAGAAAATACTGTTTAGGATTGAAAAAGTGTCCATGAATGTCTTAAACTTATTATATTGATATTAATTTAATCATAAACATTTTGATTTGGCAATCAATTCAGTTTTCTAACTAATTTTAATTAGATAATGCCAATTTGAATATCGGGCTGCTACATGATATCGCTAACATTGATATGAATAATTTTTAATAATATTTTTATATTTTTTATATTTTTTATTTTTCTTTCTTCTTCTTATTTTGGTCAGTGACTGACCAGCAACCACAGGTGATAGCTAGCCTGTCCTCGCTTGGACGAGGCTCTCCATCACCTGTCGCTAGTGAGGGCACCCCTCACCAATCTAGCGAAACTTAGCCTCCCCTAAGGTGAGCAGCAACAAGTCTTGCTTAGGCAAGGCTAGCCAGCCAATCGGCCACCATTGGTCATCGGCTAAAGGAAGAAGAAAGAAAAGAAAAAAAATATTAAAATTTATCGATGTTAACATTGGCAGTGCTACGTAAGCTAATCGATATCCACATTAATAATATTCAGCTCAAATTAGCTAAAATAACTAAATTGAAATTACATCAAAACATTTAAGATTAAATTGGCACGAAAAAAAGGGGTTTATGACTAAATTGATACCGATTTAATATGTTTATAACTTTTCTGATAATTTTCTGCTTAAATTCAAAATAATATTTTCCTATTTAAAAAATTGAAAATCATTTTCCAAAATATGATTAGGTATTTGCGATTGGACAAAAAAACTTTGCGTGTAGGCATAAGAACCCCAACACTTATTCTCAAGCCCTTGGCAGTGGACTTAGGGTCTAGAGGCTAGGGCTAGGTCCATTAAGATCTATAAAGACCAAGCTCGGATCCAAGAAGACTGAGTTTGGAACCTTTGTTGGCTAGGCAAGGTTGACCTCGCCAAGGGTCAAGCTAGTGATGCTCACCCTCAACCGATGTAGTGAGGGCCAAGCCTCGCCAGCCAAGGGAGAGTTACAATCTAGCCGAATTTAGTGAGGTCAACCTCGCCTAACCACTAGTGAGGTCCACCTCACATAGCCACAATTAAAAATATTGATAAAAATTTTGACAAATATCGAAAAACTATCAATATTAGTGTCGGTTTGTGCCATTTAGGTGGTGGGTGTCCACGTTAGTAATTTATAGTCAAAAATTGATCAGATGGGTTAAATTGACAAATTATCAAAAAAATTTATAGCTAAATTTGTAAGGAAAATGGAGTTTATGACAGAACTAGTATAATTACAATAGCTTTAGGAATAATTTGATAATTTTCTCTAGGATGACAATTAATTCACCAAAGTGTAAAAAGTTGATAGAATTTGGAATATCTAATATTTTATTGCAATTCTTTTTGGTCGAAAATATTTCATTGCAATGAAATATATGAAATATATAAGCTTTTGAGGTTTCCCCGAAATTCTTTGCCGTTACGTACAAATTTGAAATACGTCTATTCCGTATTTATCTCCTTCCTCCTTTTACACGTTGGCCAGTCCTTCTCAATACCGTTCCCCTATTTCGCAGCCCACGATATGGTGGTGACCGGAACCGACTTGATCTTTCCACGTGTCGGTTGCAGTACATGGACGGTCGTGAGCGAGCTGTCGTACGGGGTTCGGATCACGCGATTGTGACCTTACCGACAACGACAAGGCTGGATTAGAAGAAGACAATGACTGCCAGCTGTCGTGAAAAACTCGGATCTCTGATATTTTTGCCGGTGGGCCTATCTCAAAGGTTGTCCGTCCATTACCCTCTTTGATGACCTGATTTCAATTTGTTTCTTGGCGCTTTTCTGGCAGGTAGTAGCTTGCCACCCTCCGCCGGCGAGGGGCCGGCCGGCCGCCCTTGCTCGGCCTCGGTGAGGAAGGTGGCTGTCACCATCGTAATATTAATTGGCCACCCTTTGTTTGTTAGTAGCAACTGGCAAGCTGCATCTTTAACATCGAGCGGAAACGCTCACTGTTGCCTAAATCCAAAAAAGGGCGAATGGTTTCCAATTATAACATCAAGTTCTGATACTCCTACCTAAAGGGAAAAAAAGAAAAACGGTTGCAATTCCTAAGATGCTATGAGAACATGATTTGGACGACCACCGACTCTTTAAGAGGTATCGGAACTCGACATCGACATGCTTTCATTCATTTTCTACAAAAAAAAAAAAAATATATTGATGTCCATATTCAAACAATTTATAGACAACATAAGTATAGTTCACGACACAAATTGCTAGCTATTTTGGCTGAAAAGATTCAATCTGCTAAAGACTCAAATCAAACAATATTAGGATTCAAACCCCAAATTGAATATTGTTTAATGGAACACAAACCATTCACGACATTGCCTTTATAATAATTTATTATAGTTTGACAACCCACTCGATTAGATCTCCTGGCAAGTCCCTAAAATGAAAAATAAAGAGCTCATCGAGGCTCATCATCTTACAATAAAATCAATCAGGCTCGACTGGCCTTAAGGCACTGTCATCAATGATGAGGAACGAAAAGACATATCTCGAGAGATATAGGCATCGTATGTCCTTAAGTTTATTCACATTGTTCTATTAGCTCCTTAACACTTTTTTTCCGTGCTATAGGACTTGTGAAGTCTCGCTTTTATAATGAAATCGATCTTTACCTTGAATAGAAATAGAAATAATAACGTGGATCGACATATCATTAATGCTGGCGAACGTGCTTCGCAACTTGTATTTAATGGGTCCCTACTAAAATGGGTAACTCATTTAGCAACAAAGCTGGTCAAAATGGGTTAATGAAAAAATAAGAATATTAACATGGCCCTCACATGTTCGATCTAGTGCCTGAGTGAGCTTGTTGCCTGCCCTCGGTCACCTTGCGTTCATCCCTTTTCTTGGCCTGGATCGAAACCTCTATGGACTCGAGCCGGGACCGTAGCTCAGAGACGGGGACCCTCTCTTATACGACTTACCCCCACTGGTCCTGTCCACGAAGATGACTTATCCTTGTGCCCTTGAGGTCTCATTTACTGATTAGTGAATTTTTCTCTCATTCAAACTCTTCTTTCTTGTAAATTGATCATCCCCAAGTTAAAGTTTCTTACTTTACTGAGCAGAGCCTATTTATATGACTGCAGAGAATATGAATGTATACACGACGGTAGATTTGAGAGGATGAACTCTATCATCTTGATAGGCCACGAAACATGTTTGATGAAATGCCTCGGTGAGCTTATATATCCTGTCCATTACCAGTTCCAGTGAGGAAATGAGATGGGAACAGAGAAAAAATAATTGAGGTTTGTACAGTGCAAGTTGAAGTGGCATGTCAAAATGACTGATGGATAGTGTAGGGCTTGTTTATTAACATTCCTGTTTTTTTTTTTTTTTTTTTTAAAATTATTATATTCTTTTATTTTAAAAAAAAATAGATTTCTTCTTAATAACACCAACTAATTTTTTTATTCAATGAAATAGAAAAGTAGCCGGATGATACATTTGGAACATAAATAAGAAGTAGAAAAAAGTAATTTCTTATTTCCGAGAACAATTTCTAGAAATAAGTTTTTTTCTTTTCTTCTTATTTCTTGCTGACCCTTAGCTCTACCGTCTGCTGCCCCAAATCGGCGGCTAGCCGTTGTCGGCGAGCAAGAAGAAAAAAGAGGGAAAAAGAGAGAGAGGAAATCTACAAACATTATTAAAAAAATTAAAATAAATAAAAAAATTGTGACACATTACTGTTCTTTTTCTATTTCGATAATAAAAATTTTACATAGTTACCAAACGCATTGTTTTACTTAGAAATCATTCCATAAAATAAAAATAAAAAAGATTATTTCTAAAAAGAAATTATTTTTCGGATTAGAAATGTTACCAAACGGAGCGGTAATGGACGGTGGAATTGACTCTCAAAGTAAGGTTGTGTTTACTGCAACTTTGACTCGAGGCCACCATGCTCATTTTTGACATCAAGCTGAAATCTTTTTAAGTGATAATTACTCCATCTAAAAGTCTGATGAAAACCTAAAAAATACTTGGACCGGTATATATACTTTTCTAGGGTTAATTCCAAAAATAAGTATCAACTTTAGGTCGAGAAACAATTTTGGCCTAACTTTTTTTATAATCTCATAAAAAATCAAAAACTTTCACCCTTATCCCAAATCGAGCCCCCACCATTAACTCTTTGTTTGAACTCAACCTTGTTTTAGGAAAAAATATTCTAGTCATGAGCTTGGCGGATCTCGTTTATAGTGTCACTCAGCGGTGGTCTAAATTTTAGATTATGACAAAACGGCGAAGTTTGGCTAGAAAAATTCAATTTAGAGATCTTTTTAACTTGCATATGAAGTGTAGGAGAAAATGAACAGCTTCACCATTATTCTCCAAGTTGTGGCTCAAGAAAGAAGATAATTAATAATGCTTTAAATCCAGCAAGCAAGTGCACATGGATTTATTGTTGAGGTTAATCAATGGTTCTTAGTAAGGAGTGCCAAATTTGAGATTCAAGTGAAAGTTAGTGATTTTTTTAGACAAAGAAAAGTTGAGGCCACAATTATCATTTGACCAAAAGTTGGTGTTTTTTTTTTTTTGTTGGGATTAGGCCTACTTTTATAGGGCATTATAAGTACGTTGATTTTTTTTTTTGGTTTTTTTTTTAGTTCTTTATTTTATATATCAACATCCTATTATTTTGTAATTTATGTTGTTAATTTGATATAAATGCATTTTAATAATATAGGTTTGGTCGGGTTGGGTATGGTCAATAATTTTACATTACACATAAATGGGTCAAAATTGATTAGATTGATTAATTTGGATATAATCATTTTTGATCCAACTCATCTGTTTGACACCCTTATATATCATTGATGAGCGCACAAGATGGTGATGATGTGTAATTTCCTTTTTTGTTTAACTATATAAAATATCGGAAAGGTGAGGTTGCAAGGGGCGATGCATTGCAACCCATGCATTGGGGAGGGTTGTTGAGCACTTGCTTGGCCATTCGACACTAGGTTAGGGTTGTCAAGATCGCTCGATCTTGTTGTCAAGATCATCAAGGTTGTCACTCCATTCCTAAAGAGGGTCGGGCAATGCCTCCCTCGAAAGCCATAGGTGAGGGCCGGCCTCGCTTTAGTGACTCTCCTTGGCCACGAGTAAGATTGAACCTCACCAAATATAGGCGATGGTCACGTCACTCATGGCCAACGAGGTCCTAAGACGAGGCAACCCTTGCCAGCTTTAAGGACTTGACTCTCCTTCTATTAATTTTGTCTAATTTGACTAACAAAAAAAGATATCAACGTGATTTTTTTTATTTTATCTCATAGTTTATCTAATAGATTACAACAATGTGATTTTGACCCGAATCCTAATTTTTATGGAAAATATTTTAATTTTCTTAATTTTTAATTTAATTTAACTAAAATTTAGGTTAAATTTGTCTTTTTGAATAAAAATATCCTTGATCGGCTGAAAAATTTAGCTAACCAACCAGATAGGTCTTTTAGTCCCTTATTTGAAATTGCCACGACTATTTCAAACAAGATCAACTCCACTTCCTCATACGAGAAAATAGTACTCACCGTACCTTTTTATTTCGAATTTTCAGAAAAAAATATCTTAATTTTTTTTGTTTTTAAACAACTTAAAATACAGTCAACTTCTCCAACTTTTAGAGAACTTCCGGCGCGGCGCCTTCATCATCCTCGGGAATCAGGAAAATTTCTCCCTTTCCGGCGCTCTCCAGTGGAAGTGTACAGCAGAGCATCTCGAATTCGCCGGTTTCCGTCTCTCTTTCCCCGCCGCATTGTTCTCTGCAGAAGTCCATCGTCCTCCTTCACGCCATCGCCACCGTCGGTCGTACAAGGCTGTGCCTCTCACGCTCGCCGCGTTTCCCCCGCCAGGGACGTGATCACGCGGGAGCAGAACGGGGAGAAAGGCGGGTCCTTTTTTGGGTCACGCATTCTGTTATTCTGCTTCGTCTCTTGTTGTTTTTTTTTTTTTACTTTGCTAGTTCACAATGGATACGGCCGAGCGGGGCAGGCACGGCCTCAAGCGCACCTTCGACGACATGAACTCGTCGAGAACGGAGACGGGTCCTGAGGGGCCTGACGACTCGGTTCAAGGCCAGAGCTTCCAGCCCAGAAGGTTTGATTCCGCACGACCCTCGATCTTTTTCGTTCTGAACTCCGGTAAAGATTCCGAATTTTGATTCGATTGTGATCATCGCGTAATGGGTATGCGATCATAGTGTGTGGTGTATTCGTTTGAGTCACCTTTTTGAGTTGTGCCCGTGTGTGTGTTTGTGGGTTGGACATGCAGTTATCAAGTGAAGGTTCATGAGGTTGCCATGAGGAGAAACACGATTGCGGTGCTGGGAACTGGTTCCGGAAAGACAATTATAGCTGTGATGCTTATTAAGGACGTAGCCCAATCTATGAAGTCGAGCGGAGAGAAAAAGTTGATGGTTTTCTTGGCTCCGACGGTCCATCTCGTTAATCAGGCATGTGACATGTAACCGTTGTCAGAGCATTCGTTGCGAATGAATTTGAATTTTCATCGAAGGAAATGTCCGAATTATGTACGCTGCTGAAAAGGCAGTTGTGTTTCCTTTAAATATTGTTGCTATTCCTAAGGAGTGATCCTATTATTCTGTTTGGTGATCGCTTGTCTTACAGCAATATAAGTTTATAAGCAATCACACTGGTCTGCAAGTGGGGGAATATTGTGGAGCCAAAGGCATTGATGAATGGAATGTGAAAATCTGGGAGAAGGAAATCAGCGAGCACGATGTGAGTTTGCCTCTAGCTGCTAGCATATGAATATTTTTTGTGTTGCAATTGTTCAACATTTTGCTTTTGCAGTGCTCGTCACTCTTTTTTCTCATGTTATCTAATTACGTCTACTTGTGAGTTTCCCTTGTTCTTGTGGATCCCTTTAGCAGTTGTATGGGTCTGCCAATATCTGAATGTCTCCTTTTCTGAATTCTGTACAATCATTATACATTGTTGTTTATCATTTTCTTTTTGTGCTTGGGCTTGTATTCAAAAGTGGATATTTGGCATAATGCAAATGTTACTGCTACAATTTTTATTTGGGATTCTGGTAATCTTATTTGCATTGGTTTTATAGTACTTAATCAGTTTAGGAGAGCTGATATACCTCTGCTTACTCAATGTTATCTGTGCATTCTTGAGGGTTCGAATATGTCATTGCATATTTCTTTTTCCTTTGAATCAGATCATTTGAGCCTTTTCAACTGATTGGATCAGTTACGATGCATATTGTTTGATCAAACAGGTGCTGGTCATGACCCCACAGATTTTATTGGATGCTTTGAGAAAAGCATTCCTCAATTTGGACATGGTGAGCCTGATGATAATTGATGAATGCCATCATTCCACAAAAAACCATCCTTATACAAAAATAATGAAGGTCAGTGCCCATCCTCATGCCATTATTTCATGCCTGAATCTTCCTCTGTAATTATTACTCATAAAGGGTACTTGTTTTATTGAAGGAGTTTTATCACAAAAGCAGTAAGAAGCCAAAGATTTTTGGAATGACAGCTTCGCCTGTATCTCGTAAAGGTAAGAAATGTCTAAGTCAACCTTCTGTGTCCTTGCTAGAGATAAAGGCTGTGGTGATCCAACTTTCTTTTGTACTTGGATTTTGTCCATTACGTGTTGTGAACCTACAGAATGGTGTTTTATGCCTTTGTGCTCTCGTTTTGGAATGTCGATGCACAGATACTGCTATAAAAGGGGAAATAAAATCCTTTCAAGACAATTCTTTTGTTGGATCTTGGGAAAGAGGTACCATGTAGCCTTACTTATTCAGGAATTACATGTCCAGACCTTCATCAGGAAATTTAAAGGGGAAGCATATAGATGGGATTAAAATTTTTCAAGGAATACAGGATCCACTCACGTTAAAAGCCAAACTTACTTGTCTCCATGGTTGCTCCATATTGAACATGAAGAAACTGTTTTCTGAGCCACCTGCCTCCGTCCTTTAGTAATATTTAGTGCTGTCAGCAGTTCTAGATCTAACAATGATCCGCTTTTGATGAAAGCTGAACAAATTTTCTTTTGGAACAATTAGACTGAAGACTGTTGTGACCATGAAGCTGTCCAGTACCTAGACGACTTAATGGCACAGTTCTTGTAGCAGCAACGAGAGATAAAAGATGCTGGAGAAGCCTAATTTGATATTTATTTCCTTCACGATTGATCGCGAATTTATTTCTCCTAATGCTTTGCACTACTGGTTTGAGAATGCAGCGAATTATAACTTTGTATTAGTTCTTCTTCCTACCATTGATAACGTACCAAAAAAATGCGGTCTAGTTAAATTACTGAACCTGAGATTCCATCACAAAATGGCAATGATGAGAAGATCTCTGAGATATAATTACTGGAAATTACTGTAATGCCATCAAAGTTCAGTATAATTCATTTTGCTTTAGCTGCTATCTAATGTGCTTTTCTACAAGCACCTATTCTTATGATTTGTTAGAAAGGAAAAGAAAGGCCTATTTGGTCTTTGAAACTTCTATCTGTTCCTGGAATAAACCTGTCAATTTAGTTTGCGTCAACTGTTTAATGCTGGTTTACAAGTATATGAATTGTGAACGTCTTTGATCTATTTAACATGAGGATAAACCTAGTTAACCAGCTTTAATGAATTGAAAAGTGTCTAGTCACGTCTGGTAGGGAAGTAACTTTGGTATCCTCATGAGCTGTAAATACTCCAAGTTTGATCCTAAGTTCAGTCAAACATCATTGACAAAGGAATGGATACTATTGAGCCTTGTATAACAGTCTAACAAAAGGAATTCATATGATTTATAAATGACATCTAATTATATGTACAAAACTTGAAGTACTGCTTCATATCAAGTATGCTTACACACCACAAATGCCTTTTTCATATGTTTGTCCTTCTATGTGATGTTTGAATTGACTTGCCACTGATTAGGAAATATCATGATTTTAGGGGTTTCCTCCACCGTGCATTGTGACGGACAAATATCAGAGCTCGAGAGCATTTTGGATTCCCAGGTAGCAAAAGACTTTCCTATTTTCCTGTTTCATTGATTACACTATCATGAACTTGTAGCATACTCACATGGAAATATATTTACATGGACAGATATACACTGTTGAGGACCGGACGGAGATAGAAGTCTATGTTCCATCTGCCAAAGAAATATGTTGGTTCTTTGACCAACCGCAGTTTTCAAATGCATCTTTGAAGGAAAAGATGGAAGCTTCATGGTCCAAGGTATTCTTAATTAAATGCACATGTTTATTCACCTTGTGATACTTGAATATTCCATATGTCTGGCTTTTACATATGTTGGCTGAAACTATTTTAAAAGGATTCATTATGCATGGGCAGTTTGATGCTTCCTTGTTAAAGTTGCAAGGCTCCTTTGAAAGTCGTTTCAAAGACATGGACGAAAGGTTTAAGACGATGCGGAAGCGTTTGTCCAATGACCACTCAAAGATTATGTATTGCCTTGATGATCTCGGTCTCATTTGTGCTTATGAGGTATGCCATAGTAATATTTAATGCTTGAGCCTTAAATTTGGCAGACAAATTACTGTCTCTGTTTTTTTTCACATTACTTACATAGCCTAAAGCTGCTCTAATCGTCAGGGTAGGACTTTTGAATGGTGCGGATTGTCTATACAACTTGACTTGACCGAACTACCATGACAAAGAGATTCTACCTGTTCCACTTCATTATCTGATAGTTAGGTTCATATACCAAATAACTTCGAGAAGTTTGTCGTTGGAGAAACTTCAACTTCAGAAACAGTGACTGCCCCTTTGGTTCTAGACATTGATTTTCTGTTATGATGGTTCCAGCCCCACCAATCAGACCTACTCTATGGCTCACTGATCAGATCTACTATATGGCTGGGCCAATCAGGAGTCACGCTCATAAGTTAAGCACAAGCTATTGGGATAGATTAGTCTGAGTGTGTTTCTGAACTTGATGTGCAGGTGTGGCCAAGCAGGTATATTGCTAGAGTTAGGCCGAGAAAATCCTTTAGTGTTGCTGTCAGTGGGCACCAGTTGCTGGATTAATTATGGGTTCTGTTTTGTCGTGACTTCTCACATTTTCTTTTATTTGGCAGGCTGTTCAAGTCTGTTTAGAGAATGCTTCGAACGCCAAAGAGGAATGTGATATCTATAGAGAGAGTTCCTTGCAGTGTAGATATTATCTTGAGGAAGTGTCACAGTTAACTGGGGACTCCTTGTCACTTGGTATGATATTGTCCTTTTGGCCCTGTCTCATTTACATCAGTTGCAATATTTTTATTTGAGAGGGAGTTTAGTGCTGCACTGTATTATCTATCCAAATGACATCTTGGGAATTACAATCAGCAAATGTTGAACTTGAAGTAACTATGCAAAATAAAGGTCTTGGAACTTGCTGATGATAAATAAGAAAGATGATGACCTTACCTTACTTTTAGTATCATCATTGTGCAGTAAGCAGCATTGCTCTGCTTCATGTATGAGAAATGCCATAGATCTGATTTGCATTTCAGGTGATGAGTTTACTATGGAAGGTGGGGCAAACTGTCAAACAGCATTGGAGATGGGCTATGTAACTCCAAAGCTATATGAGCTCCTTCAGATTTTCCTGTCATTTGGGTGATAAGAGCTACTTCATTTGTCAATTTTGCTCATTTCATTTTGAGTTTTGAGGCAATCATTTGTTCATTTGGTTTGCAGAGGTGCAGGGCTGGTACTTTGCCTCATCTTTGTTGACAGAATTGTTGCGGCAAAAGTGATAGAGAGATTTGTAAAGAAGAGAGTCTCTGTCCTATCTCATTTCACGGTGGCGTACATAACTGGAAACAATTCTTCGGTTGATGCCCTGGCACCAAAAGTGCAGAAGGAAACCCTGGAATCATTTCGCTCCGGCAAGGTATCTATTAATTTAAAGTGAGACAAGTCACGGTAAGTTAGGTACCTAAGACTCCTAGTGATTAAGTCAATTAAAAAAAAAAATCTATATAGGTGAATCTGCTCTTTGCAACTGATGTGGTCGAGGAAGGGATTCATGTGCCGAGCTGTTCGTATGTTATACGCTTTGACCTTCCAAAGACGGTCCGCAGTTATGTCCAGTCTCGCGGACGGGCACGGCAGGATAACTCCCAGTATATTATCATGCTTGAGAGGTAAACTCTTGTCCTTGGTAATTCTTCACAAAATCTAAGTACTCTGGATGAATAAGTAGGATCCTGGTGGCAATTTTTACCTACCTTGGTATGTGTTTCCCTTCATCCTTATTTTAGGGGAAATATAAAACAAAGGGATCAACTATTTGACTTCATTAGGAGTGAACGATCCATGACCGACACAGCCATAAACAGAGATCCGTTTGAGAGCAACTTGAAAGTTTGCACATTCGAGGAAACGGGTGCATATTTTGTTGATATAACTGGAGCTTTAGTCACTGCGGATTCAAGCGTTAGTCTCATTCATCGATATTGTGAGAAACTTCCTCACGACAAGTAAGAAAATCGATTAATTCAACCAGTCATAGGCATACTTATATGAGTAGCAAACGTTCTTTTTTTGTACAGTGTTATAGGTAAGTTAAGTGATTTACATGACGAAGCTCTGGTATAATGCAGGTACTCCACTCCAAAGCCAGAATTTCAATTTTCATATTCAGGTGGATCTTGTGAATGCACTTTGACGTTGCCTCCTAATGCAGCCTTTCGGACATTAGTAGGTCCCTTGAGCAGGAATTGTCATTTAGCCAAGCAACGGGTATGCTTGGAAGCTTGTGAGAAGCTGCATCATATGGGTGCTTTAGACGATCGTCTTCTTCCCAGCATTGAGGAGACCTCAGAAAAGGCCGCTACTTCTAAAGGCAAAGAATCATCTGCAGGCGTAAGTGCAGTTGCGGGTGTAGGTACTGTTAACAGCTCCTTTTCCAAGCATTGTGTAATTCTATGGGTTCTCAAATGTGCACTTTCAAGTGTTATGATCACAGATCACCTGTTTTTCCCCCTTCTCTTGAAACGATATGATGTTCATATGATCTAATATTGCAACTTGATGCTGTTTAGATTATGTTGAAATGTTTTAGTGTCGTGCACATCTTCGTTTTCCTTTGAGATCTTCTCATAGTCATCACAACAAACAATCGTTCATATAAAATGGCTGGTGATTCTTATTCCTGCAAAATGCAGTGTCGACACTGTTATCCATTCACAACTAGTTGCTGTTAGCTATGGGGTGGTTGAAAATGGATGTAATTGGCTGATCACGTTTCCAGTGTTTCCAGAATATCTGACTTCTTTCAAAGCGTAAATCTTGCTCCTGGTTTCGTTTTCCCTTCTGAAAATGTGTACCTTTTGTTTCCCAAGGTACAACAAAAAGAAAGGAGTTACATGGAACGACAAGCATCCGTGCATTATCAGGAACATGGGGTGAAAAAACTGATGGGACAATTTTTGAGGCCTATAAATTTGATTTCTCCAGTAGTATTGTTGGCGAATTTTACTCTCCATTTGTTCTTCTGATTGAGTGTAAGCTTGATGATGATGTGGCTAATACAGAAGTGGATCTTTACTTGCTTAAAAAGACAGTTAAGGTGTCGGTATCTTCATGTGGACAGTTGCAAATGGATAGTGAACAGGTAAAACCCGAGCTTTCCAAATTTACTAAACTATAGCTTTTATGCAACGACTCTGCTTTTAGATATCTTAATTATAACATCAAGTATTTTGTTTTGATGTACTAGATGATGAAAGCAAAGCGCTTTCAAGAATTCTTTTTTAATGGTTTATTTGGGAGATTATTTGTTGGCTCCAAATCTTCTAGAAAGAAGAGAGAATTTCTTCTCAACAAGGAAGCAAGTTTTTGCTGGAACCCAGATTACATGTATTTACTTCTCCCCCTGGAGATGTCAAAAACATCGAGTGTCGATTCTTGGAAAATCAATTGGACGGCGATAACTTCCTGCTTTGATGCAGTTGAATTTATGAAGAAAGAACATTCTTTTGGTACTGAAGATAGTAAAAGTAAGACAGTAAGCTCAGTTCCTTCTGGGACTCTCCCTGCCGAGATTGATGAGGACAAGAAAATACACTTTGCCGATGGTTCGCTCGGTGCTTGCAAACTTAAACAAGTAGTGGTCGTGGCTATTCACACCGGAAGGATCTACTCGATTCTTGAAGTTGCCTCTGATATGTCTGCAGACAGTCCTTTTGAGGCAAATGCGGATGGTGGCTCTTCAAAATTTAGTTCCTATGCTGAGTACTTTAACAAAAAGTAGGTAATTGTTCATTCTATATAATGCTTTTTATTCCCTGCAAATACTTCAAAGCTCTTTGATAATTTATCTGGCATCTTTTTTATTTTTATTTTTTAAAAATGTCCTTATCAGGTATGGCATAGTGTTAAAATACCCAGGACAGCCTTTGTTGCGGTTAAAGCAAAGTCATAATCCATACAATCTTCTAGTGAATTTCGTGGAAAAAGGTATGAATTGTGTGGTTTCAAGTTTCTTTATGGTTAAATCAGTGAGCATGATCTATTGCTTCTCTGTCTATTCTAAAATCTTTTTGCTTATGTGGTTAACATTTGTCTTGATTTGCTATCTATCTGATCTTTATATTCTTTCTTTCATTGGCAGGTCGCAAGGGCAAGGCATCCCAACATGGCTGTGTTGAGAAGCCGTTGAATCATGTTTATATGCCGCCTGAGCTTTTACTGACTGTTGATGTTCCGGTATACGCAATGAAAGCATTCTACTTGCTGCCATCTTTGTTGCATCGTTTAGAATCCTTGATGTTAGCCAGCCAACTTAGGGGAGAGATCAACTGCCCAATTCACGTACCGAGCTCTCTGGTTTGTCTGATTCTCACATAAACCTGACAGTTTATATTCCTATGTTTTGATGGTGATGGAAATATGCTAAATTACAAGACTTTGATCTATGATTAGATCCTAGAGGCACTTACAACCCTGAGATGCTGTGAGAGTTTTTCAATGGAACGCTTGGAATTGCTGGGTGACTCTGTCTTGAAGTATGCTGTCAGTAACCATCTCTTCCTTAAATATCCTGAGAAGCATGAAGGACAACTATCAGCTCAGCGATCGTGGGCTGTTTGTAATGCAACCTTGCATAAACGGGGGACGGACCGTCAATTGCAGGTATCTAATCTTGCAGACCCTACGAGTGAATCCCCTGCGTATCTCATTGTTTGGGAATTCCTTCAGACGTCTCCTTGTCATTGATGCATGCGTTTAACATGATTTTGCAGTCGTGTTCTCATTTGTTTGAGCAGCAAAAATTTGTCATCCTAAAGTTCATTTTATTTTGTATGTAGAGTAGTAATGTTTATTGCAACAAACTGTCAGTAGCATGGATATTCCTTAAACACTCATCTATATGTGACTAAATTTCCACCTTTTAATGCATTTTGCTTTACACTAAAGGGATACATCCGAGATAGTGCATTTGATCCGCGTCGTTGGGTGGCTCCGGGACAGCGCACTCTATTTCCTTGTCCTTGTAGCTGTGGTGTGGACACACCAAATGTTCCTCTGGACATTAAATTTTCCACTGAAGACCCGAAAATAGTGGTTGGAAAGTGCTGCGACCGGGGCCACCGATGGATGGGCTCAAAAACCATATCGGATTGTCTGGAAGCCCTCATCGGTGCATTTTATGTTTCTGGTGGATTGATAGCAGCTCTTCATATGAATAAGTGGCTTGGAATTGACACTGAGGTTGAGCCTTCATCTGTTGTTGAAGCCATCAATAGTGCAGCTCTGCATTCGTTTGTCTTGTCAACTGATGACCTTGACATTTTGGAGTCGAAAATTGGTTATAACTTCTCTGTTAAAGGACTTTTGCAAGAAGCTATAACACATGCATCTTGCCAAGAACAAGGGCTGCCATACTGTTATCAGGTAATGAGCAAAGTCTCTTGCTTAATTGTTACTGGTTGGCAAATGTGAGAGAATAACTGGTGGCAAAATGCAAGACATGTCATTAAGTAATGACATGAAAATAACTTGTTGACTATTTCTTACCGTTAAAGACTCAATTCCATGCAGAGGCTTGAATTTCTTGGTGACTCTGTGCTGGACATTCTTATTACGTGGTATCTCTATCAGAGTCATGCTGATGTTGACCCAGGTGAGTTGACTGATTTGCGTTCGGCTTCTGTTAACAATGAAAATTTCGCTCAAGTTGCTGTGCGGCACAACTTCGAAAAGCATCTTCAGCACTGCTCAACCTCTCTTCAGAGCCAGATTATGGAGTATGTACAATCATTTAACAGACCTGAAATTGACACAAGAGATCTGCAACACATGAAAGGCCCTAAGGTAAGATGCCATATAGGTCTATTTTTCATGGGTGGGCAAAGGAAGCATTTGCTACCTACAACATTGTTGATAGTACTGTTTATTATTTGTCTTGAGTTATTGGAGAACTGACGAACCAGAACAAATTGATCCGCTAGTACCTGCCTAATGACCCATTATGTGTGCTGGTTTTTCTTGCTGATGGAGAGATGTAGATTCTGCTTCATAGACCATATATTGATAGGATCAGTATGGTTTCTGTTGCGTGCACTGAGAGAAGGCAGAGATTTCTTATAAGTATTTTTTTAGCAACTCTTTGGTTGATCTGTAGAGAGAGGAATAGGAGAGTCTATGATGATGGAATAGTGAACTACCTAAGTAGAGGAACCTTTCTTGTTTATTAGTTTAAATGTTTGTTGTGATCACAATGTGCAGTCAATGTAAATGATGACCATTGAGATGGCAAATGGAATATCTAGTAGATGAAATTTGTATTGGGGCAAGGCCACCACCTTCTTGCATGGTGCCTTGTGATGGTAATCTTTTTGCTGATCGTGAGATGGTCATTAAGTTTAGGACTTCTGTAGTCAGCTTCATGGTCTTTAGAAATGCCTTTTTTAGATGGCACCCGCCTAGTGTGGTTTGATTTATTGTCCTTCGAATGTCTTTATACATATGCAATATGTATACCCATGTGAAATATGTACCTGGCACATCTAACATGCTCATGCATGTTCTTGCTATCATTCTGCAGGCTCTTGGAGACATGGTGGAAAGTATTGCAGGCGCTATTCTTATTGATACGAAGCTTAATCTTGATGAAGTATGGAGAATATTCAAACCGCTTTTATCTCCAATTGTCACACCCGATAAGCTCGAATTGCCTCCTTGGCGTGAACTGAATGAGCTGTGTGACCATCTTGGGTACTTTGTCAAAGAGAATTGCGTAAATAAGGGGGAAACTGTGCATGCTGAGATTCGTCTACGGCTTGATGATGATGAGCTGTTTGGCCAGGGTTATGAGCGATGTAAAAAAGATGCCAAAGGGAAAGCGGCCCTTCATTTGTTAAAGCAACTTGAGGTTAGTTATTGTTGCACTCAAATGTACAAGTATAACACTTGTTAAAGCGTCTTTGGTTTTTTTTCCCCAAAGTTAACACTTGAACTGGCTTTTAGAGGTTATGTCACTGAATGCATGCGCTTAGCATGTGTTATTTGCACTAAAATCGATGGTGCTTGTTGTGTTCGATGTATCAGAAAAGGGGAATCTCGTTTAACAAGTCTGTCGCAAAAAAAAAGAAACACAGTTCTGAGGATGATGCTGATTTGTCTCCATTACAAGCGATGGTTGACAAAGACAGCCATGGAATGGATGGAGATATCTCGGGCCCAGAACCTTGTAAGAAACAAAGGACTTCTGGAAGTCAATTGCCCACAGAGGCAGCCGAAAAAATTGTGCCGGTGGATTGCAGTGTAAAGGAATCCAACTTCGATTCTTCTGAACCAGGTTTGTAACATTTGTAATGCACCTAGCTTAGAGTTATAGCAATTTTGCAATTTTATGAGTTCCAGAGTAAGCATAGAACTTGAATAATGTCATTGGTGTGGAATTGCTAATGTTGAGCTGTATGTGTTTTCATTATCATTATCATTATCATTAACATTAACATTGGTCTGGTCCTTTCCATTGCAGTTCTCGTAACGGTCAACATGAAAAAAGGCGGGCCTCGATCGTCTCTCTTTGAACTATGCAGGAAACTCCTGTGGCCAATGCCCAAATTCGAAACGACTGAGCAAAAATCAAAGTCCGTGATACCGTTACCTCTTTCAAGCACCTTTCTAAGTTCTGTTTTTTTTTTTTCGTCTGTCTCGACAATTTCTGCTCCATGCTTGGTCTGGCCTAATCCATGTGAATCTCTTGCAGGACACCGATTGAATTTGGCGAAGGTGCTGAGAAAAAAGTAGGATTCAGTAGTTTCACATCGAAAATTATCTTGCACATACCCAAATTTGGCGACATGGAATCTACTGGAGATCCTAAAGCCGATAAGAAAAGCTCATTCGACTCCGCCGTGCTGACTATTTTTCACGAGCTCGAAAAACAGGGGAGGATCATCATTGCTAAAGCCTAACCACCATTTATGCAAAGCTAATTCTTTTCTAACATTAGGAACAGAAGGATCATTGAAGGTGCTCATAATCAATCCCTTCAACTTTTCTTGTTTTAAGACCGTTTAGGGTAAAAGCTCAAACGAGCAAATTTTAGCAAAGAGTTAGCATTTTCCTTTGACTGATTAGATTATGACAAATTGAGAGTATGAGTTCTTTCAAGAGTTATGTAGCAACAATGACGTGCTTAAATTGGCCCGGCACCGACGATGGCGTAAAAGTCTATATTATGCCAATAAATGTGCATTTGTATATACATGCATTGTCGACTTCTTGGCCAGAACGTGTTGGAAATTTTTAAAATTTTAAACCATGCATTAATTTTAAAAGCTTAGGCTTTTAAAACAAACAGTTGGTAATGCTCTAGTCAAGGGACTGATCTCAAATCTTTCTAGGTCTTTATTTGCTTATTTAGCTGCATATTTCAACACTTTAGGCTTAGATCAAAGTTTAGCTTACATAGGAGGAAATGCGTTAGAATATTTCAATATTAAATTGTGCATTTATCTAAATGTTTAAGTTTGACTTTTTGAGTTCAATTTGTAGGTATACTTGATCATGGCTTGGACCTTTTATATTGGCTTGCTTTTATAAATGAGTTCATCATCCACGGGATGATAATAGGTGACATAAAGATAGGCTGACAAGTTTTTCACCATTCAACTATGGAAAACAATATAGTTCAAAAAAAAAACTATGGAAAACAGTATAGTTCTAGAGTAAGAACATTTATGTGAATTTAGAGAGTAAACTAGACATAAATGATACATGTAGAGAGATGAATTTTTCAACTCTCAATTTGGCTTGAGGTCCAATTAGTCCTAAAACTATTGTACGAATGTTAATTCAATTATAAATTTTTCATTTTTGTTAATTTAGATGCCATAAAAGCCAAAATCAAGGACATATTCAAAGAATTGGGTTGGAGGTCTTTTTGGCATCTAGGGTGATTGGTTTCCAGTTCAGTTCGGTTCCACCTTGGAATCGAGAACCGGACTGGGAGCACCGGCCCAAAATTGCGAATCGTAGACCGGACCGTTTGGTCCTAGGACCGGGAACCGGATCGGATCGGACCGGACTATCGGTTCCGATCCGGTCCGATCCAGTCCCACAAAATCGGCTCTACTTTTTTGCACTAAAAAGTGACTGTCCGGTCCAACGAAATCGGCTCTACTTTTTTGCACTAAAGAGCGACCGACTTTTTTGCACTAAAGAGTGTTTGCGCTCCGGACCGATCAATCCAATTCGGTTCTCGGGTGATTCAACGAAACTAATCACACATGTCCTCACGTGCAAAATATTCAAAATTCACTTGTGTGAAACAGAGGAAGTGTGAATCACACTTAACTTTTAACCATAAAGGCCATGATCAATTTGGCTAAAGGTTGGACTTGGCTTAAATTGTAATCCTATAAACAAGTAACATGGGGACATTTTAATCACTAGAAGTCAAAAAATTGTAATCTTATTTGCTAAGGAATATATCATCTAATTTCCTCAGGCGGGTAGAACAAAACACAAAGCAATGATCATTCAACCATTCATCACAAAATCCCCAATAAATCAATTAAAAAAGAAAGAGTCTCTTACTTTCCCTCTTTCTCTCGATAACTAACTTGTTGGTACCACTTGAGGAACCTTGAAAACAGAGAACTCAAGTCATAGCCCACGTTACTAACAAGGAGATTTTTTTATAAGTAAAAGAGCAACAAAAATGGTTTTAATGGTCTCTTGGTCACATAAAAGGTTCTTACCTCAAATTGCAATTTTGGTTGCAATAAGTTATTATGTTTATATATTTTATTAATTCTATGTATATAAATTATATATTAAAAAATTTGGTTCGGTTGGTTTGGTTCGATCCGGTTCCCACCTTGGAACTGGGAACCGGACCGCCGACCATGGGAACCGCCCAAAATTGGCCAATTCGGTCCGGTTCAAGCGGTTCCTGATTTGGGCGGTTCCCGTTGCACACCCCTATTGGCATCTCATGACATGTTTACTCATCACAATCTAAGTAGCACCAACATTGACACGTAACACGTGATACGATATGATACGATACAACAACACATCTTTTCTAAAAAAGAAAGAATTCGACACATTGAAACACATTATATATTAAATGTATATCTTTATATATAAATAATAACTTATCATTTATCAAATTAATTTGATTCAAATTCACAAATAAATAAATATTAAAAAAGCCCATAATAAATTTACACTAAAAATATTAATCCGCCATTTATTAATATCATTTATTGTTTTAATTTGACAAATTCAACTATATTCCAATAATTTATAAACTTTGGAGGAAAAAAAAGAATTCACATTCTAAACTCCCGTGTCAGATATTTCAGAAGAGAAAAGAAAAAAACTTGGGAGGTGAATTATGTATTACGGGAAATGAGAGTTAAAAGAGAACATAAGACTAGATTTTTTTTTCTCTTTTCCAATTTATTTTTATTTATTTATTTTTACATATATATATTTTGACTCATCAATTATTGAAATTTTTTTAAATTGATCTCGTCTTCTAGAATCACATATTGGAAACACATATGTTGGAATTCCAGTGTTGGATTTTTTGATATGTATTGATCAAGTGTGGTAGAGTGTCGGACATGTGTTAAAGTGTTCGACACAATATAAAGACTCTCGGAAAGTGTTGGTGTTTTCTAGGCTGCAAGCCTGCAACCAATGGAAATAATGGCGGGTTTCTTTAATAGTCATTAGGAAAAAGAAAAAGAAAAAAAGGAGGGTAGTATCCATGATGGAAAAGGGTTAGATGTACATAGGGGTGAGCAGCGGTCTAGGGTTGACCCTGGACCGACCCTGGACCGGCCCAACCCTACCGGTCCTGGTCTGGTTCCCAAGGGGACTGGGTCGGTCCTCGGTCCTGAAATTCGAGGACCAACACTGTGTGGGTTGGTCCTCGGTCCTAAGAATTTTGGGTCGGTCCAACCCTGGACCAACCCTATATATTATATTATATTATATTATGTATAATTCTTTTATATATTCAAACCTAAGTAAAATGTCTGTTATATTATATTATATTGAAATGTTCTATCAATAACACTAATAGTAATTTCAATTTCAATTGTTGAGTATTAATTATGTGTCGTTTGTTTTGTTTTCAGGTGTTTAGAAGTTCAAGTGAATTAACAAGATGTGAAGTTATATATTCATGATTTATATTAAGCATTTTGAACTTTTTATAGTTTAATTGTATTTTACTAATAAATTTCAGCTGCACTTTGCTTTTCAATTTGTGTCAAACGGTATAAGTTTTTGAAGAGTAGAGTAGTATTGTAGTTGCTACGGTGGTTTGCTAGTCAAGTGGTGTGAAGCTCATTTTTTGGTTGAGTGGACTCTACATGATCAAATGTAGGAAAACGCTTTTGCATATGATGTTATGAATATTAAAGATAAATGATTATAAGAACTTTCCATCTTGTCCCATATCTCAATGAGCGGTTAGCAAGTATGAAATTTCTATTGTGTCATCTTAAATTTGCTAAATATGTATTGGTATTTATAGTTTAGTTGCACAATGCCGCATTGTCAATGGATGTGTAATTTGAATTTGTAGGTTTGCTTTTTTAGGAAGTATAAAAAATAAGATGAAAAAAATTATCGATCGGTCTCGGGTTGACCTTGAAACCGGACCGAACCCATTGAGTCGGTCCGGTCCTTGGTCCTAGGCTCAATAGGGTTGATCCTCAGTCCTAAAAATTGAGGACCGACACTGTACGAGTTGGTCCTAGGGTTAGGGGGTGGCTTGGACCAACCCGGACCATGCTCACCCCTAGATGTACAACTTTGGCAGCAACTTGGTACTAGACTTGGCAAAAACGAACATATTTCCGATAACCCATCTAAACCTGCCCTAAAAAATATTAGTTAAAAAAAAATTATACTCTGTGCAATGCTTTCTTTCTAAATATTTTATACTAGGTATACATTTATTGTGATTGGCTTTATTATTGTTTCTAGAGATTCTTCGATTTGATTTGATAATCTATAAAATCATAGGGACTTTGAGAGTTTTCAAATTTTTATTTCTTTATCATCACGATGCATGGAGCAAGCTAATTTGGCAATTCTTTTTAAAAAGCATTGTAAGCATATGACCAATACAGACTGATACAAATTTCCTATCTATTCATTTGTCACATAAATATTTTTCGTGGATTTATTTTTGCTCACACGAAAAAAGTATAAATTATTTCCTGACGGGAAAAAGAAAAAATAGGGTGAGAAAAGGGTTATTCCGCCTCATGACCCGAACCCGAATCCGCCCAAACCCGCCCGATTGCCGGGCCTACTTAACTTTCTCTGTCGCCTATGAAAAGTCGCTTTTGTCCCCCGAAAAACTGCGAAATCTCCAAATTGCAAAACGCGGACCCAAATTTTTTTCCCTCCACTTTCCTCCTAAAAAAAACACGAATTTGAAAAAGAAACACTCTCTCCGCAATGCCTTCCTCAAGCTCCGCCGGCCACCGCCGCCGCCGCCGGACCGCCGCCCTGACCCAGCCTCCGCCGCCCATGACTAGCACCCACGGCGGCGGCGACGACGACGACGATTTCCAGACTCGCCCCAAGCTCAGCTGCTCCCAGAAACCCCTCCAACTCTCCAACGTTTCCTCCGGTGGCGCTCGCCCGACCAAGAAGCTGAAGCGGCCCACCCCAGCCCTCGGCAAGGAAAACGCCGTTCCCGCCTCGGCGGTCGGTTGGAGCGGCCCAGAGCCGCGTGAATCGCTCGATCGGAGGGCCGTCGGCTTGCTCGACACGAGCAGGGGCCGCGGCGTGGCGGACGAATTCGAGCTGGCCGATGCTGACTGCAGCTTGGATTTGATAGAGTCGAGCATCGATTGCGAGCGCGCGCCCGTGGATCGGCATGTGGAGGAGGGTCGCGGTAGAGCTGGCGAGAGAAATGAAAAGCTGGAGGTGAATGAGGGCTATTTGAGCCACTCGATTGAGTCAAGGTTAATCAAGGAAAAATTAGATTTTGGATTCAGGGATGGTGGTAATTGTAGAGCTCTTAGTGGGGTTGAGAAGAATGAGGAAGATGGGTTGGTGGCGAATGGGGGTTCTGCGAGCAATTTGATCGAGTCTGGGTCGATTGCAGCGCAAGAGGATTGTGGGCTGAGTGAGGTTAGTGATGATAGGGTTTCCGGTGTGCATGATGACGAGTGTGATGAGCAATTTGAGGTGGGGGCGGACCTTGATTTGCTGATTAAGCTGTGTGATGATGAGGGGCCGGTGCATTACTCCGATGACAAAGATGGAGAGGATGCAGAGGACGGTTGGGATTGTGATAGTGGGTTGGTTTGTTGTCCTTTATGTGGTGCGGACATTTCAGATCTGAGTGATGAGTCCAGGCAGATACATACCAATGATTGTCTTGACGAGGGAGAGGCCCGACTTGATGAGGCAAGTCTACTAATCTGCTCAAGTACATGTTGTCATTTGTTGTGCTTCTGTATGAATTGTCAGGGGCAGTATCTGTGCCGTATGAACTTTTGGCATTTTTTCACCAGCATTAGTTGTAAAATGTTTTCCTGAAAATGATCACTTGTATTACTTACAAAATGAATGAATGAATGAAAAGTATTTTTACTGTTCACGAAAATATTTAGATATAAATTATTATGGATAACAAAAACACATTGCATTGACTAATTATTTCAAGTGATACAAGCGATTAACTTTAGAAAAGTATTTTCCAAATTGTTAATTTTCCGTGAACAAATAGAGCTAGAAAGTCGTACCTTGTTCATGCCAGATCAACAAGAATGAATCCTGAATTGATAATGAGAAAATTGCCCTGCTGCATCTTATGTTACTTTTCGTGAAAATTACACATTTTGACCCATGGAATGCATTATGCTTGACAAAAATCAACTAAGTTCTTGGCCAGTCACTTTATCTGTAGGAACAATCCACCCTTGATAGTACATTGTTGTGGCACATTGATATGAATAAGGTGATATTGGGACACTATTTGGCATCTCGTCCACGGCTGATGAGAAATGATTAGCAAACCCATATCAAGCGAATTGAATTGTTGCCATTTGTGGTCATATTCTGTGTACCGGCAGATCACCTCTTTTGTTGCTTACTTCTTTTGTGGCTCTTTCAAAAGCTTTTATGCATAAGGCATGCATAAGGCATCCAAGAAGACAGATGGAAAGATGAGCTCTCCTCATACTTCCATCTTTTTTTCCCACAAATAAATAGAGGATCCAGATAATGCAGCTTTATCAACTAAAATGCAAATTATCTCTGGCAATCATTTTCATTTTGATGTAGATGCGCAGCAATAAGTTGCTTTGTGTTCCCCCTCCTCCCATTGCCTTAAGCTGGAAACAAATCATTTCCCTGAGATCATTCAATGAGGATTGGTATTACTCTTCGTGTTTTCCTGTTCTTAGAAGGTTCCTTTTAGGTTTGATTTTACTTGTTCAAGGCAATTCTATAGTTTACTATGATTATTGCTGTTTCGTTTATGGTATAGGAAACATGGATCTCTTTTAGCATTTTCCTCGTCTATGTATGCAATTGAAAACCAGGAACTACCTAAGCCTGAGATATTCCTGCAGGTTCTATTTCCTGATGCCGATGGGGCACCTTCACCTCGTCCTCAGGAAGCTGTCGGCTCACCTGTTAGTTCTCCCCAGCTAGCTGTTGATATCTCTCCAGTGCTTGGATGGTTACGTAGCCTCGGTTTAGATAGGTACGAAGAAGCTTTTGTTAGGGAAGAGATTGATTGGGACAGCTTGCAGTGCCTGACAGAAGAGGTATGCTTTTGGCAGTGATCTTTTGGGATTTCAAGTGATAGCTTCTTATAAAACTTAGATGACTGTCTCCTTGGTGAGTCTTGATGGATGAGATAAACAACATGATATTCTTCATACTGTGCACCTTCTACAAAGTTGAGGCTCGCAAGGATTACATGAGTCAAGAAATGATAGGTGAAGTAAAATATCCTCTGCCATTATAATATCAATGAACAACTTTTTTCCAATTTTGAGAGGATACTTTGCATTACCAGGTGATTTCAGTATGGTTGCATCTTTGAGAGGTTTCTTGCTCTTTATCCTCATTATCTGGTGTTGTGGCATGGTATTCCTGTCAAATCTCCGGTTCCTTTCTTTGATGTGATTAACACTGTCTTGAATGCACAGGATCTTTTGAAGATGGGTATTTCTGCTCTTGGCCCAAGGAAGAAAATTGTGCATGCTCTAAATGAACTTAGAAAAGGAGTCCAAGGAGAAACTGCGGAGCATGTGGATATAAATGGAAAATGTGGAGATCATATGACAAAGACAGAACCTGGTGCTTCTAAAGCGATGGTATCTGGTGATAGTAAAGTAGCAGCAAGCAAGCTGATTACAGATTATTTTCTGGGCTCCTCTACAAATCAGAAAAAGACCTGCAACATTTCTACTCTGCAAAGAAGAGTCACGGAACAGTTGAGTTCCAGTCGTGGATGTGCTAAAGTGAATGATCATGTTAAAAATGCGAAACCAAGAGGTCGTGTTAAAAATTCGACACCAAGGGAGGTTCCCTTGTGGTGCCGTATACCAGGGACACCCTTTCGAGTGGTTAGTGGCTTTCTATCATATGAAATCCTTACTACTATCTCCTTTTTATTGTGAGATGATGTTAAAGCACTGTTTTTCCACCTTGACATCACAGGATGCTTTCCGATATCTTACAAGAGACTGTTCCCATTGGTTTCTCACTCACTTTCATATGGACCGTAAGTTTCGTATTTTTTCTGTTTCTTAATCTTTCTTCAAGTTTGAAACACGTCAAAATAAAAATTTTCTCCCGGGCAAACATGCATTTCAGATATATTGTGTCAATGCAAATCAGGGAGTGTGGTTAAGAAACCTAGTATTCCTAATTGTTTCTGATAGATTATATGCAGTTCTTGGCCTTTGTTTGTTTCTCAAACTAAAAAGCTTACCTTGTTGATTTCTTTACGCTAGTTTCTGGGATGGCCACTCCAATTTATATTTCTACGGCAGAGATGAAGGCACTGTTCTGAAGGATATTTTCGTCACAATTTATCGTCGAACTTCTTAATCTAACAGTGGCTGCTTGTGATGGAAAAATATTCTACAAACTGCTAGGTTGTTCTGTGGTGGGCTGGGTTACTCTACATGAATGGACAAGATGTGGTACTGATGCAGCATATAAAAATAATGTGGGAATCCTCAGTCATCTAATTTGAAAAATCTAATTCATTTGTGAGCACTTAGTTTCTTGTATGTGGGTTCGCATCAGGGATTTTCTACACAAGATTTCCGCTCTATCTATACCCGAGACAAAAGAATGAGAGATTTCACTGGCGATGAAACGTAGACCTGGTAGACTGATCTAATTAGTACCACATTTGCCATGAAGTCGCTTATGATCGACCTGCATATATGTGCTCAGTTCCATTTTAGAAGTTCATGATGTATCTTACAGAAAGACACCAGCAGAGATTCTTGGTGTGCCATCATGATGAGCATGTATGTACACCTAGTGAAGATGTTACTAGGACTGGCACAGTAAATGATTGAAACATAGGTGAAATTTGCTGGCTGTGCCTGAAACGTAACATTGAGGGTGTTTGAGGTAGCTTCATATCCTTTTCTCTTGTTCTTTGATCATACAAATCTCAACTAATTGCAGAGCACTAGATAAGAATTCTCGATCATTCATGGGTTTGGTCTTTTTAATCTTATTGCATTTGAAGTAAATGGGATTTCTAGATTATTCATAGTTTAGCTCCTTTTAATCTGTATGCTTACCTTGTTGTCTCAATGCTGTTGCGCATGTCATGCAGATTATCAAGGTCTTACAAGGTCCTTCTGTCATGGGAAAGTCTACTGCTCTGCAGTAACGGCAAAGCTCGTAAATTTGAAGATTGGTATCCCTTGGGAACGGCTGGAAGTTCTACCAATCAACCAGAAGGTTGTAATTGAAAGTGTTGGAGTGACATGCTTAGAAGCTAATCATTGTCCAGGTGCCATAGTAATCCTCTTTGAGCCACCAACTGGTGAGGTGCGTTGCAAATTGACTCTTTTTATATATTTTGTCATAATTATGACCTACTCATCACTGTAGTTTATGACTGATGGGGTTGATCCTGAAATCCGTGCTTCATGCATCCAGGTTGTTCTCCATACAGGAGATTTTCGCTTTAGTGAAGAGATGGCTGGACTGTCCATTCTGCAAGCAACTCGTATCCATACTCTTATACTTGACACCACTTACTGTAACCCCCAGGTAAGCAAGTGCTTTGGTGACTTTACCTGGCAGGGTGATTGCTTCCACATGTATGTGTCCAACGACATCAATAATCTTCACTCCTTTCTTTAATTGTTATTTGTTTTTTTGTGTATGAGGAAAACTGCTCATTATCACAACTTGAGATTTTCGTCTGTTTTATTGTTCATGATACCTAAATACTGACTGAAGTCCTCATCCTGTTACTATACACAGTATGACTTTCCGAAGCAAGAGGCAGTGGCCCAATTTGTCGTGGAGTCCATTCAAGCTGAATCCTTTAACCCAAACACTCTTTTTCTCATTGGCAGCTACACAATTGGTAAGTCCTTTTCACCCTAGGTTCTCTATCTCCCACACCCTAGGTGCAATGGCTGTTCCATGTACCTCTACTTGCTTAAAAGAAATGAAATTTACATCATCTTCTGCTAGTGAGTTTCCACTGCCTTCTCGCTCAGATTACTCGAATAAGCTGATTCCATTTTGTCATCATAACCAGGGAAGGAGAGGCTGTTCTTGGAGGTTGCTCGTGTGCTACATAAAAAGATTTATGTCAGTGCTGCAAAGCTGCGTATTATACAATGTTTTGGGTACTCTGAGGAGGACATGCAATGGTTTACATTAAATGAAAAGGAAAGCCACATTCATGTTGTGCCTATGTGGACCCTAGCCAACTTCAAAAGGCTAAAGCAGATTTCTAATCAGTATCTGGTAAAAATTAAATATTATCTCATGTTTCTTCTAACGGTACTCAGTGAAGTTGACTTTCTATATAATTAGCTTATCTTCCCGCAGTAAAAGTCTGAGTAAATAGTGAATACTTATGTCAGGAGTTTACTTTTTGTCGCAGATCATGAAACAATTCCAACTAAAATTGGGCATTGGTGTCTAAAAGATAGTAGTTTATATATCTCACTTGTAACATCTGTCTGTTGAGTTTCTAGTTTTTTCTTCTCAGTTTATGTGGAATTTTCAATTCACTAATACACATTCCTTTTCTCAACGTCAGGGAAGGTATAGTCTTATTGTTGCCTTTTCTCCTACTGGCTGGACTTTTGGTAAAGGAAAGAAGAAGTGCACAGGCAGAAGGTGGCAACAGGGAACCATCATAAGGTGATGTTCTAGTGTAATTGAATCTAATATTCTGAAATTATGCCCTCAAAGGCCTGATTTATTTGTTGAGAAAGGTTGGTTGTCTCTTTACAAGAACTTTGGCTATTGTTTGGCTATTGCCTCATGTCTAACCAATGATAGGTCCAACTTTACTTCTCCAGAAATTGGTTTGAAATTATTCCTGAACTGCAAAAACCAACACATCTAGATTCTTATTTCTCCCTGGAAGACTCAGAAAATAATGGCGCAAATGCTCTTTGTTTGGTACAGAAAATTCTGTTGTGGAGTTAGTCCTTGTGCCCATTTCACTAGTTCGTCTCAGGGTCCTCTCTCTGGTTAACAATCTTTCTGCACTCTTATCTTTATAGAAGTTGTTTAGTTAAAGAAAGGGTTTTCTGCTAAAATTGCAAGGATTTATTGATATATTTATAGCGGTTTCTCTTTCAGGTATGAAGTGCCATATAGTGAGCACTGCAGCTTTTCAGAACTGAAAGAGTTTGTGAAGTTCATATCACCTGACAGGATAATACCAAGTGTCAACAATGACGGGCCGGAATCTGCCAATTCCATGATTTCCCTCCTAACATCATGACTTCTTGAGAAGTAACTCCTTATGGGTAGCGATGAAAAAATCGACATTGGGTGCTCTCGGAAAATTCTCCTCCTTTCAAAGTGGATGAACATGGCAGGGGATGAGAAAATGGAGTTGGCCGATGACTACCAGCACAAAACATGAGAATGTTGAGATGTCTGGTGCCAGTAGCAACAATAGTGAAATACCAAGCAACATCAAGTCCAGAGTGCCACGATGATGTAGGTTGATATAACTCTTGATGAATAGGCCATTGCCCTCAAAGAAACTTGTTACATAATGAAAGCATCAGCCACAAAAATTCATCTCCATCTGCTTGCTTATTTACTCAACAGATGGTGATCATTTTATGTACAAAGAGTACTGATGCTGCAATGTTGTTTGATAATTGTGGGATTTCTCCTTTTTTCGACTATGTTTTTGTTACTTCAAAATCCCAAGTGACAAATCCGATCGATAGAGATATACGTCAGTATGGATTTATGTGCATCAACTAAGGATTAAGTGGCATGTCATGCAGCAACAGCTAGAGCACTGGGACAGCAACGAGGTCCTGTATGCAACTAGAGAATCAGCTTGGCCGGTTCGATTCAACCCCGGTATGGTCTCGCCAGGGCCTATTCCTTGGTTTCTAGGCTAGTCCTGGCCTCAGAACTAGGAAAGCAGAATACCCAAAAATGGGGTTGATACCTGGCTTTCGGCATTGAGAGTCAAAACGTATAAAAATTTAAGCCAAACCAGTTAGGCCAGTTTTCATATATACTAAGTTCTATTTCGTAAAGCTTGTCGCCCCTTTAGGATGAGTATTATTTAATCTAGTTCAACATTTCAGCAATACATATTGAATGTAGATAGAAGGGGTGGTGGGGAGAGAGAAGGGGATTTTAAGTTGGGTTTGAATTTGTGTTTTTTTTTTTTTTTTTTTTGAGGAAATTTCACAAGAAAATAAATGGCAGTTTAGTAATTTTATTCTTTTTTTATTTTCGATTTTTCTGAAATTTTTGCAAAAAAAAGCCATGAGATGAAGCACCCATGGGGAGTATTTTTGTCATTTAATTGTCCGGGGTTTGTGCGGACGAAGATGGGTGTGAAATCAGCATTGCCATTTTACAAACATATTAACAATTAAAGTATTTGCCGTTAAAAGAATTTTTATTCATTGTACAAAATCTGACCATTATAATAACTTAGGCTTATTTATTTCACGAAAATGGAACGATTTGTAATCGTTTATATTGCTCGAAATAATTACTGATCGAAAAAATATATTTATTATTGATGATATTTTTGTTTAAACATTTTTGTCGATGATATTAGTATTCTTTGTCCATCTATTTATGTAAGTGATAAAAGCATTTTTTTTTCAAGAAAATGTTTTTCAAATTATTGATTTTCTGGTGAAGCAAACGCACATTTAAAGTCACAACCTTCCCTAGGATATCTTTTTTCAGATCTCAAGTGATCCACTGATTTATTTTCTATTTTCATTTTTTTTGTCGGACTGGCCCCATGATTGTCACACCTGATTTTGACAGTTTTGAGCCTTTCACAACATTACCCAAAACCGAGTCCTTTCATCTATCGATCCGGTAAAGCTCATGCATGACGTATAAGAAAGGCTAGGAAAGAAAAGTGCCGACCGGAACGGTCTGACCAAGGCATGATTGTTTGACTCGAACTCCTCTTCCTCGTCTTCTAGAGAAACATCAGTGTCCATTTTCCCCACGGTCGTCCGATGCTGTCCGTACTCGTTAAAGTACAGTTTTGACGGCCTTTCGGACGCTTGACCGTTCTTGCATGGGGAAATAGACCAAAAGAAGGACAAGACAAAAAAAAAAAGTTGGACGGTTAACCCACAAATTCTCAATCTGCGGTGTCATGCTCGAGGCATTTTCTCACTGATTTTCGGTTTCACACTCGCTATTCTTCCAATCTTTGTCTCAAACCCTAATCGTTCGATTTACTTTGACGCTTATCGAATGCTCCTCCTCCTTCTCGTTCGATGGCTTTTCTTGGCCGTGGGTGGATTCGGCGAGACATCAGGCAGACAAGAGAGCTGGGACGCCAGGAAACTTGTCGAATGGTTCATCGTACCTCTTTTTCACGGGCACGAACTTTGTCTCCTCGCGGGCCAGATTGAACGTTCTGGTTCTTTAGTGCGACTTTAGGTGCGTGCAAAAGTCGTGAGAAATGCATCTCCCAACGTCGTGGAGCGTTTGTGTAATACATGGGCAAAAAAATAAAAAAAGAAGTTTGAAAAGTCAACAAAAGAAGCTGGAGGAGAACTGTGAAAGCTTCGACCGTTTTAAAGAGAGGAGAGAGGGAGGCCTTTAGCAGAAATGAAAACAGGGGAAATAAAGAAATAGGGAAGAGGAGAGAAAGAAGAGAGAAGGAAAAAAAAGGGAAAAAAAGAATAAAATTTGGTGCGCTCACGATCCAGATGCCTCGTCAAGCCAACTCAAGTTTGTTTTGCAACGCTAGTAAGTGATCGAAGCCTTTACTCATCTACTTAAAGCAATTGTTGCAATATAGCTCAAAATTCGGATTTCTTGAAGATTTGTGCAGCAAAGTCTGATTTTGGAGTCGTTGAACTATTTATTTTTGTGGAAATGATACTTTAGAATGTTGTGAAGGTATAGCATCTTACGGATTGTGATTTGAGCTTGAAGTTTGTCCAGAACATAATTTTAAAGTTGGGGGTGCGTTCTGGAATTGTAGCAAACGGTAGCTTTGAGCTTTATTTTTTTGTCGTTTTTTGTGCTGTTTTGGGGCGGCTGAGTTGGGGTTGTTGTAGTATGTCAAGAGAGCTTTCTAAGGACTGTAAGACAGCTTGAAACGGAATTTTGTGGAGGAAATTATAGTGCGACAAAGTTAGCGCATGGCCCGTGCCTAGTGGAAAATAATGGATTTCCTCTAAATGCGAGCTTTCGTTGGCACATAGGTGTCGTTTCATCGACAAATAGACACAGTATAGTTTATCATTATTAGAATATCATTTACTTGGTCTTTTAATATTATTTTTCGGTTATTTGTTAGGAATTCGAGTGCGTCGACTCAAGTTACCATTGTGATTGATTTTTGGCTTTTTCCAAGGTGAGTGACACTATTTATTCTTTATATTTTAAACTCATGTTTTGAGAAATATGGTGGATTATATATTCTATGAATTGATAAAAATCATCTTTTGTTGCATACAGTATGATCGAGCTACTACTGTCATTTTGTTGTTTGAAATTAGTTATATTTCGAATTCAATTTGAATGGTTGTTTGAAAATGGTTTGTGAAATTCCTTATGAAAGAATTCTGAGACATTTTCAAGAACATTTTAATATTTATATATCAAATGTTGGAGTTGTGATATGACTTTCATTCTGATGTTAGATTACTGGATATTGTGATTAGTGGTTGATGCTTGATGTCTCTGTGGACCTTGAGGGGTGTGTGGGTATGCGCATACTACTTTAAGATATCATTGTGGGTCAAGCTACCGGCTAATAATAGGTGGAGACCTTGCTAATAGGGGAATCTTGGTCTTCTTGTCACGGATGTTACGCGTGACTATGGCTAGATATTTGGGCATGAGTTAGTCTATGGAGTGGACCACTGATATGTGATTTGAGTTTGGTCGATGGAAGAGATCATCGATGTATGGTTTAATGAGATTAATTAATGGAATAGACCGTTGATACATGTTTTATGAGACTGACTGATGGATTGGACCATCAATATTTTCGGTATTTGAGTTATGATTATATATTATGTTAAAGTGAATTATGATTGTGTTTTAAATGTGCACAATGATTTCTCGATCCCCTTAGAAGAAATCTGTTACTTACTGAGTCGTGATAGCTCACTTCTCTTATCTACTTATTTTTTAGGTTCTTTAATGAGTCGCAAGTAGGCGTGAGCGTTCATTTGAGAAGGACTTTTGGGGTGGAAACTTTTTGGTATGACTTGTGCATAGTTGATAAGTTTGTGAGTTAGTCTTTGGAGGAGGTGTACATTTGATTTGGTAGCTTAGAAAAATACTCTGATATTGTAGCCAAATGCCCTTTTTGTCACATATATGTAGATGTATATATGTTGATATCGGGCCAAATCTTGGTTATGTTGAGACTGTGTCATTTGGTGAAAGGATTGCCATGTCATGCCTTTGTTCTTGTGGATCGGGTGTGATAGCTTGTTCCCAAATTGATGCATTTGGGGCCTCGGCGGGGTGCTTAGCAACACGTGTTCATTTGATGTTGACTTGCAATATATGAAAAGGGTTTTCTTGTTAGATATGGTTACAAGTAGAGATATAGATATGTGGAAAGGAAAAGGAGAAAGTAGTAAAAATATCTCAAATATATTACATTTATATTAATTTAGTATTAAATCATTTAATTGGGCCAATTTAATTATGAACATTTTCACATTGGTATCGATTGAGTCCATCTAGCCAATTTTGATTAGAAATCACTAACGTAGACGTCGACTGTCTTATGTGATGTTGTTGGCACCGACATAGATATTTTTAAATAATACTTTAATATTTTGAATTTTTTGTTATTTTATTTTTTGTTATTTTATTTTTATTTTTGGCTAGTGAGCCAAGCAAGCCCTTGCCCAAGAAAGAAAAAAAAATAAAAATTCAATTTTTATAAAAAAATTGTAAAAATTGTTCATTTTAGCATTAATCGTGCCACGGAGAACAACTGGTGTTAGTTTTTAGACAAAATTGTCTAGTGGACTCAATTGACCAAATGTAAAAAATTTTAGTACTAAATTGGCCAAATCAAAAGGTTTATAACTAAATTGGTATTAATGCAATAGGAACGCTAAATTCTTCCACCATTACTCGGTGTTAATTTTTAGACAAAATTGTCTAGTGGACTCTATTGATTGAATGTGAAAATGTTTAGTACTAAATTGGCCAAATCAAAAAGGTTTATAACTAAATTGGTATGAATACAATAGGAACACTAAATTCTTCCACCATTCTGTAAAAAGTAGATAGCTTAGTAATCGGATCCTTTCTATTAAGGATCGTTCAGGCTCCTTGATTACAGACCCTATCTTATTGCTGCAAGTCTTTGTCTCTTTCTTCTCGGACCTACTCTCACTTCAAGTGGCTCTTTCCAAGCCCTCACTTCAGGAGTTGAAGTTGTATGTTTGCCGACCTCTCTCAGACGCTCAAGCTTGTTCTCTTGACAGCCCGGTTACCGACCTGGAGATAAAAAAAGACTTTTTTTTCCCTTGCTAGAGGCAAAGCCCTGGGTCCGGATGGCTTCACAGTTGAGTTTTTTTAAGACCAATTGGGGAATTGTGGGGCCTTTGGTCCTACAGGTGGTCAAGGATTTCTTCTCTTCAGGCTGCCTTCTAAGGGAGGTAAACAATACTATCCTTGCGCTCGTCCCTAAAGTTCCAAATGCTTGTGTTGTCACTGAGTTTAGGCCCATTGCGTGCTGTAATACTATTTATAAGGTTATTACTAAAATCCTGGCTAATCGCCTAGCGGAGATCCTGAATGATGTGATTAAGCCTTCCCAAAATACCTTCGTGAAAGGAAGGAGGATTAGAGATAATATCCTTCTAGCACAAAAGTTGTTTGCTGGCTTTCACTTAGAACCTTATCTTTCTCAAAGTTGATTTTCAAAAAGCATATGATACCGTCGATTGGGTTTTTTTTGGAGCTTACGCTCATGACCTTCAGATTTCATGAGTGAATTATCCGTTTGATAATGGTTTGTGTGCGAACGCCGAAATTTTCTATCTCTATCAATGGTGAGTTGCATGGGTTCTTCTCTGCTGGTCATGGCCTCCATTAAGGGGACCCCATATCACCCTATTTGTTTACTCTTGTCATGGAGGTGTTCTCGGGTATCTTAAGTGCTCAGACTTCGGTCAAGGAGTTTAGGTATTTCTGGAGGTGTAAAGCGGTGAAGCTTTCACACCTCTTCTTTGCCGATGATGTGTTTCTCTTTTGTCAAGCTGACTAGGTTTCTGCGACTGTGCTTGAAAGGAGTTTGGATATATTCTCTTTCTAGAGCGGATTGATTCCAAACAAGGACAAGAGTGAGATTTTCCTCTCAGGTGGTCCTCCTTCCCTTCGTGATAATATTCGGTTAGCATTTGGATTTCAGGAAGGGAAGCTTCCTGTTCATTATCTGGGTGTACCTATTATCACGTCTAGACTTGGCAAAGCTGATTGCATCATCCTCATTGACCGAATCACTGCAAGAGTTTAATCCTGGAAACATCGTTTTTTGTCCTTTGCTAGCAAAGTTTAGCTAATAAGGTCAATTCTACTTTCTATTCAAGCATTTTGGGCCAATGTATTCACTTTGCCTTCCGTGGTTTTAGAAAGTATCGAACAAATTCTAAGACAATTCTTATGGAAGGGCACTACCCTTGGTCGGGGGGGCAAAGTTTCTTGGGAGGACGTTTATCTTCCGAAAGTTGAAGGAGGCTTGGGTATTCGGAAGTTGAAGGATTGCAACAAAGCCTCGATGCTCAAATACATATGGATCCTCTTTATTGACAAGGAATCTTTATGGTGCCGTTGGATTCATACTAAATTCTTAAAGAAGAAGAATTTTTGGATTACTTCCCGTCCCGTTGTGTGCTCCTAGGCATGGAAGAAAATCCTGCAACTTAGGAAATACTTCAGGCTATTTTTCTTCTAGGAGATTGGTAATGGCTTTGACGTATCTTTATGGCATGACAATTGGCTATCTTGTGGCCCTCTAGACTCTTTTGTTCCGGCTTCTCTCTTGGACAGCTTCGACCTCCTGAGCTATGCGGTAGTGGCGGATCTCTTTTCCCCCGCGGGTCACATGCTTAAACTATTCTTGGAGAGTTGGAATATTTCTCCCCTGGTTCTTTCCATCTCTCAGGACCGCTTCTCCTAGCGACATGATCCTTCTGGTTCATTCTCAGTTGCTTCTGCTTGGAATACCATTAGAGCTAAAAAAGACCGTGTGCTTGGGCCTCTTTCGTTTGGGATAATGCAAGTGCCTATCGATTTCAATTCAATTTGTGGTTAATCACAAAAAATCGGCTTCCTACTCAGATGCTCCTTCTCTCATATGGTAGAATTGATTATATGGTTTGTGCTTTCTGCAATGCCGTTCCGGATTCTATTGACCATTTATTTTTTGATTGTGACACCTCGGCAACGCTTGCTTACTTTTGGGCTACCAAGTGCAACCTTCCTTGGAGGAGCAGATCGTGGATGGACAATCTCTCTTGGGCGTTGAAGTTCTTAACGGGTAAGGATTTCTTCCATTGTATTGCGCGTTTCTCCTTTGGTGCCATGTGCCACCTCATTTGGAAGAAAAGGAATAGCATCATCTTTTAGGGGGAAACCTTGGTGGTCTCGGCCCTGAAGAATCACCTTATCAAGGTTGTCAAAGACAAAGCTCTTACATTTAAGAATGTCCTGAGTAATCCAAGGAACAAGAGACTTCAGAGAAATTGGGTTTCGACCCCGTGGTCTTTATGCAGTTGTCCACATCTCCTTAAGCGATTGTGTGTTTTGTTTCTTCTCCACTAGCTTGTCATTACTTAGGCTCTCCGTTCTTCGTCTTTCTTATTGCTAGTCGAAGTTTTGTTGAGTTGTTTGTAGTGTGGCTTGTTCTTTGGCCTTGGGCTGTGTTGTTTTGGTTGTCGTTTCCTTTGGCTTTTACTTCGGCTCCCTTTCACTCTTGTTGTTGTTGTAGCTAGAGTGTAAGTTTTTGGCGCCAAATGTTTGTATATTTGTCCAAAGCTCAATATATCTTACTTTTACCAAAAAAAAAATAAAAAAAAAATTGTCTGATTAGTCATAAACACATCGTGCGGACATCAATTCGGTTTTAAACTTTTTGAATTGCCAATTTTGTCATGATGTTGTGTGGCAGAATTTCAGTCGATATTTGTCAAGAATTGTTGACGTAATAGTCCAACCATTATTGGTTGTCTTATTGGCACACTACCACGTCAACAATTCTATGAAAAATTGATCGAAAGGGGTATATTGGAATTTTGCACAAAGTTTAGGATTAGATTGGCAAAATCGAAAAGTTTATAATTGAATTGACACTTGCATAATATATTTAAGATTGATTGGAAATTTTCCCTAAATACATATGTGCATTTGCGATAACAATTACCATTTGATTTGGATACACTCCAATTTTCCCACCTTTGTAGCTTATAGATATAAAAAGTATTGTGATCTTTAGGAAAATTACAAAAACATTCATCAACTTTCTCATATGCAATTTTGCCTTTCCTATATTTTGATCGGTTATATCTCACATTATTCCATTTCGAAACTTGTAACCAAACCTGTTACCTTTGCAGTATGATTTCATAATCGTGTATTTGCGTGCACATAGATTTAAAAGGGTAAAAACTTATATTTTGCCTTGCCTAGTTTTAGATAAATTATACTTTTTATTCCTAGTACTTTCGAGCTTTTATTTTTATTTTTTTAAAAAAAATCACCTTATTAAATTAAGTCATTCTACTTTCATAAATTTTCTAATCAAATCCCCCCAACATAAAATCCGATCAGATTTAGCTGACGTGATTGTCAAGTGACCCAAAATATGATGCAGACACACATGTGGACATGTATGCCGGCGTGTGAAATGGATAAAATTTAACCAATGTGGACACCCACATGGACATCGGCATTGGAAAAATTCTATCCATGTTACACAACGACTAGCTGGATTTTGTTGGATAAGGTGTAAGAAGAGCTTGATTAGAAAATTTGCGAAAGTATAAAGACTTAATTAGACAAATAAATGCTATAAGAATTTGATGAGGAAAAGCGTGAAGCACGAGGACGACAAGTAGACACTTTTTCCCTATTAAAGTTATTTGTGTTCCAAATGTCAAGTGTTAGTCTTTTTGGTCTCTTAAAGCGCAAAGTATGTGCCTGAATAAAAGCAAAGGATGCGACATTCCTAAGTTTTGTGAAAATGAGCGATGGTTTATGTTTTGTTTCTTCCTTGAGAGAATGAAGTGGCGTGCTTCTTGACATTGATGTGAGCAGCGTCTTTTGGTAGAATCATGCGTCTACTCATATACGAGTTCTCTCTTTCTTTTCATAATCCATGAATGATTATTTGTTCAATCAAACCACATGTCTCTCAAGTTATTAGAGAAATTATCCGGTCGATCCAATGTCGATTCAATTTTAAAATTCTAATATTATCAAATTAGTCCTAAAACTTTGCGTGAAGTTCCAATATAGTCATTCCGACTCAATTTCGTTGGAAACCATTGACACAGTAGGTGATGACCGGAGCATCATGTTAGTGCTTTTCAGCGAAAATTGATCCAAAAGGCTATATTGGAATTTTATGCAAATATTTAAGACTAAATTGTCAAAATTGAAAAATTTAGGACTGAATTAACATCCATATAATATGTTTATGATATATTGAGTATTTTTCCCCCATGCTATTACGTGAAATATGGCTTTGGTTTTAGCTGTTGGAAAACCAACTGGATTGATAACATGTTGGAATCAATGATATAAAGTATAATTAGTTTACAAAGTGATCAATCTATTTTTGATTTCGCGTTTGAATCTCATATACTTTAATTTCCGCTCGATTTGATATATCATTCTATAAACTAATGGTGTATCGGTCTTCATTAATTAATAGCCCTAGCATTGCTTTGACTGATTTTGTAAGAAAGTGAAGTAGAATAGAGAGGAAAAGTGTAATTCTGTGTTTTCCGTCTATCTCTTGTACATGTGTAATCCTCCACTTATAATGTTAGAGGAAGGAAATAAGATAGGAAAGAAAAAATAAGGAAATATACATTGATTTACATGGTGATTCTATGTCCTATTTTACCAAGCTAATTACCGATTAACTGAATCAATTACTAATATTTAGAATCGGTATTTCCATATTTCCAACACTCCCCCTCAAGTTAGTGGCTTGTATATGTCGAGGACACCCAACTTGCTCAATAGATATGCATGTTGTCTTTGGCACAGTGGCTTGGTAAAGATGTCTGCAGGTTGCTCAGCAGTTCCAATTCCCCTTGTTGTTATGATTTCTTCCCGAATCTTGTCCCAAGTGAAGTGACAATCGATCTCTATATTCTTAGTTCTCTCATGAAAAATGGGATTAGCTGCTAACTTGAGTGCAGCATCATTATCACAGAATAATTCATTGGATCCATTGACTTGTACTCCAAAATCTAAAAGTAGTCATCGTATCTAGATTATTTCACAAACAGTTTTTTGCCATAGTTCGATACTCAGATTCTGCTGATGACAATGATACGGTTGACTGCTTCTTTGTTTTCCATGAGATGAGTGATTTTCCCAATTCGATACAAAAACCAGTAATGGACCTTCTTGTCATCGGACAAGTAGCATAGTCCGTGTCACAATATGCTGTCATTTTCATGTCACAATCTCGAGACAAAAAATGCCAAGTCCTAGGCATCCCTTCAAGTATTTCATGACTTTTAGCGTTGCATCCATATGAGACTGCTTCGGCTTGTGCATGAATTAACTGAGTATTTGCACTGCATAACATATATCCGGTCTTGACATTGTGAGATAAATCAATTTCCCAACAAGCCGTTGATATCCTGATGGATCTTTGAGTAATGGATCCTCAATAGATGAAGACGAGCTCGCATCATACTCATGTGTCATCAACTTCGCATTTTGCTCAATCGATATAACTGTTGGTTTACATCCCTACAATCTTGCTTTGGAGACTATTTCTAGAATGAACTTTCATTAGCTAAGACATATTCCCTTGTCGGATCGAGCTATTTCGATGCCAAGGAAATACTTAGGAGCCCCCAAGTCTTTTATGTCAAAAATGGCACTCAAGTAGTTTTTGAATTTTGCAATAGCCAGTTCATTATTTCCCATGATAAGAATTTCATCAACGTATATTAAGAGAAAAATGGACGAAGTACCTTTAGTCCATGTGAACAAGGCATAATCATGTCTAGAATGCTGAAATCCTGCGTCGGTTAGTGCAGGAATGAACTTGGCATACCATTGCCTAGATGCCTATTTAAGTCCATACAGGGATTTACGGAGACGACATACATGAGACTCTCCCGGTTGCATAATCCCTGTGGAAGCTCCATATAGATTTCTTCATCAAGATCTCCATGTAAAAGCATTATGAACATCCATTTGATGGAGTGGCCAATTGCGAAAGGCAGCAATAGATAAGAAAGAGCGAACATTGACTTCTTTAGCCACGGGAGAGAATGTTTCATGATAATCAAAACATTCCCGTTGCGTGAATCTCTTCGCTACTAAGCGAGCCTTATATCGTTCAATGGAGCCATTTGCCTTGAACTTAATCTTATAAACCCATTTGCAGCCAATAGGTTTTCGTTCGAAGGGTAGTGGAACAATATCCCAATATGATTTTCATGAAGAGCCTTCAATTCTAGCTCCATTGCATTTTGCCATTTGGGATCATGTGCTGCCTTAGAATAAGAAGACGGTTCCTAGTCTTTAGAGATTCTATTGATGCAACACATGTGTTCGGGTGATAGCTGACTAAATGAAACATAAGAAGATACAGGATATTGTGTACATGAAGAATCCAGCGTAGGACATATATAATCTTTTGTCCATGTAGGGGGTCGAGTAGAATGTCCAGAACATTGGGGCTGTTCAATTCTTGGCTCTATTGGTATTATGGGAGATAGTCTCTGATGAATCATCGGCAAAGAAGTCACTGAGGAAGACTCTTTCCTAGGTGAGAAAACTAGTGTGTCATTGGTCGGGTTTAAATCACCTGGTGGGATCGAAATATTATGTTCTGGTGCAATGAGCACATATTGAGGTTGGACAGATAAATCATCTTCTGATAGGAAAAGTTGATGATCATATCTTGAGCTTGAGGATGACGAAGCTGCTTCTTGAAATGGGAAAACATCTTCGTGAAAGATAACGTCTTTGCTCACAAAGAAATGTCCTGTAGAAATCTCCATGACTCGATAGCCTTTCTACAGAGAGGGATATCCCATAAAAATACAATGCATAGCATGGGGATCCATCTTACTTCGTGGCCCTAGTGTTGTTGTATAGCACAAACTCCCAAAAACTTGAAGATGATCAATCACTGGTTGTTTTCCATAAAGCAATTAAAAAGGGGTCCGTCCTTCGAGAATTCTAGTTGGCATACGATTGATCAGGTAAGCTGCTGTGACCACATAATCACCCCAAAATTTTTCTGGTATAAAAGCTTGATATTTTAGGGCATGAGCTACTTCTATGAGGTGACGATGTTTGTGTTCAACAATCCCATTTTGTCGGGGTGTGTAAGTACACGAACTCTCATGTATAATTCCTCGAGAAGATAGGAAAGAGGCACATTCTGCAGAAAAAAATTCTCGTCCATTATCTGTGCGAATCCTTTGAACATGCTTATCGAATTGATTTTTTATGAGAGATAAAAAATTTGATAGAGTAGAGAATGTTTGACTCTTGGATTGCATGAGGGAAACCCAAGTAGCACGAGTATAATCATCAACAAATGTCAAGAAGAATCGAGTCTCGTCACGATGCGAAGTGTGATAGGGTCCCCAAATGTCCATATGAAGTAAGGAAAAAGCACTGGTGGTTCTCGATGTACTAACAAGAAGTTTTGTTCGAGATTGTTTTGCTAATAAACATATTGGACATTTAGGATAAGGGAAACGTGCAGTATGACCCAAACGTTGATGAAAAATAATATCTTTATTACTAGTAATGGCATTACAAGAAATGCTTTGATTGATGAAATCAAGATCTTTTTGGAGATTTGTCCAGAAATACAGCCCTTCGGCGACACTACCTAAGCCCATCAGTTTGCCAGTCAAAAGGTCCTGAAAGAAGCAATTTTTGGAATTGAATATGGCACAACAAGAATTATCTCCACAAGCTTTTGAGATTGACAAGAGGTTGAACTCAGAGTTAGGAATGAAAATGACATTTTTAAGAACAATATTTGAACTGAGATGGACAGTTCCAATTTTGCTAACATGAGTAATGTTCCCATTGGGCAAACGTACAAATACTGAGGAATGTAGCCTTTCTTGAATACTAGAAAATAACTGCTTGTAGCATACTATGTGTTCATTAGCACCTGAATCAATTATCCATGCATCAACTGATATTGAATTCATCTTGCATAAAAGGGTACCTGAGAAACTTGCAGTCTTGTCATTAATCGACAGCTGATTCAATGCCTTCATAATATCTCGATACTGATCTTGGGTAATTATTTGATTTGCACCATCAGTCCTCTGTGCCGAAACCTGGTAAGCAGCAATTTCTTTTTCCTTTTTGTCCTTATCACCTAGCTTTCCATGTAATTTTCAGCAAGTGTCAATAGTATGATGATGACGTTTACAATATTCACAATATTTACCCTTATTTTTGAAATTTTGCCCATTATTTTTCATGGATGACGTGGTATGACGTGGGCCGCACGATGCTTTATACATTGATGCTGACATGGCCAAATAGGGGCCGTTCGATTTGGCTGAGTGGGGGGACAGATAAGAGCCATTCGATCGTCTCTGCTATTGGACCGTTGGATTCGGCCGAATAAGTTAGATAATTAGGGCTGTTCGATCTCCTGCTAGCATTCCAGCCATTCATTCTCAAATTAGGGTTAGGAACCCCTTCGACAGCCCCAAACCAAGCTCCCCCTCTTTGCCCAAAGCCCTTTGGTCCTCCGGCAAAGTTACGACCTCCATGGACACTGTGCGACGCCTCGGTCGAGTCGAGTCTTCTTTGATTAGCAGCAAGGGCGACTCCTTCGCCGGCTCTTCCGTGCTTGGTCATGGTTTGCCGCTTGCTTTCCTCTTGGACGGCTAGTTGGTAGATCCGACCAAGTGACGGCATTGGGTCCATTGCCAAGATCTGCGATCGGAAAGGTGAGTATGTTTCGTTTAAAATCAGTAAGAAACGAGTCACTTACTCCCTCTCTTTGATCGCTTAGTACTGTTGCAGCGTAGCCTCGGGACCCTCAAGGTGTTCTTCAGGCTCTTCGAGCTCATTCCAGAGAGCTGATAGCCGATTGAAGCAAGCAGCAATGAATAAGTTCCCTTGCTTCAATTCCAAGATGGCTTGGGTAATGGTGAAGAGTTTCGCCGGATTGAGCTGCTCGTACATCTCCAGAATGCTCGCCTAGATCGTCCTTGAGTCCTCGGTTGATGGAAGCCCAGCCACAACATCTGGAGCGAGACAGTTCCCAATCCACGTACGAACTAGCTAATTGCATTTTCGCCAAAGGCGTTGCAACCGTTCGTCGGTCAGATACGGGATGGCTTTGTTGAGGAAGCTGTTCTTGTCCTTTGTTACGAGTGCTCGTTGGAAGTCCCAAGCCCAGGTGTTGTAGTTGTCCAGTTCAGTGAGCTATATGTTGATAAGTCGTAGCGACATGTAGGGGAGGTCGTCGGGCTCGAGACGGCTGCTGGCGAAGGGAACCGCATAAGGCAAGACAATGGGTTGGGGAATTGGGTAGGGATTCATCCCCAGACTCGGTGGAATGGGTCCGGGTCTGAAACCCAATCCTGTCCACCCTGATCCGCCACTGAATTGGTTTTCTTGTGTTGGCCCATGTCCTTCGAGCCGAGTTCCAGAGCCTGATATATGTTCCTCTCCGGGTAGGCCTTGTTGGGCCCACGTGTGGCTAGATCTAATGGCCCATTGGCCATGAACTGGGTACCAACTAATGTGCGGCCATTGGATCGGTTCCTGGGTTTGAATCGTAGCAGAGGGTTGAATAGGTGCAGGTAATGGAGACGAGAGTTGCTGCTACAAATTCTGGGTTTGGCTAGTCTGATCTGAGGCCAAATTCTTAGGGGAGCTGGTGGTGTCGAACGATTCCTCCATAGGTGAGATCATCTCTTGGTCGTTGTTACTGCTGCCGGACTTGTTGCTTTGATTTCTGGGTATGATGTTTGATATTTGAATGAATGAATTCCTAACTGGTGTGTCAATATGTTTTGCAAAGAGAAATTCGCAACAACAATTGAAAAGACTACCAAAGGCAATTCAGGGTATTTGCGGAAGCTAGATCAGAATTCTTGGCTTTGATACCATGTAAGAAAGTGAAGTAGAATAGACAGGAAAAGTGTAATTCCATGTTTTCTATCTATCTCTTGTACATGTATAATCCTCTACTTATAATGTTAGAGGGAGGAAATAAGATATGAAAGAAAAAATAAGGAAATATACACCGATTTACATGGTGATTCTATGTCCTATATTATCAAGCTAATTACCAATTAACTGAATCAATTACTGATATTCAGAATCGGTATTTTCATATTTCCAAAAGATTTTATTCGAGTTGGGGTCGACAACTTATCTTGCATCAAAGAAACAAGTTTCGATCGGACATCACTCCAATGTAAATCAAAACCAAGAAGAGAAACATCCTCATCGCTCTTTTCGTGACACATGTGGTCAATGCTTTGGAAATCGAACGTTTCTCCATTAAAATGTGCTCTCGCAGTTTCTCGACCGTACTTTTCCCCTCGGCTCGAGCTCTAACGTGTTTGTTGCCATACATAAAGATCTCGGCGGGGCGATCCATGGCGTGGCTGACCACATGTCGCATCCTGTCCTTTGACCTAATGGAGAAAGCCCTTGCACGAGAAAAGGATCGGCCATGGCCGTCGTGTTTGTTCATGGAGAGTTGCCCTTCTCTGGCCGTGGCCGGATCGTTTGACGCTCTGACATCGAGTTCACAATGCAATTGCACGTGTTCAATGCGGCGCTTCTGATGGGGAGGTGCATGTGATCACGAGCTTTCTCTTCTGGATGCTCTCAGTAAAAGACAGGAGGGGGGGCAAGCAAATGCATCTGCAACATTTCTCTATTGAAACCTTTACGTACACGATGATACGCGATGTACACTTGCAGGTGATGGTAACGTACCGTGTCCGTGCCCATCGTCGTTCTTTCTGCTCCGCCTCGAGCTCTCGGGCCCCCCGTTGGCCAACTGGGCAGCGACCGCACGGATTCCCTGGGGGGCTGAGGCAAACGCACCTTTTAAAGTCGTAAACCTTTAGTTAGGACGTCTTATTCAAATCTTGAGTGGGCCCATGATTGGTCACACTTGATTTTAACAGTTTTGAGTCTTCATAACTATACCCAGACCTGAATCCTTCCATCTATTGATCTGCTAAAGCTCATGCATAACGTATAAGAAAGGCTAGGAAAGAATAGTGCTGACCGAGACGGTCGAGCAAAGGCATGATTATTTGACTCGAACCCTTCCTCGTTTTCTAGAGAAACACCAGTGTCTATTCTCCCCCGGTGGTCTGCTGCTGTCGTACTCGTTAAAGTACAGTTTCGATGGCTATTCACATGTTTGACCGTTCTTGCATGGGCAAAAAGCCCGATGGAAATTGGACGGTTACCCCTCATTTTCTCAGTCTCAGGTGACACGGTCGAGACATTTTCTCACAGATTATCGGATTCGCACGCGCTAATCTTCCCGTCTTTATCTTAAACCTTACTCGTTTGATGTAGTTCGACACTTTTCAAATGCTCCTTCTCCTTCTCGTTGGTCGGCTTTTCTTGGTCCTCGCAGTTGGTTTCGACGGGACATTAGGCAGACGACAGAGCTGGGACCTCTGGGAAATTGTCGCGATGTTTCCTTGTAGCTCTTTTTCACGTGCACGAACTTTGTCTCGTCACAGGCCAGATTCAACATCCTGTTTCTGTAGTGCGACTTTAGATGTGTGCAAAAGTTGTGATAAGTGCATCTTCCAACGTCGTTGGGGGTCACCGCGTGGTGCTTAGACGGCGACCCATGTTCAATTGATGTCAATTTGTGGAATGTGAAAGAGGTTTTCTTGTTAGATTTGGATATAGATAGAGATATTAGATACGTGAGAGGGACTGGGAAAGAAACGAAAATATTAAACTTATTACTTTGGTATTAATTCAACCCGTAAACTATTTAAATGTGCTAATTTAGTCATGAATATTTTCGTATTAATATCAATTCAGTTCATCTTATCAATTTTGATTAGAAATCGCTAACGTATACATCGACTATCCTACATAGCTCGGCCAACGTTGATATGAACATTTTTAAATAATATTTTAATTCTTTTGAATTTTTTATAATTTTTTTCTCACATCAATCTTGAAACCTATCGCCTCTGTAGCATGATTTCATAATCCTGTTTTGCCGGGCACCTAAAATTAAAAGAGTGAACCCCTATATTTTGCCTTGCCTAGTCTTAGACAAATTATACTCTTTCTTCCTTTCACGCCTTTTTTAATCAAGTCATTCTACTTTCATGAATTTTCTAATCAAATCCCTCCGATATAAAACCTGATCAAATTCAGGTGACGCGATTGTTGAGCGATGCCAAAATAGGACGCGGCTACCCATGTGGAGATGTATGGAAAAATTTAGCCAACATAGATAGTGTTGGAGTGTGAAATGGATCAAATTTAACCAACGTGGATACACAGGTGAACATTAGAGCTGGGAAAATTTTATCCACGTCACACAACAACCAGTTGGATTTGGTTGAAATAGATGTTTGAGAAACTTGATTAGAAGATTTGTGAAAGTATTAAGACTGAATTAGATAAATCAAAATTATAGGAATTTGATTAGGAAAAGCGTGAAACTACAAGGACGGCAAGTTGATAGTTTTTCTGTGTTCTTTAAAAGTTATGTGTGTTCCACATGTTAAGTGTGAGTCTTTCGATCTCCTAAAGTGCAAGGTGTATGCCTTAATAAAAGCAAAGGATCCGACATGGCGATGGTTTATGTTCTGTGTCTTCCTTGAGAGACATGAAGTGGCGGGTTTCTTATCACTGATGTGATTAGGCATTATTGAGAAGAGAATTGCGTCTTCTGGTAGAATCAGGTGCCTACTCATGTACGGGTTGTCTCTTTCTTTTCATAATCCACGAATGATTATTTCTTTGATCAAATCACGTGTCTTTCAAATTATCAAGGAAATTGTCTAATCGATTCTATACTTATTGTATGAATTGTCAATTCAATTTAAATTTTTCAATTTTATCAATTTAATTTTAAAACTTTGCATGAAGTTCCAATATATCCCTATGACCTCATTTTTCCTTAAAACCATTGACAGAGTGATTTGCCATGTGGAATAGTCAATAATGATTAGAGCGTCGTATAAGTGATTTTCAATAAAAATTGAGTCAAAGGGTTTCATTGAAACTTCATGTAAAAATTTAGGAATAAATCAACAATATTGAAAAGTTTATAATTAAATTAACATCCGTATAATATATTTAAAACCGATTGTGCAATTTTCCTTGCGCTATTACGTGAATGTGGCTTTGGTTTCGGTAGTTGGAAAACCAACTGCACTAATAACATGTTGGAATCAACGATTTCGTTGTAATTATACTTTTATGGATTGACAAATAATACTTTCGATATTAAAATATATATATATATATAATTAGTTTACAAAATGACTGGTCTAATTTTAATTCCGCATTTGAATCTCATACACTTTAATTTCCAGTCCATTCAAAATATCATTCTATAAACTAATGGTGTATCGGCATTCATTAATTGATAGCCCTAGCATTGCTCCGACTGATTCGATTCAAGTTAAGGTTGACAACTTATCTTGGATCAAAGAAACCAGTTTCGACTGAACATTGTTCCACTGTGAATCAAGACCAGTGATCGAGCATTTCTCCATCAAAGTATGCTCGCGCGGTGTCTCGACCGTACGACCTTTTACCCTCGGCTCAAACCCTAACGTGTTTCTCGCCGTACTAAAGATCTCGGCAAAGAGATACATGGCGTGACTGAGGACAAGTCGCATCCTCTGACCTAATGGAGAACGTCCTTGCACGAAAAAATGGATAACCAAGGTCGCCTTGCTTGGTCATAGAGAGGTTGCCCTTCTTCGGCCGTCGCCGGATCATTTGACGCTCCGTCATCGAGTTCAGAATGCAACTCGCATGTGTTCAATGCGGCGCTTCTGATGGCGACGTGCATGTGATCACGAGCTTTCCCTCACTGCAGGCTCTCAATTCCATGTCTGGTCCTTCATTCGCGCACCAAAAGACAAAAGGGAGCGGGGCAAAGCAAATGTACTTGCAAACACTCCTTTCTGAAACCTTATCGTAAACGACGGTACACGATATACACTTACAGACTAGTTCACTGCTTTAACTATAAAACCCTAGATTAACCCTGCTATGTCGATCCGCTTCTTTGTTGTCATCCTATAGTGATCGACACAAGGGCAAAAATTTGATTTATTTATATAAAAAAAAAAGGACAGTACAAGATGAGTTTCCTCCGGCAACTAATAAAAATTTGCCGAGCGAATAAGGTTTTCAGAAGTTCCAGAGTTGGTGACAATAAAAACCATTGCCACCACCATTTTCGTCGTCTGCATTATCCGTCGTCGATGATGCTTCTGGCGGAGGCTCCAGCTCAGAGCCACCCACGTAATCCAGTCCGTCATAAAGCCCGAATCCAGAGCTAGCGCAGTCAACGTCCAGTGCATTCAAGAACGACCAGTCCATGCTGCTGCCCCCACCGTCGTTGCCATTCCCATTGTCGCCTCCTTCTCGAGCAGCCATTGACGATGCCGTGCCGTGCCCGTGCCCGTCGTCGTTCCTTCTGCTCTGCCCCGAGCCCTCGGGCCGCTGGTTTGCAAACCGGGCGGCGACAGCCCGGATCTCCTGGGGGCTGAGGCCCTGGGCGCCCGCGATGTCGGGCAGGCTGTCGGGGAAGTTGAACTGCGCTTGCCGGCCCCGGAGGCAGTAGAGCGCCGCATCGAAGGCCCTCGCCGCCTTCTCGGGGGAGTCGTATGACCCGAGCCATATCCGCTCCCGGCTGTTCGGGAGCCGGATCTCCGACACCCACTTCCCCCACTTCCGCAGCCTCACCCCCTTGTACCGGGAGCCGCCGCCATCCGCTGGCCCCCCCGAGAATCCGGCACCCTCATCCATCGCCCAAAAAACGAGAGGCTCCTCGAGCGATGGAATGGATTCCTCGATCTCTACCAGGACGAGAGCGCAGAGAAATCGGATGATTGGCTTTCGATGATTGGCGGCTGCCGGGGAGGGGGTTTATATAGTTGACCATGGGAGCGTGCGCGGTTGCTAAAACGTGTTGATCGGTCTTCGGTGGCTCGGGAGGGGGTTGGGAGGGGATGACACGTGGACCGGTCGGGAGCATGCTGACATGGCGAAACGCGGTAGGGCCGGTGCGAGCACGTTGGAATTCCTCCGGGATGGGGAGAGTTTTTATTGTTCCCTCGTGCTCGGCGTTGTAGAACCACAATGGCCTGCGGAGCTCCTCCCCCAGCCTCTCTCCCGGCGCGTGGAGTGCCTCCGCGGTTTCACTAATGCGTTTTTGGCCCTTTATATATTGCACATATTGAACTTTCAAGTAAGTACTCGTTCACCTTCCAATTTCGAATTTCCATTTTATCGCGGTCTTTATCTGGGTTATTTCTTCATCTTTTTTTTTCTTCAATAGCATATGCAATGCATGTGACTTTGCTTAGCGAAAGTATAGGTTTGATCTTATTTCTTTCCAGGAAATTCTTTTCTTTTACCTTTAAGAAATGAAAAATATAAAAGAAAAATGGGAGAAAACTAAATTAACTGAAATTATTAATATTAAGCAGTGAAATTTTGATAAAATTTGATAAGCATAGCACTTTAATAAAACTAAATAGAATATTCGATTGAAAAAAAAAACCAAATTAAATAAACAAAGGAAAAGATCGCTTTGACAAAAAAAGGTCAAAAGCAAAAGTTGGTTGTTCATTATGTATATCTAAAGGGGTTAATTGATGTCACTAATGATTAGTAAATAAATTTAGAAAAAAAATATGAAAGGAAACAATGTCATTGACTCTTAGAAGGAAATAATAACCAATGTGACGTTTTTATTGATCAATAATAATCACTTAAAAATACATATCGAGTATTCAATTATTTGTAATTTTACTTCTTTTTCAAAATGATCGATCATTTCTTTTCTCAAGCATTTCTCAAGTAAACTCTTGTCATCTGAGTGGTCTTTTTGTGCATAACTCAAACTCGAGTCATGTGTCCCAATTCTTTTAATCGCAATTTATTATACAAATTAAAAATAATTTAGAAAATGGGAAAAAGAATACGTTAACTAAAATCGTACATGATAGGGAAAATAAACATGGAAAGTAATATGAAACGATGAAAGTCTTGTTAACATTCGACAGATAGAGCCACTTCTAATAAAACATGATTAGGGGGGAAAGAGGGGGTGGATTATTGCAAAGTGAAGGCGCGTGTGGACCGGGGAGAACAGACCGGTCGACTCAAAATGAGTACAAGGAAGGCGGCGCGACGTTCGAGAAATGACACGGTGGGATCTTGTCAAAATCCCATTCCGAATCCCCGTGCATCATACATCGCTTTGACTTTTTGGCCAATCAAGTTATCATTTCCACAGTCCAAAATGTGGCGTGAACATGCTTAGGCTAATAAAGGTAAAAAAGAAGAAGAGAGAAAATGCAAACGGTTTTTTTTATTATTTTTTTTTACCCTTTTGGAACAAGTTGGATGTAAGAGAAGTTTGAATTCAAAACGTCTTCTTTTGGAAGTGGAAAATTACTTTTTCGCATTCGTAATCTAGGAAAAATGAAAACAGCTCTTTGATTTTTATGGATATGACGGTGCTTCACCTTTTGAGTTCCTGATCTAGGAAAAATGAAAACGACTCTTTGATTTCTATTGATATGACAGTGCTTCGAATTTTGAGTTAGTTCGAATTTATCGTTTCTCTTTTTGTTGCGCTTGATCTCATATGGGGAGTTGATGTACAGGCACAAAACTTTGAAATTTCGTGATACATCGATTGTTTGCGCATGTTTCTATTTAACGAAAATGAAAGGCTATTGAGTCAATTGGCAAAATTATTATCTAGAAAAAGAGAAGGCATGTCCTGAAAATTTCAGCCAAATGATGAAAGTAGTGTCAATAAATACCACGTTTGATAGCTTCCTCTTCCGAATGGAGCCACACCCTACACACATAGGCAAGTCCGCGGGCACGCATTATCTATAGGGATCAATTGTGCAGAAAATTCACATCCCGAAAAATCGTACTTTCGAGCACTCGACTCGACCATGGCCGATGAAAAAGCCAATAGGTTAAATTCACTTTTAGTCGCCTGCCACCTCGTGAACGAACCCATGTCCAATACCCCACGGATGAGAATGTTCGAACTCGAAATTAGCACTAAAGAAACTCGCACTATCAACCTCCGAATCTAGTTAGAGGAAGCATGGACATAGACAATTAAATTATACGAGCCAGACTTCTGCATAAATTAATTTAGGAACTGTCAAACGCGACCAACTTTGAGGAATATGATATTGCATACCATCGCTTTTCCATGGCTGCTCGAAGTCATAAAAGATATAAGACTTGCTTACCTGCCTTTTCCTTTGCCCTTTCCTCCAACTGCTCATGTCTCTCTCTCTCTCTCTCTCTGCTCTATAAAATGCCAAAGCGAACCGCCCCACGTACCGCTTCCTCTGCGTCATACGTGACGACATGGGTTTTACGTTGACCTCGCCAAAATGGGGTCCGTCGAGGATCCACGAAACATCATGATTGATCCAAAATGGAATAAAGATCGGCAAACTTTGAAGGAGCGACGCGTTGAGATCGATAGCGATAGCGATAGCGATTGGGTTGAGGATTTGACCACGACGCTTTCGTTCACTTCCCTTTCCCCTCACCGAGTAAACATAAAATTTCTTTACGACTCCTCGAGCTCTTGACTAATCTAGCTCTTGACTAATCTACATGAAAAACGCTTATATAACTGTTCTTTATTTTATTGTGAAAATAATAATCCGTTCATGAGTAACAAATAATTAAAAATTATTGTGGGTCCACTACTTCGAGAATTCATAGTTCCACAATATACAGTAGCCCAAAAATAATTATGCTAACCATGCTTAATCTATATTGGAATTGTTGCAACATGGCGTGTTCTTTTTTTCTGTCTTCGCTCTAGAGATGAAACCCTGAGATGACATTTTCTACGCAAGATTATAATGTGATTCGAGGTCTTCATTTCAATTTGGCGATGCTCTGGCTCGCAGTCGATAGCTAATGCGTGGGCATGTCGCGGGCGCTTTGACATGGTGCTGAACCTGCTGAACGTTCAAAAGGGTTTCCAGGGCAAAGGTTAAATTGTTCGCAACAACTTGTTTTTGACCCAACCAGCAGCAGAATCGTCATATCTAAGGAATTGACCTGCCTTTGAGTCGTTTTAAAATAGTGGACTTTGCTTTTACCATATCGACTCGGACTCGAGCGGGTTGACCTCGGTGTCTTCTGATCCCCATCCTCACGTCACACACGGCTATGCAACATTAGTCAAGGCGAGACTGGATCGACTGTGGAATCTGCGCTTTGCTCGGAGAAGAAGAAGAAGAAGAAAAAGCGGTTACCCAAAAAGAGATAACTTTCTGCTTTCGAGACCTTCGTGACTTCGGGCGGATTGCGTTGCGACCCGTGACGTGCACACGGAGTGCACGATGAACTCGCGTCTGTCCAGGGTGGATCGGACGCGTTACTCAACTTGGACTCGTAACTCCACCGCGCTCAGAAGGTGGCGACTTCAGCTTGGCTTTGTGGGAATGGCGGATGGACTGCACTGCTGACATGTAACGTTGGACTGCTCGCTCACTGCGGAAGATTATGGTGCGTTTGGTAACGCTTCTATTTCCGGGAACAATTTGTGATCAGAAATGATTCTTTTTATTATGTTCATGAGAATAATTTTTAAGCATTTTAAACTGTTTGATAATTTGTCTAAAATTTCAATTTTCAGAATAAAATTGTGTTTGGTATTGTGTTCAAAATTTCTACTCCAAATCATTTTCTTCTAATTTTTAAATAATTTTATTAATTTTTTTCTTTTTTCTCTTTTCTTTTTTTTTTTCTCCTATTCTTCTTCTTCAAGTGGCCGATGACCTCACTGGAGCGTTATTGGCTCTGTCAATTGAGCCTCGCCGTTGGTCAGGTGAGCCTTGCCCTAGCCGGGCAAGCTTGCTAGACCGATTACCGGCGACTGGTGATGGTAGGCGGCGGACGGCAACCGCGGCAGTGGCAGTATATGAAAAAGAAGAAAAGGGAAAAAGAACAAGAAAAAAAAGAAAATAAAAAGAGAAAATATGGGCTTGATTTTATAATTGTTCATGGGAATAAAAATTAATTTTTTTATTTTGTTCTAAATTTACTTTCGAAAACAAAAAAAAAAAAATAAAAATTTATTCTTGGGAATAAAAATTTTAGTTTTAAAACTATTTTCGGAAATAAAATAATAAAAAATTTTAATATTTGGCCGGTTACCGGACAGGGCATTACATGATCTGGGGATTCTATTCTTTGGGTACTGTAGTGTTCAGTTGACCTGCGACCAGAATGATGATTCAGCCGACGACAATGGATCATCATCATAGTCAAAGTACGGACTTCCGCGTGGGGGTGTGTAAAGTTTGAGATATGATTGGCCGAGCGTGCAAAACTCTTTTTCTTTTTTCTTTTTGCCTTTTTGTGGTTAAAGAATGTCGACCCCAGAGAATAATGGTGTAGTAATGAAATCGCAAAGACCAACAAGGAAATTATATCTTAAGAGAAATGATTGTATAACAATCTTTCATCTACTGAGATAATAGTAATTTATTTTGAATCATAAAAAATTAAATAATGAATAATTATAAATTATTGTGGGATCTAATCTTTTAATAATTTATGATTCATAACAAACTGTTATTATCATAATATCTAAAAATTATTATACTAGCAAAATCCGTATCTTAAATGCAAGGGAAATCTATGTAAAGAACAAATATAAGGCAAGAGGAGAAAGGAAATTTCCTAAACAACCGTGTATCCACTGTCTCTCTCGTGGACATAAGTTTGCCAGCTCATCAATCCAAAGGACCTCACATCATTGATCCCTTTGTTTGGCAATGATTGATACCCACGACTATTGGATCGACTAAATCTCTGCCACAGGATTAATTTGACAAGAGTCGACATCCACCATTATAGATCAAGTCGATCTTTACCATCGGATCAATTAGACAACAGTTAGCTCACATAGTCAATCAATAGTTGTAAATAGAGAGACTCTAGTATAGACAGGGGAACCCTCCCCTCACTTGGATAATCCATTGAGCAATATAGTACTCTCAAGAGTTTCTCTCTCTACTTTATCTCTCTAAAAAATCCCTTCCTTGAGTGAGAGAGTAAGAGTGAGAGCAAGGCTTACTGAGGCCAAGCAAAGTGATTTGAGATTTAGGTGCTGCACAAATCGCAATCAAAAGAATCGCCCCATGACACTTCTACATCACAGAAGTCATATGGGTGATACAATCTCTTATGCATTGAGGGGATATAATTGGAAAAAGCGGAGTTTGCAAAAGCGAAACCCTTCAGACAATGAAATTGTGTAATGAATGTACTAATGTTAATAATGTAGTGTGACAAGTTTTTAATGCTTCAAATTTCACCTAAAGTGCAACACATTCGAGTGGTAAAGAGGAGAAAAATCTAGAAGAAATGCGTATAAATAAACCACATAACTTATTGGAATAAAAAAATCTCACCACTTAAATTTTCCTTTTGGAGAGCTTTGTCCAAGTCGGCTGGAACTCTTGGACTTGGATTTTCGGGTTCATGTTATATTGATTAAGATTTTGTTAACGAGTGAAAAACAAAGTTGGTAAGAGGTCTCACGAATAATGAATCTATAATTTGATGAAATCATAGATATAACTAAAAAGAAAGAGAAAATCGCTATTATAATTATTTGAGACTCGTTTCTTCAAATCTTAAGGGCTCCTCGAGACGTGCCGGTTACTAAAACTCTATTTGCGAAGGGTCAGATATTCCTCAGTCCATAATTCTGATTGGCGGATCATAAGCATGAGCGTTGCCCGCATTTAGTATCAGCTAGATTTGCATATGGGTTATGTTCATAAATTATGACCCACTAATCCGAGGTATAATGAAGATAACAAATTGGGCGGAGAAAATATTTAATTTCCGTTGGATGGATTAAAATTTGCCCATTTGGAGAAGTAAACGAGTAATTAGTGAAAAGATAGAAGATGGAGTGTGGGCTTTGTCCATCTTTAGAAATGGGCCATGTGAAGGGCCTGGCCTCTTTACGAGCAACCTAGGACGAAGATGGAACGAGGACGACTAATGATATAATTTGACAAATGCCCAAGAATCTAAACATATTATATGAATTTTCCTTAAAACAAGCTTTAACACGGTACTCGAATTTCAATTTATTTGTCAGGTAATGTATAATTTATTATGTATAATTATAAAGCCGGAGCTGAGAGGGTGCTCCCCACTTCTCTTATGTAAATCTGCTTGGATGCACAATTTTGCATGCATACCTATTAAACAAACAACACACGATTTAATGTCTCCAATGAACTCATTACGTAAATTACTTTCTCACTACAAGTTGGAATCAATGAATATTTCACTTAGGCTCTATTTGTTTCCTAAAAAATGAATGATTTTGATAATATTTTCTTTTAAATGATCTCTTATATCACTTATAAAAATAAATAAATGAAAAATATTTTCATCATTTACAAAAAATATAAACATAAGCCATTATTGATAAATGAAAATATTTTCAATTCGCTAATTCCAAAACGACTGAGGTAATTATTTTTAGGAAAGATAATTTTCAAATCACTCATTTCTCACTAAACGAACGGTGATATAAAATCAAACTATTTCATTCGATAAACAACCCAGGTAGAACAAGGCTGATGAGTCTCTAGACATAAAATATCCCATAGGAATTGGGGACCATTAGATAGCCAATCAACAGGGAAGGGTTCGTCTTCTTTGGGCTTTTGCAATCCCATTTACGAGGAGAATGGACTACTTTGATGCCTTTTTTAGATGGGCCATATAATTCTTGCTTTCTTTTCTGGCAAGCCATCGGCTTGTATCAGTTTCCAACTCAATGCTCAGATCAGTTAAAAGACTTTTAAAGTTCCTTATTCCCGAGCAAGTACCCTATAGCCTCCTTTAACGTTAGGATGTCAACACAAAGTATACATCTCTATATTCAATTACTCGGGAATCCAATCACTCTTGGACTTCGGAAAATTAAAGAATTTAACCTAGAAATATTCAATTAGCTGATTAAATAATTGATTTTCAATCCATGTAGCTAGTAAAGGGAAGATTACCAAAAAAAAAAAAATTATAAATCTATTGTATTTTTGCTAATTCAGTTTTAAACATTTTGATTGTGCTAATTGAGTTCTAAATTTTTTCATGTTTTGTTAATAGAATTTATTCGGCTAATTTTGATTGGAAATTACTGATATAGGCATCTGGTGATGCTAACGTGGATAATCTTTAAAATATTTAAAACATTTTTCAAACTTTTTATTAAGTTTTCTTCTCTTTCCCTTCGTTTCTTTCAACTATTGCTAGGGAGAGCCGAGAAGGCCATTGATAGAGATTTCTAGTGATATATTTTATTTGTTGCCAAGAAGGCTACTTTATACTATTACTAGAATACAACGAGGGCCTCGTGCGGTCGAGAGCGAGGCCGCTTTGCCCATATCTAGTTGAGGCCAACCTTGCTAGGTCCTCGCTCAAATTTGGGTAAGGCCATCTAGCCTAGATTTGGGTGAGGCTTTTTCTTACTATGGTCGGTGAGGGCCCAATGACCCTTGCTAGTCACAGTTTTTTTTTTTTTTTTTTTTTTTTTTTTTTTTTTAAAGGTGAATAAGGAAAATAAAATAAAAAAGTAAAAAGAAAATAAAAAAACAAAAAATTAGTATTTATTAAAAATTCTTCAAATCCACATAGAATGTACTACGTAGGACAGCCAGTGTTTATGTTGGTATTTTTTTTTTGGTCAAAATTGACCAGATATACTCAATTAGTAAAATATAAAAATGTTTAGGATTATGCTAGCACAATTGAAACTTTATAATTAAATTAGAATGTGATAGGATTATGATTTTTTTCATAATTTCCTCAAGCGAGGAAAATAAAGAATCCAAAACTCGATTGGTCAATAGATGGCGAGTTTGTCAAACTGTGCCCAGGGAGACTCTTGAGTCATGAGGACTAAGGGTGTCAACGGTTTGGTTCGGTTTGATTTTTTTTGAAAAATTGAACCAAACCGAACTATTAGAAAAATCTTCTTAATTGAATTGAATGGGATCCGAACTGAATACGAATTGAACCAAAATTTCAGTTCGGTTCGGTTTTCCGATTTTCAGCTTTTGGTTTTCGGTTTTTTTTTCTTGTTCAACTCAAAATAATCTAAATTCAATACATTATAGCACTTCAAGCTTAGAGAATTTTGCAATTTAGATCATATACTTCATTCCCTTTTTTAAGCATTGGTCAAATAATGATATCCAATTTAAACAATTGCTTAACATAATCTCTCTTGATGATTCTCTAAGAGACAATTCTATTGTTCAATTGGTAAAAAGAAAGAATTTTTTCCGTATTGATAAATTACTAAAAAAATTTATAACTTTCAAAAAAACTATTGGCAAAAAGTATTTTTTTATTCCATTCCCGAATAACATATTGGTACGTGCTAAAACAAATCTTAGAGTTTCCGATTTTTAGTCCATTCTAGATTTGAAAGTTTTGGTTTGGTCAATAGAAGACTCGTTTAAGAAGTCCCAATCAAATCGTGTGCTCACCACTAGTAAAATTGAAGTGTAGGAAATCCGACATGGCTTCCATGTGGAATATTTGGCTACTTGCCACATGCCATTTCCAATTGTGTAATTCCATCAAAGATGAACTTGAGACTTGATTGAGGCTTTTTTGAAACCTTAAATTATCATTTGACAAAAATAAAAGCTTAAGCTCCCAATCAACCAATAGCTGAAACATTCAGTCTTGTTTCTACATTATAAAATTGGGGGAATGTCATTCCTCTAAAAATAGAACAAACCCATATAACTTTTATCTCCCAATCTCCGGGAGCTCTATCAACAAGATGAAATTACAAAATGGCCCTCCAAACTTTCAAAGAGAGAACATAAAAACCAGAAAATTGACCAAATTCCTAAGCCGGGTACAACTCTACATTAAATTCATAATGAATATGAGAATCGAAGTATCAATTGTAATATTAAAAGATATAAATATGGATAATTCTTACATGTCAATCATCAAGAGAAATTGCTATTGAATTCAGGTCCATGGTCGTAGATGACAACTCTATATTAAATTCACAATAAAAATGAGAATTGAAATATCAATTGTAATATTGAAATATATAAATATGGATAATTCTTACATCTAAGTTCGTCAATCATCAAGAGAAATTGCTATTGAATTCAGGTCCATGGTCGTAGATGACAACTCTGCATTAAATTTACAATGAAAATGAGAATTGAAATATCAATTGTAATATTGAAAGATATAAATATTCCATGGTTATTTTTTTCTCATCTAACTCGAAATTTTCAAGTTCTTCTAAGTCCTCCTCGATCGATTGCGAAATTGGTACAGATCGTAGCCAATCTTGAGTATATATAAGAGCCTCTACCATCATTGGGGTCAAGGAACTACGAAATACATCAAATACTCGACCTCCGGTGCTGAATGCAGACTCTGGTGCTGAATGCAGACTCTAATGCTACAGTGGAGATGGACACAATCAAAATATCTCGAGCAATGGAAGATAAGATAGGATATCTGAAAGAATTGACTTTCCACCAATTTAATATATCAAATGTGGAGCAGTACCGATCACATCATTCTTCCAAATACTTATCTAATTTAGATTTTTCTTCCACATATTCCTGTCCCGTTTGGCTAAGATACATTACAGTCATAATGTCCACACCAACCATAGGAGACATTGAAACGTTAACTGTCATTGTCCCCTTTAATCTCACGTTACTTTGGGGGCATGTACCGGTATGATATTGCTCAAACAATAATGTTGGAGATTTTGTCACTCTATCTCGCAAAGTTTCTGCTCTGTTGCCTTCATACACTTGATTAATCATCTATTTCACATACTTCATCTTATGTCGAGGGTCAAGTATACATGCAATGAACCATGTGAGATTTATGTTGTTCACATTGCCAAATTTCACCTAAAGTGCAACACATTTGAGTGGTGAAGAGGAGAAAAATCTAGAAGAAATGCGTATAAATAAACCACATAACTTATTGGAATAAAAAAATCTCACCACTTAAATTTTCCTTTTGGAGAGCTTTGTCCAAGTCGGTTGGAACTCCTGGACTTGGATTTTCGGGTTCTGTTATATCGATTAAGATTTTGTTAACGAGTGAAAAATGAAGTTGGTAAGAGCTCTCACGAACAATGAATCATAATTTGATGAAAAAAATCATAGATATAACTAAAAAGAAAGAGAAAATCGCTATTATGCTTATTTGAGACCCGTTTCACCTAATTCAAATAAAATCTTCATGAATTTCGAAAATGGTATTTTAAGAAGAGATCATACAAAAATGTTGTGTAAATAAGGACACCCGTTTTCCCATCTTACCGTTCTATTACAGCATTTCATTCTAGCCATTATCCGAATCACACGTCCCCACATTTCGTCACGAACATTTCTGATAGCATAATTGATTTTGTTTTCCCCAGCTCGGTGTTTATAATTTACGTGACGAGCATCCGGCACGGTTCTTGCGAGGGACAAAATCCAAGAAGAAATATTAGGTTTTTTTTGTTTTTTTTAAATTCTGAATGGGCCTTAAATTAATCATGGAAGAGAGAGAATTAGGTTAATAGATGAAAAGGTGTAGCAAGGTTAGTCACTCTTGATTTCATTGAAAGAACTCACTCACACCTTTTCTCCTAATTCATCTAAAGTCTCGATGAATTTTGAAAATGGTAACTTTAGGAGAGATCATACCCATAAAATTGTACAATAAAAAGAAACCCATCTTCCCATTTTATCGTTCTATTATGGCATTTCATCCTAGCCATTGTCCGAATTTACCCACCCCATCCCGTCACAAACATTTCTGATACCATAATCGATTTCGTTTCCTCAGGTTGGCGTTTATAATTTCTATAATGCCGGATGCATCCGGCAAGTTTCTTGTTGAAGTAACTTTACGCGGGAAGTCTGTTTATACCAAAAAAGGCCATAGAACAGAACAGCTGTCGAGCATCAAATAAAACCCCACCCCCAAAAAAAAAAAAAAAAAAAACTTTGAATTTTCTTAACATCCTTTGACGGTTAGTACAGCGATTGTTAATTGAATCTTCGAAAACGAAGTCAAACCGTAAGAGGGCGACGGTGATCCGACGTGACATTACTCCTCCAGAAAAGCTGCATGGAAACGCATCAGCAGCAACAGCATGCATGCACGGGAGGGTTTTATCGAGTTAGGTGGCAGCTGAACTGATGATGATGTTGATAATAATAATAATAAGGTAAGCCCTCGCCATCAAATGCGACTCGCGGTGAGCAAAGAGATGGAGAGATAAGCCGTTTATAATGTTAGCTGGCGATGCGCTTTGCAGTTATGACGATCTTGATTGACGAAACCTTTTGGATGTTCAACGCATTGATGAAGATTTCTGATTTTCAAGGTGTGGGGTTTTCTTTGATACGTGCAGCCATGCATTGAAGTGTGAAATCCAGCGCGGATTATGCTCGGTGAGGTCCCTAACATAACTAGGGGTGTGTAGAAAGATCAGAACCGCTCATACTAACCAGAACTAAACCAAATCAACCGAAGCCGGTGGTTTTACTCAGTCGTTTGTCCTTTAAAAAGAAACCCTAGTTAGGCTTCATATTAAGGGTTACAAAAGAACTTGGAATAGCCTGAATCGCCCGAAACCAGATCAAACCAAACCAAAATCGGCGATTCCTATGAGGGCTGCTCCAGTTCTCGGTTCTAACTTAGTGGAATCGGTGAGTACTGGTTTGATTTCCGGTTTTAGACGTGGAATCACCTACCTACCAATTCGAACTTAACTAGTATATATACTTAAAAATAAATAAATTCCATATCGATTATTTAATTATTTTGTAGGACCAAACATACATATACCCATATATGTATATTTTTAGTTATTTGAAATTATCGACTAATTTTCTCTCTTGGGTGTGTAATAGGATTAGTCCCTTCTTCTTCTTTTTTTGTCATTCTAATAATCCATTCACTTGCTTTCTCAATCAAAACAAAATAAACAAAGGTAGAGGAGGGAGAAAATCAATTGAGGATGTCCATAAATGTTGCAGTGCTTTGTCATCATAATAGGATATTAAGAGCCAATGACTCATTTTAAAAGTATAATTAATTCTCTCATTAGCTATTCTCATGACTAAATTAGGTTGATGTTGAAAAAAGATGGATCAATGAATTAATGTTTTAACTTATGTGGAGGTTAAGACTTTCAATATGGAGTCTAATTCTTCACATGTTTCCGGTGTCGAGAAACTTTAAGAGGACTACAATTTGACTTTCGAAGAAATTAAGTTTTTAGCTAACAAGTATTATTTATTCATTCTGCCCTATAGTTTTCATTCCTTAATTAAAATCAATGGCTTGCAATTCAATCCAAATATAAAGCCGAACAAGCTTTGGTATTTTAAATAAAAATTAAGTTCACCATGATATTAATTGATGAATGTAATTTTGTAGAGATTAGGGACCGGTACCATGGACCCACTTGGGAATCGGACTGGACTAGTGGTCTAGTTCCCGAATGAATTCATAGAACTAACAGGCGAGTCTCGATTCTAATTTTTTAAAACTAATTCTTAGCAGGCAATTCTTGGTTCCAAGGTGGAACCACAAATCCGAACTATGCTCTTCCCTACTTCATATGGTTCTTGCACACCCTTAGTGGAAGAGGAGATTCGTGTGGGATCATTGTGATTGTGGACTGATTATATAAACTCTTCCGAGAATCGAACTGCCCATCTAGATATTGGGCTAGACGGTTCGATTCCCGGTTCCCATTTTATGGAACCGGTCCTTAATGGGCGGTTGCGGTTCCTAATTCTAAGATGGGAACTGCTCACCTTAGAATCGGTCACTCCTAAACATAATTACTATTACTTCCACCAAAAAGGAAATTATTAAGTTTTCAAGTTTAGACGTTCTAACTGGATATCAGATGAAGATCACACAAATAAAAAGAGCAGGGAAACCCCATGGCCGAGCGACATGGGACGTCTCATAAGTATGAATATGTACGTCTAGTTACGCATACGTATCTATGTTCATATGTAGAGAGAGAGAGGGAGCCTAGCGCTTTTCTTTTTTTGGCTTGAGAGAGAGCCTAATTAAGGAGCGCCCATTTGGACTTTTTCCAAGTTTCGTCCCGCTGACATTGAATGAGGAATTTAAGGCGGTCGAAGGTCCTTCAACTGCACTCGCCAAAAGTTGGTGACTGCATTAACTACGCCCCCACCCACCTCTCCATGTCTCTTTATATGCATAACCTAAAAACCCGTAAACATCATCCTCTGTCCTCCTCCGATCCAATCCAACTCCTGCCCTCCGCCCTCCGCCCTCCGCCATGCCGAGCAGCGAGCAGCACCTCCTCGCCACCGAGATCGTCGACCGCGGCATCAAGTCCTCCGGCCCCAACGCCGGGTCCCCGACGTTCTCGGTCCGCGTCCGCCGCCGCCTGCCGGACTTCGTCCAGTCCGTGAACCTCAAGTACGTCAGGCTCGGCTACCATTACCTGATCAGCCATGGCGTGTACCTGGCCACCATCCCGGTCCTGTTGCTCGTGTTCAGCGCCGAAGTCGGGAGCCTGAGCCGGGAGGAGCTGTGGCGGAAGCTGTGGGAGGACGCGCGGGACGACCTGGCCACCGTGCTCTCTTTCTTCGGCGTGTTCGTGTTGACGCTCAGCGTCTACTTCATGTCGAGGCCCCGCTCGATCTACCTCGTCGACTTCGCTTGCTATAAGCCTCACGACGATCTCAAGGTGATAAAAGCTCCTTTCCCTACGTCCTCGCATGCATGGCAACGTAAAAGGCAAGGAAGTTGGTAATGACATATTAAGCGGTTTCTTTCGTTTTCATATATTGATGGGTCCTGCGCGGCATGACGGATGCGATTAAATAACCGATCTTGACTAGTGAGAAGAGTCATATTCTAATTTTTTTTTTTTTTTTTTTATATTCTTTTTTTTTTTTTTTTTTTTATATTCTTGCACTTGTATTTACTGCATATTAGTTTTGTGGTGCGCTGTCTAGCTAAGTATCCTTTTTTGGTACGTCCTTTATTATTCTCTAAGAAAATTCTAATTTTTCAAGCTTTTGTAGCATGCGTATTATCCGATAAGACAAAGTCTACGTAAATTCCAGTTTCAAATTTGAAATCAATTAAAATGAAAAGATCGCTCGCTCGCTCGCTCATTTCAGGTGACCAAGGCTCAGTTGATCGACCACGCCATCCGATCCAAGAAGTTCGACGAGTCCACGATCGAGTTCCAGCGGCGGATCCTCCACAACTCCGGCATCGGCGATGAGACCTACGTCCCGAAGCCCATCCTCGCCGGCGAGAACTGCGCCACCATGAAGGAGGGCCGCGCTGAGGCGTCCACGGTCATGTTCGGTGCGCTCGATGAGCTCTTCGAGAAGACCCGGGTCCGCCCCAAGGACGTCGGTGTCCTCGTCGTCAACTGCAGCATCTTCAACCCGACGCCGTCGCTCTCCGCGATGATCATCAACCACTACAAGATGAGGGGCAACATCCTCAGCTACAACCTCGGCGGCATGGGGTGCAGCGCGGGGATCATCGCGGTCGACCTGGCCCGCGACATGCTCCAGGGGAACCCGAACAACTACGCTGTCGTCGTGAGCGCCGAGATGGTCGGGTACAACTGGTACCAGGGGAAGGAGCGCTCCATGATCCTCCCGAACTGCTTCTTCCGCATGGGCTGCTCCGCCGTGCTGCTCTCGAACCGCCGCCGCGACTTCCACCGCGCCAAGTACCGGCTCGAGCACGTGGTCCGCACGCACAAGGGAGCCGATGACCGCAGCTTCAGGTACGTCGATGCTTAGAACCACATGATAACTTTGTTTGGACAAATAGATAATCCTCCCAGAAGCGCCGTTTGCTTTTGGTATCTGTAGAGATAACGAGATTAGGCCACCATTAGATTCTTAAGTTTTCATTCAATTAATTAAGCGACCGGCGACCACCATTTTGGACACGGCTTCGCATTTTTCGACAGCCCACCCCGTTGAAAGACAGCGCGGATATGAACAGTTTGTACTTCAGACTTTATGGCTGTGGAGCCGGCCTCGGTGTTGCCGTGTCGCTGCCTCGTGGCGCAACTTCACGAGACATGAAAGAAGTGCGAGGGACCATTGGGAAAATCCGGTTGTACCAGGATTGATTTTCAGTTCAATGCCAAGAGAGAGAGAGAGAGAGGGAGGGAGGGAGGGAGGGAGAGAGAAGGAGAGTAAATGCGATGGACAAGGAAGTGGTTGGAAGTTACGTTTGATCGGCCAACCCTCCATTAAATGAAATTTCTGCTTCCATCACGTGGGTCATATTCATTGCAACCCCAAGGCTAGTAGTCTTTGACCCCTACTCCAAATCCCTGTCATCCGCATATTTGGGAAATAGAACAAGAAAAGGCCAAAACAAGAGATCTCAAATGGTAGATGTTGATGACCATGACCATGTCACTTTCCTAACGTAACGATCATATGGGTTTCTGGATCAGCTGTGACCATGATATAATTTAATCTTGATTAATGAGTGCATTAGTCCAAGGGGAACTGATTATCTTTCTACAAACCATCAGGTGCATTTACCAAGAGGAAGATGAGCAGAGGTTCAAGGGGCTAAGAGTGAGCAAGGACCTGGTGGAGATTGGCGGCGAAGCCCTGAAGACCAACATCACCACGCTCGGCCCTCTCGTCCTCCCCTTCTCCGAGCAGCTCCTCTTCTTCGCCGCCCTCTTGCGGCGGCACCTCTTCGGTGACGGGTCGCAGCCGTACCCCAAGAAGCCCTACATCCCGGACTACAAGCTCGCCTTCGAGCACTTCTGCGTCCACGCCGCCAGCAAGACTGTCCTGGACGAGCTCCAGAGGAACCTCGGGCTTAGCGAAGGGAACATGGAGGCCTCCAGGATGACTCTCCACAGGTTCGGGAACACGTCGAGCAGCAGCATCTGGTACGAGCTGGCCTATCTGGAGGCCAAGGAGAGGGTGGGGAGGGGAGACCGGGTGTGGCAGATCGCCTTTGGCTCCGGCTTCAAGTGCAACAGCCTGGTTTGGAAGTCCATGCGCCGCGTGAGGAAGCCGAACAAGAGTCCCTGGTTGGACTGCGTTGACAGATACCCGGTTGCCCTCTAAGCATGCATGGGAATTCTTGGTGGGGACCACAGTGAAGACTAGAGATATTTCCCCAATATTATCTTCAGCACTTCCTCAATGATAGAGCAGTAGTCTGTAATTCTCAAGTTTGATGCTGCGTGGGCTTTTATTGTAGCTTTTATTTCAACCTATCATCTAGTACAGCCACCTTCATCGACAGTTCAAGCTGAATTTAAGACCAGAAGAAGTCAAGTTCAGTTCAGAGACTGTTGATGGGGTGGAGATTAGACACAAGTCGTGAATCGCTAACTATGGAATTTTAAGTCTCTAGTATTTGTGCTTCATTGCTGTGGTGCCCCTTGGATGCAGATATTACTATAAGGTCTTTCGCCTGATCTCATGTAGCGCAAGCTTTTTCCCGGTGCTCGTCTTTGTTTTCATTGATTTTGATATAGTGACGATTGAATCGTCCGTAACCATTATAGATAAGGAAGGCACTGAGTTAATGAAAAAAAGAGACATAGAGAACAGACTATTCATCCTTAAATTTCCCATTCATTATGTAATATAACAGATTTTCAACAAGCTGCTCTGGGGATCAGATTAATGGCATAATTAGGGAACTACAGCAATCTGACATTAGCTGCCCGATACCATCACCATCAAGAAGAAAGGACCCCCGAAAGGAACCATGGATGATCACCTTGTCATTTAGATTGTAGTCAAGATGTAAATGGGAACGAATTATTCATCATAGAGGAAGATGGGGGGAGGATTCAAATTTGACTCCGAAATTGTGCAGACATCAGGCAAGCCATGGCAATGTGGTAGGAAATTATACGGCATGATGTGAGTTCGAACTCAAATATATGTCAGGGAAGCACCCAGATCATGATATACTGACATCTACAGTATACAAATATGCCAAATCCTGCCGAGAGCAGAGGGCCTACTGAGAATTTGGCTTCTCATGCTTCGAAACGTCTGAACCAGTCGCTTATAGTTCTGGAGAGAACTCTAGCCTCATTCAAAGAAAGAGTCTTGAGCCCCTGAGCAATAGCATCCGCCGGGGTATACAGGTAACCGGCTTGCCATTTTGGTTCCTGATGAGACAAAAGCAAAACGAGATTAAGTTAATTGAATTCAAAGATATTTATGGACAGAGAAGAGAGGGAAAAGGCACACATGATTTATCTAGCAAGCGGCAACAGCACGAGATGACCCCAACTAATTACAAAATGCTAACGAGACACTTACATTGACGAGAAAAATGTAGGTAATTGGTCAAACAACATTTGATTATGAGGAACGAATTAGAATATGGTTCCCTGTCATGTGTTGGCCTGTTTATATTTTAGTCCCTATATAAGATATTTATGATATTGCTTTAAAAATATCAGAAGAGACCATCAAAAGTGAAAGTGAAGTCCAGACGTTACCTGTGCGCATGGTGTGATATGGTTACCACTTAGCTGCACCTTTTCCAATGTCCCCCCAAAGGACTCGACTCGAGGCTTTAGTGTCTCTTCCAGTAAATCCGTCTCATCAATAGGATCCACACTGAACTTCAACTGCAGAATGACAGGAGAACTTCAACAGCACGCCTCATCCGTCACTCTCATTTTTTTGCAGAAAATAACACTCTGTTCCTCTGAATTCAGACTAGCACAAGTAACTTTACATACCAAAAGAGTGTGTGGGACATTGTATGCATTCTTGAAGTAATCACGGTTTTCAGAGGGTGTTGGTTTGAACTCTGATATCCCTTCAGAGACCTAAAAGAAGGAACGTGAATCTTTCAGATACATAGACATTTTATTGAATAGCCTGTCGACCAATTTAACTACCTACTGTTAAAATTTAAAACAGTGCCTTCATGGGGTCAATAACGGGGCTCTAGGGATTTAACTTTTCTCAATTTCCAATGCTCTCATGATTTGAAAACAAAAATTCACAGAAATCAGCGGTTAATTCTTCTTCAACTCCTGATGAGCTTAAGGTTACAAATGATATCATGCATCTACGAAAAAGATAAAAACAGTTAGATCAGGAGTTGCCTTGGCTCTTCGATATGGATATCTTATCTATTATTAGTCTCAGATAATAACGAAATGGATCTAAAAGCCACATTGATGATGATCTCTGGCAAATATCCAACTTACCTGATTCAGTACTGAAGGTAACTGATCAATGAACTTGTTCAAAGAGACTAGGGCTTCCCGGTCATACTCTGCTATCACTGCACCAGCTGTGTCGAATAACATTTTGAATGCATCTCCTACATGTTAAGAACAGTGAAAGCGGTTCAAAATCACTGCTTTACAAAGTGAACATATCTTGAAGCAAACCATATAAAAGTAGCTTTCTTCACCAAACATATAAATGATTACCCTCCTATTATTTTCATGAAACATAAGTATGGTAGGATATAACTGAAAAGATAGCAAAATTATACTGGTTAACTTTAAGGCCTAGTAATGACAAGAGGATCGTGAGACCCCATACCTGAGGCATTTCTAGCAATATTGTAAACAGGGGACACCTCCATAAGTGGCATCACTTGACTGACAAGAGGACCCAGCTGCAAGAAATCCAGAGAACTTCAGTTCTGATGGAAAATACTGGTAAACTGAAGCATTATCTGTTAGATGGCTGGGCTAAAGCAACCACTCTATTGCATCTATTTATCCCGGTGTCCATATAAAGATTGTCATAATATGTTTTCCTTATCAGCTATTAAATAAGGCAGTGATTATTGAGTCCTGTTACTCTACATTCTAACAAGAATTCAGCCATTCAATCAACGAAGGTGAGTTCTGCTTCCACCCCAGCTACTAAAGCCAACATTGTTTAAAAACATTTAATGTAAAAATATGGAAGCACTTTCGTTAAAAGCTATTTTATTGAGATGCTAGAAACTTTTTTACATTCACAAAACAATGTGGAGCTCTCACAAGCACCACAGAAGAACCATAGAATGCTGCATGCACAACAATCTTGCATGCTTGGCAAAATGTTTAGAGATTCTCTCTTCAGCTTATGTAGAGAATATGGAAGTCCCGCAAGCAACAAAGACTTAGGGTTCAATCGCATGTCCAAAATAACCATGTTCAAATATGCATGATCCCATACGAAAAGAACATACTTTGAGATGAAAAAGGGAATATGACCTACAAACCCAAAAAACTAAAAAATAAAACAAACATTACCTGCTCAAAGTAAGGAACTGCCTCCGATGCTGGTCGGTTGTTGTACGATATTATGGCATTGGCCTTCCACAAGAGACAACACGCTCTATCACACTCCATAATCGCTTGATTTACTTTAAACCATACAAAATTTCATAATCAGCAGTTTACATCAATAGAGACTGATGTTTATGATTTGCTTCTCAAAGAGCATAGGTCATTTCAATCAATAATTTTAGAGAGTGGAAGAATCAAGGACAAGCAGACCTTTGGTATCTTCTCAGAAAAGTAACTTCCAGCTAGTACTTGGATAAGTGCACCATTGCTGCAAGAATGGTTTGAGAAGCAAATGGGTTAACAGCAAGGAAGGCAGAAAGACATACCATGTTCATTGCCCTAGTTATAGGGGTCAAAGAACCAATATCATCAAGATTCAAGAATCTACCATGTGAGTTCTCAAATGGTAAAATGTAGCAGCACAAACGATTACTAAAAAGACCGCAGATCACATCGCGTACTCATGCAACCAATGTACCTAAAATCATCTATATTCTAGGGTGTAATTTGATAGTGCAAGGGATTCTTAATCTGAGAAGTAGGCGTTAAGTAAGCAATCCAGCAGAGTCGCTTCTCTAGCTTGGAATAGTGGCGGAATTGAAAGTGAAATGATGCACCAGTAAAAGAATTGCTACTTTGCAGCAGCAAACTATGTATCTCAAAAGGTGGGACTTTTTGATTTCCCCAGAACAACATGATGAACTTGATCATTGTCTTAATCCTTTCAAACAGGTAAGATTCTTTGAGCATTCCCAAAAGTAGGAGAAATGCCCATTACAGCATTTTCCACATCTTCGACAAAAAGGAATTATCAGTGGTACTAACACGAACTGCACACCAACTCCAACAAAGTGAACAACTTTTAATAACAGAACACCAAGTTATATGTTCCATCCTTAAAATGAACTCATATGTTAAAGTTAGTGTGCTGAGCTTTTTGTGCTCTCATTCATGCAGGTCACCACAATTCCTTTGTGTAAAAGTGTCCCCATCCTCATCTAGACATGACTGTATGCATAGACACAGAGGTACATAACTCTGGACAAAAGGACGCACGAGAGCATCCAAACTATATATCAACAGAAATGCCATGAGGACAACCTTACCTGTGACCAACAGAAAAGAGAGGTAGATCAACAAGATCAGCAGCAGATAACTTGTCATCGGGCAATCCAGATGTCAAGACATTATCCAAGCAGCAATGGAACTTCTCATGTACTTCACTAGCAACTCGGGCATGGTCAAAGGTCACGTTGTACGGCACTGCGATGATCAGAAACCCCTCCTTCGCCAGAAGCTCAATCAAATAGCTGCAACACCACCAAAAACAATCATTCAAAAGGCCCAAAAAAAAAAAAAAAAACCTTTAGCACAAGCAAATCAAGAAATTCGAACAACCCACCTGTAGGTGACTTCAGGAACAGCGCCAATGAAGGCACCGCCCAAGAACTTGACGATGGCCCGCGGCTTCCTCCCACCGGGCGGAGGTATCACCAAGCAAGAATCCAACCTCTTGTATATCCTGCCTCTGCCGTTGCCAAGAGCGCCGTCGGCCTTAGTGCTGACGCCAAAGCCGCCACTTCCCACGTACCCATCAGAGACCATGCGCCGAAGGGGAAGGTAACCGTCCCGACCGGGACCGAAAGATGGAATCTTGGACGGCAACGAGTTCCGGGTCCGAGGGCAGCGGCTGAGTCCACGGCAAGCGTGAGCCTTAGGAGGGATGCATCTGCATCCTCCGAGCGGGGAGCCGAAAATCGACGTGCCCAGTTCCATGACGACCGAGCCGAGCCTCACCTGAGGATGGAGCTGAGATGGTGAAGCAGGTACAGGTGGGACTGTAGGAATCTTGGAGGAAGGTAAGAGAAGAGAGACAGAGAATTTTTAACGTTGGTGGTTCCGCCACGAATTCTCCGATTCCGCCGCATGTCTGTCGATTAAGATTGGGTTAATTTGGGTTGGGACTGGGAGATATCTGTGAATTTGTTCTTCCTTTGGGCTGAGAAGCTTGCTCTAATTTTCTGGTTCTGGGCCTGCCAGCAGTCTAAACATGTTTAATTGATCATGACAGTGAAAAAAAAATTGTCTTTTTTTTTTTAATTTCCTTTTTGTCCAAAAAATTTAGGCAAAATTCCAAATAAAGGCTCAAAATTTTTTCATTATCTCAAATAAAGGCCTGAAGTAGATCTTGTTTAGTTTCGTTGGCTCACCAATCAGCAAAAAATTCCCATCGATTAATGGTATTTTCATCCAAAAGCAATTTAAATTAAATTAAATTAGATTATAAATTTAAAAAATAAAAAATAGAAAAAGAAGGGAAAAAAAGAGAAAACATAGGTGGGAGGACGCTCCCTCTTGCTTGTGACCGCCACCCCATCGCTAGTGAGACAATGGGGTCACTAGCACCTAAGGGAAGGCCAACGACCCTAGCTAACCAAAGGGGAGGGTCATCGGGCATGCACGATAGCTACTGAGCCTCGCCCAGATTGAGGAGGGTGGGTGACGCTCACCTAGACCAAGCAAGGGTGAGAGATTCTTGCTCAGATTTAAGAGAGGGTTACCAACCCTCCCTTAGGCACCGATAATCTCATCAACTTTCACCGCTATCCCACCGGTGATGGGGTGGCAACCATAGGCTAGGAGGGAGCACCCTCCTGCCTGTATTTTCATTTTTCATTTTCTTTACCTTTTGGTTTTTTTAGTTTTTTAAAGGGAAAAAATGTAAAAGACAGAATTGCAATTCACATTTGGTAAGTTGAGACTTTTTTTTTTTTAAATTGTTATATGTATTTCAGGCTCTTATTTGAAATAAAGTTGACTTCGGGTAATTTATTTAAACAATGCCTACTTCTTATTCAAGAAAATAAGGATACTTCAAATCTTTATTTAGAATTTTCCCAAAAAATTATTTAGAGTTACGAGCCACCTTAGGAGGGAAAGAGGGTTCTTGCATAAAAGACTCTTAAATGATTTTGAAGCATGTGAGTCCATCTTAGCCCTTAATGTTGATGAATCCCATGTAAAACCAATATGATCTAAGGGCTAAGGTGTACTGAGTTCATATGAATTATCAGGCAAAAAAATGACAGTTTCGTTGATAAGACCCATCTTCCTAGTCCAATCGAGTCATTGGTATTTTTTAGACCCATCTTCCTAGTCCAATCAAGTCATTGGTATTTTTTCATGAAGATTCTTGGCCAATCACTCTCGTTTTTGCGTGATGAAAGGGATTAGACAGGATTGAGATCAATCTCACTCAGCATTGTGAGTGTTCAACTTAAGGCATCAACGATGCACTGACCATCCACTAGATGAGTCCACCGCCATTGCCCTATTAGGTCCGAGTGAGGAAGTCCAAGATCGACAATGCGCTTAAGCCCAAGTCCATCCTTTGCGAATTAGCCAAGTTTTTTTTTAGACCAAAGAAAGATTGGGAAATCCAACCTGTGATTTTCGACTTGCAAATGAAGTTCAGAACAGTCAACCAATTAGTTGGCGGCATAATTCCTTCTTATTCCCGAGAGAGTGCAGCAATTAGGAGTCTAAAAACTTCGGTGCTTTATGCTTGTGCAACTTGACTCGCCAAAATGGTGATATATCAGTAGCAAGTGGCGAACATAGATAAATTCAATACATCGAAAATAAAGAAGCCTCTTAAGGTCAACATCTCCGATCATTCTAAGGGTATGGGATTGGAAACATTAGGGAACTTGGCAATGGACTTGGAAACACCTACAAAATTTATGCATTTCTTTTCTCCTGGATCAATTCGAAAGCTTGCCCCAAACCCCATCCTCGGCCGACACGACTTAGCATTGGTTTGGCTAGAATATTATACACCTCTGAAGGGATTGTTCTTCCTGTTTCCTTCACATTACATCCTTGCAAAGAGAGAATCTTGGTCCAAAATGGAAATGATGGCTGATATATAGTCAGGGAATGGGTTTCCTAGGATGTTCCTTAAAAATTGGCCATGCCAGAACAAGAACAGTAAAAACTATAGGAAGAAACACTTTCCACTCGAGACTGCTTATTTTTACTACATATAATTCAATACAATCAACTGACATCTCTTGATCGAGGACCCAAATATGGCCTGCATTCTTCTTGAGACGCAATCATTTGGGCCAGAATGCAAAAGGAGGACCTCCTCATCAAAAGAAGACTGTGCCCACAACAGTTGTAAGCAAAGCCAGCACAAGGTTGAGCTACACGGTGTGATGAGTCAGCGATTACTATACATACATGTATTCACCTCCTCGAACGGCATTTGCAGCACCTTTTCTCTCTTCTTCAGCCTCCTTTTCGCGCTCCTTCCAGCTCTCATAAGCATGATCATCAGTCTGCAGCTCATGCCGACATATCGGACAAGAATTGTGTTCATCCTGCCACAAAGTAAAGCACAAGTGCAGCAACCAATTATTTCACAACTCAAGGAAATTGCACGGAATCAGAATTTATAGTATACTTTCTTTATATACCACGACTGTGACCAAGAATAATGCACTGGCAAAATTTCTGCATAAGATAATAACAAGGTAAAGTTTCATTACCAGCCAAGGCTTTAGACAAGGAGGGTGAAATGTGTGCTTGCACGGCAACTCTTGCATCTCATCATTCATGACCAAGTTCTCTCTACAAATTGCACATTCTGCATCATGTCCCATTTTAGCTAGAATCTCTTCTGACAGAGTAATCACTGGAAGCTTCGCGACAACTTCTTTACTGGCAGGTGGGGCTCTTGGAGCTACGGGAATGTTATCCAAGATCTACAGCCGGGAACTTATGTTAAAGATCCTTTGCAAGAGCAGCAAAGAGACTTTTTCATCCAAACAGAACTGATTAACCACTACAAGTACCAACCACAAAGCAATTCACATGAAGTAGCTAATGAGCAAACACCAAGCAAATGGAGCATAAAGATACCTCGGGTAACGTCGTATCAAGGTTCTCCATCAATTCATGAATCAAATTCACAGCTGTTTCGGACATATGGGTATCCTCCATTTGATGAGAGGATTCAGCCGCAGCAAGCATAGAAACAGTGTTCAAGAGGTCTGACTGCACGAGCCAGTGGGGTCGAGGAGGCTCTGGATCCACAGTAAGATGCCCTTCAAACAAATAACCTGCATCGACATATTCATGCAAGACATGATTGTTAAGGAAAAACACGATAACAGGAAAAGCATAAACCTTAATTAGATTAAAAAAATTGCTCTCGTACCTCTACTTGCATTGGATTGTGTGGATTCTGGAGTGGGATCATCCGCAATATGCAGCTGTTCTCGTGCTTGAGCAATAAAACTCTTCAAATGTTCCTTCTCGGAAGGACTAGACACCAAGCTTTCAGCCTCCTCAAAGAGCCCTAATCCGGCGAGCCAAAAACCAGGGCCTGTGTGTCTTGCCTTCAAGGTTGTTGCGACTCGACATACCACAGAATAAATCTGGCACCAGAAAAAACGTGAGTTTTCCCATTTCAGTACAAATCAGAATCTAACTCGTAATCACTGCATACAAACTTCTCCGATTTCTAGTCCCTATATAATTCCTCCAATTGTCAATTCTAGCAGTTCGAGCCGCAATTGCGTGAATCACAGTGCCTAAAATCAAAATTCTGCCAAACTCCACGATCAACCATGACACATTTGCTTATACATGCGCATCAAAACGCGACCTGAATTTCTCTTGAATAAAAAACCCAAGCAGGCAAAGGCAACAGCCGGTATCGGATTCACCCGATTCACCAAACTGAGACGATCAGAAAAGAAAAAATCGAAACTTTGAACGCACAAGACGCCACAAATCGTCAATCCCGACTCTAATTTTGCAGAATCAGGACCCAATCTCGAAAAGGGTCTCCGCGCAAACTCATTCCCGCGACGGAAAAACAGCCAAAGCGGGGGAGATAAAAAAAAAGATCGAAACTTTGAACGCACAAAACGCCCCAAATCGTCAATCCCAACTCTAATTTTGCCTAATCAAGACCCATTCTCGAGAAGGGTCTCGGCGCAAACTCATTCCCACGACGGAAAAACAACCAAAGCGGGGGGGAAGACAAGAAAGATCGAAACTTTGTATGCACAAGACGCCACAAATCGTCAATCCCGACTCAAACTTTGCAGAATCAAGACCCAATTTCGAAAAGGGTCTCCGCGCAAACTCATTCCCACGACGGATAACAGCCAAAGCGTGGGGGGAGGGGAAAGAAACCGTGCGCCCACCGATTGGCGGAGCGAAGGCGAGGCGGAAGGGTAGCACCGCTGCAGTATCGATCTGATGGAGGAGACGGATTCTTCGAACTGCTGCTTCTTCCCCAGCTGCTTCTGCAATTCCTGCAGCCGCCGCAGCACCAATCCCTCCTCCGATTCCATCCTTCTTTCTTTCCCGGGGCGCTACAGCAGGGAGTCGGAATCTCTCTCTCTCTCTCTCTCTCTCTCTCTCGTTGATTGCCTGATTCGGTTCGGTGGTCCTTTCGTTTCGCTTGAGGGAAGAGCCCGAGGGAGCGATCTGCTGTGGTCGGTCGGACAGACCTGGCCCGCAAGTAAAGTTTTCCAAAGGCTGCGGAAACTCTCGAATGGATGGCTGGACTTATTTGGCCAAAATGTTGGCCATGCCAGCCTTGGACATTTCAGCATTCTTGGATGCTACTCCACGGTCTCCACCCATTGATGAAAAATTGGCAAGTGCCTTTTTCGTCCTCAAAATTTTATTAAAATCCACTGTTGCCCTCTTTGAAAAAACAAAGTCGTACCTTTTTCTTTTCTTCCACGCTTCAGTTTCCTCGCTCTACACCGCTTTCACCTGGCCCCTGTGTAACCATTGCTCTGGACCCTTGCTCGCTCACCTCCCTTGCCGGCCTCCCTCGCTCGCTAGTCTTGGGTCTCACTTGGTCACCCACCTTGCCCACCTCGCCCACCTCGCCTCGCCTTACTCTCTCGCTTGCCTCGGCCACCTCGGCTTGAGTGCTCTTTCTCTTCATTCGCTCCCATCTCTCCACAGGTTCCTCGTGCCCTCTCTCTCTCTCTCTCTCTCTCTATAGTGGATCTACTTTTGCCTTGCTCTGGTCTCTCATTCTTGTTTCTTTGATTTCCCATTTCTTTGTTTTTCTGCTTTGCGTTAAGAAATATTGTTGATTAGAGATTAGTAGTATTTTAGCACTAGTTGGAGATATCATTGTAGGGATTAGCTTGAGAAGGAAAGCTGTTCAATTTTAGTTCATATGGAAGCAAGAATTGTCCTAAAAAGGACTGCTATACTGCATTATTGAATCTTCCCTAGCTTTTTGTTACTTGATTAATCTACTATGTTGGGTCAATGTTTTGAAAAAGCATATGTTGATTGAATAAAAGAACATATTAGTATATGGGTTTACTTGTTTTATTACTGTCAATTTCTCTATGAATGGTGTTGACACTAAATTTCAACCACTCAATTAATAGTAAATTGCATAGAAAATTAGGGTTAATTGCATCGCATTGGACCAATGGTAGATGAGCTTTAATTTGATGGTTGAGAATTGACTCTCAAGGAATGACGAGTTGGAAGATTTATGTATTTCGGAAAAGATTCGTATTATTCTTCCAATATTCTGTGAATTTCATATATTTATGCAATACATACACTGAGGGATATATTTTTTGGTGGGAAAATTGTCCAAAAAATCCTAAACTTATTGCACTTTTGTTAATTCAATCCTAAATCTTTTAACTTTGTTAATTGAGTCATAAACCTTTTCACTTTTGTCGATTTAGTCCATCCGAGCAATTTTGGCCGGAAGATGTTGGCGTGGATGCTAGCGGTGCCACGTAAGAATGCCCATGCGATGTGGATAATTTTTAATAATATTTTAATAATTTTGAATTTTTTTATTATGTTTTTTTTTTTTTTTTTTTTTTTTGGCTTTTTCCTTGGCCTTTTCCGGTGGCCGGCCATTGGCCACAGCCGGCTGGCTGGCCTCACCTACCACAGGTGAGGCCTGGTCGGGCAAGGAGGAGCACCGGTGAGGGAAGCCTGGGCGAGGCCGACCCTCCCCCAGGCCAGGGTGGCCTCGCCGGGTAGGGGTGTCAAGAACCGAACCGAAAACCGAACCGAACCGAACCGAAAAATTCGGTTTTTTCGGTTTGGTTTGGTTCTCATTAAAAACTGAAATTTTTGTTATCGGTTCGGTTTTTATCGGTTAACCGAACCGAACTGAATCGAAAACCGATAAAATAAACCATCAACCAAACGGTTTGGTTATTCTCTCCCGTCTCCTCCGAGAGAACAGTGATTCGATTCTATTTGACCCCGGCTCTTGCATCATCCATCGATCGATCGATTCGCTTCGAGCGGGTCGAGATTCCATGGAGGATTGGGGCTTGCAGGAGGTGGAGAGAGCTCGGTTGCCGAGCTTGGCTCTCGAGCTCGAATGCGATGTGGTGGTGCTCGTGGTGCTGGTGATGGTGGTGGGAGTTGTGGCGAGATCTAATGGTCCCGAGCAATTTCGGTAGCCACCTGCAGCAACACCCGGAGAGAGAGCGCCTCAAATCTTATCTACACCCTAACCCCAAGTGTCTCCGTACCCTTCTTCTTCTTCAAGTCTTTTCTTCGAACCGAGTTAAACAGAACAGCCCAAATGGGAGAGGTCTTCTTCTTCGCTTTCAAAGCTCGCCTTCGCTTTGCTTTGTGGATTTAGTGCGTTGATTCCTTTTTGGTCTACGTGGTTTGTGAATAGTGGAGCTTCTCTCCCTATGCCGAAGCCACCTGCTCTAGAAGAGAAGAAGCCCGAGGAGAAGAAGCCCCCAAGAGAAGAAAGAAGAGGTCCGTCTACAAAAACCGAACAGAAAAACGAAACCAAAAAAAAAAAAAAAAATCGAAAACCGAAAACCAAAAACCGAAAAATCGAACCAACTAAACCGAACCGAAATTTTGGTTCGGTTCGGGACTCATTCGGTTCGGTTTGGAAATTTTTTCTAACAGTTCGGTTTGGTTCTATTTTTTTTTTTAAAAACCGAACCGAACCGAACCGTTGACACCCCTATCGCCGGGCGTTGGCCTCGCTTGGCCGATGCTCGCCTGGGCAAGGGCAAGCCCGGCGAGGGCTCCCCTCGCCAGCTCTAGCAAGGCCAACCCTCGCTAGGGCCGGGCGGCCTCGCTCGGCCTCGCCGTCGCTCGAAGACGCCCAGTGAGGCCACCCTGGCTTGGGGGAGGGTCGGCCTTGCCCAGGCTTCCCTTGCCGGTGCTCCTCCTCGCCCGGCTATGGCGGGCGAGGCCAACCGACTAGCTGTGGCCGGTGGCTGGTCGTCGCTTGTGGCTAGTGGCCGGCCACCGAAAAAGGCCAAGGTAAAAGCCAAAAAGAAAAAAAGAAAAAAAAAACGGAAAAAAAATAGAAAATTCAAAAATTCAAAAAAATTAAAAATGATTAAAAATTATCAACGTCGGCACCAACAGTCCTATGTGGCATTGTTAGCATCCACATCAGCATTTTCCGGTCAAAATTAGCCGGATGGATTGAATCGATAAAAAGTGAAAATGTTTAGAACTCAATTGATAAAATTAAAAGATTTAGGACTGAATTGGCAAAAGTGCAATAGAGTTTATGACTTTTTGGACAATTTTCCCATTTTTTGGCAGAAGGGAATGTTTTGGATGAAATATTGATGTGTATGGACAAGAAAGAGCTGAAATATGCAGTATGCAAATTTATTCTCGAGCCTAGCCCCTCCCTCGGCTATATAAAGAGGCCACGCATTGAAAATACACGGCACTTTTTGAGAGGGTCGAGGTGAGAGGGGGAGAGAATTGAGAATACTTGGCCACAAAAAAGAGGAAAAATGTCCTCTTGGTCAATCCTTGGCCAAGATGCTCCTCTTGTAGAGGCACCCTCCACTGTGCCGTCGCCGCCGCTCGTGCTGCCCCTCTGCCGTGGAGCCCCGCAACGTCAAACGCCTGCTTGCTGCTGCCTGACGCCACACGGCACACACAGCTCGGGCCTCACCGTGCCGAGTCCTCTGCTCGCAACGCGAGCCTCCTGCTTTATCGCTCATAATCAGCAGTCAGCAGCCTCACATCCTGAAACTACAAACCTTTGTTTCGCCCTCTACGATCGGCTTCTTCACGTCCACAAGCAATAGCACCTGCGGTCTTTCTCTTCGCAAGAGAAAATCACGACTGAATTAGGAGAATGAAGCCAGTCGAAATTCCTCCACGGCTAAGACCTGGAGGGAGTACACTTAGCAAGAGTACTGCAAGAAGACAACTTGGGGAAGTCAACTGGGAATCTCCACCGAGTCATCGTCATCCACCATAGATCTTGTTTCTAGTTTTGCAGGCATTCCGCCTCATGAACCGTCGCCATTCTCAAATCATTGCCCGAATCCTATCGTTGGGCCGTGGCCCCACCATGCCAAGACCGCCACCGTCGACCGATGTCGTGATCCACTAGGCTTTGAATTTAGAAACGACATCCACAAACCAGGTAACGATGGTTATCTTTAAATTTCGTTGCCTATTTTAAACGATTGTTATGTTATTATTATAATTATTAATTTAATCGGTAAGATCTCAGATCATTTTTTTTTTTTAAATATTTTGCTTTATCCTTCAAGATAATGGCCAATTTAATCCGTATTTTAATTATTAATTTGATTTATGAGACATTGGATCATTTTTTTTTTTGATTTTTTTCCCATGTGTTAGTGGTGTTTAGGGTTAAAATAATTGTTAATTTAATCCGTGAGATGATAGATTATTTTTTCAATTATTTTAATCCTTTATTTGAAATCTTGATGAATATCTTGAGGCTGGTATATATAATGCTTATCTTTGATAACTGCTTGTTTTGGAAAACACAAAAAAGATCAAATTGTGTGATGGATAGGATAGTTTCCTAAATAGATTATGATTGCATGTTTAGAATTTACCTTGTTAAATTAGATTGCATGTTCTTGTTTGGGTCAAATCTACTTAATTAAGATAATTTTCTCAATTAAAATAGTATTTAATCTAAATTATAACCTAGTTTAAATAGAATAACTTTTCGAGGCAGGTAGTTAATTTTTGTTAATTAATTATTTTAAATTTTAATAAAAAATACCAAAAAAATCATGTGAGTGTGTCATATAATTTGCACGTTAGTTTTATTTGATTGCGTGTCATATAGGCTAGTTTTAATTCCATAATATAAAGAAAACCAAAAAAAAAAAAAAAAAAAAATCATTGCTTGTTATGGTGTTTAATTTCTTGGAATTTATTTATTTATTGTGTTATCTTTAATGTTTGCGCATGCATGATCACTCTTGCATGTTAGGATTTACACTAAAAATAAATCTAGACTACCTGCAAAAATATTTTTGAAAATAAAAGAGAAAATATATCAAAAGGGTGATAGAGTAATCTAGCGTAATCAAGTTCTCAAACTTATTTAATCTTTGATTCGTAAAAATAAGGTAACTCGAATATCTAATCAACCATCATAAACCAATTAGCGACGACTTCTAAATAAAAACATTTGCATGTTCAATAACTTGAACTTAAATTGTGAATTGATATGGGTTTAGGAAAGCCTAAGTGGGTGTTACCCAAGGTAAGGTCACAACAAATGGATTGACATGTATGGGTAGTACCCGATGAATTCATAGACCATTCTAATCTTGAATGGACTAAGCTTTTAGTATCGTTTCTCTCTACATTGCCATGATGAGGAAAATTGATAATTTTTATTAGTTGAATGGATAGAAATATTTGTGCCTTTCAAATTTGTTCATATTACTTTACTAGTAGATAACAAGTAAGGTATTTTGGAGCTCGGAAGATGTAGAAACCTTTTGTAAATTGTGCATTGACCAAATTGAACAATGCAATCATCAACCAAATAACAAAAGGGATGGATGGACGGTCATTATTAGCAAGTTTGAGGAGGTAATAGGTAAAAAATATAATAAAAATCAAATGAAAAGTAAATGAGATAATCTTAAGGAAGAATGGAAGAGATGGTGGACATTGGTTTACAGTAAAACAAAGCTAGGATGGAATTGAGGAAGAAAACCATTGATACAAGTGATGAATCGTGGGAGAAAAACCTCTTTTACTTTTGTGTTTAGTTCATCTTCAATGTTACAACTTACATCATTGCTATATTATAAGAGACTAATCCTAAGGTTAAGGATTTTAGAACAAAAGGCATAAATCTTAATCTTGTAGTTTTGTTAGATAGGATGTTCAGAGATACAATTGCTAATGGAGGAATCACATGAACTCCTGGACAAGGTTTGTGTGTTGTTGAGGCCACACAACCTGGTGATGGAGTAAGTTTTACTGAAAAAAATTCGGAGTGTCATGTGGATGAAACCATTGTTGAACCAATTGGAACTCAATGTAGTAAAAGATATTGACCATGGCATGGCAACTTTGAACGCAAATAAATAGGTTTTGTTTAGCTATTGAATTTAGAAGCATTGTCGTCACTGTTGCATCTGAAGCAAATGAGAGATTCGGTCCTTACAAGGAGGAATATGTTGTACCATACTTGAAATTGTGCAAGATGAAGTCACACTTTCTTACAATCTCTCATTTCAAGGAGAAGAAAAACAATAGGCAAGTCTTCATGAGTTTAAAGAGTGATGCACTAAAAGTCAAGTATTTCAAATATGAGTTTGAAGAGAGTCATAGCCACAATATTAGTATCTTATTTAAAATTTTTGGTATGTGATTTTGTTTTTATGTGAAAGACATTTATATTACATGCAAACGCAATTTCTATTTATGTTTGAATGCGAGAATTGTTTCCATTTGGTGTTCTATTTATGTGGTTGAGTTTGCATACATATGATGGTTGATATTGTTTTTCTTGATGGATGATCAAGATTATCCATTGTTTCTTTTATACTCTAATGCTATATATTATTACCTCAAGTAGTTATGAATGGCTCTCTTGAAAGAGAAAATTGTGAAAAAAAGGAAAATGAATACTGGAATCTTGTCTCAATCGCAACAGCTTCAATTGGTTATTAAGCGATGTATCTTTGCAAAGTACCTTGCATGACCTTGTCATATACAAGTTATGCATGGCTAAGGGAGTTGATGGGTGAAGATGTTCATCTAATAAGGTGATATCATATGTTTAGAATGCATGAGAATGTATTTAATAATTTAACACGTGACTTAGTAGCACATTATGGTCTTCAAGGATGTGGGAATATTGATGTTGCAGAAATGATTTGTATGTTTCTTCATATTTTAGGAGATGGTATTGTTAGAATATAATTCATATAAAACTTGATGCGGAAATTCATAACAAATCAATGATTTTGATCTTCATGATTTTCACAAATAGATTCAAACAAACATTTATCCATGCGCTACGCTTGATGATGATCGTTGTAAAAAACCCAATGATCTTGAACCAAAAGGAGAAATCCGATTTCTCTCCCTTAACCCACTAAACCTTAATGTATTCAATTGATGGATGAGAGAATACGTTCTTTCAGTTATTATTGTTCGTATGTGGGTGGAGAGAGGACCGAACTCTTTTATACGTTCGTTAAAAAGGTGCATTCCATCAAAGCGATATACCATTTTGTTTTATTAGAGTCGTACTTTCTCATAACCAATATTATTTATAGCATTTCAATCATTATTAAACCATATAATAAATCACATAATATGGGCCACAATAATTCTTACATTCTCCCACTTGGCTCATATGATTCTCCTTTCATGGTTTAATGAAGACTATAATGTGTACAATAAGATTATGCTATAAAATTTCATTAAATTGGCAATCACATAATAATCACAATTAAATAAAGAAAACTAATGCAAGTCATAGCGGTTATATGTCATTAATCGACATAGTCCATTCTATGTACTACAACTATAGCACTTTACTTAACATGATCCATAAATAAGAAGTACAGTAATAGTCCAATCATAATGTTTCTTTAGAAACTATCCTGTTTAACATTCATCTATTTCCATAATGTATACTAAATAGAAAACATGAAATATCAGAAACATGTAAATGAGCTCAAAGTGTCAAATACATAAACTTAATACAATTATAATACAAATATTAATGATGTCCAATAATGCCCATCCTTTCAACATGCTCATTAAATGTTTTGGGCGGCAATCCTTTTGTTAAGGGATCTGCTATCATAAGATTGGTGCTAATGTGCTCAATTGACACTCTTTTTTTCTGAACTTCTTCTTTGACAGACAAGTATTTGATCTCCATATGCTTAGCACCCTTAGAATACTTGTTGTTCTTAGAGAAGAAAACCGCGGCAGAGTTATCACAATAGATTTTCAGCAGCTTGGCAATACTGTCAACGATCACAAGCCCTAAAATAAAATTTCGCAGCCATAATCCATGAATTGTGGCCTTAAAGCATGCCACAAATTCAGCTTCCATAGTGGATGCGGCAATAACTGACTGCTTTGCACTCTTCCATGAAATTGCCCCTCCAATTAGAAGAAACAAGTAACCAAATGTTGATTTTCTTGTATCGACACATTCGGCTAAGTCTGAATCTGAATATACAATCACTTCGAGATGATCAGATCTTTTATAAGTGAGCATATAATTCTTCGTTCCTTGCAGGTATCTAAGAACATTCTTTGCAGCTTTCCAATGATCTATCGCAAGGGACTTTTATGTTATTATTTACCAAACGCAATTTGATTACTTTGATCCAACCAAACGCACTAAGAACCCTTTGCAAAGATTCCGACTTTGATACACCTTGAAACCGCAAAACCGATGTCCGGTTTGGTGCAAGTTTGTGCATACATTAAGCTCCCCACAACAGATGCATAATGAATATTTTTCATTTGTTCTTATTTCAATTTACTTTTCGGACATTGCATAAGGCTAAATTTATCACCTTTCTGAATTGGAACTATTCCTGCCGAACATTTACTCATATTAAATCTCTCTAAAATTTTCTCAATGTAGGCTTTCTGAGACAATCTTAATAATCATTGTGATTTATCACGGAATATTTCTATTCCTATCACATATGTTGCCTCTCCCATATCCTTCATTTCAAAATTTTTAGAGAGAAATTTCTTGATTTCATGTAATAAACCAAGATCATTAGCAGCAAGCAAAATATCATCAACATATAGAACTAGAAAAATAAACTTGCTCCCACTAATCTTCATATATATACACCGATCAACAGTGTTTTCCTTAAATCCAAATGAAGTTATAGTATCATTAAACTTAAGATACCATTGTCGGGAAGCTTGTTTAAGTCTATATATTGACTTTTTTAATTTACATACCATATGTTCCTTTCCTTTAACTGAAAAGCCTTCGGGTTGGTCCATATAAACCTCTTCCTCTAAATTCCCATTAAGAAAGGCGGTTTTTACATCCATTTGGTGTAACTTCAAGTCATAATAAGCCACCAAAGTCATAATGATTCTAAGTGAGTCTTTCTTTATAGTCAATGCCTTCTTTATAAGTAAAACTCTTTGCAACAAGTCTGGCTTTATGTCGTTCAATATTGCCTTTTGAGTCGCGCTTGGTCTTAAAGACCCATTTACACCCGACCTTCTTACATCCTTTAGTCAATTCCACAATATTCCAAACTTAATTTTGATGCATGGATTTTAACTTTTCTTCCATGGCATTAAACCATTCATTAGAATCTTCACATTCCATGGCTTGGGAAAATGAATATGGATCATTTCCAATTCCTAAGTCAATTTCTGACTCTTGTAAATAAACCATATAGTCATCAGAAATAGTCGATTTCTTTTCTCTTTGAGATCTCCTTAATGCTATTTCTTGTGACTCGGCTATTGGAGGTTCATTATTGACATCTCCATTATTGAGTGTTTGTTGTTCTCGATTATTGTTAGATTGTACTACAATATTAGAAACAACAACTTTAGAAGCTTTAGGTATAGGAACTTCTACACTTACTTCTTGAATACAAGCATCACGCATTCTTTCACTTCCACTGATGTCAACATTCTCAATGAACCTAGCATTTCCAGATTCAACAATTCTTGTACTATGATTAGGACAATAAAATTTATACCCTTTGGATTTCTCTGCATAACCAATGAAATAACCACTGGTCGTTCTTGAATCCAATTTTCTTTCATGTGAATTGTAAATTCTTACTTCTGCTTGACAACCCCAAACATGCAGGTGTCTTAAACTAGGTTTCTTTCTCGTCCACAGTTCAAATGGAGTGTTTGGAACTGCCTTACTAGGAACCCTATTTAATAAGTACATAGAAGTCTTTAAAGCATACATCCACAAAGACAAGGGTAAAGATGAATGACTCATCATACTCCTAACCATTTCCATTAAAGTACAGTTACGCCTTTCTGCTACACCATTTTGTTGTGGTGTACCTGGCATTGTGTATTGAGCACAAATGCCATGTCTTTCAAGAGATTTAGCAAATGGACTTGGACATTGTCCTGATTCATCATACTTTCCATAATATTTACTGCCTCTATCGATCTTACTATTTTCACATTTATATCTAATTGTCTCTCAACCTCTTTAATATACACTTCAAGTGCATTTACTGATTGAGACTTATAATGCAATAGATAAATGTAACCATAACGTGAAAAAAATCATCAATAAAAGTTATGAAATAGCTTTCCTTACTAAAAGATGGAACATCGAAAGGACCACATATGTCAGTATATATAATCTCAAGAAGCTCTTTGCTTCTTGTGGCACCTCTCTTAGTTTGTTTTGCTTGTTTACCTTTAATACAATCAATACACACTCCAAAGTCAGTAAAATCCAAATTTGGAAGAATTTCATTCTTTACTAATCTTTGTATTCTTTCTTTGGATATATGACCCAACAATTATGCCACAAGTAATCAGAATTTTCATTCACCAAATTTCGTTTTGTGCCAACATTATAATGCAAGATCATTAATGTCTCAACAAAAGTATTATCAAGTCTAAATTTGTAGAGACCATCACATAAAGTTCCAATTCCAATAAGAGTATCGCTCTTAAATAGACTGAAAGATTCAGATCCAAACTTACAATAAAATCCTGCCACATCAAGTTTTGGCAAAGAAACTAAATTGCGAGAAAATGTAGGTACATAAAGGGTTCGAAACAAATCCAAATAATGCCTAGTATATAAGATCAAATGATAAGTGCCAATACCTTCAACTGGAGCTTTGTCTCTGTTCCCCGTAATCACATAATTTTCATTTGACTTTATAGTTTGAATCGTAAGAAATCCTTGCATCGTATTTGACACATGAGTGATGGCACCAGAATCAATCCACCAAGTATTATAAGGAACTTCAGTAAAGTTTGATTCAAAACATATTAAAGCATAAGGCTTACATTTCTTTTCGAACTAAGCCTTACATTTCAGACAATCTTTCTTCAAGTGTCCAATTTTGTTGCAAAAATGACACTTAATAAGATTGTGTTCCTTCTTGTGGATTTGAGAAGCCTTTGAAAAGTCATTCAGGACGTGTAGTCATTTCTTCTTACTCCTTCCACATTTCCTCTTAAAATTCTTTCGAACTTCTTGATGACTTAAGAGATGAATAGAATGAGCCTTTTGATTCTTTATCCTTATTTCCTCTTGAACTAGCATATTAGCCAATTCATTTACATTCCACTTATCCTTTATAGTGTTGTAATTCATTTGAAATGGCCCATATTGCTCATGAGGCAAGGAATTAAGTATAAATTGTACTAAAAAGTACTCATCCACATTCATTCCCAAAGTCCTTAACTTTGCTACTAAATTGGTCATCTCAAGTATATGCTCATGCATAGTACGCGAACCATCATATTTCATGGTGGTCAGTGTGCTCATCAGTGTACCAGCAAGTGACTTATCAGCAGTTTGAGAACGCTCTTCTACAAATTTTATAAATTCCTTAGCATTGTTAGTCTTGGGAAGAGAAGTCTTTAAGTTGTTTGCAACTGTCATCCGCATGAACATTAAGCTCAGTCTGTTCGATCTTTCCTAAGCTGTATGGAAAGACTTTTTATCATTGCTACTTTCATCAGTAATAGTAGTTGGTTTCTCAGCCTGAAGCGATAAATCAAGATCCAGGACACCTAAGTGAAATTGGACTTGCTCACTCCAATAAGGAAAATTTATCCCATTGAATAAGGGAACAGATGAGGCGTGTTAATGGAATGAAACAGGTATAGATACTGCAAATGTGCAAGAAAATACTCATACATTAATGCTTTGAGAATATCAACTAATCATATTCAAATTAAACTACACATGCACATCATAGTTCTCCTTTGGGCGATCCTATGATATACAAAAATATATAAACCATAATGATGCTAATAAATTTTATTTGATAATTGTAAATATATCTTATTAAAATTTATTTGTTATCTTTGGATATACAAACAAATTTAACAAGTCATATTAATTATCAACCATCATGTTCATGAATTATAAGAAAATAATTAACCTTTGGGTTAATCCCTAAGTTCTTATAATAAATGAACTTCAATATACCCATAACTCCAACAATGATATAAAACATATCAATTTCATATATAGCATCAATTAATCATGGGTAATTGAATAAAATAATTTACAATATCAAAAATTCAAAAAAACTTCAAGGTTTGGCCACTTTGGTGACTAATAAACCATTCATAATATGAATTTTTAATATTGTAAAATACAAACATTTACCAAATTTGCACACAAGGACAAAAACTTAATCAAAGCGTAAGGGTAAAATTGTAAAATCCTAATTCCATAAGGGTAGAATCATAAAGTTATAATCCAGGGGCAAAATGGTAAATAATCAGCAATGGCAGAACTGTAATTATTAATTAAACAAGGGCAGAATAGTAAATAAATTGCGAGAGTGACAAAATGAGAATTTTAAAAATGACATAGGGACAAAAACGTAAAAGGGCGCGCACCGCTTGTGCGCACGTGATGGCGCGTGGGTTCCACGCGCCTGCAACTACAGCACGCACGTGGAGCCCACGCGCCTTCTTCCTCGCGCACAGACGCGATTTTTCGCTGGTTTTTTCGCCGTTCCACCGCCGTTTCGCCGCCCGTTTCTTCTCCAGCAGCCCATCCTAGACACAAATAAATAATGGGTTTTGAAGAGCATGCCGGCACGATCACATGGGTCCAAGTTTCGGCGAAAATGACCAAGAAATTGGCCCCAAAACAAACGAAAAATTCTCTGAACACAAAACCTCCACCACCGCCGCTTCCGCCGCTCGATTAGGCTCCGGCGAACACCGATATGCCGGAAAAACTCATGGCTAATGTTCCTCATGATATTGCGACAATGTGGGTCCGAATTCAAGTGGTGGGTTGCCGGATTTTCCTCGGAACCGGCGAGTTTCTTACTTGCCCTCAAAATTCCAAATTTTTTCATTTTCGTCCATTTCCACTCGTGCACACACAGTAACTTTTCTTCACCATTTTAGTCCATGAAAAACGTTCCATCATTCGGATTTTCTTTAATAGAACCTTCCAAAACATTTCAACAACAACAAATGCTACGAACAAGATCATTCAACAAATCATCATGCATAAATCTTAATATTTCTTTAAACGGAAAAATCATGAGATCATAAACCAAATGCTCTGATACCAACTGTTAGAATATAATTCATATAAAACTTGATGCGGAAATTCATAACAAATCAATGATCTTTGATCTTCATGATTTTCACAAATAGATTCAGACAAACCTTTATCCATAGCACTACGCTTGATGATGATAATTGTAGAAAACCCAATGATCTTGAACCAAAAGGAGAAATCCAATTTCTCTCCCTTAACCCACTAAACCTTAATATATTCAATTGATGAAGGAGAAAATACGTTCTTTCAGTTATTGTTGTTTGTATGTGGGTGGAGAGAGGACCGGACTCTTTTATACGTTCGTTGAAAAGATGTCTTCCATCAAAACGATATACCCTTTCGTTTTATTAGAGTCGTACCTTCTCATAACCAATATTATTTATAACATTTCAATCATTATTAAACTATATAATAAATCACATAATATGTGCCACAATAATTCTTACAGGTATATGTAATAGGTTAACACAAGAGTGCTTTTAGCATTCTGGGTTAACTCTAAATAGGCACTTTAACTTAATTTTAGATAAAGTACGCGATATAGGAAAAGATTTGATTCAACCCACCGATCGACAATTCAAGGAAGTTCCAAGCAAGATCAAGAAAGATTGACAATTTTATGCATATTTTAAGATTAGTTGCGATTATACAATATAAACGAAAAACTAAATATAAATCACGTAATATTTTGTTTTATGTTTTGGGATTGTATTGGAGCTATGGATGGTATACATGTCCTGGTAGTGATACCTACACACAATCAAATTTGTTTTATTAGTTAAAAAGGAACAACTACTCAAAATGTGTTAGTCGTATGCAATTTTAACATGTAATTTATCTTTGTGCGCTGGTTGAAAGGGACAAGCTCATGACATCGGTATCTTCTATGAAACCACTAGAAGAAATGATGCACAATTTCCTCAGGTTTGTTTAATTAATTGTTTAGGTACTTCCATATTTGTACAATTGCATATGAAAAAATGCTGTGGCTAATACATATTTTGAGAGTGCATAATTGGATCCTGATTATGGATATTCAGTTGGTTATGATGTTGTAAATTGGGGGAGGTGTGAATGATTCAAATGATAATGTATTTGTTGACATAGTACATTTACGTGATCATGTGTTTACAAAGTCATTAAGAATGTTTGTAATATTTAAGGAAAATGTATTTCATTCTAAGGGACATGTGATTGTGTATTATAATGAAATGGCCATCTCTTTTTTCTTAAATCTGTTGATATGTTTCTTTTACATTACTCTCTATGCATAAATATAAAAATTATAGTCATTTTTTTTTACTTCAATTTTAAATAATTAAAATAAAAAAAAATTGGTTATATCAAAGGACCTTCCAATATATGTTTACCGAACAAAACATTTTCCCAAAGTACTTTTCGATTATAGTTTACCAAACAATATTGCATTTCTCCAAAGTCCCTTGTGCTAAAAACATTTGCATTTGGCCAAAAGCTTTTCCTAAATGCCAAATTAAATGGGCCTTATGTCAGATTTAATTTTAGAGTAAACTACTTTTTTTACCACCAAAATATCTAAACTAGTATAATTGTGATAAATTTATTAAAAATTAATTATTTGACCACCAAAAATTCTAAAAATATATATTTTGTGACAAATTTCTTATATGTTAAATTATATTAATACCATGAAAAATCATAAACCGATACACTTATGACAAACAAATGGGAAAACTCAAAACCGATACATTTGTCAACTATCCCGTGTCATTCAATTTAATAATTTGATGGTAAAATTTAACGAATATTGATGAATGGTAAATTTGTTACTGGTATACAAGTTTGGGTTTTTGGATAATTTGTCATAGGTGTACTAATTTAAGATTTTAAAATGCATTTATCACAGTGCACCCATTTGAGATTTTTATGGTATTAATCATTACTTTTATTTTACTTTTTAGTTTTTATTGTATTGTACATTTGCTTTATAGAAAAATTCGTAATAAAAAAAATATTTTCAAGAAAATCATTTTAAAGAAAAATGGTTTATTTTCATCTATTTAGTAATTTAGAGTGAGTGATTTCTTTTTTTATTAGAATGGGAAGTTATTTTCTCTTAATTATACTTGTTATTTTGAAACCATGGAAAATGTTATCCATAGATCAATTGGTTTTTTTATCATTTAAACATCGGAAAAGTTGGAAAAAGTTTTTTGAAAAATAATATTTCTTATTAAAAGCTTTTATTTTTATTTTTATAAGCAATGACACTAAAAGCACTTGAATGAAAATTTGAGCTCTTTTCTAACACGGCTCTTATAGTAAACGGAGGCAAGTATCTAAACATTTCGCGACTACGTGAACATTTCACAAGCATCTTGAGTTATTTGATGTCGTGGCTTCATCCTAAATTGACACATCAAATGCCAACATCCCTCTTAATGTTTACTTAACTGTGTTAGTGCCATATCAACATTTCCATCCCCGAATTTTACTGAAGCCTCCCATTGAGCGAAAATTGAAAAGTAGATATTCTTGATCAGACCGAAGAAGGTAGACATTCGATTGCAAAGCCAGCGAAAGTTCAGGTATTTGCATAATTATTCTTTTTAACCTCGGAGCACTCGAAATTTTTACATCACATAAATGCGACACGTACAACTCGAGTTGACGACTTTCACTAGAGAAAATATTGGGTGCCCTAACAGTGCCACGCAATCGGTGCCCTGAACGATACATTGCGTGACACCTGTCCGGGTGTCATCCACGTCGTCCACTCCTCCGTTTCAAACCAGCGCGCGGGAGCTTCTCTCTCTCCTCTCTCCTTGGCCCACCTCTCTCGCACCTTCGACGCTCCGCTCTCCTCTCGCTCTCCTCTCTCTCCTCTCTGTCTCTCTCCCCGTTCTCCGTTCCGTTGCGGGGGAGAACAAAATTGCGACGGTTCGAGGAAAACATAAAGTCCGCTCCGCTCTCTCTCTCCCCCCTTCGACGGCCCTCCACCTCCGCCTCCACCGGTTGCCTCCGTCACCCCCCGACTCCTCCGCTTCCGCCTCCGCCTCCGCGCCCGACGCCGACGCCGACGCCCCTTCACTTCCCTCTCGCGACCTCCGCTCCGCTCTCTCCCTCTTTCCTCTGCGGAGCGCCCTTACTAGCCAACCCCGACGCCGACGAACCCCGCTCTCGCATTTTGGCCTCCCTCTCCGCGAGCGAAGGTCGCGCTGCTCGCTCTGCTCGCTCTTTCTCTCTTTCCTCCGCGAAGCGCCTCCTGCTCCTGAACGCGGATGCCGCCGACGCCGTCGCCTCCCGCCGTCGCCTTCCCAAGCCCCACCGATAGGCGCCCCATTGGCGACTCCCGTACGTCCGAAGGTTCGTTTTCTTTTTTTTTTGTCATACTTAGTTCTTCAAGATCATGCTGTTAGTATAATGCGAGGCCATCGAGATTCCGTTCTCCCTCCCCCCGTCTCTCTCTCTCTCTTCCTCCTTCGCGCTTTGTTTTTTCTCTTCTCATTTTCTATTTCGGGAGATTTTACGCCTTTTTTTTTTTTTTTTTTTTTTTTTTTTTTGGTGTTTGATAGGAATTGGATGTGGCCATAGTCAAAGTGACGAACCACGTCGAGTGCCCGCCCAAGGAGAGGCACCTCCGCGGTGAGTATTCCTCCTCCGATCGATCGATATTAGAGTTTTCTCCTCCCGCTGCCGCGCCGCTGTTTTTGATGCGCTTGTGGCGTGGATGGGATGTGAAATGATCGTGGATTGGCGGTTCTTGTCTTATTGCAGAGATTGCCTTCGCGACCTCGGCGGTTCGCCCGCGGGCCGACGTCGCCTCTGTATCCAAGCCCTCTCCGGGAGGCTCACCAAGACGCACAATTGGACGGTACGGATCGGTTCCTTAATTTTGTATTTGCTCGGATCGGATGCTGTCTAGTTCGATGTGGTTCGGCGTGGATCTATGCGTTGTTTGGATTGGAAAACGACTGTTCTTTACGGTTGCTTAGCCTGATTGGTTTTGTATATAACTACTCATTGCGCAGCGCAAAGCACGTAGTATATTCTACTGTAATGAACTTACGCCGACACGATGCTAATGATGCCACCGCTGCACTTACTTACATGTAAACCTCGAATGTATTGGATCGTGGCTTCAGATTGATTTTAATTGAGAGAACAGAGTTTGAGAGCGTAGCTTTTTAGGTGGATCGTATTGCACTTTGAAGGTTTTGTTCTAGCTTGAAATGGTAGCCGTTTCTTCTTCGTAGGCTTTGTGATCTTAATGCAGCGATCAATATAAGGCTTGGATTTTTTTTTTAATTAAATAGCAGCAACTTATGTTGTTCGACACTCACATTCACCTTGAGCGAATAATCCATCATGAGATCTTTGTGTTGCCTTCACAACTGAAGGATTGTACATAGTCGTTACTGCATTCTGAGCTTTCATGATGGAGGAGTGGGGAGAAAGATGTCGAACTGGTCTAGCTCGGGCTTGGTTTTGTATGGGATCTATTTGCAACATCTTTGTGCATCTAGACGTAACCCGAGCTTGGCTGGTTAACTTTTTAACTCTTGTAATTGAGACCTCAGAAAAGTTAAGAATATATACCTTACTTCATTCGGCAAGAATAAAGCATTCTACAGAAATTTCGGTTGATATGACCCCGTGTTCTCTCGGTGACTCTTATCTTCCACAAGAGCTGCCTCAAATAGTCGTCACTTCTATGTTATTTTTGTGTTATTATGCCTAGTCTCTCGTGCACCGTGCGAGGGCCCGATATGTTGAGAAGAGGCACGATGCTGATAGAAAGAGATGCAAATGGTGTGGGTTAGTTGTTGAACATAAAGGAAATAACCCTTTGTGAGCATGCGTGAAGAAAGTGGATTACAGGTGTGAAGTTTTGAAGGAGAGGTGTGTAACCGGAGATTAGTTGTGGTGTGAAGGTGGGTGGTATAGTATTTTTTTTGCATTGTTTCACCTTAGGTTTTCATGTAGGGGCAGAAGCAGAAATTGAACTAACTAAAAGTGAGATCAAAGCAGTTTTTCTGGTTATATTAGTGGGTATTACAATGAGGAACTCATGTTTTTGTGATGAGCTAATCTCTAATTTATCGGTAGTCTCAAGTAAAGGAAAACCTTCCTACTTATCTCTACTGATTTGCGTCTTTCACAAGTGCTGATTTTTTAACGGTCAGCATGTACTTTTGGAAGTTTGAATTCTATTACGTCAGTGTTCACTTGTATATTATGAATGGCACAATGTCTTTATGAAGTCTTGAAGTTAGTTTGATGTGAATTTTCGTTTTGTATACAGTTTTTTGATGTTACATTTCATTAACCTCGCTAATGTTCTTGAGTTCTTCATGCTCTAACAGGTGGCACCGAAAACCGATAGTTATTCACAGACTCTTGAGAGAGGGAGATCCTACATTTCGGGAAGAGCTTTTGGCTTTTTCACAGAGGGGACGAATTCTTCAGCTTTCTAATTTTAAGGATGACTCAAGTCCCATAGGTTTACCTCTCTCTCTCTCTCTCTCTCTCTCTCTCTCTGATGGCATTAGCTTTTAATTTTCTTGCACTAATCATTGTTCTTATCTTTAAAACATGGAATATGATGCTATCACTGTTTTTGGGATGCTTGTAGCTTGGGATTGTTCAGCCTGGGTGCGCACCTATGCACTGTTTATAGAGGAACGGCTTGAATGCTTTAGAATAATAAAATATGACATTGAAGCAGAGCGTCTTCCAAGACCTGCTCAAGGACAGGAGAAGGTATTACATTGTGGTGTATCTTCATTTTCTTTCCTTAGTGTAGTGAATAAATTCTCAATGAGGAAAACATGCTTGATTTGATTGATACTTGTAGTCAAGTTGACCAAGAAACTATGTGGAGGCTTGTGATGCTGATTTCTGAGGTCTGTCGGTTTATTTATACCTATAGTTTTACAAGAATCATATAATTTGCATGAGTCATGTCACCATTGAAAGTAATTTTTCCCAAATCATCCTTACTTTTCGCTATCTTTAACCCGACCCAATCCTTACTTTGACATACGGAGGCTGACCAATTTGTGAAGATGACTAATTTCACGTTTCTCCCTGTCTTTTGATTGCTACATGAGGGTATTGTTCTTGGTGTATTGATGGACACGCAACCTCTACCCATTGTGCATCCTTTAAGGCAAGAAAATTTGTTACTCCCCATCAATAAAATGCAAATTGTGCAATTCTAGATCCATCAACAAGAAAAAAACTTTACTCTTATTGGCTAGTCCCCCTTTCTTTCCAGTTCAGACAGTGCATAAATTGCTACTTTAGTGGAGATACTAACAACCCCCAATTAATCAAAAGGAGGCGATGTTAATGGCGAACTTGTGTGCCTTTAAGTTTTGGTAGCGCATTTTCAAGATATTGTCATACTTAGTTCTTCAAGATCATGCTGTTAGTATAATGCAGGCCATCAGCTTCAAGCTTCCGATGGGAGAGCTTCTGCAGCACCCAGATCAGGAAAGGCTGATGGCGTGCATTATACTAACAAGGTATTTGCAGCTTTCTGAGGAGATGAACTATTCAAACCTCTTATCACTGTTTTGATTTTTCTTTTATCTTTTTTACTATTAATCACTGTAGTGGTAGGTCCTCTATTTTGGTTGCATGAGACTCTTTACTAACATCATGCATTATTTTGTATTGTGTTTCTGTTCTATAGTTTAGAATCATGGATTGATGAAGTGTCCGGTGGCCCTTGTCTCTCGTGTTCGTTTCTATCGGATATCAACAAAGATAATCATCTGTAGCCTATCTTGTTGAATTTTGATTAAGCACAATCAATATTCTTTTATAGTCAAGTGTGCTCATGAAAGTTTAGGGCATGTTTGTTTGGACTTAAGTAAAAGCAAAAGGTATTTTTTTATTTTCCGCCAAAATTTAAAATATTTGTCAAATTTTAAACTATAAAGAAAAATCTTATGTGAGTCTATGTGCCATCATTAAAGGGCTGTGAAAATTAAAGGAGTTTCAGATTGAAAGAATCAAAGTGCATGAATTTTAGATTAAGCAATAAGTAAATGTCAATCCGCATTGGTCCTTAATATCTCGACATTGTATATTTTATGCAGTTGCATGCTTTTGTGCAATATGAATCCATCAATGTAGCTGAGAAAAACAGTGAGTACTCCCTCTATCAATAAGATGAATCATGATGTATAATGTTCTCATCATAATTAAAATGTACATGTCCTATTATTGCAGGTTGAAGAGCTAAATGATGAGGGGAACTAGAGAAGTGGCCTAAGGGTTCGTTTAATGCATAGAGACAGGGTATTTGTTCCTCTTTTTCTTCTTTAGTTGCACGAAAGCATTAGTTTATAAATTTATGTAAATCTATGGTAAAAAAATAGGTAGCCATCATTTTGAAAATCGTAAAAATGACCACATTCAAAAGCTGCCTGTCCCTTTTTTGGTTGAATAAATGGCACTTACAGGTTGACAATGTCTGTGATGTGAAAAGAAATGAAATCATGCAAATGAAATCATGCATAAAAAGTCACTGATGAGAACTGACATTTTCTACTTAGGAATATAGGGTCTGCTCATCCCGCTTTTGATGCGATCGAATTAATGCTACTTGCATGTTCACGTATGTGGTGCAAAAAAATTTGAATGAATGTGACTGTAAAAAGATTAACATTTTTCGTAGAATCGTTGTTACCTCGGTGCGCTTGGGATGGCAGATTTCTTATAGTTAAAAATCTTTCTAGTTCAAAGCCTCGAATGTATGCTCAACTTCACTTCTCATTCTATGCATGGTAATTTCTACTGCGGTCTTGCTGAAAGTGGGTGACAAAGACCGAGGATCTTCACTTCATACCGTGTTATGTGCATGCATTTGAGATTTTAATAAAAATATTGATTGAAGATTTGTTTGGGTTTAATGCACTCGCTAAACTGGGATAATTCATCTTTGTTGGTTTTTCCCGCTTCTAGGCAAAACCCTCTCAAGCACGGGGAAGAAGGGACATGATGGAGAAGAACCCCGGGAAGAAGAAGATGCTTCTATATCCGAGCAACGACCAGAGCAACAACTTGAGGAGTCTTTTGAGCAATCCGATGCTCACTTCCAGGGGAATATGGTGAGTGTTGTCTCAATCTTAAAACTAAAATGATGCCAAATTAAATCGCAAATTTGGACCTTTGGTTAGACTTCGTATGGCAGCGCTATTGGTTGAGCATCGCTTGAAAACTTGGATTCCATGACAATGGGGGAAGGGCAGAGCCGAGGTTGAGTCCGGGGAAGAGGACGTAGAGGAGGCCAATACCATCGAATAATTGGGGAAATCATTTGGGGCTCTTCTTTGAACAGTCTCACCGTAATGAGAATGCAATTGTGGCGAAGCAGCCCTGGGACCTCGCATGCCGATGGAACAAGAGGATTCGCGATGGGTTGTGGGAAGCGAGTCTCGTTAAGTACCACATGACCACGTCATGTGATATCATCATCTCGTGTGTTTGTCTTCAGCTGATAGATATCACTCTCTTGGAAGTATTTCTTTGGATTAACTGTGCACCTTAGAAATTTACATGCTTTTACTCCCGCGTCTTTGCTGTCATTTAATGAATGCGAGCATTGTGATAGGTTACATAAGCACATCAAAAACGATGGTCGTGGATGTTTAACATTGAGATGTCCTGATTCATCTTGTGGTTCTGCAGTCGGTCAAGACATGATAAATCTATTAGTGCCTAAAGAAGATAAGAAAAAGTATTGTCAATATCTTCTTCGCTCGTACATTGAAGACAATAGAAAGGTATATGTGCAACTGTATTCTTTTTCTTTGTGTGAAGTTTTTTTTTTTTTTTTAAGTGTGATAATGACTTTGCACTACTGGGTGCCTATTATATGAAATATAATTTCCTTTACCTCATTTTCCTACCGCAGACCAAGTGGTGTCCCGCCCCGGTTGTGAATACGCCTGTAGAATATTTTGCTGGCCGTGAAGGTTACGATGTTTCCCGCCAATGCTCTTTCAACTTTTGCTGGAATGTAAGCTTCTTTTGGAAATTTCTTGTATCAATATGTAGCAAGTAGTGTGTTGACATACTTTTGATTTGATCTGCTGCAGTGTACAGAGGACCATTCAGTAGAATGTGGCATTGTGCACAGTGGATCATGAAGAATAGTGCTGAATCTGAAAACATGAACTGGTACAGATAACTTAAAGCATGTAGAATTTGCCATCATTTGGGTTCTATGACAATGGTGTACAACGGATTGTGTGGTCTTTCCTCTTTCAAGAAACAAGACTGTTTTATGTGACTTACTTACTAGGTTGGACATAGATAGTCCTATTTGGGCATGCTTTTATCAGCAAGTATGAGATATTTGATGGCCTAAAGGGCTATCATATATGGTGTAACCTTTGGACCTTCTAAAATCAACGACCGATCGCATACGGGAGTTATGCAATTATGTCCTTTTCGTAGTTAAATTTGGAATCCTTGGAATTTCTTAATAGATGGATATGCTTGTTCTTGCTATCATATGGTTAGTGCATTCACATATTTTCTCTGGAGGAGATCCAATAATGCTAAATTGGATGATTTGTCTAGAGGATAATGATGTCACCCATGTCAGTTTGAAGTTTGAACATACAATTCTAAATGTGTCATTTCTTTTTTCTTATTTTAGGAAAAATACTAAGTTTAGCCACTGCAATTCTCCTTTTGATTTATTTATGCATGTTGATTCGAAAGGCAAACCTGGACGGTGGACTTACCAAGAATATGATCTTCCGGTGCATATGGCATTGGTTGGTTGTTATAAGGCTGTTGGACTATTATTTGTTTATTTATTTAAGTACATAGAGTACTATTGGGAATCAAGAATTCTCAGAGCTGTTTTCCCATCACAAACACGCTCTCCTTTTATTGAAAAATCGGTGGCCCTCTTTACTGCAGCTGCAATGTAGTTTACGTAGATACTTCTCTTAATAGCCTCTGGTGTGACTTCCAGAAGGAGCGCCCATGTGTGCACAGAGACATGCATTTGACATTCTTACATCTATTTTTGTTGCTACAGTGTGACCAGAAACTACTTTGACAACCTCGTGAGAGCATTGGAGAATGGGCTATCAGATGTGGATTCCCATGGTGGTTGCAGCAGGGCAGCGAGCTCTAAGAATGGAGGGAGCATCAAGGCAAGCAGAGGTGGTGGAAGGGGAAAAGGAACTGCCAGCACTTGAGTTGGTTCCAGCCGAACCGATGACCCGTCTCACTGGTCCTGCAATCATTGCACGTATGCTAATGTTAAATCCGCAACCACTTGCCGATTTCCCAGCATTGCCGATGAGGGCAAAGTGATAGGAAAATCTACAAAGAAGGATGGTTTTCACCAGAAACACGACTTTCATGGACAAGGAACTAGTTCAAGCGCATGGGCAGTGTCCTATAAGGGGATTATTGGTATGAATTGTTCAAGTTCCCAGTGACATATCAATTATTAGGAGGCTCAACTGTTGGTGTGGTGTGCTGACTGATTAAAGCACGAGCAGCAGCAGCTTTTGGCCTGTGTTTATTGTTGTTGTGTGTTGATGGTGGCAGCCTATAATGCCGGCCCATGTATATAGGCTGTAGGGTTTCATCCTCGCACCGTACTACTTCGGCAAAGAGAAAGAAATAGTGACTGTCACGAATCATTTAATATTTCATGTATTTGCTTTGGAAGAGGCAAATGTACTCCATTTGTCTTATATTTTGCATATTACTTTGTCTATTGGAGTTCATCTAACCCTTTTTTTGAAAGGAATTACTTCAGAGTTCGTATTCTGTTGGATGCGTGGGGGCGCTCTCACTCAAGACTGTTTTTACTCAAGACGGTTCGCAAAACCAAAAAGATGATTCTGCTTGTGTATGATGTGCTTCAAACAGATAATTTTTCTGAAGTAGAATTCTAGTTCTCATATGAACATGCACAATCAATGAACGCATGGGTTTAGTCATTCATTACATGAAAAAGCAATGTACTTTTAATGGGAACATGACACGTTTGTTTGTGGACAACAGCAATAGCTGCTTTGAAGCTTGGATGGGTCTTTTATGAGCTTTATTTGAAAGTTGCGAAGCATATAGAGCAATGTATCTTAATTTTAATAGATTCCTGGTATCGATGGATGGGCTCAAGTTGTTTAGTTTATTTGCAATATTCAAGTTACGATTTAAAATTTTGGTCTATGAGTACATATGTAATGGTTCATTTGGTCAGTATATTTGATATAGACGCCTAGATGATATCATCCAACGTATTTTATCTGAATCACAGGTGCTACGATCTATGAAAGGGCTTAAGGGGTGAATTCACTTCATGAAATTGATGGACGTAGCTGAGTTTTACAATATATCATGTGTTATGTATTCAAACTTGCGGTGATTTCACTTGATATGTGCTAGAAGATCTAGTATCCTATGATATGAGATTTGCAAGTTAGCATGCGACTTTACGATGACATTTCTTTGCATTTAACACGATAACCATATGCTAATGGAGATGGTCAAAGGTTGCCGCAACATGAGGCTCCAAATTCCTTAAGTTGATTAGGATGGGCATTGCAAACCAACTCGATTAGTAGTTTCAATTGATATTCCCTTTAATTAGGGAAAATAAAAACATAAAAATTAAATGCCAAGCGGTGTAGGAATCGACTATTTATACCCAATTTCTTCAAAATTTTCACAGCACTTATGTCCCTACACTAGCAAACCAATGCAATGATTTTGTATAATGCCTCCTTCCCAATACCCTTAGACTTAAATTTTGTTTCTCCACAGTTCATCTAGATCAGATTAAGAAGCTATGGGTGGAACATCTTTTAGCCTATGAGAGAAGAAGGTTTGTCTTTGAACATCTTCTGACTAAGCGCGTTCAGCATCGCTCTTGACTACTGGTGTGAAGCCATTTTCCAGTCCATGCCCGTTTTCATCATGGCCTTGAATTCATCATAACTGATTTGACCGTCCTGAAATACATCCATCACTAAATGAGCACTCTATTTCGTATATGAACAAGATATACATAGATTCCAAATTGTAGGTTGCTCTTGTTATTTAGTACCTTAGCTAGATCAGCATAAAAAATGATGTCTTCAATAAATTTTTCGTTGTTCGGACGAAGATTGTCATCTATCAAAGCTTCTTTCAACTCATCGAATTCAATATATCCGCTTCAATTCTTGTCAAAGAATTCACAAGCTCGCGTAAAGTGGTCATCGTTGCCAATCCTTCTCAAGTGGACTGACATACTGACAAACTCCTCTAAGTTTAACGTTCTGCTTCCATCTTCATCAGCCTGTTCTCCTATAAGATGAAGTTCTATTATTAGATGCTAATACAAGAAATCATGACTCATCAAATTATGAGAAACGAACTTGATTTTGCAAGAAGTGCTAGCAATTATGTGAAATGGTGATACAACCTCATGATCAAATCTTTGACTAACTGATGAAAAACATATTTCCGTATTATGTAATCGGTCCATAATCTTCCAAATGCCTTGCAATTTAAGCAAAATCATGCACTTCACAGCATACAATGCGTTGACATGGAAGAAGAAAATATAAACCATGTCCAAAAAAAAATGTGCTAAGCTGTTGAATAGGTGATCTTACATAGTATGTATGAAAAATTACCTCTAATTCAGCCATTTGAGTGGTTCCTTTTTCAAATAGACGGCAAGCTTTCAGCTTCCTCAAAGACCCTCAATCCCGTGAGCCAAGAACCAATGTCGTTTATTTCGTCTTAAAGATTGTTGCAACTTGACATACCACAAAATAAATCTATCACCAAGAGAAAAAAAACATAAGTTTTCTCATTTTGGTCTAGCAAACTTCCACAAATCAAAATTAAACTTATAATTTGTAATCGAGCACTACATACAAACATCTCCAATTTAGAAGAAAATATGTCTTACAAAGAGGCAAAGTAGAAATAAAATTGATGAGATTAAATATCTGCACCTATGCAATGATACAAGTAGGGTATGCAAGATCCTTGGCTTCACTGTTGTGCATCAGTTCATTAATATATATGCTGCCCAAGATTCCAAAGTCAATATAAGCAACGTTTTCACCAAAAATCTATTGATATGTTTTTCCATTGTGATAGCTTTTCCAAAGAACACAGTTACCATGCTTTATTGCTTTCTCAAATGCTTCTGCAAATAAACAACATCTAACCCTAAAAAGAAAGAAGAAGACACTAGATAATATGATGCCTTTAAAGGGACAACGTTAATTTTGATATAGTTACCTATATTCTGATCATGTAAGAAGTAAATATGCAAATCAAGAGAACTGCAATGCTGTAACATGATACTTTTTTATTTGAGCTTCACAAAAGTGTGTCTTACCTTATGGGGGGACTTCTAGATCTTCACAGCCAGCAAAGCTTGTTCTGTGTCTATACTACTGTGTGTCTTATCAGTTACACCTCGTGGGTTGCAGCTCTCGAGAAACCTTGATCCTTTCCTGTTTCCAACCAAATGATAAATAAGCATCGGTCAAATTTAGCATCACTTGACAAGGCAGAAGTCAAAAGAGAAGAAGAAATGGCAAAGGATTATGATCCATGTTCATAGTATTGTTAGCAGGGTCGATGCCACACCTCAAGGAAGAAGCAATAAGCACTTGAGCCTTACAATACTAGCGGTCACAAAAATAAATGTAAGTATAGAATTGGATTCCCAAGTTCGCGGTCACTCATTAAGGTCGCATATATATTTAATCTTAAGACTTACTTGCAAATATAGAATCAAGGTTGGTAAAGGAAGAACACATGACAAGATAAGCAAAACAAATTATTCGATTGACATCGCCACAAACGTGCAGCTGTTGGTAGTTCATGTGAGTGGGTCATCTTTCAGTATGCATTAGTATACCCAAGGCAGATTACCAAGAAGGACCTGTAAATGTGCTTCAGCTTTGAGGTGCTAAGAAAAAAGTGAACTGCACTCGGGGTAGTTTTGGATCACTTAGGCACACAGTAAAACTCAAATTTATTTCTTTAAAACAGCTTAAAGATGAGCCACTCTAAATAACACGAAGAAGCAACCCGTGGCAAGCATAAAGAAAAAGGAAGATACTACATTTGAGGTCAATAATAAGCATATAAACCTTTCCAGTGTCATATGAAAAATAAACTATTGCACCAGGAATGAAGCCGGCAGAGTAAAAGTCCTAAGACAAGTCTTTTATTTGCTTCTTGGGTGGAGCTGTATCTGAAACATGATAAGATATTTGCCTTATGCTTTAGCTTCCAAAAACACATTCTCGAGACGTGAATATCGAAATCATCGAAATATTGCAAATTAGTTACATCACGTGAGCAAACGTACATATATAAAATGGCAGTTCAGGTTTAGCTACCACTTTCTCGAGGAGAACAATCAAACTCTCTATTTTCTTTGACGGATGAAATGTAGCCTCTAGCGTATGATTATCAGGAAACCGTACCCTTATAACAGTCTGCATCACAAAGCAGAGGAATTTTAGGGGTATGTTGCACAAGAAACCAATATAACACAAGCTATATATCGAGATTACAAGCTACACGTAAAAATTGAGCATCAAAAACAAAATCATAAGGGGCACTGGTAGAGTAGATATTAAATCACCTTTGTTATTCTTGAGCGCCATGCTGCCTCTTCTACTTCTCGAATTTTTTTAGCCTTTAAATATTTTTCTGCCCAAGTCATCCAACCAAAAAATCAACAATTACAAAATCAATTATTCTTATTAATGTGAACATACTAGAAAATGGAATTACAAAGGAACTCTTTCATCAAACTAAAATTTCAAACCACCAATAGCAATAGTGTGAGAAAACAGCACTCTAAGAACGCACACATAATCGCAGAGAACATATTTTACACTCCATCCTAATTTGTATGGCAGGCCAGGGATTCAAGGTCCGAGAAGGAAATATATCTGTTAACTCTATACCCCAGTTGATTAGAAATCAGATGTCTTTTTCCCTAGACATCCAAAAGGCACGCTATCCAAAAGGCACTTGTGAAAGACGCAAATCAGTAGAGATAAGTAGGAAGGTTTTCCTTTACTGAGACTACCAGTAAATTAGAGATTAGCTCATCACAAAAAACATGAGTTCCTCATTGTAATACCCACTAATATAACCAGAAAAACTGCTTTGATCTCACTTTTAGTTAGTTCAATTTCTGCTTCTGCCCCTACATGAAAACCTAAGGTGAAACAATGCAAAAAAAATACTATACCACCCACCTTCACACCACAACTAATCTCCGGTTACACACCTCTCCTTCAAAACTTCACACCTGTAATCCACTTTCTTCACGCATGCTCACAAAGGGTTATTTCCTTTATGTTCAACAACTAACCCACACCATTTGCATCTCTTTCTATCAGCATCGTGCCTCTTCTCAACATATCAGGCCCTCGCACGGTGCACAGAGAGACTAGGCATAATAACACAAAAATAACATAGAAGTGACGACTATTTGAGGCAGCTCTTGTGGAAGATAAGAGTCACCGAGAGAACACAGGGTCATATCAACCGAAATTTCTGTAGAATGCTTTATTCTTGCCGAATGAAGTACGGTATATATTCTTAACTTTTCTGAGGTCTCAATTACAAGAGTTAAAAAGTTAACCAGCCAAGCTCAGGTTACGTCTAGATGCACAAAGATGTTGCAAATAGATCCCATACAAAACCAAGCCCGAGCTAGACCAGTTCGACATCTTTCTCCCCACTCCTCCATCATGAAAGCTCAGAATGCAGTAACGACTATGTACAATCCTTCAGTTGTGAAGGCAACACAAAGATCTCATGATGGATTATTCGCTCAAGGTGAATGTGAGTGTCGAACAACATAAGTTGCTGCTATTTAATTAAAAAAGAAAATCCAAGCCTTATATTGATCGCTGCATTAAGATCACAAAGCCTACGAAGAAGAAACGGCTACCATTTCAAGCTAGAACAAAACCTTCAAAGTGCAATACGATCCACCTAAAAAGCTACGCTCTCAAACTCGTTCTCTCAATTAAAATCAATCTGAAGCCACGATCCAATACATTCGAGGTTTACATGTAAGTAAGTGCAGCAGTGGCATCATTAGCATCGGTGTCGGCGTAAGTTCATTACAGTAGAATATACTACGTGCTTTGCGCTGCGCAATGAGTAGTTATATACAAAACCAATCAGGCTAAGCAACCGTAAAGAACAGTCGTTTTTCCAATCCAAACAACGCATAGATCCACGCCGAACCACATCGAACTAGACAGCATCCGATCCGAGCAAATACAAAATTAAGGAACCGATCCGTACCGTCCAATTGTGCGTCTTGGTGAGCCTCTGGAGAGGGCTGGATACGAGGCGACGTCGGCCCGCGGGCGAACCGCCGAGGTCGCGAAGGCAATCTCTGCAATAAGACAAGAACCGCCAATCCACGATCATTTCACATCCCATCCACGCCACAAGCGCATCAAAAACAGCAGCGGCAGCGGCAGCAGGAGGATAAAAACTCTAATATCGATCTGATCGGAGGAGGAATACTCATTGCGGAGGTGCCTCTCCTTGGGCGGGCACTCGATGTGGTTCGTCGCTTTGACTATGGCCACATCCAATTCCTATCAAACACAAAAAAAAAAAAAAAAAAAAAAAAAAGGCGTAAAATCTCCCGAAATAGAAAATGAGAAGAGAAAAAACAAAGCGCAGAAGGAGGAAGAGAGAGAGAGAGACAGGGGGAGGGAGAACGGAATCTCGATGGCACGCATTATACTAATGAGAATGATCTTGAAGAACTAAGTATGACAAAAAAAAGAAAACGAACCTTCGGACGTACGGGAGTCGCCAATGGGGCGCCTATCGGTGGGGCTTGGGAAGGCGACGGCGGGAGGCGACGGCGTCGGCGGCATCCGCATTCAGGAGCAGGAGGCGCTTCGCGGAGGAAAGAGAGAAAGAGCGAGCAGAGCGAGCAGCGCGACCTTCGCTCGTGGAGAGGGAGGCCAAAACGCGAGAGCAGGGGTTCGTCGGCGTCGGGGTTGGCTAGTAAGGGCGCTCCGCAGAGAAAAGAGGGAGAGAGCGGAGCGCAGTCGCGAGAGGGAGGCGAAGGGGCGTCGGCGTTGGCGTTGGCGTCGGGCGCGTAGGCGGAGGCGGAGGCGGAGGCGGAGGCGGAGGGGCGTCGGCGTCGGAGTCGGCGTCGGAGTCGGCGTCGGGGCGACGGAGGCAACCGGCGGAGGCGGAGGTGGAGGGCCGTCGAAGGGGGAGAGAGAGAGAGCAGAGCGGACTTTATGTTTTCCCTCGAACCGTCGCAATTTTGTTCTCCCCCGCAACGGAACGGAGAACGGGGAGAGAGACAGAGAGGAGAGAGAGGAGAGCGAGAGGAGAGCGGAGCGTCGAAGGTGCAGAGAGGTGGGCCGGGAGAGAGGAGAGAGAGAAGCTCCCGCGCGCTGGTTTGAAACGGAGGAGTGGACGACGTGGACTGACACCCGGACAGGTGTCACGCAATGTATCGTTCAGGGCACCGATTGCGTGGCACTGTTAGGGCACCCAATATTTTCTCCTTTCACTATGTCAATGTATACAAGATTTCTTTTTCTCCGTTCTCTCTCCAACGCAGAGGCACGCGGAGCGAGATCGAAATCAAGCCATGGAAACCACCGCAGAATCCGCGCGGCCCTTCCAGTTCTTCGTCAAGCTGATCGACGGCAAGACCTCCGTCCTCAACTTCGCCGCCCCGCGCGTCGACGCCCTCGCCGTCAAGCGCCGCATCTTCGAGGTCGCCCGGATCCCCGTCCCCTCCCAGCGCCTCATCGTCCCCGGCCGCCAGCTCGAGGACCGCTCCGTTGTCTCCTCCCCCGGGCCCACCCTCCACCTCTCCCTCCGCCTCCGCGGCGGGAAGGGCGGTTCGGGTCCCTCCTCCGCGGGGCCGCCACCAAGGCGGGCCAGAAGAAGACCAACAACTTCGACGCGTGCCGCGTCATGAGCGGCCGGCGGCTCCCCACGTCAACGCCGAGAAGAAGCTCGAGTAGTGGAGGGCGGAGGAGGAGGAGAGGAAGCTGGAGAGGGTGGCGGAGGAGTTTATAAAGAAGGCCGCCAACAAGGGGAAGAAGGGGGTCGGGGAGGGGCAGGCCGAGAAGTATGTCGAGAAGTACAGGCAGCAATCGGCGAAATGCGTGGCGCAGGTTGAGGAGTGCGTTAGGGACGTGATCGGGTCGCGTGGGACGGGGTCGAAGCGGAAAGCTGGGGTCGGTTCGGGCTCAGATGCGAAAAAGTTGAAGATTTGGATGGGGAAGAGAAAAGTGGGAGATAGTGACAGTGATGATTCGGGTGATGATTCGGGTGAGGATGAAGAAGATGAGAAGTCTACCATCTCAAATGGTGCAATGCATTTGAATTTGATTAGGGAAGAGGATGGAAGCTCCGACTCTGTGACTGGTGGGAGACAAGATGGAGAAGCATATACTTCCAGTTGTAACGGCAGTGGTTCTGAGGAAGAAAAAGAGACCAGCATGCAAGTGTGTTCAGAATCCGACGGGTGCTCTGGTGGAGTTGGGCCTGATGAAAAAGTTGCTTTGGTTAACCCAGTTTCTTCTGAGGGTCATGCTGTTATGTCATTGGAGTGTGCCACAGTTTCTGAGTCTGATGCGGTTGAGCCCGTGAATGAGAGTCGACATAAAGTTGAACCTGAGAATTGCGAAGTAGTGGTTAGTCAGTCACCAAGTGCTCCAGATTCAGGAGATGAGGTAACAATTGAAGCTGGACAAGTACCGCCACGGGCTGGTGGGTTTTCAGAGGACAAAGTAGCAGTTACTGAAGCAGCTGAAATTGTCGAAGCTAGTGTTTCAGAGGACAATGCACTTGATTTTGATAAATTCAATTCAGCTGCTGAAATGGAGGTTCTGGGCATGGAAAGGTTAAAGCTTGAACTTCAATCTCGTGGATTGAAATGCGGAGGTACTTTGCAGGAGCGTGCTTCTAGGCTTTTCCTACTCAAGACTACCCCTCTGGACAAGATCCCAAAGAAGCATCTTGCAAAGAAATGATGTATATGATGCCACCTCAAGCATGAACCTAGTCATCAAGCTGTGATAGGGCGGGAACTTTGTCAGCATTAGATGTGAACAATTGCATGCCATCCGATGCTTTGGACCTTCAAAAGATTTCATCACCATCTACTTTAAACGTTGCATGTATAGTCTTTGTTTGTGTGCTTATGGAGGAGACAAGTTTTTGTAATCTGACTTCGTACGAGGATGAAACCCAATTAGGTGATGTCTATTTTCTGGCTACTAATATAAGATTGCCCAGAGCGTGCTGAAGCAGTGCATCCCAGCTGCGTCTTTCAGAATTGCAATAAAACGTATCTTTTTGCGGCTAAAAAAAAAAATGTATACAAGATTTTTTTTTATTGTAAATTTTTGAAAATTGTATCACATTTTAAGTTGTGAAAAGAAAATGAAAAGGGTCCATTTGTTCCTCATCTTCAATTGAAAAATTGATAAGTTTAATCTAGATCTATCGGTTCATAGGTTTGGGCATTTTTCATTTCTAGCCAAAACACTAGTTATAATTTTTTGATAATAGGGACTTGTCTATCTTTTCTTTTCTTTTTTCTATTTTTAGGAAAAATTCCAAATAAAGACCCAAAATGCTCTCATTTTCCTAAATAAGAGTTTAAAGTGGATCTTATTCCATATGAGTCTTAAAGAAAGCCATTAAATTATTATGACTATTTTAAATAAGGGCCTAACTTTGCTTGTCAATAAAAAATTTCGACTGACCAAGAATATTTTCATTCAAATACAATTTAAATTTAAATTAAATTAGATTTTTTTTTTAAAAGAGAGATGGGAGGGCTTCCTCTCACCTGTGACCACCACCTTGTCGTTAGTGGGGCGGCAATGATGACCAATAGGGTTGTCGGTGCCTAGGCTAGGACTAGCGTCACCAACCAAAGGCAAGGGTCAATAGGTCTGTGCAAGGGCAAGGGACCCTTCTAACTAGAGATAAGGGTGGTAACCCTTGCCCATATCTAGGAGAGGACAAGCCCTCTTCTGTCTTTAGTGAGGGCCAACAGGCCCTTGCCTCTAGTTGGCGAGGGTCGCTGGCCCTCGCACAGGCGTTGGCAACCTCGTTGGTCATTGTTGTCACCCCGCTAGCAATGGGGCGGTGGCCTCACACGGGAGGGAGCCTTCTCTCCACGTGTGTTCTATTTTTATTTATTTATTATTTATTTGTGTTTGGAAAGCAAAACAAAAAAGAAATTCAAAAATTCAAAAGAAGAAATTGTCTTTCACCAAATAGTGAATTCGGGCTCTTATTTGAGACTAATATAACCACTTCAAACCTTTATTTGAAATAAAATTTAGATCTTTATTTAAGAAAATAAGAATATTTCGGACTTTGATTTAAAATAAAGTTTATTTCGGGCCTTTATTTGAGAAAATGATGATATTTCCGGTCATTATTGCAAGTCAAACTATCAAATTAAGAATCTCATAGCACATCCTAGGAAACGAGCAAGCCTATGAGGTATTTTTTTTCAGAAAAAATGCAGCCTCGCTTCACTTTGGACAGAAAAAGATAAAAGTGATAACCTCCGGCCTTGGACAACTTTTTGCCATTTCCGATAAGATGATCCCTCCTCTTTCCGATCACATTAAAGCACACACACAGGCCACCAAATGATGTATAAGCCAATTTGGTTATATAACATGTGGAAGATTGTCCAAGATAATTTGAAAGATGTTCACTTTTCTTCTTAAGAAACCCAAATTAAACACCTTAGCAGTCAAAAATAAAGGGAAAAAACTCTAATAACTCAATTAGATAACAAGCACTCAGTCTAATAATTCAATGTTTAACTACTTGGGAAAATTTGTGGAATCACTGTCATTATTCTACAAATAACTATTTCATAAAATCTCACATGATATCAAAGTTTGAAGTCCTTAATTCAAATCATTCAATGCTTCATTTGTCTCCTTAATCAATTATTTCGTATCGATATTAGGTAAATAAACTAGACTAAATGTGAGAAAAAAGTGATTAAATATCCAAATAATAAACCACACATTTACTAAACAGTTTACTTTTTTAGAACAACTGATAATTGTCTCACAAAATCTCATAATACTAAACTAAATTTATCGAGGCATTTAAACACCCTACAAAAAACACGTCACTTGATTCGGTAAGGCAAATGGAGTAGACCCATCTTATATCCAGTTTTTATTCTCGGAAGCTTGTCATGAAAGATTGCTGGCCAGACTCACTTTCGGTGTAAATCGACATATCCTTCATTCAATTCGGGTGAGAAACATCCTCGATTCGAAGCTTTTGCAGAAAGTCATATGTGATGTCTGTACAGATAAGATTATGTTAGCAGCCCCCATATGTATGACATCAATCCAACCTTTTTTGCACCTTTATTTGGGTAGGCCGTATACACAGGTTGGCTTTAGTAGCTACCTTGGGTTCTCGCCGAAAGATACGATGATGAGCATATATTCCTTCGTATGTAAGCAAATCCTTCGTCATTTTCCCCCTTTTAGCTCGTTTTGCTTTTTCTCCCCTGTTTTTTTTTCCCTTCCTTTATTTCTTTTCTTTTTCTTCAATTAGTTGCATGGCCAGTTTGGTCGGACATGGGCATGTTGTTTTGAGGTTTGTTCTTGATAAGATCATTCGCTTCTTCCTTTCGGTTTTTGGGATGTGTTTGGTCAATTCTTGGGAAAAGGACACTATCTTGATCATGTGATCAGGTTTTCCCTCTTCCTTTTTTCTTCCTTTTCTCGCCCTTTTGCTTTGCCTTAATCTCCATGTCGGCCCCTAGAGCTGAGCCTCCACTCCTCCAATCATGGAAAAATCGGCCTTTCTCTTGAAAAAGCACTAGATTTAACCCGCCTTCCAATTCGAGCTCCGACTTCTTTTATCTCATATATATATAAAAAAAAAAAAAAAAATCAATTTTTTCATAGGCTCTATTTTGCTCCAAACTGTTCAAAAAGCAACGACTTCAACTCTAATTATCATTCGGTTCTGAATTTTTTCTTTTGTCTTGTAGAAAAAGACCAATTACAGTCGGTTCCAAATTTCCCCCAAGATGGTTTCGTCCGATGAAGACGTTAAAAATGGGTCGTTCTATGTTTATTCGGCAACTCATGATTGTGTTGATGCGAATGATCATACATAGTCGAAAAACTTTCCCTATTTTCGGGTGCTACCGATTGCGAGTTCAAGGTTCCGTTTTTCTCAGCTTGGACGTGCTCGGATCCCACGTGCCAAAAATCCAAATTTGAGTGCTTGCTTTTTCCTCATTTAAGTTGGTTCGAAACTACTTATATTCTTGTGGTGGCGATAAATCTAAGTCACTAAGTACACATGAAATGACACTTTCAAATTTTAGAAAGTATCATTGAATGAAAATTTGATAGGGACTAGATTTATAGATGAACCAAAAGTTTGTGCTTCTTTATAAAGATAAAATAAAATTTTGGTTTGAAGCTGTTCTTATTTAGGCAGTGGCTTTGAATGAAAACGACCACGACAAAGATAAAATAAAATTTTGGTTTGAAACTGTTCTTATTTAGGCAGTGGCTTTGGCGACAACAACCTTGAGTTGCCAAATACACTTGGAATGACACATCAAATCCTTAACAAGATTCTTGGATGAAGCTTAATAGGAATCGGATTTGAATATAGATTGAAAGATGATGCCTTTTTATAAGACAAAAGGAGTTCTTGTCAGAATTGAAACCCAAGTTGAAGTTGGTATCTTTAAAAGGAATCAGGCTCCCAAAAATCAACATGAAATATTCTCTTTGAAACGTCTCTTTTATGTGATAAACGTTTCAAGTTTTACACATGGTATGAAATATAACATCTCATATCAAGACAGCAAAATAGATTACAAATACCACAAATCTCGTCTACCAAATCAAGAATATGCAGCGTTTTAGGGCTCGGATGATAACCATTATGGCCAGAAATTGATTTTTGGAAGAGAAATAATTTTTTATTTATATTTTTATACGATTTTTTAAGCAAAAATAACCATTTGATAACGAGATAAAATTTTCACTCTAAAAATATAAATTCATTTGATAACGACAAAAAATTTCTTCCTTTCGAATGGTGACGGACCGGCGGACGACGGTGGACTGCCGATCGGGACAACGGATGGTGGCTAGGGACAGGTGGCGACAGTGGCCGGCGGCGATCAACGGGGATGGTGATCAATGGTGATGGATAGAGGACACGATAAGAAGAATTTTTTTTTCTCATTTCTATTCCAAAAATATAAAAGTAAAAAATTTACTTCTAATTTCTATTCCAAATAAAGTTTTTGGAAAAAACTATTTCAGAAATAAAAAATTAAATAATTTGATCAAATGGATTTGTATTTAAAAACAAAGTCTGAAATAAAAAATTGTTTCTGAAACAGAAATTATTGGTTGTCATGCATCCCCTTACTCTTTGCGAATGAAATAAACCATGAGAGAACGATGAATGCACCATTCAAGCTTCTCCTACCACACATATTTTACAATTTAATATGACATAACTTGTACCAATTCATATCTTCCCACTGAGATTTTTCTTTTTTTTTTTTTTCCGAACTCTGGTTCTTTTGCCGATATCACAGGCCACTGGGTGTCCCTATCAATTTGGTCATGTACGTAACGCAACACCCCCACTGCAGTGACCTTCAATGCAGCTTCTGCTCATATCTGTTCTTGCACCCAGTCAAGTAGCTTTTTAATGGTTCGACGGCTCTTTTTAGTTTTAGGTAAAGAGATAAAGATTAATAAAGATTGGTGTTCTTTATCGAGCTGGTTCAGAATCACAACAGTGTTTGAAATCTCTCTCGCTCTTACTTTTTCCCTGCATCATCCTCCATCACCGTGACAGAAAGCAATCAAGATGATGGGCGAGTTGGTGGATTTCTGACTCGGATTGAAGGAAGCAAGGCACGTTAGATGGGCCCATTTCACACGTATGAGAAGATCAAAAAGGCAAGCATGAGCTACTGCTGATGAGAATGGTACAGTTCCTCCTTCTGCTTCACCTAACAATTTCTTAAATTAAATATTGGATTACTGATAATTAAGTGACCCTTTAGTGTAATTCACTTCAAGCTCCTCATGACAGCTTTTGTCAATTGCTTGATGGCTGTAGGATTTTTTCTTTTTCTTTTGTAGAACCTTTCTTTGGTTTTAGTAATGTTTGATTCTTATGCCCACGTGGGACCAACATGGTGTCACATATGTTATGATGTCTTTGTTAGCTTTCTATTTAGGTCATAATAGCTTCCACCTCTTTTTCTACAAGGACCATCATGATCCTTCTTTTTTCTTTTCCCTCCTTTCAGACAAAAATCACAGTGCAGACCCATCTTTCAAGAATAGAAATCAATCACTTCATTAAGAAATTAAAAAAATCTTATACGTCTATACCCTCCATTGTTATAGAAAATTTTGACACGTCAAATATTAGAAAGCTTTCTTGAATTAAGATATCACGGTCCACCCTCTTTTAGACCTAGTGACTTTACACGAATGCAAACGGTGGTGTGAAGAGCTTAGTGGACATTACACTTGACAAAAGTATTTAAAAAGCTAAAGAAGAAAATAAAAAGCAAACCCAGCAATCCCCAAGAACCCCCCCAACCTTTCCCTTTATAAGGAGGCCGGTGCCTTATACTGATCTTCCCCCTTCTTCTTCCTCCTGCTCTCTTCTCTTGAAATTCTTCTTGTTGGCTAAGTTCTTGATGTTTCTTGATCTCTTGAAGGAAGATTTTGACGCCAAAATGGGTTTCTTGTTGGGGGATTCCAGCTGTTGTTTGATAGTAACCCATGTCCTGTACAAAGCAGCTCTTGTATTTGCAGTGATGAGATGGGTCTTGTCTTGGGCTTTTAGGCTCAGAGACAGAATCACCATGGCCTCCTCTTCCTCCTCTGTTGAAACAGAGCATACTTCCTCTGTTTCTTCCCAGATGATAAGAAACAACCTGGTGCTCACCACCTATGGGGATGCCATGGAGCGGCTGCCACAGATCTGTGACACGTGTGCAGTATGCCTGAGCCAGCTGAGGGAGGATGATGAAGTCAGGGAGCTGAGGAACTGTTGCCATGTTTTCCACAGAGAGTGCATTGACAGATGGGTGGATCATGATGGCCATCAAGATCATGATCATGATCATGATCATGATGATAATCACAAGTCTTGCCCGCTCTGCAGAGCCCCCTTGCTGAACCCCTCGCAGAGCGTGGACTGGAGTATGAATGAACCCAGTTGGGCTGTGGAGAGACTTCTCTATCTTTTTGGGGATGATCTGCTTCTATAGTTACCATGGATTTTTCCTCCCTTCATTTTTGACTTTTTTTGGAAGGCTTTTAGAGTAGATGTGATTTCAGTGATCTGTATAAGTTTAGTCGCTACAGTCGAATTTCATCTTAATAATGAAATCAGTAATCACTCACTAGTGAGGTTCAAGATTCTTGGTTCTTGTATTGTGGTTGGACCAGCTTGGGCTTTCTTTTGTACAAAATCCAGAGTCACTTTTATGCTTTAGTAAAGTCTTGTGATTCTTTTTCAATTGGCAATGTGTGGCTGTTATTCCTTCTGTTCTTATTATAGTCCAGAAGTGCGTAAATTAAAAAGATATTGCTACTGGTTTAGAGAGCTAAGGAAGGAATCTTCATAGCTTCCCAAAGGATGAACTAGCAATTGGACTCTGATTGAAGGTGCAGCCCTTCTTCTCGACAAGGCTTGGTCAAACTATCTATATAGAATTTAATAGAAAATCTAGCTATATAGCTTCTACTGAAACATAGATTTGAGCAGCCAATTTGCTGGTCTTTTGACCAAGAAGCTCAGGCGCAGAAATCACCACTTGAGAAAGTGGATGAGGCGAGATCACTAGCCTGATCATCCCAAAATTATAAGACAAGAGTACTTCAAATCCAGAAACAAAGATCACTTTTTCCCTATTTAGCAGATGAAGAAAGCCTTAGATGATATTCATAATAATGTGCTTATCCCTTTGTTGACCTATGTAACACCGACACGACACGATACGACATTTATTAAAAATAGAGAATTTCGACATGTTCCGACACGTTATATATAAACGTTATATATTAAATATATTTTTATATATAAATACATAAATAAATAATAATAATAGCCTAGAATTAATTTACACGAAAAATATTAAATAATATCATTCATTATTTTAATTTGTTACAATAATACACAAAACTTAGAGGAAAAAAACATTATTTAAAGAAAAATGCTAAAATAATATATTTAAATTTATTTATTTATCATATATAGCATTTTTTTATTACTTCTTTCATAGTAAAAGACTTTTAAAAAAATAAAACAATTCTAAAAAAAAAAAATGAAAAAAAAAAAAAATTGACCCCATGCTTGTATATTTATAGCAGTTTTATTACTTCTTTTATTACTTCTTTTATGTATATTTATATTTTGACTCCTCAAGTATTAGAAATTTTTTAAAATTAACCCCGTACGTGTCGGAATTGTGTGTCGAAATTCTGGACTCGCGTGTCGGACACATGTCGGAGTGTCGGACACAACACGAAGACTTTCGAAGAGTGTCCATGCTACATAGTTGTTGACACATGATTGAAGAGAGGAAATTGGCGAGTGAAACATATGTGGGTCATGCCTTGCCAATCTAAAACGCAAGTTTTACTGGGAACCCACAGCGAAATGGAGAAACCATGTGCCTTTAGGCAGTACTTTTTTTTTTTTTTTATTAACCCTTTAGCTCGTACTTTTGAAAACCCTGATTATTGATGTTATGAATAAGAAATTGACTATATATCGAAATGTTTTTTAACATTATACATCTATAAGTCATTATCGCAATATTTCCTATTTGGTCGAAGAAATTGCAGGTAAGGGTACTATTCTCGAGTGTTTGGTAATATTATTTAAGAGTGAGTTTCTTTCATGGAAAATGAGTGATTTAGAAAGATATTTTTTGGGAAATGATTGTTTATATCATTTTAGAAAAATCAACCAATGAAAGACGTTTTTATCATAGATAACAATTTATGCCTAATTATTTTTATGGGCAATGAAAAATCTTTTTATTAATTTATTTTTGGTAAGTCAAATTTTTTTCTTCATCTTTCCTTCTGCATTGAACTTATTGTTACTTCACTTGTAGTCTTTCAATTCCCAGATCACAAGGAGCAAAGAAAACTCTTACAAGAGAGAATTCCGAGCGAGTATTATCACGGGTACGACCTAGAGAGCAAGAGAGAGTTCAAAGTATAAGCTTTCTCAATTTTCCGCCAATGTCTTCAGCTTGTTTTAATCCCTTGTGTGGAGACATTTCAAGCTCCAACATAACTGATGAAAGCCAGCTTTCTCAAAGAGCTTCGGCCCTAGAAAATATGAAGTGTTTGGCAAGTATTTTTTAGACTTCATTGACAAAAATACTAATATTGTGAAAGCTGAAATCACTGCCTTGGGCTTTAAGTATTTTAGAAATACTAATCTTCATGTTCACTGTTCATCTTCCCGATTTACAAGAAAAGTTGGAGGCTGATGATCATCGCTTGAGGGGTTGAATGTCCCGATGACCGCTTGAGGTCGTGCGACCTTAAGCATCACCATCCCTATCTCAAGTGATGTCGCCTGAGGTTGCCCTACCTCAGGCATAGCCTTGGTGGCGCAACCCAAGCCTCGCCTAAGGTTTTGCGACTTTTAGCCATTGGCTAAGCTTCATCGAATTTAATTTTGAGATTTAAAAAAAAAAAAAAAGCAATAGCCTTTTGCAAATAGGTTTTGTCTAATGACATTTAAGCTAAAGTTATTTTTCAATACAATTTATAGTTATGATTTGCCAAACATTATAATATTTTGAAAATTTCATTTAACCTAAAGTCATTTCTCCATACTCTAACCAAATTGGGCTGAAATATCCTTAGAAAGCTCAAAAGAGCTGTTGGACAATTGTTGGAAAACAGGCTGCTCTTGTACTCTGTATTCACCGATAAAAGCAAGCTTTCTCTGAATAGAGTCTGCTACCCCTGTCAACAAACTGTCCCTATGGCTACTTCTGCTGCGAGTTCCATTCCTTGACAATGGGCATTTACCTTTCATTAGACTTCCTATTCAAATGAAAAGTGGTCAAGGCCTTCTTGAACTAGTGATAGAAGGGGGCCCAACGTGTTCTACAAATTGATAAAGGAAGTTGCCTTTGCCACTGATCCCATGAGTTTGTTTATGCTATGCGCTGAAAATGATTTCAGGTCAACTATTCACCGGGTTCTTCCATGTTTATTTGCGATCATGACTCTATCCAGCTGTTCACCGGTTCATAATCTTTCCAAGTTCTTATAGACACCTCGTTTTACCGGACATGTTCTCCATCTCTCAGGTTCATCCAGCTTATGGGATTGCATTCGTCATTACAACTCACCTAATTGGCATACAATCTGCATATATTAGATAATAACAAACGATAGTAAGGAGGTTTTTCTAATACTTACAGCTCAAGCAAGCTTTGATACTGTCTAGACCATGGCGATGGAAGTCCCTAAGTCCTCACAAAATGAGTACATAGGCACCTACCTTTTCCATGAACCAATAAAGAATGTTTAAGAAGCACTTTTTGCCAAAAGCTTAGCAAACTGAGGAATTCAAGAAAGAGACTTTCCAATCGCAACTTTTCCAAGGCATCCTTGGACAAAATAATGTTCAACACGTTCACTCCATTCCTTTCTTGGGTCCAATATTCTTTCGTCTGTAATAAGGCGACTACGTGCTGATTCAAATGGTATCGAGTTCCTTGTAGACTCTCCATGTAATCCCTTGCCCGTCCCCTGAAAAAACTTGGAAAGGATGATTTCTTTAATATTCTCCACTTTACTCAACTTTTAAGGTGGCTTATAAACAGCAGAGACTTTCAGAAAATAATCAGTGAATCTACAATTCGAGAAAACATGGGCAATTTTCGCTCTCTCTCATGGCTTCTGATCCTGTCTGTAATCCTTGAAGGTGTGACCTTGGAAGTTCAAGGCCTTGCAATCAACTGGGGGTCGCGCGTTTCGCATCCACTTCCTCCAAACATAGCAGTTCGGCTACTGAAGGACAATGGATTCGACAAAGTGAAGCTCTTTGAGGCTGATCCAGGGCCCCTCAAAGCGCTCGGGCATTCCGGGATCCAAGTGATGGTCGGGATACCGAATGAACTCCTCCTGCCACTCTCGAGCAGCGTCCAAGCCGCTGTCAATTGGGTGTCGCAGAATGTGTCCACTTTCATTTCCAAATATGGGGTGGACATAAGGTAAGAATCTTTGTGTAATTAAACTACAGCATACAAGGCAATGTTCCTGGTTAGTGTGCATCTAGAGATAACTAAAACCAGAAATGAACTTGACAATCACAAATTATTGTTCCTAGGTATGTGGCTGTTGGTAATGAGCCATTCCTGAAGGCCTACAAAGACATGTTTGTCAAGACTACATTTCCAGCTCTTCAAAATATCCAAGCAGCTCTTATCAAAGCTGGCCTTGGCCAACAAGTCAAGGCGACGGTCCCGCTCAACGGCGATGTCTACCAGACGGACACTGACCTCCCCTCGGGCGGCGATTTCCGGTCCGACATCCGCACCCTCATGATCTCCATCGTTAAGTTCCTACGCAACAACGGCGCCCCTCTCACCATCAACATTTACCCCTTCCTTAGCCTCGACGCGGACCCTGATTTCCCTTTCGAGTATGCCTTCTTTGATGGTAAAGCTAAACCCGTGGTAGATGGCTCGATCACGTACACGAATGTCCTCGATGCCAATTTCGATACCCTCATGTCCGCCCTTGAGAAGAATGGTTTTGGATCGATGCCCGTGATCATTGGAGAGGTCGGGTGGCCCTCGGATGGCACCCCGAATGCAAATATCCAAAATGCTCGCCGGTTCAACCAGGGCCTCCTGAACCGCATTAAGAGCGGCAAGTTCAGCCCGAAGCACCCATCCATGCCCGATATTTACCTCTTCGCCTTTATAGACGAGGACCAGAAGAGCGTCGACCCGGGGAACTTTGAGCGGCACTGGGGGATGTTCTACTACGACGGGTCCATCAAGTACCCACTGGACATGGGCAATGGAAAGAATTTAGTCGCTGCGAAAGGCGTCAAGTACTTGTCCAGGCGCTGGTGCGTGATGGCGCCCCAGGCCAGCCTTTCGGATCCGAACTTGCCAGGAGCGACGAGTTATGCTTGTTCTTATGCGGATTGCACTAGCCTTGGCTACGGATCGAGTTGCGGTAATCTTGACGCTAGGAGCAATGCTTCGTATGCATTCAACATGTACTACCAGACCATGGATCAGAGGCAAGGCTCGTGCTCGTTCAACAATTTGACGGCCGTCACTGTGATCGATCCCTCACAAGGCAGTTGCAGGTTCGAGATTATGATTAATAACAAAACGCACGAGAAGACCCCATCCCCCAGCACCTCGAGCAGAGGAAAGCATGTGACATCACTTTTGGTTCTTCTGCATGTTACAACACTAATCTTTTGTTGTATGTTCTGAGTTTCGCCCTCCTGTTCATTGTTTTGAGCAATAATCAGCCAAGGAAACTCGACGTCCTTGTCGTCCAACAGACGTGATTAGATACCATCAACATAAGTGGTGGATTCTAGCCCGAGTGGCATGTACAGAGAGATATTGGAATGAGACTGAGCATTGATTTTCGCCATCTGATTGTACAAAAGCTCAGTCAACCGATAGAGAAAAAGCATTTTTTTTTTTTTTCAGAAATATAGGTATTATTTGATGATCTGTAATTAAGGTGGTGACTGAAGGTGTGATTTCAGAATGCAAGTTATACAAGTACTTACACAATAAAAGGGGAAGTTTCAAAAGTAAACCAGGCTTTCCTTGTCAACATTCCCAACATCAGGCTCAAATAATTATGAATGAACTCTTGTGGCGTATATGAGACTAAGTACGAATTGAGTGTTCCAGATAGTTTCAGCAAAACCATTGGAAACGCTTGGAGCAATGAATCCTTGATCCTGTCATTGTACTCAGGATAGTTTCAAGCATTCAATCTACACAATTTCACCTATGACGTTGCATTTACATGTTCCAAATGTTCAAGACAATGTTATGTACTCATGAAAGTTTCAAGCATCTTATCTATAAACCTTTTGAGTCCAGAAATAGGTTAACAAGTATAAACGTTGAGGACGTTGACTAGTATTAGGCTTCTGATATGGAGTAATGCAGTAATCTTTTGGTGCAAAAGAAAAGAAACCTAGTATTGGGTTTGACCTGTCAGAAGTTGCAATTTTGATGTTTGACATGCTTAAATTTTCACTTGACAATAAACAGGGCAGTTTATCCGACAATCTAGTCGAGTGACCATACCAGAAGTGAAACTGTCATTATCGCTGAATCATCAGTGTGCATGACAAACTTGTTATCAGAATGGCTGTTTTTACTGAGATTTAAGGTCTCATTAACACTAAGTAATATTTCGTCTCTTGCCAAAGCTTTGCTGTTAAACTTCCGCTCCAACGGTCATTGAGTTCAGTGACAGTAGTTTCGATTTTTATTTTCTGTAACTCGTATCATGACATAATCAAATAAATGCTTTCTTCATTCTCCCCTCGAGCTTGCAGTTACTGATATGAGAACCTAATGAGTATAAGTGAGTAAGGAAGAAGAGTCATATTGAGTGAAGATAGGTCTAACTAGGTTGTTAATGGGCTCCCTATTACGAATGTGTTAAGAATTTTGTCATGATTCCCCCAACAGAACCTTGATGTCACATTGGACCATGGAAACCAAAATTGAAAATATACAGTTTGATGAGAAAAGTAAGAGAATCTACATTAATGCAATGCCTGGGATCTCAGTTAAAAGACGCCCCAGTTTTAATAGTTGCAGAAGATGGTGATTCAGACAAATTATGTACAAGGAATGCTGAATGAGATTTTTATTTTTACATCCATACAAGAACATTCGTTGTTCAGTTTTCCATCTTCTTTTGATTCCTTCAATCTGCATGCACGATAGGATCGGGCACATTCCCAAAAGTCCAAGTTACTCAATCTTCTCCATTATCCGGATACCTTGAGCTTGCAGGATATCCAGTGCTGCAACCCAAAAAGAAAAAAGAAAAAGAAAATGTCATCGGTCTATTCGAATGTCAAGAGGGAGTCTTGAGGAGCTATATGTCAAATTCTCTTAACATGATAGCAACATCAAAGTATTCGGTTAGAGGCTTTAAGTTGCCAATGAGCAAATCCTGCATAGGAATCTCAGATGGGAAAATGGAGACTAGCAAAATAACTTGCTAGGCTAAAAGAATGGTATAATCAGCAGAAGACGATAGTTGATAATGCAGGACACAATGGGAAAGCAGCTAATTTTCAAATATACCTGGCACATATACTTCAGGTTCGATAGGTCTCAACACACCTCTTGTCTTGATTTTGTTCTCAAGTAATAGCTGCAATAGCAGAGAAGAAAATTGCTTAGTCAAAGCATATAGTTGGATTCATTTAGTGGAGGAAAAAGGTGCACGCGAAAGTACCAGTGCTCCAATGGCTGCCGGGATACCGACTGTGAGAGCCATGGCGGTGGTGGTTTTGCCATTCTCGATCCTCCCAAACTCTAGTAGAGTGGCACGGTGGTTTTCTTCATGCTGGCTCTCTGGGTACTCAACCTCCACCTCATGATGCAGAAGCACCATATCCTATTCATAAACCATACTTCTTGTCATATGGAGTTTCATTATTCACTAACCACACTGATACATACATACTAGCCCAACATTTACTACTGGTATAATACACGCTGTAATCATACCTGTTCTGTGCAAGAATAGACCATTCTTTCTTCCATGCGAAGACAGGTTACGTCAAAGGCACTCTGGCAGGATGCAGCGACTTGCATCTGCTCGTGAAGACCCAAGAACCTAAAGCATGCAGCAACAAACGAAATGCTTCAATCACTTAATGTGCAAGAGAAAAACATTTGGCTCTATAACCGTACAAATAAGTGATTGTAGAATAGTTAGCAGGCCCAACTGGTAATTATGTGAGTAAGAAGTACTTTGCACGATGAAAAGTTACATACATGATGGTTTTGGCGGTCCTTAGGGCTGTTCCTTCATCAGTGCAGTGTCCAAGTATGAGCAATTGTTGGGCAATCTCTTTCTCCCCAACCGAGGTCTTATCTGAATCTTCTTTCTCAAGTTTGAGAAGCTTGAGCAAGAAGGTCCTGAATGTGGGTCGCTCGCTATTCTTAAGAATCATTTGGGCCTCAGTATTGAACAAACCTACTTTTGCAAGAGTCTCCATTATTTCACTGAAACCTACAGAAAGAATAACAAGAGATTCTGAGTATGGTAATAACATTCACATGTGGCCAATTTTTGAATTCTCTCTGTTAAGAACAGCAAGCATGTTCAATTCTTATTTCTTTCAAAACAATTAACTTTCATACTATGCTTCTGGAGCTAGCTTATTGCAGGCTAAAGATGAGAGGAAGTAAAATTATAAAAGATCTAAAAGTTCATCATGCCTTCATAGCGGAGGGTTCCGCGGAAAATGGTCGAAGCTTCTGTACTTATTCTGTACAAGTCCCCATATATCAAAGAGTTGCGATTCGCAAGACACTCCAGTGCAAAGGCAGGGAGTTCGGGTATTCGGAATCTAGTTGCAGATTCATAGAGTTTGTCTCCTGCATATTGTTGACACCATGGATATAAGGCAGAAAGCAAATTTAGAAGCACAATCAATTCTCTGTGATCAGAATGAACTTTGTAATCAATGCAGCACAATACCAAGTGATGAAAACCGGAAATGCCAAAACTTCTTGGACAAGAGAATAAAGTCAAAGCTACATTTGAAAATTCTCACTCTATTGAAAGTGGATTTCGTACCATCGACATTTATAGTTTCACCATGAGACTTGTATAAGGCAGGATTACGCCCAGTTCGGATAGCTCCAGCAGGATTCCAACTACAGAAGTTTAGAACATTTTTTTAACAGTCTTTTCAAAAGATCAGAAACCAGATGCATCGGAAGTTATAAATTAAATTGCGTAAGAAAGATAAGTCTCGAATGAAGAAGTATGAGCTTACTAATCTAAAGATAACCTATTTTTACATCAAGGTCGAATTACATATTCTATCCAACAGTTCTGATCAATTCCATAGACTGCATAGAAATAAATGGTTTAAAGAAGCAAAAAGCTAGAAACATGTTCTCATGGTCTTTCATAGATCAGTTGATAGAAAACGGTACCATTCACCCTTCAAGATAGAGAGTACCTGAACTTATATGCTAGTGGATTATTTGCAGCTGCAGGCGATGGTAGGCCTCCACAGTAGGAAGTGAAAGATCTTATTCTCCCTTTCCGTTGATGTGCTTGATCAATCATCTTCATTGCCATCATATGATCTGACGCATTTCAAACAGATACAGCTCCAGTAAGGTAACAAAATAATGCAATAAATGTTTGATATCAGATCAGCATGTTAAAGGGCACATGAATGTACACGAAAGGTGCACTAACATGTTGAGTACATTAATACCAAATGAAGAAGCCTGGTGTAAAATTCGAAATATATGAAACCAGTGCCTCTTTGAAATAGTAAGTTCTCACTATACATTGGGAAAACAATTACCAATTCCAGGGTCCAACCCCATCTCTCCAAGAATTGTAATGCCAGCTTCTTTTGCCTTCTCATCTAACTTTGATGTCTGATCATCAACATAGCTAGCCGTTACAAGATGCTTTTTGCGCTGCACCAAACCAAGGATAGAGACGGCAGCATGAGATGATCAATTGATTTCATTAACATGTTATAAAAGGGAAGTGCTCACGGTGGAAATATTCTGCTGATATGTTAGATATATTCAAGCACCTAACATGAAATTAGGAAGTAAATTGTACCTCGATGCAAGCATTTGCTACAGTAACATGGAAAATAGCAGGAAGCAAGCTTATTACAACATCCACCTGGACAAGGGAAAGAACAACGTTAGTGAATTGTAGAGGTTAATGAAATTCTCTGTTCAGAGAGTCACAAAACCAGAAGGAACATATAATTTCCATTAATAAAAGTCCCAAGTACCTGAGAAATGCACTTGGAGAGACTACCATGGTCCGTCACATCGAGCTCGACTGCGGTTGCATTTGGAATGCCTTCTATAGTCTATGCCCACCCGAACATTAGAACAAAAATTTACTCCCAGAAAGAAAGATAGCAAATAGTGTATTCACCATGTGTTTGCTATAATTGCTACTTTTTAATTCCCATACAGAAAATTTTTGCCTCAATAACAAATAAGAAAGTAATGGAACAATCATATGCTCAGTCACATTATAATTTAAGCCTGAATTTCCTCAATGAAAAAAGATGTCGTCAGTTCTACCTCTTCTGCATCCTTTAGGTAGAGAGATGCCACAACAACTTGAACATGTCCCTGCTCTTCCGAGTCGACCTTCAAATGTGAATCATGCCTTTGGCGGTATGAAGCGCTTCCAATAGATGCTAAGAGCTCAGCAGCTGGTTGGCAGACTCTCCCAGCACCAAGAATTAGAACGGAACTTGTATATTCCGGATCACAGCTGCTTTTAGTGCCATTATTCACCACTGTACCAACTGTCATTGATGTTGGATTTGTTCTGTTGTCTGGCTGCGCTCCATTTTCATTCCGATTAGCGAGAGAATTTAGAGAATCAATAATCTGATCCAAGACTTCCCTATCATCTGCACCAACCTGCAAGGGAAAAAGAATGCAATGTTGAGAAATTGAACCTACACAACAAACAGAACCATGAACGGCAATGGGAAGCAAAAGTGATAAGAGGGAGTATATTCATATTTTAGTCAAACTTTAGATCATCAAACTTGAAGCTAGTCAGGGTTAACAACGGAAATAGCTCTTAGTAATTCAGATTGCATAGGCATCCAAAGATAGGTCATTATAGAGATTCCCTGAAAATATAGTCAAGTTCAACCATGTTGGATAGTCTATCCGAATATTGCTATGGCATTAAAGATGTAAAAACATGGATGGAAATTCTGATTAATCTAACAGAGAAAGGTAAAAAAGTGATCCACTTAATAAATTCCTCCTTCCAAAGTAATAGTGGTGAACAGATCTACTCACTTCAAGTTCTGAATAAGATGGAGCATCAGCACTCTGGCCAACTTGACATTTAACCAAGCGGAAGGAACCGCCTGCCACTTCAATGATGTTCAAAGCCTCATTTATCAGGAATTTGTCGAATAAATGGCCGCTCAGGGAAACCTATTGGTTAGAATAGTTTTCATAAGGTAACTGCACATATATAATGAGCTTATACATACCAAAGTCGACATAATATTCTACATCGGTGCATAACATACACAAGAATGCCTGCTAAGGAGAGAGACACAATATAACTTACCAATTCTGTGAATTTTCTCATCCTGTATGCAGGTATATTGACAAGGTTGACCGGCATGCTCCTGCAGATGCGAAATGAAAACATTCGTGTGATGAAGTGGAAACTTAAACATGCATTCAGTAGTATCAGGATGATTCATGACAAATCATAAAGGAAAAAACCTGAAATTTTTGTTGCTGGAACTGACCAGGTAGTGCATATCAAACTCTCACAAACCAGAAAGACAAGAAAAGGCTACAACTCTCTCAGGAGAAGATGCAATTGCAAGAGAAAGAGGGGCTAACTATCAGTATCCATTCCAGACTTGCTTAAGAAAAACTCCATTCTTTGTCTCTATTCTATTTAGATCCCACAGATACAAAAGGACAAAAGATAAAAGGTTATCACTTATCAATATTATAGACTAGATAGAAAGGGAATCAAAGAAATATGGACCACTAATACTGACAGAGGCAAATTCAAAAATGATTTGACAATATTCTCTGTCCCAAAAAAAAAAAAAAAATTCAGGTGACAGCAACCCATTCATATTTGGGACTTTACCACTCATCCAGATTCACATATGCTTTTCCAATTAAAAGTTAACCTCACTAAGCAACTTATCATTTTTTACATGAACTGAACAGCTTTACACAGTTGATTACCTAACTCTGCATATAGGGGTTGGTTCTACACTGAAATCTGAGAATTAGTTCCTCTGTTACATGTAAAAGTACAGTTGTATTATAGACCATGAAAAATATCTCTAATCTGGGACTGAGGAGCATCGCAGCACTGCAATCTTTTGTTACGGGAAGCCACGTGTAGACAAAGGGAAAAGATATGTAGCTCAGTAAGGAAGTCCTTGGATTCAATATATATTTATTCCCTGAGGCGGTCTTCAATTTTTCCACCAAACAAAATGATCAAAAGGCAAAAAAAGAATAGAGGCAATAGAAGAAATCTTACTCTGTATCAGAATCTCGCATACGCGGTATATATTCATACAGGGCAGTGAGTCTTCCTCTGTGTGCTATACAAGCTCTCCTTAAATGCCCAGGTAACTGTGCAATATCTACGGAAGAGGCTAATTTTCCAATAAATTCTGAAAGAATGTCTCCAAAGTGTTTGGAAGCCTTTCCACAGCAAAATGAATAGGAGCAAAAACATTAGAGCACTTTTGGTACTCTCTCTGAGAACTAACACATTCCGTAAAATACCAAAAAGTCCCATGAGATGCACAGTTCAGAAACGCACCTCTTTTGCAAACTCAGTTGGTAAAATATCCACGGCTGCACATATCAAACCGTCACCCTCCATATCGTGATGATAGGAATCACATAGGGCATTGTATCTGCAAATTTGGAGCATAACCAACCAATATATATATATATGGTCATACATAACCAACCAATATTAGCAAGCCACATACCACCAACACATAGAAGAATGTGCATCACCCACAAAAAAACAACAAGAGAGAAGAAATAAGAAGAATTGGATATCAGTTCCTGTAAACATCAGTTAGTAATGCTTCCAGAGACTGTAAAATCAATCTCTCTTTTACCTTTCATTGATTGGCTGGGATGATCCAACCAATAAATATTCTATCAAGTAAAGATCCTGTTAAGATGGTGATAACCTCCAGGTTTTTATTGCGAGAAAAAAGGATCTTATCTCAATTAAGATTTTATCGACTGATGATGTGGAGAAATATTGAAGAGCACTAACTAGAATAATATAAGACAAGCGGTGCCATGAAACACTGGTAATTTGCATTAACAATACCTGAAGAATGGTGATTCAATTGACGTAGTCTGATTGACAAATTCCATTGAGCCTCCTACATCACAAGTGATATCTGCTATCCCAATCAGTGGGCATCCTTTCTTCATTAGACCTTGGAGCTGCTCCTTACTCAATAACCGTGGGAACCTTTTTTCCCAATACATGCAATTGACTGCATGAGAGTGAATCACAGCGATAAATCAGCTGGACCAGATCCAAGGAATATAATTCAAGGGAGTGATTCGATAAACTTGAATAAAAAAAATACAAGATCTATCCTACAGTGCTCATAATTCTTGCATCCTAATCAGAAACAACCTTATGAGAGTCAAAATATGCATAGCATACCGATGACAGATGCATATGGTGCCACTTTTTCATGGAAAGTTGGAGAGTAGTGTTCTGGGTGTGCATAGTAGTCAGCCTGAAAGAAACAAAATGTCCACGTGCATACAATTTCAGGTCCATCTCAGCATTTGAAAACAGCTGGACTGGCAATTTGGAAATCATAGTACGAGTAACAAGATTATTGTAACTTTTGAGCAATTGAAAAATGAAAAGTGGCCTAGCATACCTTGTCGAATTCTCTTGAAGGATCTTTGTGTTCAACCATGTCCTGACAAGTAACAACGCAACCATATACTTGGAAAACTCTTTTCGATCTTTTTGCCATTTGAGTTGGATCTCTGGCCTAGCAGAAAGGAAAATACAGCAAAAGCTTAGCCGAATCCAAACCAAAACTATGGCAAGCAAGACCTAAAATTGACTTAAAATTGTAAGTACGCATGAGAACAAACAAAAGGCAATCAAGTGGGCTATCAATGCTGCTGTTCTATGGAAGATGTAATCTAGTCAGAACACAGGACTAGCGGTTATAAGATCAACTTTTGTCTCATTATATGGGGTTATCTTCTAAGTCTCAATCTATTAATGAACCTTATTGGTCCAGTGGCAGGGGAGTGCTCCGTCAAATGGGAAACCAAAATAGCCCAAACGCTAACTCGATTGGATGGGACTACCATTATGCTAAGCTATATATTAACTTACCATCTGAAAGAGTTCTGGGAGTCTGCTCGGGTCAACATAAGTGTGAGGAAGAAGCTTGAATATCTCCTGTGCTCCAGCAGAAACTACAGAGAAGCAAATAAGAGATGAGATACCATGATAGGGTAAAGGGTTGTAAGAAATAAACAATACTCCTGTATCTGAAATTGAAGGATGGCTTCCTTCTTTTAATAGAGTAACGGTATAAACAAAAACAGAATACCGGATTTGATTTCATAACTTGCAAGTGCACAGCATCATAAATGAAGGTTGCAAGAAGAGCCATTTACAAAGATACAGTACCATTTCCTGAACCAGTGAATACGAAGACCAGAGGGCAAATTCCTGATGGTAGTCCCTGAGTTGCAATTTCTTCGCCCACAGAAATTACTGCAGCCTTGGCAGCAGCCAAGGAGGAGTATGTGTAAGATCCACCGAGTGAGAGAAAAGGGGTTGAGTATCCAAGACTTAGATATCCTGAAAGATGTCAGGAAAAAAGGATTAATCTGACTGGCATTGCCTATAAACTACAGCTGCTGAGGTACACGAAATATCAAAAGGAAAGACTCTTCATTATTCAGCACAATTCAGTTAAAGGAAAAAAAAAAAAAGGCATACAGAGACAAAAGTATAGCTTGGAAGATTACTTTGTCCTAGTCCACTTAAGAAGTCAATTAATCCTGCTCTTCCTGCAAATTTTCCAAATGCAAGCAATCTCTTCCCATGCTCACTGACAATGAGCTCATAGTCATAAAGTGAAGCCCTTTCAGCTAGAATCTGAGAACAGTTGAAGGAGAATTAGAAAGGACAAAAATTTCCTCTACTATTAATACTTGAGCAACATATGCAAATGAAGGAGAATGTACTTTGTCCAACAGGGGCATGTTTTCTTTCTGGGCCTTGTGAGTATGAGAGAAGAAGGCATAGGCTCTGTCAGGAAGAATCATGTCCAACTGCAAAAGACCAAATATAATTAAACAACAGTGACTAAATATTTTGCTAATGTTTGGAGTGAGACTTGGTATTCCAAACCTTCGGCTGTTTGATACCCAAAATAAGACCACATTCAGACAAGTCATCTGATATTTCACAGCCCACATCTTCATAAAGTGCATCGTGATGGATTCGCTTCGTCGATGGCTGCACGATGATGCGGGCTACTCCAGTTTTGTCCTTGCCACTGAGTAAAAGGCGAGCGCAATGAGAAGGTGTAAGGGGCACTCTTCTTTCCCACTTATTTGAAGACTCAGAGAGGATCCCGACAACTCCATTCCCAAGCATTGTGTCCTTTTATCTGTCATTGTAATCAGTTTTATATAATACAAGGACATCTTCATGTTTAAATCTTTAATAAGAGTAGCAACGCGATAGCAATCATATATGACCAACTGACTCGAGAACATCTGACAAAAGATAAGCACAAGTCCACTCAGAATTCTACAACTATCAGCTCTGGCCTTTCTTATAGTGAACAGTCATATGATAAATGATACTGAAGTCTCGGAAGTATGCAGAACCACCAATGCAAATCATACCACTCAGCGTAAGGATTTCACACACACAAAACACTTTATTATTAGAGATGTGAGCAAATAGGTTGTAATCGAGGCAGCTCTGACATATCTAACTCCATGCTATGTCTTAGATAATTGACCAAATCAGAGTAACTTCTCTGCTAATTGATACAATATAATCCAACAGAAGTGAAGGTGACGTCGTATAGAATCCTCATCATTAATCCACCCGCCTGCACTACATTTTTACACATTGAAAAATAGCAGATCCTCGATCAGTCAAAACCAAGAAAACATTGCACCATCAACCCAAGAGAATTCGACAAAAAAATAACACCGCAACGAGCCGAAAAAATTAAGGGCTTTGAATTCATTCAAACCAATCAGAGCCCTCAACAACGCAACCTGATATACAATCACAATCACTCCCATCAATATAAACAGAGACCATCTAGAGAAAGGTCAGAACCAATCAAAAAAAAAAAAAAAAAAAAAAAAATCCTTACGACAAAGCCACGGACAGGCTCGTGACATCACCAAGAAAACCACGCAAGAAAGGCGGATCTCCGAACGGTACCTCTCTGTTTCTGCAAATCGCAAAGAAGGGTTCTCTGTTTTTCACCCTGTGAAGAACGAAAGCAGCGGTTCTTGTATCGGAGATCCTGCAGTAAGGGGCCTCTGTTTTCAAGGCCAGTTCTGTCTTCCCCAGAAGAATACAACAGTCCACATTAAGATCACAATCACCCTCCTATAAAAAACGGCGTCCGTGGGGGAATGCTGGTTGTGCAGTGGACTGTGGTGACGAGATAAGGATGTGACCCGTGACGGTGACGAGGACAGGCTGATCGGATGAGCTTTACGTACCTGAAAAAGAAAAGCAGAGAGCGAGGAACAGAGGTTGGAAGTCACGTTCATGCAAAGATGAGTCGGAACGCAATTACGCACCAATCCAATCCACCACTCCCTGTCTACAAATATAATTCTCCAGACCTGTCCTCAAAGATCAAGAACGTCAAATCGGTTGGCAAAATAATAAACGAAGCAAGCAAATTTTCGATCTTTCTCTAATATACGATAGCGGCTGGTATTAGGATTGTGATTACGACTCCTCCTTTTATTTTATTTTCTTTTTAAAGAGTGAGCGAATTATTTAAACTCATTTATATTTAGATGGATATGATGATTGTTATATTAAATTGTGAAATAAATTTTGAATTTTTCTTTCTTCTTCTTTTTTTAATTTTATAAAAAAATAGAGACAGCGACTGATGATACGATTCATCTATGAATTCGAATTATGATTCAAACTTTTTTATCTTTCGAAAGGATGGGAGGGTGATCAACGGTGGCGACTCTTCCGAGCGTTATTGACACATGGATTGTAGGGGGAAAATACATTTTGTATATTAAATTGGGAAATAAAGTATTAAAATGTAATGATAATAATATCGATTTCTTTACGTTGGAGCGAAATGTACTCGCCCTTATCAAGAGACGTGGGCCACGTGGACTGACGTGTAGGAGTTCGATACGGAAGCTTCTCCCTCGTCTTTTCCCGCAACGGAAGCAAAGTGGAGTCCACGTGTAACGAGCCCATTGCCCTCTTACGTTACAGTTCGTTTGCCAACCTCTTGTCTCTTCTGTCCTCGGACGGATTCAAAAGGGCCCACTTATAATCGACTTATATTTTAATGGGCAAATCTCACAACAACCAAAAAAATCATATTTTACTCGCCATAATACAAAATACCTAAAAAAAAAAAAAAGATTATCGCTAAAAATCTTTAACTTGCCTACTGTAACACTCAACTCAAAACTTCTTTTTCGTGTTACGAAGAACCTCAAGCATATACATGTATAATATATATATTCTTCATTTAAGTTTTATTCAAGATATATTATCATGTAGTATCAAGTGAGATTTTTTATGACAAAAAAAGTTTGAATATTAATGTTACAATTGACAAGTTTAATATTTTAATAATGTAAAAATTTTAGAATATTTATGTCACGGTGAGCATAATTTAATATTTTTTGTTATATTAACCCTTTTATAAAGTGTGTAACGACATATTAATATTTTTTTTTGTAACATGTTAAAATGTCAAGAGCAAGCACGCAACTCACAAGTACAAGTAGGTCGGCAAAGATGTGTGAGTTCAGCCCTCACTTGAGATTAAATTGGCCATTCCAGATTTTGATTTGAGAAAATTTACTCTAAGTCATCTTTTGAGAAAATGGCCCCCAATCTAGGTCTTCTATTCAAAATTTTCTCATTATTTGTAGATAGATTCAAAAAGGCATGCTTATGTCTAACTTATCATATCATTATCGTGATGTCTTTTGATCATCATTTAAGATGCACAAATTATATAAAACGGGCAATCATCGTGATATATATGTAGCTTGCAATAACCTAAATGATGATATTACCAAAAGGAGTGCGAGTTAAATTAACTTTAGCTCACCAAAAAGGTGCTACTATGCTTTTGAAAAAATAAGGGTGCTACACTTCCTTCCACCGAAATTGCTCTGCTACTGACATTAAGGACACATGAGTCTACCAAGCGAGCTTGTAGTGTAACTCATCCAAATTGTTTGATTAAGGGTTGGTTTCGTGAAAAGGAGTTCCATAAAGTCCTATACTAGAGAGCCAATATCATTAAAACAGATCTCAAATGAGAGAGAGAGAGAGAGAGAGAGGGGTTTGTCAGTTATCGTAACTATTAGTATTATCATTTTTTTTTTATTATATTAATCTAGCCTTATCAGAAAGAGCATGGGTCAAAGCACAAAACAAAAGGAAATAGGAAAAAGTCTTACCTAATTACAAGTGATGTGACGTAACTGCTAGGTGCTAGCTCACATGCATTTGCAGGGGGTTGGACAAGCGTGATGCATTAAAATTGTGAATTCTTTCATTCAAAAACCCAAAAAGATAACATTATCTTTTTTTTTTTCTTAAAAGGGAGAAACTACTAATTTTTCTTTTATCAAAATCTCGATTTGAATGTTTGGCCCCACTAAAATCTATAAATGGATAATATATTGCCCTTGAAGAGATATTTCCCATTAAATTATTTATATTACGACATTAACCCGTGGCTCTTGAACACTTTCCAGTTGAGATTAACGTGAACTTAATTCCTTGTAAAATATAAGGCCGAGGAGTCTATAGAGCTAAAGTGTGAATAAATGGTGACTTTCTAACTCTAATCAACACAAAAATAACCGATGTTCTCATGATCCACCAAGTTATGCTCACGGTTTGAATGCTTGCTCACATACAAAATTTCCACAAAACTCTTACATAGTGTCTAAAGATAAAATCAAATTTGAGTCTTAAATTGTTGGAAGATATGATTTAGTATATTATATCAATTGTAAATTGATAGAGAATCGTGTCTATTTTAAGATTAGAAAGATAAGAGAATACTTATTTTCCTTTTATTAATTCATTCTCTGTAATTAAATATACAATCTTGTACAAGGAATTACAATCAATAGAGAGATATAGAAATTTCCACATCTCATTCCCTTTCGACTCCAAAGACCTTTTCTTCTTCATTTCACTTTGTTACATGGTATCAAAGCCTCCGATTCTGATTTTTTCAGCTTCCGCTTGATTACCTCATAAGGAACTCCAATCTCCAAAAGAGTTGCCGTAGGAATCAAAGCTTTGATTGCCTCAAGAGGAACTCCATCTACAAAAGGAGTTGCCGAAGGAATCAAATTCTTTATTTACCATGACCAAGCTAGAAGTCCTTACCTCAACTCCAATCAACCAATCTGCTGGAGAAGCAATGCCACAAACTTTGGGCAACTAGGACTTGTCTATCGTGATCTCTGAATACGGGCAGTAGCAAGACTAGATTCAAACCCAAGCCCATCACATGCAATGGCAACAATTCCAAACTCAATCTAATTTGGGGTTGCCCTTCTTGGGCCATCCTTACCAGTGGATACCTTATCCATGGTATCATGGGCTAGGCCCAAATGCATCATTGCCAGGCTACCAAAGCAACACGCGAGCCAATGGAGGCCCACCAACCAATAACGGGGCAAGCCCATCCATCGGCCCGGAGTAGACGGGCGAATAAACTAGACGAGGTATGGGAATGAATCCTTACCCTTGGGATTTCACAATGCGGGCCTGCAATCAAGTCGAGTGGTTTGGGTCAGGACGCAAATCCCTACCCGAGCCCTATGTAGCAGGGACACTCTCCGAAAGCCTTCATGTTGTGTCCGACACTCCAACACGTGTCCGACACACAGTCAACAAGTATCGAAAAATCTGACACATGGTCAACTCTCTCCGACATGTAAGTCCATAATTCCGACATGCAATTCTGACACGCACATGGTCAATTTTAAAAATTTCTAATACTAAAGAAGTAATAAAAGAAGTAATAAAATTGTTATAAATATACACGCACGGAGTCAATTTTTTTTTTTTTTTTTCAGTTTTTTTTAGAATTGTTTTAATTTTTTAAAGTCTTTTACTATGAAAGAAGTAATAAAAAAATGCTATATATAATAAATAAATAAATTTAAAAATATCATTTCAGCATTTTTCTTTAAACAATGTTTTTTCCTCTAAGTTTTGTGTATTATTGTAACAAATTAAAATAATGAATGATATTATTTAATATTTTTCATGTAAATTAATTCTAGGCTATTATTATTATTATTATTATTATTATTATTATTATTATTATTATTATTATTATTATTATTATTATTATTATTATAATTATATATAAAATATATTTAATATATAACGTGTCGAACGTGTTGAAATTCTCTATTTTTAAAAAATGACGTGTCGGCATATTGTGTCGTGTCATTCGCGTGTCGCGTGTTCGTGTCAGTGCTACATAGCCCGAGCCTCGCGCTTGGTTTTTTTTCCGTACCAATTCCTCGCTACCAATGATCGGCCGAAACCTAGCGACCCCCTTTACACGACAAAGGGTGACAGACCGAAACTGAAAATCATCAGCCAACAGTTAACCGGTGTCGACAATTATTCGAGTTGGTCACGTGAGTTCCGGCGAGCACTGGTAATGAAAGACAAAGAGGTTTTCATTGACGGGACGTTTCCGATCTTGTCCGACAAGAGAATGGCATGGCTTTGGAAGAGATGCAACCAATTAGTCAGGACATGGATTAGGAATTGCATCTCGCCCGAAGTCGTAGCCGAACTTCCCCCGATGGAAGACTCCAAAAAGATGTGGGAAAACATAAAGGAGATGTATAGAAAACTTGACCAAGTGAAAATATTTTATCTCACACAACATATCTCAGATCTGAAATAGGGGAACATGACGATCGTAGTGGTTTATAATAAGCTTTCAACTTTGTGGAACGAATTAGAAGTAGCTGAAGAAAAGTTTGACTGGCCCAAACATATTAAGCAGCAGTACAAGAACATGCAAGAAAGGAGAAGGCGATGAGGTTCCTCCTCATTCTCAACGAAACTTACCTGATGTTTTGCTCCCAAATCTTAACCATGGATCCCATGCTAAGCCTTGCCGCATCTACCAACTCACCTTTCAGGAAGAAAGTCAGTAGAGGACGGCGGACCATAGGAAGGAAGGAGACTGAATGGTACTAGCAGCAAGGAGCCATCTTCGCTCCTCACAGAGGAGCACGGGTAGAGGAAAAGAGGCGGATCTAGGGTTCTTCGACGAGAACCCTAGAAATATCAAAAGAACCACCAACGGCCCAGATTTCATTCAACAATCGGACGGTTCATGCTTACTTCTGGGAGTGACTGGATCCGAGGGCCCGCAATGCATCAGTCTTGGTGGATCGAACAGTTCACGTGGAGTGAACTTCCATGGGCCGGATGGCCCACGCGGCACTTTCTTCGGTGGACCAAACAGCTCGTATGGCCCAGCTTCGTATGGCCCAAGTTTTCAGCCCATGACCAAGCCCTCCTCAACTGCAAAAAATAGTGGCCCAAAAGGGAAAGGTAAATTGTATTGTGATTATTGCAAGCGCCCACACCATACAATTGAGAATTGTTGGAAATTACATGGAAAACCAAGAGAAAATGAAAAATGGAAGTTTTCGACAGTTTTTCAAGTATCGAGCCAACAAATGGGAAAATCAATTACCCATAAACAATATCAGGAGCTAATGGGAGCATTGAGGAAATTGGATGTTTGTGATAAAGCTAGAAGCTTCATAGGTACATCTTATTGTCTAATGAACTCAATTTCGTAGAATGCATGGATTATTGATTCGGGTGCTAATGACCACATAGTTTGCAATAAGGTTTACTTTTTCAACGTTAAGAAGTTGTCTTACCCCATATCAGTACGACTTCCAAATGAAACACCACTAAAGTCATCATGTCTGGCACTGTGAATCTTAGTTCTCTTATTACACTTCAAAATGTACTTTATGTCCCTGATTTCCATTTCAACCTCATATTAGTTTCTCGAATTTGTAAAGAAAATTCATGTTGCATCCTATTCCTGTGGCATCCCAAAAATTCAAGACAAGCTCTAAGGTGTGTTAAAGCCCATAATTAGGTAATGAAATTACATATGTTTTATGCTTTAGCCATTAGTCTCCTTTTAAGACTAAGTGATATGTGCTTGTGTTCATAAGTTTTTAAATTAGTATTATAGGATAAATTAATGAGGAGGATTTATTCTTGGCCATGTGGAATTTAAAATTTGAAATCTATGAAAGAAATAATTAAAGATGAATAATTGAAAGTGAAATTGTGGGTTTAATTAGGTTGGGCCTTAGGCCCAATAGCCTAAGCTTTTGGTGGGCCGAATGGCTGGCCCAATTGAGGCCCATGAGGAGTGACCGTCGACCAAGGGGAGGGAGGAGTGGCCAGCCCACTTCTTCCAATCCAAGCCCAAGCCTAAAGCCCATCATGCATGTGTCATGACAAGTTGCAAGAGGAGGTCTTCATGCATTGGCCATTGGAAGTGGCAAGTAATCATTGCCAACAATGAGGATTTGGGGAAATAAAAGGAAGAGGAGAGAGGGAGGGTGGCCGGTTAGTGTCATTCGGCTAAGTGAGAAAGAGAGAGAGAGTGAGGCCAAGAGGGAGGAGGAGTCGCCCGTCGCCGCCCGAATGCCGTCCGTCCGTCGCCGGTGTGCCATTCGTGCACTGCTGTCCGCTTGGTCTTTGAGGCAAGTTGGGACTGATTTCCACTCTTGCATGTGTGATTTGTTGGTGGTAGGTTTCGGATCATAGGATAGGCAAAACCGAAGCTAGAATGTGACTTGTTCTTGAGTTTGCATGCTGTTTTCGTATGAACCGCCTGAACCAGAATCTTGTGAGAGCTTGCATACATGTTTAGAGTTTGATTTTGACCTTGATTCCTTCATGAAATTTGTAGCCAACATCTTAAAATACAACATACCAAAATTTAGGACAGAATGATGGAGATTTAAGGGGTCAAACCCTCATCCTACGAAGACATTAGATCTGGAACTGTTTTTCTGACCTTTGGTAGATTTGTGGGTTGCATGTCGATTTTTACCAAGAATATATCTTCGACTTCTTCATAAAACTTGTAGAGAACATCTTAAAGGTTAACATACTCAAATTTGAAGTAAAATGAGCAAGTGTAGCCTAGTGAATCGACTTACTCTTGAAGACGGTAAATCTGGAGACGCGGTACAGGACATCTGAGACTTCATGGACCCATATGATGACTATACTCTGGAAATTTGACTTAGATCCCTTAATGAAAGTTGTAGGGGACCTCTTGAAGTAAAACATATCCAAATTTCAGAGGAACCGAAGAAGAATAAGTGGGTAAAAAATCGATATTTCGGAGATAAATACACTGGACGTTTCAGTGCGAGAACCAGAAGCTTCGTACGACTATAGAAAATGATCTAAAACGAATCTGGCCTAGAAGTCTTCATGAAAAACCTACTTTAGTGTCTTAAATATAACTTGGTAAAATTTCATAATTTTCGGAGGTCGTTCGGGTATTTTAATCGAATTATTTCGAAAACTGCACATTCTGTTTCTATCCGAATTTGCATGCTGAAATCGTGTGGATTATATCTTCTTGTGTGGAACTCTATTGGGCATGTGTTTTTCATGAAATTACTATCTTATTGTCTTATTTATCACATGCCTTGATTTTATGATTTTTGAGAAGCATATGGATATTTAATTTAAATAGTTTCTAAAAATGGTATATGCTGGAATTTTGTAAAAGGCATAAAATATGGACCATTTTAAATTGCATGGACTCCATGAATTGTATTGATTGGATGATAGTGTCTTGTTGCATAATGATGATGATTTGAGATGCATGTATGAATTCAATGATGAATATGATTTTGATTTCCATCACATCACATGCCATGTTAAAATTGAACTATAATTGAACATGAGAATTGAGATAAATGAGAAGGCTGTCAGAAGTGTGAGCCGACGATGCCCCGGGAGTATCATGATGCCTGGCTAGAAGGGTACGGCCGGTTGCCCGGTGGTCATGAATGGCTGGATACCAGAGGGCCTCGGGAGTACCGAGAGGTGTCGAGATGCCCGGAGAGTGGGGGAGCCGGAAGCTCGGCAGGTATTGTGCGGAGTGATACCTTGCGATGCCGGTTTGGGTGCGAGATGCTTGGCTAGAAGGGTACGGCCGGTTGCTCGGTGGCCTTGAATGGCTGAATGCCGGAGGGTCCTCGTGATGCCAGTTGGGGTACGAGATGCCCGGAGATTGGGGGAGCCGGATGGTCTAAATTGTATCTTGGATACATGTGGGATACAAACATTGGTCCTGGGAATGAGAAATGTGGCGGTTCAAGATGAAATTGGAATCAAATCATGCATGATGATATATGCATGACATGATGCATGATGATATATGCATGGATGCATGGCAATGATGATGGTATATGTGATATGATGATGATGTTACATGCATGGATGCATGGTAAGGATGATGCCATGTGTGATATGATGATGGTAAGTATATGATATGATGGTGATGACTATATGATGATGATAATATATGAGGTATGATGACATGTGCATGATACCATGGTATGTTGTGCATGGATGCCTGTATGACATGTGATGCTATGATTGTGATGATTGTGTGGCATGATGCATTGTGTGGTTTATTAGTCCTTTACCTACTGAGTGGTTGTACTTACCCCTTTGGGGACCAACATTTCAGATTAGCAGGATGTCGCTTCCTGCTGTCACGTGGGGCGTCTTTTACGGTCTTCCTTTTGATGTAGAGGTCGAGTGTGTGGAGATCGACTGTTCCACCATTCTTGGACTGACATTTATTCAAGTGCGCGCCTTAGTTATGTACGATGTGGGCCTGGCTGGGGGCCCTATTATCCAGGAATTCATATCTGTTCATGTTCGTCGAGACGGAGTGATGCGCGAAATGTTGCCGCCGCCGCCGCCACCGCTTGATGCACCGGGATGGGTGTGAGGGCCCGTGCGTGACAAGTAAGAGCTGAAACTTTTTGGGATGGTTAGCCGACACTAGTGATGGGGGATCTTTCACGTTAGTTGTAGTGGGTCGAGAGTCTCTTTTTTGGGGTTTAGGCCGAGTGTGGCTTCATGTCCTGGCCTTTCTTTTGATGTACCGACCCAAGGAAACCCATCTTGAAAATATGTAAATAAAGTGTCATGGCTTTGTCTTTTATTATGATGTTTAGTGGTGTGCAATTATATCATGACTGATGGAGGGAGAGATGTCGATAATATATTTTGCTTCCACTAATGAGTCGCGCTGGGACCATTTTCAAAAAAAAAAAATGCCTATGATTTACGACGCTTCTTCAAAGAGATGCGATTAGGGTAGCATTAGGTGCCTGTGGCAACCTAAGGGGGGTTCAGGGTGCCACAATTCCATTATGATAATTGCTTCTTTCAGGCCATTTCGACTAGCAAACTAATGTGCTTGGGTAGAGTCGATCAAGGGCTGTATTTTTGGATGGATTTTCCACATCTTTTTAAACTACCCCCTATTGAACTCAATAAATCATTGTGTAATGCTACTGACAATGATATGAATTTTCTTAATCATCAAAGAGTGGGTCATAATGCATCATTTCCCTGTCCTCAGTGCCCTATCTGCCCCTTGGCAAAACAAACTCGTGCTCCTTTCTAAAGTAGTACTTCCCGAGCAGATGATATTTTTTCTCTAATTCATGTTGATATTTAGGGGCCCTATCATACTTTGAATCATGATGGGTCTCGATTTTTCCTCACAATCGTAGATGATTTCTCCCTTGCGACATGGATATTTCTCAAGCAGTCTAAAATCAAGTTCTTTCACATATGAGAACTTCTTTATTGTTGTCAAAAACTCAATTTGGAAAAACAATCCATTGGATTAGAACTGATAATGGTAGAGAGTTTTCAATGGTGAATGTGCTTCTCTATTTTCCCTAAATGGAATCTTGCATGAGAGTTCATGTACTTATACACCCCAACAAAATGGAGTTGTTGAGAGAAAGCATCGTCACCTTTTAGAAACAGCACGTGCCCTTAAGTTTCAAGCATCTATTCCTAAGAACTTTTGGGGAGATTGTATGGTCACAGCAGCATATCTAATCAATCGTATGCCATCACACATTTTGAAAGGAAGACACCTTTTGAGTTATTATATGGAAGGAAACTAAATTTGAGTCATCTCAGAGTTTTTGGATGTCTATGTTATGTGACTACGGTGGGGTATAGGGATAAAATGGCACATTGTGCTCATCAATGCATATTTATGGGCTATCCAGCCTTTAAAAAGGGGTATCGGATTTACGCACCATCTACAGGAAAATTTCTTGTGAGCGGGGATGTTATCTTTCATGAGGATATTTTTCCTTTCCAAAATCTCACTTCTTCATTTGAAGATGAGAATACAACTAATAAGCAATTCTTATTGGAAGATGATTTATCTTCTAGAGGAACATTTATTATTACTTCTCCAAGACCAACTAGTGTATCGCCTCCAATGCCTATTGAGATTTCTACGGGTCATTCCATTGAAGAACCTCCTGAAGAGTCAGCACAAATGACAGGTCATTTCATAGAAGAGCCAACGTAGTTGACGGACCCTTCAGAAGCAAGCCATACTAAAGTAAGCCCTAATGAAGAATCGTCCTCGATACAACATGAGCCGCCACAGCATCCTAGTCGCATTACTCGTCCACTGACTTAGACTAAGGATTATATATGTGGTTCTTCAAGATTGTCAGGTACCCGTTACCCTATTTCGTATTATATTTTATTTGATAGGCTATCACCAAAACATTTGTGTTGCATAAGCCTTATTTTTTAAGAACAAGAGCCTTCTAGTTATAATGAGGCAAGAGACGATCCTCGTTGGCACAAGGCCATGAAGGTTGAGTTACATACTTCGATAGAAAATCACACTTGGAATGTCGTACCATTGCCTATTGATCGCAAACCAATTGGATGTGAATGGGTATATAAGATTAACTATAGAGCAAATGGTTTAATATAAAGGTATAAAGCCCAATTGGTAGCCAAAGGCTTTACACATCGAGAAGGTTTTGACTACCTCGAAACCTTTTTGCCCGTTACAATGGATTTCACAGTTCGTTATATTCTATCGGTTATTGCTTTTCGTGATTGGCCGTTGCACCAAATGGATGTCCACAATGCTTTTTTGCATGGTGATCTGGATGAAGAAATCTACATGGATCTTCCATCAGGACTACGGAGACAAGGGGAGTCTAAGGTATGTTGTCTCCGCAAATCTCTCTATGGACTAAAGCAAGCCTCTTGATAATGGTACACCAAGTTCACTAATGCACTTATGGCTGTTGGATTCAAACAGTCCAAATATGACTATGCTTTATTCACCTGGACAAGAGGTATGTCATCTATTTACTTGATGATTTATGTTGATGACATACTTATCATGGGAAATGATGATTTTGCTATGAAGAAACTTAAAGAGTATCTACATTCCACCTTCCATATCAAAGATTTAAGGCCGACTAAGTATTTTCTTAGAATTGAGATAGTTCGTTCAGATCAAGGAATTTCTCTCGTTCGGCGGAAGTTCGTAATGGAGATTATATCAGAAGCAAGACTGTCAAGCTGTAGACTAGCCATTATCCCTATTGAGCAAGATGCCAAGTCGACTTCTGTTGACTATGATGCTGACATATATTCTTCTTTTGATGATCCATTATTAAAAGATCCGTCGAGATACCAAAGACTCATGGGAAAACTTATTTATCTCACTATGACTAGGCTAGACATCTGCTATGCAATATAGACTCTTAGTCAATTTATGCACAATCCAAAACAATCTCACATGAATGCAACTTTGAAGATTGTGAGATACTTGAAGACATGTCTAGGCTTAGGGATACTCCTTTCTTGAAAGTGCAACATGGAAATGACAGCCTATTGTGATGTGGATTATGCCACATGTCCTATGAGCAGGAGATCTATCACTGGCTTCTATATCAAATTTGGGAATCAATACTTTCATGGAAGACAAAGAAGCAGTCTACTATGTCCTTATCTTCAGCTAAAGCCTAATATTGATCTATGGCCAAGACTGTTTGTGAAATAGTTTGGTTAAAGGGTCTACTTCTGGATCTTGGGGCACGAGTTAAAGGACCGACTACACTCTTTTGTGACAATGATTTGGCACTCAAACTTGTAGCAAATCATATACTGCATGAGAGGACAAAACATATATAGGTCGATTGCCACTTTACTCGAGAAAAGATTCAAGAAGGAGTTATCAAGACAAGAGGGATTAAAACCTCGGAGCAACCCACGGACATATTCACTAAACCGCTTTGTCAAAGATAACATGCATATCTTCTAAACAAGCATGGCGTCTTGGACATATATAGGCCACTAGCTTGAGAGGGACTGTTGGAAGATATGATTTAGCAAATCATATCAATTGTAAATTGATAGAGAATCGTGTTTATTTTAGGATTAGAAAGATAGGAGAATACTTATTTTCCTTTTATTAATCCATTCTTTGTAATTAAATATACAATCTTGTACAAGGAATTACAATCAATAGAGAGATATAGAAATTTCTGCATCTCATTCCCTTTCGACTACAGAGACCTTTTCTTCTTTATTTCACTTTGTTACATAAATGAGAATTTTCACATGTTCAATTGCAGTTTGGAGATTGTAGAGTCCTAGAATAAGATTTTCCCATGATTCGCCAAGTTGTGCTCACGATTTGAACGCTTGCTCACATGCAAAATATCCACAAAACTCTTACATAGTGTATATACACCTATCTCTTCATGTATTTTATGTGCACAAGTCTTATATGAGGAAGTGCCAAATCGAGTTCTTTCTATAATAATCATGTTTTGATGCTATTCACATTGATTGACATGGTGCCTTTAATATACAATAAACAAAAACTAAATATATGAATTTCTTCATTATGGTAAGAAGATCCTATATAGATAAAGAAAAACTAAAGAAAAAGGAAAGTAAATAATTTGAGACCACAAATCTAAATTGTCATTGAATGATAGAGGGCAAATTGTCTTTTTGATGAAAATTGGGTGGATTTAGTCATATAAGGGGTGCAAATAGCATTGTCCTTGGATAAAAAAACTAATTCATTAGATTGAGGAAAAAACAATTTCAACTTCTAGCAAATAGAATGAAGATCAATCATTCTCTTTAAAAATGATTTTGATAAAAAAAAAAATACTTTTCTTCGTTATAAAGTTTTCGGTGAAATAAAATTTCTTGGAACATAGTATTGGAGTCGCTTCTAGCTCTCAAATGCCACGTGTAATTGTACCACCCGAGACCCCGAAAAGGTGGCCTTTTGGATCATGATGGGTGGGATGCTAGATGGTGGGTTCCACAACCAGCAAAAGGCAATTAGAAGTTTTATGTTGATGTGGAATGGTTGAGAGCAAAGAGATGACAGAGATTTTTTTTTTTTTTTTTAATAGAGAAACAAAATGCATTACTAGGAGAAGTTTGAAGCATTATAGTAGTAGTATCCACACACAACAAATCAAAAAGAGCATATGGAGGGTTACTAACCCAATTCCTAAGAAGATAACCCATTCGATGGGCTTTGGCAAGCCAGTCGGCCACCTTGTTTGTATTTTGACTACAATGGGCTAAAGAGAGGCCCGACATCTCTGTTAGTTTGCACTTAGCCCGGTCTAATAAAGGTTGAATTTCCCAACTAGTGTATCTAAAGCGAAAACCCCATTTACTAGCATACTATAATCATAGTAGATATGAATCTCTTTTTCAGATCTATTCGAGGTGAGCTTCAAGGAAATAAAATCAAGGGTTTCAACCAAGGCTATTGTCTCTTCTTGCTCGGCCGATCTTGCCTCTATATGTTTAGCAAACCCATCAACAACTCTACCAAGATCATCTCTGCAAATGCAAGCTATAGATCCGAGCAAGGGGAGGGGTGTCTATTGAGTGAGTAAAGAGTAGACAGCAACATCGCTACCCAGATCTGGGTTCGCGCTTTGCTCCTAGACCGACAGCCTACTTCCCTCTTCATTGATTTCTTCTTCCCCTATGATTAGCTTTTGGGTTTATGGGCAAAAGATTATACTATGGAAGTTCATTCTTGTAGCTGGGTGGATCAATGTCGGTTGCATCCACTACTTTATCCGAAATGCTAAAATGAATAGGTAAGTACAAGCCATCTACTCCATTTTGATATGGGCTTTGAAGTTGATGACATCCGCGATTTGCCTCTCCTTTTCGTTGATCCAGTGATCCCCTGTGATTGGCGTTATTTCTGATATGTGTCCCTAGAACCGATGAAGCTTGTCTATTGTGTCTAGTTCTACCAAATCTGAAGAGATGTGGGCCCATGGGTAGATGCGGGATGTTGGATGCTACTTCTTGTTGCTTATCTATTACTGCTTTGTAAGTAGCTAGTGATGTAGTCGGTGTTGGAAATGGAGCGGAGGTTTGTGTGTTATGGGTAAATTGTAGTTGCTAATTATTTCCATGCATGTGAGGGCAGCCACGGCTTCTAGGAGCATACCCTGTGTTGTTGGTTAGATCCTCGTCAATTTCACTCCAATTGAGGTTGGGTCTTGGGGTAATGGGATCTAGGGAATAGGTAGGCATGATTGGTAGCCCATTGTTCGTTGATATTAGTTCTATGGGTAAATCTGAAATTATGTCAGTGTTGTGCAATGTAGTCTATCTACTTTAGGTTAAGGAGTTACTGTGCGTGAAGGCAGTCCCAAATGATGTGTCGATGTTAATCTTGAGGACACCGGGCTGTGGGGGTTGCCATTTTTCGAGTAAGTCATCGGCTTGCTTATGTTTCTTCAAATTAGGATTCCATGTGGCAAAGCTGTCATTTAAATTGATGGCACTAAAAGAGTGCAATGGAAGTTGAGGGGGCTCTTCCTGAAGATAAAATGATTTTTATCCTTCCATATGCACCATAATACATTTGCAACCAAATCAAATTTATGTGAGTTCCTTGATCTTGTGTGAATATTACTCAACCATTCATCAAATCTAGTTAATCCCACTTGATTCACTTCCACTTGCAGGCCTGGCTCTTTCCAAATTTGTGTTACCCAAGGGCATAAAAGAAGTATATGTTCGATCGTCTCTAGTTCGATGCCGCATAATGGACATATAGGTGCAGGTGCTACCCTTCTTCTGTACAGATTATCCAATATAGGTAAGGTGTTCTAACAGGCACTCCAAAGAAAGAACTTTATTTTTGGTCGTATAGCTGCCTTCCAAATATGTTTCCATAAAACTAGGTTACATTGGTAGGATGTTGTTGGCGCTTGATCTCTTTGGTTCATTATTTGCTTTCTATTCATTAGATATCCGCTCTTTACCATATAACTTCTTGATTTATTGCTTATCCAAACTAATGTGTCTTCTGTAGTTGGTAGGCCGATAGGAGTCGGTAGAATTTCCAACACTATTTGATAATCAAACATTGAGTGCAATAGATCCTCTTTCCATGTATCAACTCCGCGACCTTGTAAGGTTATTTTCTTGACGCAGGTCCTCCAATAATTCCCATCTTAAGCCATTTATCTATTATGATTGAAATCTTTTGTCCATTTCCCATTGCCCACATAATATGAGGGGCTATCGCTTCTCACCCAGTCAGCAAACTTTGCCATCCCCAAGATGGGTGCATTCCTTTTCGTGCTTACCAAAAGTTACATGTTGGGAAATAGAGACCTTTCATAGGTTGACTCCACAAAGAGTTAATGTGCTAAGATAGGCGTCAAGCTTGCTTGCCTAACATAGCAACATTAAAGGTTAGGAGGTCCTTAAAGCCAAGACCACCTTCCTCTTTTCTTAGCTTGAGAATGTCTCATTTTCTCCAATGTAGACCATTCACTTTGTTGTCGTTTCTCCACCATAAGTTAGCTATTTTTTTCTCAATAGCTTTGACAATAGAAATTGAGATTTTAAAAATGGACATCGCATACTGGGTATGGCTTGCATTACTGACTTGAGAAGTATTTCCTTACCAGCTTTAGATAACAAGTGTTCCTTCCAACTCTCCAACTCCATGTTTACTTGAGGTAGAATCAAGTGAAAACCTCTTTTTTGGAGGCACCCATATCTGAAGGGATTCTTAGATATTTCCCTGTTTTCATAATTTTTGGAACTCGTAGCTCAGACGCCATGTTTTTTTGTAAACGATCTGGACAGCCCTTGTTGAAAAATATCCCTGATTTGTTGAGATTTATCGCTTGACCTGATCGTAACAATACTGGTGTAGGATAGACGCCAAGTTTTAACACTCCACTATTGTATCATCCAGGAAAAATATTGCATCGTCTGCAAAAAATAAATGTGAAAGAGTTAGACAGTTACGGTTCAATTAGATACCTTGTAGAGTCCATGCTTGAATAGCTTGCTTGATCATGAGGGAGAGGACATTAGCCACAATGATGAATAGATAAGGAGATAGTGGATCACCCTGGTGGATACCCCGAGTTGGCTTGAAGGACGGTAGGGAAACTTCATTGAATTTAATACTATAAGACACGGTAGTAACACACTGCATAACCCATTTTACCCATTCTTCACAAAAGCACATCTTTCTTAGGCATTCCGGAAGGAAGCCCCACTCTAGTCGGTCATATGCTTTATGCATGTTTAATTTAAGGACAGCTTGGAATTTTTTATGACGGTCTCAAGTTTGTAATCTGTGAAGGACTTCTTAAATGATGAGGATATTATCCTGTATTTGCTGATTTCCAACAAAGACACTCTGTTTTAGCTCCAATTATAGCTAGTAGCAGGGGTTTCGGTCTGTTTGTAAGGATTTTGCATATAATTTTTAATTATAGCTATGTAGCAAAGGTTTGATAAACCTACTCGTTTTATATTTTTATTCCATAAATTTTTGGATATGATTTTGTAGGCAAAATTACATAGACCATTTTATTAAAAATAAAAATAAATAAAAATGAATATATTCATTTTAAAATTAAAATAAATTTTTAAATTTATTAAAAATAATTTATTTATGATAAATAAAAATAAATTTATTTTTATTTGCCTTGAGTGTTTTGCCAAATAAATTTATTTTTAATTTTAATTTTTATTCATTTTAAAATAAATTTTTCGTAAAATAAAATAAAGTAGAATAAATAAAATAAATTTATTTTTAAGTATATTTTAATTTTAAAATAAAATGATATTTTAATTTTATTTTTTATGATTTATTTTATTTTATTTTATTCTTTATTCTTTTTATTACTAAATCATTTTTATTTTTTTTTGGGTTTTAGGGATGAGTGTGATTTGTGTTTGAAAAAATTTTCTGTAAACTATTTCTAGAATGTTAAGGGTGGGGTTGAGGGTTCCAATCTCGAAGAAATGTTTCACCTCTCAACAAATATGGTTGTCATGCGCGCCCTTATTAGCCGATATTGTTCTATCTTTTCTAGGTTTTTGGTTTTAGGGGTGAGTGTGATTTGTGTTTGGTGAAGGGTGGGGTTGAGAGTTCAAATCTCAAAGAAATGTTGCCCTTCTCGACAAATATCATGCCTATGATTTTGAAAGAACAAACCATTTAACCCATCCGGCCTAGGAGCTTTAGTAGGTCCCAGTTGATGAGCAGCTTCTTTAATTTCTTCCATGGTAAAGAGTGCAATTAGAGATTGATTCATAGTTGTATCTACTAAATTTGGGATATAGTCTAGTATGGGCTGAAAGTTTCTTTGTCCTTCCGAAGCATAAAGATGTCTAAAAAAGTTGATTGTCAATTCCTAAAGATTTTCTTCATCCCTAACCCACTCCCCATGTTCATTCAACAACATAGATATTCGGTTCTTGTTTCGTCTTTGAATGGTTGTTGCATAGAAAACTTTGTATTTTTATCGCCCCATTTTAGCCATTTGATTCATGATCTCATGCCTCAAAACATCTTCTCTTGTCGCCATAGTGAGTCGATCTCTCCATTTATGTACCAAACTCTTTGCTAGTCATACTGTATATCTTGGTTGTTCATTAATGTCTAAAGTTCATTTTTCAGCCCTTCAATTCTTTTACGTGCATTGGGAAATCTTCTTTTACTCCATGCAGCAAGTTGTACAACCACTAAGTGCAATTTGTCAACCATATTTTTTCCTCAGGAGGCTTCCCAAGATCGTTTGACAAGTTGCCTACAATTTTCATCTTCTACCTACTAGGCTTCATACTTGAATTCTCGAGGTTTGCAGCCTATTTTTGGAAAGAGTGATAGAAGAATAGGACTGTGATATGAGCCTATCGCTAGTAGGATTGTGGCCTCTGCTGTTGGATAAGCTAACCTCCACTTCATGGTACATAAAGCTCTATTTAACATTGCTTTAACATTTTCTTCACCATCCCTTCTATTTGTTCATGTGAATGCACACCCCTTACACTCTAAGTTCATTAAAGAACACGCATGTAAGAAATCTCTAAAAGTAGTAAGATGAAAATTTTGGCAATCATTTTACCGCATTTTCCCAATAGTATAGAACTTCATTAAAGTCTCCAATACATAACCAAGGAAGATGATTTATGAAGCTTTGTTGTTGTATTTCCTCCCATAAAAGAACTCTGGCATTAAAATTATTTGGAGCATAGAGAAATGTGATTTTCATGAGCTGCTTTTGTTGTGAAGATGGCATTGCACATTGATAAGGCATTAAAATATTTAAAAAAAAAAAACAGCGGCTCCTCTCCCTGAAGACGAATCCACTATTATGGTAAGCGTTTCATCCCAAAAGAGAGCCAAACCCCAAGAAATACCATCTGGATTCACCAAAAAACTGTTCGAATACTTCATTCTTCTTCGCAAACGCTGCACCACATGTTCCTAGTTCTTAGTTTCCATTAAAAATATTATGTTTGGCTGATCTTGAGCCACTATGGCTCGTAAAGCTCGAATTTTCAAGGGTGAGCCCAACCCTTGAAAAGTCTAGCTGAGTAGCTTCATGGCAGACCTAGTGACTTGTTAGGTCTAGCCACCAAAGTCTAATGAATTGACTTATCCTCCTCTGAAACATGAAAGTCCACTAGCTGTAAATTATTATTTGATGAGGCATTTGAAGATGGTGTGCCATATGGACACAATCTTTCTTCTTTTTTAGAACTAGGAGATTTTGTACATCTGAATTTACCCTTTTTTAGGCTCTTTTAGTAACTAGGTGATGCTCTTTGTCAAGTTCTTTTTCTTTAATCTATTCATTGTAAAGAGCCATCATAGATTCATCATCTAGGTAGTTGTTGCCCCTTTTATGTGTTCCTCTTTCTTCCTTATAGTTAAGGCTAGAGAGTGTTGGAGAGGATCCCCTTTAGGACGCATATCATCCTTAGAACAGTGTTGAGCTTGTGACATCCCAAATTTCTTATTATGCTTTCAATTAAATGAGACGGGCTTTTCATCCACACGCTTATAGTTCAATTCTCCGAGTTGATCACTCATGAGATAACTAGTCTATCAGGTGAAGCCGTTAAGGATATTAAATGCAATAGACTCGAGAATTTGACCATGAATCGGCTGCTCGACCATATTAATCTACAAGGATCATTACAACACTGCCATAATCGAATAGAGATTAGTAATAGGTCGATTCGACTGAGATATGTGATTAGAGTGTAGGTGGTTCCACTTGATTTCAATATCCTCGTCGACCAACACTAAACTGATTCTTCTGTCGTTTTGGGTACCTTGTATCTGTAATTGAAACCTCAAGATTGTTACGACAATCGAGAGTCGCCAATGTATCGAATATTATGTCATGGCTTGAAAATAGTCAACTACGGGTCAATTGCATTGAAAATTCCTAAAAGTTACCCGGTAAATTAGGACGCGCTCAAATCACGCCAGATTGAAATTAACCGTGATTTTAAACCTGAATCCAGAAATTGAAAGCTCTGTCATGTCACAGTTCATTTTAGAACGTCGACTCATCTTTGGAAGATTTTTCATGCAATAAGAGTTTTCAGCAATTGAGCAAAGAATGGCTAATTTGGCTCGAGAAATTAGTAAACCTACATTTGGTCGTGCTTTTGGGACTTAAGTTGATTCTATGGACAAGAGAAGATGTGAATTAAAGTGTGGTGACATTTGATTAATTTTATGAACTTCAAATTGGTTCAATTAAAAGAGAATTGAATGAAATTGATATTTAAGATTTCATGCCACGGCGGAAAATGAAATTGCAACAATTAGAATAAGGTTGTGAAAGATTGGAGATAGTGGAGTGTGACATCATCAAGTGATGTCATGGTGGAGCTAGAGTGTTTAAGATCTTAACAAGTGGAGGGTGAGGATTGGCTCTAAAAAAGGTGGGACATCACTTCACCAATCAACTCCATCTTCAACCTTGGGCTTCTTGGATTTCGAAATTGGAGAGAGAGGGAGAGAATCCGGCCGGACCAGCCTGCTCGACGCCACCCCTCCGCCCATTCGGTCGCCCGCTCGTCACCATCGCCGCCGCCACGTTGTGGTCGTCGTTCGTTTGCGTGCAAAGGCCCATGCGTGCCTCGCCGACCAGCTCGCGAGCTGCTCCGACTTCGTCTCGCATCCTCTGGCCGTCTACCTTGCCGTTCGACAACCAAAACACCACTTGGAAACCACCTAAAGCTTCCTCTTGCCCGTCCGACCTCCCCATCGCCATCGCTTGTCCATGGAAGCCAATCGAAGCCAGCTATAGCCATCGCGCCCTCTAGTTCCTCCAGCAGCCACTCCGCTTGTTTTCGCTCGTCCAAGCCATCATTCAGCCACCCCTGGCCACCGTCGGAGCTAGCAGGGTCCCCGGAACCACCGCCAGCACCGCCTGAAGCCACTACTGTCCCTCACCCACCGTTTCCAGCTAGTCGAGTCCACCGAGTAGCCTCTTCGGTTCAAGGATAGAATTGAATCCAGCAAGGCCTTGGAGGCTTCGAGGCCCACTTTTGGTGTCTTCCTAGCCTCCGTTGGTGTCGCCGCTTCAAGGTTTATCGACCGCCTTGGCATCGTGGTTGTCGTGAACTCACCAGCGAGCAAAATCGGTGAGTTTATACTCTAAACCTTGCTTAGTAAGTTAATCATGCTTAACGGGTGTTTAGATTAGTCTAATTAGGTTTAGGTGGTTAGATTAGATTATTTTAATATAAGTTAAATTAGTTGTATGATTAGTTTAATGGATGTTTAATTATGGCTAATTGTATGTTTAAATTCGTGTAATCTAGTTTAAGCCCTAATTATTTATTTTTAATTAATAAATTATTTCGAATTTTATAAATATTATATTATTAAATTATAATATAATATAATATTTAATTATTTAATTTTCGGAATTAAATTTAATTATTTAATAATTTCGAAAATTTTGCCAGGATGGTCGATCGTTAAAATTTTGCACTGATCGTAGCGGTGCAGTCAATTTGTGCCAATTATATATTTAATTGAGAAGTTGTGTAAATTGATGATTTTTGGTTAATTATTCCAAAAGTATGGAATTGAATGAAATTGGAGAAGTTTTTGGTATTTAACTTGAAAATACCCAGTGTTGGCTTATAGCACCGTAATTGGTTGGTAGGACCAATTTGTATCAATTGATTGAATGGTTATTTATATGGGGATTTATCCCAAAGATGTTTAGTATCAATTTTCGATTGGAATTTGATTGTGAAAGGTTGTGAATGGATCTAGAAAATCGTCGAAATTCAACTATGCCCTATTAGATCGTAATTTGCCACTTGACAAAGGTCGCACTTAATAAGGCCGTAATCCACCACCTATTAAAGGTCGCGCTCGTCAGGCCATAAATTGCCACCCGATAGGGGTCGCGCCTGATAAGGCCGTAATCCGCCATCTATTAAAGGTCATGCACATTGGGCTGTAATTTGCCACCTAAAGATAAGTCGTGTCCTTTTGACCATGATTTTTAGTGAATGATTTGATTGATTATTTAAATATACTGATGTGCAGGAATGAACCAAGGCGAGGTAAGTCCTTAATCCTCTTTGTGTGGCTAGAGCGCCTTTGGGCTTATTTTCTTCTTAATTGAGTTTTAGAGGGTAGGACTCGCTGAGACATTGTCTCACCTCGTTGTGGGATAATATTTTCAGGTCCCTAAATGGCGGATCCTCCGGAGCTTTTTGGTAGACCAGTGAGGGTCACTGAGAGGATTTTTGACTATGCCGATCCCGGATCTCATTGGGTCTATGAGCTTGTGGTGACTACTGTATGGGTTGATGAGAACCATCCTAGTAGGGTCCCTCATCAATTTAGAGCGTGGTATCACTATAGGCCTGATGGATTCCTAGATGGCCCTTTCAAGTGTTTTGATATCCCCCCTAGTATTATAGATGCCGCTCTAGGTGGGAGTGCTATTGATCTTCTTGATGGGGTAATGGAGGACCCGACGTCCCTGGTGCCTGTGGAGACTGAAGAGCCAGTGAATGGATTTGATTAGCTAGTCTTAGAACAACTTAGTTTTTTAGGACCGATCTTCTATAGATCTTTTGTTATTAGCCTAGTCTTGTAATCGAATTGGTTTGATGTGTTTAAAAGTATGTGGTTTGGTTTTGAAATGTGATCCTGATTTTTTATCTTAATTAAGTTTTGTCTAGGGATTATTTATCCGCTTCCACATGTGTAATTAATCGATTGAGTCGGCAACGTGTCCTGGGAAGTCGCATTTCTATCAACCATAGTGGGATGTGCGAGTGCTCGAGGTTCGGGGGGTGACGTCCCCGTTTAAATGGTATCAGAGTTTGGTTTGTGTATGGAGTGATAAGGAGCGAGGGAGTCTTGGGATAGTTGGTAGGAAATGCTTTTAATATGCTGATGCGTGTGGTTGATAGTTGCTTGTTAATTTGTTGGTGAGGTCACTCAGATTCTATTGTGGTATTGGAATTTGCAAACATGTATCTATACTGAGCTTGTAGCATAAGTGACTGAGAGCCGAGGGCTGCTAGGAAGATAGCAGCAAGCCCTGTGTTTTGGGGCAAGCTGCCGTTAAGGGTCAGTGCCCGAGGTGCCCTAGGTAGAGCGCAAGCTGAGGCCAGCGCAAGTGGAATAGTGCCACCTACTATTGGTGCTGGGGTAGCAACCCCCAGTGATCCGAGGATTGACGGGGTCCTGCAAATGCTTGAGGCCATGGGAAATTGGATGGATCAGCAAGCTCAAAATGAAACCGCCGCCATTACTGCTGCTGTTGTTGCTGCCGTCACGGTCACACCTGCTATCGCACCTGTTGCTGCACTCACCGCCGCACCAGTTGCCGCGCCTGTTGTTGCACCTGCTAAAGTTCCACCTGGGAATGTGGTCGCTGGGAGACTAATGCATAAGTTGGTGAAGCATTTCTTGAAGGTGAATCCACCAAAGTTCATTGGGACAAGAGACCCAAATCTGCAGCTCTTTGGATCAAGGCCTTAGAAAAGGCTTTTGCACTGCTAATGTGCACTGAAGTGGAGAAGGTAGTCCTTGCAACTTACCAGCTAGAAGGTAACACTGATATTTGGTGGCAAGCCACTAGAGACACAGTATTCCATGAAGGCGTAGTCCTAGAGTAGAACGCCTTTCTCGAGGTTTTCAATGACAAGTACTTTTCTGAAGCTGCTAGAGAAGTGAAGATGACAGAATTCCAGCATCTTCGCCAAGGTACCATGACCGTAGACCAATATGAAGCGAAGTTCACGGAACTATCGCAATATGCCCTTGAATTGGTCGAGAATCCGATGAACCAAGTTAGGAGGTTCAGAGATGGGCTTAGATCGGATCTGAGGAGTCCACTGATACTACTGAACTTGAGGAACTACAATGACTTGTACAAATGGGTCTAGATGATTGAAAGAGATTAGAATGAGAGAGCCGCCGCATCTGGGTTGCGGTTTAGGTCGAACAGAGAAGGTAATCGGTTTGGGAAGAAACCGATGTATGGAGGAAAGTATCATGTTCCACCTAATAGGAAGGGTGGAATTGGGAAGTCAACGCCAAATCAGAACGGCACATGTCACTTCTATGGAAAGTAACATGGTTCAGCCCCATGTCATCTTAAGATGGGTGTTTGTTACGGGTGTGGCTAGCAAGGACACTTGGTTAGAGATTGTCCCCGAAGGCAGAGAGGACCACAACAGCTACCGCCATCGCCGCTACCGCTACCATTGGGTCAGAATAGGGGGTTTGTGCCACGGGTTGTGCCACCGGGTGGACCGATTAGACCTCCAACTTAGGAAATGACGTATGCCATCACGAGAGGACAAGTAGAGTATGCGCCTAATGTGATTACAGGTACGGTTTCATTGAATGACCATACTGCTTATGCTTTGTTTGACCTTGGCACCACTCATTCCTTTATAGTTGAGCAGTTTGTTAAGCTGATAGGATTAAGTCATAAATTGTTGGAGTTAGTGGTTAGCATATCTACTCTGTTAAAGGATAAGATGTTAGTTGCATTGGGTTGTTTTGGTTGCAAGTTAGTGATTGTTGAGCGAGTGAGGGAAATAGATCTGATAGTCCTAGCCATGTATGATTTTGATGTGATAATTGGCATAGATTGGCTCACCAAGTAACAAACTAAGATGGACTGCTATCGTAAATTGATTAAGTTTAACCCGTTAGGGGGTGAGAGTTTTGAGTTTAACCTGATAAGGCCGTAATCCGCCACCTATTAAAGGTCGTGCCCATTGGGCCGTAATCTTCCATTTAAAGATAAATCGTGTCCTTTCGACCGTCGGTTTTAGTGAATGATTTGATTGATTATTTAAATGTACTAACGTGCAGGAATGGACTGAGGCGAGGTAAGTCCTTAATCCTCTTTGTGTGGCTAGAGCGCCTTGGGGCTTATTTTCTTCCTAATTGAGTTTTAGAAGGTAGGACTCGCTAAGACATTGTCTCACCCTGTTATGGGATAATATTTTCAAGTCCATAAATGGCGGATCCTCCGAAGCTTTTTAGTAGACCAATGAGGGTCACTGAGAGGATTTTTAACTATGCCGATCTCGGATCTCATTGCGTCTATGAGCTTGTGGTAACTACTATCTGGGTCGATGAGAACCTTCTTGGTAGGATCCCTCATCGATTTAGAGCGTGGTATCACTATAGGCCTGATGGATTCCTGGATGGCTCTCTTAGGTGTTTTGATATCCCCCCCGGTATTATAGATGCCGTTTTAGGTGGGAGTGCTGTTGATCTTCCAAATGGGGTAGTGGAGGACCCGACGCCCCCGGTGCCTATGGAGACTAAAGAGCCGGTGAATGGATCTGATTAGCTAGTCTTAGGACAACTTAGTTTTTTAGGATTGATCTTCTATAGATCTTCTGTTATTAGCCTAGTCCTATAATCGAACTGGTTTGATGTGTTTAAAGGTATGTGGTTTGGTTTTGAAATGCGATCCTACTTTTCTATCCCAATTGAGTTTTGTCTATGAATTATTTATCCGCTTCCGCATGTGTAATTAATCAATTAAGTCGGCGACGTGTCCTGGGAAGTCGCATTTCTATCGACCGCAGTGGGATATGCGCGTGCTCAAGGTTTGGGGCGTGACAGAGCTTGTAGGGTGTGGATAGTGTACGGTTGGGTTGTTTTCACCTGCTGAATTTCTTGAATTTCTGCAGCAAGAGGGGTTTCTGGCACCATATTCGAATCTTCAAGGAGTTGAACTTGTTTCTTGTAAAATACTTTGCCATAAGGGCTAAGATCTTTGACTTCAGCACGTAACCAATTCCGAAATTACCTAGTAAGTCCTCCTCCAGCCTTGTAGTTTCATAAGGAATTTCCTTGTATGCTGTGGCATAATGCCCAATTCGTCCACAGGAGGAACAATAATGCGAGAGATGCTCATACTTGAATTCAATCAATAATTTATTTCTTCCTAAGTTGATAAGTACACCTGTTTTTAGGGGGGATCCCAAGTGTATATTAACTGTGGCTTTGCCGACTTTATAGGTACTATCTCCTTTTCCTTCCAACTTCACCTCTATAACTTCGCCAATCTTGGAGGCTATTTCGTGGACAACCTCCTTGGTCACTCGACCAAATGGGAGTCCATGTAATTTAACCCAAAATGGACAATGATCAAAGTCGTAACAAATCTCTAGAATATCATGCTCGCATTGTTGGAGCACAAGGAGGTTGCTAGCAAAAGACCACGGGCCGAAATCTAGCACTCTCTGTTTTTCAGCTTCAGACTTGAAGGAGAAAGAGAAAAAACCTGGTTCAAGCACGGTACAGGATACATTTTCCATCTTCCATGCTCCTTTTATAGTGTTGAGAAACGCCTAAAAGTTCACATTAGGTCGAGAATAGAGTTTTCCAAACAAAGTTAACTTGCACTCTGTTAATTTCTCCTCAGAAATTCCTTGTTGAACATCTATCACATCATCTTCAGACCAAAGACTACCCAAGCTTCTGCATAGAGCTTCTACTCTATTATCATCAGAATTTTGGTCAGACATTATGGCCGCCCTACTAATTAGATCCAAGTAAGATAAGGGAGCAGCTTCGGCACGATTAAAAGGACAAACGCTTTAACCTTATAGTGGGTCAGCGTAACTTGCGTTCGTGCCGACGAGAACAGAGTATGGTTGGGAACTCTGCAAAAGTTGGAAACGCAGCCTTTCTTCCTTCGATCATATTCATTTTTACTCAACAAGATAATCCAAACAGGAGAGCTTCGGAGACGTCGATGGTGGGCCAAGGTGAAGATAGCGAAAAAGAAGAAAGCAAAGGAAAAAGACGAAAAGAACTGACGCGGGCAGAGGTTTTAAGGAGGTGGGAGCAACGGTACCAAGGGTTTTGGACTGACAGCGAAGACATATGGGATTGTGATCGAGGGCGCTGAGTTCGACTGACAAAGACAATTCGTGGGTTTTTGTTGTCGATGATGTGGGTTAAAAGACACGGGCCCTTCTGAAGGAGATGCAGCTTACGAAGAAGGAACAGGGCCACAAGAAAACGGAGAGAGCTGTGCGGGGAGTGAAAGGGTTACAGAGAATCGACGAGGGAAAAAGCAACAAGAGCAAACGAAACAAACCCGTGCAAGGGAAGCTACCTCACGGCAGGGAGAAGCCCAGATCGCCTGGGAGAATCAGAAAAGAGGTAAGGGTCGACAGAGATTTAACTACACGCGAATTGCCTATTAAATTCATATTTCTCGCAATAAAAATTTTCATGGTTACATTGCAAGTGGATGTTTTAACTCGTCATGTTTGAGGTTGTCAACCTCGTCTGATTCACCACACACGTTACCGTCAAAAGAAAAAAGAAAGAGAAAAAAGCAAGGGTTAGAAAGAGGATAAGAGAATAACGTCCGCCCCAAAAAATATTTGATTTTGATTGTGAGAGAACCAAGCTATTGAAGCAATGGCCTACCTACAATCACATAATAGGCTAGGCCTCTCTGATCTAAGTCCATCAGGCCTGGTGGAGTTGAAAAGGACATGACAAGTTCGGTTGGGCCTACCACAGATAAGATTGCCGGCCTATACTTTGAAAGTTTGGCTATCTACTATTGCATTTGCCTTATGAATTGTGATTATCGTGTGTGTCTATGTGTGTGTGTGTATTTGCAAATTCGAATATTGAAAATTAATCACTCCAAATGTAGTTCAATTCAATTTATCAATTCCAACATGCTAGATGAGGCTTGTGTTCACAAATTGATCCGAATCTTTGTTTCATTATTTTTAAGAGGATAGTCTAACTCATACGCCTTTTTATTTGAAATTTGAGCTATAAGGGATTTATAGGCTTTATAGTGAGGAATGATTTAAGATTTCAAGTCCCATATCTAGCGGCAGTAAAGACATGTCGAATGATTCACAAGTGAAGAGCCATCTTCATATAACCATTGTATATTGAATATCCTTTTAGGGGTTAGTCTGACATCCAACAAAAAATTACGAAGCGGGTAATTATGAATCAGAACATAAAAGCAAGACAAGTGTCTCAAGACAGGTTCATGAAAGTGATTTCTAGGAGTCAATTTTAACTTTCATAGCTGAGACTAAGGTGGGCTCCAAAAAGGTGCATGAGAGGGAACAATGATTATTTTCTCCTTGCAACACAAGGAAGAAATGCCTTTAAAGCCTCCTCCTCCTCCTCCTATAATTAGCTGTTTTGGAAATCGTGAGAGAAAAGAGAGAGAGAGAGATTTAATGAATCTAAATCCGTGGATGAATTTTACCTTTTCCAAGCCAAGAACCAACCGGAAATGGGGGGCCGAGAGAGAGAGAGAGAGAGAGAGAGAGAGAGAGAGATTTAATGAATCTAAATCCGCGGATGAATTTTACCTTGTCCAAGCCAAGAACCAACCGGAATGGGGGGCCAGTGGTCCACCCCATTTTTAGCAACACAAGGGAAATAAAAAATCATGACTTCCCCTATTTTACCCTCATGTAAGAAACTCAGCCTTTCCTAGGTTCAATCATAAAAACCATGTAGCTAATCATTATCAATCGGTCACTACTTTGCGAATATCAAGCGTAACCCAAAACACGTCAAGAAATCACAATAGGAAATCAATTTCCTCATGGTCTATTATGGGTAACAAGGCTTTTGCAACCAAAAAAACAGAAATAAAGAATCATCTGGACTCTTACACATGACTAAGATAGAAGCACAATGCCTCACGGACCAAATTTCACTGCCCAAGAATCGCGAGATGAAATCATAAAATTACCTAATTTCTGAAACCCTAATCTCATCCAAGGGAGAGCTCCTCACACATCTATAATATAGGACACCAAAAATCGAAAATATAAAATAGGAGAATGAAACCCTTCTTAGGGCCGAAGGAAAGTGTGATGACTCCCCCAGATAACCTATCTGGGGCGAAGTAGAACGCGAGAATTAAATAAGTCACGATGCATGTCGCGGTCTTGGGGTAGGTATTTTAGGCAAAACAGCATCATCGATGGACAGGAGCGGAAGACCGAGGCCGCGTGCCTTTGTCTTTTGGAAAGCGGCCCTGACGAGGGGCGGGGGAGGTGGGGGACACACTCGAAATTAGCTGTAAAACACAACGCGTTTTCGAGCTCCTCTTTAAAGCCCCGCCGTCTCTTTACTCTTTAGGACCCTTTATCGCTTTAGGAAAAGCACACTGAAAACGAGCATGTGGGGCTCCCCAGAGAGGAAGAGATAGGGCGAGAAAAGAGGAGGAGAATGAAATCCCATGCATAATTCGATCCATTTGCATAGATTCCCTCGTTCTTTAATGGGTGTGCGGAAGAAAGATCTGGCCGAGTCTCATGCTGCGGGAAGGAGTGCTAGATGCATCTCAACTAATGCCCTGTTTCTGACCGATTCGACGTGGGCAAAAGTCAAACTTGTCTTTTTTTTCTTTCCTTCTTTTGTCAATTTATTTGACTTTTTCTGGAGTTATTCGAGTGAATTATTGATGTCGAATTGCCAGCTAGAAGTTTCTTTAGCATTAAATCAAAAGTGGGTCTTGAAAGAATAATGCCCATATGACAAAAGGGATATAATGATTTCTTGAACCTTTTAATGATTTGTCGGTGTAATCCTTATGGTTAATTATTCAAATTATAAGTTTATGATTAAATTGTCACTAAGACTAAATTGGTAAGTTATCAAACATTTTAGTACTAAATTAGCAAAAATGAAAAATTTAGGATTGAATTGACCTCTATACAATATATTTGAGACGTTTCGGATAATTATCCTAGGCTACAAATGTATATTATAATAGACTTGTTGCTCTAATGCATGATTTACTAAAGTCAAACAAATTTACTAGGCAAGAGGGTGAATCTATTTCTTATTTCGGGGGATATTATTAAAGACCTATTCTTCCTTTGTCGGTACTTTCTTGTTAGGAGCCAAATAGGATATAGTTTTTGCGATTCTTGTCGAGATTTTGCCGCCACCGACATGCTTACGGGAAGACGCGTGCACCTTGTAAAGGGAATACGTCGGTCATGGAATCCGTGAGATTATTGTCTTCCAGTTGAGTTCACACACGTCGTGAAGACAGTGCCGTTTCCAAGAATTTATTACCTACTACAATGACACTTATTTTATACAATACATTTAAACATATTGATATATAAAATGAGATTACAGAGCCTACTAAATATCGAATATGTCACATGAACATAAAGATAATTTTATGCTTACTGCACTTGATTATTCGATTCACCTGTCGAATGGTAACAAAAGGTAGATGACTATTTCTGTCGTGTCAGATGCGAGAATTCCGTTGTGAAGGTGTTGAGTAACTAAAATTAGATGAGCAGGCTTTCCAAGTTTCAGCGCACCAATATTTTTTTATGATGTGTATAATTGTTTCTTTCAAAAACTGAAACATTCTTATTAAGGATATCTAACAAGTACTCTTATAGCATTGGACCCTCATAACCTAAGTAGTACCGACACTGACACATGACACGCCGACATGTCGTTTCTCAAAAAATAGAGAATTCCGACACATTGAGATACGTTGTATATATATATATATATATATATATATATATATATATATATATATATCTTTTTATGATTATTTCAATCAAATTAATTTTATTCAAATTCACAAATAAATAAATAATTAAAAAAGCCTAGATTGAATTTACACTAAAAACATTAGTCCATCATTTATTAATATCATTCATTGTTTCAATTTGACAAATTCAACTCTATTTCAATAATTCATAAAACTTGGAGAAAACAAGCAATCGACATTCCGGATTCGCATGTTAGATATGTCGGAATAGGAAAAAAAAAAACTCAAGGGATGAATTATGTATTACGGAAAGTGAGAGTCAGAAAAAAAAAAAAAAAGAATACTATGTCTTTCTTTTTTCTCCATTTATTTTTATTTTTTTGTGTTTTATTTTTTCACATATATACATTTTGACATCTTATTTATTGAAATTTTAAAAAATTGACCCGATATCAAAATCACATATCAGAAACTCGTATATTGGAATTCCGACTTGAGTGTCGGAAAAATTGATCAGGTATCAGATTTTTCGACACACGTTGATCGAGTATTGAAAAGTGTTCAAGAGTATCGGACATGTATCGAAGTGTCCGACACGACACTAAGACTCTTGAAGAGTGTTAGTGCTTCGTAACTCATAACAATTGGGTCTCTCTTTCCATGCTTTACTCATCACCACAATTCTAGCTATATTAAAACTCGTTTACAAACCTAGGTACGCATAACGATGAGTCGGAGTTCTAACGGGCATTATTCATCATCCCGCTTATTGAAATAATTCGCACTTAATCTCGTGGCAAAATAGGTCTATCTACTGTCTATCGCATCACTTATGATGTCAATCTATAGATGAGATTTTAGAACGCTTGAAATCAGTCCGTCTAGGGTTTCTGAAGTTCCTTTGCTTTCTTTAAAGAGTTGGTTGAGAATTGAAGTGGAGAGACAGTCAAATCTTTAGGTCTTCAATGACTTGGATGAGCAGCGAGATCTGACCACCGCTCGTTTCAGAGACAGACGCGTGATGCAGCGTGCATTCATTACGGCGACTGCATGTCTTGCACATGATCGAGGGCAGTGCAGTCGCTCTTCAAATGACTCTGGCCATACGAAATTCCTGACTTGATGTCCATATGGTTATTAGGGTTGGAGCAGTGCTAAGATACGGTATTTCGTTTTATCAATCCATTGCTTGAAAAGGTCAATCACGTGTTTATTAACATCTCACATTAAAAAGAAAGAGATGAGCAATTCATACATCCACGGATGACAGGCAGAAAGATCATTTAAAAAATCATGAACCCATTATATGATTGTCGATTCGATTTTAAACTTTCTGATTTGACTAATTTTATCTTAAATTTATTGATAATTTGTCAATGTAACCCTTTTGACTGAAAATCACCTATGAGCATTGACGTGGGCAAATTTTTTTTTAAATGAATTTATGAATTATTTTCCACAATGACAAATAAAATAATAGATATAAAAAATTCATAAAATTTTTAAAAAATTAAATAAATTATTCACGTCGGTGCCAACCTTTTAGCCATACCGTGTAGAATAGCCGGCGTCCACGTTGAAGATTTTTAGCCAAATTTGATTCGAAAGATTCACAAAATTGACCACCACCCGCAGTGGAGAAGTTGGCTTTGGGCTCTCTCCCCCTTACAAAAGGGAGGAGTTCAAATCTTAGAGGCGTTGCATCCGCGCAACTCACCCGCGGCTGGGTCTGTGGTAGTGGCTCAGTCCGCTCCAGATTTACGCCGCCGGTTGTCAGTTATACGGTGATTCCCGAGTCATAATAAAAAAAAATTCACAAAATTGGTCAAATCAAAAGGTTTATGATTGAACTGGCATTGTACAACAGATTTAGGACTTTTCGGACAATTCTCCTGTTGATATAAATTAATTTTACTCAAGGGTTATACAAGATCTTACAAAATGTGAGTTAATATTAACATAAAAAAAAAAAAAAAACTGATTTTTACATGGTCGGAGGTATAAACATTAATATCATACCAATATTTTACAAGGTATAAATACTTTACGAAGTATTCCGTATACTTAAGTGGACACGATATAAATTATTTTCGAAAATACTTTTTATCGGTATAGTACGCTGCATTTATACTTTGTGGGTGTCCCGCGTACTAAAAAGTGGAAGGGGAGAGGAATGTGGGGATTGGACTCTCAAGGCATGAAGGGAATCTGCATCTCCGCGACCGCCGACATTTGGATAAACGTATGGCGCGGGGACTCTTGTCCGTGGTCTGGTTTTTTCTTTGTTTTGGTCAAATCCGTGGCCTAGTTTGATTCCCTTCGGGAACCGACGTGGCTTTTTTGACTTTATAATCTAATGACCCAACCCCAAACAATTGTCTTTTTTATCTTCGTGAAAGGAAAATAAAATAGTAAGGAGGGGCAATCGACGTCGATTGTTCTCAAAAGGGAACTGAAGTTGAACTACATAATGTTGGAATTTTGTTTGTTAAAACAAAATGAATGCTTTTTACTTTTTACTTTATCCCACATAGAAAAAGTAGGAGCAAGTGGGTTAGTTTAAATATGTGAGTTTTCCTTTTGTAGTTAAAAGAATGATTTGGTGGAGCTAGATCCCACCATACCCGTGCGGGTGCGCGAATAATTTGAGAATTTCGAAATAAAATATAAATGAAAATTCGAAATTCTATTTAAAAAAAAATTATTCCGAATTTTGTTTGTGTCTTTTCAAGACAACCTTTGAAAAATTACTTATTCGGTTTTAACTTTCCCGAAGTGTTGCAATTGTTCGTTTTTTCGACTTTTTCCAAAGAGTCGCATTTGTTTATCCGAACAATTTTCTAAAGACGTGTTTGTTCGTAATTTTCACGAAGAGTTGTAAAGACTGTTTCATATATATACTTGTCATTTTTTGGAAAGAAATGTGTGGTCATTTTCGAGTCTTTTTCGAAAAAAAAGAGCCAATTTTTCAATTGTTTCTTAGAGAGGCTACGGAGAAATACTAGAATTCTATTTAGTATTCTCATCCGAGACTTTGTTGTATCTTGGAGGATTTTTGCCGGTGACCATTAGCAACGTTGTGGGATAAATAAATTCTTAAAAAAAGTGATATTACGCCTCAAAATACGAGTTGTTTTACTCGATCCGATTTTATTGTTTAATCCATTTCGAAACAATATTTTCCCAATACATAACTACTCAACACTGCTCAAGGCATGAAATTCGGAGATCGGAGAGTCCATTGTGTTATCGTGGTAGCCCCATCGGCGTCTTAGGAGCTTTTTAACTCTATCCAGGTGAGGTAGTGGCACTCGGCGGGAGAACACATGATCGTTCGCACATGGCACGGAATGGAACTTGTGACTTCATGGAGAACACATGATCGTACGGAATGGAGCAGGAGACATATGAGGCGACCATGCTGAGTGGGTGCACATAAATTGTGTTAGTTAATCAATATTCAGCAATAGATTTTAGTACCAATGAAGGTGATTATAAAATCACTTGCGTATTTTTCCATCTCCAATCATAGGAAACATTTTAACTAATGTGTTACACATATGAACATCATCCGTATGTAAATTTCTTTTACGGAAAAGCTATATGGTTTATGTCCATAGTTATAACTCACCAACCACAAGATTATTTGTAATGGGTTTTATGCAATCAAGAATGAATGATAACATGACCCATTTTATGCGGTCTTTTATTATGATAATTACCTTGATTAGAGGGATAATGTGGTGATCTAACGCGTAAATTAGGTCTCCAAGACAAGCAAAACACCTAATGAGAGCAAGTTTAAAATTTCCAAATATTCATCATGAAGAGGTGTGCATTTTCAAAACATATCAATTGCAACTTTATTAGAGTACTAATTTCCTTTTTCATCTATCCTATTTTTCATCTGTCCTACTCAATTCATTATCAGGTTTTTGTCTTACCTATTTGCGTGAGAATCAAACTCCACATCTTAAACTAGACATCCATATCCCACTTGAAAATAAAATGAACTGTGAGAGAGAGAGAGAGATCCATATCATTTTTTTTCAAAAAATAAAAAAGGATGGATTCTTGGGGCGCCCTCCTCATTCATTTCACCCACCCTTATTCTTTTTCAAAAAATAAAAAAAGGATGAATTCTTGGGGCCTCCTCATTCATTTCACTCGCCCCTATTTTTTTTCAAAAAATAAAAAAGGATGGATTCTTGGGGCACCCTCCTTATTCATTTCACTCACCCTTATTCTCTTCCTAAATCCTTTTTAAGGTGGATTTTATTACTAATAAACCATCGCCAAGCTGTCAAACAGTTGACCTTTTTCCTCCCTACTCAGCAATGTCCTCTATATAACTGTTGGGACTTGTTCACTATAAATCATAAATCTGCCTAGCTCCCTCCCCCACACGCATAACGCTGCAGGTGCAACGCAACGATCCTAATAAATTCGCATCACTACCTAATCCAATCTTCGAAAACCCAAATTCCCTTCTTCCCACGCTTAAACCTTAAATACACTCGCTCGCTTCCCACGATCCGCTCCCTCCTCCTTCTTCATCTTGCGTCCCTTTCCCTCTCGCTTTCATGGTCCTCACATCCATGGCTCCCTCTCCTCCCAGGCTCGCCTCTGCAGCCGTCATCTTCCTCGCCTTCCTCTGCTGCCTCGCCGACAGCTCGCCGGGCTCGGCGCCGTCGGATCTCCTGCAGAGCGAGTGCCTGACGGTGCCGACGTCCCAGTTCCTGGGCTCCCTCAAATCCACCACCGAGGTGCTCAGGCAGGTCTCCGGCATTGTGTCCCAGTTCGGCACCGCCTTCGGCGACTTCCGGCTCTCCAACGCCGTCGCCGACTGCCTCGACCTGCTCGACTTCTCCGCCGACGAGCTGAACTGGTCCATCTCCGCCACCCAGAACCCAAAAGGTACTGCCCTTTCTTTTCTCTGTTCGCTTTCCTGATTCGGCACTGAGTGCTGTCTGTGGGAACGCTGTTCTTGATATTTCTTCTTGGTGAGAGATCGAGGAGTAATTTTTCTGTCAATGTCTCCAGCACCAACATAAGGAATATGAAATGTCTTTTGGGAAGGGGGTACAAGGATGTGTGGTAGGTTTGCAACTACGTACTTTCATCATCGAGTGAGAGTCCTATATGGACCCTTTCTATCATTATTAATTTCTATCACCCCATATCATCTTTATGGTTTTTTTTTCTTTTTTTAACTCTTTTCATTTGATTTCTTTTAATAACGCAAATTCAATCATTCATTTATTCAGGCAAGCACAACAGTACTGGGGATCTCAGTTCTGACTTGAGGACATGGCTAAGTGCTGCACTTGCAAACCAGGAGACATGCAGAGATGGGTTTGATGGCACTAGCGGCATTGTCAAGAGCGTTGTCTCCGGAAGTCTCAACCAAATCACTTCACTACTCACACAACTCCTCACCATGGTCCACCCATCTTCCGGCGGCGGCGGCAAGGGCCTGGGGCGGAAGCTCTTCGACGACGGCCCCTGGTTTCCTCGTTGGGTGAAAACCAAGGATCGGAGGTTGTTGTTAGCGAATGGGGTGGCGGCGGATCTGGTAGTGGCTCAGGACGGGAGCAGCAATTTCACCAAGGTGGAGGACGCGATCGCGGCCGTGCCTGATTACGGGACACGCCGGTTCGTGATCTACGTGAAGAAGGGCGTGTACCGGGAGAACGTGGAGATCAAGAAGAAGAAGTGGAATATTATGATGATCGGCGACGGGATAGACGCCACCATAATCTCAGGGAATCGGAACTTCGTCGACGGTTGGACCACGTTCCGGACAGCAACATTCGGTAAGCCTTACAACCTTTCAAAATTTTAAAATTTTCCTAGTATTGGGTAATAACCTATGTCCTATGGTCGAAATTATTGAGATATATAATGTCTGGTTTTAATGCACATATAATTGGTCGATTGGGTTTGACTTGAAAAGAAGCACATGTCATTCCGGTCCCCCCCACGAACAGGTTCACTATGATGGGTTTTTTTCAAATTTGTTCTTTTGTGTGTACATGTAGTTATTGTGGTGGCTGTGGAGATTCTAATTTTGCACCTTCGGTACCATTGTATGGTGCTTGATGATGCCGTATGGTGTCCCTCCTTACTTAGTGAATATATGATATAGTAAATCGAAATGTCGGAGCGAAATATCACCGGAAAAATGGGTTGGGCACACGTCGAGTCGAGGGAAAATTATTATCTTGATTGTCATGTGGGTGCTTGACAATGCCACATGGTGTCCCTCATGATACAGCAAATTGAAATGTCGGTGTGAAATATCACGAGAAAAATAGGTTGGGCACACATCAAGTTAAGGGAAAATTATTATCTTGGTTGTCATAGAAATATCATAAGGAAGGCTTAATTTTATACTTTTACTATGCTTCATTGAGTTTGAGGGTTTGAGTATCCAGATTATTTTTCACATTTTTTTTTATTGAATTTAATTAACTATGCACAAAGTATGAACTTGATGTTCTTGGTCGCATGTTGCGTAAAGTTATTCTCTGAAACCAGCCTGCTGCCACGAGTGCCCACGTTTTCTTTCCGTAAAGTCGTGCGCATCTCGGCATCTTCCTCTTAACGTTTTCGATCGCAAATGCAGCCGTCAGCGGCAGGGGGTTCATAGCCCGGGACATGGCGTTCGAGAACACGGCCGGCCCGGCGAAGCACCAGGCCGTGGCCCTCCGGTCGGACTCCGACCTGTCCGTCTACTACCGGTGCGCGATCAAGGGCTACCAGGACTCGCTCTACACCCACACGATGCGCCAATTCTACCGCGAGTGCCGCATCAGCGGGACCATCGACTTCGTCTTCGGGAACGCGGCGGTCGTGTTCCAGAACTGCCAGATCCTGGCCAAGAAGGGCCTCCCCCAGCAGAAGAACACCATCACAGCCCAGGGCCGGAAGGACCCGAACCAGCCCACGGGCTTCTCGTTCCAGTTCTGCAACGTCTCGGCCGACTCGGATCTGGCGCCCTTCGTGAATTCCACGCCGACGTACCTAGGGAGGCCGTGGAAGTTGTACTCAAGGACCATATTCATGCAGTCTTACATGAGCAACGCCATTAGACCAGAAGGATGGCTAGAGTGGAATGGTAATTTTGCCTTGGACACCTTGTACTATGGGGAGTTCATGAATTCCGGGCCCGGGGCGGGCCTCACCGGGCGGGTCACATGGCCCGGGTTTCACGTATTGAACAACACGGCGCAAGCAAATAACTTCACCGTGGCCCAATTCATTGAGGGGAACGCTTGGCTGCCACCAACCGGTGTGGCCTACACCGCCGGACTGAAGATTTAAGGCTGGTCTACAAATCTATCAATATGATGGTGTTTTTTTTCCCCTATATCTCGGGGAAGATTAGCACAAGACACCAACACCATGGGGACCCACTTACAATGCTAGTAACCGCGGGTTTTGAACTCTCGACCTCAGCGATGAATGAGAGACTCCCAACCAACACAGCTACCTATGATTGGGTATTAATATGATGATGTTATATTTTGTGTACTTACAAATTTGATTCTTTCTTTGTCAAACATGATTAAAGGGTATAAATGAGGGGTTATTGCAAATTTTCGCCTCTGTTTTTCGTTGGCTCTACTCTTTCGAGTTCGTGGATCTTGCAAATGCACTGAAGATGACGTTATCGTTCACGCTTTGGCAACAAATTGCCTTCTCAAATTAAACCCAAAGTAATTGATTGCGAGGAATAATGTGTCACATGAAATGAAGATTTCACTAAGATTTTTTTAGGACATAAGGTCACATCTGTCCACGTTGCTCGTCATTTAAACACCACCAAACTACTTTAATTTTAAAGTTTAGATAAAGCACCATCGAGTTAGGTTTTGGTTATTAGGTGTCATATCATCCTATCATAGCATCACCTTAAAAAATAAATAAATAAATGAAGCAGCGAAAGCGAAAGAATTAGGTATCATCACATGTAGAGTCACGTTACTTTATCAATGAAGTGATGGAATTTTCTAGGGATGAGCACCTGGACCTGCCCAACACTACCGATCTTGATCTAATTACCAAGGAGACTGGATCGATTATTGGTCATAGGATTCTTGGATCAGGACTATACATATTCGTCCTTGGTCTTGGGAGTTCAAAGTCGGTTATATATATATAATTTTTATATAGATAAAATCTTAAAATAAACGGTGTAAACAATATTAAATAACTCTTTAGTGAGGAATTCATGTAATTTTATATTATTCTTTAATAACTTAAATTTTTAATGTCTTTTAAGGTATCAATAGTCATAATTTACAAAAGAGAAAAATGTTTTTGTGAGGAATTCTCACGACATCTAAAAGAGCATAAACAACTTCTTACGGCATCTTCCTTTAGTACTCATTCTCTTATGTCTTATTTGTCATCTTAGTTTTTTTTTTTTTTTTTTTTTTTGGTGACCTAGGAACCCCGTACAATCGACAGCCATTGAGTAAACTTGAGGGGACACGTAAGCAGAAGGACCCACCACCCCTGGAATCCCACTTAAGACCCCAAGCGACCATGAGGGAATTTGAACTCCTCCCCTTTGTGAGGGGAAGAGAGCTCAAACCATCGCGGCCACCAATGTGATGGTTTTGTCATCTTAGTTTTCAATTTGCCAAAATCGAAATAAATAACTTCTCCACTCGTCACTCTCGCTCGCTTTGAATCACTCGTGCCGCTCGATATTCGCTTAGCTTGTTGCTTCCCACTCGACACTCAATGCTCACTTTATTCAACGCTCACCCCACCCAACCCTTAGCGCTTGCCTTTCTTAGTTGACCTCGCTCGTCATTGAATCCATTGAGTCAATCGGGTCTTTGGTTGCCCTTTCAAGGAGTACAAAAAATGAAATAAAAAATTATTGGTTGGTCCCGAGTTAGCCTTAGAACTGGACCGAACCCATTGAGTCAGTCCGGTTCTCAATCGCTTTTTTAAGGAGCACAAAAAATGAAATAAAAAATTATCGGTTAGTCCTGAGTTGACCCTAGAACTAGACCGAACCCATTAGTCAGTTCGGTCCTTGGTCCTAAGCTTCGGTCATTAGTTCCAAAGATTAAAGACTAGTAGTGTGTGGGTTGATTCTAGGGTTAGGGGGTGGACCGACCCAACCCGAACCATGCTCATCCCTAGAATTTTCAAGATATGCACAAAATTGTTATTTATCTTATCATATATGTTGAAAGCCATCGTCGTAAATTGCTTTGATGGCCTTATAATATTATATATATATAAATCAAAGAGAAAAATTATGTTTTCTCGTGTTTTGTCATATTAACTTATATTAGGTTAGGACAAGATTAGAATTAACAGATGGAACATACCCTCTTATGTCGCCACATTGATAAATGAATTTGCCCGTCTATTATAATCCTTCACAGTGTTCATTACCTATCATCACAAATCATTTTCTTTGTACAATGCATGGTAAATTCCCTTCGTCCCTATTGGAGTAGGCATCATAGAAGTAAAGCCAACATCTAAAAAACAAATCATCCAACGGATTCATCCAAGTCCTTCAAGAGCTAACGAGCAGCAAGAGAAAGCCTTTCACCCAGAAAACCCAGAAGAACCTCACGACGATCACACTCTCTAACAGTCATTCTGGTTGCGATCAATATCGCCTTCGCGGTCGATATGTTGGTGCCGAAAAGGGCGCCACGACATCTCGAGCGGCTGCGACAGACCCACTCGGCTGCAGCGGAGCAAATCACGGCCGTCTGTGACGTGACTCAGTGTCCGGACTCGTTCGTCTTGAGCATTACTTCTCTCAGGAGCTCATATAACACCACGAGTGATGATGATCCAGGCCAGCAGGAGATTCTCAAGCTATCTTCGGAGGTGGCACTGAGTGAGCTAGTGAATATCTCTTGTTGGCCCACAAGGATAGTGTCCTCCCAAATCATTGGATCGTGGCACTGGCGATCCATTAGTCCATAGAGCAATCAAGGATTGTGAATTTCTCATCAATGATGCTATCAGATCAAGTCCCTGGATCGGTTTCGTCCGTCCAAGGGAACGATGAGGAGGTAAAAGCTACTGGCATGATGTTTAATGAAAGTGACATTAGGACATGACTTAGTGCTGCAATGACGGACCAAAAGAAAAGATCAATGATTTCTTGGGCGGGGCATCAAGTACGTGTATCTTTATATTGACTCTGTTTCGTTTTATTCCATTCATATCACAATTCCATTCCGTGCTTGTACAAGACCAGGAGGTTGACAGCAGATCGTCATTATTGTCATTGCCGATTATGAGGGGAACCATGCGAAGTTCATCGGAACTCACCAGCAACATCCTGGCCGTTGTCTCCGACCTATTTGCCATATCGGGGAATCACAAGATCGGCTCGAACAGCTAGCGAAGGTGACTTGTTTGGCGACTAAGGTGAGGCCAAATTTCCTTGGAGCGCACGAAGAAGTAGAATTAGGGAATTTTGGGAAGAGGGAAATTTACTATCAAAGCCTGGCATAGCGGTGGCTGGACCCGTCAAAATGGGTTATGAACCTATTTCTTCACGAGAAATGATTGCGTGTTAGTTTTTAATTTATTATGAGAATAAAAGATTATTTTAAATCACAGAAAACTAAATCACAAATAATTATAAATTATTGTGAGACTTACATTTTCAAAATTCTATAACTCACAACATCTGGTTATTCTTACAGTATTTTAAAGACTGTTATGCTAGCAAAACCCTTTCTTCACCTATATGGGTGTTAAATGGGTTAGTTATATCGAATAAAAGGGTTTAAACACAAAATATAAAATTATAAATAGGATTAGAACTTATTACAACTTATTTAAACTCAACCCATTTCTATAACTCTCTTTTCGGTTTCTCTTGCCTTCACTCAATTTTGTACTCACTCATGCCCTACTCTCATTTTAGTTTGGTTATTCATAGATTGGATTACATATGAAAGTATTTTAACAATATAGAGTAGGTCGAATCGAGTTTGGGTTGGATCGTCACTAGATTTGTATCGAGTGGAAATTGGTCAGAACGAATTAAATGAATCTATTTGAGTCGAATTACTTATAACTTGATTCAGATCTGATCCAAATCACTTGTTTAACTAGTCTAGTGATGGCTAAATATGAATATGGGGACTTTGTGACAATTAGCGAGGCAGGAAGTGCAATCCCAAAGAGGAAGAAAGAGAGGACAGTGATACATGTGAAGGAGGGAGAGTGTGTGGAGAATGTAAATTTGGGGGCAGACTGTTGGAACGTGATGATGCATGGTGATGGCATGCGCAGGATCATTGCATCTGCCAGCAAGAGCCATGTGGATGGGTCTCCTACTCATTCCAGTGCCAACCTTCACTGAGTCAAAGTCAAATCCATGATCCCAATTTTACTGGATTTGAACAATTTTACATGGTATAAGCATCAAGAAATGAATTCATTGGGTTCAATTGGTTTTTTCCCAAGCTTACATTTACGCTTATGCATACAGGTGCTGGCGGGAGGGCATTTATAGCCAGAGACCATGGGGCTTCAGGAACCTAGCCAAGCCCGAAAAGTTCCAAACTCTAGCATTGCTATTGTCTGCGGACCAAATGATTTTCTGTCGTTGCTACGTTGACGCGTATCAGGACACTCTCTATACGTATTTGGGCCAACGGTCTATCATGACTACCTCATCATGGAGACCATAGATTTCATCTTCAAAAAGGCTATGGCCGTGCTTTAGACCTGCAGCATTCGGCAAAGATAGCTCCATGGTAGGTCAATTCAGTGAGATTTTGATAAAACTACTATTAACTATTCTAAAAGCTTAAGTTATTAGATAAATGTATAGTTTATAATTTAAATATTCTTACACTCTCCCTCGCGCTTAATTTAGTCTTTTTGCCTAATACTAAGATATGAAAATTTAATTGAGGAGGCAAATAGAGCCTTAAAAAATTTGAATCTAGAACTTTCAGCTCTGATATCAAGTGAGATTTTAGTAAAACCACTATCACTTATTCTAAAAATTTAAACCGTTAGATGAAGGCATTGTTTATTATTTAAATATTCTAACAAGTTCAACGTCATCACAGCCGAGGAAAGTCGGACCAAAATTAGACACGGGCGTCATGATCCAAAATTGCAAGATCGAGCCCTTTGACAACGTGACGGCCTAGACGTTCCTTGGCAGGTCGTGGGAGGATTACTCCACAGCCATCTTAATGCAATTAGAGATAGGTGGGATTGTGAATCCCATGGGTTGGGCTGAATGGACCCCCGATGTTGACCCACTTAATACCATATTCCACGCCGAGTATCAAAAGAGTGGGCTGGTTTCAGGCCCAACATCATAGACCAGCAAACTACGAGGTTTACTGTAGAATCTTCTATCCGGAGAAGTGTGTGGTTACCATAATCTAAGATGTTATATGATGTAAACTTGTGATATAAGTTCGAGAAATGGTAGGAGTCATTTGTATGGCAGTACTCCTTAGATGTTGGATCCTCTTAGAAGTTGGGGGATTTCATATGTCAACTTCAACACAAAGATATGGTTGCCTTAGCATAGAGAAATTCGTTGAAAAATACACAATAGAATTGCAACATGCACTGCTTCGAGAAAATCATCCCTAAAAGTCCTAAATTTATTGTATTTTTGCCAATTCAGTTCTAAATTTTTCAATTTTATCAATTGATTCCTAAACGTTTTCACATTATACCAATTGAATCCATTTAGCTAATTTTGACCGAAAATCACTAACGCGGACATCAATTGTTTTATGTGATACAATCGGTGCCAGCATGAATAGATTTTATTAATTTTTCATAATATTTTGAAATTTTTATTGACTTGTTTATGTTTTTAATTTCTTCTTCTTCTTTTTTCTTTTTTCTCCTTCATCCCTTAGTCACCCTGTCTCAACAATGGTTAGTGACAAGCTAGGGTTGCCCTTATCAGCCAGGCAAGGTCACCCTCATCAAGATTTGGCTAGGGGTAATCTTGCCAGCTTTGGGCAAGGCTTGACCTCGCCAAATCTAGCAAGGGTGACCCTCATCTAGGGCTAGCAAGGTCGTCCCTCACCGAATCTTGATGTTGGTGAGAGTCCCCTACCGATTGTAGCCTCTAGCCAATCACAAGCAATCATCGAGATTGGGTGACCAAAAGAGGGGAGAGAGGAAATTAAAAATATAAAATAATAAAAATTTCAAAAAAAATTAAAACATTAATAAGCATCAGCATCTATCATCCACATAAGACAGCAGTATCAACGTCAATAATTTTCAATTAAAATTAACTTATTGGCAAAAGGTAAAAATATTTAGGACACAACTAGTAAAATTCAAATAATTATTATTGTATTGCCAAAAGTGCAATAAAATTAGGACTTTTGGGATAAGTCTTCTAACTACCTCTGACAATTCAGAGAAAGATACCAAACATTTCAATCGGTAGAAACAGTTCATTGCATCTTTTGTCAAAGCAAAAGAAAAGTACCAATAAACGGGTGCTAATTGCCATTTAGAGATGATGAAGCAGAGCCACAACACCATGCAACCCAGATAGAGGGGAACCCAGCCGGACAAAAAGGGAAATGAATCAGAGAGAAGAAAACGTATGCAACGATTACATGCAGACATTCTGTAATTCCTTCTTTTCCTTTAATGCTTGGCCATAGGACATTGTACAAAGTAGAACAGGGGCTAGGCACTATGCCCTTACAGAAAAAACACTTGGCATTTAGAACCTTTAGCTGCTGCCTAAAGAGAGAATTTTCAACATGTACATCTATCAGAACAATACGCGTGGGACTTGGAAGGGGGAAAGAATAGAAGAGAGAAAAGATGTATAATACAGGAAGAGAAGGGAAGGTGATGATTATTTCGAACTTACATTCTGGACATACAGAAAAGAATAGGACATTTATCAATCTAAGGTGTTCCCACCTTGGGCATTGTCCTCGCAAATGTCCGACTGCGAGCCATTGCGGATTATTGTTTGAGGTGTCCACTGATCTGGCACCATGACAAAGTATGCAGTCATAGCTTTTCTAAAACGTTTCTTGTACATTTGAGGCGAGATCACGGTCGGAGACGCATTCTTTGGCCCGCCAAGAATGCCTGACGTCTTCACCCAAGTCTCAAGGTGCTTATCCCATGTATATTGCCTCATAAAATCGATAATGCCAAGAACCAGCTCGTGCCTTTCCTCATCTACTCCAACAAGTAATGAGTAGTCCATCACATCAATAGACTGCAAGAGCGAAATATCAACATTAGTAGGTCTATGAAGAGCAATTAACCAAAAATAAGAGACCACTTACACATCAAACAGAGTGAAATCCCAATAAAAGACGGCTCAAATAACTTAAACTCAAAAGTCGTCGCAATTGGTTGCACTTATTCTTCTATCCATTTAGAAAAGAATGTGATCAGAAAATTTTTATTTTAGCAGGCAAAATTAAAGTTGCTGCAACAAATCTGACATCAGTATAAAAATTCCACATCAGAAAAGGGGTTTCGGTGTTTCCCCTGCTACGCAATTGAGTTACACTTACAGCGAGAAATGCAGTGTCATTCCAGACAGCTCTCTCAAGCAAACGCTTTGCCTTATTTCCAACAAATATCGGAGAGGTTGGCATTGCTTCGATCAAGTTCTGATCCAGTAATACTTTATTGCTCCCACTGGTATCAGGATTGTACCTTGCTCTTGAAGATCCTTTGAGGTCATAAAGGCGTGTGATGTTACGGCGAAAGAGAAGATTTTCCATCACCAGAACATCCATCTTTGTTTCCTTCCCTCCTTTAGGGTGCTTGGAAGAAACCTATAAGAGAAATAAATAAAAGCCAAATTTAACATTACCAACAAGGCAACAATTTTTCCACTGGTGGAAAAAAAAAATCAACAGAAAATAGAAAAATCTATTGGACCTCAGAAGTAAACAAAACAACATATGTATCAGTAGCAAACAATTCTGATAAATTAATTTCCAATCAATGCAAACTTCATCTAATCCTAAAATAAATAAATAAATGAACCAGCACAATGTAATGGCCAAATGTGAAATAAGAGTCCACTTTAGGTACTCTAAAAAGCACAAGAAATTTTAAGTGCTTATTAAGAACAACTCCATTCCAAGGGAAACCTATAATATAGATCCAATGATGAAGGGGAAATGGCTGTATACGTCATTTTGCTTGTTATTATTGCATATGTATTAAAATTAAAAAAGAAATGTCTGCAAGCTGTTAAAATGCCGACTGCTTTCTGGGCCAACAGCAGTTGTCATAAGAGAACAATCACTATACCTGATATATGCCAACAATCTTTGCCAAGCAAGTCGGACTCCCAGAACAGATCGACTCAGACAAATATTTAAAATAAGCAGGAGCAAATTTGATGAAAGATTCCAACTCTGTCTTTGTAACCTGTTTGATGATGAACCGGTCATCCAAGGTCTTGGCAAAAAAAACATTGCTCTTGCCACCCTGGGCACCCCATTTCTTACAACGACTAAGAGACCGTATAAAATCCAATTCCGATGGGCAACAAATCCTCCTTAAAGCCTCAAACTGCTTAGCATAATAACAAGTCACGGCATACTTGGCCTTTCCTTGAGGGCCCTCATCATTGAAAGATACTCTAACATGCAAATCCTTGGCGGACAAAAGTGGGTCCATGCTCTGGGAGCTCCTAGATCCAGATGTGGATGAGATACTCTCATCCATTGATCCGAAACTTTTAAGGCTATCCCAGGTTGCATCATTCAATGAATTGAGTGAGAGTAAATTTACTGAATCAAAGAGAGGCAATGAGATCGAAGAATCCAGACCATCTTTTGATTTCTCAGAGTCAGATATCTGGGCATGATAATCTGGTGAGGTGAGTGCATACGCTATGATACTGGTTGGTTCATCATCATAAACAGGCACAATGGTATCATTAAAACCTACTGGGAGAAAAAACCTGGCACCACTTTGCCTTTCTGACTCCCAATATGACAGGACATACATTGGATGGTATTCACCAATACCAATCTTCTGATAATAAGCAGTGTAAGTATTAAAAGAGCTATAGATATTTGGGATACCCATTCCCACACTGGCTAGACTGTTCGAGTTTTCACCTCCCTTCGATGGGAATAAAGTGGTAGAACTCGCAGTCGGCTTTCCATTTTGCTCACTACCCTGAACATCTGACTCAGACCTTGCCTTGGCTGAAATTGAGACAGTTAAAGAACTGGTTGCAGCTGAATTGCTGTTCACTTCAGGTGCCATAGTCGATAGCTGACTTTCACCACTCCATGCTGCATCAAGGGATTCTGACAAGTTTGCAACTACAGGGAACTCCCCCTCTGATAAGGCCCTCTGCACTATTTTCCCAGATTCGAGGGGATCAGAATTGCCAATAGTTGCACTAGCAGAAACAGAAGTATCATTTTGCATTTTATTGTTTAAATCCTGGTCTGAATTCTTTATTTCAAGAACTCCATTTGCCTCACCACCTTCACTGCCATTTTCAACTTGATTAAGGCTCGCATGAGGTTTTTTCTCCAGAAGAAAGGAATCACAACTGCTAAAGCCTTTAGCAGTATTAGAAAGCGCTGCAGTCTCAACAAACTTCTCCACAGAAGTGACAGTTTTCTCCTTAGCAGTACTAGGTTTTTGAGTAGAGCTGTTCAAACCTTCCTGCAGACTCTTATTATTAGATCTCAATGCATGGATAAGGCATCGATCCCAGGTGTAAGAATGGAAGAGTAACTGCCTTCGCAATTTATTGATTTCAAGAATATCAATCATGGGATGGCCAACTTTCAACCCTCCAGCCAGCACTTTTCCTAGTAGGTCCTGCAGAATGAAGAATTATAAATGAGACTGCATAAGGCAAAGAAAACATATGTTGAAAGAATGATAAACAAATAATAAGGAAATCTTATAAACAAATAATAAGGAAATCTTTCTCTACAAGAGAAGCTCTTTCTAATTATTTCTATGCCATGCAATGTAACTATAGTATAAAACAATTCTGCCTATGTGGAAAAAATGAGAAAGGACTGCAAGACTGTGATTTGATGAATAAACTTATCATAAGGCAGACATGTGATGGCAGCCAAATCTTCAGAAGCCTAACTACCACTAGTTTATTTAGTGATCTGAATGATGCACAAGCATAACAAGAATGTAACTAGTGAAAACCCTACGTTTTAAGGTGGAAATGATATTTTTCATAACTGTTGTCTTTACATTACTAGAGTTCATCATAATGATTGCTTCACAATTATTATTCACAAATTTATAATTTGTAACTGATAATGAAAAGAGCTATAGCCTTGATCAAGCATGATCATGTTAAACATGAGTGAATAATCTCAAAATCAAAAAGAAAGAATTTTTCATTAAGTTCTGTACACATTTTGGTTGCTAGGGCCGATCCCTCATCACTACAACATAATCCTGTGAGGGTCCCAAAATGGGCAGTACCAGATATAATGAATTACATCAATAGTTCAAGTAGAAACCAACATGTAGCTAAACATTTGGTCCATGCTTAAAAATATAAATATGAATCTACAGCATCAAAGATAACAAATATTGGACACATTCTCTTGATAATGAAGTTTACCTAGTCACACATAGTGTAAATGGGCATTGTCCTCCAAGAACCAAAGGACTGAAAAAACTTTCTTAATCGAAAAGAAAAGAAAATGCTACTAAAAGAAGCAAAGAAGGAAATATAGCCTTCACCAACCAAACTCCAAGAAGTTAAGTGCCAAAATGCTAATGACTTTAAAACCATCTTTAGACAGACCAAAAAATATATAAAACTCTCATGCGAAAAGGAAAGAGAATGCTACTGCCCTCACACCACTTCACTCCAAACGTCCTCCTCCACACGCCCCACCCCCCCCCCCCGCCTTTCTCTTTCCTCCTCTTCATTGCCATGGCTACCAAGAAACGGGAAGGAAACGCAAGGGGTAAACTAAAGAAATAAGAAAATAAATCTTTACCAATCCAAATTCCATGAAGTTGACTAGTGTCAAAATACAGCAACTCTAATGTCCTCCCTTATATATCAGTATTCAGTATGATATGTTTCACAGGCATACTGAACTGATTGGAATGTGAGAATTTTTTATTTGCCTCTTTTTCTATTAATTATACACATAAGTTGAAATGAACCCCACCTCAAATTCTGCTTTCCGCTTAACTAGCATCTCTTCCAATTCCTCCATTTGATTTCTTGATTCTGATGATTTATCACTGCCTTCCAGTGACATTGCAGGTGATTTCTCTGTTAGCCTTTGAAGAGCATTACGAACATCATTTAATAGGAGTACTGCTCGCTCATGAACCTATTAAACAAAAGAATGGTGTGAATACTTATCATGTCATCCATCATTAAAAAATATTCAAGAAAAAAGGATATCCATAAGTTGCACCTCATTTGCTTCTTTTTTAATCCAATCCTGATTAGCATAGTCAAATTCAATTTTTGCTGGTGGAAGATAAACAGAATGAACATCAATGGAAGCATAGCGGAAGCAAGCAACCATTCTCCCAAAGCTGCACACGTAAGAAAATATGTCAGATAGCACTGAAGTGTGCCGTGATGAGAATAGGTCAAGATCTATATATGCATCTGAATTATCAAAAAGAATTATGTCAGAGCAGCAGACCCTAGAAAATACATCAGAACATTGCAACAATTAGCTGCTAGCCCTGAGTTATAGGTACTTTATTCGTGGAGCATTACTATAGCTTTCAGTGATGTAGCTCTTGTGCCTTGTTGCGACATGCCATTGGTGTTTGGCAAGTGATATCTGAATCTGCTATTATGAAAAACAAAATCATATATGCTTATATTGATTTTGACATCTTTCAGACTGGAAATGAGCTCCCCTGAATATTTGTTGTCCATAAAAATTACTGATAGTATAAGAAATCTATTAATAATATTTAAAAAATCCAACAAAAGCCCATAAAACACACTTGGGATGCTTCCCAAAGAAAAAGCAGTTTCAGTGCTTCAGTCGGATTCTAATTTTAAAAGAATTGCTACACCATTTGGGAGCAGAAGCAGCTGCCAAATGGGTCCTTAGATGCTATAAAAGTGGAATTGAATGAAGCGACCCAGGCCCCTGATCAACCCCGTTATTGAACCATCAGGAACAAATCTTCCTATGTGAGTGCCGAGCATACACAGCTTACCTAAAGATAAATATTATTTATCAAATCTCTCTTTAATCTAGGGCAGCGCTATTTCCACCACATAAACTACTAATTCCACTCAATTTTCATCAAAAAGATAAAATTGCCCTCTATCTTTAATTGCAATTCAAGTTGGTGGTCCCAAATTTATTTACTTTCCTCTCTTTAGTTTTTCTATATATATATATAGGATCTGCTTATTATAATAAAGAATTTCATATATATTTAGTTTTTGTTTATTGTAAATTTTTAAAGCATATTAAAGACACTATTTTTTTAAAAAAAAAAAGAATTAGATATTACTTCCATAAAAATTTGTTTTGTCCAAAAGAGAAATTTCCAAGAAATCTAGTTCTTTATTACGTTGTTGATCAAATGTATGGATAAATTGTCAAGTAGATGAAATTTATGGATAAAGTAAGATTTTTTCTTTTTTTGAAAATGCCGGTGAAATATCATTATTTTGGATTGACAAAAATTAGGGAATAAGCCACCAAAAACCCTAAATTTTACCCAATGTGACAAATTTACCCCAAATTTCTTTTTGTGACACAATAAACCCCAAACTCTGACAACTATGACACATTTAGCCCAAACCCTACGGCTAAAGGGTATTTTCGTCTTTTTCTTATAATTTTTTTTTTCCTTTTTCTTTTCTTTTTTTTTTTTTTCCCCTTTTTCTTCTTCTCTCTTCTCTCCGCCATGACCGGGGGAGGGAAGCCAAGCTCAAGTGAGGGCCACCCTCCCCAAATCCAATGAGGGCAACCCTTGCCTAGGCCGGATCTGGCAAGGAATGCCCTCACTAGATCTTGCGAGGGCCTGGATCGGCAAGGTCAGCGAGGGCTGTCCTCGCCCTCGCCAGCCCAGGCGAGGGAGACCCTTGCCCAATGCGGGCGAGGGCCGCCCTTGCCTAAGTCCGACCTCCCTCGGTAGGCCATAGCGGAGGGAAAAGAGAAGAAAAAAGAAGGAAAAAAAAAGAAAAAAAAAAGGAAACATAGATAATAAATAAATAAATAAAAGACGAAAATGGCCTATAATTTGAGATAAATACGTCACACAGATACAAATTTAGAGTTTTTGGTGCCACAAAAAAAAGCTTGAAGTAAATTTATTACAATTGACTGAGTTTTGAGTTTTTTGTGTCACAAAAAAAATTTGTGGTAAATTTGTCACATTAGGCAAAATTTTGGATTTTTTGTGGCTTTTTCTCCAAAAATTAATATCATCTATGAACTATTTATGAAAAAGTCAAGATACCTCATTGTGCATAATGTTTTCAATGTACTACTAAATATTCCTCTACATCTTACATGCTTTGAATAAAAGTGTCTTGCCAATATAATAAGAAAATAAATTCTTTGATATAGTAAATAAAGAGACTTGATATATATTTTAAACTAATGAACTTGATAAAAAGTTCACCAAGAAAGTGAGCTTTTGAGATAAGAGGGACAAAAAATAGATAAGTTATTATCAAATCAACGATGAAGAAGAGACTATTCAGTATCAAACTACATCAAATAATGTCATTTTTCCTTATTATTAGTGAGATAATTTTACAAGTAAAACATTGTAAGAATATCTGAGAATGCACTTTTCTTTAATATGCTATAAAACCAAACATGTGAAATGTTTAATTATGGTAATTTGCCAAATAGAAAAAGGAAAAATAGAAAACAATGGACTGGTGCCATCACATTAAACTGCAATTAAAAGATTTAAGGACAATTTTGTCATTTTAGTGTAAATGACGGTACATTTAGTTATTTAGGAGGTGGAAATAGCCCTGTCCTTAATCTAACGAGAAAATATCTTTCTTAACCAAGTCATATTTTACAAAGGTTTGCTCAAAGAGAAGCAGACTATTCCTATAACTTCAAAATCCATGCCAAAAGGGACCACAACTAATTTTCTCAGCCTGTCTTCACTCAGTGCAGCATGGCATATCTAAGTACATAATCTCTGGAAGAACCTGTTCTTCCTAATGCATAAATGAGTAAACTAAAGGCATTCTTATCGACCCAGTAAGTGCCAGTACATCTGAGACTTTTTCTTTTTCTTTTTCTTTTTTTTTCTTTTGTGTGTTTGGACAGCATGTATAGGATCTTAGTGATGAATGAACCATACCCATAGAAGCGGAGACAATCTCTATGCAGTGAATGACCGCAGCTAGCAACCCTACTTGCAGCAGCATGATTGGAGAAGCTCAGCTCCAAAAATTTCCCAAAAGATAATCCCCACGCTGCATCAGACATAAGTACTCTTCTAGTTGCCGGAGGAAAGCCATTCTTTCGAGGACACCGCAGACACCTGTGCCACATCCAGATTTTTCCTTCACGTTCTCCTGGTAAGAGAAACTCTGGAAGTTTTTTGACAGAAATTGTCAGGCTGCCTTGCCGGTGAGTGTAACAATGAACATGTGCTTCTGATGGCATGTCACATGAGCGACAATGACAATTCTGTCAAAAATCAAGTTCGTTAATAGTAGCTCATGCTTCTGAAGGAAAAAGATGAGCAAGGGGGCAGGAGTTGCTATTGCAAAAGCTATGCTCAGTGTGAGAAAAAATTAGTAAGGAAAGGATAAAGGTAATACTTGGTCAAACAAGTGATCCCGTAAGTACCGGCCCAAGGGCTTGTCAAAGCATCCATAGTATTTAATGCGCAAGAGGTGAGCCCTTTCACATACAGTTCCTTTCCACACACACCTTGTGGATAAAGAAACTAAAATGCTCTGATGATCGGAAGGAGAAGGAGGAAACTCTTCTTTTGAAGAGCCCATTTCCCCATTATAATTTTTCCCATCTTTCGCAGCTGCCAAATCTGATTTCCCAACATTATCTGCTGGCAATGCAATATTATCGCCATACCTATAATTGTCACTTTGTCCAACCTTCTCAGAAGTGGAAAGAGCATTAGAGACAAAACTGCTATCCGAACCATCTTTGAATGCGCTGGCAGATGTCATTGGAAAAGATTCCCCTCCACCCACCTTAAAATTCTCCGCATAATGGTTTGACAAAAGTTCATTGCTCTTAGGTTCCAATTTATGCAAACCTGAAAGGGGGAAAAAAGAAAGAAAAGGTGAATGGGACAACTGAACAAGTAGAACTAAGATAAGAGTCCTTATATGAAGGTTAAGAATAGAACCTTTAAAAGGAAAAAGAGACCTCGAACCTTCCATTTTGTCAGTGTTGGCAGGCAAGGATCCGCCTAAGGTAAAGCCTTTATCTAAACTCATTTCACTAACTGGTCGTGCATCCAAAGGACTAGCAGATGTGACAGAGAAACCAGGTATGGTGGAAATGGATCTCTCAACACTTGATAATTTATCAGGTAATGCAACTGTTATTGGTGATCTCAAAGGTAGCTCTGGGAGTGATGCGCCCTCATCAGCAAGAAATGATGTCTCTAGCGCCAAGTGGTAAGCTGCAAAAATTCCATACTGAACAACATGTTTCACCTTCTTCAACTCGTCCCCATTGGCACCCTTGAGCAAAATCTGAAGCAAAGGACCTTTCTTGGTCATACGGAAAGCAACAAGCTCAATACATTGCCAAGAAAAGCCATTTTGTTCATTTATATAAAGGTAAATGGAAAATCTCATTCAACCCTGACAGATGCTGTTATATATATGAGGGATAATGTCATATATAGTCCACGAACTTTGGCTTAATGCACAATGTGGTCCCTAAACTTTTAATCTATTTGATGCAAACCCTGAACTTCAGGGACAACATTGCACATTGTGCCGAAGTTTAGGGATCATCTGTATCATTTTCCCTATATACAATTAAAAACTATTGGAGAGAACTAAATGCATAAAGCGAAGTTATTTTATAAAAATTTCTCTTACAAGAAAATTATTTTCAAGAGTTCTAAATTACAACTACAATCAACTTAAAAGGAACCTTTACAATTGACGTACATCATAACCTCAATTAAGTCCAATGGCCCAAAAAGAGATAATCTAATCCTCCCAGCTGCCATTCATGGGAAGTGGGACAATTGAGATTCCTCTGAAAGCCAATAATATTGACAGCATTAATAACCTATTGTGGGTAGCCTACCAACTCCACAACATTGCAATTGCCACCTTTTTTTAAAAAAGATCCTTGCAAGTCTTTCCCACTATTATCTGCTCGTTATTCCTTCTAAACTTAAACAAAAAAATGCTGTCACTTTAAAGGGTCATCACATCCTTCTTTTAATAGCCATAATTTAGTCAAAGGACTTATCTAAATCCACCTTTTATAGTCTCATTTCTTTCCGATAGCATGGAGATTTTATTCAAATTGTACCAAGGAGGTAAAAATTCATCTGAAAACGTGATTTCAACACAAAAATAGCAAGTACACTAATGGCAGCTAATTGGCCTAAATAAAGATTGTAACCGATATACCACCTCATTTAAAGAACCAAAGCTATCAATTGTTGCTATAGAATCTGGGAAGATCTCATAAATATTAAAGCAAAACCATGATGTAACAGTGAGTCCTCATGTCCACTGAGAAAATTTATCAAGCAATGCACCAGTCAACCATATCAGATCAAGCACAGATCCCTGATTTTCACAGTTTCCATCTGACCAAGCAGGAAAGAGGGAGAGGGCAGGGAAAATGGTTCACTCAGTATGTAGTAAGATATTTATGCCAGACTTACAGTACAACCGAAGGGCTTTGGGCAACCCTCAAAAAACATCAGTGTCTTTGCCAATTTCTTTCCTCCTTGGCTCGCACTTCCATGCTCTTCTATCAACTTCTCCACATGAAACGTCTCACAATACCCCAATTTGGGTGATGTTAGATGATCAATTGAAGGAACTATCTGTGCACCGGTACAGCGAGCTATACGCTCTAACAGTGACCTCTTAATATTCAAAACAAGGGATATATCTTTGCCAAGAAGATATTCTTGTGCATGGCGAGATACAGACTTCTCTACCAAAAGAACATCAGGATCATGCACATCGATCTTCGCAACAGCCATTTTCAAGTGGTCCATTTCCTAAAAATTGCAGGAGGCACAAAACTTAAATCAGTTAAGATAAAATGTTTTAACACTAAAAGATTGTAAATACTTGGATACAAAGCCGTGATTTAGTCATATAGTGAGAACGGAAAGCAATAACATTTGAACCTGCTGCAACAATGTATCAAAGCTTGATAGATGATTAGTAACCCTCTGGTATTCCAAAGCTCCTCCCAGGATTAGAAGACGTGGCTTATCTATTTTTGAAGTCATCCGCCTGTGAGCCACATTTTTCTTGCAAACAACTCCTTTGACCACCTTGCTGAGCAAACAAAATTGACATCATCATGTCAGTCTAATGATAAGTGTTAAGAACAGTGACAATAAACCCAACGTATAGTCTAGGGAAGGGGGGCACCTGATGAAATAAGAAAGGTTATGGGGCTTAGTCATAAAGAAAGGAAGAATACAGATAAGTTATGACACAATTTAGCAGATAAAACTAAGCAACTCTAAATTTATGGCTTTACGCAACAAATTAACACATCTCATCAGATTCAATGACAACATTGTGCAAACATTATCAAAACTTGAAATCAGGTCCATGAAATTCATGAGTTCAAAGAAAAAGATGCAAGAAAGCAAGATCAGCAAACAACTAAAAATGAATCTCTTGGGGTGAATTAAAAAATATGGGATTGCACTCTCAAGGAACTGATTAACCTATCTTAGCTCAATTAAGTTATGATAGTGTCCAAGTAATCAGATCATCTACCAAGTAAAGCTCAATGATCTGCATAGCTCACCCAAACACTTCAATAAATCAAATCAAGCATTTCAGTCTCTAATCTACCCTTCATACAACATGACGGTATAGGCTTTGTCTTTCTTGCCACAATCAAGTTCGACCTGAAGTTGATGCTCTAGTCCAAATAACAACTCGACTGTGGCAATCAGGAACGACCAAGTCCTACTCAAAACTTTCAATATCTTGTTGAGTTGAGTTCCGCCAGCTGAGGTTTAATCAAGCTCAGGTTAAACTTGATACTTAGCAGAGAATCTACCATCAAAGTCCAGCTCAAGTATTTCATTGCATTGACTTTACTTTCACTTTATTATACTGCAAAATTCACGCTGCCAATTTTATATATTATGGACAAGACACTTCACATAACCTGCCTACGAATACCTCAATGAAAAATGTTGATATTTACTAAAATCTGATCAATTAGGAAAGCAGCTAGCAATATTCAAAGTGCAGGAAGCAGAAATTTAACAAGTTTCTACCACCTGTTCAATAATTATACCACCTTAGCCCCTATGATGGGGACTAATAACCTCATATGATGCTGTAATGTCCATTAAAACCAACTGCCCAGAAGCATGTTAGCCTTGGGCACAGCTACTATATAAACTAAAAGTTTTGACAGGTGCCCAACTGGCAGTTTTGGGAGGAGAAAACTCCTTTAAACAATGCAACACACCCAAAGCAGATAAATGAAACTTACAAGAAAAGGAGAGAGAGAAGCTTTAGCAGAATAAATAACTCTAAATAAAGTAGTCACATGCCCACAAGAGTACCTCTCATCCCGCCGCCCACATGCAATGCATTTAACCTTCACATATCCACCAGGGTCCATTCCTCCACCTTTACTCATATCAGGCTTAAGAAGTGTGGCAGCCTCCCAAGAAAGAGATGCAATTATATCCAACCAATTATCTTTCCTATCTCCATCATCCATGGAGAGGTTTTCAACCTGCAAAAGTTGGGCTAGCAAAGCCCTAAAATGCCCTTCCACCACATTTTTCATGGCCTTCTTGTGCTCCTCATTTGACTTGTCCCTGCTACGGTACTCCGCATTACCAAAGCTGTCTGAAGAGCGTAGATAACCCCACTCTCCGCTGGTGCCTTCCCCATCCTCATCGTCAGATAGAATAGCTTCCCTTTCATCTTCCTCATCCTCTGGCTCAGGAGGGAGCCAAAGTAATCCATTGTTCTCAAAGTCAACAGGTTCTGTATCAGTTTCTTCTAAGTCATGCATAGGAGCTTCACTATCCAGACCCTGCTGCAGTTTCCCTTCTTGTTCCCCTACTTCTTTACTACCATCTACAACTGGGGAGGCAAAATTCTCAAGTACGGGGGAGCAACTGACATCTTTAGAACTGATGTTATCTTCATCAGGATGGGCTTCATATGGTCCATACATGCGGGCAATATCATCTACAATTACAGGACAATATTGCCTGGATTCAGAGTCTGAAGGATACCCACTGTAATAGTCATATTCATCATCACTCCTGGTATGAATAAGAAATTTTGAATAAGTCAGTTTATTAGACCTTAGAACATGGTAGTTTTCTTAAGCAACTAATCGACCGCATTAGAGAAAGGAACTCTCAAGGTGGGGAATTGAAGTAAGCTAGTTTTATGACTCATACGCATCTGAAATGTTCTTGGATTTAAATAACACCAGCAACACAGATGCAGGAGCACATACTGATGCATTGATATCTGTGAAGAAATTAAAGCAGAGGGGTATGACTCCCCACACTGCTAACCATATCAGCATGAGCAAGAGATACCTATTTATGCAGAAGCTGTACTGGTTAGAAGATCGATCCCCTGCATCTTTGTAGGGTGGTATTCCTGTCACAGAAGCTACATCATCTTGCTCGACTGCAGTTGGATCCATTTGAGAAGATTGAGGGCTAAGACCAGAATTGCGAGGCACACGCTGATAAGGTCCAGTTAAATAAGGAGTGGAACCCACAGTACTGCTGCCACTATTACAGGTGCAGCTTGATTTGGTGCTCGCCAAGCTTGTTGCAGACGGTGATGGACTAAGGCCAGGTGTGGGTGCACTGGCACCGTTTCCATTATCAACTGCCACTATCCCCTGCTCCCATTGCTTATAGCAGTAGTTGCAAACCCTGATCCTCTCCCAATCTTCCTGTCCAGTCTTCTGCTCATCAGATGGGGCAGGAATGGAATTCGCCGTACACTTAGCACAGAAAACTCGTCCACATACTCGACAGTGATGCCTGCGGTTGAAGACAGTGAACTGGGAATCACACTCATAACATACCCTGCAGCTGTGATCAGGCATCCAAAAGTCCCTCGATAACTGCGCTGGCTCGACCCTCCGAGGGATCCAGGACTTCACTAAGTCAACCAGCTCGGATAGTTTGTTGTCGGGGGTGCCCATCGACAACTTCCCACCCAAGCCCCCTCATCCCGATATTCTCATTTGCCAAGTCCAACAGTCCACCACAGCCAAACTAGGAAAATCAACAACCTGGAAAAAGCACATCAAAGCAAAACGACATAAATATCACTGGCAGAGCAAAATTAACCTCTTAGAGAACCAAAAGAAAAATACTCTGGATACTTTACATACGACCCAACAACCAAAATTCCCTACCAAACATGAATGGGCAATTTCTATTTCCAGAGAGGCGCGTAAATCGTATCGAAAAATCCAGGGACCGCAATAAAGCTTAAATAGCTTCAACCAGAATCACCCGAGCACAATCACTTAAAGCAAAACATTTCCTACCCAGAAAAGAAAAATCAAAAAGTAAATGAAAGGAATCAAAATTACCTGCGATTCACCCTAAGCGAATCCGAATTCTTACGACATCAACTCTCCGCAGCCACAGCTGACATCAAAACAATAAAATTCAGGTCCATCGTTCGATAAAAGCACGCAATATTCAGTCTCAACAAACAAACCCAACTCCAACTCAAACCCCGGAACAGCAAAGCTAAACTCTCCATCCAGCACCAACTAAACCTCCCCACCAAAACATTAAACCCCACTAATCAAAGCGTGCTCCAGCAAACGTCTCGACCCCAAATCAAACCACCCACCCAAAAAAAAAAAAAAAAAAAAAGGAGAAGAGAGCCTGACCCCGCAACGCTCGAAAGCAAAAACGACAGCACGAAATGGGAACCTACCCGAGCCCCCATCCCAAAACCTAAACCACCCCAACACCACCAAGCTGCTTCAATCAACGACTTTTCCTCCTCTTTTTATTGACGTGAATGCCCAAATGCGCCCGCGTTCGGCAATACCGTGACGGTGATAATTGCATGCAACAGGTGTAAGCATATGCGTGCTCCGTGCGTACGACCGAGCGAGAGATCACAGGAAATGCGTGAATGGAAAATTCTAACCTTCTCCTCTCCCCCTCCCCCTCCATGTGTTTGTTCGAAATGCTTTTTCCTTTCTCTTTTCTTTTCTCGCCGCGGTTTCTCTTTCCTTCTTTTTCTCGGATTGCGTTTTGGGTTTTTCTCCTGGCCTGCGTTTTCTTTTCCGCCTGTGGCGCAGAGAAAATGACTTTTCAGACGCTTGTCGAGTCGGAAATAAATAATATATGTATATAATATATGGACCGCTATCGACTCGAAAATGAGATTAAAAAAAAGTTGGCCAGGGAAAAGGGGAAAGGACAAAAACAGGAGAGAGAAAAATGAAAAATCTCCGGGGCGGCGTCATTTTCTTTGGACCATTTTTCCTCCAACTTTTGGAAGGAATAAAATAAAAAAAAAAAATTAGGTAAAATGATTGAAATCGCATAATAAAAAATGCGACCATGGAATAATTATCAATACCAATGAAGTCAGTGATTGACCAAAAAAAAAAAAAAAATCAGTGATTGAATTCTTATTTATGAATAAATTATTTAATTTAATGTTAAGGTAAGTAATTCATCTTAACTCCCGATGATATTATTGAAGATGGCTTGTCTTTCATCGGATTAGGAAAGAGACCTCGATTTGATTATGAAAATTCACGTGAAATATTACCGTATCGCTAATGAAGTGAGAAGCAAAATATATTAAGCCATAAGGCACGTACTCCTTCCATGAGAATTAAAAGGGTTAAATTCATAAATGTTCGGCAATACCATAAAAATCGTGATTACATGACTCGAATTTCATCAAACGATTTCATTTGCACTCGGAATCGTAAAATTAGTAAAATCATTATTCAAAAAATTGTAGAATCATGTGGAGTGGTAAGATTTTACTGATTTTGCAACTAAATTGATTCAAGACTAGCTTTTTGCCCGATCCCTTCAATCCTCCTATGGAGAGCAAACCCCTTTGGTGCAAAACCAAATGAAACAGGCCAATTAAGATGAGGTAGGTGGTGGTTAACTTGATGGCGATGATTAAAAAAGATGGAAAATATTTGCACCCTTGATGAAGTGGAAAAGAAAAGAATAAACAGGCGATGATTTGATTATTAACTGCTAATCATTGATTTTATGTCTTTTTGTTGTTAACGATGAACTATAATGAACAATAAGCTAATTTTTATGCCATAAAAAACTTCAAATCCATACATTTGTATCGCATTTACCCCAAACTAATATACTCATATCACATAAACCCTTTTATTTTAACAATCAATATGAATAATCTTAGAAAAAGTCATTACGTCATATATTATCAAGGACAACATGAGTTAAGTCAATATGATCAAAAACCATTACTGAAGCCAGCCCAAAATAGAGCAGACATGTCGGACCAATAAGTTAGTAATTAACCAAATTTGTCATTAATTTATATAGGTTGCTGGAGCTAGTCCCTTGAAAATGAAACTACACAGAGGTGCATTGAATGTAGATTTCCCAATTTTTTTGTTGCCCATGACAACTGTACAATTGAACCTTGAAAAGACACTAGAGGGCTAGACGGGTTTGACTTCTATGCCCTGGTTGGGAGGTCAAGTGAATATCAAATGGCCTTCAACATGCCTAGGTGCAAGGGGGAAGTCAACTCCGCTAATTTAATATGCACATGAAAAAGTCAAACTGCCACTCAGGCTATAAATTCAAAAAGTCCTCCAGATCAAGATAAGAAGGAAAAAAAATAAGAACAAAAGAAAAAAGATAAGAGAAAATTAAACTGCTAATTAAATTGATGGCGGCGTGACCATTCAGGAGGGCCCTTTAGATTCTAAGCACATTTTAGGTCCATATTCATGGCGTTTTGGAAGCCCATTGTCACGGCCCAGTGAATCAAATCTCACTTGCCCCAGACCAAAAATCAAAGAAATTAGTGAAATGTTTCCTTAATTGGCATAATCAAATTCATTTCACATGACTAATATGATCTAATTAGCAATTCTTCAGGGGTCCACCGTGCTAATAACAATTGGCAAACACAATGTCGTGCGATGTTACACAATGCAAACACTGACAACAACGAAGTTTTTGGGCTAAATTGGCATTTAGTTAATTTTATCTTATCATCATTAAACCATGTCTTTTGGAATTGGAACAAGAAACACCTAGATAATTGTATTTTTTTTGTCAATAAATTTGAAGGAAAAATAGCAAAGGAAGATTAAACCAAAGCCCAATATCTCTTTGCCCAATTGATGATATTATATTCATTGATCATGCACTTTTTTATAGAGCTTGAATTGAACATGTCATTGTAAAACTTATTATTTAATTACTCTTATTTCCTTTTCTTCACTATGCAATCATATGATTTATAACTTTCATCATCATCATCATCATCTGAAATTTGCATATAGAGATGGCTAATTAGCCAATCCAACTTATATCAACATAGTCGATCTAGAACATCATTAATAAAAGTATAATCGATATTTTTTAAGGTGTTTGGTAGTAAAAAGAGGTTTTTTCCTTTTTTTAAGTGTGGTAAACAAGGGTATACCTTTAAATAAGAATAATCACCTTTTTACTAGTTTGATTACTCGAACTTATCCGATTAGAAAGACCAATTTTTCGCCACGCCTTAAGTTTGGGTTCTCCATTCGACCTGGTTTGGCCTTTTTTTAATATTATTTTTTCTCCAAGAAATTAGAAAGAACCTGATTTGAGGAGGCGTCCATCTACATAAAAAGCCAAGAGGCTTTGCTTGCCAAGTCAAGGAATTTCTCTACACTTAAAGACATTATTCACGATCGAAGAAAACTTTATTTTATTGCATGCATTATTAATACCACCTATACATGGCATTATCTTTAGATAGCTCAAGCTAAATTCCAAGAAAAGTTAGGTGGCGACATCAAATAATAATAGGAAAGTGGCGTGCATGGTCTTCACTCTTTCAGCACATATTTTATGGAAAAAAAAAAAAAAAAACAAAATAATAATGATATACCCAGTATACAAGCACCACGTGTGACACCAAAAATACGATGAAGATAATGTAATAACTTATATACTTGTGGTGAGGATTTAATCAGGACTTTAGGCAATCAAAAGCAGCATTCTTGCGATCTATTTGATGGCCAAAAAAACAAAAGCAATAAAATAATGATATACCCAGTGGACAAGCACCACATGTGACATCGACGGATCTATATAATTCCAAAAATACGACGAAAATAATGTAATAACTTATATAGGACTTTAGGCAATCAAAAGCGGCATTCTTGTAATGGAAAATGCGTGCAATCATATGTGATTTCTACTTATCCTTGTGCCAAGAGCAAGCCATGATTGACATATTCAACTTGTACGCGTCTTTCGTCTCTTTAATGCATATGCTGTTCATGTTGGGAATGTCGGTTCGAAGGCAAAGACGTGCTCGCTCGAGCTCCCCTCTCTTCTTCCGAACTATGAGCGATGGTGTCGAGTCCAACTTTGAAGACCCTACCTGCTCTCGTTTAGCACCGCCAATCAAATATGGTAAGGACACATGTAAAGCTTAAGAACAGAGAGTTGATGCTGACTCGTTTCGTATTTAAATTATTGTCTTATGAGTTGGCAGCTTTTCCGGTTTATTTTAGGCGTTCATTCGCCGGGACAACGGTGGTCCCAGAGTTGCTTGCGGTACCCGGGACTTTGATGTTCAGTTGGAAAAAAAGAGACCAAAAATTGTTCATTGGAATTGATCTTTGATTGGGTCCAAAAAAGAATTGGGACCAACCCTTCCATCGGTGGACGAGGGAGAACGTTATTGGTGACGAGACGAAACAATTGTCGGCGTTCGTTCGTTCCTAAATGTAATGGAACTCTTTTTTTGAATTTTTGAAATATCTCAATCATGATCTTTGACACAAGATATATCTGGTACAGATATACTTTCTTCATCCACAAGTGCAAAGAAATCCTCATCCAACCTTACCTCTAATAGCTAACAAGACGAGATGAATCAATCGTGTTTAGCAAAGTCTGATTTGTTCTCACTCAATTATTCAAAGAATTTATATTAAACCTTAAAGTATCTCAGTTTTGAGATTGGACAATAAAGTTTGGAGCCTTTCGGAAATGGACTCTTCTCTTTGATCTACTATGAGGATCGATGCTATGGAATGTTGAATAACCAATTTAACCTCAATTTCTCACCTTGTCAAAATTTAATGCATTTAATCATGTTGTTTGATACATAATTGCGTATGAGCACAATTTTAAATGCCTTGTGCAAAAACCTTTAACAACTTTAGTATCAAAACTTTTATGAATGATCAGTTTAGTGTCAAAAAAATTTTAAAGCGCTTATTTAAGTTAATTAGTCATGTCAGATTTTCAGCCATCAAAATTACTTAGACAATTGCTCCATAAAAGTCATAAAACTTAAATTGATCATTTGATAAAAATTAACACCCAAGTGGACATGCAATAGTTATAATACCGATACCGTCCTTATCTTATGTAGTGTAGTATACTTTCTCAACGTATAGAGAGGCTATTTTATTTCCATATGCCTTCTTGAAATGTATAGTGTTAGTTGTTTAGATACACATGCAAGGTGTGTTAGAAAAGTCCCATATCAAAAAAATTGGTATGATGTTGAGTTATTAATATATCATAGTTGATTCATGACTTAATGGCTTAAACTTTTGAATGCAGGTAAATCCAATTGAATATAGTGATTGGCTCTAGCTCTAGCTCTCTCTTGACAGTCTCCCCAAGTGAAAATATTAGGCTTCTGTTGTGCGCTCCCACCATTAGTTGCCTTACACTAATTTGTTATACCATACTTACAAACTTCATTTGCCATCTTTGGATGTCATTTATTATAACAGTGCCCTTTATCTAGCTCATTAAATTAAACAATGTCAGAGTTGGTTGTCAAATAAGATAACTTAGGTCCAAAGTATATGTTGTAATATAGCATGGAAGCTAATAACATTTTGCAGTTAAATCAATGCAAAATCACCTTAGAAATAAATAAGAAACCATAAAGGACACTAAGGGCATGCATGGTTGTGTTTATTTTTTCCGTTTATGAACAAAAATTTTGTTTTTTTATTAGGAAAAAAAAAAAAATGTAAACGCGTTTGTTTGCGTTTTTGTTCAAAATTTGTTTTTGTTCTCGAACAAAATTGGAACGGAAATAAGAAACAAAAAAAGAAGTTATTTTTTTTGTTCCAGAAACACTTTTGAAGAACAAATTTTATCTCTCTTTCTTTTCTTCTCTTTTTTTTATTCTGCTTCTTTTCTTCTTCTTTTTCCTTTGGCTGGTCGCCGGCTTCGGCCATGGCCGACGACCGGCCGTCGAGGGTCGGCGACCACCGGAGCGTCGCCGGCACGGGTGAGGCTCAGGGTGAGCTTGAGCTCACCCAACCAAGGCGAGGCCAAGCTCGCGCAGCCACCGGCGAGGCTCGGCCTCGCTAGATCTAGGCGAGCCCGAGCTCGGCCTCACCAGGGGCAGCCGAGTCTCACCGTGGCTAGGCGAGGCTGCCGGCCCCCATCAATTGGTCGCCGGCCTTGGCATGGCCAGCAACTAGCCAAAAGAAGAAAAAAAAAAAAAAGAAAGAAAAAAAGGAAAAGTAAAATAAAAATATTTAAAAATTTAAAAAAAAAAAAAGAATATAAATTTACTAAACGTGTTTCTATTCATATTTTATTCCGGAACAAGTTTACAAACGCGTCTTTTTCGGTCAAAAATTGTTTCCGGAACAGAAATAGTTTTTTTATTTCGTTTAGAACAATTTTTGAACAGTAAAAACACAAACAAACGCACCATAAAAGTTTGTGTAGTTCAGTTCGAGTATCGACACTTACTTCACAAGGAGAGCGAGCTGCAAGAAATCCACTGTGAATCTAGAGAATATAGAGTTGATAATCGTTCATATGCTAGAATGTTTTGGGGAAAAGTGTCGGAAAAATTCTAAATCTATTGCATTTGTGGTAATTTATTCATAAACATTTTATTGGTGTCAATTTATCCAAAACATTTTGGCCTAGTGTCAATTTAATTCTTTTAGCTAATTTTAGCTAGATATTACTAACATTAACTCTGATTAGCTTACGTGACATGGCCAGCATTGATATAGACAACTTTAATAATATTTTTTTTCTTTTCGAATTTTTAATTTACTTTTTCTTATTTTTTTCCTTCCTCTTAGCTAGTCACTGGCCATTAGCGTGGCTCGACCTCTCTAGATTTGGCGAGGTCATGCCTCCCCCAGCCCCTAATGAGGCTCACCCACGCCAAGGGCTACGAGGGCGGCCTCGCACTAGGCGAGTGTGGATTGTTGCCCCTAGCGAGGGCTCAAGCCTCACTAGTAGCTAGCAAGGTTGCTAAAAGAAGAGGAAAGGGGAAAAAAAGAGAAATAAGAAATGAAAATAAATAAATAATTCGAAAAAAAATTTAAAGCTTTCTATGTTTATGCCAGTCATGTCATGTAAGCAGATCAACGTCGTGTCAGCAATGTGCGGTCAAAATTAGCCAAAAAGACTAATTATCATTAGGTTAAAAGATTTAGAACTAAATTGACATTAATTCAATAAGTTTAGGACTAAATTAACATTATTAAAAGGTTTATGATTAAATTGATACCAATGCAATAAGTTTATAACCTTTTTAACACTTTTTCCATTCTCGCACCTACATTTCGGCCTAAAGCAAAACCCATAAGTATGATCTTACAATCTTTCATAAAGATAGAGAAAATTTGACTCCTTTTATGTCCTTTATTGTATTTAATATGAGATTGTGTGTGTATATCTTCAAAATGGGAAACTTTTTTTTTAAGAAAATCTACTCAAACCAGAGATAAAACAGTACATATTACTGACTTGATTCTAAACTTTTATGTTGTGAATTTTCTGATACTTCATAAAGCTCTCTTCAAGGAGTTTCCAATGCATGAAATAATTTAGCTGATCGAATGGCAAATATTCATCTGAAAGCAACGCTTAGGGTGCGAATGGTAACGTTTCTGTTCTTTTTTTGTTCCAGGGAACATAAACAAAAAAAAGTGTTTCTGTCCGGGAAATAATTTTTGAACAAAAGAACGCGTTTGGTAACGTTTGTTCGGGAATAAAAATGAATAGAAACACATTTGGTAAATTTTATTCTTTTTTTTTCTTTTAATTTTTTAAACATTTTTATTTAATTTTTCATTTTTTCCTTTCTTTTTTTATTTTTATTTTTCGGCCGGTCCCCGGCCTTCGGCCGACCAGTAGCCTCGCCCGGCCAAGGCGAGGCTCGCCGGCCCTCGGTGAGGCCGAGCCTTGCCCGCGCCGGCAACGCTCCGGCGAGGTTGCCGACCCTCGACGGCCGGGCCGCCATGGCCATGGCCGAGGCCGACGACCGGCCAAAAAAAAAAGAAAAAAAAAAGAAGAAAATAAAAGAAAAGAGAAAGAAGAAGTGTTTTTTGAACAACTAGTGTTTCTTTTCTCGAGAAACAACTATTTTGTATTTCTTTTTTTTGCTCCAATTTTGTTCCGTGAACAAAAAAAAAAAAAAAACAAGTAAACGCAACTAAACGCATTTTTGTTCTTTTTTGTTTGGGAACAAAATCCGTACAGAAGTGTTCTAGAAACGTTTCTTTGAAACGTTTCCCTGCACGCCCTTAGTCTCCCATCTCCTACGACTTCTCGTGATCACACCGCCACTAAGCGAGAGGTCTTCACTGCGTGTATGAAGTCCATGATCATGAACGGCATGGTCTATTTGATAACGATGATTCCAAGTGAAGCGGCTAGGTCTATTTGATGGACAGCGGAGGGAATGTTCTATTCACCATTCTTAAGGAGGTAAGAAAAGATTTACACACAAAATCATCAGCTCAAGTTCTCTCTACAAGTGTCGAGAGTGGGCGGTCCGCGCCTTACTCTCGAAATTCCATCCCTGCTACAAAAACTTCATAGATATGAAAAAGGTTTGAGTGAAAACGAGTCAAATTGGATCGGTGTTCAACTAATCGCAGGCATGTTGCTCTTTGAAGAAACGTAGCTTGTTCAATAATAATAATAATAATGATATACCCAGTATACAAGCACCACGTGTGACACCAAAAATACAACGAAGATAATGTAATAACTTATATACTTGTGGTGAGGATTTAATCAGGACTTTAGGCAATCAAAAGCAGCATTCTTGCGATCTATTTGATGGCCAAAAAAACAAAAGCAATAAAATAATGATATAGTGGACAAGCACCACATGTGACATCGACGGATCTATATAATTCCAAAAATACGACGAAAATAATGTAATAACTTATATAGGACTTTAGGCAATCAAAAGCGGCATTCTTGTGATGGAAAATGCGTGCAATCATATGTGATTTCTACTTTATCCTTGTGCCAAGAGCAAGCCATGATTGACATATTCAACTTGTACGCGTCTTTCGTCTCTTTAATGCATACGCTGTTCATGTTGGGAATGTCGTTCGAAGGCAAACTCATGCTCCCCTCTCTTCTTCCGAACTATGAGCGATGTTGTCGAGTCCAACTTGGAAGATCCTACCTGCTCTCGTTTAGCACCGCCAATCAAATATGGTAAGGACACATGTAAAGCTTAAGAACAGAGAGTTGATGCTGACTCGTTTCGTGTTTACATTATTGTCTTATGAGCTGGCAGCTTTTCCGGTTTTTTTTTAGGCGTTCATTCGCCGGGACAACGGTGGTCCCAGAGTTGCTTGCGGTACCCGGGACTTTGATGTTCAGTTGGAAAAAAAGAGACCAAAAATTGTTCATTGGAATTGATCTTTGATTGGGTCCAAAAAAGAATTGGGACCAACCCTTCCATCGGTGGACGAGGGGAGTACGTTATTGGTGACAAGACGAAAACAGTCGTCGGCGTTCGTTCGTTCCTAAATGTAATGAAACTCTTTTTTTGAATTTTTGAAATATCTCAATTATGATCTTTGACACATGATATATCTGGTACACGATATACTTTCTTTATCTACAAGTGCAAAGAAATCCTCATCCGACCTTCCCTCTTATAGAAAGCATCTTAATAGCTAACAAGACGAGATCAATCAATCGTGTTTAGTAAAGCTTGATTTGTTCTTACTCAATTATACAAAGAATTTATATTAAACCTTAAGGAAAATTGCACAAAAAGTCATAAATTTATTACACTTTTATCATTTCAATCATAAATATCTTCATTTTGACAATTCAATCCTTAACATTTTTACTTTTTGCCAATTCAATCATAATTTTTTTTTTCATTTATTGCTAGTTAAGTCCATTCGGCCAATTTTGATTTGAAATTACTAACATAAATAGTCGGCACTAACATGACAATTTTTTAATAATATTTTGAATTTTTTTAATGGTTTGACCCTTTTTAATTTTTTATTTATTTTTTCCTTTTCTTTTAGCTAAGGCTAGCTAGAGTTGCCAACCGACCCTCGTTGGCCACAAGTGAGGGTTTCAAGCTCCTTGCCAACTTTGGGCGAGGGCCGCAATGCTCTCACCAGCCAAAGCGAGGGCATGCGAGCCCTTGCTCAAAATTGGCGAGGGTTGTGATGCAACAACCTCACCAAATTTGGTTGCAAAGGCTCGATGGCCCCTACCGGTCCCAAGAGATGGCCCTTGCCTCGCTTGGGGCTAGTAAAACCTCGCCTAGCTAGATCTAGCAAGGGCATCGTGGCCCTCACCCATGGTCAATGAGGGTTAGCCAACCCTCGCCTATAACTAGCGAGGGTCGCCAGCCCTCATCTACGAGTCTATGAGGGTCACCGACCACCTTCACCGGCTAAACTCCTAACAAAAATAAATAAATAAATAAATAAGAGTAAAAAAACCATAAAAAAATAATTAAAACATCACTAAAATATTATTAAAAACGTACTACGTCGCCAGCCAGTCACATTAGTAAATTCTTATAAAAATTGTTCAAATTGACTTAATTGACAAAGAGTGAAAATGTTTGGGACTGAATTGGCAAAATCTAAAGGTTTGTGACTAAATTAATAAAATTATAATAGATTTAGGACTTTTTGGACAATTATCCCATAAACTTTAATGTATCTTTGCTTTGACATTGGACAATAAAGCTTGGAGCCTTACGAAAATGGACTCTTCTCTTTGATCTAGTGTGAGGATCTACGGTATGGAACATTGGGGAACCAATTTAACCTCAATTTCTCACCTTGTGAAAATTTTATGCGTTTAATCATGTCGTTTGATACATAATTATGCACCAAAACAATTTTAAATGCCTTGTGCGAAAAACTCCTAACAATTTAGTACCAAAACTTTTATGAATGACTGGTTTGGTGTCAAAACTTATTAAAAGTGTTCATTTAAGTTACTTAGGTGAGCCATGTCCAATTTTTAGTCACTAGAATTACTTAGACGATTGCTCTTTAAAAGTCGTAATACTTAAATGATCATTTGATAAATGTTAACACCCAAGTGGACAATGTGCAATAGTTATAATACCAATACCGTCCTTATCACGTGTGGTATACTTTCTCATCTATAGAGAGGCTACTTCATTACCGTATGTCTTCTTGAAATGTATAGTCTTAGTTGTTTGGATACACGTATGAGTTGTGTTAGAGAAATCCCATATCGGAGAATTGATATGATGTTGAACAGTTAATATATTATAATTGGCTTATAATTTATTGGCTTAAGCTTTGAGTGAATGTAAGTCCAACTGAATATGTTAACATGCTCCGACTCAGGCTCCCTTTTATCAATCTCCCTAAGTGAAAATATCAAGCTTCTGTTGTGCGCTCCCAACATTGGTTGCCTTACACTAATTTTTTATACCATAATTACAAACTCCATTTGCGATCTTTGGATTTCACTTATTATAACCATGCCCTTATCTAGCTCATTAAACTAAAATGTCAAAGTTGGTTGTCAAATAAGATAACTCAGGTACAAAGTATATGTTGTAATATAGCGAGGAAGCTAATAACATTTTGCAGTTAAATCACCCCAAAAATAAATGAGAAATAATAAAGGACACCAAGGGTTTATGTAGTTTTGTCTGAGTATCAGCACTTACTTTATGGGGAGAGCTATAAGAAATCCACTATGAATCTAGAGAATATGAAGTTAAATCGCTCATATGCTAAAGTGTTTTCTGGAAAAAGTGTTAGAAAAATCCTAAATTTATTGCATTGATGGTAATTTAGTCATAAATCTTTTAGTGGTGCCAATTTAGTCCAAAACATTTTGACCTAATGCCAATTCAATAATTCTAGTTAATTTGGCTGAATATTGCTAATGTCAACATTAATTAACTTACGTGGTACGACCAACACTAATGTAAACAACTTTTAATAATAATTTTTTTTTTTGAATTTTGAATTTTGACTTTTTTTTTCCTTTATCTTCCTCAAGTTGGTCACTGACAACGATTGGCTAGAGACGAGTGACCTCGCCGATCTTTAGCTAACCTTGCTAGCCATTCACGAGGCCCAACCTCGCCCAATCTAGCTAGGTCATGCCTTATCTAGCCCCTAACGAGACTTCCTCACCAAGGTTTGTGAGGGTGGCCACACATTGGGCGAGTAAGAATCACTCTCCCTGGCGAGGGCTCAAGCCTTGCTAGTAGTCAATGAGGTTGTTGAAGAAAGAGGAATAAAAATAAATAAATAATAATAAATTGAAAAATATTAAAAGTTGTATATATTAGTGCTGTTTATGCCATATAAGTTGACTGACGTCTATATTAGCAACATCCTATCAAAATTAGCCAAAAAAACTAAATTAGCATTAGGTTAAAAGGTTTAGGACTAGATTAGGAGCAAGTCAAAAAATTTAAGATTAAATCGACACCATTAAAAGATTTATGATTAAATTGGTATCAATTTAGCACTTTTGTAACGCTTTGCCCATTTACAATCTCTCATAAAGATAGACAAAATTTTATACTCCACTTATGTCCTTTATTGTATTTGATATGAGATTTTGTGTGTATATATCTTCAAAATGGGAAACTGCTTTTTTTTTTTTTTGAAAATATACTCACCAGAGATAAAACAATATATATTATTGACTTGATTAAAAACTTTTTATGTTGTGAATTGTCTGAGACTTCATAAAGCTCTCTTCAACGAGTTTGCAGTGCATGAAAAGATTCAGTTGATCAAATGGCAAATATTCATCCGAAAGCAACGCTTAATCTCCCATCTCCGATGACTTCTCATGATCGCACCGCCACAGAGCAAGAGGTCTTCACTGTGTAGATGAAGTCCACGATCATGAACGGCAAGGGATGCACCGTGTTCGACTCGAGCGACGGAATTGTTTATTGGGTAGATAACTACGATTACAAGTGAAGCGGCACGGTCTATTTGATGGATAGCGGAGGGAATGTTGTATTCACCATTCTTAAGGAGGTAAGAAAAGATTTACACACAAAATCAGCTCAAATTCTCTCTTCAAGTGTCGAGAGTGGGCGCTCCACGCATTACTCTCGAAATTCCATCCCTGCCACAAAAACTTCATAGATATGAAAAAGGTTGAGGAGTGAAAAAAAGTCAAATTGGATGGATGTTCAACTAATTGCAAGCATGTTTTGTTGCATGGGAAAAGTGCCAAAAAGGTCATAAACCTTTTGCTTTTGTACCGATTTAGTCGTAAACATTTTTTTGGTGTTGATTTAGTCCTAAACATTTTTAGGTTGTGCCCATTCAGTCCTTTCCGGCTAATTTTGACCGAATTTTACTAACTAGACACCTCGAGTGACGCGTGGCGTGGACGATTGGTCTAACGTTGACAACATTTAATAATATTTTATTATTTTTTAATTTTTCAATTTTTTTTATTTTTTTTCCTTTTTTCTTTTTCTTTTTTTCTTCTCCTCTTCTTCCTCCAGCCGATTGCTAGATCTCAGCGACTAGTCAGAGGTGACGGCAGGCGAGGTCGAGGTTGACCTCGCCAGCCACCTCGCCAGTGGCCGCGAGGGTGAGCCTTGCCCGCCTGGCACGAGACCGCCCTCGAGGCCTAGGCGGTGAGGCTCGCCCTCGCCAGATTTGGTGAGGGTCAAGCCTCGCCTATGGCCGGTGAGGGTGAGCCCGCCACTCACCTAGGATATGTCGGCGGAGTTGGCGAAGCGCGACCCACCGCCATATCCGGCAAGCAACGGTGGACGGCATCAAGCAATAGCGTTGCGGCGATGGTCTCACGTGGCCAGGATTTCCTCAGCTTGGTTGGGAGAGGATTCTCTCTCTCTTTCTTTCTCAATCTCTCTCTCTCTCTCTCAGGTCCGCCCAGATCAAATGCCCTCAGATCTTGAACCAAATCCTTGAAGAACAATCTAGGACGTGCACAGCAAACAAAGGAAGGTCAAGGACGGAGCTCATGTGACGGACAACCGCAAGCTCCGGCCTGGTCCAACCAACACAAGGTTCAAAAGGACCGAGGCCTACCAAAGCTTTGCCGCTTGAAACTAGGTGCGACCGTAGGCCGACGGCCGCGGCTCAGGTTCGGTGGCTGGCAGTCTACCCCTCCGACTCTCTCCCCCTACTCGAACCCCCTCACTCGCTAGATCCAGAAGCTGGCGGGGCTCGCCCTCGCCGGCCAAGCCTTGAGGACGACCTTGCAACGGGCAGGTGAGGCTCGCCCTCGTCGGCCATGGGTGAGGCTCAACCTCGCCAAATCCGGCGAGGGCGAGCCTCGCCGCCCGCATGAGGCCGCCCTCGCGGCCACCGGCGAGGTGACCGGCGAGGTCGAAGAAAAGAAAATAAATAAATAAATATAAATATTAAAATATTATTAAAATTTGTTAACGTTAGCGCCGATCAAAGCGGTAGGCTGGCTGGTGTCCAGGCAGCAAAATCCAGTCAAAATTAACCAGAAATGACTAAATGGGCACAACCTAAAAATGTTTAGAACTAAATCGGCACAAAGACAAAGGTTTATGACTCTGTGAAGAAACGTAGCTTGTTCAAGACATGGAAGGGTTATGGATCGATTGGCTCGGCGGGGTGAAAGGCGCTGTTTCAAGTGAAGAAGGGATTGAATTTTAAGAAGAGAGTCGTTGTACGAGGTCACGGTCTGGACAGACAAGAACCAACCTAGCTACTACTTCATTCAAGGACATGGCGGTACCTCCAAGTCAGCATGCAGCATCACCAAGAAACTCGGGGGTCTCTCTCTCTCTCTCTCTCTCTCAAAGAGAAGAAATCGATCTAGGGATTTCGCTGGGGGACGAGGTCTTGACGATGAGCGTGGAACCAGAATTCGACCATTCGCTTGCCGTGGGACTTCTCGTTGTCTCAAGCGCAGTCTGTGATACGGTAGAAGCGCGTAGAGCTCGTAGATAGACTGACGGATCGACGATTTTACACGGGTTTCTGGTCTACTGACATTTTCGAAAAATCACCAGTCGCTTCTTAAAACTCACCAGCCGAATCTCGAAAAATCAGTGATTTCAGTTCACGATGTTTCCGAATCTTCGAAGCTCATATCATACTCCCATGTTCGATTGTTCTTTATACATACAAGAAAGTAAGTTCGTCGATAGATAGATTCACGAAGCAGACATTGCAGCAAAGAGCAGCACTTCAATCGAATTCGACTCAGGCTAAATGAAAGGTTTAACCTCTTCCATGATCGGCAGAGGCCAGATCGAACAACACCTATATACTAAAAAAGATGGCCGCCCAACTAGGGGCCCGACGCGAGGAACTTCTTCTGCTGCAGCGAGCCGAGGATGGAAGCTCAGCCTTCGAAATCGGTCTTCACCCACTGCCCGTACTTGCTCTTCATCCTCTCGTCCAGCTCCTTGGCCTTGACCTCGGCAATCTTCGCCGCGTTCGCCATCGATTCCTCCTGCACCCTCGCGATCCTCATGCTCCGCTTCTTCTCCACCGCGTCCCGCTCCGCGCCGAGCCCTTGGTACTCCCTCACCCAGCAGGTGTGCACGGCGCACGTCAGCGCCAGCACCACCAGCTCCATCAGCAGCATGGCCGTCAGGACCCCGCACTCCAGCCTCGCCAGGACCTTGGCCTCCTTCGGGTCCCGCCGCGACCCCAGCAGCGAGAGGCTCGACGCTTCCTTGGTGAACAGCGCCAGGACCCCGAGCGCCTGTCCGGACAGCGCGGCGAGGAGGATCGAGACGTGGGTCACGAAGCAGAAGCGGGCGAGGTGGGAGTAGAAGCCCACGAAGGAGGAGGCGAGGGACATGGCCGAGATCACGAGGAAGGCGAGGCCGAGCGAGGTCGGGGGCGTCCGGAGGAGGATTATGGGAGCGAAGGACGCGGCGGAGAGGACGAAGAGGACGAAGTTCAAGCAAGAGAGGAGGAGATTCGGGAACGAGCAAGAGCTTCTCGACTTGACGGCGGACATTTTCCTTTCTGGAATTCGATGGGAAAGCTGGGGATTCTTTTGCTTGCTTGATTGATTGAAATGGGGACTTGACGAATCTCTATATAGAAGATGCGAAATTCGAACGTTAAAAGGAAAGGCGGAGTTTGAAGTTTAACGGCTAGTGCACGGAGGTTGGAGAAGGGGCCCCGCTTTTTTATCATCACTCATTTCCATCATTTCTGTCCCTCCCATGCGTTTCAAAAGCCGGAAAGAAATCACAGATTTGTTAATGAGGGCTTCCCTAACGAATAATTAGAGAAGATTCCCAATATTTAAAAAAAAAAAATGTTTATGAGAGAAGATTTTGAGAGCTTGAGCCTTTCTCTCTCTACAAGATGACATGAGAATTGTATCAGAGAGAGAGAGAGAGAGAGAGAGAGAGAGAGAGAGAGAAATTTACTAGTTATTTTCGAAAATTATGGAAGACCATAGGGCCCCATAAGGATTCACAAACACGAACCATGCTGCCGCATAAAAAAATCCTGGGGACATATTCATTTAAAATCCTAAAATTTGTTACTAAAGTATAATTAAGTTCTAAATTTTTCTGAAAATGTATCAAATCCTAAAATTTTTCAAATTGATATAATTGAGTCATTTCATTACTTTCATCTAATATGGCTAACGGAAAATACACACACGTGTGTGTGTGTGTGTGTGTTTTTTTTTATTACTTTCTTTCTCCTACATGATGCCGACGTGGCTAAAACAATAACCTCAAATGACGTTATTTTGGTCCAAATTTAATTTTTAGTATAAATAATATTTTATTAAATAAAAAAGAGTAGTTAGCCAAGGCCATTGCTACTGCCACCCCACCATCGCCAGAAAGGTGGGGCGAGGATTGGCCGGGGTCACCAAGCCCAGCCAATGGCTCTCGACCTTGGCCAACTGTAGGTGAAAGCCATCACCCAAATCTGGGATGAGGGTCATGGCCCTCCCCCAAACCAAGTAAGGGTCACCGACCCTCCCCCGGTTCGAGCTAAGTGTCACTACTAATTGTGATGTTGCTGCTACCTAGCCACACTTACATGAAATCATGAAAAGGGATGTAATCTTTTATAGTTGCAAAGTTTCCACAAATGGCTAAATTAGTTCATTGGCCAATAAACAAAACCATGGAACATTCATATGAAGAACCTCTAGGTTGGGAGAGGCACGAAGCGAAAACTTAAAAGTTTCTAAAAATTTTGGTAAATTGAAAAATCTAAAAAAATGTAATTACAATGTTAGGATCCTTTTTCTTTTTCCTTTTTTTTGCGAAAAAAAATAACTAATTTGAAGAACATTTTCCTAAAAATATTATTTGTATCACCTACAAAAATAAATGAATAAAAAATCTTTTCATTGTTTATGAAAATATTTAGACATAAAATGTTATTGATAATGAAAAAAAAAAAATTTAGTGACTAATTATTTGAAGCTATTAAATCGGTCATTTTTAAGAAAATGTTTTTCAAATCAATAATTTTTTGCAAAATAAATGGGCCTTTAGTGATATTCAATAATTGAAGCTTGTAAAGACCCTAGCGCCTAACAGCTTTGAATTCTATGGCCTAGTTGGGAGATCAAGAAACATTAAGTTTTAAAGTTGATTTGAATATCAAATGGCTTCAACATGCCGAGAGTCCAAGGCGAGAAGTCAAGACCCCTTACTTCAATGTCCATAAAGGGTCAAAGTGCTACTCGTCTTAAAAAGTCAAAATTTTTAGCACATAGATCCAAATTCAACGGTTTTGAAAGCCCACTAGGGTCCAATGAATAAAATTTGAAAATCACAAAATTAGTAAAATATTTCCTTAAACATCATAATCATATTTGTTTCACATGACTAATTTGGTCTAATTTACAATTTGTCAGTGGTTGCCAGATATAGCGTCGTCACATGATAATGATATGGACACAAGCGACAACAAAATCTAAGACCAAACTTTTATTGGTCACCTAATCTTTTCTTAAACACTTATTATAGAATTGATAGAAGAATCACCCAAATGATGGTAAAGTCATGGAAAGTGATAGGCTCAGCCAAGTTTAAGACCGAACTTTTATTTGATTGCCCAATATTTTCTTAAACACTTATTATAGAATTGATAGAAGAATCACCCAAATGATGGCGAAGTCATGGAAAACGATAGGCTCATGTAGATCTTGATGGAAGTTTTTATAGAATCAGTTTCATATGGTTGGAAATTAAATAAATGCAATCTCTTGCGTTGATCAATCTGAAGGAAAGATAGCAAAGAAAGACCAAACTGAAAATCAATATCTCTTTTTGTCCAATTAGTGATATTATGTTTATTGATCATGCACTTTATTGTAAAGCTTAAATTGAACATGTAATTGTAAAACTCACCATGTAGTCACTGTTTACTTTCTGTGCTTGTTTAACTATTCCTCTACGTAACTTTTACTATCATCATCATCACCATCTGAATTTGCATCCAGAGATGGCTAATTAGCTAATCCAACATCTACAATACAATCAATCTAAAACGACATCAATAGAGAGTGGGTATTTTTTTTAACGTTGTAATAGAAGGTTATGTCCTCGGACAAGGGTACTCACGAGTTTGACCCCTTGACTACGTGCAAGTTTTCACCCGGCGATCTTTCACGACATCAGCCACGCATTATCATTTGCAAGTTCAGAAGATTGAATCATGCGCAGACACGTGTCTATTCGCAATCGTTCGTCACATATTGTGTTGTCGGAAAAAAGTTGAGTATCCATTTGACATAGTTTGGCTACTTCTATTTTTTGTTCTCGAAGAAAATTAGGAAAGAAGCCTGCTATTGAGGAGGCATACGTACATCTACCCAAAATTCAAGAGGCTTTTGCCTGCCAACTCGAAGAACATACAAAGACATTACTTACAATCAAAGAAAATCTATTTTATTGCATCCATTATTAAGACCATTTTTAAAAAGCATTATCTTTCATTATTTCAAGCTCATTCCCAAGAAAATTTAGGTAACGACATCAAATAATTAAGAAAAGTGCCGTCCATGGTTTTCACTCTTTCAGCACATATTGTATTGCTCAACAAAAAATAAATATTTTTATCGTCAGCATCCCTACAAAACCCATGGATAAGCACCACGTGTGATGTCCATGATGTAATCTGAAAAGTATACGAAAATAATGTAAAGTATATGTACTTGTCGTTAGCATTTCGATTAAGACTTTAGGTAATCAAAAAGTGGTACGTATCTAAATGCAATCCTATATAATTATTACTTATTCTTGCGCCCACTGTAAGCCCCGATTGATATATTTGTTTCTATGCGTCTCTCGTCTTTCGTCTCTCTAATTCATATGCTGCTCCAAGGGTTAGATGACGCAGAGACGTGGAACGATGTTGGAACACATCCATTGCACATTAGTCTTGCGTAGTCCGAAATTAATATAATCTCTCCACTTAGATTTGTGCATTGAATTAAATTCAATAGTTAGATGATGGGATGAGATATCCGTGTCGAGAATGGCGGTTCAAGCGCCAAGAAATGCTCTTCTGGCCTTGTTTCTGAGAGACACATTAATGGTGACGAGATGAAATGTTTGTTTTTTTTTTTTTGCATAAAACCAATCTATAATTTTTTGTACTTTGCAACACACTATATGTTCAATACCGAATATACTTCCTTCATCTACAAGCGCAAAAAAACCCTCTTCGGACCTTGCCTCTAGGAGAAATCATCTTAATTGCTAATGAGGTGAGATCGATCATTCATGTGTCGTAAAGTCTGATCGGTTCATACTAAAAAGTATGCTGTTTCTAATCAATGACACATGATACATATATGCTCTACTGGTATAGAGAGGCTACTTTATGATACATGCATATATGCTATGCCTTCTTGATATGCACAGCCTCAGTTGTCTGGCACTAAATTTTTATACTATACTTTTCAACTTTATATGCCGCCTTTGAATTTCTCTTATTATAACCATGCTCTTATCTGGATCATTAAGATAACTCATGTACCATCTTCCTATTGGCCAAGACCATATCTAATCGACGTGATTCTAAAATGTTATGTTGCGAATTTCCTATTCGTATGAAATCAGCCTCCATAATTTCCTACAAGGACAGCTACAGGGAAGCCCCTATAAGAAGCTCTCTCCAAGGAGCTTGCAGCGTATGAAACAATTCAGCTGATCATATGGCTAAAATTCATCCAAAAGCGACGCTTGATCTCCCATCCCTGGCGACCTCTCACAATCGCAAGGCCACTAAACGGGAGGTCTTTACCGTGTGGATGAAGTCATTGATCATGAACAGCAAGGGATGTACTGTGTTCGACTCGAGCGGTGGGATCGTTTACAGGGTAGATAACTACGACTGCGAGCGAAGCAGCGAGGTCTATTTGATGGACTGCGGAGGGAAGGTCGTGTTCACCATTCTTAAGAAGGTAAGGAAAGATCACGCGCGCAAACATCGCCTCAAATTCTCACTTCAAGTGTCTAGAGTCGGCGTGTTTGTGCCCTCAATCTCGAAATTAGGTAACACCTTACAAAGACTTCGATAGATATGAAAAAGAAGTCTAGCTAGAACGAGTCGAATCACGCCGGTTCCCTATTAATCGCGCACGTGTTTTATTGTTCTGTGAAGAAATGTAGCTTGCTCAAGACATGGAAGGGTTACGGATCGATTGGCTTGGAGGAGAGAAGGACGCTGTTTCAAGTCAAGAAGTCATTGAGCTTCAAGAGGAGAGAGTCGCTGTACGAGGTCACGGTCTGGACAGACACGCCCCGACCTAGCTACTACTTCATTCAAGGACATGGCACCTCCAGGTCTGCATGCAACATAACCAAGAGATTAGGCGGTCTCATGGCAGAGGTCTCTCTCTCTCTCTCTCTCTCTCTCTCTCACACACACACACACACAAGAAGATGGTATGAATATGAACTCAATCTCCACTTCGCCATTCAACAGGTGAAAGAGAAGCGATCAAGCTCGGGGGTTTCCCTGGGGGACGATGTCTTGACGATGAGCGTGGAACCAGAATTCGATCGTTCGCTCGCCACGGGACTTCTCGTTGTTTACGGACTATTCAACCACAGTTTGTGATGGAACAGAATCGCCCTCATGCTCGTAGAGAGAGGGGATCGACGATTGCACGCGTTCTGCTTTTACCAACGTGTCTTAGAGAGTTCACTTCTGAAGCGACCAAGGTCTGCTGCCGAGTTCGGAAAATCAATTATCGCCCTCTTGAAAATTACTAACCGGATCCAAGAAACCAGCGATTTCAGTTCGCATGATAAAATTTCTACTTTCCTATTTTTCTATTCCCCGAAACGATTTGAAAAAAATCCGTTTGATAACGCAATTTGATTTTCTATTTCTTGAACAAATTTCTATTCCAAAAATAGATTTAAAGAAGAAATCGGAAACTAAAATTTTTAACTTCTCAATTAATCAATTTATTCCAGAAATTTTTTGTTAGGCTTCCGTTATTTGTACGGTTCTGTGAGAGAACACGGATCAAAGAGCAGGTCAAGCGTCATTTTCCCATGTCTGCAACTGTTCTTCATATTCAATAAGACTCTATTTCAATGAAGGGTTTAAGCTCTGACATGATCGGCGGAAAATGGATAAAATAGCAAGTCATCGTTGACTTTGGCGAGACCATTTCAAACTGATCTTTGGACTTGGACCACAGATAAAATATTCCCGTACATGATAACAGGACAGCTTCGTCATGAAGCAATTTCCATGTCTGCACACTTACCTACCTATACGTTCATAAGCACAAAATAAACTACCAGAAGAAGACATTGCTGCTGACATCAATGTAATTCCGGAGCTTCACATTTCGAGTTCAAACTGGATGGAAGGACATTTGTTTTCAAGCTCGGATTCAAATTATCGAACTGAGGCAAACCAAATTCACTTAGCAATCTCAGTTTGATCAATGCTTTGACAAACACATGCTCAGTAGTAAAGGATCCCACTTATTTAAATACCCAATAGGATCTAGCCGAATTATCTAATATGCAAAATTCAACAAAGCGGCTCAGTATGCCTAACACTGTTGCCCTGTTATCGTGACTAAAAAAATCCTATCATCAATCTTATGCCCTAACTAATCTGCATCATATGGATAGTCATTTGGCTAAAAGATCAAAATCTCCGAGCACGTTGTATAAGTGGCAGTGCAATATTAAGCTCAACAAAGGAACCAAAATCTAGTAGCTAACCCTACTTCAGAATCAGTTCCATGTTAAATCACATGCAGGATGAAAATACCACCGTGCTGCAGTAACCTTAAGAAGAGATTATGTACATCATGCCAAGAGGATTCAACACCGACTCTTCGCACAGTAGTCATGTTATCTTGCCCTGCCTCCTCATTGGTAGAGGAATGAACTTTGGCACCTGTTCCAAGGACAGAACAAAGACGTTGAGTTTGCGTGACCACAGTTTCAGCGCATCAAACATCGACAGCTTTCCTTATTCACAGGTATTGAGAAAAAAAAATACAATAGGTGATCAAAAGTCAATGGCTCTTGAAAATTTGAAAAAATATTGCTCTCCCCAATTGAACAGACAACAGAGAAATGCCAGAAGATGATAACCAAACATGATGCACTCATTACAAGGGGCAAATAAAGCTTCAAGAAAAATCATCGACGAGGAAACTCAAAACCAGCACTTAGGTGTAAGACGCTACAGAGAACCACAGGAGCACGGCAGGCAGAGAACTTTTAGCATAGTAAAAGAATCTGGAAGTAGTAGTTTCAGCAACATAGGCAATTTTCAGTATCCACCAGTAAACAAACATGAGAGAGCTTGCAAAGTAGACGGCAGACATCTAACCACTGACATCTAGCAACCTTTGCCCTTTCTTCAAGTGTGTCCATATAACAAACACACGTTTGAAGAGATCAAAAAGAAGGGCAATCCTTGTGAATTAACTTTACATTCTCGGAGAGACTGCTAATTCAAATGCAATCAGTGTACGACTTCTGATGACATCTGTGGTATACAAATAGCTAGAGAACTTGATGATGAATGAAGCACATGTGACACGTAATCCATATGGTATCAGATTAACTTACTATCTTCGTTTACATGGAGAAACCTAGTATACTTTCACCAATCCGTTAACCGCCGTAGAAAAGCACCTTGCATTTAACCTGTGTACACAACCGTGGCTAAGGAGGATTCTCTCTCTCTCTCTCTCTCTCAAAATGACAAACATAGAAAAGTCAACAAGTCCGGCTTCGACTGGGAATTTAAACCAATGCTAGTGAGGTAACTGTCTTCTTATTTGAGTTCCAGGCACATACTACAGCACTGATGAAGAAACCCAGAATCTGAGGAAACAAGAATCATAAGAACTGTGCCTTTGATCAGCCACAGTCACTCAACTTTATATCCAAAAGGAGAAAGAAGAATTCATGTAAGCAAACAACTACACGAGCATGTACATCGCTAATCCATTTGAAATATACAAGGAAGAGCCATAAGCAAACCAACCTACATATCACAACCGAGCAACCAGAAATCTTCTCAACGTAGAAACCGCACTCAGGGCACCTGTTCCAACGCTTGCTCTTAGCCAGCTTCATCAGCATTATGTCCTCCCTCTCTCTCCCCCCTCATTCAACGCCTGAAACTCCCGACAATCCATCTCCGCATGCCACGGCACTCAGAGGGACCCATGCATGAATTGCAAAGGCCGACCCCGAGGATCTTCCCAAAGCGCCTTCTTTTGCGCCCACTCATCTAATTTCTAAATGATGATTGCAGTGAACTTCTTTATTTCCCATCAAGGGAAGGTGTTCTGATATGATTGATCGAATGAGCCGTCAATTAATTAGAGATGTGATATTAATCTCCGGCAGTTCGCACACTCCGATTCCCTCACAGGCACGCCGCCTCTGTCTTTGATCAACAACGCCAAGCAATCCTTAAACGGGCAGTAAAACCTGTCTACCTCCAGAATCAGAGCTTCGCACAGCGCATTGCCCCAACGGTTGAACACCTCCGGAGGGAGTATCGACCTACAGTACCCTGGCTCTAGGACACCGCGGCAGCCCGTGACGGGGCAGCCTACTCGCGTCACGTTGTCGTGAAGCTTCGAAGCTACGTACTTTGTGATGGTACGCGTGACTACAACCCTTGCTCAACACAAATTTTACAGATGAAGGGCTTGGAATTCGACGACTGACCGGGTTCGGTCACCGAGGAACCACTATAGGGGTTCTTTGGCTTCCGCGAGGACAACGACCGAGTTCTGGCGGGTAGCGAGTCGAGGACTCGCACGTCGTCCTCGTCCTCGTCCTCGTTGAGGCTCCGGGGCCTGGTTTGGAGAAGAGAAGCGGCGATTGCCTGGTAGAGGTCCCTGTCCTCGTTATGCTGCTCGACGGAAATGGCGTCGGACTTGGTGTCGCCCCCGGCGGCGATCGGAGCTAAGCGCAATTCCGGCACGCCGTACCGGTCGACGTAGACGACCGCGACCTCGGCTCCTTGCGTCGCCATTGATACTTCTTTCGAGACCGCGGTGCGTCGGTCTAGTAAGCAGAGAACCGAAAACGGCTTATCGTTTCGCCTTAACTGGATTCATAAATTATCTTAAATGAGGAAATTTAATTTAAATTAGGTATTTATGAAATTTTCGATCTTATTGATAGGATTTAGAACTTGAATTTACTGATTTTTTTTTTAATTTATCTTCTAGCACAGATATAGCCTCTTTCAAAATCTTTCCATTTTAAGCTTTTTCGAGTTTTCTCTTTTATAAGCAATATATTAAGCATTTGAAGTTGAAAATTGCGTAACAAATAACAAGTCAACATAAATAAAAAGTGTTGCAATATAATCTGCCACGCTTTTATAACAATATCGATTCGCTTCCATTAGTTTAGTTTCCTTTTATAAGTTATAAAAATTTATAATGGCATGAATACACTTATCCTCCCTTTCAATAGGAAGCAAAGGATTTTTTTGAAGAATTTTTTTGGTAATAGCAAGGTTGAAATCTTATTTACAGATTATATTCCATATAGTGCGCTACATAATGACCAAAGTACAGATTTCTTAAGATACAATATGTAGATTGAGCTAAGATTATGTATTCCTTGATTTAAGGACCTTCAAAGATCTCTCTCTCGCTCGATTGTAAATTCCTGTACATGGAAAAAGGACAGCTTAAAGTTATAAAGTTGGAAATTTGACATTAAGTAGTTGACTCTATCATACGTTTTGCCGTCTAATAAAGTAATTCCACATCTATACACAAATTTGCTTATATGTTTGCAAACACAAACGTTACGTCTAGTCGTTTGGATTTTTAGACAAGATTGCGTTTCATTGTTTGGATTTTAAGAAGGATAGTATTATATACGATTGAATAAGAAATCCACCAATTTTTTTATATCTTATTCACTGTTTGATAAATTATAGTAAAAAAACCGCATACTTTCATATCATATTATATTTATTATTTGGTGAGAACAACATATCCATGTAAACGAATCTAAAATTGCACAAATAAAGATGGTAATAAGTTATCGTCATTCATCGCTAAAGAAACCACATATACACAAATAGAGATAACCTCTATTAATTAATTCATAATTATTGAACAATCTACATCTTAAACAAGAAGAGCTCATTGCATATTCCAAAGCCATAGGATAAACAATGACAATAAATGTAAACGGGTTATAGCAACATATGCCAAATCTAAAAAATGAAAGACAACATGATTGTTAACTTTTGCAATTTCAAAAAATATAGTGTTTTGCCTCTCTCACCATAGTACTTTCACTCTCTTGCCACTTTCAAGAAACTTCAACATCAACCACAGAGCTATAGAAAAGTAGGTTTCGACTCTTTTGCCGCTTTCGTGGACTTTTGACCTGAACTAGAGAGTTAGATAGGAGAACGAACTTGGACTCTCTTGTTGTTTTTGTGAAGTTTTGATGTCAATAAAGATTTACAAAGGAGTTATGAAACTTCAACGTAAACCAAAGATACGGAGAACAAGTGAATTAAGAAGATCCGTTTCAAGTTCAAATTAGTTCATTTAAAATTGGGGTTCTTCTACTTCCTTATTATTTACTTATTTTTTTAATTATTTTCCTCTCTTTTTTCAATTCCCTTCATCATTCCTTGATAAAATTCTTATTATATAATGAATTATACTAATACAACTAAAAGAAGTAATAAATATAGATATTGAATACACACACGTAGAATATAAAGAAATTCAAATATATAAATAAAAAAAATGAAAATATTCCTATACTTTTTTTATTAATTTTATTTTTTTATATTAGAATCCAAATATTATTTTATTTTTAATTATTATTTAACTTTTTTAGTTTAACAAGTTTATTATTTGAGAATAATTACTTTTATGTCATGGATATAAAAATCATATCCACATTTATTCCACCCCACTATATCATTTTATATTTGATTTTATTCTATATTAGGATGAAACCAAACAAGGGATAAGGTAAATTTTTATTGTATCCAAATTTTATCTTGGCTACCAAATGCAGCCAAAGTAAACTACATGAAGAAGACATTATTGCCACGAGCTCGGGTTCGAATTATTTACTTTAGTTAAACCAAATTCACTTAGTAATCTCAGTCTAATCAATGATTTAACAAACACATTCAATACTCATGAATCTCATTTATTTAGGGCTTGCATGGCAACGTTTTTATTTCTTCCGATTTCTATTCTTTTGATCCCAGGAAGGAAAAAAAGAAAGAAATCTGTTTGGTAACGCCAACTCATTTTTTTATTCCTCAAAATAGAAAAGCGGGTGGTGAATAGTTTGGAACAGAAACAAGAAATAAAAATAAAAAATAAAAAGTAATTTCTTGTTCCTGGGAACAATTTCTAGAAATAAGTTTTTTTTTCTTTTCTATTTTTCCTTTGTTCTTCTTCCTTGTTGTGGCCACCGCCGGCAGCCTACAAACCATTGGCCACCTCCCTGTTGCCTAGAGCCAACATCGGCAGCCGACCATCGGCGACAGTTGACGTCGCTTGTCGCCAACTGCCAACGACCGCCACTATCCGTCGGGCAGCCTACTATTGCCAAACGCTGCAAGACCATCGCATGATCACCAACTACCACCACCAACCGCCGTCGAAGGATTACTGCTCATGCCCCACCGGCCACGGGAGGTGGCCACGCCACTCCCGCACACAGCAATCGGCGGCAATGATCGGCGATCGTGCGGGTCATGCGGCGGTCGTACAACAATCATGTGACTGTCGTGCGACCATCATGCGGCGGTCATGAGATGGCGGGCGATAGTAGGCGATCCATGAGTAAGAAGAAAAAACAAACAAATATAAAAATTTATAAATTTTTACCAAATACATTTCTATTATTTTTCTATTCCAAGAATAGAAATTTTGTATAATTACCAAACATCTTATTTTACTCATAAATTATTCCCATAGTAGAAATGGAAAAACACCATTTTTGAAAAGAAATAGTTCCCCGAAATAGAAACGTTATCATGCACACCCTAAACTGCCTTGCCATCAAGACTCCTTGGTAAGGGCGAGCTGACTCCTCATCCATCAGCCCTCTTGAACCACTTCTGCCCAAAAACAGCCTCTCTTAAATGTTGCTGCCCATTCTAGCCTGTGAAAAACACTGGATTATGGTAATTTCCCATAACGGAAGTCACTTAGGCTGCACGTGATGATGGAACAAGGATTAGAAAAGAGAAGTGGGTTTCAAAATTCGAGTCATGAGGCATACAAGTCTCTGCAAGCGCTTCTCCTCTCTCCCTCTCTCCCTCTGCTTGCTTTCTCTCCTCTCTGCAAGTCACCCTCCTCTCTCTCTCTCTCTCTCTCTCTCTCTCTCTCTCTCTCTCACACACACACACACACACAAGTAAATACACATAGAAAAGCCCATCAAGTCCTATGCTGTGGCATGAACTGAGAATTTAAATGAATGCTAGCAAGGTAACTGTCTTCTTACTTTAGTTCCAGGCATATACAATAGCACCGATGAAGAAACCGAGAATCAAGGAAATAAGAAATCATAAGATCTGTGTCTTTGATTAGCCACCATCACTCAACTTTTTATCAAAAAAGAAGAAGAAGAAGAAGAAAAATTATGAAAGCAGTCAACTACTCTTCTTTCTTTTCTTTTCTTTTTGGGGTCAGAAGCAGTTCACTATTTTTTTTTTCAACTACTTCAGCAATCCATCTTCATCAACATTGTGGAGATTCTGTTTCATCGCATCCATTACTAAGACCACCTACAAATAGCATATCTTTAATTAGTTCAAGCTCATTCCCAAAAAAAGTTAGGTGATGACATCAAAGAATTAAGGAAAGTGCCGTACATGGTTTTCACTCTTTCAGCTCAATTTCTTTTATTGTTAAACACAAAAAACCAAATATTCTATTGTCCATGCCCAACAAAACCCATGGATAACCACCAGGTGTGATGTCCATGATTTAATTCGAAAAATATACGAGAATAATGCAATAATTTATGTACTTATCGTGAGCATTTCATTAAGGACTTAATTGCTAACGAGGTGAGATCGATCATTTATGTTTGGTAAAGTCCAATTGGTTCCTACTTAATCATAACAAGAAATTTTGTTTTAAACCCTAAAGTATCTTGTCTCTGATCAATGACACGTGAAACATGATATATTTTCAACTGGTATAGAGAGGCTACTTTATAGTAGATGCATATATCCTATGCCTTCTTTATATGCATAGTCTCAGTCGCCTTCCACTAAATTTTTATACTATGCTTTTTCAACTTCATATGCCGTCTTTGAATTTCACTTATTATAACCATGCTCTTATCTAGTTCATTAAACTAATCATCGTAAAAGGTGGCCGTCATATAAGATAACTCATGCACAATCTTCCTATATTTCGGCAAGAAATAAAACCATATGTTATCTACGCGAATCTAAAATGTCATGTTGCGATTTTCCTCTTCGTATGAAGTCAGCCTTCATAGTTTACTACAAGGACAGTTTACAGGGAGCCCCTTTAAAAAGGTCGCTTCCGGGAGTTTGCAGTGAGTGCACGAAATAATTCAGCGGATCATGTGGCAAAGATTCATCCAAAAGCAACGCTCGGTCTCCCCTCCCTGACGACCTCTCGCAATCGCAGAGCCACTAAACGCGAGGTCTTCACCGTGTGGATGAAGTCATTGATCATGAACAGCAAGGGATGCACCGTGCTTGGCTTGAGTGGCGGAATTGTTTTTTGGGTAGATAACTACGACTGCAACCAAAGCAGTGAGGTCTATCTGATGGACCGCGGAGGAAAGGTTATGTTCACCATTCTTAAGAAGGTAAGAAAAGATCATGCGCACGAACATCAGCTCTAATTCTCTCTTCAACTGTCTAGAGTCAGCGTGTTTGCGCCTATCTCTCGAAATTTGGTACCGCACTACAAAAACTTTGATAGATACAAAGATTACTAACCAGACCAGAGAAATCAGCGATTCCAGTTTGCAGTTTTTTGGAATTTTCCAGTCATGGAGGCTTACGTGATTTGTACAGGTCAAGAAGCATTTAACTTGTACAGATCATTTTCCCTGACTTTGATCAATTTGATCTTTAGACCCTGGTTGGATAAAGTATTCTCGTACATGATAATAGAACAGCATTGCCATGAAGCAACCTTTCAATTTGATCCTTAGTTTCGCCAGTCTAACTAGGTAGTTCCATATCTGCACACAGATATGTTCATAAGCACAAAATAGAACACATGAAGAAGACATTACTGCCAATCTCAATGTAATTCCAAAACTTCAGAGGTTTCGAGTTCAAACTGAACAGAACAACATTTGTTTTTAAGCTCGGATTACAAATATCTACTTTAGGTAAACCAAATTCACTAAGTAAATTTGGTTGAATCAATGATTTGACAAACAGATGTTCAGTATTCATGGATCTCGCTTAGTTAAATACCCAACCAGATCTTACCACCATATCTAGTATGCAAATTTCAAAATGCTTTAGTATGCCTAAAATCATTGTCATATTCTTGATGACTAAAGGATCCATTCGTCGATCTTATGACCTAAATAATCTGCATCGGATGACAGATCAAAATCTCCAAACACATTCTGTAAGTTAAAGTGCAAGATCGAGCTCAACAGAGGAACCAAAATCTAGTTAAGAACTACTTCAGATATAGTTTCGTATTAAATCTATCAGAAGATGGATATATTGCCGTGCCGCAAAGCCTAAAGATGAGATTATGCACATCATGCCAAGAGGATTCAACGAGGCCTCCTTGGACAGTAATAATGCCCTGGCCCCTGGCCTCCACATCGGTAGCAGAATTGAATTCCACACCTGTTACAGTTGCAAGAACGGAACCAAGACATTGAGCACGGTTTCGGTTTCAGTTTCAGCCATCACATATTGACAGTTTTCCTTTATTCACAGGTACTGAAATAAATAAATAAATAAAGGTAGGTGTTCACAAGTCAATGGCTCTTCAAAACTTCAAAAATATTGCACTCCCCAATTGAGCAGACAACGTAAAAATACCAAAAAAGATAAGTAAACATGATGCACGCATTGGGCAAATAAAGCACGGTAAACTTACCATACAAAGAACCACAGAATCACCATAGGCGGAGAAATTGAAGTGTAAGCATAGTAAAAGAATCTGGAAGCAGCAGTTTCAGCAGCATTTGGCAATTTTCACAATCAACAAGAGTAAACAAACACTTAAAAGAGCTTGCAGAGTAAACGGCAGACATCTATAAACAATAAGCTGATACCTCAATTGGAACTCACCACTACCGCAGCCTAAAGCAATTCAACCTTGGACAACATCTAGATTTAGCAACCTTTGCCCTTTCTTCAAGCGTGTCTATATAACATATACAAGTTTTGACGAGATTGCAAATGAAGGGTAATTCTCGTGAAATTAACTCTACTTTCACAGAAAGACTGCTAATCCAAATGCAATCAGTGTTCGTTCATCTACTTACAACATCTGTGGTACACAAATAGCTCAGAGAACTTGATGGCGAATGAAGCAAATGCAAAGACCTGGTATACCTTCACCAATCCATTAATCATTATTAACCTTTTTAGTTTTTTTATTTTTCTTTTTTGGGAAGAAAAAACACCTTTCATTGAACCTGTGTATACAACTGTGGCTAAGGAGGAATCCAAGTCCCGTGCTGTAGCATGAACTGAGAATTTAAACATGACCAAGATGGATTTGCACAGGCATGCCAAAAAACCAATGAAGGACAAGCAAAGTACACCAAGCCACACAAACCCAGAAAGAAAAAGAAAAAGACAATAGGAATTGTGATGGCAAACTCATACAACTTTTCCAGATTTCACATGAACTGTTTTGGTTAGGGGGAACCAAGGGCAAAACCAACCTGCACCTCAAGGTCTGGCAACCAGAGATCTTCTGAACGTAGAAACTGCACTTGGGGCACCTCCTCCAATGCTTACTCTCCGCCAGCTTCTTCAACATGATGTCTTCCCTCTCCCTCTCCCCCTCCTTCAACCCCTGAAACTCCTTGCACCCAATCTCCGCATGCCACGGCACCCTGCACTGTGCACAGAACAGCCTCCGGCAGTTCGGACACTCCGATTCCCTCACGACGGCCGCGCACTCGTCCTTGATCAGCAGGGCCGAGCAGTCCTTGAACGGGCAGTAAAACCTCTCCGCCTCCAGGATCAGAGCTTCACACAGCGCATTGCCCCAGCGGTCGAACACCTCCGGAGGGAGTATCGACCGACAGTACCCCGGCTCCAGGACGCCACCGCAGCCCGACACGGGGCAGCCTATGCGCGTCACGTTGTCATGGAGCTTCGAAGCAACGTACTTAGTGACGCAGTCGTTGCAGTACGCGTGACTACAGCCCTTGATCCGGAACAGCTCGGCACCCATCTTCGGCTCGACGCAAATCTCACAGACGAACGAAGGATCCGGCTTGGAATTCGACGACTGACCACGTTCGGTGACCGACGAGCCACTGTATGGCTTCTTTCGTTTCCGCGAGGACGACGACCTTGTTCCGGCGGGAAGCGAGTCCAGGACTCGCACGTCGTCGCCGTCCTCGTCGAGGCTCCGGGGACTCGTTCGGAGAAGAGAAGCGGCGATAGCCGAGTAGAGGTCTCTGTCCTCGTCGTACTGCTCGACGAAGATGGCGTTGGACTTACTGTCGCCCCCGCCGGCGACCGGAGCGAAGCGCGATTCCGGCGCGTCGTACAGGTCGACGTCGACGACGACGACCTCGGCTTCTTGCGTCGCCATGGATTCTTCGTTCGAGGCCGTGGTGCGTCGGTCCAGGAAGCAGAAAACCGAAAACGGCGTACCGTTTCGCTTTTACAGGGTTCATAAATTATCTTAAATGAGGAAAATTTAATTTAAATTAGGCAATTAATGAAACTATGGGATCTTATCGATAGGATGTTCGATCTTAGTTTTGCTAATTTGGTGTGCGGTTATTATCTTCTACCGCATATATAGGGTTTTTTCAAACTCTTTCCATTTTTAAGCTTTTTTTTTTTTTTTTTTTAGTTTTCTCTTATATAAGTAACATAATAAGCATTTGAAGTTGAAAATTGCATCGCTGCAAAAAAAAAAAAAAAAGTTGAAAATTGCCTTAACAACTAACAAGTCCACATATGTCTATGGAAAAAAAAATCAAGTGCAAGGGTTTGAATTATTATGAGAAAAGGGATTTATATAGTTGCAAGATAACAAGGCTTGAATTTTTTTAAGAATGCATAAATAAATATAGAAACAATGCGGTCCATGATGGAAATTAATATTTTGCACAATTTTCACACATTTTCTTAATTCGCTGCATTCTTATATTGATATCAATTCACTTCCATTAATCTATTTTCCTTTTATAAGTTCTAAAAATATATAATGGCATGAATACGATTATCCTCCATCTTGATAGCAAGCAAAGTATTTTTTGAATAATTTTTTTTCGGCAATAGCAAGGTTAAAATCTTTTATTTACCGATTTTATTCCATCTATGGTATATTGCATTACACCATGATCAAATTGCAGATTTCTTAAGATAACAAAATGTAGATTGAGCTAAGATTATGCACTCCTTGATTTAAGGACCTTCATAGATCTTTCTCTCTCTCCATCCATAATTTCTTGTACATGAGAGAAAAGGACAGCTTTGTTATTAAGCAGTTAGCTCGTGTATAAGTTTTGCCGTCTAATTAAGCATTTCCACATCTATCTACACGAATCTGTTTATATCTTTGCCAAGATAAAGTAAACTACATGAAGAAGACACCATCGGCAATACCAATGTAATTCGAGAACTTTTGATTTTGAGTTCAAATTGAACGAAACCAAGTCTATTTTCAAGCTCAGATTTAAATTATGTACTTGAGGTGAACTGAATTCTAACTAGTAATCTCAGTTTAATCAATGATTTGATAAATACATATTCAGTGTTTAATGGATCCTACTTATTTAAATGCCCCAATAGGATCTCGGCGCATAATCTAACATGAATAATTCAATAAATCGCCTTAGCATGCCTAACTAATCTCACACCACATGGATGGTCATCGCTAAAAGATCAAAATCTCCAAAGCACATTGTATGAGTTAGTGCAAGATTCAGCTCAGGAAAGGAGCCAAAATCTAGTAGCCTAATACTTCAAAAGTTGTTTAAGGGTTAGTCGCAGTATTTGATGTGTGATGGGATGTGTTTTGATTGACAATAAGAATTTTGATAGATAACTTCACAGGTCAAAAATAAAAGACGGTGAGATAAATGAAGTTCACCACCCAAACATAAAAAAGATATCAAGGATAAAAAAATCTTCGTGATAGGAGAAATTCACTTCCAATGCCTAAAAGAAACCTAATAAAGGCTTTCTTGATTCACCATCACAGAAATTTGGATAAAAAACCTAAAATAGAAAATTGTTCCCTCGAGGAATATTTCACATATATTTAAATTCAAGCCTGTATCTAGTACGAATAAGATTATCTGCCGAACAAAATAAAGTTACTTTTGGAATCCTGAAAACCAAAATGACACTTGGTGTATTTACATAATTAAGACTCTTGAAACTGACTTTACAATAAAGACCCATAAAAACTAGGACTAAATGCATTTGCCAAAGACCAAATGCATGTACCTACTATTAGACGCTCCAAATTCATCCGCTAGCCTTAGGAGACGAATAACCACCATAGAAAATCAACAAACAGCCATGGACATCGATCAGAACTGCTTCCAGTTGAGCTTGAGCTTGATAATTGTTCCATCGAGCCCGATGCTCCCCGCATCAGGATGTATATACCATACCGCCATGCTACAATAGTATAAAGAAGAGACTATGCCCCCATTCAACATCGACAGTTATTACAATAATGCGACAATTTTGCCTCGGCTCCACATCGGTAGCAGAATTCAACTCCACACCTGTTACAATTCCAAGAGTAGAACGAAGACATTGAGTTTGTATGGTTTCAGTTTCAGAGCATCATGCATTGACAGTATCCCTTATTCACAGAGATTGAGAAAAGGAAAACCGGTAGATGATCACAAGACAATGGCTCTTGAAAACTTGAAAAACATTGCACTCCCCAGTTGAACAGACAACAGAGAAATGCAAAAGAGATAACCAAATATGATGCACACATTACAAGGGGCAAATGAATCTACAAGAAAATCTTGACAAGGAAACTCAAAGCCAGCACTTAGGTGTTAGACACTACAAACATAGGATTTTCACCACGGTGAACTTACCATACAGAGAACCATAGAATCACAGCAGCCAGAGAAATTTAAGTGGAAGCAGTATTTTCAGCAACATAGGCAATTTTCACAATCCACGAGAGTAAACAAACATGAGACATCTATAAACAACAAGCTAATAACTCAATCAAGACTCGCCGCCACCACCTAAGGCCTTGAATGACAACTAGATTTAGCAGTAGTTTCAGCGACATGTCCATATAACTATGCTTGTGCATCAAAATGAACTGGGCTGAAGGGTCTAACATGTGGTGAATCCATACGACTTTTCCAGATTTCAGATGAACTGTTTGGTTAGGGAAAAACTAGGAAAAGCCAAAAAGCAAACCAACCTGCACTTCACAAACGCGCAACCAGATTTCTTCTGAACAAAGAACCTGCACTTGGGGCACCTCCTCCAGTGCTTCTTCTCAGCCAGCTTCATCAACATAATGTCCTCCCTCGCTTTCTCCCCCTCATTTAACTCCTGAAACTCCTGACACTCCATCCCTGCATGCCAGGGCACTCTGCACTGTGCACAGAACAATCTCCGGCAGTTTGGACATTCCGATTCCCTCACGACCGCCCCTCCATCGTTGATCAACAACGCTGAGCAATCCTTAAACGGGCAGTAAAACCTCTCCCCCTCCAAAATCAGAGCTTCACACAATGCATTGCCCCAACGATCGAACACCTCCGGAGGGAGTATTGACCTACAATACTCTGGCTCCAGAACGCCACCACAGCCTAAGACAGGGCAGTCTATGTGCATTACGTTGTCGTGCAGCTTTGAAGTTACGAATTTAGTAATGCAATCATTACAATATGCGTGACTACAATTCTTAATACAAAACAGGTCACCGTTCATCCTTGGCTCGACGCAAATTTCACAGATAAATGAAGGATCGGGCTCAGAATTCAACGGCTGATCTGCTTCGATGACCGATGGCCCACCGTCGGGCTTCTTATTCTGCTTTGGCTTTTGCGAGGACGACGATGGAGCCAGCTCAATCTTGGTGTCCTTCCTCCCTCTCTCCCCCTCATCTAACTCCTGAAACTCCTGACACTCCACCCCTGCATGCCAGGGCACTCTGCACTGTGCACAGAATAATCTCCGGCAGTTTGGACACTCCGATTCCCTCACGACCGCCCCTCCGTCGTTGATCAACAATGCTGAGCAATCCTTAAATGGGCAGTAAAACCTCTCCCCCTCCAAAATCAGAGCATCGCACAATGCATCATCCCAACGATCGAACACCTCTGAAGGGAGTATCGACCTACAATCCTCCAGCTCCAGATTGCCGCCACAGCCCGAGACAGGGCACTCTATTTGCATCACGTTGTCGCGCAGCTTGGAAGTTACGAATCTAGTAATGCAATCATTGCAATATGCGTGACTACAACGCTTAATACGAAACAGGTCGCTGCTCATCCTCGGCTCAACGCAAAATTCACAGATGAATGAAGGATTGGGCTCAGAATTCGACGGCTGATCTGCTTCGATGACCATTGACCTGCCGCAGGGCTTCCTCTTCCGCTTTGGCTTTCGGGAGGACGACGATGGAGCCAGCTCAATCTTGGTGTCTTCCCTCCCTTTCTCCCCCTCATCCAACCCCTGAAACTCCTGACACTCTAACCCCGCATGCCACGGCACTCTACACTGTGCACAGAATAATCTCCGGCAATCCGGACACTCCGATTCCCTCACGACCACCCCTCCGTCGTCGATCAACAACGCTGAGCAATCCGTAAATGGGCAATAAAACCTCTCCGCCTCCGAAATCAGAGCCTTGCACAACGCATTGCCCCAACGGTCGAACACCTCCGGAGGAAGCATCGAACTACAACACGCCGGCTCCAGAACGCCGCCGCAGCCCGAGACAGGGCAGTCTACGCGCGTCACGCTGCCGCGGAGCTTCGAAGCTACGTGTTCAGTAACGCAACCGCCGCAACATGCGTGACCACAGCCCGCGATACGAAACAGGACCTTCTTCGTCCTCGGCACGGCGCAGATTTCACAGACGAAGGAAGGATCGGGCTCGGAATTCGAGGGCTGACCTGGTTCGGTCACCGACGAGCCGCTGCAGGGCCTCTTCTTTCGCTTCCGCGAAGACGAAGACGGAGTTCCGGTAGGAACCTGGTCCGGGACTCGCACCTCGCCGTCGCCGCCGCCGCCGCCGCCGCCCTCGTTGAGGCGTTTTGACCTGCTTTGGAGAAGAGAAGCGGCGATCGCGTCGTAGAGGCCTCTGTCCTCGGTGTACTGCTCGACGGACGTGGCGTCGGGATTGGCGTCTCCTCCGGCGGCGATCGGAGCGAAGAGCGACGCCGGCAGGTCGCGCCGGTCGGCGTCGGCAACCTCGACGGCGAATTCTTCGGTCGCCATGGGATGCTCGGTCGTGCCCCGCGGTGGGTCGGTCCAGGAAGCAAAGGACGAAAGCGAAAGCGAAAGCGGACCATTGTTACGCTTTCTCAGTTCATAAGACTGAGGGAGTGGAATAAACTAAAAATTATTTTAATTGAGGAAAATATAATTTAAATTAGGTGTTGATGAAACTGTGAGAACTGATTGTTATGATGGAAAATTTAAAAAAAAAAATTAATGAGTTTTCAAGATTTTCCATTACGCTTTTTGAGTTTTCTCATTTATGAGTAATAGATTAAGCATTTAAACTTGTAAATTAGGTAAAAAAGTTCAACATGTGTTTCATAAAAAATAAAAAATAAAAATAAAGGAAAACCTTCAAATAATGACCTGAATTGTTCTTATTTTTTAATAAGGGCATGAGGTGGATTTTATTTCAAATAAAAGCTTAAAATGATTATATCGTCCCAAAAAGGACGTAAAATGGTTATGATTATTTTAAATAAGGGCATAGCTTTATTGGCTCTTCGATTGATAAAATATTCCGACTGATAAGAGATATTCTTGTTAAAACACAAATTAAATTAGATTAATTTTAAAAAAAAAAAAAAAAAAGGAAAAACATAGGCTCCTCTTGCCTGTGGCCATTGCCCCATCAGCGCAAAGGCCGATGGGATCGTTGGCCCTTGGATGAAGGCTGACGTCCCTCGCCAACCAGAGGTGAGGGCTTACCGGCCCTTGTCGAAGGCGGAGAAGGCAACAACCCTCTCCCAAATCTAGGCCAAGGTCACTCGCCCTCGTCCAACACCCCCAAACTTAGGGCAAGATCCGAAGGTGCTAAGCAAGGGTTGCAAAGCTAGCGTGAGGGCTGGTGATTCTAGCCCAAATCTGGGAGAGGCTCACTACCCTCTCCCACTTTTAACAAAGACTTATTGGCCCTTGCTTATGCGCCAACCTTCGCCATTGCCCCACTAGCGATGAAGTGGCGGCCATAGGCCCCTCCTGTCTATGTTTTCCTTTTTTAAAATTTTTTTATGAAAAAAAATAATAAAAAAAAAGAAAAAAAGGAAAACAAATTAAAAAGTTTAAAAGACGAAATTGTCATTCATAGTCAATGAGTTCAAGCCCTTATTTGAAATGATATTTACTTCAAACTCTTGTTTAAAGCAAAATAGAATATTTCAGATTTTTATTTGAAATGATATCAATTTCAAACTCTTATTCAAGAAAATGAAAACATTTCAAGTCTTTATTTAAATTTTTTCCAAAAATAAATTCATGGGTTTGAATAATTTCAATAAAAAGAATTTGAATTATTGCAAGATAAGGGAGGCTTGAATTCCAAACGCATAAATAAATAGAGAAGCAATTCAAATCACAATGAAATTTAAAAAATTTCTTGATTCTCCTTATTTTCGCTTCCACTGATTTAGTCTCCTTCTATAAGATCTAAAATATATGATGGCGTGAATACGTTTAGGACCATAATTTTTTCACTCCTAATTTAGCTAAAATACTCCTTAATAAAGTATCATGACCATTTCATCTGTCGTAAGTCCCACCTTTAGTATCTTAAAGAGTTCCCTCGGTGTCTCTTTTTTGCTTTTTTATGGTTTTCTTCTTTTGTAGGACCACTTTCCTTTGTCCTTCTCACTTTCCCTATCTTACTAACAATTATCTTTTTTTCTTTTTTCTTTTTTTGGTCAGAAGTAATAATATATTGAGCTAAAAGCCAAACATTTACATAAGATTCGGTGCCACAAAACTAGCACTCATTAAGAAAATAAATCTAAACGAGTGGAGGGAGCCGAATGCAAAAGAACTCTGCAAGATCGGCCAAAGTGAAAAACAGCCTAAGAACAGGCACATGAGGAAAGAGGAGGCCACACATGGCCAAAAAGGAACCCAACCTCAACAAAACAACCAACACAAAGGACAGACAACAAAGAAAAAAAACAATCACAAAACACAAAGGAGGGGTCACTACCGTAGACGAACAGCAGCCAAACCAGTCAAGATGAACACAGCCCCAGCCGAAGAAAGAAGGCGAAAGGCCTTCATACAACAAGCGCTCACGAAGACAACGGCCGCAACCCAACCACAAGCTGTTTCTGAACCATTCCAAAGAACACTAAATATCTATCGGATGAGGGGAGAAGATGAAAGGATTTATCCCCTAGTTACACTGGAGTCTTTTGTTTCTTGGATTATCCTCGACATTTCTGAAAGTTTTAAGGCCTTGTCCTTCACCACTTTGATGAAATGATTTTTAACCGCCACAACTGTGACCGTGTGATCTTTGAAGAAAATGTTGTTCCTATACCTCCAAATAAGGTGGCAAATAGCACTAAAAGAAAAGCGGCCAATGAAGGATAAAAGTTCTTACCAAAGAGGAACTTCATTGCCCACTAAAGGTTTTCAGACCATGGCTTGTTTCGTCAAGGGAGATTGCATTTAGCCGCTCAAAAAGAGAGCCATGCTGGCAGTGATGCGACACCCAAAGTAGATATGATCAATGGAATCAGACGTCAGTCTACAAAAAGCACAAACCTCTCTCACAATTATCTTTCTCTCTTGCGTTAGAGGTAAGCAATTCTAAATGGATGGAGTCCATTAGTATTATGCTCCGTAAATTTGATGATGGAAATCCCATAAGACCAAAATACATTAGTAAAGGCAAAGAGAAAAGCAAAAGGCAAAAGAAAAGCAAAAGGTAAAAAGAAAAGCAAAAGGCGCAAACAATTTTAGGTTTAGGAATCCTAGTCCAATTCCGGTTTTGGTTCCTAATTCCAGTTCCAAAAAAAGAGAAACTGGGAACTGAGACTTCCCACCCTAGAACTGGGAATTGACCTAGTGGTTCTTTGGTTTCTGGTTTTAGTAGGGAATGATGCTCATCCCTATTGCGTATGCCACTTCCATGCTTTTTGGCAAAACGTGTCATTCTCAAACGAAGTTGAGGATGCAAAGCACGAGAGTCAAAGGGAGTCAGGATTGTTATGCGGCCTTTGAGCGATAATTTCTTGCTACAGTAATAATCGTCGCACCTAAGATTCGCCTCCATGACAATTGCCACATTGCAGGTGCAAAAATCAAATGTGCAGGTGAAAAGAAGTCTATTATACAACATAGAGCGAGCAAAATATTGCGATCAACGTGATGTCTAAAAAAAATTGAAACAAAATATAAAATAAAAGTACACTCTAAGTATCAAAACTTAAGGCAATGAGATACTTAAATGCCAAAAGTTAAGAAAATAATACTTAAGTGTCACTTTTTAAAAAAAATAAGATACTTGAGTGTCACATTCGGTAAACCCCGTCAAAAATCTTATGTTACAATTTTTCGTTAATTTTGCCCATCTACGACTCACTGAAGAGTTGACTCAACAAAGAAACAAAAAAATGACGTCATTTTGGTATAAATTTGAATTTTGATTTAAAAAATTAATTAAATTAAATTATAAAAAATTTAAAATTTTAGAAATTCAAAAAAAAAAAAAAGAAAAGGAAAGAAAGAAAGAATATGAACATTTGCAAGCGCCTCTCTCTCTCTCTCTCTCTCTCTCTCTCTCTCTCTCTCTCTCTCTCTCTCTCTCTCTCTCTCTCTTAAATAAATTTAGTTTAAATTTAATATAATTAATTTTTTATTAATTATTTACCCACGTCAATGTGCAAAACAACACAATGTTGTTTTGCACTTACCTTGTCAGAAAATTACCACGTCAGCATCTTGGTCAGATTTTCTCACTATTGGCACTTAAGTGATCAATTTTGCCGATTTTGGTACTAAAATGTCACTTTCCTAACTTTTTACACTTAAATGTCCATCCGTGCCAAGTTTTGGTACTCCAGATATCCGGCACTCCAAAATATAAGCTACTCACTTTTGATGGATTGACCCATCTATACAAAATTTTAGGTTAAAAGCATGTCTCTCGAAGTTTGAATGGCGTTGGTCTGAATTGCCTACATGAAAAAACCTACATAGAAAACAATAAATTAGGCCATTCAAAAGTTAAAAGAAAAAAATGCATGCATATGAAACTGCATATATTTCCCAGCAATTCATTTTTGAAGAGAAAATGACACCATAATCACCTCTATAAAAACGCGGAACTTGGTTGAATGATTTTTTTTCTTTTCGGTCTAATCGGTAGTTGTGCAACATATGGAAGCCCTTCTCTATTCAAAACCAACCCAATAAAATATAAAGGAGGGATCTGACCATATTTTGCATCACCACCGATGGACTGTGCTAGCTAGTATGCGAAAATGCATTTTGCGTGCCCACTTGTTTTCCATTTTCTTAAGAATCGGAAAAAAATTATAAAAAGTTTCAATTAACCTATTGAAATGAGAAGGATATTGAAATTTCTCGCAATAAAACACTTCATCCTTTATTGAGTCCAAACCATAATTAGACCAATATTCTGGGGAGACATCAAAATGTGTATCTTGAAATTATTCTGCCAATATATTGCAGAAATTATTCTAGGGAAATATCCGATGAAAAGAATACTCGAAATCTATTCAAAAATTGAAATGCATGCTCTATTTCAATAGGGTCAAAGATATCAGTAAGTTAAATATTTAGAAGTCAATGGGATGATAAATGTTTTTTTCATTTGGTGAAAGCAAAACTCTTTAGGATGGGACAAGACCCACTTTTCTTTTTCCGCTCTTGCCCACAAAATTTTGAAAACTTCAACTAACAAAATCCCCAAAAAGAGAGACCTTATCAATGACAGAATACCTCGGAAAAGATCCTCAAAAGCATCAACTATAATAAGATTCAACACTAAACAGGGAAAAAATCAATACCCACATTTCTCAGATATTAAAAAAAAAAGATAAAAGAAGAAAAAGAAGAAAAAACACTTGTACACTTCATTGACCCGAACCCATCACAAGGAAAATTACCTTATTACTCCACATTAACCAGCACTTTAAATTTAAATAAATTATCTAGCACCCACCAAGAAAAAGGACACAAAAACCTTCTCAAAAATAGAAGAGAAGAAAGTGAAAGGAGAAAGAAAGAAAGAATGATGAAAATTAAAGAAAGCGAGAGCAAAAGAAGAAATAAAAAAAAAAAAAAAAGAACAAAAGGCACGATTGGTAATTTTCCTCCACCCCCTCCTCCACTTCTTCTTCTTGGAGCCTTACCAACACTTGGCAAGGTCAAGCCTTATTGATAACTGGGTGAGGTTGACTCTCACGAATGGCTAGACAAGGCTTGCCGAGAATTGACAAGGTTCCGATGACCAGCTAAGTAAAGAAGAAGAGAAAGGGAAAAAAGAAAGGAAAGAAAAAGAAGAAAAGAAAAAAATAATGATTTGGGCTTGATTATGGAGTTGTTCCGTCAACAAAAAAACAATATTTTTTTTACTTGATTTTGCTTCAAATTTATTTTCAAGAATAAAAATGTTACCAAAAGAATTTTTATTCTTTTTTTTTGTTCCGAAAAATAAGAAAATAAAATTAAACACTGTTTAACAAGTTGCCAAACAAATCCTAAAAGAATCCTGAAAGTTGGGACCACACAACCGGTAAAATCATCACGTTGAGAGTGTTTTAGTCAAACTAGGAGTAGAAAAAGCGCTATACAATTATAGCGCATTTCAATGAAAAATAGCAAGAAAGGACTTTAGTTTTTTTTTTTTTTTTTTTTTGCTTTTTTGGGTAATATCAAGGTTGAAAATCTTTTATTTACTGATTTTATTCGTATATTGCGGGACATCGTCACCAAATAGCAGATTTCTTAAGATAATAAAACGTAGAATATACTAAAAGATATAAACTCCTCGAGTTCAAACTGAACAGAACAAAATCAGTTTATTAAAAGATCGGATTCGAATTATCTACTTGAGGTAAACCCTAATTCACTTAGTAATCTCGGTTGGATCAATGATTTGACAAACACATATTCCGAATTAATAAATCCCGCTTATTTTAAATACCCCCGATAGTATCTTTCCGCATCATCTAATTAGGCAAAAAATCAATAAATCACCTAAGTATGCCTAAAATTGTCGCCTTGTTCTTGATGACTAAAATCTGCATCAGCATTTGGCTAAAAGATCAAAGCCTCCAAGCACATTTATACAAGTTAAAGTGCGAGATTCAGCTCAACAAAGGAACTGAAATCTAGTAGCTAAATACTTCAGGAGCTGTTTCATGTTTAAGTGATCACAGGATGTATATGCTGCCTTGTTGCAATAGCCTAAAAAGAGTCTGTACATCGTGTCGAGAGAATTTAACACCGACAGTTTTGGCAATAATGCGGCACTTTTGCCTCGGCCCACATCGGTAGCAGAATTCAACTCTGCACCTGTCACAATTCCAAGAACAGAAAGAAGACTTTGAGTTTGTGTGAATTCAGTTTCGATGCATGATACATTGATAGTTTCCATTCTTCACAGGTATTGAGTGAAAAAAAGGGTAAGGAGATCACAGGACAACAGCTCTTGAGAACTTGAAAATCATTGCACTCCCGAACTGAACAGACTACAGAGAAATGTCGAAAAAGATAATGGAATACGATGCACGCATCAAAGGGGCAAACAGAGCGGCGCTACAAATATCGTTGACAAGGAAACTCAAAACCTGCAACAGGGCATTAGACACCACAAACAGAAGATAACACCTCGATAAATTTACCATACACGGTAGCAGGAGAAATTTAGAATATGACAGTGTAAGCATGGTAAAAGGATTTGGAAGTTGTAGTTTCAGCAACATCAGCAATTTTCACATTCAACAAGAGTAAACAAATAAGAGAGAGCTTGCTGTGCCATTTCACATCTGCTTTGTTAACCTTCGATTTCTCTTAAAACAGCAAGTCATATGCATACCACAGATGTCGTCAATTGATGAAAACTGATTACATTTGAATTAGCAGTCTTTCTGTGAAAGTGAAGTTAATTCACCAATCCATTAAACATCATTAACCTTTGGAGTTTTTTCCTTTCTGAAAAAGAAAAGACCTTCCATTTAACCTTCCATTTTGACGAGGAATCTCTCTCATGATGACAGACATAGAAAAGCCAACAAGCCCTGTGCTGATTTTTGCAAGTATTGAGTTTATATTAGTTGCAGTCATCCATCACATGTCCAAACAGAGTCGAAAGTGTAATTCCTCGTTGCAAAGATCCTCTGAGGAACCTCATCTCCTCATCAAAAGCTTTTTACAGCTCAACGGTACTCAACAGATGCAGATGGGGAAAAGCAATTTGAGTGAGAAACAACATACGTGCGATGAGTGACCATGGCAAACCAAACCAAGTCGATCAAACATAACTAAGATGGATTTGCACAGGTATGCCGATCGGCAAATTCATATGAGTTTTCCCGGATTTCACTCGGATTTCACATGAACTGTTTGCAAGTTAGGGAAATATAAGGAAGAGCCATGACTTGAGCAAAACCAAACCTGCACTTCACAAACGCGCAACCATCAACCTTCTGAACGTAGAAACTGCACTTGGGGCACCTCTTCCAACGCTGACTCTCCGCCAGCTTCTTCAGCATGATGTCCTCCCTCTCCCTCTCCCCCTCCTTCAACCCCTGAAACTCCCGGCACTCCACCCCTGCATGCCACGGCACTTTACACTGCACGCAGAACAGTCTCCAGCAACTCGAGCACTCCGATAACGTCATCGCCGCCGCGTCTCCGTCGTGGATCATCAACGCCGAGCAATCCCTAAACGGGCAGTAAAACTTCTCCCCCTCCGAAATCACGGCCTCGCACAACGCGTTGCCCCAGCGATCGAACAGTTCTGGAGGGAGTATCGATCGGCAGTGCTCCGGCTCCAGAACGCCGCCGCAGTCCGAGACAGGGCAGCCTATGCGCGTCACGTTGTCGTCGAGCTTCGAAGCTACGTACTTGGCGACGCAATCGTTGCAGTACGCGTGGCTGCAGCCCTTGATACGGAACAGGTCGCCGCCCGTCCTCGTCTCGACGCAGATTTCGCAGGTGAACGGATGATCGGGCTGGGAATTCGACGCCTGACCGGGTTCGGCGACCGAGGCGCCGCTGTAGTGCCTCTTCCGCTTCCGCGAGGACGGCGGCCGAGCGCCGGCGGGGACAGAGCCCAGGAACCGCACGTCCTCGCCGTCGCCGTCGCCGTCGCCGTCGCCGTCGTTGGGACCTCGGGGCCTGCTCTGGAGGAGAGAAGCGACGATCGCCTCGTATAAGTCTCTGTCCTCGGTGTACTGCTCGACGGAGATGGCGTCGGACTTGGTGCTGCCCCCGGCGGCGATCCGGGCGAACCGCGACGCCGGCGCGTCGTACCGATCGACGTCGACGATCTCGACGGCGGCGACTTTCTCGGCCGCCATGGGTTTCTCCGTTCGAGCTGCTCCGGCGTCTCAGTCCAGGATGCTCGCGGCGACGGCGAAAATGAAAACGAGCTACAATTTCTGCGTCGGGGGCTCATAATGAGTGATCTTTAAATAATTTTAAATCGCGAGAATTTAATTTAAATTCGGAATTAATGGAATTATGAAATGTGATTGTTTGGATGTTCGATTTTGAATTACCGTTTGACTGTACAATGGTCGTTTATCTTCTGGTACAGATATGATCGTTTGGATGTTCGATTTTAAATAATCATTTGGCCATTTATCTTTTGACACAAATATGGACTCTTCAAAAATAATTTTTCGTTAAGCATATGATGTTTTCATTTTTTTTAATAAGAGTATATATTGAGTTTGTATAAAAAAATAAATGATGGGTAATCGAATTAGTTCAAGAAAGGGTATTTAAAAGATTCCAAATGCCCAAATGAATATAGAACTAATGCGATTTCGTGATGAAATTATTTTTTCCCCCTTGATTCTCGGTATTTTCACGTTTTTTGCCGATTCTCCGTGCTCTTGTAATTATATTGATTTGCTTTCACCAACTTAGGGTCGTTCCGCAAAACCCATAAAGTATAAGGGCATGAATAGGAAAGTGCGGAAGAAGTTGTTAATGGCGTGGATATTCTATCGTTTATTCTAGTGGAAAGCGATGGCTTTTTTTAATAATTTTTTTTTTTGGTAATTGCAAGGTCGAAATATTTAATTTACTGATTTTTATTCGTATATTGCGCTCCAGCATGACCAAATTACAGATTTCTTAAGATAACAAAACGTAGATTAAACTAAAGATTATATGCTACAACTTGATTTAAGGACTTCCAAAGATCTCTCTCTCTCTCTCTCTCTCTCTCTCTCTCTCTCTCTCTCTCTCTCTCTCCCTTTTTCAATTCCCAAAGTAGCTTCCCATGTAAACTGGGATTAATTTGGAAGAAAATAGAAAATATATTCGGATTAACTTACACGAGTTTTTAGTATTATGTAAATAGAATTATGTAAATGAAGAATTACGGAGCAAATGAAGATCAACCAAAAAAAAATAAGTTTGGATTGGATTGTGCAACTTGTGAGTTTGCTTAAAAAAACTAGTAATTTGACAATTTAATCATTTAAGTTCGAGTTGAAATTATATCCATTTCTACTACATCAGCTTTTCTAACTAGTCATCGTCACCACAACGACCATATGCAACCATGAATACAATATTAGGTCCGTTGCCAATGCGTAAGTATAAATTTATCCTGACCATAAACCCAAAAATAATCCTAAACATAGAAATTTTATTAGGTCAATTGATCATCTAAAAAATTTTCACATTTACCATGAGGTGATTGCAAAGCTAAATCCAAGCACGTATGTCATTAATCCAATGATAAATGTGCAAGGATAAGGATAATTTTATGCTAGCTATCGACGGACGAATAATCCATAAATAAATATCGACTCCACCACCATCACAGTTGCCAAAAAACCATCAAACCCATCTCTTGATATCCCGTGTCGATCCTGAAACCAAAGAGACTAGCTTCAAGAATCGGTTCGAGATCGAACTCGAGACTCCGCGCTTCCCGGAGGCTTCTCGAGGCACAAACAAGGCACAAAACAATCTTGAACTAGGGAAACAATCTTATTTGCTACTTGTTTAACAGATCACAGAACAATCTTATAACTTGGAAAAGAATAACAGGCCTTCCTCACACAAAGGCCTCCCCAGTTCATTCTATCATTCGTTCAATGTCATCATATTAAACTATACACAATCATTGATATTTACAGGTCTTCTACTTTGTATTTACAGTAGCCACCAATTTGTAGAGGGAAAAGATAGAGCAGAACCAGCAATCACGCATACGTGGGACGATAGGGCAATGATTTATGAATAGTAGAACCCCGGACTGTCGAGAAAAGATCTTCCAGCGCAGTATACAAAGGCTCAGCAGCCTTCGGTCTATCTACCGTCCCGAGTAGTATGTCGGTTGTGGTGAGATATGGATCCCCGTAAAAGCGCAGATTAGCATCCATCCTCGTGGCAACCACATTTCCCTCCAGTGACACTCCCACAAATGCACCTACATTGAGGTACAATCCATCGTCAGCTTTTCTTATAGGGAAGAAGATATGGTAAATTAAAAATCAATATTCATCAGACTTCTCTGCCATTGATGTTACTGCAGTTTCAAAAGAAGTCAATCCAAATTTGAAGCATTGAATTGTAAGAAACTCCCGACAAGAACTCATGGTGCATGCGGGAAAAAAAAGAAAAAATCTCAATCTGTAAAATAACTTCGACATAGGCTCTTCATTTTCTTAGCAACTTCATTGCATATATAGTATCTACAAGTTAGGCCTCCTATATGCGACAACACTCATGCCTCTCAAACTAAGGTCATAAGATACAGCATAAAGTTCCACGCATTGTCCAACCATATCGAGCAGCAAAACAGAAAAGCAATCAGCACAAGGCTACTGGTGAAACATGGCACTAAACATTGTTTTAGACATACAGGATCCACAATTTACAAGGCTCAAGGATTTCCAAAGGCATTTTAATTTTATGCCATATTCTGAATTCCTCAACCATGAGAACCAAACAATTCTAGCTTAGATCAGCTCTGCCCAACACCATGATACATTGTGATATTAAGGAGATAGGAGCACGCAGTGTTGTTCAAAAATCATACCATTCACAATCCAGATCGTGTGACTTGATTCAATTCGTACACAAGACGATTTGAATCATAGCTATGAATCAGAGACGGATCAGAATCACAAGTGAATCTTGCAAATTTGTAGATGATTTGATACAATTCGGTACGATTCACTATAAATTGGTCACACTCCTAGATTTGTGATTATTAGGCTCCAAAAGTTTTGGCATTATGCTCTATACACATTTCATGTTGTGAATGTTCACATACTACAATTTTATTGATAAAGGCATCATTTTCTTAAATTTCTTATATATGTTATTTGTGTTCATCGACACGATAGCATGATGTTTCTTCAAAAAAATGTGTTTATATGTCGTACTACAATCTTTTCTACATTTTCACAACAAATAGCTAGCATGCAGTAAAATATCCTTCTTTTCAAATTACCTTAAAAATTCCTACCAAATCTTACAATTCATTATTAGAAAATGAGCTCTTATGACTCGCAATTCCAATCTCGATTTGACAGCATAGCAAGTTTTAGACGGTGAATGAATGGGGTTCCCAGCATTTCACTCTACTAGCATATCCACTGAAAACATCACAATAGAACATCCGAAGGCATAAAACCAGATAAAATACCTTTACTGCAACTGTACGTGTAACACATGCCAGAACCCCTATCACCAGCTCGAAGATCTGCTTCCAACACTCTCCCTACAGGACCTGCTGCAGCACTGCAACCAGCACCGAGAGAAAAGTGCATGCGACTGCAAAATGTCTTCACAGCCTTGTAATCGTGAAGTACAATGATGAAATCCATGAGCTCGCCCCCAATCTGGAGTGCATCAATAAATGATGGGATAACACGATAAGACGCATGTCAGATATAAATTCCCCAAGATTAGGAGAAAAAGCCAAACAGCACATATCTATTTATTGACAATAAGGGATTAGAAATCAAAACTTATAAAAGCACAGGAAATGAGAATCCAGGTTACCTGAGCACCCCATCCTAAACCAACAGAGAGTATTGCCGATGGGGCAGACCAAGTTCCATCCGCTCTTCGAGCAACAACCAAACCAGTGCCAATTTTATATGTAACCAGCACACCAGCTTTAGCTACAGTCACAATGGCCAAGCCTTTTGCACCTTGTAAAACTGCCAAGGGTATGGACTTCTCTGGGTTAGAAAGAGCAACCTGTGCACAACATGCAAAAGATGAAAGGCTTGAGCGCCTAGTTTCATAATTGACAAGGGCATGAAAGTAACAGAAAATAATTATATACAACTGTTGGTGGAAAAGAACCACTTTATCATTCATAAGAATGGGGCCACTGGGATGGAAGAAAAATAGAGTTCAATTGAATCATAGCAGGAGTGTCCATTATTTGTACAATCTACCTGACAGTAACTTCTTAATGTATTAGAAGCTTTGTATATCTCCTGTTCCATTTTCAAACTAACAGGAAGATTCAGCCATCCTCTCATGCAAGTCCAATCCATGACATCATGCTTAGCTACTTGCACCGCATTGCTAATTGAGTGAATAAGAATTCCTTGCAATGGGTCAAGCCTGTCGTAGCATGCATCACAAACTCTCTGTGGATTCCGCTCCCTGAACTTGATGGGCAACAAGCACCTTCCTTTGGTACATAAACGGCAGAAAATCCCACCACAGAACCGACAATGATGCCGTCCTCTAGTAAGCGCTGTGAAAGGAGCAGCACACCGCATGCAAACAGTCGTCGAACTATCAGGAAGCCAGTCTGGAGGTTCCACTTCCAACACATCCTTATGAGCACTGTGACTCTTCCCATCAAATTCAAGTAGTGGCGGGGCACTTGGGATGTAAACTGAGGAGTGCAAGTACGTATCTCCATTTTTACCCGACCCCAAGAATGAGACATTGGAGCTCGACAATGGCTTCCCTGCAGGAAGACTTGGACCTTTATTACGCCCAGTCAGAATTGCAATTATACCGGTCACCACATTCTTCAAGTTCACCTCAGGTGGACCATTAGCCTGATGCGGGTTACTCACTTCATCACCGGAATCATATTCCTCCTCATAATCATCTTCCGATCCTGGAATAAACGGATATAACCCATCATGTTTGGAATCGTTTGAAGCCGTTGGACCGGCATTCCCACCCTCCGAAACAATCCATCCAGAATCAGAGTATTCGTCCTCGTAGGTAAACCCACTGTTCTCCTTTTTGTCTATCTTAGACAGCGAAGAATACGAAACTCTCCCTTCAGAACCCGCCATGTGCTACCCCACGCATATAATCACGCACCACAAACTGTATCAAACGCAAACTCGGCTATAAAAATGGTCGTTTGCCCTGCAAAAGATGCACACAATTTCAGATGAACATACTACGGAGAGCATATGAAGTTCCACGCAGCTAATTACACCAACAATATCAAAGAGAGCAATCCAAATTAACCATGCCCTGCACCGAAATAAGCCCCAACTTGACCTTAAACATCAGCAGAAACACCAAAAATAGAAAGGCCCATCAAAATCCTCACGTGGAACAAGCAGCACAAATCATCCAAACATCAACAACCATCCCCACACATGAAATTCAAAACCACCAAAAAAAAAAAAAAGTCAACCGAAAAACAGCTAAAAGCCTTTCGATTTCTCCCTGTTTCGCGCCTCCGCGCAATCAATTCAACGAACTAGCAACAACCCAGATGGAAAAAACCTTAGAAAACACGAGCTCCTCCCCAATTCAACCCGCAACAACCAAAAGCGACCAGATGATTTCGCTTCCAGGGTAGGGTTTTCCCGTGGGAGAGGGCATAAAAGACGCTACCTTTCGTGGCGGGTCACCTCGCGAAGGTCCCTGGCACGACGAACACGACGCCAGATTGATGAAACACGGCCGGCAAAAACCGTGGAGATTGCAAATGATTTGCGCCCGCGCACGGGTGGAATGGAAGGAAATTGATTTTTGCGATCTTCAATCGACTCTTAATCTTAGCCACAGCGATGGGGAAGATCCTCCTCGGACTATACGGCCGCCGCGAACTGATACGGCGTCGTCGCGTTTGCTTGAGATATGTCCACACGGGACCTCGGTATCAAGATATCTTTAACATATATACACATGCAGAAACAAGTTATCTCCGCCTTTTGCCGCCCAACCTTCGCGGAAAAAGTACCCTAATCATTAAAAGAAAAGGCCACCAAAAATCATAAACCATATACACTGCACCATATTTAGGTAAATGCATCACACCAATATATATTTAAAGTCTTGTGTCATAAAAGAATAATTTGAGGTAAACGTGTCGCATGTATTACTGGTTGACAATTCCCTAATTGCGAAACAACCTGTGTAGTGCCTGGCGAGCGGAATTCATTGGACTAGCTTTCATTCAAGAGTTGTTCCAAAAAACAATACAGTGAATAGTTTTCTCATACAATATCGCACCACATCTAACTTAACTCAGACGTCTAGTCTATCAAACAATACATCATATTACTTTAAATTCGACAAGTGGTTTCAGCTTGTCATGGCCCTATCAAGAGAGCAGCATCAGTTCTTGACCAATTTGTGCACGGGAGATTAATTATGCATTCAAAGTTCTTAAGTAATATAATCTTTTTATCTTAAAACTCTCATCATCAACTGTCCTAACGCAATTGCTACTCCCACGAATCAATTGTATTCATCATCTCTGCATCCTCATTCTTAACTCAATAATCCCAAACTCCACTAACAAATGTCATGAGTACAAGAGAATTGACACACGAGTGTAAGTTTAGGGTTTTCTATGTTACAATAAATATATCATACGGGTATAAATTTGGGTTTTTTAATATCACAAAAAAAGTTTGGAATAGATATGTCATATAATGAGAATAGTTTATGATTTTTGGTAACTTTTTCTCATCATTGGTGACCCTTGATTTACTCTTTTTTATTTCCAATTAATATGTAAGATTCAATTACCATAATTAAGAATTTCACGTATGATAGGTATTCCATATATTAAAAGCAAAAATGTTTTTTTTTTTTATATCGTTAGATTTTACTCCCATAAAAATTAGTTTTGTGGAAGAGAAAAATTTCGAAAATATCTTGTCCTTTTCAATGTTGGCGAGCAAATTTACGGACAAATTATCAAGTAGAATCTAAAAAAAAAAAAAAAAAAAAAAAAAGACAATTTTTTAACCCAATCACGTATTTATAAATTTTCGCTTTTGTTGTGCATAACACGACCAAACCCCTTCCTATTGGTTTTCTTTTCTACAAATGATGAGGTGATTGGATGAAGGAAAAAAAAACTCGTTGAAGATTTTTCAAAATAAAATCACATTTACATCCTTCAAACTTAAAATTTGAAAGATTTAATTTAATTAAATCAAAACATTGCATAAAATAAAAAAATATCTTAAATGACAGTAAAATCTCATTTTATATTAACAAATATTAATACCATCTACGAAGAGTTTGTGGGATAATATCAAGATGCTTCAATTGTGCATAGTATTTTGAGTGTATTTTTATATATTCTCGTAACATTCTACGGGTCTTATGTAAAAGTCTCTTGTTGACCAAATCACCAACCCCAACATCATCTCCATCTTAATAAGACCAAAAACAAGAACTAGACCAAACACAGAAGAAGTGGCATTGGAAAAAAAGGACATTAGAAAACTTGGGAAAATGCAATGCATTTCTCGAAGCTCTTTAAAATATGTTTACTGAGCACTTTATCTTTTTGTCAAAGGCCTTTGGCAGAGTCAAATCAAACGCGCCTAACAAAGTATCTTATCGCTTTTGCTTTATGGGTGATCGATGATCACCAATAACAAAAATTATCACAAGACCATAGATAGTCTACAATTTCATTTATTTATTTAGTTACTTGTTAGTGCATAGTTACCCACCACGCAGACAATATTAGCAATGCAAAATTTGAAGTGCATTTGAGTTCAAAGACTGGTTACCTCCAAAAAGAATTGGCGAGAGAGCAAACTGGGTCATACTTGATGGCTCCTAGGCACGTATTTTAAGGACAAACATACTGGACAATTTAATTTAGAATTAGATAATTAGGGGCTGCATGTTTTCGTTCTTTTTTTTTTTTTTTTTATGAACATAAATTTTTTTTTTTTTTAAGGGAACAAAAAAAACGTAAACGCGTGTTTGTTTGCGTTTTTATTCAAAATCAAATTTTTGTTCCCGCAACACAAAAAAAAACAAAATGATAAACAAAAAAAAAAAAAATTGTTTGCTTTCCCAGAAACACTTTTGAAGAAACACTTTTCTTCTTTTCTTTTTCTTTTCTTCTCTCTCCTCTTTTCTTCTTCTTTTCTTCTTCGGCCAGTCGCCGGCAACGCCGTCGAGGGTCAGCGACCTCGCCAGAGCGTCGCCGGCCTCGACGAGGCCGAGCTCGCCCAGCCAAGGTGAGATTGCCGGCCGAAAGAAGAAAAAATAAAAAATAAAGGAAAAAATGAAAAATAAAATAAAAATATTAAAAAATTAAAAGAAAAAAAAAAATTACCAAACGTGTTTTATTCATTTTTTATTCCCGAAATAAGTTTACCAAACATATCTTTTCGGTCAAAAATTGTTTCGGAACAAAAACACTTTTTTCTATTTTCGTTTCCTCGAACAATTTTTAAACAAAAACGTTACCAAACGCGTCCTAAGTGATTTTTTGCCGTCAAATTCAATTGATTTTGAAAAGGATAAGACGGGAAATTTTATTCCAAATAATGGCACACGAATGAATGTAGAATTACCACACACGCTACTAACATGAAAGTATGGGTGAGCAAAGAAGTCAGTTCAATCCTGGAGTTGGCCTCAATCAAGCCGGGTTCACTAGGGGACGGTTTGATTCCAAATCCCAAAAATGAGGAACGCCCTTAGTCAATTTGGTTTCCGCTTCTATACCTTGAACCAGTCAATTTTGTGCAAGAACTCACAAGGCTAGTTTTGGGGTAGAAGATTCTAGGGTAGAATTTGGAACCAAAATGGTTTCGAATTGATTCGCCCCTAACCATAAGTAAGTTCTTTTATTCTTTTTCCAAAATAGATAATATCTGTTGAAATTTAAATTGGATATATTATTTTTAAGCAAAAAGAATTATATTCACCTTTGACAGATACATATATTATAGATAATAAGATGAAACTAAGAATATTCCCTGTCGATTCTATAATCAATGGGATTGGTTCCCGATTTCAAAAACTAGGAACTGACCTTGATAATCAAAACCAATCCGCTCTATCGAACTCACCGAGTTTGACTAGTGCGAGCACTTGAATAGAGTCACGGGATTTTTAGGCCTGAACCGACCCACCAAGGGCACCCACGACTTACATTGGACTACGTTCAATCTAAACTAAAATTTCATTTTGGATGTAACGTACGGATCCTACAAATGAACATCCTTTGACCAAGCCATGGGCCTGCATAAGCCCAAAGGCCTTCAGTATGTGTGGATCAAGAGATCGTTTCTCCTCGTATGAATTAGCACGTGGCTCGAGATAAAGAGAAATAGAAAACTTCCAAGGCTCATGAATTCGTTCCCAGCACGCAATCCAACAAAATCTATTGTCCATGTAACCTGAAGAAATTTCATTGTCGGTCCTCTACGAAACATTAAAAAACCATATAAAATCTCAAGACGTGTACAAAATTTAGGTAGAGAGAGGAAAAAGAATGGTTATGACTTTTCAGGTTAATTTTTCATTTTTGGATTGAACGTAATTCACAAAAGAACATAATTGCACCATCTTGGCGAGTTTTAAAAACAATTGTAATTTTTTGAAAGTTGTACGATTTAATTACATTTTCATGACGAGACTGTAAGATTTCCGACACTCTTCTGAGAGGAAAAACTCCTGCTTGCTTCGTAGCGAGCGGGAACCCAAATGTCGGTATATGCTTTAATAGGAAGACTCTCCCGATCTCACAAGAAAGGAGAGGTCAGTTTCGAAACGACGATTTCAAGCGTTCGACGTCGCTGGCCCCGAACGTGTCGTGCGAGAACGAAAGTCGGACCGGAAAGGGAAACTCGGAAACTCGTCTGAATCGGCAAGAAGGCCATCGTCCTACGTCAACCTCGTGGACCCTCGCTCGCTCCGATAGCGACAACGTTTTTCACGTGCGCGTATGATGCTAATACGGACAAAAAAAGACATCATGATGATGTCCGCAATTTCCACAGGGGTCGTGACGCGTACCCTGTCGCCAGACTATTTAAACGCGACAAATTAGCAACAGTGATAAGATTAGGAATAAGATGAATTAAAGAAAAATGGAATAATAATCGAGCATATGGTATATGCTATGGGCCTTGTGCAGCCAATAGGGGTGTACCACTGAAATTCACCTAACTAGTGTGTGATGGGGCTGCATTGAATTTTCAATCTTGAAATTCGGCCATCCACGGCTCTTGGGAACAGCGAAAATATCGGGTCGTTGCATGGCAAGCCATCCCGTGGATAGAATCACGAGAATTTGAGCACCAACTTGAAATTCTGCACGCAACAGATTTACTGAAGGATAACGACACGAATGGTTCATGAATTTTGATTCGATATATAATGCTATCCACGCACTAGTAATTTTTTCAATATTATTGACGGATTATTAGTAAATATTCAATTTGATTCATGAGTTATTTGAAGATGTTAAATGCCATCCTTTTGTTGATTGAAGTTAATGGAATATTTTGATGTGCATTCTAACCGTTAAGTTTGAAAGGTAGACAATAAAAAAAGTAAAGTTAAGTCACCATGGATTAATCAAGTAAGATAGTCATCACAAATCAAGATATAATTACTCATGTCATCAAATAACGATGGACATGTTAACACCGTGCTTTTTTTAAAAATCTTTTTCTGACGTAAATGGATAAGAAAGATGGACTCTTTAATTCATTGTTTCTAAAATCTAACTTGATGTATAATAATCTGCGTTATCAAATAAGTTTGATCTATTGTTTGAGCAAATAGAAATATTAAATTGAAAATTTACCAATATTACTTATTTAGGCCTAAAGTTCAGAGACCATTCACATATTGCACATTGCTTATTTTCCACAATTATTTTTCATTATGTGTACAACGCATGAACCCAAATGATCTCAAACTCTTGACTTGCGATCATTGCCGACCACAACAGTCAATGTCGGGACTTATGAGCCATCTATATCGCCTAAATACATATGGCCGTTATGTCATTTCTAGGATCTGATACGGTAGATTGTACATTAATTGAATTTCCTCGGAAAACGTGAGGAATTATTAGGATTCTCGTATGAATCGAACCCTCTTTTCTTCCTTTCTCATCTGAGATTTCGGCAATAACTTTCAATTGTAGGACGACTACTCTTTCAACTCCGTACCACACAAGGAATCCAATGCCAGAAAAGATTGGGCCTTGCCTCTCCATGCAATAAGTGCCACAACTCAACACGACTTCCATCTTCCCTGTTACTAACGTGAAAAAAGAAAGAAAGAAAAAGAAAAAGCTGACTTTGCTCGCACGAATACGAATCTCAATTTGAAAATGTGGCACGAACTCGATATTCGACATTAAATACGTGGGGCGAACAGCTATTCTCTTCAGCTACAACTGTCCGAAACAACAGTAAATCGGAACCTCAATTCAACGCCAGGCGACCCATCCCCCGCGTGACGTGTCGTGCCCGATTCGATTCGACATCATGTGGAATTCAGGCCGTTTTTGTATTAGGTGGCAAGCCCAGTTTCACGCACGATGCAGTTGTCACGCTAGCAATTATTGTTGGATTTTTTCTTTTTCATATTTTTATTTTTATTTTGGGAAAATGGCACAATTAGTCCTTGAAGTTTTATGTAATATTCAATTTCGTTCCTATACTTTTAATTGGCTCAATTTGGTCCCTAAACTATTAGGAAATGTTCAGTTTAGTCCTTCCGTTACTTTTTTTTTTTTTTGGTCTTCTTCTTCTTCTCTCTTCCCTCCACTGGCGCTAGAGGAGGGAAGCCAGCGTTGGGCGAGGGGTGCCCTCGCCCGACGCAGGCGAGGACCGCCCTCGCCGGCCGACGGGAGGGACCTCGACGCCTCCCCCTGCCGCAGCTCGCTGAGCCTCGCCGCACGAGGCCACGAGATGAGGATGCCGACCACATGGCTCCTCCACCAAGTCTGTACTTCCTCGGCCTCCCTCTTCTCTTCTCACCGTAGCTCCAGTGATGCCAGCACCTAATCCCCCTGCACTAGCTTCGAACCTCGGCCTCCCTTTGTCGGCACCACCACGATCCCCTCCGGCCTCTGCGCCAAGCCTTGCGCTCCCTTATGGCGCGACCTGCGAACCTAGCAACTCAGCAAGGGCCCCCCTTGCCGGACGCCGGCTTCCCTCCGCCATGGCTGGTGGAGGGAAGAGAGAAGAAGATAAAAAAAAAAGATAAAAATATTTAAAAGATAAAAAGACCAAAATGTCCCCATTCCGTTAAGTTTAACTAACAGAAAGTTAACATAAGGACGAAATTGATCAATTTTTAAATAGTCAGGGACTAAATCGAACATTTATCGATAATTCAGGGACCAAATTGAGCAAATCAAAAGTACATGGACGAAATTGAACATTATATAAAACTTCAGGGACTAATTGTGCCATTTTCCCTTTTATTTTTTGAGTGATCGAAGGTGCATTGACGTCTGTTCTTGAATTACTCGTTTCGTGTCAAAGTCAACTTTGAGGATGTGAAATGGGGGAAAAGTTGGGGTTTGGGATTATGTGCTTTTGAATTTGCATTCCCATCGTTCATTTATGGCTGGCACTCGATCGTTTGAATGAGACTGGACGTTGTGGTGTGAAAGCTAACAAGCAGAATTTGTAATGTTGGCATGAAACACACTCCACGCCATTTGTGTGTCCAGACGTCACAACCATTTGGACAAGGTCATTGGAGTATAATGATATTCATTTGATCATTCATAATGTCAAGTGAATATTATTGAGGTGCACGAGAGAGGGAAACATAGGTTCTCGAAATCATTTTATTCTATATGGTTGACATGTTGACCCGAATTTCAATCTTAATGTCAAAGTATGCTTGTGTGATTTAGTCATACACTAATTACTTATATGGGACTAGCGGATTCGCAAAAGGTCATTTGATCACAACTTAATGACATCGAGTTTTGACCTTTTCAACTTCTCAATTGAAATAATCTTTAACACTTGGCATTATTGATTGGGTGTCGAGGAGATATCCAACTCAAAAATTCATCCACATAGGTCAAAGGCTTGAAATTGATCAATTCATAGAGCCATGGCCTTAGATTGAGCCTAATAAAGACAAATTTGTTTAGTTGTGCTAGTCAATCTTGGGCCTAGCTGGGCTAAGCTTTGTAACTGAATAACCTATGTACACATCCCATCACGAATACACTTTAAATCCATTGGCTCGAACAAACTCGTGACTAATAGAACTATGATTAAATTTAGTTGGAAAGTCGCCCCTTGGCCATTGCCTATGGCGGAACGCTTTTTTTTCCTTTTTCCTTCTCGCACTTGGATTTGTTAGTTTTTAAATTGGCATTTTAGTTCTTTTGGTGGGGGTTGACATAGCATTATGTTAGATCTAAGTGGCCATCATGTTAGCATTTGCCCATTAAACTATATAGATTCCAACCAAAATAATGTAATCGAAAAAGATCGAAAGGTCGGTAGTGTAAGAAAGATGAAAATCAAAGTTGGGCGACTTTAATACCACCAAAGGAATTTAGCAAGCACGGGCTGAAGTACCCAAGGAAATCCCCAATCCTCATCCATAAAGAGCCGTAATGTAGTGTAGGAAGCAAGTTCCTTAGCAATCAATCCATACATTGAACTCCTCAAAACGTTGACCACCTCTATCCAAATTAAAATAATCATCCTCAGCATAAATCAACAAAGATAATCATCCTCAACATAAATTTAAAATAATTTATGAGATTTGATAAAATCATTGCCTACCGTTTTAAAAATTTAACTCTAGACCTCCAACTTTGAAATCATGTAAGTTTGTTGAGACAATTGCCAACCGTACATTGAACTCCTCAAAATATCGACCATCTCTATCCAATTTTTTTTTTTTTAAACAAGGATAAACATCCTCAGCATAAATCAATAAAGATAATTATCCTCAACGTAATTTTAGAATAATGCATAAAATTTGATAAAATCATTATCTATGTTTGAAAAGCTTAACTCAAGATCTCACGCTCTGATATCATGTGAATTTATTGGGATTTTGAAAATCGTTTTAAAAACTTAAGTCGTTGGATGAAGACGTGATTTATTATTCAAAATGCAAATCCAAAAATCACCCCCTCCCAAAAAAAAAAGAATAATTCGGTTTACAAAAAACAATCCCTTTTTTGAAAAAAAATTAAATCAATGAAAATTTGGCCATAGCATGAATCACATGACCGGGGGGGGAGAGAGATCCATGAAGATGTGGCTTTCGTTTCTCGCTCGCGTTGCGAGATCTGGAGCGAAGAGAGATCTGGCCTCGCGGCCGGTATAAAAAGGGCGCCGGCAACCGAACTCCATCATCACCACCATCGCCACCATCATCATCAATCATAACTCTCTCTCTCTCTCTCTCCTTTGGACACTCGCCTCTTTTCTCGAACCTCCCATCCTCGAACCTCCTCTCTCTCTCTCTCTCTCCAACCTTCTTTCTCTCTCTAGAGGCTCGATCTTCTCGGACCTCGTCGCTGTCTCCGGCGCGGAATCTGCCGGCGGAAGGAGGCGGAGGCGGAGGCGGAGGAGGAGCCGCTCGGCGTCGTCCGTTCTCGATCTCGGCCATTGCCAGCCGGAGCCGGCGGGAGATCATCGCTGCTGCTGCGGCGCTTGCTCGCGCGCGCCGGCCCGGGGGGCTCCAGACGAATGGGAGCACGGGCGTAGCGGCGGAATTGTGCGGAGATTGATTGCGCGATTGGAAGATGCTCTACTTGAAGCTGCCGAGCGCGGTGCTGTGCATGGGGAGTGGCGATAGGTGTTGTTTCGATTGTTGCGCTTCGTGGTGCGGATTGGTCATCGGGTGAAGGAAGGAAGGAAGGCAGGCAGGAGGAGGAGGAGGAGGTCCCGGCGATTCCCCCCGCGCGCTGCCTGGTGCATGCTCGTCTGGTGATTTCCCCGGAGCCTGTGGCTCGGGGAAAGGACCTGAACGGAGGCCGGCGAGGCGGGCGTGCGTGCGTGCGCGCGTGTGTGTGTGTTTGCGAAGAATGGCGCTGTCTGCCGGGATGGAGAGCTCGTTCCGCTCTTGCGACGCCTGGATGCAGAAATTCAGGCTCTACGAGACTCGATCGGTAATTTATCTTCTCTCGTATGGATCGGCTAATTTGCTCGTGACCGAGATCTTCTCGATTTGACATTATGTTCTTAGCTCTTGTGATGTTTCCTCGGTAGTTGATGTCACGGGGACTTGGTTCTAGATCATATCAGCTCGTATCAGCTTAGTTTACTTTGAGTTGCTGACGGTTATATTGATTTGGTCAGCCTTTAGTTGAGCGATGTGGGTGTCATTTTCGTTAGATTAGTTAATAACTTTTGAGGAAATTGGATGAACATTCGAAAGTTGTTTAGTTGGTACATCATTGGCTTGATCGGATGATACCGGCTTCAGTTATTTAACAGCACACTAACGAGGAAGATACAAGATGATCAGGAAGGACCTGAATTAAATCACTGATCCCCCCTTTTTCTTCTGTCATCTTGAGCATTGCTATTTGAATGGCATTTTGCATTGACAATGGCAATTCAGTCTCCATTATTATAAGCAGCTACTTGAAGTATTGTGATGCTGATGCAAATGCTTGCGTATGAATGGATCCAATTCAGATGTATTACCTGATTGTATGGGGAGCGGATTCTCTGTTGCTTTAGCCTTGAGTAGGAATAATTGTCTCATGTTCAAAGTCTTGTTTCCAGCATTTACTTAGCTTCTGTGAATTGGTATGCTCATTTGCTCCCTTAATTCTGATCTGGAAGTTTGGCAGCTAACTCTGCAATTTTCAATGCTACAGATGTTCTACATGATAGGGAGGGATAAGAGTAGGACATATTGGAGAGTCCTTAAGATTGATCGACTTGATCTATCCGAGCTAAACATTCTAGAAGATTCTACCACTTATAGTGAGCGTGAATGTTCTGACCTATTAAGGAGGATACACGAGGGTAACATATCTACTGGAGGATTGAAGTTTGTGACCACTTGCTACGGGATAGTTGGTATGTGAAATTTTCTTGTTATAGCTGCGTTCCTCTTAACTGTCTGTTATTATCAGAAGACAACTCATTGTCATCTCATTACAGGGTTCATTAAATTCTTAGGACCTTACTACATGCTGCTAATAACAAAGCGAAGGAAGATAGGTGCCATCTGTGGTCATACTGTTTATGCCATCTCTGAGAGCGAGATGATTCCTCTTCCAAATTCCACAGTTCGTTCCAATCTACCTAATTCGAGGGATGAAGACAGGTCAATTTCTACCCTGTGTTCATGTGTAGATCTCATGGTTTTTTTTTTTTCTTAAGGAAATCGAAAAGAGACATTCCTCTATGTTAGGTCTAGCATATGCAATGTTTATGCTATGTTCACCATGTGTGTGTGTGTGTGTATAAATGTCTGTATGAAGAAGATGTACTTGCATAATTAGTTCTTCAGTAGTAACCAGACCCTGGTTGCCTGAGACCCTGCAGGTGCAATTGCGACATGCTGATTTAGGACAATTATGGTTCACAGTCTATTTTTGGTATTAAGAGATTACTGTTCCATTCTAGTGAACAGATTGCCAATGAAGTTGCTAGCATCATCTCACACAAACTTTAGCTGAGAAAATTGGTTTGAGAAATGGTTGTCAAAATTGATCTGAACACTTCTGTTCTTTTGGGGTGGGGTGGGGTGGTGTGGTGACATGTACTGTTTTATTGTGCTTCAGCTACTGTTGCTAGTGTTCAAACTACCATCTCCTCTGCTGCCAGTGTCTTTTGCAGAAACTTTGACCACTTAATTTTTTGTTTTTGTGTTTCTTCCTCTCATGTATTAGATACAAGAGGCTCCTATGCACAATCGACCTCACAAAGGACTTCTTTTTTAGCTACTCATACCATGTTATGCGTAGTCTACAAAAGAACTTTTGTGATAATGAAGCGGGGCACGTTCTCTATGAGACCATGTTTGTCTGGAACGAATTCTTAACTCGGGAAATTCGGAATCACCTCAAAAACACGCTGTGGACGGTTGCTCTAGTGTATGGTTTCTTTAAACAGGTGAGGAATAAATATTGTTAAGATGATATAATATTCTAAGAATTGATGAGCTTTCCAATGTTGTCATTCAAAATTTTATCCTGTTAAAAGCCGCCATTATTGACTTAGATTTGTCCCAACACAGTTTTTAAAAGGGAAAATATGCTGTTTTACAATTTCCTTGTAGACTTTGGTTGTGATGAATGGCACCCTCTACCTTTTCCATGCTTTTGAAAGATTGTTATTTGATTTTCTTATTCAACTCATACTGATGATTCGTGGTATTTTGATTCTAGGCTACACTTTCTATTGCAGGAAGAGACTTCACATTGACTCTTATTGCAAGACGTTCACGACATTATGCTGGCATGAGGTTGGAACTTTATACTAATGCTATTTCGATTTTTGTTCCAAATTCTTTGAGATACCTTCAGCCATCTGTAACGTATTTTATGATGAGTTTGGCACTATTTCCTCCCCATATGCAGATAACCTTTCGCTGTTATACATGTGTCTGGCATCCATTATATCTCATTCCATGCTCGTTCTATTTAACTCTTTAGGTACCTGAAACGAGGGGTGAATGAAAAGGGCAAAGTAGCTAATGATGTGGAGACAGAACAGATCGTGTATGAAGGTGTCCCTGAAGGTTTTCCCATGCAAGTAACTTCTGTTGTCCAGAATCGTGGGTCAATCCCTCTTTTCTGGTCACAAGAAACTTCCCGTTTGAATCTTAAACCGGATATAATAGGTAGGTTCTTGTACTTAATTTGATTTAGACATGGTGCTTATATACTGTAGATTTATGACGACCTTTCCTGCATTCAGTGTCGAAAAAGGACCAGACTTACGAAGCCACCCGACTTCATTTTGAAAATCTTGTCAGCAGATATGGGAAACCTATAATTATTTTGAATCTGATAAAGGTAAGTCTGCACTTTTCTGTGTATGAAGGGTCTAATTTTGTTGATGATATTTCTTAATGTTGTTGTTGTTTCATTCTTTTTCTTGACATGCCACCACATGTGTGCGCTCTCTTCCTTTTATTCTTTCTAAACATGCCATCAACATTGCAAAGTGGGGGGTCTAGATACGGTCAAGTACCTAGCCTTTTACTTTTGCTAGATCTAACAAATGAGTGCTTTTACCCTATCATCGTCCCTTCATCACCATCCTATGAATTCTTATTGCTGACAGACGGAAGAGAAGAAGCCCCGAGAATCCAAACTCCGTGCAGAGTTTGCCACTGCAATTGATTTTATCAATAAAGACTTGCCTGAGGAAAATCGTCTGAAATTTCTTCACTGGGATCTACACAAGCATTCTCGGAGGTGAACATTTTATGAGCTTGAGTCGTGGCCATTTTCCTATATTAATGTTCTTTCTTGTGAAATCTGATCTATTCTAAAAGTGTTTTTCTCATTCTCTTTCCTCACAGCAAAGCTACAAACGCACTGTTTACTTTGGGCAAAGTGGCCACTTATGCATTAACGTTAACAGGTTTCTTCTATTGTCAAGTAACAACAGCCTGGAGACCTGATGATTGTCTGAAACGGTCTTCTTCAGAGTAAGTGAAGGAACCGTCTAAGTTACTTAATATGTGAATGATCAGTGCTGAAACCATCATCATTAGGAAGACAGTCAATACTCTAAAACTTTAGTGTTGATTTTTTTCATGCCAAAGCTTTTAGTTTGTAGTAATTTCTCGAATGAGTGTATATCATCTAAAACAAGGAGTCCTCTCTTTCACGTCATTTTATTGTATCACTTAAGGAGTAACTCTTGCTTGTTACCATTGTTGGATGCAAACATGAATTTTCTGTTTGTGTGTTTGTAAAGTTGTTCTTCACTTTATGTGCTGAATTTGATAATTCCTCATTTCTGGTTTCAAGTACATCTTATAAATCCATGGATGGGTAGTATGCATCGTCAGTGTCATTCTGTTGTATTTTGCGCATGGTTCTGATTTCCTCTTGGCATGTAATTGGTGCGAATATGATGCAGGAAAGTTAATAATAGTGGCTTGAGTTCAATGGATCTTGGTGAAAACGAAAATGATGTGGGAGATCTTTTAGAGAGAAAACCTAGTGAAGGTGATGACTTAATAAACGGAAATCATTCTGGAAAGCCTCCAATGTTCCAAAGAGGGGTACTAAGAACCAATTGCATTGATTGTCTGGATCGAACAAATGTTGCACAATACGCATACGGGTTGACTGCTCTAGGTCACCAACTTCATGCTCTTGGAGGTATAGACTGCCCCAAAATAGACCTTGATGCTCCGTTAGCCGATGAATTGATGGGTTTCTATGAGAGTATGGGGGACACACTTGCTCATCAATATGGTGGCTCAGCGGCTCATAACAAGGTATTATAATGTAAAAGTTGCTTTCCTAGCATATGGATCAAACCTGCAAAAGGTGGTTCTGCTAGGATATGTATGCATAGTGTCTGTTTGACTATATTCAGGCATTTCAGATTTTTGGAGGAATTCCCCTCTCAAATAGTCTCTTCATGATTCTTTTCATTATCCAGTGATGAAATTAATGAAACTGATTAACATGCATTATGCCATTACTCGCTTGTGTGTCCAATCTTGAGTGGCGTGTAAGAAATAACCCATAGACATCTTAAATTAACAATGAATCTCAGGCAAGCAATGATGAATTGCTCTTTGCCTTTTTTGCATCAGAATCTCTCTTTTTGTTTAGAATTGCTAACACTGCAGTTCAAACATTTTGGCTTGCTTAAAATTTTTGAGATAGCCTTATCATGAAATTCTTGATTTCAAGGGTAACTGAGACAACTGCAATATCTGTATTGTAGTTTCTCATGGTTGCTCAGGGTTTTTATTTAAGTCGTGTTTGTGGTTAAAAGCTCTCTACTCGTTCTTCTTCAACATTCATCCTAGTATTTTTTTTCTTACAAAATATTTCAGAAATTCCGACTATGCAGAATGTTTCGGTTAAAATTTGTGAAGGATTTGGCTTTTAGCAGTGAGTAATTGCTGCTTCTTTCATCTGCAAGATGTTGTGAAGTTTACTTGTCGAACTTTTGACGTCTGCAGATATTCTCTCAGAGACGGGGTCAGTGGAAAGCAGCCACTCAATCTCAAGAGTTCTTCAGAACTTTGCAACGATATTACAACAATGCTTACATGGATGCTATGAAACAGGATGCAATTGATGTGTAAGCTTCTTCTAGTATGAGTGTTTGGCTTTCTTTGTGCTCTTTGACAGGCTGGATGAGTTTTATTAGACTTTTAGTCCCTAATGCTGCTGCATTGCATGGATTATTTCGAGTACCTTAGGCCAACTGAATTATGCTTTCTTTGCTAAAACATGGAGTCCTTGTAGCCTTAAGCAGGGATGGAGTTAGAACATTTTGGCTGTGGGTGCATTAACATAATGGTGAAATTAATTTCAGATAAATTAAGCTTAATTTACTATATGCATTTCCAGTGCATCATACTTCAGAAATCCTACTAAACCCTGGGCAAAATTCTAAATGATAGACAGAAATGTGAACCATGATATGAGTTTTTGTGGATTGATGTTAATGGGCTGAGATTTTAGAGGGATTAACACAAAAAATTTGCAAAGAGTTGTCTGGGAGAATGTGTCATAACAATAAAATATAAGAAAGTCGAGAGGGGCAGATGCCCCTACTATTGATGCCTAGGCGCCATTCCTGGGCTCAATGATAATTTACTTAAAGAATGTTCTCAGTAATAATTATATGTTGTGGGTGTGCTCAATGTAGCTTTCCTTTCACCATTATTTATGCACAAACTGATTTTTGCTCTTCCAGAAGAAATTCAATCGATGGGTTGTTTTATCTTATGAAGTCTATGTCTGAACAATTTTGCCAGATTTTTGGGGAATTTTCAGCCAGATATTGATAAGCCTGCAGTGTGGGAGCTGGATTCTGACCAACCCTCTGATTCTGGGAGGAATGGACAGACGGATGTCAATGAAGATGGAAGGTACTTGTATTTTGCTGGCTTAGCACACCTGAGTTCATAGATGTCAGTTAGGATTTTGAATAACATATCATTTAATCATGTATCTTTTCTTTGTAGATTGGATAACCACATATCTTAAAACAAATGTATTTTATGCTAAACGTAGTGATTTGGCAATGACCTGCTATTTCTCATCAAGAGGAGAAAGATCAAAAGTATACTAAAACGTAATTATTCAGGAAAGTGGATTCTTACTCGAATCTGATTCATTGTGTGAATGGGTAGAAAAGGGGGATTGAGGAAGCTTGTGATGTATTTTCAGTTAAATTTGGGGGATAACTGTTCTCACAGTTCTGACTTTTGTTATCTGGTAAATTAGTTTGATATGATTGTTAAGACTTAAGGGCTATAACATTTCTAGGTCAATTTTCAAAAGATGCATGTCAGATGGAAATATTCTTCGAAAAACAAACCCATCCATGTCGACCACAAAGATCGATCCGGAGAAGTATTGTGCTTCAGTTTTACCTGACCGATCAGAGGGAGCAAGGAGAGTACTCAGCGAGTCGTCACCTGACATTTCAACCTCAGAGAGCGAAATAACATTTTCAAGGTTTGGTTATTTCATCTTTTCCTCACATGTCAACATTTCCATCTAAATTGTTCAGTTGCCTAGGATACTACTCATGCACAACAGCCTAGGAGAAGTTGATTAAAATTTCATTCTGCTGGCTGGGGATGCTAGAATGAGTTTGTTTTGATTGACCGAGCTGTTTTGTGAAGTATGGGGTGTTCTCTGTTGGATTAAACAAAATCTATGTTACTTCATACTGCATAGCCATATGCCATCTGTTTGACTTCATCTATTGTGTCAAGTTAAGGCATTTGAAGATCGTTTCCATCTTTTTGTCTGTGCCTTATGGTGGTTAATTCTGGACTTTTTCAAAACACTAAATTTGTGACATTATATTGTGGGATTGATGCTGGTACATTATAAATGTTGAGGCGGCAAACTGCTCAAGTGAATCTCTTTTCTTGAGGTTTTCATTTGGTTTCAAAAACAAAATTAGAAAATTAACCAAAAAGGCCTTTAAGAGTCATAAATTCAGGTCTTATCAATTCTTGCTTTTTAACTTATTTTTTTATTGATAGATAAAATTTCCTGGGATTCAAACCTGTTGGGTGAGAGCCAAGTATTTTAACCATCCTGACTACTATGGAAGATTCTTGCTGTACTTAATATCAGATATGGAGAATATGAGGCTAAGGAAGTAAAGTTTATGCATGAAATAGTCACTTGTATTGCTATGTAGATGTGTGTCTACTGGTCTAGATGGGATTTAAAGCTCTATCCGTCATGAAGATTCTCCCTACTGATGTATTCACACGTCTACTGTTCTGCTTCCGCATGACTAGTTTTTGGGTCACTGTATCAAGACTTGTCTCATGTGGCATCCGTGGCAATGCTTTGAGGGGTCTGGCTTGCACTTCATGTGTGATTCTGCGCTATTTGCTAAATGACAAGTGGCAAAACCTTAATTCCGCTGGCATACACTGCATGCTTATAATGCATCTTTGTTTAGGTACACCCCTTCAATGCCTCGAAGACAGCTATTTGGAGATGCACAGCGAGAAAACAATCATATTTGCTACTCTGAGTATGGAGATTCATCAAGTTGCTCCAACTTTGTTGATCTAGATTGGCTCTCATCATCAGGAAACTCATGTGAGGAGGAGCCTTACGAAAGGTAAATTCATGTGCTTGGAGCTTCAAAGTTGAAATGGTAGAACATGACTTAGCTGCATGAAAAAGACTAATTGATCAGTGGGTTCATGATACGTTCCTCACCTAAGAAAGGGTTATTTTGGATGATATAGAGGCCATATCGGCCATCACAAATTGCTGTATGTTAAAACATCACAGCAAGGACTTCCTACCTATGTCCCTCTTTGGCTAACTTCTGGTGTCTTTGAAGAGTTCTGCTTTCGCTCTGTGTATCGTTCTTGGCATCAGACTGTATAGCTACATAAATACTTTAACACATTGAATATAAGGATGTATATGCTCTCTTACAGATGACCATCTATGACTGTTGGCCCGTTTACATTTCGAGTTGGATGTGATCTGAGTATATAGATTCAGTATGGAAGAACCATTTGTTAACAAAGTCATCTATAGGTCATCAATACTCATAAGCTCTCCAGTTGCCGGATTGTCATCAGAGAATGTCATGTATGGAATTGGGGCAACCCCATCTACAAGTGATTCCAGCATGAAGGTCAGTGCCCTTCCTCAAGGTTCTAGCGACCGCTTTTCAGAAATCAACTCTTGTTGACTCTTGATGGTGAGACACCATTTAAATGTGACTTTCAATTCTGAAGCATTCCAGTAGTAAGGGGACAAATGACTTCTGCTTGCAGGACTCTAACCTGCTTTATGTACCTTAGCTTAGAATAATGCACAGGTGTTTAACTAATCTGTTGTTCAGATATGGTCTTTACTTCAAACAATGTAGATTGATAAATGTGCTCAGGGATATGATTTTCGTCTGAAATGGATAATTTCCACAGCCTCCATTGAGTGGCTCTTGTTAAACTGTACCTGTCGAATGGTTGAAAGTCCACCAAGATTATGATCCTTATAGTTTTTATGTATTAGCCTCTTTTGCCTTATTTATTATGCCATGAAGACTGAGGAGAATGGTTAGCTATTACAGGAATTAAGGGGTCAAATTCTGAGTGTTAGAACTAAGGCTTGCAACTTCATTGTAAAATAGTTGGGACAAATGGTCCATGGACTCTGGCTCGATGTGTGATATGGTCCCTAAACTTTCAATTTGTTCAATTTACTCCCTAAACTTTATCCCAATATGCAATGTCATTCTGAACTTTTAATTTATTCAATGTGGTCCATGAACTATTGGTACATGTTTAATTTAGTCTTTGCACTTTATGAAAATATTCAATATTGTCCCTAAACTTGAATTCATAGAAAGACCACATCAAACATATTCCTATAGTTCAGGGACTAAATTCAACTTGTACCGAAAGCTCAGGGACCACATTAAATAAATTAAAAGTTTAGAGACCACATTGCGCATTGGGCCAAAGTTCAAGGACCATTTGTGCAATAACCCAAAATAGTTATTTGTGTCAAGTTTTTATGAACCTTCTGGAACAACAAATCGATATTGTGTTGGACAACTCCATGGTGTTTGGTTAATACTTTTTATTTTATAACCCTAATCAGATTGTAGTGAACTTTTCATAAAATAAATTGGTTTGTTCTTGTCTTGTGCAATGGCTCAATTAATGCCTTGCTGCATGCTCCAGTTGACCTAATTATTTCAATTCCCTTGAGAGTTGAAACTTACTAAGCATGGTAGCACCGAGAGCCATCTAGAGTTAATCGTAAGATTTTTACTTGGAACAACCCCAAACACGTGCGATGGAGTGTGACAGTAAATCTAATAAATGAAATGTCATGGAATGGTCTAATCCACGGATAGCGTGTATGAGCGTGAATGCACTTGAGGTATACCCTGCACCTGTTAAAAATATGATCATTTTGTAAAGAGAAGTTCTATTACTGTTTGCTTGGACTCCTTCACCTTAAAATTGTTTCAGTGCTGATACTATCGAACTGAGCCAACTAGTAGGTGATTTGTTAGGTCAGTGTTTAGTCATGTACTCTTTGAATTCTTGTGATGGTACCGTGATGGTCCTTAGAACCTCTCTAGCATGCAACAGGGGTGACAAGAGTTGTTAGTATTGTTTAGTTCAAAAGGGTGATGGGGATTTGCTTTTCTCTAAGTTATTTATGCTTGTCCTTTCAGACAAGGGATGTTCTTTTTTCATCATATTGTGTGTGAAGAGAACCCTTTTCATGCCAGTGACCATTGCTATTTTTAGAATTTATCACGCCATTCTGTAACGATAAACTATTTGACTTTGTTCTGAATGGCATAGCTATTACTTCTCTCTCCAGGGAAGGGAGCATGCTGCAACTGAGCTATCATATCATTACTCCCATAATTCTGATGTGTTGGAGGAATTTTCAGATGGCTTTGTACAATGGGTAACCTATGGAGAGGCGCTCTGCCACTGAAGCCCAGCTGATTCCCTGAAGGTTCTTCTCGCGTTCCCTTTTTAGAACTTGTTCCAATCTATACAGAGTTGATGCATCGAATGGGGGTTATAGGAGATGGTATCATGAACAAAGAGGACTCGGGCAAGAAAAAAGGGGGATCGCCTTCGGTACTTCCTTCAATCCTCCTGGTCGAGCGACCTGATTGATTAGTACAAAAGAGTAAATAGCAACGGTTAGAATTCTTTCTGGAGCTCTGCATTTCCATCTACTCAACAATTTCATCCAGGGACTCAGTAGGTTCGAACTTGTAAATATCTGTCTGCTTTCACTTTGCGAGCTCCACTTTTTAAGCTGCAGATAATTGATTCTTTATTCCTTGATGATCCTCCTTCCATCTACGTGCCAATATTAGCTTTCGAGGTACTAGAGCCTCTCCAGTTGTCAAAATGCTGTCATTTTTAGGCATATATGCATGCGAATAGTACTCCCTCTTCATTAACGTAGCCAAAGCTCAGGTTGTGTTTTATCATATGAGTTGACAAGTCGATTGCTGAAAGAACTTGTGGATTTTTGCTAGCCGACACAAAGTTCTTTGGTATAAGAAAATGTGGCAAGCGAATCTTCCTTTTTGGTCGAAGTTGGCCAAAACGAGCATGAGCCTTAATGTCTATATTTGGTAGGCTGATGGTCATCTGCATAGTGAATCATCGCTCTTACCCAGGAATCAATCTGTTGAAGCCACACATGCATCTACCTGTTACGGAAATTCTAACGAGTTTTTCCTGAAATGTGTAGTCTGACAAACGGCACACAAGAGTTACGGACATCGAAGGCCGAGGCTTGAGTTCATATTGTGGGAACAATAAGGCGTTACCTTTGTTGTACAGCTCATTCCAATCCCGGATCGCTGCTGAGCCTGTTGAATTCAGACTGAAAGCTTGTTCTTCGAACGCCATTAGCAAAGTGGGACGAGGCTGTTGATACCTCGCTTTCCCTCATAGGCAACAGTTTAGACTCTCATTCAAATGACGCAACGCCACCCAAGGGGGACAATTTTGGACCTCGCAGATATCGTCTCGTTAGTCTCACGTGTATCCTGTAATCTTGACTAGTCCATTCAACCTCTCTCCCCGTGAAAGCAGGGCCGCTTTTTGGTTATTTGGTCCGAAAGCAGGGCTGCCTTAATGTTCCCTTTTCCAAGTTGTGAACCCGTGACACTCCCGCTTGGAGGGTCCAGAACAGAGGTGGCAATCTGACAGTTCCAGCATTTAAGGCAGACCACTGGGCGAGCGTGGCTTTGGTGGGACCATGCGGCTTGCTCATCCATCGACACAGGAAACGCTACTTTTTGCAGTTGACCCGGACCGGTGAAGCCCGGGTTTTAGATGAGCAAGTCTTGCATGTACACAGATCATATGGGCCCATCCCATCTCAACTATTAAACGGTTTGTTTCCACATCGGGCTACTATATTTGATGACCGAAATTAAGTGAATTAACGTACACCGGGTGCATGTGCTTAATTTTCGTTTTATAACACACTTTTTCAAGTCTGCCGATCTTGGTTTCAAGCCCCATTTGGTCGGGACAGGCCTGCAGGGCGCTACGGGTGCCAAGCCACCTTTAAGTCCAATCTAGTATATGCTAAGGACTATGGCAAATTTGACCAAAAAAAAAAAGGACTATGGTCAAACTAATTCGGATTGGACCAGATCCTAACAAGGGCCATTTTCCCCAAACCAGCCAACTAAATCCTTTCCAGTTGAAGCAGAGCCAAGCCCGCGGCCCCAATGGGTTACCCTGCAGAAATGGAGGGGCTTTTAGGAAGTGTCAACAAGTGTTTCTGTTCTTTTGTCTTGGAACAAAACGCATTTGGTAATTTTTTTATTCTCGGAAACAAATTATTCCTGGGAATAAATTTGGAATAGAAATAAGAAACAAAAACAAAATTGTTCTTCACTCCCAAAAATAGCTCAAGAAACAAGTTTTTCTTTTCTCTTCCTTTCTTCCATTTCTTTTCTTTTTTCCTTCTTCCTTTCTTCTTCCCCTAGTCGGTCGTCAACCTCGACCCAGTGACCTTACCAGCCACTGGCAAGACCCCTCGCGCCTTGCCATGGTTGGGTGAGATTGAGACTTGCCCGACCACCACAAGGTTTGGGCGAGGCCGACCTCGTGATGGCCGGGAGAGGGGCCAAGTGAGGCCAAGCCTTGTTGAGCTCCCCCAACGCTAGCGACCTTGCCAACCCTCGTCTAGCCGGTCGTCGATGGGCCATGGCTAAGGCTAACGACTGGCTAAAGGAAGGAGAAGGAAAAAAGAAAGAAAGAAAAATGTAATAAAATTATTAATAAATTAAAAGAAATTCTAAGTCCAAAAAATATTTAGGGTCACACCAAACGTATTTTTGTTCTAGTAACAGAACTTTTATATAATTATCAAACACCTTAAAATATTTAGGAACTGTTACAAGAACATAAATTTTATATAGTTATCAAACATCTTAAAATACTAAGAAATTGTGAACAGAAATAGAAAAAAAGCATTTCCCAAAAGAAACTATTCTTGAAAATAGAAACGTTATTAAACGCAACCTCAACTTTAGAGGAACTTGGAACTTCTATGGTAACATTCCTACTTATTTCCCCATAATAGAAAAGGAATAAAACTCTGTTAACATTAGTTAATTTTTCTACTCTATGGAATAGAAAAGTAATCAAGAATAGATTTGAAACAAAAATATGAAATATAAAAAAGTAACATTTTGTTCATAGAAATAATTTCTAGAAATAAGTTGTTTTCTTTTTTTCTTTTGTTTTTTTATTCATTTCTTCTTCCTCCTCTTCTAATCGGTCGGTGGAGACTCGCTGCTTGTTGCTAGTTGTCACCCATTGCCTAGAGAAATAAGTTGTTTTCTTTTTTTCTTTTGTCTTTTAATTCATTTTTTCCTTCCTCCTCTTCTAATCAGTCGGTGGAGACTCACCGCCTGTTGTTGGTTGTTGGTTGTCACTCGTTGCCGATCGCCGGTCACCGTTGCTAGTTGTCCTCAATTGTCATGGCCGTCAATCGTTGGATAAAGGAGGAGAAAGAAAAGAGGAAAAAAAAACTTAAATTGATATATCTTTAACAAATCTGAAAAAAATTGATATAAAAAAAACTCTCATACAAAAAAAAAATTGGGTTAATATCTGAAAAACCCCAAACTGGTACACTTGTGACAAATTTACCCCAAACTATTTTTTTGACTACCAAAAACCCTAAACTGATATACCTTTAACAAATTTACCCTAAACTAGTACATTTATGACAAATTTGCCCTATGTTAGTTTTTATTAAATTTTATTCTCAAATTATTAAATTAAATGACATGTGATGGTGACCAAGTATACTCATTTAGGATTTTATGCTCCGTTTGTCACAGTTTACAATTTTTGTGATTTTTTGTGGTATTAATTCAATTTAGCAAATGGTATATTTGTCACAAATTTACAATTTTGGGGGTTTTTTTTAAGTTGAATAAATTAGTTTATGGTAAATTTGTCATAAATATACAAGTTTAGGATTTTTTATAGTTAGTCGAGGTAAATTTGTCACAAGTATACCAGTTTGGGGTTTTTCAGGGTATTAACCCAAAAAAATTTATGGGCCGTATGAAATGAAATGCATTTCCATTATTTTTATATTATGTAAATAAAAAATTTATATAATTACCTACTAAGAAACACTGACACTCTTCGGAAACTTTTATATCATGTCTGACACTCAGGCACGTATTCGACACGCTCTGACACGCGGTCAACGAGTGTTGGGAAATCCAACACGTGGTCAACTCTTCTTGACACGCTCCAACATGCGAATTCAAAATTCTGACACACGATTCCGACATACACGGGGTCAATTTTAAAAATTTTCAATACTTAAGAGATCAAAGTATAAATATATGAAAAAAATAATGAAAATAACAAAGATAAAAGGGATTTTCTCACTCTCAAGTTTTTCACTTATAAGTTTTAACATTTCCGTGAGTGACGATGGAACACATTTCTTCTTGCTGGTGTCATTTCACCGCTCCTATAGACTTAAAGTTGTGATTTTTCATTTTTCATTTTTTTTGCTTCTTTCCACCTCTCACTGGCGTCGTCTGTGAGTTATTTCTTTTGGTCTATGTCATTAGCTTGTAAGTTATCTCCTACATTTTCCATGGCGAATTTATTTATTTTCTTTTCTTTTGGTCGTACTTCAAGAGTTCTCGTTCTAAATTTTCATTTTTCTCAAACCTTATTTTGTAGAGAAGCTCCAAGCCCAAACTCTTTTTGGGATTATAAGAAATCTCACTAATTTCCGACAAACATAAGAAAACACAATATGTTCCTTCAAATTTACTCTTTTATGTTTGCAATTTTTGAATTTCTTATTCAATCTTTGTCAAATTATATTAACAAATGTTGAACTAATATTTTTAGTATAAATTAATTATATGCTATTTTTATTATTTATTTTTGTATTTATATATAAAAATATATATAATATATAACGTGTCAAAACGTGTTAGAATTCTCTATTTTTTTAGAAATAACGTGTCGGCGTATCGTATCGCATGTCTGTGTCATTGCTACATAGGTTACCAAACAATTGTTTCACTTAAGAATTGTTTCGGGGAATAAAAATAGAAAAAAAACTATTGCTCAAAAGAAATTGTACTCCAAATAAAAATGTTACCAAACTTACTATTGAAAGTACTCATCAAATTACTCCTGTGACTTCTCTGAGAAGTTACAAACAGAATAAATAGAAATCCTAACCATAGCCAGGAAACCTAGCAAAGTCTGCACATCTCGAAAAATTTTAATATTTCCGAGCAGTATAGTGTGCATGAAGTTTGTGTGCGCTGATTCACGTCAAGCATTCTGCAAGCACCCAAAAATTTCGAGAATTCCCGCTTTTGGTCGGATGAATCAACCGAGGATGGGGAAGATGCGGGTGATGTGCTCTAATGGAATGCTCTCTGCAGCGTTTTTCTTCAGTTCGGGATGATTGAACTCGTTTTGGGGAATGAGGATCAGTTGACCTTTCCCCTGTCCCTTCTCCAAGGCCCAGCCAGAGTTGGCGACTTGGTGTTCGAGGAACTTGTCCAGTGATAGACCTTCTATATTGATAGCCTGTAATGTGAACACGCCAAATCATGAGCTTTATCAAATGTATGCTATTAAGGGACCAGACCGACTTTCCCACAACATAATAATTTAGAGGGGTAGTGAGGCAAGAGAAAATACTTGCAAACTACATATTTTCTCCATCAAGCATGATACAGTAACATAATACTTTTAATTCCTTAGCACTATAGGTCCAAATTCTGCCTTAAATAAAAAGAAAAGTGGATTATGGATAAACAAACAAGGTACACAGTGGACAGGCCAACATCACAAGTACCTCTGCAAGCACGGTCCTGGGAACCCTTTGGTAAGTCAATGACAATACGTGAACAGCATATGCTTGGATTGCTTGCTCAAAACCTGCATGAAAGATCAGTAAGCTATTTCTGCACTGTGAAATTTATAGGAAATAAAAAAAGTAATTGATGAAACCAGCAAAGAAAATACAAAAGTTCTCACGGCATAGTAGATCAGAAAGTCCATTGGCAACAGCCCACAGAAGCAAAAATTAAGGAGCTTTTAATAGCCGAGAATCAATAAGAAAGCTAAAAGAAAAAAAAGACAAAAAAGAAAAGAGAGAGTCTAACCAAGAAAAGATCCAAATCTAGTATTGCCCAATTTTCTGACAATTGAATGTGGTCTGAATTTCTATGCAAAAATATTGGGAAAGCTATAAGTTCATCATTAAATTCCAGACAAGAGGTAGATTTCAGATCACCCAAAGTATTGGCCATATGAAATAATTCAGAGCATAAACCAACATATATATAAAGCCAATACTGAAGTTATGGACAGTCAGACCAGAGATAGATGGCTAAGCCAACTGTAAAGGAAAATGATAATATGTGGGCAGCAACCTGTCTAAATTATGCATTAGATGTACTTTTACTGTTAATATCGAAGTCATCTCTTTGCAAATTCTATTCCTACTTTCTGTTTGAGGGCCAACTATTTAAGCCAAGACAGTAATAGCATCCTCAGACAAATTGCAGCAAGGGAATACCATCAAAGGTACAATTCATCTTCTGTTCCATGACTTTATCATGCACAGTGGAATCATCAAACATGCACTATGTATGACTCATGCTCATTTAGGTTCTTTAATTCTATCAACCATCAATAAGACTACCTCAACCAGAAATAAAGACAATGACTATAAAGTAATAGTAATGATCAGGTTATTTTCATAACTAGAAATCCAGTGTAAACAAAGGAATTTGACCACTACATTCAGAAGACAACACTTAAATGCAGTAGATCAAATCAATTACCTGACACAACTTCAAGCAGATGACGACTCTTAGCCGCCTCCTCCCAGAACTGGCGAAATCTTCCTGTCTGCAAATAAGGAGATAAGCATTGAGTAAAAGTCGACCTTTCACAGAATTTATGAGAAACCAAACTTATAATAGACATACCTCCAAATAATGTGAGAGGACAATCAAAGTCTTGAATGGCTCTTCCATTTGCTGACACATCAACAAGATATCAGAAAAGGAATAATCCACTACACCGCCCTAGGTTACAATAAGGTAACCCAGACTAAGGACGGAAGACAAACAAGCTTCTAAATAGATAAATTTTTATGACTGCAAACCAACTGTCCCTACACATACAATCTTTGATTATAGAAATGTCAAAACTTCTACAATCAAACAACAAAGTCCCAGCGGCCAATTACACCATGAGGAAAAGGAATAGAAAAAAAATACCACTCGCTCTGGAATCAAGAAGAGACAAAGGCTGAAATCCGGAGCCGGCATTGCCATGAGAGCCTGATCCATGTATGAAAAGAAAGGGAGAGATCATTAGACATGAATAGCATCGCAAAGCATCGTACAAGAATATATCAATGTCTTAGCAAAGTCGGACCTTTATTAAGATGCGAGCAACAATTTGGGAGCTCATCTTCTCCGGTTCAAACTGCAAAGATACAGCAAAATAAGCAGCCCAACAACACCATACAATCACATGACGTGAATTACAAGATAACTAATCAAATCATCGGCCAAAAGTCCAAGCCTAAAATCACAGCACCATGAACACGAATTCGTCCCCGGCAAAAAAGAATCCGTAATTCACAGTAGCGACCTCGGCATTACCTGATAAAGGCGGAGGAGGCAGAGATTCGCATCCAAGCTGTAGGTTTGTGAAGAAACCTGCCGAAAGCAACATCAATTATTAGCATTCACAAGCGTTTCTCCGCAACTCGAACAACGCCTCCCCGCGGCGGCGCAGTTTTCGGGCACAAACTACAATCCGGCGGACTTTTCCTAACCCACCCACTTTCCAATTCCATCTAACCTCCGTAAAGCTCAAACCTTTACGAACTCTCCCGCTCTCTCACACAAGAAATTCAACCCAACCGACCGCCGCCGCCGCCGCCGCCGCCGCGAAACCCACCGGCGAAAACCGCAAGGAGGCGGAGGCGTCGGCGGCCGCCGTCGTCGACCGACGTACCTGCTCGTTGACGTGATTCTCGAGATCCGGAAGCATGTCCGGGTTGTAGGGGTTGAGAGCGACGAGCTGCTCCACCGTGTACGAGACCTGTTCCCTCCCCATCTCTTCTTGCCGGCCACGAACCACCGTTCGATCGGCGAGCTCTTCAATCCGACCGGATGGGTAGCTGGGACGGAACCCCTTTCGAATCTGGTTCAGTCGCTCGTCGTCTCCGTCGTCGCTCGCCAAAGAGATTGAAACGCAGGGAGAGGAAGGAGGAGGAGCGGAAGAGGGTTTAGGGTCGGCTTCGGTTTGCGTGGTGTGATTTGACGTGTTTGTCCTCCGCTTTTCCCTTTTAAATATTTTCTTTTTTCCGAAAATGTTAGAAATCCTTGAGCATGATGATGAAGGAAATAAATTTAATTATTTTTGTTCGGTAAAATTAAGATTGTGCTTTGTAATCATTCTCTTTTTGAAAATAATTTTCACTCAAAAATGATTTTTTTTGTTCTGCTTCTAAATAACTTTTTGAGTATTTTAAAGTGTTTAATAACTATTCCAAATTTTTATTTTTAAAATAAAAAAGCTTTTAATATGATCTCAAAATTTTGTGTAAATTAGAATTTTATTAATTTTTAAATAATTTTATTACATGTTTATTATCTTTTTTCCCCTATTTTTCTTTCTTTCTTCCTTTTGCCTAGTTCAGAGCCTCGATCGTAGCCAACGATTGATTATGACCGACTAAATGAGGGCCTGCAACCTCAATGAGGTCAAGCTCGACCCAACCACTTGTGAGGTTCGACCACGTTGAGCCATTGTGAGGTTGGTGTTGTTGGCCATGGTGAAGTCAATCTTGTGATGGCTCGAGACTTAACCTTGTCGGTGGCTAAGCGAGCCTAGCCTTGCCAAATTTAGGTGAGATCGATCTTGCCTAAAGAGGCTTCGGGCTAATGAGGCTTGGCCTCACTAAGGGTTCTTAACGCTTTGCAAGGTTGCCAACCCTCGCTTGGTTGATCATCGACCATGGTTGAGGTCAGAACTAATCGAGGGAAGGAAGAAAAGAAGAAAAGAAAAAGAAAATAAAGAAAATGGGATTCATTTTGAAGTTGTTACAAGAGCAAAGACACAACTTTTATTTACTTCTTAGTTCTAGCCCAAATTTGTTCCAAGAAAGAATTTTGTTTCTATTAAAAAGACCTTACCAAATGATTTTTTTTTTTTTATTCATGAGAACTATATAACAAAAATAGTTACTCTCCAGTCAGTTACCAAACATGGTCAAAATAACTATCCTGATTATTTATTTTTTATTTTTAGTTTTTTTTATTCGAATGTAATTTAAAACACGGTCAAAAATACAAGTTATATAGAAGTTACTCGTAAAATAGGATAGATAAATAAGGTCTGGATGCACGAGCTATTTAAACAGTAATACTAAATCATTTCGCTATCATGTAATTGTAATTATTTCACTATCTTGAATTTACCCTTTTAATTTTTTTCGTAACAAAATAAATTGATCAAATAGAAAGAATAGCTCCCTACATTTATGACATCATCATTAACGGGAGGCAAATGCCTCGTTTCCACGTCAGTAATCAAAACATCAGTTTGACAAATATCAGGTACATCTCGTTAAGCCTACCATCAGTGACCAAGAAGATCATTTAACCAACTAGGAGCAGCATCACAAATTACAAATTCTTGCCACCAATCCTTTTTAGTTCCAGCTTGCGCATCGGCACGCTCTTGGGCTTCTCTCAACACGCGCTTGATCTTCGCCTCGTGGAACGAACCTCGACAATCTCCTGCAATCACCATCCCTGCATGAAAGTTTGGCTCATAGATGCAACAGGTTTGATATCAAGTTCCAGCCCAACCACGACTTCTTGTCATTCGGGGAGACGAAGTTGAGCTGGAACATCTCCTTGCTGACGTGCTCGCCGGACTCGCAGAATCCAACAAGCTTCGCGACAATCTCTGCACTCTCCTGCACGTGCTGCATGTTGTAAGGGTCCGTCCACAGCCGGTTCACCAGCTGCAGCCTCCTCTGCTTCCCCACCGGCGGGATTTCCCATTTCACGTACAGCATCTCTCTCTCCTCCGCACTCAGCTTCGAGCTGACCCTCTTGGCCAAGTACTCCCTCTCCTGCTTAAGAGCCCTTATGCTGTGTAACAAAAATAAAACCAGCGAAACATGTTCAATGACTCGATGTATCATGCCATAAACTGTCAGTATCTTCAAATTTCTTTAGAAGTTGATGTAGTATCATAGGCATTTAGAAGAATTGATTCGAATACTTTTCACATACCTTGATGAAACAGATCCAGCTGGTTCATCACCCAACAATGCCGGGCTTGCATTGCCAAGCTCTGCTAAATGTTGCTCCAGCCATGTCAACCTTTTGAGCTCAACCTCCAAGTATATCTGATCTGACGGGTCCCCTCTAAAGAGCAAATAGAATTGTGTGCGGTGCACAATTGAAACATGGCACAAATGCCATAACATGATGATCTGCTTTCTTTGATCCTCGAATATCAAGGGCCATGGCTGGGGAGACTGCACTACTGTATCCGATCCGTCCGTAGTTGTCCCATTTGTTTCCATTTCCAACACCTATCATATAAAAAGAAAATGTTTATATGCCATAAAGATAAACTCCATGAATAATCAGCCTGCTAAAAATCTGTATTAATAAAGAAAGAAAGAAAAAAAAAAAAGAAATCACAGTAGAAAAGCTAAACTTGCCGATGCACCTCTGTATGCCTTTTTGCCTCATGGTCATTCATTTGCCTACCTCAATTAGCATTAACACGATCACAATGCAGTTCACACAGATGCCAGTGCAAACAGAACATATACACCAAGATAAAAGGACAAAAATGCAATTAACCCCACAAATGTTTATTGAAAAACAATCAAACAGATAATCAGATACCATAACTCTGAGAAACTGTTTGCTTTCTCCAACATACTTATCGAAGTTCCTTAAGCTTAACGTGAACTATGGTACGTATCTCATAATCAGCTTTGAACTAAAAAAGCTCTGCATCTAAATGTAGCTCACCTGACAAACTAGAAGCTGCTTCTGGTACTGTAGCTTGGCCACCCGCTCTTTTAATTCAGTGACATAAGCTTTAATGCTCCGGATGTTCTCCTCAGCAGCATTTTTGAACATTTTCTGCATTTTCTTCACATTAACTGATCCTGATTTTCCTGGGGTTGGAGTTCCCTCCCTTGACGAGATATATTTCTTACTTCCATCACTTCTTTCGGTACTGGGAACATAAACATTTCCATCAGGAGCCTTGTTCTCAATCTCGTAATCCATCACCTTCCGAGAGGAGGACATTGGTGAACATGGTGACCTAATAATGTGTTGGATGTTTGGACTGTTGCTCAAGGAGAAAGGATGAGACCTCTTCTTCTTCGTTTGGGTCTTGTCCTCTGGAGACTCAGCACTAGCCTGAAAAGATGAAACAAGCTTGTCTATTGATTCCTGAACGCATTCCAGCTTCCTCTCCAGCACTGCGATGCTGTTCTCTTGAGAGTTTAGTCGAATGATTTCTTCCTGCAGATTGGCCGTCTCTCCAATGTTGATACCTTCAGAAATAGAGTTGACTACTTTCATGTCTTTGATTTCGGAAAGTAGCTTTGCAATGTTTTCTGCAGCCTCTTGACTTCCTACTCTGTGGGAAGCGATCTCTTTGTGGAGTATCTCAATAGCTCGGTTAGCCTCCTCCCCAAGCTGCCTTTGGCGTTCTTCTATTTTCCGAATTTCATGCACGAGCATGGAAGGGTCAGTTGATGTAACTGACTGCCTCAGTGTTGAATGCCCCCCACATGCATTTCTTGGTCGAGTTACAGGAGTAGATCTGCCAGGCCTTGTCTCCATCTCCACTGGAAAAGCAAGACACCTTACTACCTGACTTGAAGGTCCATCTTGATTGAGCCCCTAGAGTTCAGCAAAAGATGGGACGAAGATTTTTGCTTAAATATAGACTTTAGTCACAGCCGTGTGGTGGTATAAAAATGTAATTTCTCCTCATAGACAGAAGAATTTATATTGAGACTAGAGTTTTGCCAAGAGTTGGCATTTCCTCACTTCCCTCTGTCTACTATGATGTTCCCCCCACTAATTCTTACTCTCTGATTTTGGTTCGTTTTTTATGATTCCTGATTACAGAACAAGATTCTTCATGCTTACAGTCAGCAAAGTACCTTGCGTTCCTTATGCTGTGTTCTTTCTACTTCAAGCTGGGACTGTGCTTGATCTCTCTGGCGCTTGAGCTCTCTCATTTCCCTCTCCATCTGCACATTGAAAGTTTCTTCTAGTAAACTCAATTCATGTTCCAACTTTGGTGATATGAGCATAAAACCAGCTACTAGGAAGAAACTCATGCAAATTGTTCAAAAGTGAAGTCCGCTCTGTGCTCACCACACAGCTGCATTTTTAACATGAGAAGTTTTGCATCACACTTGTTGAAAGCACCTACCTCCTGAATCTTCTCGTCCTTCTCCCTTAGTAGGGCCGTTAAACGTGAAGAGGATGAAACATCTGGACTCCGCAGCTCTGCTTCAAGTCTGGCCACTTCCTTCTGAAGACGCTTCACCAACTTTTTCTCAGATATAAACTGAATAAAAAAATTGCCTATTAGCAGCAGAGAAAGGACCTAAGTCAACTCAATTATGAGCAGAAACAGATTAGACAATCACACAAGCAATCTGACTATACATGTCACACAAAATGTTTTACCCCCCCCAGCATGCTCCGTCGAACTCCTAGAGAATGAGCAAGCATCATATGATGAGAGGTCACCGTTGAGCTTTGTTTGTAAAATTTTCAGAAAGGAAAATATCCGAACAGGTTGATGGACACATCTCAAAGCGGAGAACTGTTATCTCTTGGTTTGTCGAGAAATCCTTGAGTTGCTGGTTTTCTATAGTCCCATCAAGTTGTAAAGTACTAAAAACTTGTATAACTTTTCCTACATGCAAAATGGCTACCTTTTGTACTATTTCTGCCAAAAGAATGACATACTTTCAGAGGAGCACTGATAATGAATATTGCATTCTTAACTCTACACTGGAACTGAAAGTCCAGCAAAGGAAAAAAACTAAGAAGAAACCAACATTGAATGATCTTCCGTGTTACTTGTCTTACCATGTTTACTTGCGCTGTGTTGGTGACTTCTTTAGCACTTGTTGCAAAAGAAAGCGTGTTTTTCGACTGCTCTACATGACTCAGAGCTGGACTCATGGTACAAATTATTGCTGTTCGAGCATTTCCTCCGAGGGAGGGCTGCAGTATTCTTGTAAGTTTAGAATCTCTGTATGGTATATGTCCACTCCTTTTTCCAACACTGCATGGATATATTAGTGTGAGATGAAGTCCATTCAGAGTTACATTTGCACAGTGGTGGAGTGCAAAAATGATTTGAATATGAGAACATCACATCACCACTTCTATCTAGATTATGATTTAATATAATTTTATTCCAGGTTTGATGTTCTTCCCAAGAAAATAGACAGCTAATATGATTTCCCACACTCATCTTCATGCGCAGAGTGAAACCAACCTTTGCACCTCTTAAGATGATAGGATACTTAGTTGAAACCAAATGGATTGTAGCTTTCACTGTCAATACTGTGCATCTTTTATGGGGAGGTAGCAAGTTAATAGTCATCCCCAAATTACAAATTCAACAGGATGCTTTCAATAGCTGGATTCTGGAACAGCCATTTAAGTGGCATTCTAACCATTAGTTTGGTCATGTAACATGGGCCTAGTGCTCACGAGGGCATAAGTTGGCTTTTCCTCATTTCTGAGCTTCTAATTGTTAATTCATTTGAGGTATTGTCAAGTGAACTAGGGTTATCTCATTGGTGAAAAAAGGGTGGATGAACTAGAGTTACTATCACAGTTAGTGGTACTTCAAAGTAACAAGTTCCCTAAGACAGCCATTGCTTTTAGTTTCCTAATTGACAGTTACTGAAAATAAATAAATGGTAAATCTTAGAAAAATGCCAAACAGTAATTTTGGAGTGCTTTGATAAATGAAGATGTAAGATATCAAGGTTTTCTCATCTACCTTAACTTTCTAATGACATTAGTCAATGTAAGCAAACTGCGGTTGATATGACTGCCTTCCTTCAGTCTTGCACCACCTGCATTTGTTTGACATGCACGCTCACTTCCAGCAAGGTCCACAAGATTCTGAAAGTAAATAAGCTCGTCTGTTTAACTACTTTTCTTTCGTATCAGAAAAAACTATAACTGAAGATGGATAAGGCGTACCAAACTGGCAATGAATGACTTCACACACTCCGAGTTTTCTCTGAGAGCGCTCTCAATCGTCTGAATCCAAATAAAAATCCACAACAACAAGACAGTTAATACTAACTGGAAATTTCAGTCCAGCCTAAAGTTTCTCCAGCAGCTAAAAAGCAGAATGAATTTGCCAGTGTCTGTAACAGTCGAACCAGTGATATTTATTCTAGTGAGAGAAAGAATAATATTCAAGAAGTTGAAATTGACAGCAAATAAAATTATGATGGAAAATATGATCTTGAACAAGAAGATAAATTAAGATGAAATCACAAGTATATGAAGTCATACCAGCCTAATTATCTGATGAGATCTTGAGCTTTTATCATTTAGAGCAGTTTCTCCAATTTGCCTTTGGGCTGAGGATATTAGTACATTAATACATTGTGCCAATTTAAAAAGAGAATCATCAACTTAATACAATGCAGAGTATCATGCAATGCATTACGTAGGCTCAAAATAATAGATATATAAAGATAGAAAAGTATGAATAAATGAATAATTTATTTGATAAATATTTATCAAAATAATGGGGGTATAAATGTCGGACGGTTCTCTCTCCTCCATGAACTTAAAGTGGCCTTGACTTTAAAAAAGCTGCCTGATGAAGAGATGATTTGACACAGACCTAAACCCCAGTAATCAAGAAGCTTCGATTACCTTCACAAAGACCAATTAAGTGCTGCAAGTGTTGACTGTCCTTTACAACTACTTCAACTAATTTTTCCACAATGGTCCCTTTCTGTATTGCAAAACAAAGAGAAGGAAAAAGAAGTAATTTCTGAGTTAAACATAGGTACTAATGCATCATATTGTTTTAGAAAGGTTCCTTGCAGAAAAAAATAGAAACATTTGAGTACCTCAGGATCATCAAGGAGTCGAAGAGGACCAGAATCATGATTCAGAAGGTCATTAACACTTTCATTGTATATCTCCAATGCTGAAACCTTCAGAACAAAGTCTCTCTCCGGGTTCTGAAAGTTTGATTGTAGAGTAAGTTGGCTTCCTGCTATGGCAGGACTATATTTCTTCTCAAGGAAAAACACTAAATAAATTTCTGTTGTTTTAATGAGAAGTACCTCCTTAATGTGTTCATAGATGTCCTTGATAGCATTCTCAGTGATTCCTCTCATGGTGTATGTTTTCCCACTACTAGTTTGCCCATAAGCAAAAATAGTTGCTGCAATAATGGGGAAATGTTTAATTCTAGAACTAAAACAATCTGCATGAGATTTTCATGTCAAGGTATTAACTACAAACTAGTTCCATACAATTAATTCCTTTGAGGGCTGAGAGGGCAACATCTTTGGCTCCTTCTTCATACACCATGTAAGTCGAACTTGCTGGACCAAATACCCTATCTACATAGTAAACCAGCATCAGAATCAGAATCAAGGAATTCCCAGGTTGTCTCACATCACATTAGTATATTTAGTCACATTACAACCTGGAAATATAACTCTCTTTCGCAATTATGGAAATTCCTTAATGAGAAAGGTCTTAGTAACTGAATTTTGGCAAGGATATAATCCACAAATATAGATACACTTCACAGTACCAAATACGTAGGATGCTGCACCACGTTCTTGATTGGGATTCTTGTAAATGATAGTGTTGTCATCAGTGCATTCCCATGCAATCAGGTCGTACAATGCTTGTTCTCTCCGACTTAAAGGCCTTAGACGGACGGTGACAAATATCTTCTCCTCTCGATGTGAGGCCCCTGGTGTAGACGAAGGGGTTCTTCGCACCTTAGAGGATGGTGTAGCTGGCGCCCTATCAATCATGTTCGCTCACTGCACCCCACGCTGAAAAACTGAAAATCGTTTAGGCCAATGGACAAGATAAGTATCACAAAAGTCTATCATGTCAAAGGCACTTGTGTCATAAAGAACAGGAATAAACTAGTAGTTACGATAAGTCTCACTTTTGCAGCAAATTCCATGTTCCGATGGGCAGTCATGGAGTATAAAAGAAGTTAGACTCTGAAAAGGCTGTATTATTCAAGGTTCTCTCGCAATTTGTTTCTTTTACCAGATAACGAATGGCAGTGATTTTACAGCAACTGCCATTCCCATACTAGGCTCTTCATCACACAACCAATGCTGAATTTGGCGGAATGCTACGATCACCACACGGTCTAAATCAATCACCAGAACCGTCTATTCCTCCCCATTTCACATTTAAACACAAGCAGAAGAACTAGCTAGCCGCACATGGAGTACCGAAAACCAGGGACCTAGTCACAAGTCTCAGTAGCGATTTTCACTAGTGATTCCACGTAAAGACAAAATCTTTCTTGCATTCCTCAGATTTTCAGCAGATTCACCCGAAAGCGAGTGATCCGAACGCACAGGAATCGAAGACGAACAACGACACAAAGCAGCTGCGTACTCGGTTCATATCGACCAACCGAAAAGATGAGAAACGATCGTCTCGTCTCCATTCCATAATCATCATCTCCACACGCGACAACAAAAACCACCTGAAACGCGACGGAAATGGAAAAACTCGACGGCGCGACCACCGACGGATTCACCGACGCGAAATGCGAAGGAGGACCGGGCGAGGACTCACCGGCGATTGCTCCGGCAGCCGAATCGGGACTTCAAATCGCGGAGCAACGAGATCGGCGACCGGCGAAGAGAGAGAGGGGTTCCGCAGGAGTCGAAGTTCAGCGGATGAACTTGCGAGAGAGAGAGAGAGGAATGAGTTACGGAATAACGGCTATTTTTGTTTCCTTTTTTATATATTTATTTCGGTTCTGTTTTTTGAGTTCGAGGCGCGGAGTACGCGTACCTGAAGGGAATTCCTCCTTTTTTTAAAAACCCAAAGAAATAAATAAAGAGAGAGAGAGAATTTTTGCGCTTAATTTGAATTGGAGCCGTCCGATTTCGGGTCATGGGTCGGACCCCCACAGTTTGATTTCGGGGCCCCAAATTTAATTGCTTGTGCACTCACTAATGAATTAAGTATTAGGGATATGCAAAAGAACCAGAAAGCACTTGAATCACCCAAAATTGGGCTAGATCAGATCAGAATTGATGATTCCCAAGGAAAGTGGTATGATTCTCGTTGGTTGGTATTAGTCCGGTTCCCAATTTTGGGTATAGAACTCTCCACCCACCCACCGGATCGGACCAATAATATATAAATACGTATTTAATTTTTAAGAAAAAATTCCGCTTTAAAAAAAATGAAAACCCTAAAATCCTTAATCTAAAGCTCAATACTATTAACTAAATAATTGTCTTGTCTCACTCACACCTTATATGAATCATTTATCTATCTCTCACTCATGGTTTTGACTCTCAAGCTCAATGCCAATTAACTCATGGTGTCAACTCTCAACTTTTAATATGAGTTCAATTTTTTTTTTTTGTTTACTAATCTTGCAATTAATAACAAAGAATTTTATTTTATTTTTGCTTTATTTTAGCTTGTCGAAAAATGTTGCACTAAATGTGTGAAATTTGATTGGATTAGTTTATGGTCTCACCTAGGAACCACACTAGACTGGTGATCCAGTTCTTGAATGGATCCATAAAACCAACGAACGGTTTCAATTCCAATTTTTCAAGATTAGTCCTTAGTGAGCGATTTTCGATTCCAGTGTGGGAACCACCTATCGGACCATACTTATTCCTATTAACTACACTGAAATTCTAATATATTTGCCAAAAATCATAATCCTAAGTCCTAATATGAACTTCATAGGTTAAATCTTGCACACGTCAATCTTTGAATACAATAAGCTCCACAAGAGATTTTATGATTTAAAAACTGATGTCCTTGGTCCGTAAGATGAACGGAACTTTAAGATAAATTATCATGCCAAGAAGCATGCCTTGCAACTTCTCTTCGATTTGTCTCGGTCAAAATTTCGAATTGACAAGAGAGGTCAACTTGATTTATCAAGCGTGGGATTTTCGTAATATTTAAAGCTTACGCTCGAGACGCCGTGCTAAGAAAAGATCCTCAAACAATCTTTTTATAACTACGTGAAAAGCACCTCAGATGAAATTAACTACTGATTACTTGGTTACATTCCATGTTTACGCACTAATTTCAGTAGCTGAAATTAACTACTGATTACTCTTTATCTATTGAAGATGGGCCTGCTTTGTCGAGTCATTGTGCATTAAGCCCGATAAGGAAGGTGGCCCAACTCCATCTTGGGCCACTTTTCTTTTGTTGAAGTTAATTCTTGTGTTGAATTGATTAATGGAATGCTAACGTGGCGTTGGCATCATGTAGGCGTATGATTAGATTAATCAACGTGACGTGGAATATATTTTCACTTAGTGCCGATTATTAAAAAGAGGGGGAAAAAAAATCAAAAACCCTAACCAAGATTCGTGGCATAGGATAAGGGAGGGCTACTCGGCTGGGGCGGGCGGCGATGGTGCACCGATGAGGTAGCAAGGGTAGTGGAGTGCCCGATAACGTAAGGCAACTGCTATGTGGCCTTCGTCACCTCCAATCCAAGTACATGTGCACACATAGAGCGAGAGGAAGGCACATTGAGAGATAAAATGGCGGCATTGTGGTCACTACTTGATCCGACATGGCTAGGGTCGCGCAACCCCACAAAGTTAATTGAGACAATTGAGATATGACTGAGGTTGGTTGATCCCTGATGCCACCTTGCCGAGGTCACATGAACCCACTGGCCTATTGCCTTGCTTCCATGATTCTCTCTCTTTCTCTCTCCCCAATTTTCTTATGTTTTAATTATTTATATTAGTTTTAGCTTTATAATGTTTTTTTTTATTGTTGAGTTCTTTTTCATTTTTGAAAGATCATGTCAGCATTTGATGGCAATTTAATTGCCACATCAATATTTCCGCCCATAATTTAATAGAAGAATCAACTTGAACAAAAAAGTGTAAGATTTAATGACTTGATTATACATGAAACACAGGTGCACTTTCACAAGTAAGATATGAAGAAACTCAATCAGCAATCCCCCGGCTAGTTAAGATTATTCGCCAAAAATAAGAAAAAGAAAAACTTGATAGACCTTTTACATGGCTTCTTATATTTGGAATGGATGGGTTACATATCCCATTAGAACTTTGTAGATTAAAATTTGGGTCGCGTTCAAGACTGTCGATTGTGGAGGCTTTGTGACATGCAATCAACTCTCTAAGACCTCATGAGTTTCTATTACCGCAAAAATAAAATGTTGGTATCTGAATATTGATTAATAAATCTCATATGCTTATGAAGTAACATATAATTTATCAAAATACTAGCTGTATACATATGACATAAGTCGGCATATGATATAAGTTTTCTAGACTCATCTTAGTATACCTAACATTTTTCACCAGAATATGCATATGATGTGAGTCGGCATGTGGCATGCGACACTTTTGTCCAAACAACTTTATGGAGCAAAAAAAAAAAAAAAGTAAAGATTCATCGAAAAAGCAACTTATTGTTTACTTGAGGGCATTACTATTTATGAAGCCGCCACTTGTTTTGTTTGAGTGTCCATGAAAAAGTTGTATTACATATCTAGCTAGTCACATCTCAATATTCTCACCGAGTATTTTTATATATAGCATGGAGTTTTGCTTTAAATTAAAAGTAAACACATTTTTCCCACTCACAACCTTTAAAAGAGTTGTCAATGAGAAAAGGTAAGGAACCTATTTTTATTTCTTCAAAATTCAAATGGAGACCAAAAGAAAACCTTTATTTCGAAACATAAATAGAGATAAGCCTTGAGTGCATGCATATTTTTCAAATTTTCCCATTTCTATTATCTGCAAAATGGCCTAACCGAATAATTTCAGGCATACATATAAAAAAAATAAAATTAAGGAGGAGGGTTGGCTTTACTCTCTTTTTTCCCATTGATTTGCATACAACAAATTAGACGGAGTTTTTTTTTTCTTTTCTTTTCTTTTTGGGCGAAAATTAGATGGGTGTCGAGAGTTGACAATGCTAATGAAGAAAAGGAGACATTAGAGAAACCAGTCGGGTCAAATCCGTCAAATCCGACCTCGGATTCGCATCCCAAACCAACCGATGTGGACGGTGGAATCGCTAGAAAACGAGCGGCTCAGTGAGTCGAACGGAAGAGGCGAGGAGAGGCGAAAGTTAAAAAGCGCAAGCAGCCAAAATTTCCGACAGATACGCCAGCATGGACCAGTAAAAAGGGATAAAAAGTCAAGAGACATGAGACGGGAATCTGGGAGGATGTCTTCTGGTGCAACAGAGGGGTGAAATGGCAAGCACTCGAGCCTCAGGGCTGGCCCCCACTCGACCCACTCAGCTTGTTAATCCTATCTCAAAATGCTTTGCCAATTGAAGAATCTCAAGCACTTGATGTAGTTGCCTATATGAGCAAAGACTCGCAAGTTTCAGCGCTGTTAATGATCTGAAAAGGGTAGGCATATTCCAGTCATTTTGCCCAAATTTGCATCACCGGCTTAGTTTAGCTGACACATTGTCCACATCACATCTAAAGTCCAACCATAATTATCTGTGACATGGTTTGGTAAGAATGAACAGAGGGAGGGTTGATCAGTTGGTTCATCTTACCTATCACTGTTCCCTCTATATTTCTCTTGAGTACAAAATGGAAGTAGCGAATTCTAATTAGTGATAAAATTGGAATGATCATATCATATTAAAAAGGCTTGATATATGTTGTAAGATGACTATCATATCTTTAGAATCACGGTTATCAACTCAATAGTAATCATAGAGTTACCTGTTTAGTTCTAATGAGATGTTGATCAAATGAGGCTGAGCTCATCAAAAACATTTTATGTTTCATCAAAGTTATGGTATGAAATACCTGTAAAAGATAACGACTAATTGATATCATTAATGAGAAGCAACCAAGTTTCTACATGTGCATTAAATCTCATAAGGACAGGTAGACGTAGGGTTGCCCATCAATTTCACAGTCCTCTAATTGTTAGGAGAAGGCCCGGCAAGAGATCCTTTACCAATAAGCTCATGCACAATAAACAATTTCCAGTACATTATCGGAAGTTCATAATGTCATGATCCAATCCACCGATACAAAGTGAGCCACCCACCTTCTAGAGTAAAAGAAAAGTTCATAAATAGCTAACTTTCTAGGTGACCCTTTGAGTAGAAGAAAAGTTATGTAGTAACTAACCAATCCGAAAAGCCACCAATCTGGGAAAAAAATGTGCTTAGATAGTTTCTATTTTTATCTTTTTCGTAAAAAATTATAAAAAATAAAGTGAGACCCACTAAATTTTCCTTATAGTTTATTTCGAAATGAGAAGTCAACAGCACTGTATCATCCACTCAAACAGAATTTTATTTGGAAATGATAAAGCTAATGATGACTGAACGAAGTCTTGCGTCAACAGTACGCACAAAGCCGGTCATGGCCAGCCGAAATTCTTCAAGAAAAATAAATAAAAAATTAAGAACATCCTCAACCACATTTCAAGCTCGATTTAGGATTCTCTTATGAGATATATCGAATTCAACTCGTATCATTTCAATTCCTTAATAGTGATGGGGATAGGACACCTAATTTTCATAGTTATGTTAACTCACTTCAATGATATGTAAAATTGTGTCCGCTTCAACTTAGACTATGGACCGACAACAATTGAAGATCATACGTGCCTTATCTTACTACATATGTTGTCACGAATAATACGGTGCATTGTCGATATCTATGTAATTTTGCATTCGCTTATATGGAAATCCAATTTCTTTATGCTTAATTTTCGACATCAAGTCAATATTAAGTAATATTTCATGACAAATCTCACTTTTTTAAAATCGGATGAAGTTGCATGTTATAGTTTAAAGCTTATGGTGCTTCTTGTAAGAACTTAAATTGTCGAAGAACGACATGATATATAGCTCATAGCTAACATGGTACAAGGACAAACTTTCCTGAATCGGTGCAAAAAACCAAGGTAATATGTAACTTTTCTTAGACAAGCCAAATATTTTTGTTGACTTTATTGGGGCAATAAATCATTTAAGGGGCGCGTGACAAAATTTTTGAAACAGAAATTAATTTCTGGCAAGAAATTAATTTTTCAATTTATATTTTAGAAATTGAGAAGTTAAAAATTTTAGCTTTTGATTTATTCTTCAAATCTATTTCTGGAATAAAAATCTATTCCGGAAATAGAAAAATCAAATTGCGTTACCAAATGAATTTCTATTCCAAACCTGTTTCGGAAATAGAGAAACAGAGAAGTAAAGAAGTAGAACTTTTATCATGCGCACCCTTAGTTTCTCTACAAAGTTCAACTCCTCACCTTTCACTAGGGTTCCCCCCTCAGTTTTGCAAGCTAGAAATTGACAAACCATCAATATCAATTGCTAATAAAATCGTCATTAGAGGATTTCTCATGCCTTATAAGTACATTTGCCACATGCAACGGTGGGCTAGTAGTTCATGCAAAATTTAGATGAATGAAATAACAAGTGCAAATATTGGGAGTTGCCCTAGTAGCCATCCTTCTCACATAGGAAGGGAGAGATCGAGAGTTCGATTCTCCACATTTTCAAGAGGGTTGGGGGTGGGGATGTTTAGTTTTAGGTATAGAGTTTGACTTCTATGTTCTAAAAAAAACATAGCAAAATTTTGAAAGTGAATTGAGAATTAGAGTATGGCAAATAATAATAATAATAATAATAATGTGCCATTATGGTGTTCATGAAGCATTTGCATTGGGGGGCGACCAGTGTCCCACCAATCCTTGGATGAAGATCTTTTTGAAGATGAATGATGTTTGAGAGTGATGATCTCTAGTCATAATTTGCAATATCAAAGTAGGGAATGATATCTTTGCTTTTAAGAAAGGATTATTCAAGTGACATTATGGAGCAAAACGGCGGATAAAAAAATTAAATTCATAATTAAGTTTGAAGTATTTGAAAATTATTTATCAATATAATAACCATTCACTTAATTTTTGTTAACGGGTGTCTTAAGCCACTTGTTAAACATTTAAATATAGAGAGTTTTTGGTTTCCAAATTGACTCTTTTTTTCTCTCATCATACATAATCGGTGCATTAAAAATGCAAATCTTTATTACGTATGATTAATATGTGCCTTAGGGGTGTACATGTACTCTTCTAGTCTCTGCTTCTTGTTTCCCCAAACAGTTTGGGGGGAAGCTTGTCTTCCTACTACATACACTATCAATCGTATTAGGTTGGCTATCATAGATCACAGTTCTTCTTATTAGTTTTTGTATGGTAGTGGCCTCAATTACAATCTTTTTCGAGTCTTTGGTAGTGTTTGTTTTTGTGCATCTTCTTCCACATGAATGCCAAAGTTAGAATCTAGTGTTTGTTCATGGTGCTTCCTTGGATATGGTGTTGTGCACAAAGGGTCTTGACGTTAGGATCCAATTTCTAACCATTTTAGTGTGTCTTATCATGTTACATTTTGGGAACACAAAATATTTTCATCTCTCAATTCCTTCATATTATCAACTCAGGTACCCTTCTTCACTAACACTTAAGTGGATTTACTCTCCGAAGATGCCACAACTTTGTCCACTTGTGAATCTTCCTCTTTGGAAATGCCTTCTTCTAATATTGATGCAAATCCTTCTAGCGATACCACCCCGGCAACTTCTAACGTGTGTGTTTTATTTGTGGATTCTCCACTAACCGACAATCCATCGTCCTTTGCTCGTCATTTCACAAGAGTAAGTCAAACTTCTATTCGACTTCGCAATTTCCATTGTTACTCTACCATTGCTTATTTTTTTAAACCTTGCATATATAGAAAAGCTAGTACATGAGATTTTGTTGATTTGTCTCCTTGTAAGTTCATTGTAGGTTGTAAATAGGTATGTAAGATTAAAATAAAGGAAGATGGTATTATGGACCATGACAAAGCTCGGTTCGTGGTGAAGGTTTGCCTTAAGAATATGAAGTTAACTATGAAGAGACTTTTGCTCCTGTTCTGTTGCCTTAATAAATGACTTTTGTCCATAGTTTTCTTGTTGTTGTCGCAATTAAGCACTGGTTTATGTTCTACGTGGATGTTAAAAATGCTTTTTGGAATTGCAATCTCATTGAGGAAGTTTATATTGTTCCTTTGCTTGCATGCACTCATCAATCTAACAAGGGTTAATACATTGAAAAACCTCAAACTAGTACACCTGTGATAAATTTACTAAAAATTATTTTTTTGACAATGAAAAATCCCAAACCGATACACGTGTGACAAATTTATCTCGATTGACCATAAAAAACCCTAAACGAGTACATTTATGACAAATATACCCAAAACTAATTTATTCGATCACAAAAAACCCAAAATTGGTAAATTTGTAACAAATATACCCTCTGCTAAATTGGATTAATACCACAAAAAATCACAAAAATTGTAAACAGTGATAAAAAAAACATAAAATCCCAAATTGATATGCCAGTCGACTATCACGTGTCATTTAACTTAATAGTTTGACAGTAAAATTTAATGAAAATTAACAGAGGGTAAATTTGTCGAAAGTATACTAATTTGGGGTAAATTTGTCAAAAGTATACTAGCTTGGATTTTTTGGTAGTCAAAAAAATAATTTGGGGTAAATTTGTCACAAGTATACTGGTTTTGGATTTTTTTGGGTATTAACCCATCTAACAAAGCGTGTTGATTACAACATACATTATATGACATGTTATAGGCTCCTCATGGATGGTATTCCTACTTTAGCTCAATCATGGTATTCCAAATTTAGCTCAACCATGAAATCTCATATCGATTTTGTGTGTATATTATGCTGCTCTTATATGTGATAACATAGTTATTACTAGTGATGATCATAATGAATTTCAAAACTCTAGCAATAGTTTAGTTAATATTTTGAAATGAAAGATCTTGAGCGACTCAGGTATTTTTCAAACTTAAAGGGTAATTGAGATTCCTTTGGTTATTATTTCATAAGCAAAATATATCATTGATCATATTTGTAGAGTCAGGCTCACTAATAACAAGGTTGCTCCAACTCCTATTGAGATCAATGTCAAATTTAATGCCAAAGATGGAACTCCTCTTTTGAATCCTATACTCTATTGACAATTGGTCAACAGTCTTATATATCTCACCATTACTCGACTTGACATCACCCATGCTATTCAAATTAATAGTCAATACATGATTGCACCTAGTACAACTCATTTTTCTTCACTATGTTAAGGGTATATTATTTCATGGCTTTCACTTTTCTGCTCATTCTACCTTGAAATTACAACTTATTGTGATGATGACTAGGTGGTGATCCTCAAGGTCATTGGTCCATTATGGATTACTATTTCTTTTTGGGCAACTCACTTATCTCATGGCGTAGCAAAAAATTGACCATTGTTGCTCACTCTAATAAAGAAGCAAAATATTAAGCTCTTGTTGATATTCACTTATCTCATGGCATAGTAAGACACAAAATACTATTGCTCACTCTAGTAGATATCATAATTACTATGGTTGTCGTTATAGTGGAACAATCATCCATTGCGATAGCCAAAGTGCTATTCAAATAACATAAAATGATGTTTTCCATGAAGGTGCCAAACACATTGAAATAGACTATCATTCACACGATATCATGTTTTTCGTGACACTTTTCGACTTGTCTCTACTTCATCTACTAAACAAACTATTGATGTCTTCACTAAGACACATCCACTTGGGCGTTCTCTATATATTTTATCCAAACTCAAATTGATATCTTTCAAATCATCTTGAGTTTGAGGGGGATATTAGAGACATAATTAGGAGATTTTGTATATTTCTCTTAATTAATATGATTGATTGTAATTGATTTTTTTTTTTACTTTTGATAGTCATACTCTAATTTAAAGAATATTACATGTGCTCTTAATTTGACAATGTAAAGAATGTTAAATGTTTCTCTCTCTCTCTCTCGTCACAATTCTCTAACTCCTATAAGTACGTTTCCCACATGTTTATATAGGAACACATGCAAACATAAAATGAATGAAATAATAGGTGCCATTATGGGGTTCCCAGAGCACTTCATTTTGGTGGCCACCAAATGACCCTACAATTCTTGTCCGGAGATCTTTTTAAAAATTAACAATATTTGAGGGTGACCTCTAGCCATAGTTTATAATAACAGGCAAGGAATGATACCTTTGTTATTAAGAAAAGGATTATTCAAGTGACATTATGAAACAGAAAGGTAGATCTGATTAACCTAACTTTGGAGCTAGCATTAAACTTCACGTGAAAAACACACGTGCATTGTATCCTCTCACCACGATGGATTGCATTTAATGAAAATAGAATGGTCACCTTAACTAACTACCATGACTTTCTAATAGCTCGAGAATGACTAGTTTTCCACCAGAAGGAGAGCTCTCACCAATACCACCTACATGTAACCTCAACAGAAACATACATGTAAAGCTCTAATCTTCGTCCCTTCCTCTAAAAATCACAAACTTAGGTAACTAGGGACACTTCCATGTCTTGATGATCATCTTGCTTGTGGACAAGATTTATACCATTGTCGAGTACATATGCGATATCAAATAATAAGACAGAAATTATCCATTTTCAGATAAATGAGGTTCTACCCTAAACACATTTCAATGCACATGGCAATGTAAAAAAAAAAAAAAAAAAGGAAAGCTCACACGATCTGCAATTCCAATCTTGGGAAAAGAGAAGTCTCTTTCCCTCACCCATTTTCACGTCTTGACTTTTGGTTAAAAGGAGTTAGGCGGACCAAACCCCTTCGGTTGCATAAGCCAATGAAAATGAATGGGCCTACCAATTGCATCATTGTCCTAACCTCAGTGGCCCTCGTTTTCTTATATACATACATACGTGAAGGAGCTCCTTCCGCGTGTGAAAAACGTGAACTCACTTGTCTTTCCCCTAGATAGCCGGAATTCTGGATGGGGTTATGACTTTAAGAGGATTAACAGAGTCGGTGTATTGGATAAGGCCGAAATGTCACCTGTCTAGAATGCCCTAGATTGTGACATTGCGCGGACCTCATCATAAAGTCCGAACTAAAAACTGAACTAACCCGTTAGGAGGGACTTGGAATTTGACTAACGGGGGCAGACATAAGTCTAATGGGGGTAGACATGCGTGTAAAGGAGGCATCATAACTTAGCTCTAATATCATATTAGAATGTCCAATCCGAAAACTTAAACTAATAAATGGATGGGAGCTACATATATAGAAAAAACATATTAATTTCATAATCAAACGATGTATGATATCTCAACAGACCTTAATGTCCAGATACATATATATCTTTACGGAAGGAAACACTAGCTAGCGAAAGTTCATGGTCGGTTAGAAAAAGGATAATGGTCGGTCCATATTGAAACCAATCGTCTTGCCTTAACCTTGTTGTTTTCGTGTGGAACCCTCAAATCGAAGATTCAAGGAGTTTGCTGCGTTAAAATGAATGCACCCACCAAAAGTAGATCTTTCTCGTGGAAAAAGCAAGTTAGGGCGCGCACATCAGGAATTGATTAGTTGGCTCTCAGCCATCACCAAGAACTTCATAAAACTTTCCATTTATCCTAGAGCTTTGTCAATTCGCAATGGATATTTTACAAATAGAAAAATATGTAATTCGTAAATTTTTAATTTATTCAATGTGATCACTAAACTTTAACCAGATACGTAATATTGTCTCTGAACTTTTAATACATGTTCAATCTAGACTATATATAAATATTAAATGTTGTCCATAAACTTAAATTAATGGAAGAATAACGTCAAACATTTTTAAATAGTTCAGGGATTAACTTAACAAACGTATGTTACCATCGGCCTTGATGGCTTTCTGCTGAATAAGAATCCATTGCCTTGGGGGAAAGGTGAGGGGGTCAAACCTCAGTGGAAGCATCGGCGTCTTAAGCGTGATGCCGAGGTGGTAGATCCTCTACTAGCGTCACTCTAGGGTTTACCTGTAAGCGACGATGGGGTTCCCTTGATATAAAAAAAAAGAAGAAGTTAATAACATATATTTTAGGAATCATATTGAATACATTGAAAATTTGGGGATAAAATTATATATTTTACTAAAATTAAGGAATTATATTGAATAAATTAAATATAAACTATATTATATTATATATTGGGTTAAAATTTAAGAATTATTTGTACTATTATTCTTTTATAGGTAAAAGACAAAAGCAGCCGGGATAACTCATCCCATTTGTACAAGCAACTGGGGGTAGCTTATCCACTTGTACAAATACTTCGTCCATTTGCGCATGGAGACTTTATCCAGAATATATCCTGACTACAGTAGTAAAGACTGTACGGACTTGCGGAAGCATCACGGCAACCCGAAAATCCGACCTAATATCCCCGTGGCAAAACCTGAATATGCAGCATGTGTTCCTAGCTTCTGCGTTCACACTTGTTCTTTTTATTTTGCAATCTGCTCGAGGGATGCTCTTAGATATTGTGTCGTCAGTTGCGACAATCGCTTCGAAGTAATCGCGCCCGAGACCCCGTCGCTTTCGAGCATCTCCTGGTTAGATCTCTGTGGTCATGGTTCGGAATAGCTTTGTTCACGTACACCTGGAATATGGTTCGGAATAGCTTTGTTCATGTACACCTGGAATATGCACCGGGAGAAAGGCATTGCTTTAGAATATCCATCGCTTTCCCTCCTTTTCTTTATTCGCCGATAGAATATGCATGGTTGATTTTACATCGAACTTCGATTCTGTACATTTCATTTTCATCTTATGGTTGTGTGATTGATGCATAACCTAAAATCTTTGGTTACTAAAATGGGTCACATGCCTCGACCTGGCCAAAGAAAAGTGTATACATATGTCGTATTTAGGAGACTTTTGGGAGAATGACTTTGCATCTGGGCAAAATTCTTCGACTCGAGGTGCTTTTGAAAAAAAGTGAATAATATCTGGATGATTGGCTTTTGGTATATTTTTGTAAAGCGGCTTTATGCTGAAGTAAAATTCGAAAAAAAAGGGAAAAGGAAAAAAGAGAGGGTAAGGGTTGTTAGATTCGGCGAGTGACGCAGCAAAAGAGTTGGAGCCCGGCAAGTAATGGACAGGTGGCTGCCCACAAGATTAGGTGAGAAAATTTATGCCTAGATGAAGGTTAAAAACCTGCTATTGAGAGTAAGGATCATCTAAACAATGACATGAATAATAACCATTTTATTTTAGAAATCAATTAATGGTCAATAAATAGATTTTTCTATTTTTATTCCCCAAATTAATTAATGAATAAGAATGCACATTTGATAATAACACAAATTTTTTGTTTCCAAAATAGAAATTCATTTGATAATAACCCAAATTTTTTCTCACTTGAGTGATGACCGGCTAAGCAAACAATGGTCAGTGATTGGTAGCCGTGGCCAGCATACGATGGCTAGCAATCGATAGTGGCGAAGGGCAAGCAATGGCAAGTGAGCGAGTGAGCAATTGGTTATTAGTGTGGATGAGCGATGAGAATAGTTTTTATTTCTTATTTTTATTTTAAAAATATAAAAGTAGAAAAAATTTACTTTTCATTTGTTCTAAACCTATTAAAATTGTTATGGAAATAAAAATGATTATCACGCGCGTCCTAAAAATCTCCAGCAAATCCAAAGTCAAGACATAACGGGGCGTGCCAAATGACGGAGGCAAACATGTCTTCAACTTTGGTTCAATTAAAACAAAAATACCGCATGCAGATGCGGTCGCGTCGCTACACGCTTAACTTTATACATAAAGTTGGTAAAATATCCTCCTGTCTCCAACTTGTTTTCCAAGAAATCGACCCCCATTGGTGCCGATTTAATCCCGTATAAATTCCACAATCGGGTCGTCCAGACCACGTGCAATCCCATCGGAGTTTCAAAAACCGGGTTCCGACAAACGAAAACCACCGTCCAGCACGGCCAACGGATTTCGCAATCAGCTGCTCTGCGCCGTCGGATCTCGTGCACCTCCGCACGATGATTTTAATTTAATTTAATTCCCATTTGATTTGATTTAATTTAATCCCGTTAGCGGATAAGCTTCTAATCTGGACCCCATAGCAAAATTAGGACTTGACCAAGATATTAAAAAAAATCGTCGGTGGTGCCACGTCAGGGGAGGACGTCGCGGCCAATCAGATCCCCGGGAGCTTCCTTCCCTTACACTTTTGGGGCCCGCCAGGGGGGGCCCACGGCAGGCACGTAAGGGAGACATCATTCCCATTGGTTAGAGCTCACCCCACCGGTCAGCGTCTCGGTTTCGAGTTGCTCCAATCGAATGCTTCCACGTTGGGTGGAGGAGCTTTGTTTCTTTCGCCCACAGGGCGTGATGACCCACGGGAAGGAAAAAACTATTTAGAAAATAACGCCGAAATAATTAATTTTGGTTTAATATATAATGTAATTTTAAATATTTAATTCGTTCAATCCACAATACCGTCCTAAGCTTTTAAATTATTATTTTTTATACATGTTCAATTTAGTCATTGAGTTGTATGAAAATGTTGAATATTGTTGATGAAATGATATTAATGGAATGGCGATTTTGGATATCTTCATATATTTGAACATGTAACAAATTTTATGAACTATATTAAATAAATTAAAAGTTAATAAAAACATTAAATAAATTAAGAGTTTAAAACCACATCGTATATTATGTCAGAGTTCAAGAAACATATATGTTATTATCCAAAAAATATTCAAATGAGAATTTTATATCTTAGCCATTTTTTTCCTTTGGATGATGTGGCACGCATGGGCAATTGCTGTCATGAGTTGAGATTTTGTGCAGCCAAACTCAATTTTCCTTTTCAATATAAGCAAGGCAACGTTACATCGTGGTTTGGTCAGAGCATTTATAAGTATGCCTATTTCCTTGCGAGCATGCCTTCCAATAGAGATTACTTAAAACTTTGAATCGAATGTGACGATTCAACTACGAAAGTAACGAATCATCAATCACAATTATCAAAACTAAAAATAAATATTATTTTAAATCTCTATTTTGTCTCGATTCATTTCGTCATGACGGAACAACATAAACGAAATGTGTTATTTTAGACTAATAAAAAGAAAGTGAGATCTCAAAAAGAGGATTATTTTTGTTTTTTTTTTCTTTAGAACATTATGGACTAGACAAGTGAAGAATATCCGAGGATGGTCAAGCGACGATAAAGTGCTACTGGCCATTAAAATAAAGAGAAGCAAAAGAAGAAACGGTTCCTTCGAGTCAAAAAAAAGAGGAGAGCATACCACGGAAACATCAAGTGCTCCTCAAGAACAATCATTAATGTAAAAAAAAACAAACAAACAAACAAACAAACAACCAAAAAAACTGGACATTTTTAAGGATTTCATTAGAAAGCGTTCTGTTATATATATTTAAAAAATCATTCAAAAGAAGTTTCTTGTTTTCTAACACCTTTTTTTTTTCTTTTCGTGACATGTATAATAGATATTGTCAAATCAAAACATTTCATCTTCATAAGCATGCACAGTAAAAGCCCTCTTTAATTGGCCGTATCAGATCTTGACAAAAAAAGGTGAAAATAATCAATGAGATCATTTAAATTAAGGAAAGTGGAAAGGGCGGTTTTCTGATGGGAACGCTGAATCAACAGGAAGGTGGAGGCCGCAATGATGAAATTTATTTATTTATTTTAATCATAATTTTTATGAAATCGATGCACTAACCTTTTGTTTCTCCTAAACCCAAAGGCATTAAACATGTTGCTCTCTCCCTGTCCTCCACACTCGATCTGGAGGACCAGAAGGGGGGGAGGTCGAGGCTCTTGCTTTTTTTTGGTGTATAAAAGGGCCTCCCCCATTCCTCATTTTTCACCATCCTCCGTTCGTTCGTTCCCTTCCCCTTCCATTGTTGCGTTTAAGCTCTTCATTTTTTTTTTTGGCGTCCCGTTTTCGGGGCTCCCTTGAAGATCTCCTCTTCATTTCGGGATTTCCTGCCTTCGCCGCGCTGTTTGAAGGTAAAATCTTTGCTCGCTCTCAGAGCTTCATTGAATGTTTTCGGGAATTCTAGAGTTTTTTTTTTTTTTTTTTGTGTGGCCGAGGATCTGCTGAACTCTGCTCTTATTGGCTTACGCCGATTTGAGGTCTCATGGGTCTCCGTGGTGGAGGCCCAATAACGACAATACCTCTGGAAAAACTGGCCAGCAATCCATCGCCAGGGCTTCCGCTTTAATCGCTAATGATACAGGGTTTTGAACTCTTGGCCTCCTTTGCCGGAGGATAGATTTCAATCAACTGCGCTGCCCATTAATGGGTATGCGAATGTCTAGAGTTCAGTCGAAATTTTTCCAGATCACTTTTCTTTGGCTGAGTGAACTTGAAATACCGCCGCTCCGAGCACCCTTCTTTTTGCTAAGCATGGATTGTTCGTGACTCTCCAAGCGCGCATTGCGGTTCGATCTCTTCTTCTGCTCGAATCTAGGGAAAACGCGATTCTTACTTCTCATTAGCGACAGCGTTCCTACTCTTAAGATTATAATTAGCGTCCATGTGAATCTTCTTCACCTTAGGATGTACTACCCTAAACGACATGTCGCTCTCTGCCTTCCTTAACCACAATGCCAAACCTACCGAAACTTTCTGAAAATGTCTAAGCTGGCGGATAATTTAATCTCCTCTTGCGGCCGAAAGGGGTGGTTGCATTTGATGAGCATATTCTCGAAAGATCCTTATGGCTTTTCCTTTATTTTTATTTGATCGAAGGACGATACTAGGAGATTGGAAAAATGGGTAGTGAAAAAAAATTTCCTTCTAATGAAGATTTAATTTACTTTAACGCAAATTACAAGGCAACTCTGATGGACGACACCTAAGGGTCTCGCCTGGGGTGATCACGACCGTTGAACCCCACCACCCAGCGAAGAGGGTGGGCCCGCCATTACTGCGTGCCGCAGCTACACACCGTCCCTACAGGAAACGCCAATCAAGGGCTTAGATTGAGCAAGTCATTTATTTTATTTTTATTTTTTGTTTTACTTTTTTTCCTGATTGTTAGGTTGGTCGATGGTCAAGGACGAGGAAATTTCCCCTTTTATGTGCGAAAGTACGGAATGTATAAAGCATACAAAATCTCATTAATCTTTAGGATCATTACCCGGAAATTTACCAAGATTGGCGCCGGTGATTTTATAATATCGCAATGTGAAAACGACGTAAAGGGTGAAGATGCTTCGAGCTTAGTTTCGACCCCCCCTAAACTTCCGGTCCATTTCCAACATGAAAAATAATTTGATTAATCGAGGAGGGAAGATCCGATCATAAAGAATTAATCTTTTCCTAGAATTTTCACCGGCGAGATCATATAGTATTGAAGCGGCCTTTCTCTCTTGCAATGTCAAATCTCCCTTCTCTCTCCTAAGGCAATCTCTCTCTCTCTCTCTGTGATCCAAAATCTATATTAGGACATGAACTGTTGTTTGAGGATGTCTTTGGAAATGCACTGTTTTCTTGGGCAGAGGATCGGGGGTTAAGACAAAGGAGAAAGATTTCCTGTTGCCTGTTTTAATTTCCGTATTTCCTACTTTTTTTTATTCCACCCTCCAATTTCTTCGTTAGTTTCTATTTTTAATTTCTTTCTTTTTCGCGCTGTTTTCCTATAAATTCCGCTCGGCATCGACTCGACCAAAGCATCCCTTCGTAGCGTCCGTTCCGTTCGCTCCACTTTTCTGTTTCCTGGGTATTTTCCGTTTCTTTCTTCCGTCGTTTCTTTCGTTTTCTTGCTCAGTTTTCTTTCCGTGTGATCCAGTGTTTGTTTCACGGTGGGTGATCTCTTCTTCTTCTTCGTGTCCTTCTTCTCCTTCTCCTCCTTCCTCGGTTAGCGAGTCCTTCAAGGGTCGTTGCGTTCTTGGGTGTTCATGCTTCTCTGACTTGTCTGTTGAGTGTCTCTGTTTCGCGGAACACAAGCGAAATTCGTCTTGAACTGCACTTCCCTTTGGTTTTTTTTCTCGAGTTCGAGGATGGACATGTCGCGCATGAGAATTGGGTTTTGTCTTGTGTCGGTAGGAGAAAATTCTTGCTCAGTCAAAACGTGAAACTCTTTGCAACCTCTCAGACTTTCCAGGCAGTTGCTTGCTCTCTCTCTCTCTCTCTGCCTCCCAGAGAACACTTTCTTCCGTAAAAGAGATGATCTTTGTGCACTTTTGAACATAAAATATGGGGGGAAGACGCTAGATCTGCTGATTTCATGAAGTTGCAAAGCAGTGGGAAGCACTACAAGCTTCAGGCTTTGTGATCGTCAATGGAGATCTCTAGATCTTTCTGGCTTTTAACCTTCTTTTTAAGCGTCCTAAACAATTAATAATGAAAGAAACTCTTTTTTTGCCCCAGTAGTTCTCCAACCGAGATCATCACCTATTCGTGCGTCAGCAGACCTATTTGTTCAACAGCATTCACAATTTTAATACCTTCGTACATGCGTAGTTGGTAAGGTTAGAAAAATCCGGCCGCTCTAGAAAAGATCGATTTTTCCAAGGATTTGACTTTTTTGTTGCTCTGTTTCGTGATTATTCAAAACCCCTCCTTTATTAGTGGAAGTTGGGTTTTGCTTCTAATGCACGGTGTGTTTCACTTTGGTGGTTGTTGCAGTTCTTTTTCTGAGAGAAGAATTTAGACATGGCTGATCGCGTGTTGACTCGAAGCCACAGCCTTCGCGAGCGTTTGGACGAGACCCTCTCTGCTCACCGCAACGATATTGTGGCCTTCCTTTCAAGGTAAAAAGCAAGGACGGAAAGGGATATATTCAAGAAATCTTCAAAGAGAGCATCTTGATGAGTGGTTTTAGCATAAAGTTGGTGAAAGGGAGCTTAAAAAGTGTTTTGATTCCTTTTGTTGTCATGTTGAAGGGTTGAAGCCAAGGGCAAAGGCATCTTGCAGCGCCACCAGATTTTTGCTGAGTTTGAGGCCATCCCTGAGGAGAGCAGAGTAAAGCTTCTTGATGGGGCCTTTGGTGAAGTCCTCAAATCCACTCAGGTATTATGAACTCCCTTCCTGTCATTGTTTTTCGGTTCTTTACGCTCTGGAAATATACTCTTCTATAGTGATAATGGGTTGATTTTTCGCTTTAAATTCTCAAGGAATTTCTTTTGCTCTAAATTTTGGGGTTTAGGAAGCGATTGTGTCGCCTCCATGGGTTGCTCTTGCTGTTCGTCCAAGGCCGGGCGTGTGGGAACACATCCGTGTGAACGTCCATGCGCTTGTTCTTGAGCAATTGGAGGTTGCTGAATATCTGCACTTCAAAGAAGAGCTTGCTGATGGAAGGTCAGAATCTTTATTTTTCCTTGGTGATCTCAGATCTCTGGGTCATGTTCTTTTTTGCTGTTCTTGTTTTTGGTCGTTTTGGGGGTGTTAATCAGAGTTATTCGTCGTGTGTTTCAGCTTGAATGGTAACTTTGTGCTTGAGCTTGACTTTGAGCCATTCACTGCCTCTTTTCCGCGCCCGACTCTTTCCAAGTCTATTGGCAATGGCGTCGAGTTTCTCAATCGCCATCTCTCCGCTAAGCTCTTCCATGACAAGGAAAGCTTGCACCCTCTGCTTGAATTCCTCCAAGTCCACTGCTACAAGGGGAAGGTACATAAAACTATCGATGATTCTCGTTCATTCGACATCTTAAAAATGAGTTTTGAGTTACAAAGTGAGATTTCTTTCGCCTTATGTTACGATATGGTGAACACTGAGGACTAAATGCCAATTTAGAGCACTGAATGTCTTGCACATTGGTTAAACATTTGCGATCTGTTTATGGCTTATGAAAATATTGGGTGATTCTGCAGAACATGATGGTGAATACCAGAATCCAGAATGTGTCCTCCCTTCAACATGTCCTGAGGAAGGCGGAGGAGTATCTGACCACGCTCAAACCCGAGACCCCGTACTCCCAGTTCGAGCACAAGTTCCAGGAGATCGGGCTCGAGCGGGGGTGGGGTGACACGGCTGAGCGCGTCCTCGAGATGATCCAGCTCCTGTTGGATCTCCTTGAGGCTCCCGACCCGTGCACTCTCGAGAAGTTCTTGGATAGGGTTCCCATGGTCTTCAACGTCGTGATCATGTCTCCCCATGGATACTTTGCTCAGGACGATGTCCTTGGTTATCCGGATACTGGTGGCCAGGTACTTGTTTTATTTTGAGTTAGCATCTCTTGATTAGGAGGATATACGTTTTGTGATTTTCCATTCAAATTGTTCATTTGCAATAATTCTGTCTATTTGTAGGTTGTTTACATCCTGGATCAAGTTCGTGCCCTAGAGGAAGAAATGCTTCACCGCATTAAGCAACAAGGACTGGATATTACTCCTCGGATTCTCATTGTAGGTTTCACAAGCTTAATGGTGGGACTTTTTGTGGTGCTTATACAAATTAGATGCTTACCGTGTCGTTTGGTTTCCTAGATCACTCGGCTTCTTCCAGATGCGGTTGGAACCACCTGTGGCCAGCGCCTTGAGAAAGTTTTTGGGACCGAGTACTCCCACATTCTTCGCGTCCCCTTCAGAAATGAGAAGGGAATCGTCCGCAAGTGGATTTCCCGGTTCGAGGTGTGGCCCTATTTGGAAAGATACACTGAGGTATTGACCGGCTCAGTCATATACTTAAGTCATTTTGCCTGTCTGAGTTTATTTAGTTTCTGGTTGAGACTAACGGTTTCTGTTTGATAACTCTCATCAGGATGTCGCGAGCGAACTCGCTGGAGAGTTGCAGGGCAAGCCCGATCTGATCATTGGAAACTACAGTGATGGAAACATTGTTGCTTCCTTGTTAGCACATAAATTAGGTGTTACACAGGTTTGTTCTTTTGTACATGATCTTGTTACTTGTGGTAACTGATGCCAAATTTCTTAAAGCCTGATATCCTCTAATATTTTGCTTCATTCGACAGTGTACAATAGCCCATGCCCTCGAGAAGACGAAGTACCCAGAGTCAGACATATACTGGAAGAAATTTGAGGAAAAGTACCACTTCTCTTGCCAGTTCACTGCTGATCTCATCGCCATGAACCACACCGACTTCATTATCACCAGCACCTTCCAAGAAATTGCTGGAAGGTGATTCAAGTTGATTGTTCATCTCTAAGTCGATTGACTTAATACATTCTATCTTGTGAAATTTCCTTAAGAGTCCTAATATTTCCTTATTTCTCAATTCTTTCTTTCAGCAAGGATACAGTGGGGCAGTATGAGAGTCACATGAACTTCACTCTTCCTGGACTCTACCGAGTTGTCCACGGGATCGACGTCTTCGACCCGAAGTTCAACATTGTTTCACCAGGTGCTGACATGGGCATCTACTTTGCCTACACCGAACAGAAGCGGCGGTTGAAATCCTTCCACCCTGAGATTGAAGAACTCCTCTTCAGCGATGTTGAGAACAAGGAACACTTGTGAGTGTTTTGGTCCTTCCTTCGTGCCCAACTTGAATCCTGTCCTGGCATTTGTTGTGGCATTCTTGGCAGTTGAAGTTTGTCTTTTGCTAATTAACATCGTCTCTAACGTTGAACAGGTGTGTGTTGAAAGATAAGAAAAAGCCGATTATTTTCACCATGGCAAGGCTGGACCGTGTCAAGAACTTGACAGGGCTTGTTGAGTGGTATGGCAAGAACTCCAAGTTGAGGGAACTCGCCAACTTGGTCGTGGTTGGAGGTGACAGGAGGAAGGATTCGAAGGACTTGGAAGAGCAGTCTGAGATGAAGAAAATGTACGACCTCATTGAGAAGTACAAGCTGAATGGCCAGTTCAGGTGGATTTCCTCCCAGATGAACCGGGTGAGGAATGGAGAGCTCTACCGCTACATCTGTGACACGAAGGGAGTCTTCGTTCAACCGGCTATCTATGAAGCTTTTGGGTTGACCGTGGTCGAGGCCATGACTTGTGGATTGCCAACCTTTGCCACTTGCAATGGTGGACCGGCTGAGATCATTGTGCATGGTAAATCGGGCTACCACATTGATCCTTACCATGGTGATCAGGCGGCCGAGCTTCTTGTAGAGTTCTTTGAGAAGTCCAAGATTGACCAGAGCCACTGGGACAAGATCTCAAAGGGTGCCATGCAGAGAATTGAAGAGAAGTAAGCATATAAAACCTGGGTTTTCATTTTAAACCCAGATTAAAATGATTCACTTTTTTCGAGAATACAATTTTTCTAATGTAATTTACATTTTTTTTTTTGCTTTTGATAAGGTATACATGGAAAATCTACTCTGAGAGGCTGTTGAACCTGACTGCTGTGTATGGCTTCTGGAAGCATGTGACTAACCTTGATCGGCGTGAGAGCCGCCGGTACCTCGAAATGTTCTATGCTCTCAAGTATCGCCCACTGGTAAGTTCCTGCTTGAACCTTATCCGATCCTACATTCTTCATTCAAATTGGTGCCTTGTTCCTTGGCATACGTAGTATGTTTCTCGCAATCCACTCATGCTATGTTCTTGATCTTTCTTGCAGGCTCAGTCTGTTCCCCCGGCTGTCGAGTAAACAAAGAGACAGATTGTTACCAGAAGACGGAAGCATTGGACTTTTTAAGTTTTCAAGGAATAAACATTGGAAATTGTCTGAATTTGGAATTGCCAAGAGCGATCTCTTTCATTTCCTTTTTTTGGTCCTTTTTCTTTTCTTTGTTTCCATTCCGAGAATGTTTGCATATTGGGTTTTGTACCCATCAATTCAGTAAATGGTTTATTTTCTTTTGAACTTGTCAATCCCCACTCCGTATTTCGTACTTAATTGTTGTTCACCTGTGGCGGTCTATGTCTAGCTTGTCTGGTGATCTGTCAATTGAAGATAATCACATATACCTAACAAACCAACTTGATATGAACACTAGCGACGTGCAAGCTGATACCGATAAGTTTAATAACTTCAAACCATCAAGCAACAAAGTATGAGACAGCTTGATTGTTTGATAAAAATGGCGCACATTCTTGTCCTACCTCCGTGTGATTTGATCTCTATTTCTTTACGAAATGAGGTAGAAGACAGGCACAAATATCGGCAACTGAGCAATCGAAATGTGAGATTAAGACAGCCTTGTGCTTTACCTGCTTTCTCATGGCCCAGGACAGCATATGCTGATGCTGATACCTGCATTGAAAGGCACATCAGAACGATCATGGTTACTCTCCAAAGCTCCTCACCATCTTTTTGCGAATGGATCAGGTCTTAAGTCTTTTGACACACAATGGTCGCTAGTTCAAAACTCGCACAGTTGAGACGGATCAAGTATGCAGGTTTGGTTTATGCAGTTTGAATTCTGCCTGGAAACCAGCTGAGGAGTTTAAAATCAAGATCAGAGTTGGTACAGGCATTTTTAACGTTTCAGACCATTGACCTTACTCTGCCTGTCCTAATCCAAACCTAGTCACTTGATGGACAGGGACAAGCAGGGTTTCTTTTTAACCCATTGTTTCCTCTGATTCCAATAGCGTTCTCACGTATAGATGAAGACAGAAAAGGGGCCAAATTGGCACCTATAGAAGTGGGAATGAACGGTGGTTGGAGCTTTGAGTAGAGCTCATGGGAAGTAGGAAGGAGAAAATTGTTGGTTGTGGAAAGAAAGATGTCAACAGTAATTCTGATGTACTGTGTACCTTTCTCTGCTGCTGCTTCATGTCCTCTATTCCCCTTCTCATCATTCATTTAATTTGTGAGCCCACTTCATGACATTATTTAATTTTTCCAAGGTGTCTCCAGCCATGTAATCCTTCATTTTTCCGACATCTTCAGAAAAGTTGGACCTACCTTATGCTGTTACTATAGCAGTGAGTTATTAGATTGATTTGGACATATGAAATTTCCAATCTTTCATGTGTTTCATATGCCACAGCCATGCATATGCAACTGCAATATCTGATGATTGCTCTAGATGCCATTCGGTCTGATCAAATAAAAAAAAGCGGAGCTTTCTTTATAGTTTTTGCGATGTAGCTAATGCGAATTTATAGGGTCGTTAACTCCATTGACATAGCATATTCTCTTGTCATGCCATTGCTTTCTTATGCCAAACACGGCATAAGGGAAGCCAAAGATAATTGTCAAAGTGTAGTCTCTGTAACAAGGTTTTTTTTTTTTTTTTTGGTAAAAGGTAATCATATTAAGCTAATAAATATTTACAACAAAAACGGCACTAAAATATATACTCATAATGAACAGAGGCATAATGAATGGAAGGATGCCGAAAGGAGAAGAAAAGGGAAGCTAACAAGGCACAAAATGCGGTTAAGCCGCACAACTACGGCCACATCGAAAAGACGAACCAAACAAAAGAAGGCGACCGGCCGACCAAACAATGGCAATCCAAGTTAAAACCAAACAAAACTTCATCACCCAAATGGAAAGGACGAGACAACCGGCAGGAATCAAGGCCAGCATTGAAAGTGGACCCTCCCGCACCACCACTCCAATCTAGAAAAATTACGTATGCGCCGAAGTAAAAGAGAAGATGCAGGGTCTATCCTCTAGCTATGTTGAAGTCTCCTATTTCTTGGGTTATCTTCAACATTCGAGAAGGTTAGAGCCTTATCCTTAACTACTTTAATAAGGTGGTTCTTCATAGTCGGAAGCATGAAGATATAGTTACTAAAGAGAATCTCATTCCTATATTTCCAAATAAAATGGCAAAAAGCCCCAAAAGAGAACCTGGCAATAGAGTGATAAAAGTCTTCACTGGATAGGAACTTAATAGCCCAGCAAAGGTTGTTAGCCCAAGTCCCATTCCTCAAAGGGAGGTTGCATCCGGAGTTACTCTGTAAAAAGGTTGTTTCATGCATCATGGAAAGAGATGGTATGGCTTAGACAAGGCGTTTGCCTCTTCTGCAAATATCTGACAATACAAATGGTTTTGAAGTGTTTACAATAACTGCTCGGAAAATATTCCACCCTGGTACAAAGTGCCGTAAGTTCAGAACAGATATTAATAAAACTCGCAAATGCAACAATAGCTATACCGGACGGCTGAAAAAAGGTGACCTTTCAAGTTCAGCCATAACTACATGGCCCTTAGGTAAGGATCCATGGACCACTCTTCATAAATGAATTGTTCTGGGTGGGGGCCTAAAATTTTAAAAAATAAAAGAAAAGAAAAGAAAAAAAGACAGCTTGATCTTGAGAGGAAACCAATTTGCGGTTTAAATCTGCTTATTACATCCAGTGCGGTAAATTGTCATCTATCATTAATGTCTCATCGGGTGGATTAGACAATGCCCATCTTTTCTTTATGAAAGACCGGAAAGTTCAGCCATTGATGTTACTGGATGAAGAAACGACAGGGTTTTGGAATTTTAAGTGCAAAGTGGGAGTCACTGCTTATGCTGAAATGACATTACAAATGACCCGTGAGATAACTGTCTCCTAGCCAGAAGAGTAGCAGCCACTGCCGGCTAGAAACAAACTCAAAAGACAAGGTTCGGCCCGTTGGAGTAGTAAAAACCAAAGTCTTAACGTGATGTCTACTTTCATAACTGTGAAGTCCTCAATTCCTTATTTATCTTTATCTTCCTGACAGAGAGAGAATACGGGAGTGACATTACGGGATCTCCCACCCTAGAGTGATTCTTCGGCCTATTTTTTCCCTTAAGCCTTTTAAGGACTTGCCAAGATCTAAATGGCCTTTCCTTGGTAAAATCGAAAAGTTGAGGACTCTCTGTGAAAATCATTTGAAAGTCTCAAACCTTTTTAGGAGATCAGCCCCATTTTGGTTAAGGAGGAGGTTTGCCCACTTAAAAAATTGTTTCCTTTTCCAACCGTTTCAATCTTTTGAAAACTTTCGCTTTGAAAATGCTTCAGAACTGATGAAACATTGAAAATCGCTAGATTATCATATTGGTTTCATTTGTCTTGCTAAAAATAAATACCTCAAAAATATAAAAAATATTTTTTTAAAAAATTGATGGCTTATGTCACTTATAAAAATGAACGAATAAAAAGTATTTTAATTTTTTTGGAAATATTTTGACATAAATTGTTGTCGATAATAAAAATATTTTCTATTGACTAACTTTTTCAAGTAATATAAATGATCATTTTTAGGAAAATATTTTTCAAATCATTTTTTTTTTTGTGAAATAAAGGGAGCCATGATGTTGAAACTCCGTCAATATGATAAAAAAAAAAAAAAAGCTTTGGCATATTTGTATATCTACTCACGAGATACTCTGTGTGTTTATAATCCATATGTATAAAATATCATTAGTTACATTTAGAAAGTTATATTCTTTGGAAGAAACTTGTATAGTTTGGAAGGAGTTTTGATTGATCAAAAAGAAGAAGCTACTTTAACCGATATATTCTTAGGCAAGGCCATACATAACATTGAAATCACAATTGAAATTATTTGTCCTTATGGATATGAATTACTGTAATTAGTAATAATAATTGAAATTTTTTTCTGCATTTTCATGAAAATCTTACTTAATATTCAATATCAACAAAATGGATTAGTGTGTTATATCATTTTATATATAAATAGTAACTTGATCATATTCATATCAATTGACTTGGGGAGTAAATGGGATTTGATACCCTATTTGTCCTAGCTATAAACGATGGATACTAGCACTATGCGTAATGATCCATGTAGTGTTGTAGCTAACACTTTAAGTATTCTACTTGAAGAATACGTTTCGAAATACCAACAGGCATAAAATAAAAGAATAAAAAATTAATTATTATATTTCATATTGACGTGGAAGCGTAACAATGCATTTATTTTCTTAATAATATTGTCTTTTATCATATTTTATCCATGGATCGGGAAAAAAGTTCTTACGAATAGGTCCTTTGATTGATTAGAATATATGTATGCCATTGTTCATTGAAAATGGGATCAACCCCCATTGCCGTATTGGTACTTATTGGATATAGATATGCACAAAACTTTGATTGTTGGTTGGGCCGGTTCAATGGCTCTATTCAATGGTTAATATGTGAATTACCAATTTTTTATCCCTCTTATCCTGTTCTTGATCCAAGAGACAAGGTAAATTTGTTACATCCTTCATGACTTGTTTAGGAATAGCTAATTCATGGGACGACTAGAGTATTACAAAATGGTATGTAATGAATCTAGGTATTTGGAGTCACGAAGGTGTGGCCAATGCACATATTATGTCTTTTGGCTTGTTTTCTTGGTAGCTATCTAGCATTAGGTGTATTGGGATTTAGATATACATTGTGCTGAGCGTATAGGAAAACCTTCTTTGGATTCGCCAATTTTTTTTATAAATTTATGTGTTTCTTTTAAGGGTGGTGCGAATTACTTTAGTATAAAATAAGTGAATAAATTAATAAACAATATTTAAAAACTATAGTGTTTCATGAAACATTGGTAAATCTACTTTGATACTCGATTAATTAATGATGTGGGACCCCTATGAAAAGCGAAAAAGGTTGAAAACGAATGATTGGGCTTGATTTGAGGCCTAATCATGATCCCATTCTTGATTAGCAACTAGGGCCCACATATTTCTGGCCCCAGAGTTCTCTCTCTATTGAAAACCTTTGCAAAATCATCTGCTCTAAACACATTTTCATATTTTAACATTCTTATAACTTAGGAAATTCGGCCAACGAAATTTTTTTCGTCATTAATAACATTTTTAATTCTAGAAATTTTATTTGTAGAAGTTTCCCTTACCTTGTTTTCCCTAAATGATATAAACGATTAGCAATCATAATTTCTCAAATTATTGATTTTTTCACAAAACGAAGGGAGAAGTTTACAAAATTGTATGATTGGTAGGCCAATCCCGAGGTTCATCTACTCAATCACATAAGTCCGTCCCATCGTTTTTTGGATAAGTATATTTTACATGGGTGCCCTGACTAATTGACAGTGTACATGCATTTGCAGCCACAAATTAATTTGATGAATATTAAAATATAAAGTCGATCTACTGAATATTAAGCTGCGGCGCGACACTTGTCAAGTACCTAATGAGTCGGCAGGGCCCAAAACAAAATTAATGTCTGTCCCTTAATCACATGGGTTTGTTCCCTCGAATCGGCGTAATTTCGCTGACAGACAAAACATCAATTAATCAATTAATTAATTAATATCATATTTTAAAATAAACTTTGCTCTGACATATATTGGGCACTAGCCATATGAAGTCTAGACAAAAGCTATGATGTTTGTTTTCCTTTTGGGAACAGTTAACATCGTACTCCTTTCTTGATTTCTTTTTCTTTAAATGAATTTGCTAAGTAGATAGAGTCAGTGTCTGCATTAAAGAGGGGGGTGTAGGTAGCGCAACATGGGATGCTGTGGTCTCGCACATGTGCATCGCTTTTGTGTCTTTATTGAGCCGCTGCTTATTGTTATCTTTTGAGATTGGCTTGGTCCACATGATTCACGGTTATTAATTTGAGCGATGTATCGATTGTTTTCAGCCCACAAAAGCACGGTTGAACCTATTAATTTTTTTGGACGGTTTTACAAGAAATAAGTGTTTCAGGGCACCGTTTTTTACGCAATGAATAATTGGAATACGTGCGTGCATTATGCACATGCTGGCGATGATCACGCTTATTTTTGTTATGACTATCGAACTCATGGTTTCTTGAAAATACTTAAAGATCGAAATCCTCAAATTTTACCGTGCAACATGAACAAAAGAAAAATTGAAGGGATAATGACATAAATGGTATCTAAATTTTGACCAAATGTGCAACGTTATTCCTACATTTTTAATTTGTTTAATGTTGTTTTCGGACTTTTGATATATGTTGAATGATGTCCTTGAACTATATGAAAATATTTAATGTTAACATTCTATCAATTAAAAATCAACGACGATATCGAAAATTTACACAAAGTTGGGGGATTAAATTCAATATGTACTAAAAGTTCAGGATTTACACTAAACATATTAAAAATTCATAAATTATATTACACATTCAACTAAAATTAAAGAACCAAATTGAATAAAGTAAAAGTTCAAGCACCACATTACATATTGTGTTAAAGTTCATAAATCATTTACATAATTTTTTCCAAAATTGAATGATAAGTTAGATAAGTCGAAGGATGCATGTATGTATGGTCAAGTTAAAACAATTTCATGGATTATATTCTCTTTTGTATATAATTCTAATGTATGCATCATTCATGTTCTGTGGCCCCACTGCCTCTCCCACTAAATTGCATAACCTTCAGCAATCATCGTCTTCAACATCATCCTCAGCTCCCTCCTATAAAAGAGGAACCTTCTCTCCACTTTCTCAGCCCCCAATCTCTCTCTCTCTCTCTCTTTCTCTCTCTAAAACAGCCATGGGAAGAGGTGGCAACAAGCTTACCAAACTCAAGTCTGTCCTCAAGAAGCTCAACTCCTTTGGCCACCATAACAAGCACCAGGGCATCAACTCGACTCCCTCATTTGCTTCATCCACTTCAAACAATTCCGACACCGACGACTCTTCCTCCTCCTCCTCCGCCGACCTCCGCCCCGTCTATGTCGGCCAGTCCAGGCGGCGGTACCTCGTGAACTCTGCCGTTCGTCCGCCATCCTTTGTTCCGTGAACTTGCCGCACGTTCTGGTAACAGTGCGCCCTCGTCCGACGCTGGCGACTCCTCGTCCCTCAACATCGCGTGCGAGGTGGTCTTGTTCGAGCACTTGCTGTGGATGCTCGAGAACGCGGAGTCGCGGCCCGAGCCTCTGGATGAGTTGGTCGAGTTCTATGCTTACTGAGGAAGATGAAGATGCATGGTGATGAAAAAGGATCATATTGTAATTATGTTCTCTTTTCTAATGTTCATCACGATGATAAACGCCTCCCATTTATGTGTTTTCCCCTTCTTTCTATCTCTATCTTTTGTTAATAGAAAATGTGCTTCAATGCCGTCTTTTTATTATAATTTATATAAATACTAGTGTTGAGGCATATACGTGATTATGGATGAGTTACGTGATTATGGATGAGTTACATATGAAGAAAAGATTTGATTTTCAAAAATTGAGTGATTATTTGATGAAGTGAATGTGCAGCGGACGATTGCTGAAAGTATTCCAGTGTTTAATTTAACACTCTTTTCGGTGTGTAAGATTGCATGATTGTAAGACCAAAACAAGGTCTCAGAAATTGACATGATACTTAAGTTTTAGCTTGACCAAATTCCACTAATGCTAATTCTTATCTAGTCAACGACATTAAAAGGATATTTCATTAATCGAAGATTTACGTACTTTTTTTTTGGTCGGTAAGGAGGGCTTCCTCCGTAAGAGAAAAAATGCTAAGCAGAGGAAAGAGACATACCTGTAATTCTATCCATTAAGTTTTGTTTTTCAATGTTTGATTAACCCATGATCTTGAAATTGAACTTGTGCCATGAAATTGATCTGCACTATTGTTTCATCAATCGGACTTACTTTGACAAATGCAAATTAGATTTAGATGTGTGTGAATTGAATAAAGATTCAATTAGTTAAATTTACAAGATCAAACCAATCGCATTTGAGAATTTATAAAAGTATATATCGAATCGAAGTCAAAATTTCCACATGATTTATGACCTGTGATTCGTTTTGTTGGTCGTGTTACTCATAAACCATGTCCATGCAACATTTTAGTCCTGCACCTTAACCCTAACCCGGTGGGGAACACAAAGAGCTTGTTGGAACCTTGGCCGTCGACGGAGCCGACGCGACCAAGAACGAGCGGACAGCCGCCTTCCGCGGCAGTTCTTCATTTGATGACCGCCGGCCACTGATCGTCCGCCACGTCAGCATTGTCTTTTTCTGGGACCACCGGCTGCTCAAAAGAAAAAGCAGCCCACGTCAGCTCGGCTCGGCTCGGGGAGACCGAGACCGGCCAGCGTGGCACCAGATCACGAGATCGGATCCTTTCGGCTTATGGTGGGCCCCCCCTCTTTCGCAAGGCCCATGTTACTCTGCGGAAATTAGTCATTGTATAATCCGAATTTTTGGATTTTCTTGCCAATAAATCAGACATGCCCCCTCGTGGGAGAGCAGTGTCATGTATTATGTTCCCTCAGGTGATGATCACTTAATCATGTGATGGTTGTTGATATAAGGCTACAAAGAATTTTGGCTTGTTGCTATGTGTATTTTTGCAAAGTTGCGATTGCTAGAATCTCAATGATTTTAAGAAGTGATTGAAATAATAGTCGATGGCCAATTCAACTACCAAATTTGCCTTGAAATGTCAAGCACTTTGTAGGATCTGAAAAATGGGGGTAGACAAATGGCTAAAAACATCAATAAATTTGCATGAGAGTTTATTGAATCTTTATTGAATCATGACGCATGGATTACATTCTCGATGCTGTGCTTCCTTGATATATCAAAATTAAAACATAAACTCCTTAATGGAAATGTTTGAAGTGAGTATAAAAAGGAAAAACTTGGAAAGTATGGCTGGAAAGCGTTTTAAAAACAAAGACGAGCATTATTGTTGGGAAACTTATCTAATATAATTCAATTCAAGTTCAAACTTTAGATAAAATCTAATCTAAATCGATATATTATAAATGATCTTCCTATTTATAGAATCTGATGTCTTATTTGCTTGTCTCATTTGTCTTGTGTATTGTCTGTGCCTTTAGTCCTTGTTTTCTTATTGAACCATTTCTTTTTTATGATTTGCAACTGTTTTGATTCTTTAATCTCGGTTATCCCTCGATCAATGGTTTTTCCATAGTCAATCTTTAACTTCTGTACATACTTCAAGTCAATCGCTGAAGTAGGTAAAATATTAAGGACATCGTGAAGACAATGTAGAGTCAAATCTCTCTTTAATGGCAGTCCAAGCTTAGGCGAAGAATTTTCATGCCGTAGCTTCACCTACGCTCAGTGTTTGGAACATGTCAACGCTGTCTTTCCCTTCGACTCTCTCATGCCGGCGACACGCTTCATCTCGCAAGGAAGAGAAGCCCCAAGGGCCTAAATTTTACAAGTCCTTGCTTCACCCAAGCCATATATTTTTCTAGTCTTTTCATGATTTTGATAAGGCGAAATTGAAGGAGTTGGTCTTTTCGAATCATTGGAGGAGCTCATCCAGTGAGAAACGTAGGTTTTAGCTTAGGCTGATTGAACCGATCATGCTCCAGCAATTTTTGGAAATCTTAGTTAGGATTCTCTTTTCTCTTATGCTGTTGATTTATTGTTTTTTTTTTCTCTTCTAAGTTAATTGAGAAAGAGGTTTAGTTTAGATGGAGGCTATTTGAAGAAATGTATGATGTCCATTTCTACCGCGTACTTACACATATCGGGTGTTGTGTAATTATTGTAGGAGGGTTGGATTTCCTATGTTGAAGTTCTTCTTTAGGATGAGATCATTGAAAATTGATTACTGTCGTTGATCTTCTGAAAAGATCTTTTGATGTTTCCTAACGAACCTTGTAATGATAATTGAAGAACAATATATCTGTAATTCATTGTGTTACAATATTCATATTATGCTAAAGAAAGAGCAAGAAGAATTGGACGAATGTCTAAAGTATGGACAAGATTGAAAATAAAAAGAAAAAGAATGTGAATGTGAATGAAATCATATTGAAAGCCATAAAAAGCTAGAAGCATAAATATATAAAAGTAAAGTGAAGCTCTTAGGGGAGTTCACCGCAAGTCGGACATATGGTGCTTCTAAGGAGCAACGCATGTTCCCCATTTAATTTCGTAATTTTTATTAAATGGAGTTTCTCCTATACACTAATTATGAAAATATAATGTTGAAGTAAAATCCGACATTTTTTAAAGAATGTTCTTCCTATGACCTATATAAAGTGATGCTTTTTAATTTGGTCATGACAATATATATAGACTGTTTCACTTTTAAATTTGGGCTTTCCATTTTGTCTTCCTTCATTTATTCTTTTGAATTGTAAATGATATTAAGTTCACAATCATATTAATTTTTTTGAGTTTTTCAAGTAAAATATGCTAAACCAATAAAATTACATACTACTAAATTTTCTTGTGAGTTTTGACATATGTTTCAACACTCCTAGATTTGCATCCAAACTTTTTTTAATTGTATTATAAATTTATATGACCTTATTGTCGTTGACATATTTGGTAAATTGTAGTTATAGCAAGAATAAGTAAAAGGCAAAAAAAAAAATAGCAAAATGAAAAGAAAGGGCAAAGAAAAGAGAGAGAGAGAGAGAGCAAAAAGGGGTCGTTGAAAAGAAAAAGAAAAAGGAGGGGAGGGGACAGTTCTGGAGGACTTTTATAAACAAGAACTTTACTTTCATTACAGTAAAGATAATCCTAAAGGAAAAGAAAAACCTGACTGACTGAAAATCCCTAATCTGTGCACAAGAATGATGAAAAGAGCGTGAATGAGAATGCAAACTCGAATGAAATCGAATGGACAACCTCAAAGAATAAAGCAAAAATCACTAGAAAATGCGAACGATGATGAGGGAAATCCGGGTAACAGGCCCAAAGGAGAACCCAACCCATTTCTAGGAAAGCAGGCCCTTTAGAGTCCGAAAATCTCAGGCCCAAGGAGCTTAGCAGGGCGGCAGACCAAGGAGCAAAGAGATGGACTTTCCCTTCAAGGATGGGCAATGCCAGCTGAGGAAAATCCCCCTCTTCTCGTCCCCTGCCTTTGTATAAGCCTTGCTGTTGGTCCAATCTCTACAGGCCTTAGCAGGAGCGGGCTCGCCAGATGCGCATGCGAACTCGAGCCAGAGTAAAATCAAATTGAAAGTCACGAAAGAGAGATCGCTAGAAAGCAAGGCATGATCACACGTGGATTTGATGGTGCCGCGGGAACATTTTCACCTTTGGTTAATAAGAGGATAGCAAATCTGCAGTGTCATGACGCGGATGAAGAGAGCTGCCCTTCCCCTGAACCATCAAGATGCAGAGCAGAAAGTAACATACCAAAGAAATCGCACCATGTTCCTGCTGATTATGAAAGGAGACAAAACCAAATCCTCTGGAAAGCCCGGTCTTTTGATCCCACATGGCCCTTGCATCGCTCTGCAAAAAGTCAGGTAACTTCAATATGCATACAATACAACAATCTTTAACTCATATATCGCGTTAGGGGAAATCTTCTAATTCCAAATCACCAAAAATTGCAACATATAAGACCATATCAAGGAGCAAAGCAAGGAGCCTACAAACAACTTGAACAGTCAGAAAAGCAAGCGAATGATGATGCATCAGTAACCTTAGGAATAAGGACTTAAATGGTTCATAAACTTTAGCTAAATATGTAATGTAGTCCTTAAAATTTTTAATTTGTTCAATATAATTTATAATTTTTTAGTGCATGTTTAACTTAATTGTTGAACTATGTGAAGATATTCAATGTGGTCATTCCACTAATTTAAGTTCATAAACAATAATGAACATCTTCACATAATTTTGGGATTAAGATGACTATGTACCTAAACTTCAAAAATCACATTGAATAATTTAAAAATTCATGAATTATATTAAATAAATTAAAATTTTAAAGATTACATTATATATTGATCAAAATTTAGTGATTATTTGTACCATTTTTCAGATCACAGGACAAATATATAAAAGTGTCCTCCATTGAAAGAGGACTTCATCACGTGCGCGCCGGAAACATTCTTCGCGTCTGCAGGGTCCTGCGCTATGGGAATACCTAGTACAAGGTGTGTCCTCTCTGACCGCTAGCATCCGCCCAGTTGACTTTGATTGGCTGTCCACACCTGCAAACGAAACATCATCATACAAAGGTAAAAGGAAAGGAAATTAGCCCAGGGTTTATTTCATTTTGGACTTACAAAAGCCTCCGATTGAACCACCCGTGGTGGTGGCGTAGGTGGTTGGGCGAGTTTTTCACGAGAGGTCCGAGTTCGATCACGGCGTCGTCGTTGTTAAGTCTTTGGCCATGTCTTAAGTGGGTTGTCGGGGTGGTGGGTCCTCCCGCTTACGCAGCCCCTGCAGGTTTACTTCCTCCTCCAGGTTCCGGCCGTGCGGGGTTCTGGGTCACCAAAAAAAATAAAAATAAAAAAGCCTCGGATTGAGAGCCACAATGGCAAAGGCAGCAGACCTTCTATCAAAGTAGTTCACAAAACCATATGATGGCTACAAAAGTAACAGCAATTAAACCAAAATCAATAGAATGAGCCACTGCCAACAAGAAATCAAACCGTGAATGCTCCATTAATGAATAAAAACACAAACTAAGTATGGACAATGAGCCATGCCACATATCGCATTCAATTTTCCACCAAATCATCTAGGTACAACCATTGTAGTAAAAGGTGGAAAGCGCACTTAGGGTGCGAGGACCCTAAAACGGCTGTAACAAGAGGCGAAGAAAAAGCACACACCCCAGCGAAGCAAGCTGCTATTAAGCAAAACATTTTGGCATTCGTAATCTTAAACACAACTAAACTTTACGTATTAAATGCAAACTATATCAAAAGCATAGATAGCGTGCAAGGAAAGTGTGCGCTTAGCCATGGGGATGGAGTGAAAAGTTACCCAAACATAATGACATACAACTTGGAAGAAAACAAAGTCGAACACCAATTTATTTTAGGTTGAAGAATTACTTTTCTCTATGAATTTGCTTTTTTTGGGTGTGTTTAGTAACGTTTTTGTTCAAAAATTGTTTCAGGGAATAGAAATAGAAAAAATTATTTATGTTCGGGGAAACAATTTTTGAACAGAAGAACGCATTTGGTAACTGCACAAAATTTTTATTCCTAAAATAGAAAAAGAACATAAACACATTTGGTAAACTTATATAATTTTTTTGTTTATTTTAATTTATTTTATATATTATATATATTTTTCCTTTTTTTTTTTTTTTTTCTTCATTTTGGTCGGTCGTAGGTCTCGGCCATGGCCTAAGAACCGGTGATGAGGGTCGGCGGCCTTGCCCACCATGGTGAGGCTTGTTGGCCTCGGCGAGGTTGAGTCTCGTCGGTGGCCGGGCAAGCTCGGCCTCGCCGGGGGCCGACGACGCTCCCGGTGAGGTCGCCGACCCTCGACGGCCTATCGTCAATGTCGTTGGCCCTCAATGGCCGGTCGCCGACCATGAACTAGGCCGGTGACCGGCCAAAAAAAAAAAAGAAGAAAAAAAAAGTGTTTCTCGAAATTGTTTTTGAGAACAAGAAACAAGTTTTTGTATTTTTGAAATTGTTCCAAATTTGTTAGAGAACAAAAAAAAAAATAGATTTGTTGTTTCTGAACAAAAGTGTAAACAAACACGTTTTTGTTCTCTTTTGTTCTCCGGAATAAAAGAACAAAAATTTGTGTTTCGGGGAACAAAAACAGATTTAAATAAACAAGGCCTTCATGTCCCTTTTCCATCTTTCTCTTTAAAATAAAAAAATGGATAATTCACGCATAATTTTATCTTTTTGCCTAATGTTCAAACTTATTGAATCGGCCATCAAATCATTGATTTTCGTAAGCTTAAATTAATGAAAAAATAATATTAGATATTTTCTATATAATATAGGGATTAAATTAAATATATAAATTTGTTTAGTTATTTCCTCCCTTTTTATTTTTTTGTATACCTACCTGTCCGAGAGCATCGATATTTAGTACACTCGTAATTGGTGAGGTTTGAAAAATCTGGCCAACCTAGATAAGATCGAATTTTCCAAGGATTTGACCCCTTCACATTTTTTGCTTCCTTTTTTGAGATTTCCAAACCTCCATTTATAGTGGGAGCTAGGTTCTGCTTCTGACGCACTGCGTTGCACATAAGGGCTTGTGCATTTTTTCTAAGAGAAGAATCAAATCCTTTTAAGGTAAAAAAGCAAGGACGACAAAAGATATATCCACGAAATCTTCACATATATTTATGTTAATTTATTTTACGAAAAATGAATAATTTAAAAAATAATTATTCATATAACTTAGAATAATTAGTTAATAAAAAAAAAAATTCATACTATCAACAACAATTTATAGTTAGACATTTTTATAAATAGCGAAAATATTATTTGTTTAACTATTTATTTATTTATTTTTATGAGCAATGCAAGTATTCATTTTTATAAAATTATTTTTTGCGAGAGAAACACGTCCTTAATTATGCTCTACATCGTCGGACCTCGTCCACCTCCTTCGCCCGCGAGTTACTTCCGATTTGATTTAATTTATTTCATAGTAGAAAAGCTTCGAAGTGCGGACCCCACCCACTGGAAATAGTAAATTACGACACAACATAATAGAAGAAGAGAGAAAATCGAGAGCGGTGCCACGTCAGACTCTGACGGTCAGAGCACGACGTCGCGTCGCAGTCCTTCGGTTGTGCCTTTAACAATGGCCCCTCGGGCTACCCGAGGGGCCATTGTGCGGAATGGATTCCCGACCATTTTCCTGCACGGAAACCGACGCGTCTTCAACAACTCCAACGATCCGCCCAAAAAAAGAAAAACAACTCCAACGACAAATAGCTTGAACCCACTCCCACGCAACAATTAGATCTTAACATAGCTAACCATCACAAGATTGAGTTAGGCAACCCATTATTAAATTCGCTACTCCTAGTCATTTTGACATAACGTCATTTCCTTACATCAAATATTTACTTGAAAATAAATTCTCATAACATTTTCTAATTATTATTCTCTTCGGTATTTCAAACTACTCATAAGAATTAGAGAATTACCTTAGGTGGTAAGGTAGATTTGCACACTCCAAATTGGATTCAGCTTTTTGATCCAGTCGAAGCATTGTCTTTGTTAGATATTTGGCATGAACTTTGAATCGGATGTGATGAAAAGAGTCGATATTCTAGTATAAGATTTGAGGTTGCTATAGAAAATGCAAGACTATAAGCCAAATAACTAGTGTCCATTGCCTTTTTTATTTTTTGGACTAAGCGTATTGGAGGTCCGAAACTTTGTTATAAAAATGCAATTGAATCCTAAAATTCCTTAAAAGTATAACTAAGTTCTAAAAAAAAAATGCAATACTCCTCCATCTTCAACCTCTACTTCGCTTGGAAAGTTTAAATCCAACAATGTAATAATAAGTAGATGCCTATGTACAAGGGTTGATAATGCAATTTGTTTTAAATCATAAAAAAAGGACATAAATGGTCGTTGACTTTTAATTTGTTTAATATAATTCATGAATTTTAGTTTAGTGTATTTTAGTGTGTAATGTCATATCTGAATTTTTAATTTATTCAATATAATTTTCGACCTTTAGCTTAATGTGTAATGTCATTCCTTAATTCTTAATTTTTTTTTTATTTTGGTTCCTGAATTTTTTTATATATGTTCAATTTAGTACATGAAAATATTCATTAGTGATATTTTTAATTCAAATAAATGGCTTTATTGATTTGGCTTTCAACAAGACATTTGAAAGCTAGAAAATAAAAATGTTACACATAAATTATCCATGCAAAATATTCAAGTAAAAAAATACGCATTTGTGGCCCCATAAAATCATTGGATGGTGTGGATTATTATACTCTTACTTGAGTCGAATTTTTTTATGTGGATAATTCATGCGTAACATTATCTTTTTGCTCAACGTTCAGACTTATCGAGTTGACAACCAAATCACCAAACTCCGTCAACTTGAATTAATGAAAAGATGACATTGAACATTCTTCATATAGTCTAGGGATGACTCCTTTCATTTGAAGGTTCACTCCTACCTTTAATCGTACATTAAATTGAACATATGCTAAAAATTCATAAATTACATCAAATATATTAAATATTCATGGATGATATCGAACATTGAATCAATGTTTATGATCATTCATTTAAATATCTCTTTCATTTCCCAAAGTTCCTTTTGTTATTTTCTTCCTTTTTTTCAATTACTTTCTATCTTTCCTTCTTTATTTTTGTCCATAGCAGACCTGCTTGCTGAACAACATTGAAAATTGAGTATTTCGTCATATGTGTATTTTTCACTGAAAATCAAATTTAACCTGTAGTTATGTTGGACTTCCAATTATATTCCCCATTTATTTCAGTTTCTATTTTTATAACTATAATCCCACCACCTCTCTCTCCTGCCAATTCAAGATAAAAAGAAACAAGGGCAATTCAGTCAACTGGCTAGAAAATATCGTGATAGGGTGCATTTACAATTTTAAGGTGTTGTACTTTATTAGTACGTTCATGATGGAGCGCGATTAAGACGCACCATTTTGTCTTGATAAGTTATGATGGAGAAATATGTTTTGAAAGAGTATGAGAGAAATCATATAAATAACTTCAGAAGATAACCGTTAGGTCGATTGGTAGAAATAATGTTCAAAAAGAAACTGTTCTCTCTTCTTCTCATATTTTCCATCAAAGGAAAAATAAAGACATTCCATTACTCATTTACGAAGACAATTGGCATCAACGCCGTGGAAATTAGATGTTTTTCTCATGATTACATTTAAACCATCGTGAAGTCATATTATTCATCCTTCATCCATAAATCAATGTTTGTTTCATTGTGCAAGAAAAAGGTTTATCGTTTTTTCCGCTAACTTTCTTCCAACATAAAATATGGACACGCACTCACTCCGTTTTTTCTATTTTTCTATTTGTTTTTTTCACTTCATTATTTTCCACACTCTGCCGACCAAGCCTACAATCCTCCTGGCACATGGGTGAGAGATGCATTTGAAAGGAGAATCTTTACATCTACATCGGCCTTCGTTTCTAGAAAGCCTTTTGATGGCTCGGGCAAAGATGAACGAATGGCACGGGACAAGAAAAGGCGTGACCTCTAACGCGACCCGCTAAAGGACAAGCCACGCAAGCTGGACAACGTTAAAAAAAAAAAAAAAAAAAAAAGGAAAAAAGATGAGAGCAACCACGAGTACCCGCGACTTGTTTATATTAAAAAAGCACTTCTGGGGAATTTTAATGATTAAAAAAAGCGTCCCGTGAAATTTGTTAAGAACTTTTTTAAAGGAAGTTTCTTCGTTTCGCATCATCTTCCTTTTCTTTTTTACTATTTCTTCGTTTTTTTAATTTTTTTTTTAAATTTTTTTACGCATCAGATACGATGCAAAGACAGAAACGAGTGGGGAGTCCTCACTAGGGGCCAATTAAATTAACGAAACTAAATCTTGGCGACAAGTCAAAGATGGTTTTTTTTTTTTTTTTGGTCGTGAAAAGTCAAAAATGGTTAGCTGGTTCAAACTGCTACCAAGTCTGCACCTACAAACGAGAGATTTCAGTTTAGAATCTGGACGAATCCTGACTCCTCTTGTCCCCGCTTTCGGCTATAAAAGGGACCTGCCCCTGCCCCTTCTCCATTCTTAACTTACCCATCCCTCCATCTCCTTGGCCTGTCGGTGACTCTTGAAGGTCTCCCCTCTTCATTTCGGTGGGTCTCCCCCGCTTCCGTTGCGCCGTTCGAAGGTGAAAATCTCTACTGCCGAGCTCCATCAACCGTTGAATTATGTTGATTCGAATGCGTAGAGATGTTTCAGAGTTCTTTTTTTTTTTTTTCCCTTTCCCAAGTGGGAAATTTAATGGTGGCTTAGCAAGTTTGAGATGTCGCACGCTCCTAGTGTTCTTTCTTGAGGTTATTCAAAACCTCAGTCTGTTTCACTTTATTAGCGGAAGTTGGGTTCTACTTCTAACCCACGGTGTGTGTGTTTCGCTTCGGTGGTTCGTGCAGCTCTTCTGAGAGAAGAATCAAGCCATGGCTAATCGTGTGCTGACCGGAAATCGCAGCATTTATGAGCATTTCCATGAGGCCCGCTCTGCTCACCCCGACGATTTTGTCGCCTACCTCACATGGTAAAAGCAAGGACAAAAAAAAAAAAAAAGAATAATCAAGGGATCCTCAAATTAGATTTATTAAATAGGTTAGCGAGTTGGGTTTGAGTTGGATCGTAAATGATCCGACCTAAATCAACATATTTAATCCGTTTATGACCCATTTGAAGATAAATAGTGCAATATTCTTGATCCGACCCATCCCAATCCGACTTGACTTCTAAATTCATACCCAACTTATTTAACTAAATATCTAAAGACTTATTTCTTTTTTAAGAAAAATGGTATTGATAAAATACTTTCATACTTTCATGCAATATAAATCTAGTTGACAATTTTTATAATATTTTCAAAGAAGTATTTTTAGGAAAATTATAATATTTTTTGGTTTTTTCCTTAAATCTAAAAATAAATGAAAAAATATGCTCGGTTGTTTTGTATGAAAAAAATATGATTAAACTTTCCTCTGTGACTCCTTTTATTATATATATATTTTTTATTTTTTAAAAATTGAATTATAATTATTTTTATTTTTTCAAAATCGAATTTTTAATTTTTCTTTTAAAAAGTATAATTTGAAAATTTAAAATTTTCTATTTTTTTTTCCTTTTTTCAAGATATGTTATAAATGGGTTTTGACAGATCTACTTCAAATATAACATCTTGCCGAGTGATTCTAGTCTAGCATATAAAGTTGGTGGAAGTCAGCGTAAAAAATGTTTTGGTCCTTTTGTTTCCGTGATGAAGGTTTGAAGCCAAGGGCAAAGGCATCTTGCAGCGCCACCAAATCCTTGCTGGGTGTGAGGCGATCTCTGAGGAGAGGAAAGCAAAGCTTCTTAATGTGGCCTTTGGTGAAGTCCTCAAATCCACTCAGGTATCATGAGCTCCCTTCATGTCAATATTTTTCGGTTCTTTACTCTCTGAGGAGAGGAAAGCAAGGCTTCTTAATGGGGCCTTTGGTGAAGTCCTCAAATCCTTGCCGAGTGATTCTAGTCTATAGTAATAATGGGTTGATTTTTGTTTTTCTTTGACCGTTTCGGTTTAAACTCTTAAGGAATTTCTTTTGCTGTGAACTTTGGGGTTTAGGAAGCGATTGTCTCGCCTCCATGGGTTGCTCTTGCTGTTCGGTCAAGGCCAGGTGTGTGGGAATACATCCGTGTGAACGTCCATGCGCTTGTTCTTGAGCAATTGCGGGTTCATGAGTATCTGCACTTCAAAGAAGCTCTTGTTGATGAAAGGTCAGAACCTTTATTGCGTATTCTTTCCCTTCCCTCTTTTTTTTTTCCGTTTCTTGGTGATCCCAAGAACTCAGGGTCACGTTTCTCTATACTGGTCTTGTCTTTGATTGTTTCTAGAAAATATTGCGTGCATTTAATGTACCAAGTAGGATTTCGTACTGAACGAAACACAGATCCATCTGTCAACTGAATCATCAAAACCTTCGTTGATGCTTCGTTCCTAGAAAATTGTGATCTCCCTCTTCACCCGAAGGATGTGGCTCTGCTCCCTCCCCCTCCCTTGTCCCCTCTGCTCTCTCTTTCCTCCGCGAAGGCGCATCTTGCCGCCGCCTCGGCCTCCGTCGTTGTGGTGCGCTCACCAGACAAAGAAGGAAAAAAAAAAAAAAAAAGTGAACCGAATCAACATACAGTCAAGTAACTCTTCCTCCCCACCCTCTCCCCCTCTTCTTTATCATCCTTTTTTGCCGCGCCTGATTCGGTTCGAGAAAATCCACGTTTGCCACGTGTCGATCTGTTGATGGTTCAATACGAATCCTACCTTGTGTATTGAATGGTCCTAAAACTTTCTCGATTGTTTCGGGCGTGTTGCTGCGAGTTTATTTGTCTTGTGTTGCAGCTTGAACCCAGACTTTGAGCCATTCGCTGCCACTTTTGGGTGCCCGACTCTTTCCAAGTCTATCGGGAATGGCGTTAAGTTTCTCTGTTGCCGTCTCTCTGCTATTCTCTTCCAAGACAAGGAAAGCTGGTACCCTCTGCTTAAATTCCTCCAAGTCCACTGCTACAAGGGGAAGGTACATCTAACATCCGATTGAACACATTCATTCGAAGTCTTGAAAATGAGTCATGAGTTACAAATTCAGATTTCTTTGGCCTCATGTCATGATATAGTGAACACTGAGTACTCAATGCCAATTAAGATTACAGAATGTGCTGCACATTGAAAAATGCATTTATGATCTGCTTTATGGCTTATGTGAATATTGGGCCGTTCTACAGAACATGATGATGAATGCCAGAATCCAGAATGTGTTCTTCCTCCAACCTGTCCTGAGGCAGGCGGTGGAGTATCTGACCCCGCTCAAACCCGAGACTCCGTGTTCTGAGTTCGAGCTCAAGTTGCAGGAGTTCGGGTTGGAGCAAGGGTGGGGCGACACAGCTGAGCGGGTCCTCGACATGATTCATCTCTTGTTGGGTCTTCTTGAGGCTCCCAACCCTGGCACTCTTGAGGAGTTCTTGGGAAGGATTCCGATGGTCTTCGACGTTGTGGTTGTGTCTCCCCATGGATACTTTGCTCAGGACAATGTCCTAGGTTCTCCAGATACCGGTGGCCAGGTACTTGTTTTATTTTGAGTTGGTACCTCTTAATCAGAGAATATACGTGTCGTGTGGTCTTGTATTTAGCTTAATAATTTTAGAATAATTCTGTCTATTTCTAGGTTGTTTACATCCTGGATCAAGTTCGTGCCCTAGAGATTGAAATGCTTCGCCGCATTAAGCAACAAGGACTGGATATTACTCCTCGGATCCTCATTGTAAATTTCACAAGTTTATCATTGGGACTTTATGCAGTGATCAGATGAATTATCCTACTTTAAGTGCTTATTGTGTATTGTGTTTTCCTAGATCACTCAGCTTCTTCCAGATGCTGTTGGAACCACCTGCGGCCAGCGCCTTGAGAAAGTTTTTGGCACCGAGCACTCCCACATTCTTCGCATCGCCTTCTGGGACGAGAAGGTAATCATATGTGAGCGGATTTCCCGGTTCAAGGTGTGGCCCTATTTGGAAAGATTTGCCAAGGTATTGACAGACTCAATTATGTACTTCAGGTCATTTTGCCTGTTGAATTCATTTAGTTTCCGGTTGGGACTAATGGTTTTTGTTGGTAAATCTTATCAGGATGTTGCGAAAGAAGTCGCTGCAGAGTTGCAGCGCAAACCTGATCTGATCATCGGAAACAACAGTGATGGAAACATTGTTGCTTCCTTGTTAGCTGATAAATTAGGTGTTACACAGGTTTGTTCTCTTTTACATAATCTTGTCACTTGTAGCCATTGATGCCGAAATACTTAAAAAGCTTGACATAATCTGATCCTTTGCTTCTTTGTGTACAGTGTGCAATAGCACATGCCCTTGAGAAGACAAAGTACCCAGAGTCAGACATATACTGGAAGAAATCTGAGGAGAAGTACCACTTCTCTTGCCAGTTCACCGCGGATCTCTTTGCCATGAACCACACTGACTTCATCATCACCAGCACCTCTCAAGAAATCGCTGGAAGGTGATTCGACTCGATTGTTCATCTTGAAATTTGATTATCCTAATATAGTCTACTTTGTGAAATTTCCCCAGCAGTCCTAATATTCCTTAATTTTCAATTTTTTTAGCAAGGATACTGTGGGGCAGTATGAGAATTACACGCAATTTACTCTTCCTGGACTTTACCGAGTTGTCCACGGGATCGATGTCTTCGACCCGAAGTTTAACGTTGTTCCTCCGGGTACTGACATGAGCATCTATTTCCCCTACACCAACCAGCAGCAGCGATGGAGATTTTTCCACCCTGAGATCGAAGAACTCCTCTTCAGCAATGTCGAGAACAAGGAACACTTGTGAGTGTTCTGGTCCTTCCTTCATACCCAACTTAAATCCTGTCCTGGCATTTGTGATGGCGTTTTTGGGAATCGTAGTTGTTTATTGCTAATTAACATTGTCTCTAACGTTAAACAGATGTGTGTTGAGAGATAAGAACAAGCCGATTATTTTCACCATGGCGAGGCTGGACCCTGTCAAGAACTTGACAGGGCTTGTCGAGTGGTATGGCAAGAGCCCCGAATTGAGGGAACTGGCCAACTTGGTCGTGGTTGCGGGCGACAGGAGGAAGGATTCCACGGACTTGGAAGAGCAGGCCGAGATGAAGAAAATGTACGACCTCATCGAGAAACACAAGCTGAATGGCCAGTTCAGGTGGATTTCCCCCCAGATGAACCGGAGGAGGAACGGAGAGCTCTACCGCTACATCTGCGACACGAAGGGAGTCTTCGTTCAACCGGCTATCTATGAAGGTTTTGGGTTGACCGTGATTGAGGCCATGGCTTGTGGATTGCCGACCTTTGCCACTTGCAATGGCGGGCCAGCTGAGATCATAGTGCACGGTGAATCAGGCTTCCTCATTGATCCTTACCATGGTGACCAGGCGGCCAAGCTTCTTGAAGAGTTCTTCAAGAAGTGCCAGAACGACCATAGCCACTGGGAAAGCATCTCAAAGGCTGCCACGCAGAGAATTGAAGAGAAGTAAGCATATAAAACATGGGTTTTCAGATCTAAATGATGTTCGGGAATATGGTTTTTCTGATGTAATTTACTTTTTTTTTTTTTCTTTTGATAAGGTATAGATGGCCAAGCCACTCTCAGACACTGTTGAACCTGACTGCTGCGTATAGCTTCCAGAAGCATTTACCTGACTTTGATCAGGTCCTGAAGGGCCGCCGCTGCTGCGCCAAGATGTTCTATGATGCCAAGTATCGCCCACTGGTAAGTTCCTGCTTGAAACCTAATGACTCTGCATTCTTCATTCAATTGGAGTACGATCACAAATGAAAATGAAGGAATTTTTCTTGAGGGGGTGTCCAAAGTTCTCTCTCTTTTCACCTTTGCCTGCATGCTCCACGAAGATGTTATCGCAGAAATCAAAATATTTTCAACAGTTCTTGGCATTCGAAGTATCTGTGTTCTTGCTCGTTCTTGCAGGCCCAGTCTAGTTCCCTCCGTGGGCGGAAGAGGAAGCGTTTGAATTGGGAAATTTTCAAGAGGTTATTTTCCTGATTATTGTTTTATTTGCATCATCTGTTTTCTGAACCTACGGTTTGTATCTTGAGTTTGACTCGTACGATTTTTTTTTTTTTTTTTTTTTTTGGGTCGAGAAAGTTGAAGGTTTCGTTAACTCGAAGCAAGTTTGTTTACATTAGAAACTAGAATATCCAATATAGATTTCGGGAGATAAGACAGCAAATCAGGAGGGAGTTTTTTCCGCTTGGCCAGAAGTCTTCTCTCTTTTTACCTTTGTCTGCATGCTTCGTGAAGATGTTATTGCAAGAATTAAAATCTAATCTTATCACTGTTTCAACAGTACTTCTTGTACGAACCATGTTTCTTGCAATTAACTCATGCTATGTTCTTTTGCTTGTTCTTGCAGGTTCCGCTTCGTTCGCCGCTTGGTTGGCCACGCTGTCACATAAACCAAGGGACGAACAGTTGTCAGAAGAGGAAGCATTCGAGTCTGGAAGTTTTCGAGACGTTGTTTTCCTTGAGTTATTTTTTATTTGCACTATCTGATCTTTGAACCTATGATTTGTATTTGAGTTCTACTCAGTACTTTCTTTTTTCTTTTTATTTGCATTATCTGTTCTCTGGACCTATGATCTATATTTTATGTCGTACTCGGTACATTTTTTATTTTAATTTGCGTCATTTGTTCTCTGAATCTACGGTTTGTATTTTAAGTTTGGAATATCCAACATAGATTTTAGGAGATTAAATAGTCAATCAGGAGGGAGTTCATTTTTTTGCTTGGCTTTAACCACCCAATCAGCTAGCTCGCTGCCTTCCCGAAAAAAATAAAAATAAATAAAAATTCAAATTTACGAGTTGTATTCGGTACTTGGACAGTAGCCGGGGTCGGACCTAGTACCACACACAAAATTCCTAATATAAATTTACTCAATTAAAAGGAGTAGATTTTCCACTTAAGCCCAGGCGAGCTCATTGGGAGGCCGGCTTTATTCGGGCTGATTCGGCTATTTGATTCAGGTGGCTACCCTGGATACAATCAACCTGATAGACCAAGTTTTTCTTTGATCAATCTCTCTCTCTCTCTCTCTCTCTCTCTCAAGCCTTAACCGTTCATCTTCTTCACTACAAATCTTCAATCAATGGCTGCAAGCACAAGCCATACTGTGAAGCTCATTGAAGATAAGCTTCCAACTAAATGACAAGCCGAGGTCGAGGAATCCAAGTGGGTATGTGTTCCGTACTCTGACGGGAGGCCGACAACCACGTCGATGGGGGCTTGATTTCAACAACTTGGACGCCATAGTAGTTAAGAAAGTTACAAGCAAAATCTCAGGAGCAGAAAGCTTCCTCCTTCAATGTTGCCCATGCCACGAGAAGGAAAGAAAAAGAATGTGAAGGCTGATGAGGGGGAAAATCCACGGACAAGGCCTAAAGGAGAACCCAACCCATGTCGAGTCTAAAAATGCCAGGCTCAAGAAGCAAAGGAGAACTTTTTTTTTTCTTTTGTTGGAAAAGGAGAACTTTTCATTCAAGGAATCTCTCCCTTTCTCTTCTCGCCGCCTTTGATACGAGCCTTGGAGTTCGTCCAATTTCTTCAAGCCTTAGCAGGAGCGGCCTTGAACGGATAACACGCTAAATCATGACGAACAATATCACTAGAAAGCAAGACGCGAAGTGGGTACACGGAGGAGAATGACGATTAGGCTGCACAAGAAAAGCCTTATCTGGAAATGGACTTCTAGAGCGACAACTTGGGAGTTTATTGAATCATGACATGCGGCTTACATTCTTGATACCATGCTTACTCGATATATAAATTTTTTAATGAAGATGTTTGATGATGTGCGTAGAGAAATTAAAAGCTTAGAAAGTATGGTTGGAAAGCCTTTTATATACAAAGACGAGCATTGTTGTTGGGAAACTAATATAATCTAAATTGATTCAAGTTCAAAATTTGAACAAAGTCTAATCTAAATCGATCCATAACGAATGATCTTCCTATCTATAGAATCTAACGTCTTATTTGCTCGTAAATGATGTTTGTGTATTGTTGATCAAGTTTATTGTCTTTGCCTTTATTGCTTGTATTCTTATGAACCATTTCTTTTTTATGGTTCGCAATTGCTTTCAATTCCTCAATCTTGGTTAACCCTTGGTCAATGGTTTTTTCATAGTCAATCTTTACCTTCTGTGAATACTTCAAGTTAATCGCTTAAGTATGTAGAATATTAAGGACAATGTGAAGACAATATGGCATCAAAGCTCTCTCTAATGACAATCCAAGCTTAGTGGGAGGTTCGCCTTACTTGAACTTGCACTTAGTGTTTCAAACATATGAGTGTCGTCTTCTCCGCCGACTCTCTCATGCTAGTGACACGCTTCAAGGTCATAACTCTCATAGTGAGGAGAAGTCCAATGTGCCTTAGATATGCAAGTCCTCACTTTACTTAGGCAATATATTTCTCTCCTTTTTTCATAATTTCAATAAGGCAAAATTGAAGGAGTTTGTGTTTTTGAATCATTGGAGGAAGCTCATCAAGTGAGAAATGAGGTGTAGCTTAGGCTGATTGAACCGATCATGCTCCAACAATTTTATGCTAGGTTTCACAGGATTTCTCCCTTTGGCAAGTATATATTATACTCCAAGTCATCATTACACGCTAAAACTCGACTTCAATATTACACTATTCATCCGAAATCTCATCGGTTTAATTCAGTGTTCTCAAACCCAGTAGAACAAGGAAGAACAATGCATACGAACGAGAGATTTACCTGGTTTGGAGCTATGGAGTCTCGATCGTTGTAACCACACCAACGAAGACCCTGATACTCCTTTGCAGCGACGAATAGTCCCGATTGACAGGCTTCTCCGTTCGGCCTCGAGCGGATGTGATGGCGGGTGATCGGAAAAACTTGGTTTATGGCCATCTTTTTATATAATTTTTTATTTTTATATTATGTAAAATAAATGGATACTTAAATTGTCGACAAAATTTTGGATGTCAACAAATTGCAAATGATATTAAGTCCATATTAATGTTAATTTTTTGAGTTTTTCGAGTAAAATATGTAATTACATACTATTAAATTTTCTTGCGAGCTTTGACATATGTTTCAAAACTCCTAAATATGCCTTCTAGATCTTTTTAATCGTATTATAAATTTATATGAGCTTAATGTTGTCAACATATTTGATAAGTTGTATATATAGCAAGAATCTGTAAAAGAAAAAATAGCAGAAGGAAAAGAAAGGACAAAGAAAATCAAATGAAAGTTCTTGGAGGACTAGTATACACGTCACTTCCGAGAAATTTACTTTCATTACAGTAGAGATAATCCTAAAGGAAGAGAAAAATCTGATTGACTGAATCCCTAATCTGTGCACAAGAAAGATTAAAAAGAGTGAATGTGAATGCAAACTCGAATGAAATCGAATGGAAGAACCTCGAAGAAGAGAGCAAATTGTAAGAGGAACGTGAACGCTGATGAGGGAAAATCAGGGCAAGAGGCCCAAAGGAGAACCCAACCCTTTCTAGGGAAGCAGGCCCTTCAGAGTCCGAAAATCTCAGGCCCAAGGAGCTCAACAACGGCGCAAATTAAGGAGCATAGGAGAACTTTCCGTTCAAGGGGACTAGACTTTGGGCAAAGTATGAATAATATAAAGGATGGGCAACGCCAGCTGAGGAAAATCCCTCCCCCTCTCTTCTCGTCTCCTGCCTTGTTGTTGGTCCAGTCTCTTCGGGCCTCAGCAGGAGCGGGCTCGCCAGCCCAAGTAAAATCGAATCGAAGGTCATGGAAGAGTGATTACTAGGAAGCGAGGGATGATCGCTTGCTGAATTGATGGTGCCGCAGGAACATTTTCACCTTCGGTTAATAAGAGGATAGCAAATCTGCAGTGTCGTGACCCGGATGAAGAGAGCCGCCCTTCCCCTGAACCATCAAAATGCAGAGCAAAAGTAACATTACCAAAGAAATTGCGCTTTGGTCCTGCTGATCAAGGAAAAGAGACAAAACCGAATGCTCTGGAAAGCCCGGTCTTTTGTGGCTAAAGGAGCTCCACTGTTCATGGACGAGCAGAAGTCGATCATTGTACGGTGATGTTTTTGGTGCATCGAATTTATGCGAACCTAAAGCATCTCGATCTTTAATTCACGTGGATGTCATAAGTGATCTATCCATATGATGATGCATAAGGTGACGCCTCTTTCTTTCTTTGAAAGATATTAGACCTTGCTTCCAGGAAGCATCTCTTAATAAATCTCCAACCTTATCTGGTTCTTGGTTTACCTAAAATGGCTGGCTTTACAACCCAAAAAAAAAAAAAAAAGGTTGGCTTACTGTCTTTTCCAGGTGCACATTACTTATTCAGAAACGATTTTTCTTTTGCTCTTTTATTTTATTTTATTTATTTTAAGTAAGATCGATAATCCAGCTCGCGTATTTGTAAGGGTAGTCTCGTTGTTTATTTGTGGGTCCAGATGATGACAATTTAATTTTACTATGAAAGCACAAAAATATGTTAGCTCATGTCTTAGTCTTTTTGAGATAGCTACGTCGTATTCAAAATTATCTCCGGAAATTGTTATAATGTCTCATAGTACTTTCATGCGGTGAAAAATATCGTCATTCTGAATTATGGCTTGAGCCAAAAAGGGAAGTTTAAATCTAACATTGTAATAATAAGTAGATGCTTGGGCACAAGGGTTGATAAACAATTTCTTTTTAAATCATAAAAAAATTACATGAATGATTCATGAACTTTGACCTAACGTGTAATTTTGTCATTAACTTTTAATTTGTTTAACATGATTCATGAACTTTTGCCTAATGTGTAATGTCGTCTTTAAATTTTAATTCGTTTAATATAATTCAATTTTTTTTTTCTAATGTACAATGTTATCCCTAATTTTTTTTCATTTTTTATTATGATTTCTAGACTTTTGGTACATATTCAAATTAGTCCATGGATTATATGAAAATGTTTATTATTGTCATTCCTTTAATTCAAATAAATGAAGTTTGTTGATTTGGCTTTCAATCTAGTATGTTTAAAGGGTGGAAAATAAAAAGCCATTACAAATGGATTATAAAAAAAAAAGGACATGTTTATGGCCCTATAAAGTTATTGGATGACGTGAATTATTATATTCTAATTTGAATCGAATATCTTACATGAATAATTCACATGTAACGTTTTTATTAAAGTGGCAACTAAATTAGCGAATTCTATTAATTTGAATTAATGAAAGAATAAGACTTGATATCTTACATATAATTTAGAGAATAGATTGAACGTACACTAAAAGATTATGGATCGCATTAAATAAAAGTAAAAGTTCAAGGATAGTGCACATTAAATCAAAATTTATTGATTATTTGTTTAAATATCTTTTTTTTTTCTGAATTTCTTTTCTTTATTTTCTCCCTCTCTTTTTTCATTACTTTTTCATTACTTTCTTTATTTTCGGGCATCAGCATCCCACCTCTTCGACAACATATACAATCGATTTTACTTTCACTTCGGCGGCTTGAGCATTTTTTCTGAGAGAAGATTCAAATCTCTTTTAAGATGAAAACAAGGACGACAAAAGATGTATTCAAGAAATCTTCACACATATTTAAGCTCATTATTTTACCAAAAAATGAATAACATTTAAAAATAATCATTCATATTATTTAAATGATTAATTAATAAAAATATTTTCACTATCGATAACAATTTTTGTCTAAATATTTTCATAAATTGTAAAAATATTTTTTTCATTTATTTTTGTGAACGATGTAAATATCTATTTTTAAAAATTTATTTTTTAAATCATTTATTTTTTTGGCGAGATAAGCACACTATTAATTGCGCTCTAGGCAGTTGGATCTCACGCACCTCCTTAGCATGCGAAATACTTGGGGTTGATTTAATTTATTTTGTGGTAGATAAGAGTGCGCATAACAATTTATGGAACAAAAATCAATTTATGGCCAAAAATTGATATTTCCTGAACGAGTTTTTAACAAAAAAACACGTTTGATAATGATTCAAATTTTTATTGAATAAAATTCGTTTGATAACAAAATAAAATTTCTATTTTTAGGAGCGGTGACGGCCAATGTTTGGCGACCAATGTTTGGCGTCCGGAGTCCAAAGTCCAATATTTGGTGTCCGGCACCGGAGTTTGACGTCCAGTGATTGGTGTCCAATGTTTAGAGTTTGGCATCCGACACCAAAGTCCAACGTTTAGCATCTAGTAGCCGGTGTCTGATGTTCGAAGTTTGGCGTTCGGCAACCGATGGCCGACATTCGATGTCTACAATCTGGCAACCAGTGATTGGAGTCCGTCGGCGTTTGGTCGACGGCGGATGTTTGGTGGTTAGTGGTGAGCCTCCAAGCGTCAAGTGGCTGGCAACCAGTGGCCGACGTCAGGCGACTAGCATCCAGTGTTTGGCAATGGGCAAGCTGGAGTTCAGTGGCCGACGGCCGAAGTTAGGTGGCTGACAATTGGTGGTGGGCGATTGGTGACAAGCATCCGGCATCTCATGGGAGGTGGCCGGGTGATGGGCACTAACGATAGTAAATGATGAAAAAAGCTAAAAATTTTAATTTCTAGTTTGTGCTCTAAATTTATTTCTAGAATAAAAATTTATTTCAGAAATAACAGAATTATATTATTTTATCAAATGGATTTATGTTCTAAATTTATTCCAGAAAATAGAAAAATAGAGAAACAAAAATTTCGTCTCTCGGACCCGACCCATTGAATTAGCATACTACGACACAGCATAATAAAAGAATAGAGAAGATGGAGGGCGGTGCCTCGTGAGAGCGCGCGTCGCGATCCTACGCTTGCGCTTGCCCTTGGACCGTTGGGGGTCAGCATCAACGGCGAATCCATTCTCAATCGATTCGTGCGTGAAAACCAATGCCTTTTCTATAATTTCCAACTCCAAGGACCAATGGGCTTGACCCCACTCCCACGGTCCCACCCGCCAATTAGATCATAACACAGCTAAACCATCACAAGATTGAGTTAGGCAACCAAGGACTGAGTTCGCTATTCCTGTTTCCTTTATGTCGAATATTTATCTTAAAATAAACTCTCGTAACATTTTCGTAGTGCTGTCCCTCTTCCGTATCTCAAACTACTCACAAGAACCGGAGAATTACCTCAGGTGGGAAGGTCGATTTGCATGCACCAAACTGTATTCACCTTTTTGATCCAGAAGAAGCATTGTTGAATCAATGTTCAGTTAGGAGATGCACGAGTAGTAACCATTTCCTCTTAGGGCATGTCTTTGTTAGATGTTTGCCATAATTTCTTATCGGATGGGATGAAAAGAGTTGATATTCTAACGTGAGATTTGAGGTTGCTATAGATGATGGAGACTATGAGCCAAATGACTAGTGCCCATCACTTTTTTTTTTTAGATTAAGTATATTGAAAGTTTTAAAACTTGTCCTGAAATTACAATGGATTCTTAAAAATTTCAAAAAACACAATCAACTCTTAAAACTTATCACTAAAGTGTAATCGAGTCATAAAATATCAAAAAGTATAATTAAGTTATAAAATTTATTAAATTAGTCCAATCAAATCCTTTCAATGATTATACTTTTTGTATGTTTTAGGACTCGATGGTATTTTCGTAACAAATTTTAAAACTTAATTGCATTTTTTGAAATCTAGAACTCCACTGTTATTTCGTGACAAATTTTAGAACTTCAAGTATAATTATATTTTCTTTTTCTAAATAACAATGAGTACATTTGGTAATATTTCTGTTTCAGAAAACAATTCCTATTTAAAAATAATTTGTTGCATTAATGTTCCCGAGAACAAAGAAGTTGATTTTTTTCATCATTTATATTCCAAATTTATTTCTTAGCTACTTTTCTATTTCGAGAAAAAAAAAGTTGATATTACCAAGCCGTATTAGGAAACAAAAGAATAGAAAAAATAATAATAAATGATGGTTACATACACGCCATTAGAGTGAAGAACATACGAGGAAGGTCACGGAGAGCTAGCCACTAAAGTAAGGCCAAGCAAGAGCATAAACAGACCCGAGAAAAACGGTGACAAAAAAAGAAAACCCAAAGAAAACCACTATCTTGTTTCCTAATACATTTTTTTCCCATGACATGCGTAATCAATTCTTTAAAAATCGAGATGCTTTCTATTAAATGTGCATAATAGGAACGCTATAATAATAGACATAGAAATGAGAGGTGATTAATTACCGAAACTAAATAATTGAGAAGTTCCCTTTTTTATTTTGGTTGTGAATAAATGAGAAGTGTATAAGCGGTTCTTCTGACGGGAAGTTGGGCCCCCGGCAGAGAAAACCCCACCCCCAGCCCGTAACTACAGGGTGATTAATTAACGAAACTTACCAATTTAATCGACTTTTTCCCGCGTTCAAGCCTGGACCTGCCCTGCCCTGCCTCTGTTTCTTGAAGCGTCCCTCCGTCGAAAGGGGGCGACAAGGGCGAGCCTTCACCTCTTTTTATCTCTCCTGGCCATAAAAGGAAGCCCCACGTTTTCTGCACGTTTTAAGAAGAAGATTCTCCTCTTCATTTCGCGGTTCCCTGCTTCCGCCGCGGAAATGTTTTGGTGCGAATGCGTAGAGGTGTTTCGAACTCTTCTTCTTCTTTTCCTCCTAAGTGGGAAACTAATGGTGGCTGAGCGAGTTTGAGATGTCGCCCACTCCGAGTGTTCTCTCTTGAGGTTATTCAAAACCTCAGCGTATTTCACTTTATTAGCGGAAGTTGGGTTCTGCTTCTAATCCACAGTGTGTGTGTTTCGCTTCGTTGGTTCGTGCAGTTCTTCTAAGAGAAGAATCAAGCCATGGCTGATCGTGTGCTGACCCGAAGTCGCAGCATTCACAAGCGTTTTGAAGAGGGCTGCTCTGCTCGCCGCAACGATCTTTTGAACTTCCCATCAAGGTAAAAGCAAGGACGAGAAGAGGATATATTCAAGTGATCTTGAAATACAACATCTTGATGGGTGGATCTAGTCTAACATGTAAAGTTGGTGCTTCAAAAATGTTTCCATCCTTTTGTTTTCGTGTTGAAGGGTTGAAGCAAGGGCAACGGCATCTTGCAGCCCCACCAGATGAGCTGGAGAAGGAACGGAGAGCTCTACCGCTACATCTCGACGGGAGTTTTGCTCAACCGGCTATCTATGAAGCGTTCAGGTTGACCGTGGTTGAGGCTATAACTTGTGGATTGCCGACCTTTGCCACTTGTAATGGTGGGCCGGCTGAGATCATTGTGCACGGTGAATCAGGCTTCCACATTGATCCTCGTGACCAGGTGGCCGAGCTTCTTGTGGAGTTCTTCGAGAAGTACAAGACCGACAAAAGCTACTGGGACAAATCAGAAGGTGCGGTGCAGAGAATTTAAGAGAAATGGGCATATAAAAACACTTTTCATATTTAAATGATGTTCATTGTTTTTGGGAATACGATTTTTCTAATGTAATTACCTTTTTTTTCGCTTTTGATAAGGTATACATGGAAAATATACTCTGAGAAGCTGTTGAATTGCTGCTGTGTGTATGGCTTCTGGAAGCATGTGACTAACCTTAATCAGCCGCCGATACCTCAAATTACTCAAGAAAGTTGTTAAAAAAATTCTAAACTTATTATATTTTTGTCAATTTAGTCCTAAACATTTTAATTTTGCTAGTTGAGTCCCAAATCTTTCCACTTCTTGCCAATTGAGTCGTTCGGCCAATTTTAGCCAAAATTTGCTAACGTTGCACTTTTTTTTTTTAATTTTAATTTTTGAAATTTTTTTTTTTTTTTTTTAGATTTTTGAATCTAGGGCTGGCAAGAGTTGTTGACCAACCCTCGCAGGCCACAGGTGAGGGTTGATGACCCTCGATTGTCATAGGCGAGGGCTAGCCGATCCTTGCTTGCCCTATGCAAGGGTGTTGTGCCCCTTGCGAGCTCTTGGTGAGTGCCAGCCGCAAACACCAACAAGGGCGTCGTGGCCCTCGCCCAAAGCCAATGAGGGTTGGCCGGCCCTCCCCTATGGCTAGCAAGGGTTGCCGGCCCTCACTAGTGGCTGGCGAGAGGCAAGCAACCCTTGCTAGACCTAGTCCAAAAACCAAAATAAATAAATATTATTAAAAAAATTCAATTGACTAGCAAAATATTTTGCTCGCAAGAATCTTTAATTTCGTTGTTTTATGATTCAACTATAATGTAAATCAGCATGTGTCATGGGCTCATCGATTGGGATTGTGACTGTGCGGTGACTTAGGCACTTTTGAATCGACTCGGATCGTCGGGATGCCTAAGCCAAGCCTTGCTCGATCAATCGCACAGTCGTTCGCTTCACCTGGATCGTAGAGAGAGAAAGTTTCTAAAGAGAGAAGCTCTTGAAAGAAATGAGTCTTTCTATTGTTGAAATGATTGGATGGTTACAAATGGGGAGGGCACCCCTTCTTATATTAGAGGCCCTCAGATTACATCCATAGATCATGAATTCATCCGGCGGACGAGATTGTACCGCCAAATCTACCAACTATCAATAGAGACTTCTAGAATTTGCTGTAATGACCATATCGCCCGCCCTTGGAACGTTTCGAAAGAGCACTTGTTGGGAATCCAGCGAGCATGGCCTTTTAGCTACAGAAATCATTTGGCCGTAACACATGCATGTATGAATGGAACTTGTGTATCCCTCAAGAAGTCAATGTCCTTGACAAGTATGCAATTCAAGTGTGAAGAATTTGAGGTCTTTTGGGTTTCACGTGTTTTGATTTTTGGATCAGTACACGTGGCAATAGTTCATGGAAAGTCATAATCTTCATGAACTTTTTATTTTTGATGGTCGGCCCTAAAAATTTCTAACTCATCAATAATACCAACATGCAATTTGTAAATGTCAAGCCAATTATATTGACCATATTTACTCCAATCTCATTGGAAAGGCAAAAAAGGAAACGACAATTTCCTATATAAACTGACTCCTATAACATGTTATGAGCAAATTTTAACACAAGACTCAAACCGTAGATGCCATGTGATCTTTTATCCTCAGCCACCTTCACCAAGTTGCAGCATTGTTTTACCAATCTAGCTTGTCACTATTGCTCGGACAAGTAGAAAGAAAATGACCCCTCTACATATCGTTTAGGCTTGACGAAGCTTTTGTTGATCCACCTTTCAACCATGATCTCTTATAACCTCGAAGATAAACCAAGAACATGCATTGCTCGTGCAAGTGGAAGTCATGGAATGATTATCTGCTAAATCTTATTCCGTAAAGGTCATCAAACTAGTGCAAATCCTTGTTGCCAAAAAAAGCGTTTGCGGGAAAAGCACCCATGAGACTATCTTGTCAAATAGGCCCTTGAGATGAATGTATGATAAGTTAAGGCGGTCTAAGTTTGAAAGCTCTTTAAATGATGGAATTGAGCCCAAAAGAGAATTATTGTGAGGGTTCACAAGATGTTAGAAGGTGCAGCTCTTGGGATTGAGGTTTCTGCCTTGTTATCAAAGCATATTGCCGAGCTAAGGGAACTGAGTTCCTTTATATCTCTATCTGTAAAATTCTATCTCTTTCTTACATGGGATCGTTTGGATTGTTACAACCTCCAGTGGGATTTTTCCAATGAAGTTGTTCTAGCTCGAATCTTGAAAAAGTAAGTTGTTCACATTCCTATTTCCAAATGGGATGGCACAGTCAAATCTATTCTTCCGTAAATTCAGAATGATCAAGCTTGCTGTATTTCCCAAACTTGACTGGAGGAGGCAAGTGAGGAAATTTGATTTGAGGCTCATATCGGTTGAGTTCTCCAAATTGCCCATTGAGATAGATCCATTCAGTTTGTCTACATGCAAATAGAGGGTTCTCTGTGTTCTTCAGAATTTGGAATAAGTACACTAATGGTGCCATAAGTTGTGTACGGCACTTACTTTGGTGCCAAAAGTTTCCGTCAGATCACTTAGGTGCCATCACTTTGACGCCGACGTGGATCGCCGGAGAATACAATCAGCATACAAAACAATGCCGTTTACCGTTTTCCCCCAAATAAGAAACCCTAAATCCCTAATTTCGATTAGAGCCGGAAGTTGAAAACCCTAAATCCCAAATTTGATCATTTCAAGTGCATACTTCGATTTTCTCCCAAAGTTATCAGCTCGCTCTTGCAAATGGAGGACAAAAGCTTCAGCAGTGGCTCACATTCCTATAACAAAAGCGAATTAGATGGTGAGTATTACTATTATTGTGGGTTACCGAGTCCGAGAAGAACATCTGGGACTCAGTTGAATCTCAGGAGAAGATTCCATGGGTGTGGTAGATATAGAGAAGGCTCGAAGTGCTAATATTTCAAATGGGTTGATAGAAAATTCTCTGATCGAGCGACAGAGGTGATATTGGAGTTACTTGAAGGCCGAAATCAACCTCCACCTATGTTACTAGAGGAGTTAGAGGATGTCGACTCAATGCAAACTCAAATGAAGGGTTTAACATCTCTGGTGGACCATTGAAAGGGGGAGGTTTCAAGGCTAAAAATCGAAAGAAACTTTTATCGAGCGTCGATTGTGTTCTTATTCTCTTGGGTAGTTTATTCAAATGTAAAGTGAGTAATGAGAAGGAGTTTGTATATCTATCATAGTCGAAGACGTGGAATATGCACTTGTATTGGATTATTTATAAGTAAAATGTGTTTTTTGGTTTGTTGCAATTTTTGTATGGAGCGGAATGTTTTGTTGTTGTAATCTATGGGTAGAAATGCAAGGTTGGACTTGGAATGCATTAGTTGTGAACACTTAAAAGTTTTGTTATTTAGTTGTGTATTGTCAATGTTTGTTTTGGTTAGTTTTTGCTTCAAATATAATGGTTTCCTGCATTTTTTTATGCATTGAAAGCTTTTAGTAATGGTTTGCTGTATTTTTTTGTTTGGTAATGGTTTGCTGCATTTTTTTATTTGGTAGTAGTTTGCTACATTGAAAGCTTTTGGTAATGGTTTGCTGTATTTTTTTATTTGATGATGGTTTGCTGCATTTTTTATTTGGTAATGGTTTGCTGGTTTGCTAGTTTGCTGGTTTGCTAGTTTGCTGGTTTACTGGTTTGCTACAACTGCAAACCATGGCCAAAATTAAAGGATGGTGGCAAATTCACGATTGACCATTTCAGTGCCATAAGTTGTAAATAGTAATCACTTGAGTGCCAAGTTTTTATAAAAGTGATCATTTAAATACCAGTCACGATTACAAAGTGATCACTTATGTTGCACAAGTTTTTTTTTTAAAAAAGAACATGTTAGTGTCAAACGTCACATTCCAAATGCACCTTGTTCTTACACCAGTTGAGTTACTGGTGCATCTTCTTACACCAGCCTAAATGCAACAAGATGTACCAGCACCCAAAATGTTCTTGTAGCAACACATATAATCAGAACCCCACAAATTCATTATAATCCACAACTTTAACCAACAACAGCAACAGTGCAGCAACAGCAACATTGTAGTAACAGCAAAAATAAAATATGCAGCAGCATAACTGACTTGCTAGCATTCTATCCGAAATCAACACAAGAGAAAATGAATAGTCATTCAAGTACTTGCCATTAACATTGATTGATTGTTTACAAAAGAAAAGAAAAGCGTGTCTAACTGCATGTTTAACTTCACTCTCCAATCATCGAAAGTTCAACACTCTCTTAAAAAAAACAATGGCATTGCAGGCAACAACTATCATCAATGATATAATATCCAACACACTCCTAAAAAAAGAAAACATGAAAAAAGACCATGTCCAACATCACATAAAAAGAGATCATGTCCAGCACCCTCCCATCAGTTAATATTGACAACACCTTGATCTCCTTTTTCTCTTGGAGCTTTGAATTAGAGCACTCTTTCGAACTGGATGTGCAGGTTTTTTAGCTGGGTTTTCTGTCACCTCGCTTTCCTTTTCCTTGTTTTTGACGGCGGCTATTTTTGTTCTAGCACGTGTCATGTGTTGGTCCATATCATCACTACTACTCTCAATCGTTGGTTAAGATGGAATTGGTGCTAGATTCTTTTTGGATGGCTTTTTTGCAGCTATACCCGCCGTCTTCTTCTTCTTTGGAGCATTCTTCTTTGGCTGCGCCCTTGATTCTTGAGTTGGCCCACCTTGAGAGAGAAGTACCTCTAAAGTTCTCCCAAACTACAAGAACATAGTGATATTGTCAACCAAATGAATTGAAGTACAACAAATTAAATGTATAAGGCTTATAAATCTTACATTCAAAATAGTCATTCCAGTACGTTCATCTGTGTAAATCTCATAACCATATTGTCTTAATATTTTTCCAAGAGCCCCTCTTGTTCACCCGTAGTGCATCATTTTCAGCAACAATAATCCTTATAGCAACCTCTGCAACTTGTGTAGTTGCTCGTCTTCTCACCTGAGAAACACATAGCAAATGTAAATTTTAGCTCATAAAAGACCAAACACATCAATGTACAACTTACAGGATATTTTTTTCTTGTTTGCTCAACAGTGAACTCAGTTGTTGTTGTTGTTGTCCTGCCCATTCCAGTCCCTATCCCTGCACTTGAGCCTACAACAGGACCTTTTTCTGGCCATTTAATAGGCCTTACAACAATGTACTGTATTAGGATTATGACCAACAGCACTATCGAATAAGAATTGTAAAGTTACTAAGACAAAGGGGATACTTATCTTACAGCATGGCTTTCTATTTACCCTTCAGTAGGCATTACAACAAGGCCTTTTGTCCTCCCTTCAATAGGCCCAACAAAAAACTCTTCAGTAGGTCCTGTCCCTGACACTGAATCAGCCATTACATCTTGCTGTTGATGCTACATTTTCAGCTCACAACCTTTCTTATTATGCCATTCCTCGCGGCAATAGGAGCATTTCATCTTTGATCCAATCATACTTATCATTTGACTTGATGCCTCTTCCTGCTGCATTCTTCGTCTCTTTTTTGGCCTTCCTATTTGTTTCTTCAGCGGTAAAGGTAAAGGGCTTTCATGATTTGTTGGCTCCCAAAATTTGTTGCTTCTGATAGGCTGCATCATGAATTGGTATGAAGCAAGGTATGAACTTTTTTTGTACCAATCATGTAGGTAATCACCTGGGTTTTCTTGCTTCATCTGAATAGAACAAATGGCATGGGCACAAGGAATTCCATTCAGTTGTTAGGCTCGGCATGAACACTTTCTTCTATCCAGGTTGACAACATACTTATCCTAATTTTGAATAATCTCATATCCATTATCTCCATTTCAAACTGGATGGCAGAACCTACAAGCAGCAATATTTGCATCCAATCTCTTCACAATCCTAGGGCCTCAGTCTCTACTCCATTTTGTAGCCTCATCTCTTTGCCTATGCAGTCTAATCATAACCATAACTCGAATATTATCAAGCATGCTGATGATTGGTTTGCACCTGGCCTATAAAATTCTACCATTGAAAGCTTCATTGAGGTTGTTATCAATGATATCACATTTGAACTCTTCGCTGAAGAAGGCCCGACACTAGTGCTTAGTTTATGTCTAGAAGAGTGCATCAAAACCTTCCTTTGTCAGCTACAACAATCATTGTTTAGCTAATCTAAAATCAGCCATATCCGTACTCTTTGCTATCTGCCAAAACTACTTATGCAGCTTATCTTCTTTGAAGTTCCTTGACTAGTTTGCATATATGTGCCTCGCACACATTCTATGCTCCGCATGTGGCATCAATTTAGCAAATGCAGGAATAAGTCCCTACAAAAATTCAAACAAATAAATACAAGTCAAGAAAAATATGCAAGTGATTAATATTAAAAAGGAGTGAATTAATTGACAATGAAATTACCTTCTGTTGGTCGCTCATGAATGCCCATCCTCCCCCATCGATTATCTCAAGGTCAGCCATTAAATTTTTTAGGAATTAGGACTAAATATCCTTGTTCTCTATCTTTACCATCGCCCAAGCTATCGGGAACATTTGATTATTGGCATCTCTTCCCACAGCAACCAACAACTCCCTCTTGCATAAACCCTTTAGAAAGCATCCATCCAATCCTATAACTCTTCTACAACCAGCCAAGAAGCCCCGTTTGCATGCATCAAAACAGACATAAAATCTATCAAATCTAGACTCAAGATCAGGGAGTGGCATCTCCACAACCTCTACATATACCCTACTATATGGGTTTTGAAACATGCATTCACCAGCATAATCCCATACCTGCGCATATTCTTCCTTATACCCATCCATTAATATCTTCATCACTCTCATCTTCGCTCTCTTACATTGATTCCTCGACACATTAACCCCCACTTGCTCCTTCACTAACTGTTGAAATTGAGTACTCTTGATATCGGGCATTACTTTGATAGTATTGAAAAAATGCTTTGATAACCACACTTGTTACCCTTTTATTGTTAAAGATAATTGGACAAGTATGCTCCTCCTGAAATGACCTAATCTGGAATGACCCATTCTTACTAAGCGCGGCATAGAGCTTCCACAAACAATTAGGTTGTGAGCACTTAACTCTCACAAACTCCTTCGTGTTTCCAATGAATTTAACGCTCCTCTGTTCACCAATTGAGTTCTTTACAATAATTTCATTGAATTGTTTGGTATCGTCAAATCTCATGCCTACCGACAAAACGGGTTTATCAACAGTCGGATCATAGCAAGGATACTTACTTTTTTTTTCGAGGAGCAAGTTCTTCATCATCATTGCCAAGCTCATTTTCCGAACCAGCAACTTCTTTGCCACAGCTTTCTTCATCTTCACTTCTATTACCCTCAGCTGGATCTCCATCCCTATTTACTGGCTCGGGCCTTTTTGCTGAAGCTGCAAGTTTTTTTCTCAGAAATTCCCTTTGCTTTTGTCTTGACTGTGCAAGTTCATCATCATCTTCGTCACTTGGGAAATTTACTAAAGCCAAACATTCATCTTCCGATTCACTAGATAAAGCAATTTCTCATTTTAATCCAACGAAGTCTTCATCGCCCACATCTTCACCCAAATCTTCACCCAAGATTTCAGAACATCTCTCTCTTTGTTCATCTCAATATGACTTATCTCCCCTCATTTTGCTCTCCATCTAACCTAAACTCATCCCCAACCTAATTACTCGCTTGAATAGGATCCCTCACTTCTCCTCCTTCAGTGGTGGTCTGCTCATCCCCATCCTCATCCTCATCATCATCCTCACTATAATACTCAATATATACCTTAATTTCTTCACCGTGAAGATAATGGTAAATGATATCCTTAATACCATTATTGTCATTAAAAAATCTCAACCCATCCTTCAATTCTTTCCCAGGAACATAGTAATGTAGTTTTTGCACTTTGCATCGTAAAAAATATACCAAATTCCTCATAAAATCAATATATGATGGCTTCCAAACATTGATATAAATAGCACCTTCATTTCTACCATTATATTCACAATCTTCAGTGCCAATAACAAACTCTCTATCATAGCAAACAATGACGCCTACCTGATTTGCATCCATGTCGATGCTGCACCCAATGAAAAAAGAAAAAGAAAAAGAGTCATTGTAGTTTTGTTGGAAACACATGACAGAATCAACAACTTCACATGCAGGTCCTTGTCATTTTGTTGTCAAGGAACAAATGCGACTAAAATCTCCCCAATTCGGTGTATTTACAGAAACAAAAGAAACCGAATTAAATAAACAAAGTGAGGTCCCCACCACCCATTTTTCAATTTAATCACATTCACATTCGGTCCCCCACAAAAGCAGTCCAATTAATTAAACAAACAAATTCGTTCCCACCACTGTTTCCATCCGAGTCAAGCCCCTCCGCACCCTGTTTTTCTATTCGGTCCCCACAATAGAAAGCGAACGAACGATGGAAGAATCAATTTTTCTATTCCGTCCCCATAAAAGTGACATCCCCACTATTTTTCCCACTACTTTCCCCCCTGAGCCAAGCCCTCAATTTGCCTTACGTACCCTAACTTGCCTGTCGGAACCCTAAGTTTTTCGCAAAATTGATCCACGTAGAGAACATGACAAACCTGAACGATCGTGAACGACGGTGCAACTACAGCCGTGGCCGAGTGATGGGGGGCGAGCGAACGGCGGTGGGTGAACGATAGTGGATGAGCGAGCTACGGCTGGCGTCGAGGAGAATCGTATACGAACCCTATTTTACTCCCTCTTCAGCGATATCGTTTTTTGCTATGGAGCAACGCGGCGTCGTTTCTTATGTGAATCCACAGTAGATGGCAAGAAACGACGTCGTTTCTTACGAAGAAAGGAAAACAGCGTTGTTTTATGCTATCAACCGTGGACAATCTTAAGCCACGTCGATTTTTTTTAAAATATAAAAGCCACTTAATTATTTTGGCCGAAATTTCTCGTCGGTGGCACCAAAGTGATCGTTTTTCCTCCGATTTGGCACTTAAGTGATCCGACGGAAACTTTTGGCACCAAAGTGAGCGCCGTACACAACTTATGGCACAATTAGTGTACTTCTCCCTCAGAATTCCTATTTCTAGAGGATAAGATCCACTGGATTTGTTTTCTTGCATATAGACATATTTCATGCTTTCCTAATAACATCAGTGTCTAAAGAAGTAATCACTAGCAGAAACATTAGAGTAAACAAAGCCACAAAATCGATTCATGCCAAATGAATCGCAACCACAGCCACCCAAACTAACGTGGATTGCTCTCCAAATCCGTCACTTGAGCAAACTAAAACAGAGAAACAAACTTCGATTGCATCTTATCACAAGCCATACCATCATAAATGTAATTCACCGCATCAGGTTGACGGTTTCATGGAAGTTCCCTGCAAGACTTTATCTTTCTCTTCACAACTTGGAGGAAACTCGAATAGTACACAGTTTCCTAAAAAGAGAGTTAGCTAACGTTACCTTGGCACATAAACTTTACTTCCGAAAAGTATGGAAACCCAAGGTTTAGTTACCACTTACATACATTCTCTCGAGATCGAGTCATGGAAAAGTCACTCTTTCACTAAATTTTGTGATTCAAACATAGATGCACTACTTGAGCAGTTTCTATCAAAATTGAGAAACTTTGCCCTTAAATTTACTTTGTATCATGGTGGTACATCTGTTAGATAATTCATACAATTCTTTATGCGGAAATTCATAACAAATTAAGGATCTCTGATCTTCATGATTCTCACAAATATATGAAGACATACCTTTATCCATAGCGCTACGCTTGAAGATGATCGTTGTAGAAAACCCAATGATCTTGAACCAAAAGGAGAAATCCGATTTCTCTCCCTTAACCCACTAAACCTTGATGTATTCAATTGATGGAGGAGAGAATACGTTCTTTCTGTTTTTTGTTGTTCATATGTGGGTGGAGAGAGGACTGGACTCTATATATACGTTCGTTGAAGGGGTGTCTTCCATCAAAGCGATATACCCTTTCGTTTTATTAGAGTCGTACATTCTCGTAACCAATAATTATTTATAGCATTTCAATAATTATTAAACCGTATAATAAATCACATAATATGGGCCACAATAATTCTTACATTCTCCCACTTGGCCCATATGATTCTCCTTTCATGATTTAATAAAGACTATAATGTGCATAATAAGATTATGCTATAAAATTTCATTAAATTGGCAATCACATAATAATCACAATTAAATAAAAAAAACTAATGCGAGTCATAATTAATCGACATAGTCCCTTCTATGTACTACAACTATAGCACTTTACTTAACATGATCCATAAATGAGAAATACAGTAATAGTCCAACTATAATGTTTCTTTAGAAACTATCTTGTTTAATATTCATCTATTTCCATAATGTATACTAGATAGAAAACAGGAAATATCAGAAACACGTAAGTGAGCTCAAAGTGTCAAATACATAAACTTAATACAAACATAATACAAACACTAATGACGTCCAATAATGCCCATCCTTTCAACATGCTCATTAAATGTTTTGGGCGGCAATCCTTTTGTTAAGGGATCTGTTATCATAAGATTGGTGCTAATGTGCTCAATTGACACTCTTTGTTTCTGAACTTCTTCTTTGACAGACAAGTATTTGATCTTCATATGCTTAGCACCCTTAGAATACTTGTCGTTCTTAGAGAAGAAAACTGCTGCAGAGTTATCACAATAAATTTTCAGCGGCTTGGCAATGCTGTCGACGATCACAAGTCCTGAAATAAAATTCCGCAGCCATAATCAATGAATTGTGGCTTCAAAGCATGCCATAAATTCAGCTTCCATAGTGGATGCAACAATAATTGACTGCTTCGCACTCTTCCATGAAATTGCTCCTCCAGCCAGAAGAAACAAGTAACCAAATGTTGATTTTCTTGTATCGGCACATCCGGCTAAGTCTGAATCTGAATATCCAATCACCTCAAGATGATAAGATCTTTTATAAGTGAGCATATGATTCTTCGTTCCTTGCAGGTATCTAAGAACCTTCTTTGCAGCTTTCCAATGATCCATTCCAGGATTACTTTGATACCTGCCCAGCATTCCGACAACAAAACTGATGTCTGGTCTGGTGCAAGTTTGTGCATACATTAAGCTCCCCACAACAGATGCATAAGGATCTCGTTCCAATTCACTTTTCGGACATTACATAAGGCTAAATTTATCACATTTCTGAATTGGAACTATTCCTGCTGAACATTTACTCATATTAAATCTCTCTAAAATTTTCTCAATGTAGGCTTTCTAAGACAATCCTAATAATTCTTGTGATCTATCACAGAATATTTCTATTCCTATCACATATGTTGCCTCTCCCATATCCTTCATTTCAAAATTCTTAGAGAGAAATTTCTTGGTTTCATGTAACAAACCAAGATCATTAGCAGCAAGCAAAATATCATCAACATACAGAACTAGAAAAATAAAATTGCTCCCACTAATCTTCATATATATACACCGATCAACGGTGTTTTCCTTAAATCCAAATGAAGTTATGGTATCGTTAAACTTAAGATACCATTGTCGAGAAGCTTGTTTAAGTTCATATATTGACTTCTTTAATTTACATACCATGTGTTCCTTTTCTTTAACTGAAAAGCCTTCAGGTTGGTCCATATAAACCTCTTCCTCTAAATTCCCATTAAGAAAGGCAGTTTTTATATCCATTTGGTGTAACTCCAAGTCATAATAAGTCACCAAAGCCATAATGATTCTAAGTGAATCCTTCTTAGAGACTGGTGAAAATGTCTTTTTATAGTCAATGCCTTCTTTTTGAGTAAAACTCTTTGCAACAAGTCTGGCTTTATGTCCTTCAATATTGCCTTTTGAGTCGCGCTTGGTCTTAAAGACCCATTTACACCCGACCTTTTTACATCATTTAGGCAATTCAACAATATCACAAACTTGATTTTGATGCATGGATTTTAACTCTTCTTCCATGGCATTAAACTATTCATTAGAATCTTCACATTCCATGGCTTGAGAAAATGAATGGATCATTTCCAATTCCTAAGTCAGTTTCGACTCTTGTAGATAAACCATATAGTCATCAGAAATAGCCGATCTCTTTTCTCTTTGAGATCTCCTTAATGCTACTTATTGTGATTCGGCTATTGGAGGTTCATTATTGACAACTTTAGAAGTTTTGGGTATAGGAACTTCTACCCTTACTTCTTGAATGCAAGCATCACGCATTCTTTCACTCCCACTGATGTCGCCATTCTCAATGAACCTAGCATTTCCAGATTCAACAATTCTTGTACTATGATTAGGACAATAAAATTTATACCCTTTGGATTTCTCTGCATAACCAATGAAATAACCACTAGTTGTTCTTGAATCCAATTTCCTTTCATGTGGATTGTAAATTCTTACTTCTGCTTGACAACCCCAAATATGCAAGTGTCGTAAACTAGGTTTCCTTTCCGTCCACAGTTCAAATAGAGTCTTTGGAACTGCCTTACTAGGAACCCTATTTAATAAGTATATAGAAGTCTTTAAAGCATACATCCACAAAGACAAGGGTAAAGATGAATGACTCATCATACTCCTAACAATTTCCATTAAAGTACGGTTACGCCTTTCGCTACACCATTTTGTTGTGGTGTACGGTATTGTGTATTGAGCACAAATGCCATGTCTTTCAAGGAATTTAGCAAATGAACCTGGACATTGTCCCGATTAATCATACTTTCCATAATATTCACCACCTCTATCAGATCTTACTATTTTCACTTTTCTATCTAATTGCCTCTCAACCTCTTTAATATACACTTCAAGTGCATTCACTGATTGAGACTTATCATGCAATAGATAAATGTAACCATAACGTGAAAAATCATCAATAAAGGTTATGAAATAGCTTTCTTTACCAAAAGATGGAACATCAAAAGGACCACATATGTCAGTATGTATAATTTCAAGAAGCTCTGTGCTTCTTGTGGCACCTTTCTTAGTGTGCTTTGTTTGTTTACCTTTAATACAATCAATACACACTCCAAGGTCAGTAAAATCCAAATTTGGAAGAATTTCATTCTTCACTAATCTTTGCATTCTTTCTTTGGATATATGACCCAACCGTTTATGCCACAAGTAAGTAGAATTTTCATTCACCAAACTTCGTTTAGTGCCAACATTATGATGCATGATCATTAATATCTCAACGAAAGTATTATCAAATCTAAATTTGTAAATACCATCACATAAAGTTTCAGTTCCAATAAGAGTATCACTCTTAAATAGACTGAAAGATTCAGATCCAAACTTACAATAAAATCCCGCCACATCAAGTCTTGGCAAAAAAACTAAATTGCGAGAAAATGTAGGTACATAAAGGGTTCGAAACAAATCCAAATAATACACAGTATCTAAGATCAAACGATAAGTGCCAATGCCTTCAACTGGAGCTTTGTCTCTGTTTCCCGTAATCACATAACTTTCATTTGGCTTTATAGTTTGGATCGTAAGAAATCCCTGCATCATATTTGACACATGAGTGGTGGCACCAGAATCAATCCACCAAGTATTATAAGGAACTTCAGTAAAGTTTGATTCAAAACATATTAAAGCACAAGACTTACCTTTCTTTTCGAACCAAGCCTTACATTTCAGACAATCTTTCTTCAAGTGTCCAATTTTGTTGCAAAAATGACACTTAATAAGATTGTGTTCATTCTTGTGGATTTGAGAAGCCTTCGAAGAGTCATTCATGATGTGTAGTCCTTTCTTCTTGCTCCTTCCACATTTCCTCTTAAAATTCTTTTGAACTCCTTGATGACTTGAGAGATGAACAGAATGAGCCTTTTGATTCTTTATCCTTGTTTCCTCTTGAACTAGCATACTGGCCAATTCATTTACATTCCACTTATCCTTTATAGTGTTGTAATTCATTTGAAATGACCCATATTGCTCATGAGGTAAGAAATTAAGTATAAATTGTACTAAAAAGTACTCATCCATATTCATTCCCAAAGTCCTTAACTTTGCTGCTAAATTCGTCATCTCAAGTATATGCTCATGCATGGTACGCGAACCATCATATTTCATGGTGGTTAGTGTGCTCATCAGTGTACCAGCAAGTGACTTATCAGAAGTTTGAGAACGCTTTTCCACAAATTTCATAAATTTCTTAGCATTGATAGTCTTGGGAAGAGAAGTCTTTAAATTGTTTGCAACTGTCATTCGCATGAACATTAAGCTCGTCATTCGATCTTTCCCAAGCTTTATGGAAAGACTTTTCATCATTGCTACTTTCATCGTAATAGTAGCCGGTTTCTCAGCTTGAAGCGCTAAATCAAGATCCAGGATACCTAAGTGAAACTGGACTTGTTCACTCCAATCGGAAAATTTATCCCATTGAATAAGGGAACAGATGAGACGTGCGAATGGAGTGAAACAGTGCACGAATCTGCAAATGTGCAAGAAAATACTCATACATTAATGTTTTGAGAATATCACCTAATCAGATTCAAACTAAACTACACATACACATCATAGTTCTCTTTTGGGCGATCCTATGATATACAGATATATAAACCATAATTATTCTAATAACTTTTATTTGATAATTGTAAATATATCTTATTAAAATTTATTTGTTATCTTTGGATATACAAACAAATTTAACAAATCATATTAATTATCAACCATCATGTTCATGAATTATAAGAAAATAATTAACCTTTGGGTTAATCCCTAAAAACTTATAATAAATGAACTTCAATATACCCATAACTCCAAAACATATCAATTTCATACATAGCATCAATTAAACATGGGTAATTGAATAAAATAATTTACAATATTAAAAAAAAAATTCAAAAGACTTCAAGGTTCGGCCACTTTGGTGACTAACAAACCTTTCATAATATGAATTTTTAATATTGTAAAATACAAATATTTACCAAATTGCACACAAGGACATAAAATGCAATCAAAGCATAAGGGCAAAATCGTAAAATCATAATTTCATAAGGGCAGAATCATAAATTTAATATCCAGGGGAAAAATGGTAAATAATCAGTAATGGCAGAATTGTAATTATTAATTAAGCAGGGGCATAACAATAAATAAATTGCGAGAAGGACAAAATGGGAATTTTAAAAAATGATAAAGGGGGCAAAAACGTAAATAAGGCCGCGCGGGACGTCAGGCATGTGCCTCGCACGCGCGCATCCAACGCGCGGGCGTGTGCATTGCACGCGCCTGCAACCGCGCGGAAGCCCCGTGCGCGTGAAGGCGCGTGGCTCGTGGGTTCCACGCGCCGCAACCGCAGCGCACGCGTGGAGCCGACGCGCTTTCTTCCTCGCGCACAGACGCGATTCTTCGCCGTTTTTCGTCGTTTCGCCGCGGTTTCGCCGGCCGTTTCTTCTCCGGTAGCCTATTTCAGACACAAATAATTAATGGGTTTTGAAGAGCATGTCGGCACGACCACATGGGTCCAAGTTTCGGAAAAAATGACCAAAAATTGGCCCCAAATCAAACCAAAGTTTCCCCAAAACGCAAACCCTCCACCACCGCCGCTTCCGCCGCTCGATTAGCCTCCGGCGAACACCGATATACCGGAAAAACTCATGGCTAATGTTCCTCATGGCAGTGCGACGGTGTGGGTCCAAAATCAAGTGGTGGGTCGCCGGATTTTGCCCGGAATCGAAGAGTTTCTACCTTGCCCTCAAAATTCTGAATTTCTCCATTTTTGTCCTTAAAATTCCGAATTACTCCATTTTTTTGTCATTTTCCACTCGCACACACACAGTAACTTTTCTTCACCATTTTAGTCCATGAAAAACGTTCCATCATTCGGATTTTCTTTAACAGAACCTTCCAAAACATTTCAACAACAACAAATGATATGACCAGGATCATTCAACAAATCATCATGCATAAATCATAATATTTCTTTAAACAGAAAAATCATGAGATCATAAACCAAATGCTCTGATACCAACTGTTAGATAATTCATACAATTCTTTATGCGGAAATTCATAACAAATTAAGGATCTCTGATCTTCATAATTCTCACAAATATATGAAGACATACCTTTATCCATAGCGCTTCGCTTGAAGATGATCGTTGTAGAAAACCCAATGATCTTGAACCAAAAGGAGAAATCCGATTTATTTCCCTTAACCCACTAAACCTTGATGTATTCAATTGATGGAGGAGAGAATACGTTCTTTATGTTTTTTGTTGTTCATATGTGGGTGGAGAGAGGACCGGACTCTATATATACGTTCGTTGAAAGGGTGCCTTCCATCAAAGCGATATACCCTTTCGTTTTATTATTAGTCGTACCTTCTCGTAACCAATAATTATTTATAGCATTTCAATAATTATTAAACCGTATAATAAATCACATAATATGGGCCACAATAATTCTTACATTCACCTCAGTGCATTTCATCATTTAATGGGAGCAAATTAGACCTTATATCCCAAGAGCTACTCTAAGTCACTTGATTGAAGTGTTGTTTGAAGTTCAATCCAAATTTACATCACATCAGTAGGAAGCAAGAGGTGATATAAAATAAGCTCTCTTCGTTCTCATTTCCGCTCCACATTCTCTCCAGTACCTACACCCATCGATGATAGCAAGCAGCCACGAAATTGATCGGTAACTGGAATATGAACGAGCATTCTGTGCACGCAAACGTAAAGGAAGTCAAGGTCGTCGTCCTGTGTGCACGTTGAAAGATAAGTTTTTGGATCGACAGGACCAACATAGCTCCATGTTTTTAAGATAGTAAGTTATGAGCTTTGCAAGGGATTAACGAACTTCGAGTGTCATATCATCTGTCCCTACATGTGGAAATGTACCTCAATATATAAAAGACTCAATAAGGGTCCAAATTAGAATTGAATGCAAGCAGATATTTTCGTTAAGGTGGAAAGATGGGTCAATTGTGAATGAAACCCAAGGTTGATTTAGTAGTTAAAGAAATGAATTTGTTTGTGTGGATTAAACCTATAACATAGGTTTCTTTCCCAATACACACAAAATGAAAACAATTCCATGTTGAGACCGACCGCCTATTAAGATTTTGCCTTGCCCCTTAATTGGATTATGAGGTTAGTGAGATAGTCCATAAATTTGCGGTTTACTTAAAGAAAACTGTGAATTAAGGACGAGAAGGAGGAGCTGAAATGGAGGGTTTCTCTGGTGGAACGAAGTGATATGAAGAACGGCTTAGAAGATGGACTTGCTGAAATGGGCTTTGGTATTGGAATTCATAACTAGGCTTGAAAATTTCCCCAGTTGGGCTTTGTGGTTTCGTGTGTTGATTTTCTGGACCCCAGGCACCGTGTGTCGCATGGTTTGTGAGAAGCCCTGGTCTTCATATAGATGCTCGTGTATGAAGCAGGAAGAGTGGAGAGTGCGAGAAAAATTTCCGCTGCAAAAACGATGATCAAAATCTTGCTAGTTACAAATCCCAGTGGCGCTCATTAAAGGACACTAATAGGGAGCGTACCTTGTTTTAAATTTCTGCAGATATAAATTAATTGCAGGAATTGATATGCAATACGATTAGCTATTTCTTTTACAATTGAAGTGTAGAACACTCTGTTCAAAAAAAAAAAAAAAAAAGTGTAGAACACACCCTTAATCGGAGAAACCAAATTTCTGCAACATCATTCTTGCAAAGTGGCCGGCAGCCCCTTCATCGTAAATTTCATGGCAAACAAAATTCGTGATTCAATTAAAACTTGAACCGGCTTTTTTATGGAAGTTGGACACGTTTAAGAAGTCTAGAAGGTCTTGGTCGAAAAGCCAATTCCAAAGTGTAGGTCTTTAGAATTTTCATTGCATGGGTCGTCTACGCGCTCACGAGAAGTCTTGGTCTTCGGCCGTTTCCGTGATGTCTGATCTTTAGCCAACGTGAAGGAAACGTAACTTGCGCCATTTGCACTCTTTGATTGACCAGCAAACCTTAAACTAAACAGAGACGACAATCCTTCAAATTGCAGTGAATGTCCTTAACAAGGCAAACATTCATGCCGACAACAACGCATTATCATTCAACATGCATTCCAATCTTCATAAAAAGACTAGAGATAAACTGACTATCTTGTAATTGCTTCTCACTCCTAACCAATTGCTCCTTGGGTAAACTTTTAGCCTCCCTAGTATAAGAAAAGTTCAACATGACTTAAATTGCACAAGCTGTATACTTCATATCCGCAAGTATTTGGTACTCAGTTGTCAAGTGAATCCCGTTGACGCTCCCAGAGGTGTCACACCATACCCCAGGCCACGCGCAATGAGGTGAGGAAGTGTTGCCTGTGACGGAGGGAGGCCACCACCCGCTGTGGAGTAGTGCACTGGCCTCTGACTGTTTAGAAGGTGCCGGTGCTGCAACAATTGAATTGTAGCAGGAGAAAGCTATAGTACTCAGTACAGCTAAGGACATGTTGCAGATTATGCTCATCATGTTGCAGCTTTAGTCACTTGTCATTGCCATATTCATTGGACAATGGCATTTATAAAGTAAAGCAAGACACTCTCCTAACACGTCATCACGGTTTCCACAATTCACGTGTAATCTTTTCATTGACTTGTTACTTAGTGCAACTCTTTTAGTCTTTCGTCCCTTCCTTTTATTTTTTCAGACGATGGAGTTGCCCTCAACTCGTAGGGCTGAAAAAGGGAAACTAATTACTACAAATAAAAAATAAAAAATAAAAAACGGATCTACTTCAGTGCTCATAAATTACTAAAAGAGTTGGTAAGTGGATCTTCATTGGGTATGATTTTATGCAACATAAATGAGCGATAGCTATTGATATGGATAAAATCACAAGTCAATGTTGTGACATCCTTGGCCTTCAATGCTTTGCACCATCGCTTGCTTGGTAAAATTGAACAATATAAAGATCATAATAATGTTATAACTTTTTAAGTAATCATTTAAATGTCATAATTTTTAGCTTACTTAAGTTACATAGGTGATTTTTTTTACTAGAAATTCCCATGTGGCATTGATTCTGGCAAATCAATTGGATGATTTAATATTAAATTAATGCCGGAATGAATTTTCAAGATAGGAAAATCATTGTTGTAATTTTAGATATTCGATATGTTATGCCACTAATTTTCGAGCAAACAAAATATTCTACTCTTGAAAATCTCTGAATTTTGCAGTTTTGTGATTCAATTAGAATGTAAACAAGCATACCAGCCAAAAGAAAAAGATTTAAACCATGTAAGGATGGATCTTGTGCACATCCATTAAGAAGTCAAGATCTTTTGGGGTTTTACATATGTTGACTTTGGATCAGTCCGTGATCAATGGTTCATGGGAAGTCATGCTTTAGGAAAGTTGTGGGAGAGAGCTAGCGCAATAACGATCCATGTAGCTGCAGTCATCTGCGGGAGAACTTGTAAGCCGACGGGTTTGCTTGCAGGATTCAAATGAATCACGTGGAATGCCTTCATGCTTTACAGAGAGAGGACCTCTTCTTTCGCTGGGAAGTTTGCTGTAATTTATCAGGGCAAATAAATGAAATCAACTTGGGGTTATAAGAGTAATTGACTGATAACTTGTGTAGCAATATAGCATTTGTCTTGTTCTTCGAAAGACTTTAAGATGAATTGGGAGTCTTCTTGCACCGAGAAAGCAACGAGTCTCATATCGCCGTCACCAAGTCTCCGATTCACCCATGCACGAACCGTGCCCACAGGTTTAAACCTGTCATTTTGCTTCAAAACCTCGAATTTTCGGTTGAGTGAGTAAAACGTTTGATTTGGATGTGACGGGTTTTGTCAAAAATCTCACACGTAGAATAACCTCGCCAACTGTTCTGCAGATAGAGCTTTACTTACTAGATGCATATGAACAAGCAAATTGCGCGCATCCGTAATATTTGTTTAAGTCAACCAGTCTAATTAAAAATGTGCTTGAGATATACAGAAAGTGTAGCATACGAGATTCTAAGGCAGAAAAAGGAGTGATCTTATGATTTTAAAATTTCTTTTTTTTTTTTTTTTTGGGGGGGGGGGGGGAGATGTTTGCGTCGATGGGTTTCCTCGTCTGTGTCCTTGTGTTCATCAATTCTGATTAATTTAAAGGCTACGTTCATTATTATAAAACTTCAAGACATATATTAATTTTATACGATTGATAGTGTCTTTATAATGGATGAACTCTGATTCCGCAACATCGTGATTGCGAAGGGGCCGGTCCTCCATCGTAAACTATACGGTTAAGTAACGAGGATTCAATTAGTGAGCGTCCATATGGAAGTTGGACAGATTCAACTAAATTAAGGTCTTTGTCGAGCAGGCACCTCAAAAGTCAACAAGTCAAGGTCTTCAGACGTGTTGATTGCTGGACCAATCGACACGGTTTATCTACAGCAATCGTGGTCTTTTGTTGTTGTCGCGATGTCGGACCTTCAGCCATCGAAATGGAAAAGCTGGTCAATTTACCGTCTTTAATTGACTAGCAAGCCTTCAACTAAACCGAAACGATCCGGAATCATACGTAGGGATATATCCTTATTTAGCCAAATATTCATGGCGACAACATCATATTATCACTTATCATACATTCCGATCTTACTAAAATGATGAAAAATAAACGACTGTCTGACAAATGCTTCTTCACTCCTTAGTAATTGCTACTTACGTAAATTCTAGCCTTGCTAGTATAAAAAAAGATTGACATGACTAGATATTGCAGAAGCAGTATACTTGATATTGCTCAACCACGTTGGCCTATTGGCAGCATCATTGTATCAATCAACTCTTCACCTGTTGGAATTTATTTGCTAGTATTGGGACAAGTACTTCATGGTCCTTGCTCTTTTTCTGGGCTCGACCAAGTTTCCAATGATCCACCTTCCCACCATACTCATTGACTATTTTATTGGAGCTGCGCAAGTGAGATTGAATGGAATGGCTGGGCCAACGCAAGTTTTGGAGCTAGAAAAGCTTTCGAAACTTGTTTCATTGTAGGTCGTGACGTTGGATCACTTCTTAAGCAAGCAAGCGCTAGAGAAACTATCAAAACGATATTTCTTGCGACAGAATTCGCTCTTGGGATTGGCAAGCGCGGATCTAATATTTGATGTAGCATAATTTCTTTTCTGACGAGTGTCGACAACATTGAAATTATGTCACCCGGGTGCTCACCCATTATTGCTTCCATTGCCACCACCCCAAAACTGTATACATCACATTTCTCATTAACAACCATAGTATAAGCAAGCTCTGAAAAAAAGAACATGAAGTTGTTAAATTAGATGAGGCTCAAAATCAAGCTGTCAATTTAGCTAAGCACTATCAATTGATAAATTTATAAGCACGATGAAGCATCAAAGGTGTTGTTCACCACATGAGGGGTAAAATATATCAAATCTAGCGACGTACCTCTAATAAAAACATTCTAGAAAAGTATGAGGATCGTTGCTCACCTGGTGCTATATATCCACGAGTACCTACAATATTTGCAGTGAGATTAGATGAGAAATTAGGATTTACGAGTCTTGCTGTGCCGAAGTCTGATAGGAAAGCTTGCAATTTGTTGTCGAGCAAAATATTGTTGCTAGATATGTCGCGATGAACAATTGGCCGGGCACAATCGTGGTGCAAGTAAGATAAGGCATGTGCCATATCCCAAACAACATTAATTCTTTTAAACCAATCTAGTTCCACCGCTTCGGTTTCATTTCTCAAAGCACAAAATAGACTTCCCCTTTCCATGTACTCATAAATCAGGAACATGCATCGCTTGTGTAAACAAAAACCATGGAGCTTAATTATGCTTCTATGTCGTATTGTTGTCAAGTGTTTCACTTCATTTCGGAAGCTCCGGTCAAAAGCTGGGTCCTCTGCTTCTAAACGGTGAAGTTTCTTCAATGCCACTACTTTCCCGTTAGGCAAGTGCGCTCTATAGACACTACCATAACCACCAGTCCCAATGCAATATTTGATGTCAAAATCTTCTGTTGCATTGATTATGTCTTCATATGCAATTCTCCCATCATAATTCCATATTGACAAGAAATCTCCATTTTTTTCTAGTATCTCTAATTGCATACTCTTCTTTCTACATTGAGATATGAAACAAGACCCAAGAAATATCAATAGTATAGCCATAAGTTGTGTAATCACAGTCATATCCAGAACCTTGCACATGGTAATCACCGTTATGAGCATAACACTAGACATTCTTCTAGATCCATCAATCTTTTTCGAACCATCAATGCTATACAAAGCTCCACGGCGAATGGACAGATTATGTGGAATTTTTCCCATGAAATGATTGTTCGACAAGTCAATGTAATCTAAGTTGATAAGCTTATTAAAATTTGGAACTGAACCGTGAAGAGAATTGTTCTGAAGATTGAGATGGCTTAGCTTGACTAAACTCCAAAGTTGAAGAGGGATTTTTCCAGAGAAGTTATTAAAGCTCAAATCTAGATGAGTGAGACTATATAGATCTCCCATTTTCGATGGAATGGCACAATCAAATCCATTCCCATGTAAATCTAAAACAGTCAAGTTGGTTAAATGGGCTAGAGATAAAGGGATGGGGCAAGTGAAGGAATTAGAGCTAAGCCTCAACTCAATCAAGCTCTTCAATTTACCTATTTCTGGCGGGATAGATCCACTGAATTTGTTTTCTTCCATACTCAGATAAGCCAAGTTTGTCAAGTTCTGTATTTCTGGAGGAATAGATCCATTAAAGGAGTTTCCTCCCAAATCAAGATGCGTCAAGTTCCTCAATTTTGCTAGAGATGGAGGAATGGGACCAACAAATGAGTTGTCTTCTAGGTCAACTTTGTACAAGTTCACACAATTTCCTATCTCAAGTGGGATGAAGCCATCTAAGTCATTATGGCTAAGATTGAGGAGGTGTAAATTGGACAAGAGACCAAGAGTCGGAGGGATTGTGCCATGAAGTGAATTGGAACTGAGATCCAGGTGGATTAGCCTCTTTAGATCTCCCACTCCGAGAGGGATAGGACTATCAATGTGATTACTATGAATGTCAATAACCTCTAACATGGTGAGATTTTGGAGGCAAAGAGGTAACTCACCGGTTAGGTAATTGTAGGACAAGTTGAGGTGTCTGAGCTTTGGGAGTGCACATATTTGAAGGGGAATGGCACCGGCAAGGCCATTATCAGGCAGCCCAAGAGAGGTGAGATTTGAAAGCAGAGAGAAATTCATGTTGCTCCAATGACCTGGGAACCAATGGTAGTAGTATTGTGGTGGTATGTTTAATTCAACGACACTTCCAAAATCATCGCACAAAATGCCAGGCCACATGCAATGTGACAAGGAAGTGTTGCTCGTAATGGAGTCAGGCCACCACCTGCTGCGAAGAAGAGCATCTACCTCTATTTTGGTGGCAAGGGCAAGGAAGTTGTGGGTGAGAGCCAGTACAACAATGATCCATTTAGCTGCAATCATCCGCTGGCAAACATGTAAGCCGACAGGTTTGCTTACAAGATTCATGCTTGAGAGAGAGAGAGAGAGAGAGAGAGAGAGGGGGGGGGGATCTCTTCTTTTGCTTGGGAAGTAGAGAGCCAAAGTTTGTTGTAGCCTATAATATATAGAAGGGCAATCCAAAAGAAATTACTCTATGGAGAGCAATTCAACATAACAACTTGGAAGTCTCCCAAGTCTCCCCGTGTGACACATTATCATGTGGTCACCAAGCGGTGGGGCCTCATGGTTTTAACGCAGATCCAATTCACACTTCACATTGCACTATTCTATGTTTGACTCTTGACGTGTAACGTAATGACTTGGAAGTCTCCCCAAGTCTCCCTGTACAACACATTATGCGGTGGGGCCTCATGGATATAATGCAGATCCAATTCACACTTCACACTGCACTATTCTATGTTTGACTCTTGATGTGGAACATGTATTTTAGTTTCAGTCTTGAATATGACCTTAAATTGCTTTGTCTGAACTTTGAGATATAAAATTAAGAGTAAAGGAAGAAAAACATCCTCTCTAAATGGGGGTGGGGTGTTCGATCACCAACACATAAAAAGAAGGAACATGATCCTATTAGCCCCCCAAAGTCACCTGATAGGTGAGGCGGCCCCAATGAAGCTATGGACTTCTATGTAGCGGTGACATACAACCTTAACTACCACCAAAGATCCATAACACCTTGTGGTTTTAGTGCAAATCCAATTCACACTTCACACTACACTTTCTGTGTTTGAAGCTTGCTATGTAACTTATGAGTACTTTATAGTTTGGTCTCCAAAGAGGACATAATGACTTCGCATCTAATATCAAGAATGATTGTTCAAAAGACCGACTCTGTAATCAAAATAATTTGATCATAACTTTTGTGTTAATCATATCATTTTGTTTTAAAAGCTTGAATTATTAGCTAAGTGATTAAACATTTAATTTACATACAATGGATTTTGTCGTAATGTCTCATATTTAGAAGAATCTCATCAACCATCCTATGGATGGAACATTATTAGATACATGTAACGAGGTCAATTGCATGCATTCATGACATTTGTTTGAGTCGACCGGTTCAGATACTTTGTACTATAAAACAAAAAAATTAATAACTTATTTTGGACTACATGTCAAGGTATGCGGGAATTGTGGTAGCAAAGCAATCACCCTTATTCCATAAGCTAATAACTTTTTTGATTACTCAAAGTATACAAAATTAGCTCTTATATCCCATGAACTGCTATAACAAGCATGATAGAAGTTCAATTTCAAGTTCAATCTGCAAATTCATACTGTATAAGTTGGAGGCCATGCAAAATAAAATAAGCAATTGCTATTAATATGGATAAAATCAAGTCAAGTGTCATGACATCTCTTGATGTTTCACACAATCGCTTGCTTGATAAGATTGGATTGTATAAAGACACAATAATGTTAAAACCTTTAAAGCAAACATTTAAGTGTCATAATTTTTAAAATTAAATCACTAAAGTTACATAGGTTTTTTTTTCTTTTGCTGAGAATTCCTATGTGGCATTGATTCCTGGCAAATCACATTGGTGATTTAATATTAAATTAATGTCACAATGGATTTTCAAGTATGGAAAATCATCGATGTAATATTAGGAATTTGTTTTTTAGAAGTTATGCCACTAGTTTTGGAGCAAACATGGAAATCTCTAAACTTCATAGTTTTATGATTCAATTAGAATTTAAACAAGCATGCCACCAAAAGAAAAGGATTCAAACCATGTAAGGATGGATCTTGCGCACATCCATGAAGAGGTCAAGATCTTTTGGGGTTTCATGTGTATTGACTTTTGGATCAGTACGTGGTCAATGGTTCATTGGAAGTCATGGTCTTTATGACACTTTTAATTGGTGATGTTTGGCTCTAAAAATTTCTAACCCATTGTAAGGGAAAGGTCATGGACCAATTTTTTAGCCTTTTCTTCTTTTGACTAACAAGCCTTCAACTTTTTTTCTTGGAAATGACAAGCATTCAACTTATAAAGAGAAAGATTCTTGTAATTCCAATCACACGGCGTATAAAGCGGGTTGCGCATCCCAAATGATAGTGACCCTAGTGGCATCAATTCTCAAAACACAAATTGCACTCCCCCTTCCAACATGTACTCATAAACCAAGAACACTTGACAGTTGTGTAATGCAAAAATCATGGAGCTTAATTATTTTTTTATATCATACTTTCGTCAATTGTTTCATTTCGTTTTGGAAGTTCTTGTGAAAAAGATAGGTCCCCTACTTTAAGATAGTGAAGTTTCTCCAATGCCACAATATATTTCATTGGGCAATCGCGCTCTATAGACACTATTGTAACCTCCACTCACCATGCAATTTTGATGTCGAACTCTTCCATTGCATTGATTATGTCTTCATATGCAATTCTCCCATCATAATTCCTTATCAACTAAAAACCTTCGTATTTCTTTGTTGTCTTTGATTGCATGCTCTTCGTTATACGTCAAAATAGAAAACGACGCCTAAGAACTAAATGGCAAATGAGAGTTATAGATAAGCGAGATTATCCAAACAAATACTTTATAAATTGTCCGAAGTTCAACAAGAGCCATAATTTCGGATGAACATGATCTAAATTTTCTGGTGGACCATATAAAATTCTCCAATTCCACACGAAGGTTAACTCCCGATTATTTTAGAAGTCCCTATATGTTTCTGAAATTGATCATTATTGGTTTTTTCAGTGATTGGACTTCTGCTGTTCCTTCTAATCATTCACTAATCCATTCATAACCCCATTTTAATTATTTCGTTTAATGTCCCAAAAGACTGCTGAGAAATTGCAAGGAACTACAATACAAAGACTGTCTGTTCAAATATGGTCAGTGAAACAAGCCGACTCCAGTTGAAAACAGCTTCCGACTCCAGGCCCAAAAACCAAAGGAGAACTTTACATTCAAGGAATCTCTACCTTTCTCTTCTCGCTCCCGCCTTTGATACGAACCTTGGAGTTGGTCCAATCTCTTCAGGCCTTAGCAGAAGCAGGCTCGAACGGATAATGCGATAAGTCATGACGAATATTATCATCAGAAAGCAAGGCGTGAAATGGGTACACGAAGGAGAATGAAGATGAGCCTTATCTGAATATTGGACTTCTAGAGCGACAACTTGAGAGTTTATTGAATCACGACACGCGGCTTACATTCTTGATGCCATGCTTGCTTGATCACCAATAAACTTTTTAATGGAGATGTTTGATGAAATGCGTAGAGAAAGTAAAAAGCTTAGAAAGTATGGTCGAAAAGCTTTTTATAAACAAAGACGAGCATTGCTAATCAAATTCAATTCAAGTTCGAATTGAACAAAGTCTAATCTAAATTGATCCATTGCGAATGATCTTCCTTTCTATAGAATCTGACATCTTATTCACTTGTAAATGATGTTTTGTGCATGGTTGATCTAGTGTATTGCCTGTGCCTTTATTCCTTGTATTCTTATGAACCATTTCGTTTTTGTGGTATGCAACTGCTTTCAATTCCTTAATCTCGGTTATCCCTCGGTCAATTGATTTTTCATAGTCATTTACTTCTATGCATGCTTCCAGTCAATCGCTTAAGTATGTATAATATCAAGGACAACGAGAGGAAAATGTGGCGTCAAAGCTCTCTCTAATGGCAATCCAAGCTGAGTCAGGGCTTCACGTTACTTGAACTTGCACTTAGTAGCTGGAATATGTGAGCACTAGTTTCTCCGTCGACTCTCTCATGCTGGCGACATGCTTTAGAGTCATAACTCTTGTAGTGAGGAGAAGGTTCATGTGCCTTAAATATGCAAGTGCTCACTTTACTTAGGCAATATATTTCTCTCCTCTTTTCATAATTTTGATAAGGAGAAATTGAAGGAGTTTGTATTTTTGAATCATTGGAGAAAGCTCATCGAGCGAGAAATGAAGGCGTAGCTTAGGCTGATTGAACTGATCATGCTCCAACAATTTATTGATTTTTTTTTTTTCTCTTTAGCGTAGCTTAGGCTGATTGAACCGATCATGCTCCAACAATTTATTGATTTATTTATTTTTTTCTCTTTATCTTGTGCTATTGATTTTTTTTTCCAATTAAAGATATTATGGCGGGCCGATCATGCTCCAACAATTTATTGATTTATTTATTTTTTCTCTTTATCTTGTGCTATTGATTTTTTTCCAATTAAAGATATTATGGCGGGTGTCCTCTCTCTCTCTCTCTCTCTCTCTCTCTCTCCATTTTGAGTTAATTGAGAAAGATGTTTAATTTTGATTGGAGGCTATTGAGGAAGTGTATGACATCCATTTCTACTGCATGCTTATACATATCGGGTGTAATCATTGTAGAGAGGATTGGTTTTTCTATATTGAAATTCATCGTTAGGACAAGATAATTGAAAACTAAAAAGATCTTTTGAATGTTACCCAACAAATCTTGGAATGATAATTGAAGAACAATAAATCTGTCATCCATTGCATTATAATGTTCATATTATGCTAAAGAAAGAGCAAGATGGAATGGACAAATCTCTAAACTATGCACAAGATTGAAAAGGGAAAATGGCACAATTAGTCCCCGAAGTTTTATATAATGTTCAATTCCGTCCCTATACTTTTGATTGGTTCAATTTGGTCCCTAAATTATCGATAAATGTCCGATCTAGTTTCTGACTATTTAAAAATTGATCAATTTCGTCCTTCCGTTAACTTTCCATTAGTTAAACTTAACGAAATGGGGGTATTTTGGTCTTTTTATCTTTTAAATTTTTTTATCTTCTTTTTTTTTATCTTTTTTCTTCTCCTTCTCTCTTCCCTTCGCCGGCCATGGTGGAGCCGGCGGAGGGAAGCCGGCGTCCGACAAGGGGGCCCTTGCCGGATCCGGCAAGGGCCGCCCGCCGAGTTGTTGGGTTCACAAGTCACACCATAGGGGAGTGCAAGGCTTGGCGCAGAGGCCGGAGGGGATCGTGGTGGTGCCAACGGAGGGAGGCCAAGGTTTGAAGCTGGTGCAGGGGGATTGGGTGCTGGCGTCACCGGAGCTACGGTGAGAAGAGAAGAGGGAGGCCGAGGAAGCTGAGACTTGGTGGAGGAGCCATGCGGTAGACGTCCTCATCTCGTGGCCTCGTGCGGCGGGGCTCGGCCGAGCCGCGGCGGGGAGCATCGAGGTCCCTCCCGTCGGCCGGCGAGGGCGGTCCTCGCCGCGTCGGGTGAGGACGGCCCTCGCCGATCCGGCGAGGGCACCCTCACCCGACGCCGGCAGGGGCGGCCCTCACCCGACGCAAGCAAGGGCGGCCCGACGCTGGCAGGGGCGACCCTCGCCCAACGCCAATGAGGGCCGCCCTCGCCGGCGTCGGGCGAGGGCTGCCCCTGTTGGCATCGGCCCGGACACCGGACGCCGGCTTCCCTCCGCCGGTGCCAGCGGAGGGAAGAGAGAAGAAGAAGAAGACCAAAAAGAAAGTAACGGAAGGACTAAACTAAACATTTCCTAATAGTTTATGGACCAAATTGAGCCAATCAAAAGTATAGGGACGAAATTGAATATTACATAAAACTTCGGGGACTAATTGTGCCATTTTCCCGATTGAAAATAAAAAGAATGTGAATGAAATCAAATAGAAGGCCATAAAAAGCAAATCACTAGAAGCATAACTATATAAAAGTAAAGTGGTGTGCCAAGGGGAGTTCACCACAAGCTGACATGTGGTGCTTCTAAAGAGCAACACATGTCCCCATTAAATGTCGTAATTTTATCAAATGGAGTTTCTCCCTCTACACTAATTATACAATAATTGTACAGAGAAAATATGGAAGTAAAATCCAACATTTGTTCAAGTATGTTCTTCCTATGAACTTTTAAAGTGGCAAATTATATCAAGTCTCCCTCTACACTAATTAAATTTGGACCTTTCATTTTATTTTTCTTTATTTATTCTTTCAAAGTGGCAAATTATATCAAGTCCATAATCATATTTTTTTTTTCGAGTAAAATAAGCTAAACTAATAAAATTGCATACTGCTAAATTTTCTTGCAATCTTTGACATAAGTTTCAACACTCCTAATTATGCATCCAAACTTTTTTTAAAATTTATTATAAATTTAAATGAGCTTATGTCGTTGACACATTTGATAAATTGTATATATAGCAATAATCTATAAAAAAAAAAAAAAGCAAAAGATAGCAAAAGGAAAAGAAAGGACAAAGAAAATCAAATGAAAGTTCTTGGAGGACTAATGCACGTCCCTTCCAAGAACTTTACTTTCATTACAATAAAGATTAATCCTGAAGGAAGAGAAAAACCTGACTGACTGAGAACCCCTAATCTGTGCACAAGAAAGATGAAAAGAATTTGAATATGCATGCAAACTCGAATGAGTTCGGATGGAAAAACCTCGAAGAAGAGAGCAACTCGCTAAAAGACGTGAATGATGATGAGGGAAAATCCGAGCAAGAGGCCCAAAGGGGCTCAGCAAGGGCGCGGATCAAGGAGAAAAGAGAACTTTTTCATTCGAGGGGACTGAACTTTGGGCAAAGTATGTAGAGAGAAAAGGATGGGCAACGCCAGCTGAGGAATCCTTCCCTCTCTTCTCGTCCCTGCCTATGATACGAGCCTTGTTGTTGGTCCCATCTCTTCAGCCTCAGCAGGAGCGGGCTCGCGAGATTTGCAAGCGAATGCGAGATCAAATAAAATCAAAATGAAAGCCACGGAAAAGAGATTGCTAGAAAGCAAGGGATGATCACTCATTGAATTGATGGTGCTGCGGGAACATTTGAAAGAACAAAAGTGTTTCGTTCTTGATCTCAACATATAATTGTTGAGATGATTTCTATTATATATAGACATTACAAATATTATACTTCATAAGGAAATAATATAATAATGAAACGATCATTATATTACAAGAGTTGTTAATCCCTTGATTCTAGCATCTACAAGAATCAGCTTACGATTTTGATTGATATCTCTAGATTATTCTTCCTCGATTGATAAACTAGTGCCTTTACTACCCCTCAAATTGGGAATAGGAGAATCCCAAATTCCCAATTTGCAACAAAAGTTTTGAAATGCATTTCTAGACAACGGTTTCATGAAGAGATCAACAATTTGATACACAAACAAAACACACTTAGTCACAAGTGTTCCAAGAGCTACTTTTTCTCGCATGTAATGATAATTTAATTCACATCTCCAGGAATCAGCTTGTGATTTCTATCTCTCTCAAGCCCTAACTGTTCATCTTCTTCATTACAAATCTTCAATCAATGGCTGTCAGCACAAGCAATAGTGTAAAGCTCATTGAGGATAAGCTTCCAACTAAATGCCAAGCGGGTATGTGTTCCGTACTCTGAGGGGAGGCCGATGACAGCGTTGATGGGGGCTTGATTTCAACAACTTGGGCGCCGTGGCAGTTAAGAAAGTCTCAAGCAAAATCTCAGGACCGGAAAGCTTCCTCCTTCAATGTTGCCCATGCCACAAGAAGGAAGGAAAAAGAACGTGAAGGCTCACGAGGGGGAAAATCCACAGATGAGGCCTAAAGGAGAACCCAACTCATGTCGAGTCTAAAATCCTAGCCCAAGGAGCAAAGGAGAATTTTTTTTTTTTTTCTTTCGTAGGAAATGGAGGACTTTACATTCAAGGAATCTCTACCTTTCTCTTCTTAGACCTGAGCAGGTCTTTAAAAGACTCTCGCCAAGCCCATGTGGCGGATCCCCCCCAGAAAAATTCCCAAGAGGGGGTGTGAAACACTAGGGGTCTATTGGAGTCAACCGGAGACCTTAAACCCGGTAATTATAACCAGCCGGGAGCCAAACATGGTTGCTGCTCCCGGGCCGGATCCTGGCTCTGCTGCACTGGCCTCTCGACGGCTGCCGCTCCTGCCTTTGAGATGAGCCTTGGCGTTGGTCCAATCTCTAGAGGCCTTAGCAGGAGTGGGCTCGAACGGTAACACGATAGGTCATGACGAACAATATCATCAGAAAGCAAGATGCTGGGTACACGGAGGAGAATGAAGATGAGGCTGTACAAGAAAAGCCTTATCTGGATATTGGCCTTCTAGAGCAACAACTTGGAAAAGGCCTTGATTTCTCAGCAGTTGGTTCTCAAATGGGATTAAAAATGACGAGAGCCACGTTCAGCTTCCTCTCCAGACCAGCTAGATACAATGGTGGCCTTTAGTGTTAATGTAAAATTTTGTCTCCGAATCAGGTGATTATGCAACAGACACACCGAGAGAGAGAGAGAGAGAGAGAGAGAGAGTTATTTGAAGACTTCAAGGAGACATGACTGATCAACAGGACAAAAAAAAGGAGAGAGGGAGGGAGAGAGAGGGAGAGAGAGAGAGAGAGAGAGTGAGTTATTTTAAGAGTTCAAGGAGAAGTCACCGACCAACAAAACATAAAGAAATGAACATTCCTGGGATAAGATCCCAAGTAACCATCACGAGCACATGAAACCTGCCGTGTTCAGGAATCTGAACTATTTCCATTTGAAAACAACTCTCTGCTTAAAATATAGGTTATCTATCTGTCTGACAGCACTAATCAACCCAGATAAGCGTACAGGGTTCATCTTTCAGAAAAGCACATGGAACCGCTTGTCCGTTTTCTACCTTTTCGTGTCGACCCATTTAGCAGAGAGAGAGAGAGAGAGAGAGAGAGGGAAGGAGGGAGAGTGAGATCTAAGCAACAGAAACATGGTACATAACAGAAAATGACATGCCTTGCACTGATTAAATGCCGTATGCTTTGATAGTGTGTGGAGGTGTAACAGGAAAAGAAATGCAGCCATATGGAAAATGCTTCAATCTCATATACAAGGTGTCAGTTGATTTCATCGTTCTTTGCGATTGTGGTCAATTTGACATTTAGAAAGAGGTCACATGCAAGTACCAGAGAACATTCAGATGAAATGATCTGTTATGAACTCCTAACATTGAACTTGGCCAACACACCCTTAAAAGCTAAACTAAAGAGTTCCTACAGTTCCTCATTTCGAAGACAATTTGTTCGAAAGGTAAAACAAGATGTCTGCGTACGAGAGACCTTGCTCGGAACCAGAGTCAGTCCTAGAATCTGGCCAATCTACCGATAGCGCCTTCATTGCTCTTCAGTAGTTTCCGAATTTTCAGCTGCATAACCAACAAGGAACCACAAGTTCAGTAAAACCAGCAATAAAGAAGCACTGGAAGACACAGCAAGGCCACTTCTAGAAAACATAAGCAAGTGCTATTAGCAAGTGCTGCAGAAAAAGGATGATCTTGAATCGTTTCATTAGGTGCAGGAGGAATAGATGCAAAGCCATCAGGTCGATCTTGTTCCACTAAAGCTTGGATAGCTACTTTTGAATTAAAAAGTTCAGCATGCTCTGTGGCTTGTTCAACAAGGGTCTACTATTACATATAATCAGGATCATCCAGTCAGATTGTTCATTACTCTCAAACATTGGAAAGCGAGTTCAGCAAGTGAAATTGTGACAAGCAAATTACCGGAGCTTTCATCAGGGTCAGGTTCTGCATTTTGATGATTCTCCATGCACTTCAGTAGAAACTTGAAGGTCTCGATTTCGCATGGGATTGTGAGCCCGCCACTGTGATCAAACCCGAATTCCTCCTCGACCTTTTCCAGCAACACTTTGAACAGAGAATGACTAAGATAGCTAGTAGGAATGATGAATCTCCGAAGCTCCTGTCCCACATAAACTGCCAAATACCCTTTCGGAACATCTGCTGGTGGTTCAGGGCTAGGGCAGCTCTCTTCATCCGAGTCACAACACTGCAAATTCGCTATCCTCTTATTAACCAAAGGTGAAATGTTCCCTTGGCCTTCTTCAGGTTCGGGGTTGTCTGCCTTTGAGTTTAGCGTGACAGACTGCCACTTTTGGAGGAGTTCCTTAAGTCTGACAATCTGCCTGATTCCAGTCAACTTAGCGCCACCATTATCATCCATTATAGAACCTCTAAAGCAACAGCAAAAGAAAAATCTCGAATGAATGCACAGCGTCCACCTCCAGATCAGCAATCTCATAGCATCTTCTCTCACTGCACGATCGTTTAATACATAAGTGAAAATGAAGTTTTCTGAATGGAAATCATTCATAATCCTCCATCACAAAACAGAAAATCGCTGTCCATATCGTCTGGCAAAAGTAAAATAACATTTTGAACCATTCTCTGAAACTGAATACAACGACAAGGCACAATGAATGAGCGCACAGCAGGAACTGCATAATGTACTCTCTAAGATAAGGATTTCGATGTAGTTTCCTTGAAAGTGTTTCACTTTTCCCAGTCGCCCTATAGCAGAGATGTCTACCCACAATATATCATTAGAAGGTCCTAAGAACCAATCCACCTGTCCTAAACCATTTGAGAACCACCTTCCAAGCCATCCATAAATCTCGTGCCTATTGTTAGCGAAAGTTCGAGGCCCTGTCTAGTCTTCTGTTGTCCTTCTTGTCTTACAATAAAATCCCACTCGTCTAACAACTAGCAATACATCTCTCTTTCTCTGTTGATTTGATTCCATATAATCAGCCTGAGTTTTCACCGAGGTTTAAGGATGGAATCAACTAGAATGGATCGTGTGGCCAGAAAAACTCGCTTTGGAGGATGAATTCGATAAAAACCAGAGCTTTCGATGTTGAGATCTCAAAACTCCAAAAACAGGAAGGAAGGAATAAAAAATAAATAAAAAAATCTACTGAATTTGAAACAAGCAGTTTGTCCTCTCCACATGTGCATCTCCACTTTCAGATCTAATGCTTCATCTCGGCTTTCGATCAAGCACACTACGACCAAATCGCTGTATTTTCGTCAAGACAATCATCGAACCAACACCGCAAAAGGCCGGCATTGCGTCGAACACAACGCGAATCCCCCCCTTCCCCATTCATCCATCCATCCATTAAATCGTTCGAAATGCCAGCTTCAACCGTCCGAAACACATACCAATTCAAACCGCGAATCCACACGTGAAAAACAACAACGCGCCGCAAACCAAACGAGATCCTTCCGCAGAAACCAACGAGCCCATTGCCTCGTTTCGCGCCAACGCAGGCAGAAATCAACGGAACCGATCGAAACGACGCTCGAGCACGCGGTAGCGAAAGCGAAGGAGACGCGATCGCATCGCGAGATCAAAAATCCGAAAACGGCGCGACGAGGGACGAAACCCGAATCAAAACCAAAAAAAAAAAAAAAAAAAAAAACCAAAAGAGAGAGAGACTGAAACACGTACCTGGAGAGGAGACGAAGGGGAGGAGAGAGAGAGAGAGAGAGGGATCAGGAGCGGCGGAGGAGAAGGTGGGAGGCCATGGCGGAGGGCCTCGGGAGCAGCCTCGGGATCTTTCTTCTCCCCACACACCCCCACCACACCCCAACAAACCAACAAACCCAAAAGAACAGCGCAGCACACGAACAGACGGAGCGAGAGAGAGAGAGAGAGAGGAGGAGAGAGAGAATGGGTCGATGGCGGATCGAATCCCGGAGCGAAATTGGCGAAGGAATGTCGGAGGGCCTCCGATTTATACGGCGGATTCGGAGTCGCAGAGATTTTCGCGCTGCACAGAGAGCGAGCTGTTTCTCTCTTTTTTCTCGGTTCTTTGTGCGCCAAAAGAGGGGCAACGGCTTTCGATTTTTTCTTGGTTTTTGTTTTTGAAGGAGGTGCAGAGAGGGGGGGTGAGGATGAAGGAAATAAATCTGATTAATTAAGAGTGGATTATTTTATGACGTGGTTGTGATCGATTTAGCTTTGATTAATGGGAGAACTCTAGATACATTGCATCTAATATGGTAATGAGAATGTAAAAGCTGTGTTGAGCGGAGGATTAAATAAATACATTGTATGTTTCAACATGTCAAACTGGAACTCACAATCATGACTCGATCAAGTGCATATCAATCATGCCACATGAGGTCAAATGTATGAGCTCTTTTTAATGCGACTAAAGCTCTTTTAGGTCATAGAAAATGAGCAATTGTGAAAATCGTTTTCTCATAAATGTTTTTGATATGTTGTTTTTAATTAAGTAATGAGAAATAAAATTATAAGCAAAGAGTTAAATGAGTACATTAGATGTTTCCAACCTAGCAGAGTGGAATTGGTGGTTGTGATTCGGTTGAGTGCGTACCGATCATGTTGGCGTCGGGGAACTTCCATGTGACCGCACATCATGTGTGGGGAGGGGTAATAAAGTGGGTCGTATTAAGCATCTAACGTTGGGTAACGGGAAATGAGTGATTCTAAAAATAAACGGTTAAATGAGTGGATCGAATGTTTCCAACCTTCTCGAACTATATTCATGATTACGATTTGGTCGAGTGCATACCAATCACGTTAGTGTCAAAAGGACATTCGCGTGATTGAGCCGAAAGTCGTTGGTGGTAGAGCAGGGATTGTGCCCGGGGGTCTTGCATTTTTCTCGCAGCGCATTGTCTTATTGCTTGATGGTCAGTCTTTGCAAGGCTTGTTAAGTGTGTCGTATTAAACATATGATGGGACTAAAGCTGTGTTGTGTTGCCGAAAATGAGTGCTTCTCAAAATCATTTTTCTCATAAATGTATCTATGTCTAATTAATTAATTAATGAGAAAAGGTTATGAGTTGACGATTAAATAAGCAGATGGTATGTTTATGACCGACTACAATGAATTCATGATTATGATTAAGTTGAATGCATACCAATCACGTTGATGTCGGGAGGATTTCTGCGTGACTAAGCCGAAAGTCATTGGGATCGAGTGAGGATTGGACTTGATGGTCTCCCATTTTCTCATAGCGTGTCGTCTTAGCATGTGATGATTAGTCTCTATGACAAGTTACGTGCATCATATTAAACACCTAATGTGACTAAAGCCTTATTGAGTTGTGGAAAATGAATTTAATCGAAAAATCCTATTTTCAAAAATGATTGCTCATGTCGCTCAGGAAAAATGGACCATAATAATTTTTATCGCCCACGAATAAAGTATTTTTTATTGATTAATTATTTTAAATAGCGCAGATAATTATCTTTAAAATAATGATTTTCAAATCACTTATTGTTTTTTTGAAAAACGGAGTCAAAATATACGTGTATTGTCAAAAGTCAAAAATGAAAAAAGTAATTAACTGAAATTAACTAAAATATTCATCGAATATTCTGTTTTAGTGATATTTTTAGTTTTTCTGTGTGCTTTTGATTTTTTTTTAGTGTTTGTTATTAATTTATTGAGTCGATTTCGTTCGAAATATTAGTAATTAACTGAAATTAACTAAAATAATAGATGCATCATGGCGAACATTTTAGAGAGGAAGTAGAGTACACCCTTGGTTATCTAGGTCGGGTGCCGGGGTGTCGGGATCTAGCCGTCGGGGACCTAAGTTTGAGCATTGAGAACCTCTGTCTTGGCGCTCAGGTTGCCTGCTAGGACTTGGGGATGAGGGTTTGCACTACCAAGTTTGGGGCCGTTCGTTAGGAATCTTAGATTTGGGGTGAGACAGGGATTGAGATTTGGGGTGAGACAGGGATTGAGGCAACTGAGGGGGTGAGACAGGGATTGAGATTTGGGGGTGAGACAGGGATTGAGGCAACTGAGAGTACAGGTTCAGGGGTCAAGGTCCCCAATGTTTGTTAGTTGTGCACTTGAGTTAGAACCGAAGGTAGTCTCGTGGTAGATTTTGTGTTATATCTGTTACAATTTTATTAAATATGATCCCACTTTCTGTTTAAAATTACTCACATTAGATTTAATTGAGGATTTATTATCCAAATCTAGTTGCTGATAACTATGGAGATTCTCCATATCTACTAAGATTAATCTTGATGGAAGATTGTATTTATTAGGATTTGTATGGATATATAAATTGGTTATCTAAGCCAAATCCTCTTTTTATTATTATTATTTATCCAAGAATACACCATCAATGTTAAAAGAGCAATTGGCTAGAAGTGTCTATTCATGATTGTTCAAGTTTCGCGTATCTGTTTTTGATGTTATTAATGGTTATAGGTTAGTACAGCATTTACATATTTATGTATTTGATCTTGATTATCGGGATCATGGTTTTCTGCAAAATTTCTAACAATATCTTAAAACAAAAAGAAATTTGTTATTATCAAAAGTAAACGCACATTTTTCATTGATCATGAAAAAAAAAAATTCTTTCCTTTTACTCATGTTCGCGAGCGATCTTAATGCGGAAAACAGAAGAAATACTTTGTAACTGTTGATTTTCCAATTATACGCATCTGTACAGTACCAAATATGGTCGCAATGTACTCACAGTCAAAATCTACCCCTATCCCTCTCTAGTCTGTCTCGCGCAACAAAAGCCATGCACTTTCTATAGAGAGGAGAGAAGGAAAAGCAGCGGATAAGACAATGCCGGGTACGAACAAACGCTACCAATCTCTGGGCGTTTGGTTCTTTTTGGGAAAACGTTCTTAAAATGCAAATACCTTTGGGTGAAAGAAGTTTTCCAAAATACAAATATCGTTTGATAAAATTTGTATTGAAATACAACTTTGGCCAAAATACCGTTTGGTAAAATTTGTATTTGTAAATTACTTTTATTAAATTAAAAAAATAAAAAAAAATTATATTTTTCTTTTTTGAAATCCTGAATGGACCGTCGGATCCAAAGAACCGGATGGCAGATCGGGCGCCTAGGTTGCACGACCTCAAGCGACCATCACTTGGGGTCACGCGACCTAGGTGACCGGGCGACGGCTGCCGCGTGACCTGTGCAACCGGCGCTTGGGTCGTGCGACTCCAGGCGGCCGTCGCCTGGGGTTGCCCGACCCCGGCAACCGTCGCCTGGGTCGTGAGATCCGGGCGTCCCTCAGGTGGCGGTCGCCGGCGTGCGCCATCCCTTCGCCGGTGGTCGTCAGCCTCCGATCAGCAGTTTGGAGAGGTTGGAGAAGATGAACAGTAACTGAGCTACTTGCATTCCGAGGATGCAACTTGCCAATACATCTCAAGAGCTCCATTGGGCTAAAGGCTTTAGACTCATTTGGAGATGCAATTGCATTTTGCTAAAGTCGCGCAAAAATACGAACCAAACGCGTTTGCATTTGGCCGAATGACTTTAGAGTCCAAATGAGCATTTGTAATGCTGAACCAAATAGGCTCTCTCTCTCTCTCGTTTTTATTCTAATCTCGCCAAAGCTTGCATTGACCACCCCTCTCTGTCGCATATATTCTGCGCAGGAACCCTAGACCCAACATAATATCTTCCCTCAGAATCGGCATCTCTTCTCAACCATCTCTCCCTCTCTCTCTCTCTCTCTCTCTCTGTGGAAAAGAAGAAGAAACCATGCAAGTGGTGCCCAAGGAAGCTGCAGAAATCGCAGTGAACGACGGCGTGACGCCGACCGTAAGGACGCAGAGGGCACATCACGCTCTGACAACGTCTAGCGCCTGCAAATATGCCCAATCCCATGCAAAAACGGCAAGTAGTTCTTGACCAACGGCATCCCATATTCCTTTCCTGCTTTTTAAAGCTCGCCAGGAACGTGAACCCGAAATGCTTGCTACGAGCAATCATTTTTATCCCCTTTTCCACACGTACATATATGTGGACAATTACTTCATTTCTTGTATGCTAAGAAATAAGAGGTCCTAGGTATTTGTGATGCAGGAAATCAATTAATTCTTTCAGAACTATCTCGTTCACTTCACTTAATCATTTTCTCACTTTGGGTATTTTCTCCTACACACATATATTTGAATTTATGATCATGATGCCTAATTAATATGTACACAATATTGGGAATTTTTTTGGAGAGAAGATGATGATTTTATTTTTTTTGAGGTTCATTTTATTGCTAAGTCGAATAGGGGAGCAAAACATGTGATGGCGAAGGTTATTTGGAGGAAACAAATGACTTCTCTACTTTCATTTTTCTTTTTCAACTATCTTACCTTTTTAATTCATTTCTCTTTTGAATACCATGGATACTCGAACTTTAACTTGAGTGCGCAATTCTCATGGATGTATGTAATCGCCCCTATCACATTTATCATTTAAGATTTCACAAATAGGGTGGTGAGACCCCTTAAGATTACTCCGATTAGCAGCCAATGTGATTTGGAAATAATAATAAATCTATCATGCCTAAATTAGGCAATTTGACCACTCAATTAATCTTTCATAAGTTTCTTTATACATTCATATTTCACATGATTTATGCAATTCTCAGACTTAAAATCAAGTAAGATTAATCCCTCGATGTAGTTAGTTAGGATGCCATGAGATTTTTGATTTAAGAATTGGAAGTTGCCCATTTGAATTCTATCAATTACGTACAAACTGCTTCGAGTCATATTCTCTTGGATGAATCAAAAGTCTAGAACTAATCAATTCGTGGAGCTTGCGAGATGTTTTACGTGCTTTTAAGGTTGTGCATGATAAAATTTCTGTTTCTTGATTTCTCTGTTTCTCTGTTCCTCGGAGCAGTGTGGAAACAATCCGTTTGGTAACGCAAATTGATTTCTCTATTTCTGAAACAGATTTCTGTTTCAGAAATTGTTTTGGGGGAGAAATCAGAAGCTAGAAATTGTAACTTCTCTGTTTCTGAAATAGAAATAGAATTTTTTTTTTGGAGACTTTGTTTAAGAAACGTGCATGACTTATGTATTTGAGACTTTGTTTATTTATGTTTTTAAGTTGCAATTATGATGATATTATTGCTATAGGCATTCTTCTTTAATGAATGTCATTGAAAAATCATTTGGGGTATTGAAGAATCGCTTTTTCATTTTGAGGCACATGCCCTCATTTGTACTTCGAAAGCAAGCACATATCGTAATTGCATGTTGTGCCATCCATTATTACATCCGCGATCAAGACAAGATGGATAAGAACTTTTCCCTATATGGAGATCTAATGTACTGAACCTACGCAGGATGAGCTTGTAAACATTCAGTTGACCGAGGAGGGAAACCAAATAAATATGCTTAGGAAAACCATTGCCAATAAAATGGCAAGGGAATAATATGCCGGAAATTTCATAAAATTGTATTTTCAACTTTTGTAACGTATTAGTATTATTTCGACTATTATTTTGTATTTGAGGATTTATTAGGTTGTTATCTAATCAATTTCTATTTCTAGCACAACTTTTATTTTATTAATTTCGAATCGCTCGCAAATTGCACTTCCCTCCATGTCAACTAGTGCCTAACATAAAATCACTTTGTGGTCTCAAAAGAATGCAAAAAAGTGTAGTGACTTAAACCCGAATCTTGAATGAGGAGAATAAATACATTCACTATTTGCATATTAGCATTTGAAAATACCAAATCTTTTATAGTTTGCATATTAGCATTTTTATACTAATTACTAGCTTTTATTTACATAAATTGCTAATGTTTTGAAGTTCCTAACTACTCTATCGAATTACCAATATAAATTAAAGTGATTTATCAACTTTTATCAAATTAAATTACCATCATAAGCACCAAGAAGAGTGAGGTAAAATGATGGGGACAACATGATTCATATAAATAGAAATTTTTTTCTATTATCAAACGGATTTTATTTCGGAAATAGAAATTTTGAGTCGTTATCAAACAAGGTTTTTTGCTCGAAACTTTTGGGGAATAGAAATTGAGAAATTGATTTCGGCCAAAAATCAATTTCTGTTTCTTGATTTCTGCGTTTCTCCGTTAAGAACAAGTTTGGATGTAAATCCGTTTGGTAACGCAAATTGATTTCTCTATTTCAAACAGATTTTGTTTCAGAAATTGTTTTGGGGAGAAATCGGAAGCTAGAAATTGTAGCTTCTCTGTTTTCGAAATAGAAATAGATTTTTTTTTTTTTTTTAGACTTTGTTTAAGAAACATGCATGACTTATGTATTTCATTTCACGACTTATGTATTTGAGACTTTGTTTATTTATATGATGATATTATTGCTATAGGCATTCTTCTTTAAGGAATGCCATTGAAAGATCATTTGGGGCATTGAAGAATTGCTTTTTCATTTTGAGGCACATGCCCTCATTTGCACTTCAAAAGCAAGCACATATCGTAATTGCATGTTGTGCCATCCATAATTACATCCGCGATCAAGACAATATGGATAAGAACTTTTCCCTATATGAAGATCCGATGTACGTGGCTAAACCTACGCAGGATGAGCTTGCAAACATTCAGTTGACCGAAGAGGGAAACCAAATAAATATGCTTAGGAAAACCACTGCCAATAAAATGGCAAGGGAATAATATGTCAGAAATTCCATGAAATTGTATTTTCAACTTTTGTAATGTATTAGTATTATTTCGACTATTATTTTGTATATGAGGATTTCCTATGTTGTTATTTAATCAATTTCTATTTCTAGCACAACTTTCATTTTATTAATTTCGAATCGCTCGCAAATTGCGCCTCTCTCCATGTCAACTAGTACCTAACATAAAATCACTTTGTGGTCTCAAAAGAATGCAAAAAAGTGTAGTGACTTAAACCCGAATCTTGAATGAGGAGAATAAATACATTCACTATTTGCATATTAGCATTTGAAAATACCAAATCTTTTATAATTTGCATATTAGCATTTTTTATACTAATTACTAGCTTTTATTTACATAAATTGCTAATGTTTTGAAGTTCCTAACTACTCTATTGAATTACCAATATAAATTAAAGTGATTTATCAACTTTTATCAAATTAAATTACCATCATAAGCACCAAGAAGAGTGAGGTAAAGGGATGGGGATAACATGATTTATAGAAATAGAAATTTTTTTTCGTTATCAAACGGTTTGTTTGAAATAGAAATTTTGAGTTGTTATCAAACGGGTTTTTTCTTCGAAAAGCTTGGTAGGGGAATAGAAATTGAGAAATTGATTTTTTTTAGAAATCAATTTACATTTTTAAATTTTATCACGCGGCCTAAGTAGCCAATAAAATTCATGCCCTAAGTAGCCAATAAAATTCATGCAAAAACTAACTTTAGGTGTCTTCGACGAATAGGAAACTTTACGAATAGATTTAAGAATTTCCGATGATTAACAATAGACTTTTGACAACGTTTTTCTCCCCTTGTTTAACTCAAAAATCAATATAAATTTATTACTCTTATTATTGATCGAGGAAAACCAAAGAACTTTGTTCTTCACTTTTACACTGCTCATTAAAAAAAAAAAAAAGGCATGTTCTATACTTTTTTTTAAAAAATTATGCACTTACTTTACTCTAGATGATTTTTATTTTTAAGCAACTTCTGAAACGTCTTTGCAAGTTTCATATTGTAATAATTTTATCTTAATATCTTCTTTATAACGAGATTTGGGAGAATACCCAGAAATTTGAGATCATGCACGGTCCATAAGCTTTTATTTTATAGTTTTTTCTGCGTTTGTTATTGATTTATTGAGTTGGCTTCGTTTGAAATATCAGTAATTAACAGGAATTAACTAATAAATTGGGTGCATCATGGCCTACATTTCGCTGTCACAATTTAAATCCTGGCTCCATCACTCTTCCCGAATAAGATAATAAGACATATATATATGATGATATTTGTTCTCGAAAAAAATAAAAATAAATAAAGAACACTTTTAAGAGAGAACGCAGAGTGCAACCTCAGGGATCCAGGTCCTAGTGTTTGTTAATCAAGTAGCCAGGTTAGAATTGGAGATGGTTTCGTGATGGATCTCGGGTCATATCATGAATAAGGAATTTTAATTTTTAAAGCGGAAAATCATTTTTCCAAATTTAGACATATGTTGTTCATTGGTTATGAAATTTTTTTTCGTTCACTCGTATTTCCGAGCGATTTAAAAATTGAGAAAAAAATACTTTCTGGTAGTCAATTTTCTGAAAAATAAAGCACGAGAGCCATAATTTAGACATATGTTGTTCATTGATTATGAATTTTTTTTTCGTTCACTTGTATTTTCGAGCGACCTAAAAATTGAGAAAAAAAATACTTTCTGGTAGTTAATTTTCTGAAAAATAAAGCACAAGAGCCATAATGATTATACATATTCTGCAGGCCAGACGATATCTTCCCTCAGAATCAGCATCTCTTCTCAACCATCTCTCTCTGTGAAAGAAGAAACCACGCAACTGATGCCGAAGGAAGCTGCAGCAATCCCAGCCAGCGACGGCGTGACGCCGGGCAAGCCCGGGAGCTCCTACGAGGCGGTGAGGCGCCTCGCCGCCACCAACGCGGTGGTGCTCTTCAGCATGAGCGACTGCTGCATGTGCACTATGGCCAAGACCCTCCTCTTCAGCCCCACGGTGGTCGAGCTTGACGAGCTCGACGGCGGCGGCCATGACATCCACGCCGTCCTCCGCCAGCTCGCCCCCGGTGTCAGCGGCGTCCTCCACGACTGGCAGGCTCTCCCGACGGTCTTCGTAGGCGGCAAGTTTCTGGGCGGCCTCGAAACCCTTATGACCCTTCACATCAGTGGAACGCTGGTCCCGCTCCTCAAGGAAGCCAGCGCCCTGACCGGCCTTGAAATCTGAGGGAAGAAAGAAGGAGAAGAAAGAAGTAAAAACTAATTTTTTTAAATAATGATTTTTTTTTTTTTTTGCCTTCTCCTTTTTCTCGTTCTAGGAGAAAAAGGTTGGTCTTCTTTAAAATGGATTTTAATTTTAATTACTTAATTAGCCAACAAGAAGAGATGACAGTACAAGAATCGATGTGCTAAACATGACTAATTCCTTTATACATATATTAACTTCTAATAGTTTCGTTTTCCATGTAACACCGTAAAACACAACTAAAACCTAATAAGAAGAAGAAGAGTTATTGACTAAGATTTATGTAAGGAGTGCGCCGGCGGTAATGGCGTCGGAAACATGCTCCGGTAAGGGGCACAATGAGACTCTCACAGCCAGAGGGCGCCGGCGTCCTTGATGAGCGGGACCAGCGTTCCATTAATGTGAAGGCTCATGAGGGTTTCGAGGCTGTCCAGGAACTTGCCGCTGAAGGACGCCGCTGCCACCGGGGCCAGCTGGTGGAGGACGGCGCGAATATCATGGCCGCCGCCGTCAAGTCTCTGTCTCTCTCCCCTCCGCCTCCGCTGGTTGCTTCCATCGCCCCCCACCCTGACGCTGACGCCGACGCCGCCGACGCTCCTCCGCCTCCCTCTCACGACGTCTGCTCTGCTCTCTCTCTCCCCCTACGCGAAGTCGTGCCTCTCTTCCAGCGAAACGCGACGCCGACGGCCCTCCACCTCCGCCTCCGCCGGTTGCCTCCGTCGCCCTCGACTCCGACGCCGACGCAGCCTCCGCCTCCTCCCCTGAACCCAACTCTGACGCGGACGCCCCTCCGCCTCCCTTTCGCGACCTCTAGTCCGCTCTCTCTCTCTTTCGTCCTCGAAGTCGCGCCTCTCTTCCAGCAAACCCGACGCCGACGCTCCTTCGCCGGTTGCCTCCGTCGGCGTCGGAGTCCGTCGCCCCCGACTCCGCAGCCTCCGCCTCCGCCTATGCGCCCGACGCCAACGCGTCGAACCACGACGGCGAAAATGGAGGAGAGAGAAACGACGAGCTCGACGGCGCCGGCGACGGCGACGAAGCAGAAGACGGAGACGAAAAAGCAGAAGCGCCCGCACTTAATATGGATAACTAAAGGGATTTATCATCTTATTGATTGATCAATTCATCTGCTTATTGGATCTTATTCTAAGATCGATGTAGTGATTTCTTGGATTCCAGATGCTGGCTTCAAGCAGTCCTTACCAGGCCATGTTCGTGCTCCGGCCGTTTTTAGGTGCATAAGAGTCACTGCAATTAGTGACAATGCAGCTGAATTTGCCTATCAAGCTACTGTTAGCATCAGCGGGCATGTATTCAGGGGCTTCCTCTATGATCAGGGGTTGGATGAGAAGAATGCATTTCCATGTATTTCAGAACTTCGATTCAGAGGAGTGGCCAGCACAAGGAACGGAGATTCTTCTCCAATCGTTGACCCATCAAGTGCTTATGCAGCATCTGGTTGTTGCAGAATGCTTGAAGGTATAGCCTCTTGTAGGACTAATCAACTATGTTCTCTACATTCTTCTTTAGATATTGGCACGTGCAGGCAAATTCATGAATTTAATTTAGTGATTCCGGCATTAATTACATGACATCATATGCATTAGTATGTTGCCTCAATTACTCTTTAGCATAGTTTGGGTGCAGCAGAGGTTGGGGAACTAGTGCACCATTCCGCTCTTGAAAAGTCGAAATTCATACTTCGTCGTATTTTTGAAGGAACCTTGTTTTACCATATTATAGTGGGCATTATTTGATGCTTAATTCATCGTTTTCTTCTATGATTAAATGTTAGTGGAAGCTATATAATGAAAAATCAACAGAAAAAAAAGGAAGTTCTGAAGATTCATGAGTGAGGTAGTTGATGTCCCTATCAGTCTCTAAGGGGAAAGTTGTATGAGCAGACAGAGCACTCCAATAATCTATTTCTGAACAAAATTGCGCATCTGTAATGTGCAAGTTGCTCGTGATTTGATTAATGCACTTGTCGTTGTTCTTGCTGTTGCTGCTAAATGCTAATTTACTAAAAAATTAGAACTTCGTTTAAGTCTCTTCCATTAGGATTTGCATTGTCAATCTGATTTCGTTCTTATTTTTATTGGTAAAACAGTCACTTATCCATTATAAAATTTATATAGACATGATATATCAATTGTTTATATTTGAAATTCCTGCCAGAACCATGTAGTATTCACCCTTCAAGATGTCCCTTGAAATTCTATAATCAGTCAAGGCTTATTTTCTAAGTGTAGTGCCACTCCGTGTCCTGTGATTCCATTTGCAGTTAATTTGTTACTATTTGGATAAGAAAGCAAATAAGGAAATTGCTGGATTTTCCTTTTTCCATGGAATTGCTTACTGATGATAAGCCTCACGCATGAATAATAGTTCTGGTGTTTACCATAGGATCTGTGATAGCCACAATTATAATGTTCTAAATTCTGCTAGATGGTACCTATATTTTTTGTGTGAATTATCGATCCCTGTGATTTGTAGACACTTGCACAACTGACTCTGTAATGCAAACAGATTCAAACAAAAAGCAGCATGGCCATGGCTTGCAATAACTACATCAGCTGGCATTCTTGTCATTGCCTCTCTTGTTGGGTATATTTTCCAAGCAACAATGAATCGAATTGCCAAAGTTGAAGATGACTACCATAAGATGATGGAACTTAAGAAGCAAGCAGAGGCAGCTGATGTGGCAAAGTCACAGGTAATTCACGTTTTAGTCAATTATGTTTTGATTTAAAACATACTGAGCGATGCAGTAACAGATTTTGTTTTGCCTTCAATAGTTTCTTGCTGCTGTTTTGCATGAGATCAGAACCCCCATGAATGGAGTTCTAGGTGAGTATGTGGACAAACTGTTTGTTTAAATTTTGCTTGGCACATGTAGGGATATATATAATAAGTGAAGACCTTCACATCCCGTCATAACATGACAATGCTTGTATTGCAGGAATGTTGCATATGTTGATGGACACAGATCTTGATGAAACTCAACAAGATTATGGTAGAACTGCACAGGAAAGTGGAAAAGCTTTGGTTACACTTATAAATAAGGTCTTGGACCAAGCGAAGATTGAATCTGGTAAGATTGAGATTGAGGCTGTGCAGTTTGATCTAAGGGCCATAGTGGATGATGTCTTGTCCCTCTTCTTGGGGAAATCTCAAAAAAAAGGAGTGGAGGTATTGACTGCCTTTGTTACATAGTGCTGCTAATTCACCTTAGTCATTATCTAATAATTTCCACCCCTTCAAATCTGCAGCTAGTACTTTACATTTCTGAAAATGTTCCGGAGAAGTTGATTGGTGATCTGGGGAGATTTCGGCAGATCATCAAAAATCTTTTGGGGAACTCAATTAAAGTAAGCTATTTAAGTGTGGTTCGCACATTTTCTGAGAACTTTGTTTTTGAATCTCAAGTCGCCATTATAATTCTTGAGTAGTATCAAATTTTCCTGTGACTGATGCGGAAGTAGAAATTAGAATGGTCGCTGCTCTTGAAGTCGTCAACCAATTGAGGAAGCATTTTCAAAAAGGAATATGCCTTTTGAATGGAAGATTCGTAAATCCGGTCACTCAAAACTGACATTTAGTTCTCTAGGCTTTTCTCCTCTTCATCGTGTATCAAATCTTTGGGGGACCATTGCAAGGGTTTCTTTTTAAGGATTTTGCTAAGCTACAGCTTTTTGTATCAAGTATATAATTACGTCGAGCTGCAACAGATGTGCTTTGCATATTTAAAAAGGGAGTTTATCATGTTTAATTTTCCCATGATGTGTTGCATTCTATTCTTCTTCAGTGTCTTGTAAATATAAACTTTCAGTTAATAGTTGGTTCATAGTGCTCTTAGAAACTCATTTAAATATCAACTTGTTGCTTTAACTATTCATGGAAAATGTGTTTCTTTTCAAACCATTAATTCAATTTTAGATGTTTTATTCGGTAACCCTATGACTATTTCTTTCCTTGCTAATTGAAATGTGACTACCAGATTATGTGTATGTTCCCCTTCCTTGCTCATTGAAAAACATGACTTACAGACTGTATATGTTCACCTTAGTTCACAGAGAAAGGACATATCTTGGTCACAGTCCATCTTGTTGATGAGGTGATGAACTCAACTGATGCTGAGATGGAATCAGCAAGGAGGAGTACGTTGAGCGGCTTCCCAGTACCAGATATGACTCAGCTGGGCAAAATGTAGGACATTCAGCCAGGAAGGGCCTGCATCTCCGGTGCCGTCATCCTTCTCTAATCCAATCAATCTCATTATTTCAGTGGAGGATACAGGGATAGGTATTCCTCCAGAGGCGCAATCTGCGTTTTCACTCCTTTCATGCAAGTGTGCCCATCAATTTCTCGAACACATGGGGGCACAGGTATTGGGCTAAGCATAAACAAGTGTATGGTTGTCCTCATGAATGGGGAGATTGGATTTGTAAGCATACCCCAGGTGGGATCCACTTTTACCTTTATTGCAGTTTTCAATGATGCCTGTTCTACCTCCAAAGAGTGCAAGGGCCAGCAAGTGAAAGGACAAGGTGACTCTGGCACCTCAGAATTTCATGGTATGAAAGCAGTGATAGTTGACACAAGACCTGTCCGCGCCAATGTATCAAAAAGGAATATGCCTTTTGAAATTGCTGCTTGATTGATCGTTTGTTCTATCTGTTTGTGCAGGTTACGAGGCTGCTAACCGGAGGTCTGATGTCATTACTTGCATTTCTATGTATATGTAATTCTATTATTTCATCTCTTGAAGTGAATAACTCTGTATTGTCCTTAGAGCATACATTTGAAAGCTCTACATTTCGGTTCACCTTTGGGGTAGGTTTACCTTTGGGGTAAAGGAGTGTCGGCCACTGGGCTGCAGGATTTTGTTGGGAAGGTGTGATTTTCTGAATTCACTTTCACAGTTCTGAGGAGTTTTAGTTATGAGAAATTTGTTCTACCTTCACCATTGAAAAACTAGTTCCGTTCACTTGTAAAAGGTTCTTTCAAGTTGTTAAAAAGAGCTTGCCTATACTTTTCAGGAAAGGCACTAGCAAAATTAGCAGGCGTTGAAGACATTCCAGCAGCAGTATTCACTGAAGATGAAATCGAAGGTAAAATTATGCCAGTGAACATGGAATTATGTGAAAATATACTCGTCAGTTCGTCCCCTCTCTAGTTATTTCTACACTTCTATTAATTCAGAGACCCTGGTTTTGCAGTTTGAGGGTTATGTGAAAATATTCCCTAGTATCAATCATGAATGAAGTGTGAGGTGCAACAACAACAAATTTACTGTCAAGAGTGCCGAAGAGAGCCAAGAGGACATGTTGAATTGGTTTTTGAAGCATGTCAACCGAATAGAAGACATTTTAGAAGAATATAGCGCGGGAAAGCACTCGATGGCATTGTCAATCATGAATTGGTTTCGTTAGCATTGAAGTTGTGTACATGTTTTGAATGATTCTTGAATTCTTTTTTGGCCAATTTGATGATCGACGCATTTCCTGTTCTATGAACTTCAACTGGGAATTTTTGTAAATCATACTGCTCTTATATATTAAAGAATAGGAAATTCTTGCCAGTTATGCATTTATTCAACTGTGAATGATATAGATTTTACAATGAACACTGTTTTTTCTTACCAAAAAAAAAATGATATAGATTTTACAAGAACAAACCACCTACCTGGTCTCGAGCAAATAGGAACATTTTCTAAAGCATTCAAAATTTATGGTGCATATGTTGGTAACTGGGGAGAAAGTTGCTCGTAACTTCGACCAAAGATGGAACAACAAAGAGGAGAATAGGACAGGGAACTCAAAAGCGCCACCAAATATCAGCAACAGCAAAATACGCCGCTTGAATAGGAGCACTGAAAATTGAAGCAAAGAAGGCGACAAGACAGGAAACAGCTCACTAATTGCAAATTATTCTCACAAACCACCATCTTGGCCACTTGAAAATTCTCACAACTAATAATCCACCAAGATGTCCATCGTGAACCAGTTACGGATAATTCTCACGCAACAATAGTTCAGAACAGCCAGCAAACGTACAAATCCAGAAAAGCTTAGAAGTACATAGTACACAAAAATATATCACAACAAATATATGTGCTTTTCAACCCACAAAAAATGTTCATTCATCCCACATTTAGAATTTACATACATGTACAAAACATGTTGAGCTCATGAACAGCCCAACCAACATCTTCATGTTTTGCCAAATTTCAAAACATGTCAAATTCTAAAATTAATACAAGCTAAAATTAATATTATCAACACAATTAACATCTTTAATCCAAAATTTTCTTTCTTCAAATGTTTCAGATTTGTCTTGAGAGCCTTGTTTTCTGCATCCATCAAACAGCCCTCATCCTCATTGTAAGTCGACATTGGTTCTTGCTCCACATTGCTCCAACAAAAACTATTGGTCACACTCCTTGTCGATTGATTGATTTCCTCATCAACCCAAAATAAGAAAACTACAACTTTCTCCTCTATTGTTATGGTTGTTTCTTGGGCAGCTTTAGTATCTTCTTCCCCGATTGTCCTTCGTCCCTGCCATTCACAGAGGAGATTTGAGGTCACAATAGCAAAGCACCAATCGTTGTTGATTAAAAGAGCCGACATAATCGATTGTGACGAATAGACTAATCTCTTCATGAATTCGCTAATATCTTTTTGTGATGACACCTCAATGTTAGTGGTAATGCTACTACTATTTATGTTTTCAAAATTAAAACTTAATTTCCTTTTTTAATCATAAGATTTAAGAGAATCCAAAAGGACGCTTCCAATAGTTAACACAATCAACTAACATGATGAAAAGATTAATAGATGCTAATCAAATTAACGCATCCCGTGGGACCGCTTCTAACAGGAACACTCCTAATATGAACGGATACATGCTATGAATAGAGGAAAAAATTGTAGAGAAGAATAGATAGCACCTGAGCATTAAGATGTCTGGTCCATTTTTGTATGTGGTCCATGGTTAATCATATGGTGGATTTGGTTTTCTGAGATTTAGTTCTGTAAAGAGTAAACAAGAGGAGGGGAGTAATTCAAATAATTCTCTCTGAGCTGATCATTTAATTTGCTGCAATTTTTTTTCATTAAGATGTCTGGTCCATTTTTGTTACTTTAGCACCTTTACCATGTCATGAAGAACACGCTAAAATGGCAAGATAGGTGCATAGCTTGAAAGCCACGGGCAGAATACATGGATAACAGAAAGAGCTCAAAAACTCCAGAGTACACTTCATAAGTAAATAGCTAAATCCTAGGTATGCAAACATAATATAAGGATGGCTTCACACAATTTCCAACTTCTAATTAAAGGTCAAACATCATCTGCACCGTGTCAAATTAAAAGATTGCCAAAGATGTGAAATACTTGGGCTTACGATTGTATTATACCAGAAGCACGACATGAATTCACGCATGACAGCTTTAAACATACGTACACATGCATACGAAATCCACAAATGGAGGAAGCTTTCCATTCGCCAAACAATAATCATTCTAAAATACAGAAGTTAGACAATGATCAGCTTATAGTCATTCTAATGTACAAAGCTTATAGTTCACAAGTTAAACAATAATCATTCTAATGTACAAAGCTTATAGTCCACGATGATTATCCTAATCATACCTTTCAAGACGGAGGCAGAGGCGACGGGGTGGCAACGTTAGTGTAAACCCTCTAGGTTCGTCGAGATTCAGCGGCGGCAGAGACTAGGGGTGATCGGTTCCCGGTTCGGTCCGGTTCCACCTTGGAACCGGGAACCGGACCGGGAGCATCGGTTCCCAAAATTGCGAACCGTGGACCGGACCGTTTGGTCCTAGGACCGGGAACCGGACCGGACCATCAGTTCCGGTCCAAAAAAATCAACTCTACTTTTTTGCACTAAAGAACTAAAGAGTGATCGCGCTCTTGACCGATCAATTCAATTCGGTTCTCGGGCAATTCAACAAAACTAATCACACGTGTTCCACGTGCAAAATATTCAAACTTCACTTGTGTGATTCACGGGATCTCTTGAAGTCTTAGTCCCATGTCGAAACTATCAAGGAGATTTTTTCTATAAATAAAAGAGTAACGAAAAGGATTTTAATGGTCTCTTGGCCACATAAGAGGTTGCTACCTCAAATTGCAATTTTGGTTGCAATAAGTTATCATGTTTATATGTTTTATTAATTCTATGTATATAAATTATATATAAAAAAATTTGGTTCGGTCCGGTTCGGTTCGGTTCCCACCTTGAAACCGGGGACCGAACCGACCGGCCACCGGTTCCAAGATTAGGAACCGGGGACCGGACCGCCGACCGTGGGAACCGCTCAAAACCGACCGGTTCGGTCCGGTCCGGCCGGTTCCCGGTTCGGGTAGTTCCCGTTGCACACCCCTAGCAGAGGCCGCACGGTTAGGGCTCGATTGGAAGATTACCCTAATCATACCTTTCGAGGCAGGACCTTTCTCCCAGTCGAAATCTGTTTTTACACGATGAGACTTTTCTCCCAGTCAAAACTCATTTTAACACGGTGAAACTATCACATTTAGTCAAAATCGTCTTTACATAGTGAGACCTCTTTTTTTCCAATCTAAACTATAGGGTTTGTCGATCCATCCTTAAACCACACGGTTCCAAGTTATCCTTAAATCTTGTCTTTTAGATTTTAGGTTATCTTTAAACCTTGTCTCTTGGGTTCTAGGTGATCTTTAAACCTTGTCTTTATCTTAGTGGTTATTCTTAAGCCATTCAATTTCCATTTAATGATTTTATTTCCTTCATTTCATTTCACAAGAGAGATAGCGAGAGACAGTGAATAAACCCCAACAATAGTTTAGAGACCTGAGTAAAGGTAAGCATCAAGTACGTCCCTAACCAACTATCATTACTTTTGTCATTTTCTATTATTAAAATTGAGTCGACTAAAAATTTCAGGATTCAATTTTATCTTTGAGTGGGATCTCGAAGCGGGGTAATTGTTGACACTTGAAATTTTTGTCGATATTTGAAACAAATATTTTGCAAAAATATAAAAAAAATGAAAAGATAAAAAAAAAAATTGAAATGAATGAAAACATTAAAAGAAAAGAAAAGAAAAGAAAAGAAAAGAAAAAGGAGAGAAAAGGAGAAAAATAAAAGAAAGAAAAAAAATGATAGAAAGGAGGTCTCGGGCGCTCTGTTTTTGGGGGAGGGCTCTCAGTTCTGGTGGATTTCGGGAGGAGATCTGGCTCTCGAGGAGGTTCGGCTCTTCGATCGGTTGCTCGACGACTAGGGTTTTCGGGGACTCGGCAAACGGTTTTGGGGAGTTGGTTGAGGATTTCGCAGCCGGGGGTTCGTCGAGGGGAGAAGGGGGGAGAGCTGCTCCTTGGTTTCCCATCCTCCGGGGATTTACTCTCTCGAGCTCGCAGGCTCTCTTGATCGGAATCTCTCCACAAATCCGTTCGGTTCAAAGGATTTCGATCGATCAGAACCTACTGACGAGGATCGGCGGAGACGGTGGCGGCGACGGTGACGACGACGGCGGCGGCGGATCGCTCTCGGAGATCGGACATTCGCTCATTCAATCGTCTCGAACAACCGCCGGCCAAGGAGCGCAAGGTGCGAGGCTCGATTCGAAGCCGACCGTCGAGGATTGGTGACAGCTGCGACGCTTAGCTCGAGGTGCAGGGGTTCCGAACTGCGCCGAGTTCGGAGGTCTCAACTCGGCTCCGAGGGCAGAGTAGATTCGCTGGTGTTGAAAGGAAGAAGCTTCTGGAGATCAATCCTTCGCCGATTCATTCAAGAACTGTCCCTTTCGCTGCTTTGCTCGCCATCCTCTTGTGATCCGATCCAGGTATAGTTGTAACGCCGTAGTTGTCTCGCATTTCTTTTATGTAGAGCAATAACATATTTGAATGTGATTCGTACCTATTTCCGCTTCTGCATTCCGCATGTTTGGTCAATGGGAGGGAATTCCTGGTGTTCGTTTTTTAGGGGAAATGGTTATTGAAAAAGTGAAGGGTCTCATGAACTCCGTCTTGTTATCCTCTGATGGTAGAACTTTGGAAGCTGAGGCTGCTCATAGGACTAAGACCTAGAACTTTAGGGTGAAAGTAGCATATGTACTATTGATTTGGTCCTGCTTGGATGATGTTGTGGTCACATGATTTTAAGTCGCTAATTCGCCCTCGTGTTTTGGTCACTAAAATGAGATGCCTGTCATATGTTGGTGAAGATGCCTGAATGAATATCTGCGTAGTGTCTTCATCAGTCTATATGCAAGATATTCATGGCTTACTTAAATCATGATGCCTATATTGATTTCATCTTGCTTACTGTCGATCTAATCAATCTGAGCAATTTTAGCATTACTCTTTGTGCATTGTCTGGATGGTTTTATAAACCATTAGTTATGCATTATGTTTTAATTCATTTGTGGCTGATTTGCATGTTTTCATGATTATCATTTTCCGTCTATCAATTTGCCATTAATTGGACTCAACTTCTTTTAGGAAGTTGGCTCGTTTTAATCTTTCCTATGATGCTAATTTCGCATGATTTGTACATCAATTGGACTCAACTTCTCTTGTGATGTGCATGATAGAAATCTGTCATAAAATGAAATTCAGAACCCCTGTTTTTCCCTTGTCGAAGCTGACCTCTTGTCATTTTTCTATGATTTTCTTGTTAAGGATTCTAAGATTGGGTCCTTAACAAAAGTTGTTTGTCTTTCTTTTGTTCTCGCTGTGGTAAAATTTCATATTCTTCAGATTTTCTTTTTAGATCAAATCACTATTAATGTGTCATGACATCCTAATATTTTGCTGCATTTCTAACGTGATATTGTGCATTATTGAATTTTCATAAACTTCTATGTAGCTCATGTTAAAAAACTTTTGCCATGAAAGTTGTTTCCCATGATTGGGTGTGCATTTGATTCCAACTTGAGGCTAGTTTGGTTATGGATCAATGCCATTTTGATCAAGTAGACTCATACATGCTTTTGAGAAGATATAGCTTCAATTTCATGGAAATTTGTCATCAAACAATCACAATTTGCAGTCTCGTGTGCTCCGTTACAATTCTGATTGCATGCTGGAAGTTGTGGATTAAGCATAGATTAGATGGATTTTGTCTTAACTTGTTTTTTTATTTATTTGCCCGTGGGACAGTGATATCACGTGTTCAAGTCCCCTGTCAATTTCACATGTTCAAAGATACATATTGTTTAGTAAGTGATCCTTTGTCAGCTCATTCATTTATTTGATTAACTGAGAACGAAGGTTATATGGCTTGGATGCTTGTCATGTTATATGCTTTGCACGTGATCATTAGATGAATGATTTAGGTGCGGCACATAACAATGCCGAACCTTAAGATATCACTCAAAATTTGACTTTCGCATTGTACTTCTTTTAAACAATTGACTTTGATATGATGTATTGTTTTTGGTTGTTTGATGTGTTTGTTTGTTTTCTCCTGCCATATGTACTTAGTTATAGATTTCTTAGGTTAGGGTTAAATTAGACCCCGTAAATGGAGAAGGCGTAAAGATGGATTTCTTAGGTTAGGGTTAGATTAGACCCCGTAGATGGAGAAGGCGTAAAGATGGATTTCTTAGGTTAGGGTTAGATTAGACCCCGTAGATGGAGAAGGCGTAAAGATGGTAGAGGTCGATATCCATTCCGACCATTTATCATGTAATATTCGTTTTTCCCGAGATATGTCTCGGGTTCCATGCATTTTATAAAACCCGACGAGTTGCGTGTTTCCTTTCTTTCCCAATTGCTTTCTCTTTTATATTTTTAGAATTGCATGATAGATTTACTGATTTTCTTGATTGTTTACTTCATGTCTTGCAATTTTAATTTCATTGATTGTTTTCCTTTCATGCTTTTCCTAGAATAGAATAGAATGGAAGTAACTAACCACGCATGATCATTTAGTTTAGAATTGATGATCCCGAAAATGTAAAAAGAAACGCATGGACATGTTAGGAAAAACACAACATATACCGAAAGGGCGTTAATAAAAATATTAGTGTAACCCAAGTCTCCGAACCTATATATTTGGTTACGTAGGAATCGAGGGAATACTCCCAACCCTTGATTGGGTTTTCTAGCCGACTCCCGAAATGAGGCTAGTGGCGACTCCCGTCTATTTTTAGGATGTCATAAATAATTAGACTGTAAAAAATTCGCTGTCACGTGGGAGAGCTCGTGATCTTGTGATCAAGTACCCTAAACTTGACCTTTTCCCCCTTTAACTTCGAGGGTGGCGAGATTGGGTTGCGACATTTGCTGTTGCTGCCGCTCTCTTCATCGAATTGGACAATCAGTTTTTTTGGCCTTTCATTATGATATGTTGATTTTCTTTTATGTTGTCTCGCAGCATATTGTCGGTTAATTGCTTTGCCGAGGGGGCTTGCTGTCTGGCTTTAGCTTCGATGTCTGTGGCTTTCGTGTTTATATTCATCTTGGAAGTTCAGAATTACTTTTAGTTTGCAATGGATCTACTTGTTTATAAATTTAGTTTGAATAGTATGCCTTATGTCCTCTGTTTTGATGAGGTGTAATTTGCAAAGCAATGTCATTTATCTAAAAATTCGATATAGTTTTTTCAGTCTATGGACATGCTCGAAGTTCTCTATTTTGATTTCTCTTGCCCTTTGGTTTTTCAGTAATTTCCATGACTTGACGTTGGCGTTTCTGTTGGTTTCTAGATTGGACCGCTTCTTGTTTTAGGTAGATTAATTGGATGGACAATGTTTACAGTTGTTGATATTGTTTGCCCTTTGTTGACATTATTTGCCCTTTGCTTGCAAATTTGACAGAACAATTTGACATGGGGTGGCTAATGTCTCATGATCCTTTTCTCTTTTTCCTTGACGGAAAACACCCATATGGTGTAGTTTGGTCCACTGTCACAATATGTTGCTTTTCACATAAACTAACAAACAGTGATCGTCTGTAAACTTACACGTACAGTCCTGTATTGCCTTATGGCTGAAGATTAAGTGTATGTTAACTTGCTTATGTAGATAATGAACAGAGGAGGAGGAGCAGGAGCAGGACTAGGTAGTGGGAGCGGGCCCACGGCTGCTGCAGCAGTTGCAGCTGCCCAGAAGCAGAAGACACTCTTACAAAGAGTTGAAAATGACATTGGCAACATTGTCGACAATTTCAGTCATCTTGTGAATGTTGCCAGAGTATGTATACATTTCTCCTTGCCATCATGACATCGTCCAGTCTGGAAACCTTTATCCCTCTCAGTAACAGTCATGACTACAGTTGAGATTATCCATGCTTTTTCTTTGTGTGTGGCTAGATGGAACATTGACAAGCCATCTCTTTGTCACTTATCGACTACCATGCAGTGTGAGGTCTACATTTGCTTCAGTGTATTGACTTGATGCTGGACTTAGGTATCATGAAATTATGTCAACAGATAGGAGGGCAGGTTGCTTGGGCTCTTGTAAGCTGCTGAAATTGGGAAAGATGTATTGTTTCCATGATCTTGTTCTTCATGAATGGAGGATTGAAATTTTTATATATATTCCAAATGGAAAGAAATCCATTTTAGATCTTAGAAGGCTGTTGTGATGGACCTTTTGATAATGAAGAGTGGAGACCTAATATCAGAAATTTTTAAGATGTCGTGGTGAGGGGATACAGACTGATAAAGTATGGATAATATTCAAAATGTGGATGTTTACTTCCTGATACTAATGCTTTCAAAATTATGAGCTTAGATCAAGGAGATGATAAAAGTAAAGTTTGTCCTTGCCATTCTAGTGATTCAAGTAGCATGTATAAAGTTTGTCTGCCATTCTAGTGATTCAAGAGATTTTCTGAGAGATTTTTCTTTATGTAACATGTGAAGAGATATTACTCTTATTGAAAATAAAAGAACATTTGTTCTATATTTTTGTCTTCAATTTGAAATTTCCAAACTGGGAGGTGTTTGATATCTGAAGAGCATCCATTGTGGTATTGACTCAGTCTTCTCACTTGTGGCAGGTGAATGACCCTCCAGTCAGAAACTCACAAGAAGCTTTCATGATGGAGATGCGTGCAGCAAGAATGGTAAGATTTGGACTTTAATCTGAATTGAGGCTTGGCCATTTAATTATTGTAACCAACAAAGGATAGTTAATTCTGCTCATTAACTTAAAAAGCAGTTCATGTTTGGCATATATGTTTACCACATGTCAATTTGGTAATCCTCTGCTGAATCCATGGGAGACTCAAAATTTCAGGGCTATAAGACTTTTAGAAAATGGATGTGGGATTTCTTTTTCATGATAATGGGAATTTCATTATCTCAGAGATTGCGTTTGCCACACTTGTATTAGCATTTAGCAATAGCAATAACCATAATGTGAAATGACCCTCACAATCTGGATTTTCTGTATAGTTTAAATGAATTTGAGGGAACACAAATTGTCAATCCAAAAATAGTTACTCAAATCGCAAAATGCAGGTGGCTAAGTATGATTAACTTTTCAAGGAATATGGTGAAGTGGCGAGAGCATCTTTCTATAGTTCAAATGAACTTGGGGGAAAATAAGTGGCATAACCTTGAGATTAGTTACTTGAATAGGTGATGTGTGTGATTAAGGACTAAAAACTTTTCAAGGAATATTATTAAGCGGTGGAAGCACCTACTTGTAATGCTTCAGAAATTTTAACCCTGGATCGATCTTCTTCTTTACTTTCCAAAGCTTATCAAAGAAGCAGCTTCTCTGTGCTCATGTATTTGTCTCCTCTGCCATTTGATGCATGTATGCGAACAAGGTTCAAGCGGCTGATTCACTGCTGAAATTGGTATCGGAGCTGAAACAGACTGCCATATTTTCGGGATTCGCATCTCTAAACGACCATGTTGAACAGAGAATCGTCGAGTTCAACCAACAAGCCGAAAAATCGGATCGTACGTTGTCTAGAATTGCGGAGGAGGCAGCCGCCAGTCTCAAAGAGCTTGAATCTCATTACTACTCTTCGTTGCAGAGGACGACTCATCCCACCGAATCTTAGTGGAAGATGGCTTTGATCTTGTGTATTAATTGTGGGGATTATTGTGACTTGTTACTTATCTTGAAGCTAACAAAAGCTATGTACACTACATGGAGCTTCTAGGGTATTCTTTAACTTCAGCAGGGTGATTGAGAGGCTTGCTCTTGCCGTTCCAGAGCCATGTGAGGGGATGAATTTGATTATCTAAATAAGGAGTATTGAGGAGATATTTGACTTTGGAATTCGTCCAAAAAACTTGTAGATGACTACTCAGTGCAAATCTCTCTCAGCAAAGAGATTAGCAACTTGGACTTCAAGTCATTGCGTATTGCGTTTGTCTCCTGTACTTCTGTATCTACGAATTTGCAGCTAAAGGTTGGATGAGATGGAAAGCTTTTACATAATTGATGCCATGTGATTCCCCGGTCCTAGTGGAGATGACCTGCATTGGATTGAAATAGAGCCCGGGGCTTACTGTCTTCTCAAAAGCTGGTCCATAAAACCACTTGCTCTCTACGATGGCAAAGAGGTCTTTAGTTTTTTATTGTATGCTCCGTTTACTGCGCAGGAATTTTTGCGATTTGAAAACTATTTTTAAAGAAGTCATTTTCTAGAAAAATAGTAATATTTTCCAGAAGTTGATTGAAGTTTGAAAATGAATTGTAGATTAGTTTTCCGTCGCTTGGAAATGATGGCTTAACTTTCTTTCCTAAAGAAACACACACCATTCACATTGCGCGTGTACATGGATAAAAAATTCCGTTGCTTTGGCAGTCTATAAATAGAATTTGGTAAAAAATTTAAATGGTATCATTCATTAACTAGACTTTTAAAGTAATTGAATCTGTTGATTTTGAGTTAATAAATCTAAGGCTCATCTCATTTTATTAGACTTGGGCCCGACCAACGAGGACCGAAGACTTGGACATGACTGCCGAAATCCTAAGCATGGGCCGTTAAGGTCTTGGGTCAAGTCTTGAGGGACTGAGGCCCAGTCACTATGATCCCAAACCCGGGTGTTGAGGACCCCGCTTTGGTCGAAGACTAGGCCTTGACCTTAGGGGACTCGAGCCTACTATTGAGGTTCCAATTTTCTTGGGCATAGTCGTTCGGAACTTGAGCATGGGCATCGGAAATCGGGGCTAAATCTTGATAGATTGATCTTGAGCATTGGTGACTTGATTGCAAGAGCTGAGTAGTTAGGCATGGTTGCTGGTGACTTGGGCATGGACACTAGAGTTTTAAGTCCGGCCTTGAACGACTTGGACCAACCTCTTTGCACCCTGATCTGGCTCACCTGGCCCTAATGGACATTAATCATAAGTTATTGCTGCTTTGTTGACTCTATTTAACATATTTGGCATAAAATTAAACAAAACTTTTATTACATGTTATATAATTTACCACAGTAAATGAAAATTTGATTGAGTAAAATTATGAATGCTTACAGAGCCTAGATCTTCAACCAATGTTAGTGGTTCATCTGTGTCTTTGTTTAAGTTGTGCACTAGTGTGGAATAATTTTACATTTTTATTAGTACTATGATGAGATGGTAATGACGACATTGTTTGATGGCAATTTTGATTCAAATTAATATTTTATCATGGGCATAAAACTCAGTAATCGACAATACTAGTCATCTATTCCTAATATTTAATTTAATTTTATATGAAAAAGAAAAAACTGGCGATGCTTTTTTTTTCCAACATAATTAACTTATTTGCTATCCAATCCGAAAAAGAAAAAAGAAAAGATTTGCTTTAGTATCCTGCTTAAAATGAAACCTCGTCTCAAAACCCTAGAACGCCCAAACCCGCGTGCCATTTTGGAGCGAAATGGCGCGTCCTCCTCCTCCATTGTCCTAACTATGGTAGAGCGCTCGCTTTGCATGCGAGAGGTACGAGGTTCGATACCCCGCATCTCCATTTCTCCTTTTTTTTTACCTCCTTCTTTCTCATTTATTTTTGAACAATTTGAGAGAGTGAGAAAAATTTGAGAATAATTTATTATATATATATATTAGTACAAGAACTAAATTAACCGATAAAAATTGAACAAGCAACACTTCTTCACTGGTTAACTTTTCGTCTCTCTTCTAAGAATATAATCTCTCTAAATATATCCACACCAAGCCAAATCACTACTATTATTATTACATAATTATAATTATTATTATTATTATTGGTTTTTTATTTATTTATGGATTGCTTTTTATTTCTCCTTCTGGTAGTCCTGGCTGGAGTAGGGGCTGAACGCCTCGAAGAACCAGTTCGTCTTCCTCCAGGCGCTCCACCCCATCTCCTCGCAGATCTCGTCGTCGTGGTTGATGCTGTACGTGGAGATGCAGTGGCGCTTGTAGAACCTGGTGGTCCTCTTGCTCACCTCCACCTCCCTCGCCGTCTGCTCCAGCATCCCCTCCACGCTCGGCAGCTTGAACTCCCCCGCCGCCAGGCGGCTCAGCCACTTGCACCCCAGCTCCGCCGAGTGCAGGTTCGACACGCTCTCCAGGTACCCCACGAACGCCACGTTCGGGATCAGCGGATGGATCATCCCCCTGCAGCACGCATCGGTTTTAATTTCCGGCGCCGCCGACGAGGGCTAGTGCTCTCTAGCTAATATGAATTGGTGGTTACCTGTACAGGGGCATGATTCCGGTAGGGAACTCGACGAGGCTGCGGAAGGGCTCCGGCAGGATGGACTTGATCTTCTGCTTGCCCTCGAAGCCGGTGGCCAGCGCCACGACGTCGGCCTCGACCCGCGTCTTGTCGTCGAACTCGATCCCTCCTTCCCAGAACCACCACTTGGATGGCCTCCTGAACACGATCTTGCCCTTCTCCGCCTCGGCGAAGAAATTCTCGGGCACGATCGCCATCTGGCAAGAGGCGTAGTCTTCCTCGAACGGGTGCTCCGGCTTCAGGCCGTACTTTGCCAGGGGCATTTTCCACAGCAGATAGGACTCGATGAACTTCGACAGCCCGCGCCTCTATCGAACAGCAGATATGTTTAGGGAAAAAATCGAAACTTTAGTACTAAACTAGGAAAATAAAGGGGCTGTGAACTCACCAAAGGGGTGAAAAGGAGGCAAAGGAGGGTCCTGAGGAGAGACTGGCTGGGCCTCTCGTGGAGGAACTGGGAGAATCTGGTGGAGTAGAACAGGAAAAAGGGCAATCCCCAAACCCAGTAATGCGGCACGATCCAGTGCAGCGTCCTCACGATCATGGTGCAGGGCTGCCCTTCTGGCCCTTTTGCGATCCAAAACAAAAAAGCAGAGAATATCAACACCCATACAGTTTAACAAAAGATGCATCGAACACGATCCAGTGACAAAGATCGTTCCCTATTCATGCGCAATCGATCTGGCAATTCCTAGATAGGTTATGGAGATGGGCTCATCGTCCCGAACTCGGCCGGATCTGGGACGGTCGTGTTCGAGCGGCGAAACCCGCCATGTCCAAAGTCCAATAAGGAGAAACTTCCGAACGTCGGAACTGGACCGACGAGTCTCGCGGTCAGAATCGGGCTGGCCCGATCGCCCTCCACCCGACCCGATTGACCCCTAGGGGGTCCGTTCGACAGATGTCCCACGTGCGAAAGAACGACTTTCTAGCCCCGACCGCGACATGCGAAAAGACAAGACAACGTGGGGCAAGTGGAAAGGGAACCGCACGGAAAAGGAGAGTCGAAACAGCAAGCAGACGAGCATGTGATTCAGATTTATGCTCGGTGGGAGCCACGAGCGCAAAGCGTCCTTGTCCCGTCTTGTCACGCTATTCGAAGTGAAAAGTCAAGGCTGACTTTCTAGGGTTTACACCCGTGTGGTCGTGTGCGGTCGAGGACTGGCGGTTCCATCCTTGTCCTTTGCGGTCAACGGGAACGAGGATAAGACAATTCACTGTTAGCTCATCCGGTTTCCGTTTGAACCGATCCGGGACCGACGACCGGGGTTTGACTTTGCTTCCCTTTTTTTCAAAAAATTTTGCGTGATGTACGCGTGCATGACATGACGCCCGTTCCATGCATTTTCCATATTGTCACGCCAGCTTTTTTATAAACACGAACGAAGGCCGGCCTAAATTTAATGACCAAAGTGGAAAAATGATCAGGTGCTGGCTACAGGAACGTTCATTTTCCTACGGTTTATATTTGTTGTGATTTAGGATGTACATGACAAAATTTTTGAAATAGAAATTGATTTCTGGTTAGAAATTAATTTCTATTTCAAAAATTGAAAAGTTAAAAATTTTAATTTCGATTTTTTTTTAAAAATTTATTTATGGAATAGAAATGCATTTAGAAATAGAAAAATCAAATGCGTTACCAAACAGATTTCTATTTTAAACCTATTTCGAGTAAAAAAAAATAAAAAATAAAGAAGTATAAATTTTATCATGCGCACCATTATATTTACGGTCATGACAAGATGTCCGAAAGTATTTTCTAACCTAGTTATAAGGAAGGTCGAGATGAAAGAATGTTTTTCTCAAATTTCCTCGATTTAGTAAGTTTTAGAGCGCGATTCACGAAAGAGAAGACGGAGATTGATGTCATGGAAAGATGGATTGGTGGGCATATGCATGTGTATGTGTATATACCTTGGTTGGCCTCGGCGCACTCCATGGCCAAATCGATGGCAGACTTTTTGTAGCCAACGACCACAACCTTCTTTCCTCGGAGAAGTTGAGTGGCACCTTCCTGGTCCAGCTTCGAGTAATCCATGGAGTGCATGACTTTGCCTTGGAACACCTCCGGCCCTTTGCCTTTTGGGAAGACCGGCATCTTGGGAATGTCCCCGTATTTCCCGATGCACATAACAAGAAACTCAAAGGCATACAACTGCACCAGTGATTTTAAATTCTCAGACATGTTGTATATCATAAACCTTCACGATCGATCGATTGATCGATAACTAGCCATTTGCTAGGTTTTCATTCGAAGCAAAGAACATTGGAATACCGACAAGGGTATATAGTGTTGAAAATTCTTATCATGAGGAGCTTTTCTTTTTGAATTTACATAAATCGTGGATCAACTAATTTGACAAGAGTTTAAACCTTTTTAAGAAAATTCGCGGTACGCATCACTTAGCAAAAATAGAAACTTTACTACGTTGGCTATTTGTAAGGATTTTTTTTCCTCAAATAGCCAAACAAAATATGCAGTATGAAGAAAATGACATGTCTTGGTCTTTATTTTGCTTTTCATGAAACCCTAGCAGGAGATGAAGAGAAGATGCTCATATGTTGTATATGTATTCGCTATATACCTGAATAGTGTCTGAACCGGTTTGCACAGCAACCTCCCAAACCGGCTCACCCGGCAACAAGCTTCCATACGATCCACCATTATCAGTGATCTTCTGGTCGCCGGTAAAGCGAACCCCCACCACCTTTGAGTTAAACCTCACACACTTCAACAGATCAAAGTGTTTAGCATAAGCTTCCAGGTAATCTACGATCTCAGCATGCGATGGGAAGCTTGAATTATCTCTATCGGGCCATGGGAAATCAGAAAACTCATAATCACAACGAAGCGATTGAAGTTTAGTCGAACTATAAGAGCAATGTTTCCAAACACCTCCGATCGAATCGGTGGCCTCGAAAACAATCGGCTCATGACGGGCTAGCTGTTTCGCAGCAGCTAAACCGCTCACCCCGGCCCCGATGATGCCAATTTTCGAGATTTGGACGTTTCTATCAGCACTAGCCATAATGGGGTTAGCTCAAAATGGGCTAAAGGTTAGGGTTTTCCCGGATGGAATGGGGAAGAGCAATGGAAATGAGGGTTTTCTTGTATAGCTGCTCAATCTGTGTGCAAAGATGAAGAGACATGGGGTGTATTTATAGGGGCATTTTCCATTAAGATGGTGCAAAAGAAGGCACGTGAAATGGACTTTTAGAGAGAGGGAGAGAGAGAGAGAGATGTTGGGAAGGGATGAGCACCTAAGTTTAGAATCATAAAAAGGGTTGTGTTGACCGACGATGGAAATTAACAAAAGGATTACTGGGAGCTTGTTCTAAATTCTTTAGTGAGAGTATGCGAAGTTGGTCCGTCTTGATGGGGAAGTTCCAGGAGCTTGCTGAGGAGGTTTCGTCCCTCGTGATTGAATTTTCTCCTCTTTTCGTTTATTTTCCAAGGCTGAAGGAGCTTGTGGAGGAAGTTGCATTGGAATTGAACCACGGCCTTGCTTCAAAAGCAATCTCGAAGTAGTAGTGAACCGATTGGCCAGTTTTCTTTCTACGGCCGAGGCCTTGAGGAACCCGATTGAATTCGAAATTCATTGTACATGGGGAGGGTGCTATATAATGTGACGTATACATTTTGTGTAATTTGCATATACCATGCAAGGAAAATTCCTTATTAGACTAATCTTGTCGTTGTGGCTACTTGAATTAAAATAATTCATGTGAAGTTCCCATCATTTTTTAGGTATGGACTCTCTCCATGATTAGTCAAATGAATTAGCTTAGTATGGACACTGCAAAATCTTGCAATCGCGTACCTAATGTACGTGTGCGTATTTCTTAATAGGGTCCTACACTATAAATGATTTTAAAAACTTGATTGGCTTTATAAGGCGTATTTCGTTTGACTCATCTCAATTCCTTTATTGTTATTTTCGGTCCATAAAGCAAATTTGTCATGATTTTAGATGACCATTTATTGCGAGAAAGACATTTCACATTTTTCGGTGTTTGATTAGTTTAGAAAAATGAGTCAACGGAAAATATTTTTCTAGTCAGCGGAAAATGTTTTCTTACCAAAACTTAAATTCAAGTAAATGATTCCCTCATTAAAAAACCAGAAAATGGTTTCCAAAATATGACTAAATATCGACACTTAAACTCAAAACTTTATGCTTGAACACGAAGACCTCAATATTAGTTCCCAAATCCCCACTTTCAAGACCAAGTCTCTAGTAGCCAAGCTCAGGTCCATCAAGACTTAGTGCCAGTAGTCGATGCTCCGACACTTGAGTTCGCGTCCGTAAAGGTTGTGCCCAGGTTCCCTATGCTTGAGCTCTAATCTTGACCCTCAAGTTTGGGTACACAAAGGCCATGTGTAGGTCCTCAACACTCGAACTTGAGTCATTGATTTAATGAAACGTTTGTTCTTACAAGAATACTTTTAAAAAAATAAAATTGAATCTTGAATTATTTTTAATTGTTTCTTTTTTTCTTCTTTTTTTTGGCTTCTTCCTTAGCAAATCGCTGGCCACAGCGAGTTCGAGCTTGCCAAATTCTGGTGAGCCGAGCCTCACCAGCCTCAAGCGAGACTCGACCTCGCTAGATCAACAAGCTTTGAGTTTGTTGGCCTTGTGCGAGCTCAAACTCACCCATTTGGCAAGGTGGTGCCTCGCCCGAGGCTAGCTTGGCTCACTAGAATTTGGCAAGCTAGAGCCTCATTGACCTTAAGTGAACTCGAGCTCGAGCTTACAAGTGACCGATTGTCAATCGTTGACTAACCAAGGAAACAAAAAGAAAAAAATAGAAACAATAATTAAAAATACTAATTTTTTGATAATTTTCCCCTTCAAATTTTTCTTACCAAATTATGGAAAACAATTTTTAAGTCTTTTCAAATTTTAGCCAAACACCGAATAAGTCATTGTCCTCTTAACAAATATTTTTAAAAAAGGGTATTTTTCTGAAAAATAAGTGGACCCTAAATATTAATATCCATGTGCTCTAACACTCAAGCTAAGAAATAAAACTCATTTTCTCAACAGTTAAAATGATACGCATAAGCAAAATATTATAAGCAAAAGTTAGTCAAAACACCCTCATGAGAATCTACTATAATCCCACTCAAAGTAAAATAATTAGAATGGGTACCAAATAACCGATGGAAAGGTGACATGACAATTAACACACTATTTTACATACATGTGAAAATTGTGATGTGTCTATATATCTTAGGTATCGTGTAAACTCTCCGTTAATGTTAATATAGTGTTTACATTATTGGGGGACAAAAATTGTAGTTAGTCAATTAGAAATTGAATTGTCATAGCACGTGGTCAGTACTGCAGAAATCTCACTTCCTCATAGCCCATTTCGGGGAAATTGACATGTTAGGCAACGTGAGCCCGTGGCTCAACAATGGTACGTGTTTTGCATGTAACTTCAGTCCGATAGTCATATGTCTGCAGCGGTATTCATATGTGCTCACTGCAATTGGATGTTGACAATACAATGCATCTAAATGACACACGTACACACAATCTAACGCTCTTTGAGTTCAAAATGCATAATGATGATAATTAATAACAATGACTCATGAGATCGACCGCATTGTGTATTGGTTTCTAATTGAAATCAAGAAAAGACCGACAGAACCACTAACAACTATCCTATAAATTTAAGCTTTTAGATGTAAAATTTGTTTGATTTTAAAAATGTTCTAACGCTCTCCATGATGCCTAAGATTAAAGCGTGGGTATAAATAGGGGGCAAATAAGGGGTTTGAAAATATTTAGGCCCGTGACTTCCTGTTATGATATTATATAAAAATCATGGTATCATTACTGATTGTTTTGAAATTTTAAGCTCTTATACAAAAACTTGGTTTAATGTTTATATATTATAACATTGAATATCTCATTTTCAACATCTAAGAAGGAAAAGACATCACGCTGTGTAGTGGCAGGAAATGGGATTGTGTTAGGTAATTAAGGGCTTCTTCGTGGTTGGAAAGTGCCACCATTAGTGAAGGGAAAATCTTCCAAAAAATTAGATTGAGTGCCATTTGCATTATTTTTCTCCATACACCATCATACATGATAAGAAATATTTTTCTTCTAATGGCTCATTTCTCTACATCGATAGCGTAATCAATAACATTATTTTAGTAAAAATACATATTTTTTGTCCCATGTTCAGTATTCAAATACCTCGTACGATTCCTTGTATAGCTTTGGGAGACTTAGATTTGCAAGTGGTGGGGCTTTATAATAAGATGTCCATATTTCAATTCTTTCCGCATAATCATAATCGATGAAGGAAATCTCAAGAAAAACTAGACATTTTTTTTAATTATAGCTTATTTGCAAATAAGTTCCCTTATTAAACAAATGGAACAGAGACCTTGCAAAGAAAGTTGGCATTGATGGACAATCTTTTATATACCCGTGCCTGTACAAATACATATCTGTTGTATTATTTACTATAAAATACGGACTAAATTTGTTGGGATCGCCAATTTTATGTATACATCATTAAAGAGTGCCCATGTAATCACTCGAGTGAAGTCCCTTTGATTTGACGATATCTTTAGTGGCGAGTTAACTTAATTGGAAAAAAGGGTTATGTTTTCTCTTATTCCTAGGTAGAGACAACTTCCTCTTATCCTATACCTATGATCAATAGAAAAACAAGTTATAGACATCACTCACATGTAAATTTAACTAAATATAAATACGGGTAATGTTTGTGTCTTAATCCACCAATCAAAGTCATGGTTATTTGAAAGAAAACATGGGCTTTAAAAGATCGCTTTCGTCAAAAAATTAACTTTCTAACTCTCGGTCTTTCACTGAGTGTGACCGATAGTAAAGTCCCATTAGGTTGGCAGCGAGCTTCTGTGAAGCTTTTGAACCTCATTGGATCAAAATTGACTAAAATAGTAGTTTTAATGGTTTCATTTAGTCCTCTCTCTCTCTCTCTCTCTCTCGCAAACTAACAAAATTCCTTTAGAGACCCTTGTTTTGTTCGAAACCACGCATGAATAATCCACCTTATGATTTTAGAAATCTAGATGCAACATTTCCATCAACAATTTATGGGAAAATATGGAAAAGTATATGCCTTTCGGAGATTAGTATGACTCAGGAAGCATCCAAGAAAACCGGAAGCAGATTCAAGGCAAAGACGCACTCTCCTGAAGCACAAGCCCTGCGTCTCCTAAATCGAAGTGCTACACGTCTCTCTGGCCTTGGAAATCAAAGTCCTCACTCCCCTCTTATCTCAGCCGTGACGCCGGTTTCTCTCTTCCTTTTCCAATGGTTTTCTATTGCCACCAGCTTTGGACTCGCTTCTTTTCTGCGAAGATGCACCGTATACTTGTCCGCTATGGATTTCCAGCTGCCAACTTTACATGTGTGCTTCAATAATGACAATAATGAATGTATATTTTTTTTAGTGGGTTCTCTTCTCTTTTCAAATTCCAATGAGAACATGTAGAACATCTCGTCAAGAGATGATCATCCATCAGCCTTTCGCCACTTTCTCTCCAAGAATACATGCTCGAACTTTACAGAAAGATAAAAAAAGAATCAAGACGTAAAACTCGTGAAGTTACTGCTTAAGCTTATCCGAATAATTGACCACAGGCGGCAGCTCGGATCTTACCACGAAGCTACAACACATCTTCATGCGGGGGCAATGCGAGATTTACTTCCTCGAAAAGTTTTTAGTCTACGCCCTCTGACAAGTAAGCGAAGCCCTTTGAATATGAGGATATAGGACGAATTAGTTGGGCTTCGTGTGATATTCTCGACACAGAACATAAAGACTCAAGCTATTCCAAGTGTGACTTCGAAGATCCGCTTGACCAACACGTTCATCATGAAATGTCAAACTTTCATCAAAAGGACCACGAACCCTAAATTGACTCGCCGGAGTAAAATAACAATGTGCGCAGTTTCTGGTTGAATGTGAATGTTTGTCTTGGGGACGACTGAGATGGGATATTAAATGAGATGAGAGTTGGTTCGGGCGGACCATCCTCCCAACTCATGGACAGAGTAGTTGAACCCAAAGTCAATGATTATTAAACCGCTTAATCCAACTGGCGGAGGGGGCGATCTGGAAGGAAGTCTTACATACTCACTCATTGAGCCAGTAAAACGGTTGAGATTTTGTGCTTCGTATAGCAATGAGGTGATCTGAAAATTGACAATAAAATGCTAAATAAAATTGCGAGATTTGGTCCGAAATTTAAGCTATTAGATGAAGGCGTGTGATTTATTATCTAACGCTCCTCTTCACAGTTTTTTGACTAGTACTAGGCGTGGAAATTTAATTAGAAAGATAAATAGGGTTTGGAAAGATTCAAACTCAAAATCTCCAGCTCTAATATCATGTAAGATTTTGTGGAAATTTAATTGGAGAGGTAAATAAGACATAGAAAGATTCAAACTCAGGACCTCCAACACTTTTACCATATAAGATTTTGTGAGATTACTACTAATTATTCTAAAAGCTTAAGTTGTTAAATGAATACCTAATTTATTATTTAAATAATCTTGCAAAAATAAACTTACTAGATTTAGTCAATATGATTGATTTCTATATATATGAGAAGATTTTGCGGAGAAATTCAATGAAGTTTGCTACTCAGATTGATCCAGTTTTGACCCTTTCTCCCTCTTTTAATTTCGAATCTAATTATAGTGTTCCACGGTATCCTAAACGCTACAATCTCTGTATAAGCGATGTTGAAATCAAAGCATGTACAAATGATTGCTTGACGTATAAAGGTAAATTTATTTTGATACTAAGCCAACCTATATTTCGAGAAAGAAGAAGAAGAAAATCCTGGAATCTTTAAATATGCAAGGTGTTAGACCCGATGGCAAGACATAGAATTGCTTCCAAAAGAAGAAGGCCTGTTTCCGACTTGGAAACAAAGGTGACCTTTTTGAAAGGTCTACCTTTTTCTGGTTCTAAATGGGCCTTCGAGGAAACAACTTGGAAATTTCCATTCCTAGGAAAATTCTTTCCTTAGACTGAGGCGTTGATAGGGAAGCACCAAGTGATTGGGCAACTTTTTTGCTTGGACTGTCACAACCGTTGATCACATGGGATCCATATGACTCGAGTTCATGTGAGCTTCTCGAAGTGATGTTGAGTTTTGACTTTTGAATTAGTGATAAAGGTATTTTGGACCATGCGTATTTGTTTTAGGATATTTTTGACGGGAAACTATAAAAGGATGTGTTTAACAGCATATCTAGAAACCCTAGCCTCCACATTATTTCCCTTACTTTTGTTTTTCCTATCTTCTCATTGGAATTTTAGACCTTGTGGCTTACCAAGTGGTTTTTTGAGCTTTTGGATTATACTCTCATACTCATTGTTGAAGATAGTAAAACCCCTCTCTTCCTGTGGTTTTTACTATTTTGGGTTTCCAAGAATATCTTGCGTCTTAATTTTGCTTTCATCCTTTACTACTTGTGTTTCCATTGGCATATCTTTTGGCATTGTTCTAGAACAAGTTGGTATTAGTGCCAATGAACTTTTCACCCATGACAATGGACTAGTAACCCCACATGAAAATGAACTTTCGCACTGATAAGATTAAACAAAATGAAGTGTCCAAAAACGAAGAGAAAATTATCAGAAATACGAATGTCAATTTAATTATAAACATGTTAATTTTGTCAATTTACCGACCCAAAAGAAAAATAGTCAGTTTAGTTCTAATCCTTTTGCATATTTTCTAATTGAGCCTATTCAATCAAATTTTGCTTGGGAAGGTCTTACTTGGATACCTAGTCAGTGCCATTGTCCCACCTAGTTGCACTAATATTGACATGGACACCGAAAATTAAGAAGTGGAGCCATTTCACTTTTAAAAAGCCACAGATAAAAAACTACATTGATGGTTGCTAGGGGGTGTATGATAACCAAAATTTCTGTTAGAAATAATTTTTCTATTCCGCACTGCTTTTAGAATAGAAACATGTTTGATAAACCTACTCGGTTTTTCTATTTCGGAATAGATTTATATTCTAGAAATTGATTTGGAAAAAAAATCGAAGTAGAAATTTTTTATTTCTATTTTCGGAAGAGAAATCGAAACAATTTTTCCCACTAAACCATAATTTCAGTGAGTCCTCCCTCATCTCCTCTACATCTTTGCCTCCTCCTCCTCCTTCATCTCTCCTCATTTTATTAAAAATAAAAATAAAATAAATATATTCATTTTATTCATTTAAAAATTTAAAAAAATTAAAAATTTAAAAAATTATTAAAAATAAATAAATTATTTTTATTTATCATTTTATTTTTAGTTTATTAAAAATAAATTTATTAAATTTATTTAAAATAATTTATTTATGATAAATAAAAATAAATTATTTTTATTTGCCTTGAGTGTTTTGCCATTTATTTTTATTCATTTTAAAATAAATTTATTCGTAAAATAAAATAAAATAGAATAAATAAAATAAATTTATTTTTAAGGAAATTTTAATTTTAAAATAAAATGATATTTTATATTTTTGATTTATTTTTTTTATTTTATTTTATTTTATTCTTTATTTTTTTTGTTACTAAATCATTTTTATTTTTTAGTTTTTATATTAAAGGTCGTTGGTCGTCGCCACCGCCGTCTGAAATGAATAAATTTGTATCGTTATCAAACGAATTTCTATTTTTAGAGTAGAAATTTTGTGTCGTTATCAAACGGTTATTTTTGCTTAGAAACTCTTCTAGAAATAGAAATAGAAAAATCTATTTCTGTTCCAGAAATAGTTTTTGGAACATAATGGTTGTCATGCGCGCCCTAGGTCTCTACCCAACAATTCACGGCCCTCAAAACACGAATTAAGAGAAACGACAAGAAGTGATCGAATTTTGGGGAAAACCCAATTGCCAATTAGGGTTCTTCACAATTTTGCTTGCTCGCAATTGTGGCCAAGTCTAAATTGGGGATTTCACCGAATTGATTTTGCTTGATCTCAATTAACAAACGCAATTGACGGAAGAACGACTCAGTTTGAGAGAAATGGCAAGAAGTGATTGAATCTAGGCGAAAATTTCAAAAGAACTTTGGATGAGATCAAATCAGGGTTGATCCAAACTCGGCCAAAGATCGATTTGGGGGCCACGAATTGTTGGCCAGACACCTAGCAACCGTTAACGTTGTTTTGGCTTCTTCTTCGTTTTGTTACATCTATACAATAGATTAGAGTTTTTTGATAATTTTCTTTTAAAAAAATTGTTTAATGAGGCAAGGTCTTGCAAAATTGCTAAGATCACATATGATTGAATGATTGCCATTGGTTCTCTACCTCAGCATCAGCTCTACACATTCTCTAGGGTTAAGTTTGGTTAATCGGATTTCTAGCCAAGATAGGATTAGACAAGATATGACATGAAATCCAAGAATTTTATTATATCTTATTCATTATTTGGTGATTGCAATAATACGGTTAGATATATTCACATTATATCATGTACATTGTTTAGTATTAGCGACATATTAATATAAATGATCCAAAAATTTTATAAATGCAAATGAAAAAAATCTCCCTCAACACTCTTGCTTACTTTAATTTTTATTTGCTTTTTTTTTTTTTCCTCTTAATTTTTTTAATTTATTTCTTCTTTCCCTTACATCATTCTCTAACAAAATTTTATTAAACAGTGAACAATACTAATATACCTAAAATACTAAACACCTAAAATATGCAATAACTATATCTAAAATACGTAATAAATATAAATATATATTTATATATTGAAATTAATTATAAAATAGAATATAATTCGAATATATTAAAAAATATTAAATTAAAATAACAAATTTTTTTTTATTTTGAATTTCTTATATTAGAATTTAAATATTATTTATATCGAAATGTAATTTCAATTTTGTTAATTTAAGAAATTTGTTAATCAAGAGAAATAACTTTCCTATTATAGATGTTAAAGATTCTATCCATCTTTATCCCATCAATAATTTTATCTTTGTCTATATTCTTTATATCCGAATTTATCATATCTTGTATAAGCACCAAAATGGTATATGATAAATTTTATATTGACTACCAAACATAGCCTGGGAGTAGGTGGGAAGTTGCTTTTATGGGCCCAAAGATGTCCACCTCTTGTACGCATGAAAACTGGGCTTGGTCTCTCTCTCTCTCTCTCTCTATTTCCCTGGCAATTTGTGAACTCCCCTTGGAAATTCAAAATCGCCTCTCTTCTGTTTATCGTTCACATGCATTGTGCATCCTTTCTTTTTTCTAGTTGCTCGACAAGCGTCCGAAGGCACTTGTAAAGTTACGGATTATGATCTCCTTGACAGTCTCGGTACTCTCGCTTGAATTTCGAAATCTTTGTAATCCCGGCGGATGGTTTCACATGCGAACTCAAAAGTACAAAACATTCATCACCTTGCCATGCCAGCTGTCCCCAAGTGGCAGGGTCGATGGACCGTCTTTCCTCCCGAGCTTGGCGTCACAGCGAAGATGTCGAAACCCAGACAGAGACACGATCCACACGCACGGAAAGAGATTGTACGCCCCACGAAGTCTTCAATACCGGCCGATGTCCCTGTCCGGGCAACCGGCAATTCGCTCCATCTTCACGACCCAGTACACGTTTTACTTTCACGGATTCAGCACGTGCCATGAAAGATCGTGCGGACTAGATTATAACGGTCCATCGGAGGGCGATCAAAGCTTCGGGAAGCCGACTGCGTTGTCGCCTGTAGAATATTGGGTTAAAGACGACCATTGACTCCGCGACTTCCCATTTTCTTTATGGCTCTGAGAGAGAGAGAGAGAGAGGAGATGTAGGTCTGTGGACGTGAATCACGACGGTTCGCTGGTCAGCTTTCTGTCGCTTTTCTTAGACAACGCTTGGCCAGAAATTCCAAGGAGTGCACACTCACCTAATTTTCTACTTATTCCAGCAAAGTAGAAGGGCTTTTAATGACCCTAGGGTTTTGCACCAAGTTCCTCAGCTAACGCGTGTCGCGCACCACGTGCCCTTCACTTGCTAACAACACCGTCCTTGTTTTTCATGCGCCATTCCCCACCGGGCGAGTTGAAACTGCGCTCCTTGCAGTATAAAGTCTGGGATCCAGCTAGCGCAGTTTGGCATCTTCTGCTCTCGGCATCTCTCCATCTCTTGGCTCTCCTTCTCTCCCATACCCTCTCTCTCTCTCTCATCTCCTTGTAACTTTTCTTCCCACCGCTGACTCCTCGTGGGTTTTCTTGTCTTTTGATGTGCCGCAAGAACGGATAACGAAGGCGTCACGAGTCGATCGACCTATTGCGAGTTCAGGCTCGGAGAACTCGCGGCCAGGGCTTCGGTTTTGAAGAGTTCGCTCAGGCATGAGCACCGTGCTGGATTCTCCGCTCGTAGCGCTCGCGTCAGATTACGAGAGCTTCGGATTCCTCGCCGCCGTGAACAACTTGTGGACCTGGATCGCTGTCATCAGCACAGCGGCTCTCAGTTTCTGGCGAATCCGAGCCTCGGCGTCTTCTGCCATTGCTAGACGAGTAGGCGAAGAGTCCTTGTCGCCGCAGTCGTTGTCATCTCGTGAAGATGAAACTGTAAATGCGGATCGATCTTTTCCACGACCGGCGTCTTGTGGCGCTGTGGAGGAAGAATTTGAACCTGGTGCTTCTACTTCTTCTCCTCCTCCTCCTCCTCCTCCTCCTCCTCCTCCTCCTTCGTATCCGACATGGTTTGAATGTGACGGCGGTGGAGTTACGAAGGGGAAGTTCACGACATATTACGAGGAGGATCGGAGAGACGACGAACCGCCGGCGGCGGCGGCAGCGACAACCGTAGATGAAGCTGCGTTTGGTGGCGGAGAGTGGCGGTGGAACTGGGAGAGAGCGGCGAGAGATGGAGAGAGAGGGTGGTACAGCTTCCAGGACTTGATGGCGATCAATGGCAATGTGGTGAGGCTGTGGGATGCGAGAGTTAGCAGAAGATAAAAGAAGATTAGTAAATAGTAACGATTTTCTGCTCTTCAATTTACCTCATTTCAGCACGAGGAGGTCGGTCGATGAATGTAGTTATTAATAAAGATTAAACAAGTTGAGGGGGTCTTCTTTTTTACGAAATTCCGATGTCCCGGCCATCGGGAATAAACCTCACTCATCGATTGTAAATTTTATTGTAGCATCACATTGTATATGAATTGGAAATAAATAACCTTCCTGTACACACGTATGCTTAACTAATTTCCACGAATGTACTGTATAATTGATGGCGATTACAATGTCGAGAACGCATTCTCACCCATCACATCGAAGCAATTGCTGCCTCCAGTTATTAGAAATATTAAATGCACCGTCCTTCATAGAACATATCGAAGCGGTACTATTGTAATAATGAATGAAAGCAAGTCAATTCATATATTGCATGGATTTTACCGACTTTTTGATTGTTTTAGGTTAAGCCAGTATCACCGCGTTGAAATGGTTGACAAAACATTATTAGACATTTTTCATGGGAAGTTGGATCCATCTAGCATTTATCCATACTAACTGGGGAGTGGTTATGCTGCTGCCGATTTATGCACTTAATTTAAAGATCAAGAGATCATCTATAAAAAAAAAAAAATCATAACCTAAATTTATAAATCCCAGTCCTAGATATCTCTCTCACATGGGCCTAAACATGGGCCTAGGAGGCTAGGCCCATGTGAGATATCATCGGTTAGTGTTTGTGCAATATTTTGGTGATGCACGCAATATTTTGGTGATGCACTTTCTCCGCGGGTTAAGGACTATTTCATGATTTGTCCATTTTCCTCCTTTTTTTTTTTTTTAAATATCTTTTAGTATTCTCTTTGGTTAACCTATTATGCCTAAAGGGCATAGCATAAAGCTCCACTCATGAGGCAGTAGTTGGCATCATGGTCATTATGAGAGGAAGACGATATGATTCAAGTGAAAAGCTGCGATATTCAAATCAACTGCTTGACCACTCAACCAATCTTTCGAACTTTTTTTCCTTTTCAGTGCATGAATGAACAAATCCAGGCACTAGTTGACTTAATAAATCGATCGAACGACACTTCATAAACGCATGGTCCCGATCACAACTAATTTGATGGACGCTTAACATCTGTTGACAACCAACTCAGGAAGTAGCTCCAGACGTACATCCGAATGACGACACCAGAGTGGTTTCATCTCTAACCAAGACGATAAAAGCGGGCATAGTTTTGATTAGTGAAGTAAGGTCCGAAAATCATCGGATTGCAGCACCAAGACGAGAGCATCGTACAAGCACATGGCACTGGCTTTCCAAATAGCCAATCAAGCCATGAAAAAGCTTTAGCCAAGTATGGAAAACCGACCCCCGTCGCTTTCGCTGGCGAAGAAGAAGGACAATCGATAGAATTCCCTAGATGATGAAATGACATTATAGGGGCCGCGAAAGCTGGCTGGATCGTCAACCACTGAGGGGACTGGCCTGTGTTCCAGCAAAAGGGGCACTGGTGGCATTTGCCAATTCCTTCTTTCGATTCGTAGTTCGTACACTCAAGCATGACTTTTAGGTCGAATTCATTGGCTAGTGGTGGGGTTATCACCTTCCATGGTTGCCAAGATATTGAAAGATGCCATGGAAGATAGGAATCCGCTTTAACCAGAGGACCCACCCATGATGGATGGACCCGAACCCACGTCGGATTCAGATCTTAGGGCATTTCGAGTTTTCTTGAAATGATTGGACGGATTACGAGCATGTGGTTTACATGATTCAGAAAAGAGAAAACGCTTCTTGCTCTTAACACGTTTAATTTCGGTGGAAACTTTGAAAAATTTGACCGAGTTCTAACATTAAAAAGAGGAAGTAACATGTTTTATGTCAATGCTGAGACTGAATTGGAAATTAAGGTGAGAGCTCAAACTTGGCCTTTTACCTGTTCAAAACTTCAAATAAAATAAAAAGACTAATAACTTTGCTGGTAAATTGTAGATAGTATGCCATTTAAAATTTAAGTTATGCGGAAGGAGTGAGTACAAAATCACATTTGATCACCTTTGTTTGGTGTGACACACTCTACAATTTTGGTAGACAAGATATTACCCTTTCCGAATTTATAAATTTCATATGGAAATCTAACTTTAAAAAAGAATAACTAAGATCATGATCTCATATTTCAATAGAAAAAGTTGAAACTCATCGATTATATAGATGAGCTCTTCCATGATTTCGTAATACAAAATTGAGTTGTATATCCCATCTAATGCATTTTTTAAGTGTTTCTCACTCCTCCTTTTCCTCCTCCTGTTCCTTCTTTTGACTAATTGAATGCATCCATATAATATTAGAAATGCTGGACAACAACAGGGCTAAGCTAATGATGTCAGAATGAATCAGAAAACCGAAACTAGAACTTGAACAAAACCAAATTTCTTACATTTTCTGTTCAATTTGGTTAATCAAATTGAACTGAAAATCATCCCTCTTCTTAATATTGCAATTTATATAATCTCCTTCATTTATTACTAAATATCTTTCTAATTTTACCAAAAAAAGAAAATGAAAAACCAAACTAAACCAAATCAAACTGAATTGAGTCTTCAATTCAGGTTGCAAATCAGTTCAAAGGTAATACACATCCAAACAGTTCAGTTTAGGCTTTCAAAAACGTTGAACCGAACCAAACCAAATCATTGATACCCTAGCCTAAGCTTTGAAGGAGGGACGATGGTGTGAGCAATAGCCAGCAATGAGGCAGGATCTCTTGTTTAAGTACGCATTAGAGCGTGCTCGAGAAAGATGGGGTGCACTGTTCTTGGATTCTATAGAAATTTTCTTGGAGCTTCTGTTCACTGCCCACTCCCGCATGTATCTCCTCGGGATGAGCAACAGATTGCCTCGTCATAATAAATCTGACAAGATATTAATGGACTTGCGATGGCAAACTACAAACAAAACGAAGCATCTGATTCGCCATTCTCTGTTCTCTCTTCATCCTCATCCTCTCGTTCCTTCTTCTGATGAATCGATTGCATTCATATAGTATTCCAAATGCCAGACAACGATGGGGCAAAGCTAGTGGTATCAGAACCAACTCGAAAAAGTGAAATTGGAACTAAATATCAATTCGGATGGTTTGTTCAGTTCGAACCAAACTGAAAATCGTCGATCTTAATGTTACAATTTACACAATATCTCTTTTGTCACTAAATCTTTTCTTTATATCATAAAAAATAAATCCAAAAAACCAAACCGAATTGAACCTAATCTTCAGTTCGGGTTATAAATCAGTTCAAAGTTAATGCACATCAAAGTGGTTTGGTTCAATTTGGATTTTCAAGAAACCAAACCAATCCATCAACACCCCTAGTCTAAGCTTTGAAGGGGGATGGTTCCGTACGTGGTGTGAGCAATAGCCAGCATTAACGTGGGACCTCTCGTTTAAGCACGGACCATAGCGTGCACAAGAAAGATAGGGTCTACTATCCTTAAATTCTATTGAAACTTTGTCGGAACTTCTGTTCACAACCCTCTCCCATATGAGGTTCATCGACCAGCGAGGTCCCCCCCCTCCCCCCCAAAAAATTCAAGAAGATATGCAACTCCTATCAAGCGATATGAACCACAACAAAAGCAAAATCACACATCAGAGTCCCCTCTGCTCTTGCTCGACACGCAAAGTCACCGACAAACTTCCAATTTAAATCCCGTTCATCCTTTTCGAAATGCTTGCTCTTGAGGGCAAAGAATCTGCAGCGCACGGGTCCTTATTAATCACGATTCGATGTCTTAACCTCGCGCCCTAATTAACGACGTCGGTTAGAATGTATCGGACACTTTATGGAAAGGATTAGTTGCGCATGCTTGTACCCATGGAACTTGGCATAGAGAAATCGACATGTCAAGTAACTGGGACAACGCTGCTCTTTCGGGGCATGTGGAGCATGTGGAGGTTGCATCATTGCTTTTGCTTCCTTTTGGCTTTCCTTAGAAACACGAAGCAAGGAAAGCCACGCACATTTTGAGACCGACCGTCCCGCTCAGTCCCTTTTAATCCATGCTTAACACCAAAATCAGAAATCTCAGCTTGAAGCTGTCTGTCGAAAAGGTCGACAAAGTACCAGAAAGAACCTTTATCATTGAAGAGAAACGAAGATGAGACATTCCGTGTTAGAGAAAAATATGACCTAAGGAAGACAGCTTAGGATGGCCCCAATGGCTTAGCCACCACCATCAGCAGTGGTAGGTCATGCCTCGAGGGTGTGAGATCCAAACCCCACTCGCAACGATATTATCCACTTTAAGTTAGAGTCCGCATGATTCTTTTTTCTTAGGGTTCGCCCAAAAAAGGTCCCATTGCAAATTAAGGCAAGCGATATCCCATACACGGCACTTTACCTCACCACACTCGGGCGATGTGAAATTCGGTCCATTCCTGCCTTCATGCCATCCTAGAATCGGAGCCACACATCGTCCAAGCCCTCTCTGGTCCCGGCGATCACTCCCGCCATTGTAGGACCGGGTCATTAGAGAGGGTACGACATGGCTCGTGATCGTGATCAGATCGGGAGGCTTTTCGTTGGGTCGTGCACACCTGCATTTTCTCTTTGGAATCTTGATTCGTCACCAATAATGGAAAAAGGGCAGGGGCCACAAGCACAGTACATTTCCACGGATGGGGTTCTGGTTTTGGGAGACCGAACGATGCCCATATCCCTCGCCACCAAGCAGTGAAAAGTACTCGATCTCTCGCGGCCGCGATTAGTGGGACTTTGTCCCATTTCAGCATTTAATCATGGGTCGGGGCCTTCACGATTGTATCGACCTTGTAATGTCACAGTGATCTTATAAGGACAATGGCCCCAACGACAAGAAAAGGTTACTCGGACAGACTGAATATCATATTACGCATGATCGAAGTTTTGAGAAACCTAATCTTTCTCCAATCTTTTGGGGGAAAAGTACCAAAAAAGTCTTAAACCTATTGCATTGGTATTAATTCAGTTCTAAACTTTTCAATTAGACCAATTCAATCTTAAACCTTTTAATATTGGTACCAATTCGGTCATCTAATCAATTTTTAAATTTTGGTGGTGGCGCCAGACGCTGATGTGGCAATTTTTATGATTTTTTAAATTATTTTTTCGAAATTTTTATTAATTTTTGTTATTTGTGAATTTGTACTAATACTGATAGGTTTATGACTTTTTTTGGTACTTTTCCCATCTTTCAGCTAAAAATCGTGTCAAGGTTTAGGAATAAAGATCTGTGATGAGGAATCATGTAACAATGGGCTAACGGAAATGAAGTGATTAATGATCTACGAGCCATATTGTATGGATATTGCAGGTTCGAGTGTACAGTCTCGAGATAAGCCGAGACATAGCAGCTGGAAAAACTGGAGATTGAGAAGAGCCATTTGAACAATGTGAACAAGGACGAGAGATTTGGCGACTTTATAGCCATGCCTTTTGGTGCGACTCGCCCTTTGTCAATCTCCTTTATATCTTTAAATAAAGTGAAGAAGTTGTTAGGCTCATTCCATGTCGCATCACTTATATAAAATGGAAAATTATATAAAAAAAAATCCTAAACATATTATGTTTTTACCAATTCAAATAATAGTTTTAAAATTTTATCAATTGAATCATAAACTTTTTTTCATATTTTGTCAATTAAGTGCATACAATCAGCTGAGATGAATGTTAGCTATCCTAGCCATCTTACGTGGCATGGGCGATACTACCAATGTGACAATTTTTAATATTTTTTTATTATTTTTTTCAAATTTATTTATTCTTTTCACTTTTCTTTTTTCCTTGTCCTTTTCTTTTCTTTTCTTTTTTTCTTTTCTTTTCTTTTCCTACTTCCTCCTCTAGCTGATCGTCAAACCATAACTATGGTTGATAACTAGTTAAAGACGAGGGCGACGGAGTCAACTTGCTAGATCAAACACTGGTGAGGCTCACCCTCACCGTTGCTAGGTGAGGTCGAGGCTCGCTAGGGGTTGGGCAAGGTTCGCCCTCGCTAGTGGCTAGTGGGGACGAGCTTTGCTAGAGGCGGGCTAAGTCGACCTTACCAGCCCTCACCTCAACAATTGGCTAGAGGAGGAGGAAAAGAAAAAAAAAAGAGAAAAGAATAATATATATTCAAAAAAAATATTATAATATTATTTAAATTATCAACATCAGTCAATATCAACTGCATACAAAACAAAACAAAAAATTTCCCTTAAATCAATATAAGATCTCAAAGCATCGGACAAATTTTATTCCAAACTACGATTGCCCTTATAAAAATCAAAGATCTTGATAAGATGGAATTGGATAGCATTTCTTTTTAAGTCTAGGTGCTATCCTAGTTTAAAAAAAGACAAGCAAGGGAAAAAAAAAGAAACTTCTACTTTGGAGGCGAAGAATTATAAGGGGGGAAAGGTAGGGTTAGGTAGTGAATTATTGAGACGAGAATAGCTGCAAAAGCAAAGGGGGACATTGGCTGCGTGAATGGACGTCCCGCATTGATGTGGATCACAGCTTACACATGTGCGCTCCCCAAAGTGTAGATCTCAACTTTAACCCTAGGCTAGGGTTTCTCTCGGACGCCATTGTATGTACAAATTGAAGTCGACTATACTACTGAATGCAAGATATCAATTTTGGACCAAGCAGTTACATGAAGTAACCCCAAATCGTCCCGCCAGGGCACGCGTCGATCTTTCTCGTGTGAATTCAAGGTCCAGATTTATTGAGGTCGCCTTTCGAAATCATAGACCGGTATATGCCGCAGCGATATAATTGCTTGGCATGTGGGTGCACGATGGAAGATTGTGACTTTCGAAAAGCTTTCATTGCTATCGTACAAAGAGTTGTTGCTAGCAAAAATGGATAGCTATATGCTCAAGGTACATAACTTAAGGCTCTAGAATGTGTCAACTTCTTTCTAGAGCCTTTTAGGTTAATGTTTTTTATCGACTCAATTAGATTCATTATGTCGTTTCGATTGTAAAATACCTCACGCCATATAAAAAGAATATAATCATATCGAAAATTTTGCATACTGCTGTTCCGCCTTGTAAATCAAGTAGATGGGATCGTTGTGATTTTCTTAATCGTGCAAATTATGACAACGTTGATCCATGGGGGCATTAAACACATGCAGACTTCCCGCCTATAAAACCTGCCCAACCACCACCTTTTGCACCGAACTAAATTCGAAGAAATCTGTCATCTCACCAGCTCACTCTCAAATGTCTCCTTCGGCACTAGCGGTCTTCGCTCTCCTGGCGCTCCTCCCCGCCGCGGCCCGCTGCTCCGCCGCCCCGCGCGGCGGCAACGCGGCGCCCCACGACGGGGAACTCGTCCGCGCGTCCTGCTCCCACGCGCGCTACCCGGACCTCTGCCTCCGCACGCTCAACTCCTACGCGGGGCCCACCGACAACCCGCGGGACGTGGCGCGGGCGGCCCTCAAGATCAGCCTCGCCCGCGCCCGCCGCGCCTCCAGCTACCTCAGCGGCCGGGCCGCCGGCCTCAGGTCCAAGCGGGAGCGCGGGGCGCTCGCGGACTGCCTCGAGCAGCTGTCGGACTCGGTGGACGAGCTGCGGCAGTCGGTGGCGGAGCTGAAGCGGCTGCGGGGCGGGGAGGAGCTGCGCTGGCAGCTCAGCAACGCCGAGACGTGGGTCAGCGCGGCGCTGACGAACGAGGACACGTGCCTCGACGGGTTCCAGGAGGTGGACGGGACGGTGAAGGACGACGTGCGGAGCAAGATCACGGACGTGACCAGGGTCACGAGCAACGCGCTGTACCTCATCAACCGGCTCGACGAGATCACGAGCCGCCGCCGCCGAAGCGGCAGGGGGAGGAGGCCGGCGAGGAGGGGCGGGTTCGTGACGGTCGGCGACGACGGACGGCTCTGACCTCGCTGGATCGTGGAATGCGGTAGTGGCAGATTACTAGTCTCGTGGGTCCATCAAAACCTCCTTTCTCTCTGTCTCTCTTCCCCACCCCCCCCCCTCTCCTTCTGAAGTTATAAATGTGTGATCGAGTTTGAATTTTGGACCGACGACATATGTGGATTTGTAGATACACAGATATATGTGTCCGTGTTCACGTTTGTGGGCATGGTATATGGTGTTGATTTTCATTTCTTCGAAGTAGTTTTGCATGAGAAGTTATTAGACCTAATAGAGTGACTTGCCGTGTGTTTATGGAGTTGTCTATAGACTATATACGCGCGGTACATCTTAAAATATGCATAAGTCACATGCTTCCGTTGGCCTTTTGGCTTGTGTTCGTGTATTTTTTGTAAGGGCTTCTTCCTTCATTTTGAGTTTTTTGTACTTTCTTTCTTGATCTAGCCGATCAGACTCTTACAAGCTCCAACTACAACTGTTTAAAAGATCAAGTAGGTCAAGGAATTTTTTTTCCCAACAATCAAGAAAAAGGAACAGAGCATTTTTCTATAGATCATCCATAATCTGTAGCGCACCGGAGGACGTTGAGGCACGGCGCACCAAGACCCGACGAAAGGAGAGGCAGTCAGGCGCGGATCTAGATTAGAGTCGAGCTCTTTCTTCCCACGTGTAACCCTACATTTGGGGACGGAAAGGAGTCCGATCTTTTGAGGGCTTTAGGATTAGGACATCCTATGTCTCTGAACCTAGATGTTTTAGAAGGAAAACACGCGCGCGCGCCCGTGCATAGTATCGGAGAATTCCTGTTCATCTAGCGCCTAGGAAAACGATTTCCTTACGAGAATCCTATTGAAAGCAGTAGCGGTTGAGCAGCAGCCTCGGATCACATGTCATAACGGTGAAAATCGGCCGCGGTTGTGTTGCCGATCATGAAATTTAGTTGCCACCTAACACATTGACAAGAGAAAGTATGAGGTGATGGCCGACGAGTCATTATCTAGGAACATGCATTCACTAACCACTCCTGACTTCCAGTTTGAAAAACGTTTTTCCAGAGCGAGAGTGCGGTCCTCTCGGGAGCTCCAGTAAGCCAGCCAGCGCAAGCTAACTTTGGGGTCTTTGTATGGTCGTGAAAGAGACGGGAGCTAACAGATACTCACTCTCCAGAGGTAAAAGACAAAGCGATAGGGAATTAGGGGACGGCTATTGTATTTATTGTTTCGAGGGGTTTGGTCGTGGGAGATTTTTTTTCTTTGAAGAAGGAGAGGCGGATGGCGGCCCATTGATGGCGTGATTGAAGTTGTGGTGTCGGAATTCAATTGGGTACGTACAGCTACAGGAGGCGTACGTGGTGAGAGGCACGTCTTGTAGGAGATTAGAGGATGGGAATTGTGTTGCCTGGACCAGAGCGAGGCCAACCCTCCCTTGTGCAACACCGAGCCTCGCTAGATCTAGTAAGAGCAGTCTCGCTGACACTCATCCTTGCCCCAGTGAGAGCCACCCTCACTCGGGAGGTCAGCCCTCATCAACGGAGGAAAGAGAAGGAAAAAATGAAAAATAAAAATAAAAAATTATTAAAAATGTCCACATCAGTATTTACTATACTTCGGTCAAAATTAACCGGAAAAATTAAATTGATTCCAATTGAAAATATTTTTTTTTGAACAAATTCTAATTCAAAATGTTTAAGAATAAATTTGCATTAATAAAATAGGATTAGGAATTCTGACACTTTATCCGCCTTAAACTAATCATCATAAATTTAATTTAATCTTGCGCAACAAGTTAGTATCATGTGAAATAGAGGAGTGAACTAGCAAGGAACATCCATACCCCCTAACCAAAAAGCTATATCATGTGACATCGGACGTACATTTACCAGATTTTGTCTCTTCCTCCTGCAGCAGCAATCGTAGTCATCGCGAAATAACCGAAGTAAAATAACGTGACCGTAATTTCGGAATTCATTGGGCAGGTCTTTTTAAGTAGTCGGTCTTTTGCAATATCGGAATCATTGTTTCTGTACACCATTGAATTCGGGTTGGTTCGTGCATTTATGTGCAGGTAAGCACACTGACCATCACTGGCCCTTTAGATAATGACCCCACCGAAAAAGATCGTGCACCGACGGAGGGGAATACATATAAAGATTAACGAATTCATCACGAAAAGGAACGAATCATGGGGCATACAATCTCTTGTTCGTTTCTGGTTCTGCTTAGCCGTGCTAGACAGACGAAATGAGGGAGCCAAAACCCGAATGAACCCGTGATTGCTAATACGAGGAAATTGTCTGTTTCCATCAAAATATTGTAGCGAGAGTCGAGAACCCGCTCAACGATGGAGTCGCTCGTTGCCTCATCAAACAACAAAATTTGTCCGAGGTCGTCATAGAAATTTCAGCAAAAATCGACTAACAGCTAAGTATCTTATCCGTTACTGAAAAACCGAGTAGGTGAAACATTTTTTGAGGAACCATCTACTTGTACAATGGCGCTAAATGATTGCGAGCCCGCTATGGCTAACACCGATGACTAGAAACAAATAATTCTAGCGAAAAATGATAGCAGAAAAGTATGAGCAATTAGCGAATCCTGAGTATCGACCTTCATGCTACAGATGGTTCTGTAAAGGCTTTGCTGCATCCCCCAGCTGTACCGAGCGAATTATACATGACCACGTGCAAGCGATCGGCCAGGAAGTAGCGTGCCTATGAGATGCCATTTGGCCACAGTAGCTGCACGATTCAGATCGAGAAATTATCAACACCCAATTTGATGTAAGAACAATCATCCAAGGACTCGGTAAAGCTAGATAGAGCAATGATGTTGGACATGCTCGTGGAGCCCTATAATCTTATAGTCTGAGGTCGAAATATCTCACTAACGTCCAATATTGCACAACCTGTACTGGCCCACCTTTCCCCAAACCCCCCCAATTCCTTGTTTAAGTAAGAACACAGTCTCGGATGCTCCCATCCATAAAAAGAAGAATTAACCACTTGAGTCAGCTAAAATCTTCAAAAGCTAAATCATCGATTATTCACCCCATGAAAGCGTCATTGTTCTCAAGGCTATGCGTGTACAACAGGTTTTATGAGCATCCACAGCCACACATCACATGAACAAGAAGAGGGAGAAAGGGAGAAAGGGTGAGAAAAATAAATAAAATCAATCGTTTCCGCAAAATCATCTTCAGCAACTAATTTGATAAACAAGCAGTATGTACCAACATACCTCTAGAAATATCGAAGGTACTTGGAGTAGCCAAATTATTTGTAAGGAGCAAATAAGATCGAGGAGTTGTGGCCACCAAAACCGAATGAATTAGATAAGGCAACCTTGACATCCACTCTCTCCTTTGTTGGACCGACTAGCACGCTCGTGTCCTAATCAAAGTGCATCACAGATTTATAGTAAGATTATCCACTGCTGTAGATCCATGTAAAAAGAGATGAGGACAAGAAGGAAATGTACCACTCCATCAGCTGGCGATTCCAGGTTAACATTTGGATGGACCCACCCTGTCCTTATTGCCTGCATGTGAACAGCACGTGATTTAAAGCCAAATTAAATCTGACAAGGAGGGGAAAATACATATAATGGGGCACCAACGTTGACCCATTTGATTTACTGAACTTATTAGTAACCAAGGTAAGTGAAATCGATGCATTCATTAGATACCTCATACAACTCTTGGTTGCAACAGCCAGCCACATAAAATAAAAATCCCATAGTTTCTAACACACTCTATCTAGAACAAACCAGGAATTAATTACCTGAACTGCTGCAACAGCTTCTACTGCACCAGCTGCTCCAAGGAGGTGACCGATCATAGACTTCGTAGAGTTCACTCTCAACTATATGATCAATAGAAAAAACTCCATGAAGCACCAGAACATTGTAGAAAACAAATTTAAGGAGATGGAAAGGAAGTCTAGGTTTTCGGCTTACCTCTGTATTCTTGCCAAAGCAACGAGTAAGAGCTTGGTACTCCATAATGTCTCCCGCCATAGTGGATGTAGCATGAGCATTGATGTAATTAACATCTTCCTTGGACACCCCAGCCTGAGCTAGGGCATTCTCTATGCACAGAATGATGCCAACCCCTGTTTATCAAAGGACAGATCTGATGAGTTCCATATTTTGAAGAGAGTTTGTTAAAGCAACCACTGTAATCTGCTGCAGCAACCTTCCATATTGGAATCGGTTTGCATGCCCAAATGACATACAGCAATTGGAAAAATATTAAACAAGTGATTGCTCCATACCCTCATTCCCGATGGGCGATCCTAACTTATATACACAAAGGAAAATTGCTAGGAAATGGACTAGAGAATCAGATAGTAGAAAAAAACTGGAAACTGATTATTACTATGACAAGTTTGTGTTTTACCGTGCCTTTTCGACTGTTCTCAGTGGGGCAAGCAGGCGAGCTAAACTTCCATCACAGACATACAGCTTTGACAAACTCTTCTTTATTGACAGAGCTGTAGTTTACCGGGATCTATTTGTAACTTATAATTAAGTCTACTTTACTATTCATAGTTTAAGATGAATCTTAAAATGATGCACAGCTTTAATAGCGTGGAACAATCACCTTGATGAATAGTACACAAGTTAGTGATGTCGCATAAACAGAGACGGATGAGGAACTAATAATTGACAGCTAGGATTTTTTCCTTATTGATGATATAAAGAATTCTGATATGGTAGAGAAATATGCAACTTCAATGGAATAGGCAAGAATACAATCAAAATTCTATCTGCTATGTCATTTAACACTCTACCATAAGTAGAATATAAATATGTTTACTACAGTAATTTCCTGATCATGCTGTTGACCATCCTCTCTTCAAGCAAAAGTTTGAGGCAATGAAGAAATTCTACCACAGAAAACTCTGCTACAATCATTTAAAGGCTGCTATCTGGTACCTTAATTAATTCATCAAATGCTCAAAAGAATGCATATGTTTAACCAGAGAGAGAAAGGAAAATTACCATCTGGGCGAGGCTCAGTTATGTGATGGGCATCACAAGTAAAACTTCCACCAAGAAACTCTGCATAGATATCCGCACCCCTCTCCTGCAAAATGAATAACAAATCAAGCAACTAAGCTCTAACTAGAAAGGTTTTAATAGAAAATGCCATCTAATCAACTGTTAAAGATAGAAAGCTAGCCTATTTGACGAAGCATTGACTTAACTACTAACAGAGTTCTCTCTTCATAAAACCTGTGAGTAATATTAATGCACAGAAAGGCACGTATCCAGAAGATCAAAAGCTACACAGAATCAAGAGCACACTCGAAATTAGACAGCATCAACACTTTACAGTTTAAACAATGAACATCTCATCAAACCACAAAAGATATGCTTGAAATCCAGAGACTTAACCAAAGTGAAAACAGGGGTTAATTTTTTATCAGTTAGTAAAGTGGAACTATACCCTTCTGAAAGCTCAGTATAAATGTGGGTGTTTAAAACAAAGAAAACTTTCAAGATCTCAAATTAAAAGCTAAAATCTTGAAACAGCTAGGGTAGCTGATAAGAGTAGCAACAGCTCCTTGCTTTTAGGAAGATAAAAAGTCTTGCATTTCAGGTATGTACATTTGAAAAAGGCTGTTGACTTGAATTTGCTTCCTAGACTAAGGGAAAAGTATAAAGTAACAAACATTTATCCAAATAGGATCAAAGCACATAATTTTCAATTGGTACAAAAAAGTTCTAAACTCATTTCAAAAAGTGCAATTAAGTTCTTCTGTTGAACATCACCAAAAATCACCTACATGGCACTTGGAAATTGCCTGCTTTGCAGCCTTAAATTACACTTGTTGGTCCAGGTCAAGGACCATATTGCACTTTTAGCTAATTGTTTGAGAATTGATCAAATTTCTCCGTGCATGATATTCATAACTTCTAGTGCAATCTCCTCCTTAAACTCCACATCCGTTCTTGAGCTAAGGTGCAGAACAGCATTGAAAAATGAATGAGTTCATTGACAAATTGAATTTGAAGCAGCATTCAATAGGTCCTTTTTAACTTCAACTAAGGCAACAATTAGAAACAGAAATGTAATTTTTTTAGCATCAGCAAAATTGGGAGAGTAAAATCTGACCATGTGCGCACAGGATCCCCCCAGTTCAAGAAAATAAATTAGCACAAAGTATGAAGAAATACTTAAAAGAGCTAAATATGCCTATAGAACACACAGGTATGTGAAATTCCTTGTGCTAAATGGAACAATAAACATAACATATTGAACTGAATCTCGAAGAGGGACAGATCATTCTCTACTTTTCAGTTGCACCATAACAATAGAGAATAGAAGCAGGAAACCACTACATGAGAAAAATAGGTCCTTTGATTTTCAATTGTTAAGCTGAGCAGCACTAAATTGGTAATGCTCTACTATAAAGTAGCTGTGACATCGATTATCAGATATACCTTAGCATGCTCTAATTCCTCTAAGAGCAGCACACCAGCTCCTTCTCCCATGACAAATCCATCACGATTCTGCAGACAAAATAGAAGGTTAGGATGCCGAAAAAGTTGATTCCTTATAATCTCATAAGAAATGGGGGAAAAGAAAAGGAGCTTTGCAAGTCTTCTTTTACAATCCAAGAAATACAAAAGAACTATTAAAGTCTTTCAGTCGACAAAGTAAAAACTTCCATGGAGATCCTGATAAGAATGACTTAAAAGTAGGTGACACATGTTTAACCTATGTGGTGCCACTCAGAGGAGATACCATGATGAGCTAAGGTGCCCGACATGTATAACCTACTGTACAAATCCCAATACAAAGGCAACTACTCAGACATTCATACAAGTTCTCCATGAAAAACTAGCCTAGTTTGTGACCACCCCTAATTTACAAAGTCAACACTAATTGTGGAATAAGTTTCAAACACAGACTACTCCAAATGGCTCAATTAGTTGAAAACCAAAAATTGAACTTCTATATGTGATGTTTGCGGCAAAAAGTTGTAATAGTGCACTACCATCTGGCACTTGTTTAAAAGACGAGACCAAAGAATATTGACAGGGAAAAATTCGGTATTAACGACACATCAGATGAATCTCTAAACTGCAGAAATGGTAGTCCAAGGAAAAATAAAATAATAGTAAAAGATAAGATGCAAGACGATAGAAAAGCGACAAATGCAGTAACATTACCATATCCCATGGTCGGGAAGCTTTGGTGGGATCATCATTCCTTTGCGATAGCGCTCGACAAGCAACAAAACCTCCCAAACCTGCAGCATGCATTATTGAAAATATCAATGAAGGCCTCTCAACTTCATGGCAGACCAAATCACTACAAGCGCGATGCGTGGAGCAGCCAGAGACCAGAGAGAGATGAGTACCTATAGGAATTATTGCTGCATCAGAACCACCACAAAGCATGACATCCTGCAAAATCCTCACACCTTAAATGAAGAAAACACAGTTGAACCGACAATCTGATATTTAAGCTTCCAATTTAAAGAATCATATTAAACAAATATTAAGGACAAATTAGGACCAAAAGGGTTTTGTTTTCATTTCAATATATGTTTTGATTTTTGAACACTTACAGCTTCGCCTCTTATTATATGGTTTGCTGCATTCAATATACAAAAGTTGCTTGTCGCACATGCTGTAGATATTGAGTAATTCGGTCCCATCCATCCCTGCAATTGAGTGTGTAAAAATATCTATTAAATATATATTTTCCACCAAAAGAAAGAAAAACCATATAATTTCATGCAATCAATGAGCTGACCAGATCCATTGCAAGCATAGCAGATCCCATGTTTGTAGTAGCGAAAGGTACACAAAAGGGATTCATCTTTCTATATGAAATCCTCAAGCTTCAATGGCATCATTAAATACCTGGACGGTTGACATGAAAAATGGTATCAAAGAGCAAACTAACAAAACAATGATGAACTGCAGGATTAATATGCCTCCTTGTCCAATCCGGGAGCAATGTGGCTGTGACACAGGCCACTTTAGTGGCAACCAACTTATTAAAGAGCATACGTTCCTAATATAGTTACATTCACTAATTAGGTGTCTCTTCAAAGATACCCTTCACATTTTGAAGCACACAAAACTCAACATGGACATTATCCCAAAATTGCCATTGTCCTCTTACAAACAAGATAGCTGCAGATGTGAAAATGAGTCAATTGAAGGAGCTTGTCCTCAACCTTTTCACACATTTTCCATCCCTGAAGCACTCGTCTCAAGAAACATCACAGGAGTTAAACGTTACCTTCATGCCACCCATTGCGGAGCCAATCAGAACGCCACTTCTAGTTTTGTCTAACTCATTCATTACGTCTTCTGTGATTCCACCATCTGCTAAGGCCTTCTTCCCGGCAGTGAGCATGTAAAGCATGAATTTATCCATCCTTTTAGAAAGTTTTGGTGATATCCATCCATCAGTTGAAAATGACTTGATTTCCCCAGCAATCCTCTGCAAAAATAAGAGATGGGACGTCATGAAGAAGTTTCAGAACAAGCAGCAGAACAGTAGAAATCTTCCAGAAGCAAGAAGCATTACCGTCGGAAACTCAGAACAGTCGAAGGTCTCTATCTCACTTATGCCACTAAGACCTTCAAGCAAATTGTTATAGAAAGTGTCCACCTCATGACCCAGTGGGGTTACGACGCCCATCCCCGTCACAACTACACGTCTTTGCTTTGTCACAGGTTTCTTCTTCGTGACAAACTCTGGTGCAGCTTGCACTGCCACAGCCATGACTTCACCTAAATGACCAATCACAAAGTGGTGCGACTATTTTTAATCTCAAAAAGTAAATCAATCAGCTAGATATGCAACTTGCAGCTTAACAAGTTTATGGACATGGCACTAATCCCGCCCTGCGATGATATGATGGCAGGTAACCAAAGGCAGTCACCTGGGATGTCGTGGCAAGTGTCACATGAATGATGGCAGTGGTGATAAGAGAAAAATTCCTAAGTTAAAGGTCACACCCCACAAAGCAAGAAAAACATAATTGCTTCCATCATTCACGTGTAATGATCAAACAGTATTACCATCTAATTGTCTTGATATACACTCATAGCACATTAAATTGCTGATTGACTGACAAAAACAACTCAAAAGGCTCAGAAGGGAAATTTCAGAAGATTTATTTTCACTGGGAAATCCAGGGAGGGAGTAATTTCTCCAAAATTATATTGGAAATGTGGACATCAGAAACCTACTTCCCCTTCGATTCACATAACCTTCCTTATTTCTTTCTATTGTTTAGAGATTAACCTTAGTCCCAATTTCCCTCTGTAACGTGTGCACGTCAGCCAGATTAAAAATTCAGCTAGGATAACAAGGCAAACACATTAAATTGCTCGGCAAAGTCTCAACCTCCATCATTGAATATGCATTCGTATCTTCTAAGTAGACTCCTTTCTTCTATCTTCTTAAGCTCAAACGAAACTAATGATGAATCAGAACAAAAAATGTGGTGAAAACAAATATATTTTAAATGAATAAACAAACAAGTAGCAGCAAATCAAGCTTTCGACAACCAATGGAGCATACTGAGCCCATATATTAACTAATTTCTCCTGGACTCCAGTGAAGATAAGATTAGAAATAAGCTAACAACGATAACAGCTCAAATTAGCATATAATAACAACATCAACAACCACAACAATTATAATAACGATACCTGAACCGGGGCGCGATTCAGACGCCTCTGCCTTCGATTCATCTGGCGATTCCTTGATCCGAAAAGCGAAGCGAATCCATTCTCGCCGAAGAATCCCAAGGACGACGCCGCTCGCGAGCTGTAAAACTCGCTGCAGGGCTCGAAGGCCAGGCAAGAGCTCACCAGGCCGAACGACGAGGCGCTCCCGCCGCCGCCGCGACTACATTCCGGCACGGGAAGCCTCCGCCTCCTCCTCCGCGAGAACCCGCACGAAGCCGGCCTCTTCGCCGCGCCGTCCCTGTCGCACGACACCGACATGCAAGCCGCGACGAGCCACGTGCAGAGCGGCGACGCGACCGTGGACGCAGCCATCGGGAATCGATCCGCCGCCGGGGGGAGGGGGAGAAGGAGGGAAGGAAGGAAGCTCGCGGTGGATTCAAGGCAGGAGCAGGGCCGGGAGAAACAGGAAGAAAACAAAAAACCGAAGAAGAGGAAGATGACGAGGAGGAAGCAGCAGCAGCAGCCGCAGCCGCCGGAGGCCGGCGCGCCGGCGGGGGGGCGGAGATTCACGCCGAGGAGGAGGCCAATCAGCGGCGGCGCCGGCGCCGGCGGGGGACTATTGCGGATTGGCGACGGGGCGGATCGAGGGAGGCCGCATTTGGATCGTCGCCGGCGCGCGGGGCGGGATAGAATCGGCGGCGGCGGCCGCTTCGCGCGGCGGCGAAACGGCTCGAGCTCGAGCTAGAGAGAGAGAGAGAGAGAGATAGAGAGCGCGCTAGAGAGAGAAAGAGAAGGAGGGAGGGAGAGAGAGATGGATGGTGGCGAGAGCAAGGGGATGGCCAAGTGCTCCAGCGCCCTCTGTCTGTCTCCCCTGGCGGTGTTGTTATGACATTATTGAGAGGAGAGAGAGAGAGAGAGAGAGGGGGGACGCAATCTGACTTGTGTAGGTCGAAATAAATACGCTCGGGAAAAGATTTGAAATCCAGAAAAAGAAATTATATTAAATAAATATATTGCCTCCGGCGCATGGATCCGCGACCGGAAAAAATCGGAGACGCACCCTCATCTTTTTTTTTTTTTTTTTGATGACCTGGAGAATCCCGTAAGCCGACAACCAGTAAGCAAATCTTGGAGAAGCAACCGTAGGACTCACCACCACAGTACTCCAAGTAACCATTCCTAACGATGCTTTTGGAATTCGAACCTCCCTCCTGCTGAAGGAAGAGAGTACCAAGCCCTAACCAACGCTTCCACGGGCGGTGATTGACGCATGCTCATCTTTGTATATATTAAAAAAAAAAAAATAAAGTTAACACTACAAAAAAACTTCAAACTAATACACTAAATTACAATAAATTTACACCAAATTGATATAATTATGACAAAATTACCCTTTATTAGTTTGCATTAAATTTTAATATCAAATTATTAAGTTAGGTGACGTATGACAGTTAATTAATGTGTCAATTTAGGATTTTGCTCTCCATATATTATAATTGTACCAATTTTGTATTTTTTATAGTATTAATCTAATTTTTAAAAAAATACCACCGGTCGTGATGGCTCCGCTGGATAAGAGCCCCATTGATCATTCCCCAAATATGAGGGGTTCAAAAGACATTTGGTGTCTTAAGTGGGGATGTCAGGTGATCCCCAGGTTTACCTCACCGGCTGCTGATATGTGAGTTCTCTAGTTAAAAAAAAAAATCTAATTTAAAAAATTGTGTATTTATTACAAATGCGCATCAATTTGAGAATTTTTAACGATCAAAAAATTAATTTGATATGAATTTATTATAAGTATATAGTTTGAAATTTTTAATGATCAAAAAATTAGTTTTGAATATATTTATCGCGTATCAATCTAAAATTTTTTGTAATATTAATTCTAAAAAAATACTATTTTTTTATGCCCAAAGAACCTCATATACTAATGGGGTGGTAAATCCTGGAAACGACGCAGCGGAGGACCCACTATCCCGATGTCGCACTTAATATCACATGCGTCCTGCGAGATTTGAACTCCTCCATTAGGTAAACTTCATGGGGCTCTTATCTCGTGCATTTTTTTTTTCTAAAAAAAATATTATTTATATAAAGAAACTTGCGATATTCTGTGTAAATAAGGGACGGATTGCGCAGGCACCTGCTGCTCTGCTCGGCTCTGGTCTGCTCGAGCTATACGTGGGCGGATATATTTATGTATCGGCACGAGCGGAGGAGAGCTTCCAGGGAAATCTGAGGTCCCCTGAAGAGAGTTGCTATCGTGCGCGTGCGCTCGTCACGTGACTTAGATGTCATCCCAGATTTTTTCTTCTTCTTTTTTCCCGAACACGAGAAGGAAAAGAAAATTTTATGGATTTCCTGCGAAATTCCCAATTTTATATTGATATCTTTATTTAATGATTTTTTTTCTCCCTCCACGGGTCCTTGAGCACGACTTTTCAACGTTGACGCTCTTGCTCCAAATATTTATATGTATAATACATGTATACGTATATATAAAATAAATGCACGCGTTGAGGAGAACCCTTTAAAAAAATAAAAAAATAAAAACCGAAATGGCAGTTATTTCTCTTTTCAACAAATTGAAAGTCTCATTGCAATTTACTCGATGCAATGAAAAAGGAGAAATTATGGGAGAAGTCCTAAACTTATTATATTTTATTGATTTAACTTTAAACATTTTGAAAATTTATCAATGTTGTCCATTCAGTCGATTTTGATCGAAAATCATTGAAGAGAACACTGATCATCTTATACAACATGATCAGCTATTTATTTTTCTTTTTTTATATTTTTATTTTACTTTTTTTTTCATTTTTCTTCTCCATCAATTGTCGAGGGTCCTCACCAACCTCTAGAGTAGGCCAACCTCAATTGTCATTGATGTCTAGCAAGGGCGCCTCGTCATATCTTGGTAGAGGTGACCTCACCAAAGGCTGGCAGGGTTGCCTCATTAGTAGTTGCTCATAGTCGGTTGCTGATCGTTGCTAAGGTTGAGTGAGAACCAGGAGAAGAAGGAAAAGGACAAAAAAAAAAAGTGAAATAAAATAGAATAAAAAAATTAAGAACTAATCAAAAATGATAAAATAAAATCGTCACGCCAACACTAATCGTGTCACGTTAGATAACTAACATTTACACCAATGATTTTCCGATTAAAATTAGTCGGATGAATTATATTGACAAATCTTTAAAAGTTGAATAACTCGATTGGTCGAATCAAAAAATTTATGACATAATTAGCACAAAATCAATAAATTTATAATTTTTTTGATAAATTTCCGAGAGAAGATGAATTAAGCAATTGGTGCTTGGTAGCAAACACCGATCTTATCAATCTCGGACTCTTCTTATTTTGGATAACATTCTGTCAGAATTACTAACTTTGTGGAAACGAAACCTACCGAGCCGGACGGTACCCGATTTGTACTTATTTTCCATTCTTTTGCCATACCCATTTATTTTGGGCGCCATAGACTATATGGGATCGAAATTAAATATCAGCGGCCAAGGATTAGGCGATACGATTGGGGGAGATTGGGACAAGGGGGAGAGGTGCGATTAGGATGTGATGATGCTGATGTTTGAGGGGCGACTGGCGGTGTCCTTTCCCCAGCTCGCTAGGGACGCCGGCGGCACATATATTGCGTACGAAATAATTAAAATCGGGGGCCGAGATATTATTGCTTTCGGTATCTTATGGATGTAGAAAGATTGGTGCACCGACTGCAATTATTAATTTTGGTCGTAATAATTGTTCTGAAGTCCCCTGATCTTTTCCTCTGCTCGCTATGCCAATGTTAGATTATCGATTAAAATTTGAGTATTTACTTAATGAGAATACGAATTCTAATAATTTTGAATTAATCACATGTCACGTGAGCAATAAGAAAATTGTCAACTCGAGTTGAATAATTGATGTAATGATGATGGGATTACCTTGATGGTGCATGTTTTATTTATTATGTTAATATTTATTATTAATGTAATAATAAGCATACTATCAGTTGCTTACTTTTAGTTACGATTATCTAAATTAAGCATTAACCATGTAATAAATTATATTTATTTGATTATATTCACATATTGTCGGTAGGTTTAAATAAGAAACATGAGTTAATTATTAGTAATAGATAAGATGTTATAAATTTTTAATATCTTGATAATGAATATGGGGCAGTACACTCATGATTGGGTATTGAAGTGACTCGTGTGTTTAAATTTTAAATATAACCATCCAAACATTAAAAAAAAATCAAATATTGATTCTATAAATTATTGTGATTTTCTTTATTATAATTTTTGAGGCATTCAAGGAATTCTAACACTAAGCCCCCCCCGGCCAAAAAAAAAATTTACATGTCATTTATGATATTAAAAGGTGAAACACACATTATGTTACTTATACGAAACAACTTGATAGCTATTATTTTTCTAGTGTGTTACAAAGATAATAACTATCATATTATAGTTTGACTTTACGTTGCTACAACCAAACAATTTATTAATAAATGAGTTTTGGTCATGATAGGATTTTAATACTTCTTCTAGTGACTTTAGGAGCAGACTTCGTGAAACATGGCGAGTGCTTCAACTCTATAGTTTTTTTAGGCAAAAAAGAAGCATCAATTGAAGAACTTACGGGCACGAAAAGGAAAGCAGAGTTGATTTGCCGCATTGTATAATGAAACAAAAAAAATCAATAAAAAAAGGCTATTAACAACGATCAGGCAACTCAACTCAAGGCCTTTCTCCTCAAAACACGAACGATCCCAAGTTCACAATCCTTTGCCAATTTCATAAGTCCATTCAAAAGCTTTGAGAGCTATAATCTATATGAAATTGTTTAATGCAATTGATATCGAAATTGCCGCATCAGTACACAAAAGAAAAAAAATATGCACAAATATCTCGTGGCAATTATGCATCCTTTTCTTTCGAAATCAATCAATCAAAAGAGGAATTGATGGTTGAAAAGGATTCTCCTACCGAATACTTCGCCTATTCATTTTGTTTTTTGTCTTGCCCAGATAGCCACGTCCGAAGCATTTTTGGCGCCACATGCACATTTTCATCTTTCTTTTTATTTATTTATTTTTTTGGTCGGTCATCTTTCTTTTATTTATTTGATGGAAACTGACGAGGATCTCAGAGATTTTTTTTTTTGTATTATTTTTTCCCCGAGTTCGGACCAACTGCTTTCTTCTCTGCCCTATAATTAATTGAAAAGATTCGACTTCGCATGTGGGCCATCAACCGAAATCAAAAGGCAGAATAGAAAAATTTTAAAAAAGGGGACAACAAATAAATTTAATTGCTATGGTCCTAAAGATGAAAATTAATAAATCGATTAATCGAAACTGATGGAATACGTAAGTGTTCGTGTCGATGATCGTCCGTTCTCTACTACAATTCAACGAGGCTTTATACGGCCTATTACAAAGTACAACCGCCTATAGGCGATTAATATTCGATATTGATGGTTACAAATGCATCTCCATAGTTTGAGGCTCCATGATCGTAGGTCGACCTCATTTATTGAATTTAATCATGAATTGACATCTTCATCTTCCCTTAGCATCCTCATTCTCCAGCTTCTCTATATTTGACATTTAACCACATTTGCTAAGTGACGATCATCAATTGATTGCCATCGTACGTCGACCGTTGTATTGTGGTCATCGACATGTGCGTTCGCTATCAACAACTCATTAATAACCGATTCATACTTAATGCTGACATTCGCATTCATTCAAGTTGGCATCACGTTCGTGAGATTTGACGGGACTTCCGATAATTATTGTAAAAGCTTAAATTGTCAGAAAAATATGTGACTTTAAAGATTCCAACACTTTTTGAGGAGGCAAATGAGGTTCGGAAAAATTTAAATTTAGGACTTTCAACTTTAATTTTATGAGAAATTTTCGGGAACCATCGTCAACTATTACGAAAATTTCGGGTTACGAATTTTCTAACATCGTCGGACTTTTTCGGGCTGTTGAGAGCGCGAAAGCAAATTTATGTTTCAAGCAGTGCCGTGACAAGCATCGCATTGAAATCTAGGAAAATGACCATTACCAGACCGGCGCCCCAGCAATGGCATCGATTGGTCGTGCGCGAAGAATGGCCGTTCTAAAGTCAGTGCGGGGCTCATGATTGCGCCCTTGCCCAACGCCCGACCACCCGTTCCCGATCACGCCTATTTCTTCGTGCTCGTTTCTTCCGTGCCGCGGGGACGGGCGCTCCCGGTCTCTACCCACGCATTTCATGCGTTCCCCGTTTTTCGAGTGGGAAAAGATCTCGGGAAAGTGTACTTCATCGCGACTTTTAAGTTTTTAGAACATTCGACAGTTGATTAAGTGAAAACGCTATTGATATTAAGAATACGAGGCTGTGTACCCGAATCTGTCTAGGGTCCTTGTCTGCTGCTCGATTTTGGGAGCGTAGTGGAGAGCATTATGATATCCGTTTGACTATTTGGATTTTTAGTGCTCGGTGCTTGGCTTGGTAATAAAGCAGAAAAAGATAGGCATGTATATATTATAGTTATGGAGTTAATATTATGAAAGACCCTAAATTGGTACATCCGCGATAAATTTATCAAAATTATTTTTTATTATTAAAAATCTCAAATTAATATGGTTGTGATAAATTGGATTAATATCGTGAAAAATTGCAAACCTAAGTACATCCGTAACAATCGAAAGGTAAAATTCCAAACCGGTACGTCCACTAAATATCACTTGTTATCCAATTTAATAATTTGACTGTAAAATTTAATAAAAACTAATGGAAAATAAATTTGTTATAGGTGTATTAATTTTGGGTTTTTCGTGATGTTAATTCTTAGTTGTACGCAACAGTTCAATTATTGGTTCATTGAGTGCAAATAGTTTCCTTCTATTCGACTTTTCATTGGTACCTTAACCTCAAAGCCGATAAACATTGCATGAGCTTAGGATTTATCTATTTAGATGGGTTTTCTCATCGCGACAAAGACAAGTGTATTTAAATTAAAGTCAGTTGACAACTAGGGCCAATCCAACATATTCATGTATATTACAAAAGTGCTTTCCACAAAGACAAGAGTATTCAAATGCACTATAGATTGATGACTTTTTGAATAATTTTCCCCCTAAATTAAAGTCCAAGCTCCGTCGTACCGCCGTATCGAGCCAGGCTTCTTCTCCAATGAAGTCGCGGGATTCATGCATCCAAAGGGTTCATGTTTCATGGGGGAAGTCCATGTTCCTAAAATCAACGTCCAACAACCGCAAGGGCCAAGACCCATGTCGAGATCGAGAGAGAAAGAGGCCTTAAATGCTGATCTCACGCGTCAAAACTCGTAAAGACACCATCGCCATCGCCACCATCATCACCATCACCCGAACGAACGCTTGCCTCGCGAACGAGAGCACCGAACGAATCGGCAGTAAATGGGCTTGTACGTTGTTCGAGGGTAAGTCGGACAGTGTCAACGACGGGGATGGGCAACTAACCTGGCCCTCTCGTCATAAACCTCATCCCCTTCCTGGAGATCTAATGAATTCATTAAGGGAAAAGTGGTTGCAGCGATTTGTGTTTGCTAATTGTATCGCCGCGAAAGTAAATGAGTTGTTGCTAAGAAAACCTGGCTTCAATGAAGTTGGCCGTGATGTTGCTATCATTTATTACAGAGTGTAGGTCCGTTTCATTTGCATGAACTGGAGATATTTGTGAGAGGAGAGAGCATACTCTCATAATGTACGGCAATGTCTTGTTTGTCTATTCAATCTGTCTTCTGGTTCCGATGACCGACGAGTAATGTCATTGAAGTTGGCCATGATGTTGTTATCATTTATTACCGAGTTTAGGTTTGTTTCATTTAACACGAAAAAGCAAGAAAAGACGCTTGATAGATCTATTTTTCAATTTTCTTTTTCATAAAAGAAGGGGGAAAGGCTGAGTGTGTTACGTCGTTAATAGGCGACCTCAAGTTCATTCGCATGAACTAGAGATATTTGTGAGAGGAGAGAGCATACTCTCATAATGTATGGTAATGTCTTGTTCATTCGACCTGTCTTTTGGTTCTGATGACCAATGAGTAATGTCATCCGTTTGCGCATGAATAGTGCTGAGCATCTTGCTAAATGTTCGTTAGAGTACGCCTATGATTCAAAGCGTGATTTGATAAGATTATTCGAGACGTTTGAATGGCATGTGTTGTTTGGTCTCTTCTTGTACGATTCACCCCTAAATTAAACTTTGGCATTTATTTTAGTAAATTATTTTTGGAGGAAATAGGTAGTATCCCTATATAGCCAGAATTGGAAGGCTTGTTGAAAACGTCAAAGGTTTCACAACCAATTTATGCCCACTTGAACCCAACGAATGCGGAATGTTCGATCGAACTCTACACCTCTCTCTCGACTAGTGAAGAGCTATCTCTACCCTATGGGGTAGTCCATCCTCATTTTTTAAACCCTAAATCTCCTCTTGGAGGATGCAATCCCATCGTAAATTTCCTCCTGGAGCAAGGATTCCTCTAGAAGCTTGGGGCTCCTCCTTTCGGATTTCTTTGAAGTTGAGGTAGGACTCTATCTTCCTTATCCATCTTTGATCAACTTTCTGGGATGGAGGGAGACGACACGTTGAGGCCTTGAGAATGGCTACCTTGTGTAGGTGTCTGGGAAATTTGTAGTTTATGAAAAAGGTCGCCATTAGTGATGAGTTGGTTTTTGTAGAGAAAATCAAAGAAAGCAAACTTACACTCTTTGGGAAGCTTCTTAATAACCCTAATATCAATTTCCAAGCTTTCCAAAACACAATGAGAAAGGCTTGGCGAATGGAAAAGGTAAATTTTGAGAATCTAGATACCGATATCCTTGCCATTACTTTCCAATCTGAAGCTGATTTGTCTAGAGTTGTGGATTCTGGCCCCTGGAGTTTCTCGAATCATCTCCTCATTCTCAAACAATGGGTACCCTCAACTCCTCCTGAGTGTTACAATTTCAGTATGTGTGACTTTTGGTTGCAAATCTACGATTTACCTTTTGAGTGGAGGACAAAAGAGATACTTTCATGTATAGCTAGCAGTATTTGAGAGGTATCTGAGGTCAGAATGGAGAAGAAAAATATCTCAAATAGAAATAGCGGTCGAGTAAAGGTCGCCTTGGATGTATCCAAACCCTTGACCCCAGGCACTTTCACTGACTACAAAGGAAAGAATACGTTGGTGGATTTAAAGTATGAGAGATTACCTCATTATTGCTATGCGTGTGGGAAAATTGGGCACTATGCAAAACAATGTCGGGATGTTCCTTTTGATGAAGACAAAATGGAGGAATATTGGGTAGGGCATTGGACAAAGGCTGAGGCGAAGGAGTACAGCCCTTATTGGAAAAAAAAATTATGGAAAGATGGAAGATAATAGCATGGAGGAGGAGGCTATCCCAGAAACACCTACTAATACTGAATTGATTGACCTAGAGGAACAAAAATTTCACTGAAGAAATTCCACCATCAAACATGGAGTTTATCCAAAAAAGAAAAGGCAAGGAAACTTGTCTGGATGAAGGAAGTTCGATGCAGGAGTAGGCCCTAATTCCCATGACAATATCTAGAATTTCCCATGTTTTGGCTCTTGTCAAACCCCATTCACCAACCTTGGCTCTTCAACCTGTGGCAAAAATTAAAAAGCAGAAGAAAAAAGGGTGTTAAAATTCATACCAGCAAGAAGTGAAAAAGATATATCTAGTATGAAACTCAGGGAATTTTGGATGAAAATGAGTTGATATAAGCACCTATTTAGATTGTGGAAGAAGCAAAATGGGCTTTGATGGTTAGCTCTAATAAGCCACCAAGAATCAAAAGGAGAATCAAAAGTGCCGAATAAAAAAAAATTATTTCTATATTTTATTTTTATTTCTTCCTAGTATGAAATATATATTTGTTGTATATAGAATACATATTTAATTTTATGTTATAATTTAGTATTTTTATTTTTACAAATGAAGATTTTATGCTTGAACTATTAGGGGTTGGGCACACCACTAATAGTTCAAGCCACTAGAGCCTTAATGGATCAAGAAATGCTCGATATTTTGTTTCTAATGGAGACAAAGAATCAAGAGTAGGTACTTTTGAGAATGAAAAGGAGGTTTAGTTTCATAATAGTTTCCTGGTAAATCCAATGGGTATCTCAGGGGGTCTTGCAGTTTCTTGGAATGAGGAATGCTTAGTTGAAGTACGGTCATCTTCCAAGCATTTTATTGGTGTTGTATGTAATATAAAGGAGAGTAACTATGTCATAAGAATTACCTTTGTGCATGCTCCTAAGTTTCATGACCGTCTTTTATTATGGGAAGAGTTAAGGAACATCAGCAAATCTAATACCCTTCCATGGGCTTGTATAGGCGATTTCAATGAGATTCTCTACCATTAGGAGAAGGTGGATTGTAGAATGAAAGAGCATTATCGACTAAATACATTTAGAGATTTCTTGAATTCTTGCAAATTGATGGACATAGAAAGTAAGGGTTATACGTTCACGTGGACAAATAATAGGGAAGGGCCTGAATTTGTCAAGGAAAGACTAGACAGAGTGCTTTGTACTATAGAAGGGAGAACTCTTTTCCCAAATATGGAAGCCTTTACCCTTCCAGCTGTGGGTTTGGATCAATGTCCAATCTTGCTATCTTTGCTCCCAAAACCAACCAATAGGAGTAAAAATTTCAGATTTGAAGTTTTTTGGACAGAGGATGAGGAGTTTAGCTTAATTGTTCAAGTAGGCTTGGAACTTAGCTAAAAGGAAAAATGTTAGTTTCTCACAAAAGTTGAATGAGGTTAAACAAGCATTAGAAAAGTGGAGTAGGAAATTTTCAAGTACCTATAAAGATTTTTTTTTTTTTTGTTAAGGAAGGAATTGCAGGAGATAATGAACTCCCCAACCCAATCTTTTAACAAGGAGGGAGAAAAGGCTCTTAAATGGGAAATTGAGAAAAGATGGAGGCAAGAAGAGATGTTTTGGGGGTGCGTTCCAGGATTAATTTGTTGAAATGGGACGATAGAAAACCAAATTCTTTCATGCAACAACTATGCAAAGAAGGCAACGAAATCGAATATACATGCTAAAGAGTTCGATTGATGAGTGGGTACGGAAGGAGGAACAGCTCAAACTTTTGACCATAAATCATTTTCGAGATTTGTACACTTTAGCGGGGCCTCAAAATTTTGAGCCTATCATTGAAAAATGTCCCTCCTCAGTGGGGGAGGATATAAATAGAGCCCTAGTGGCTAAGGTAACAATACAAGAAATTTATACAGTAGCCCACCAATTGGGAGCTATTAAAGCTCCTGGTCCTAATGATTTGAATGGGCTATTCTATCATACTAACTAGAAGGTCCTAGAACCAGCAATCATCAAAGAAGTAAGGCAATTTTTCGACACAGGAATGCTCAGCCCAGAAATTAACAGAAATCAAATCACCCTTATTCCTAAAGTCCCACATCTCAAGAGCTTGGTACAATATCATCTCATTAGTTTATGCAACTTCTCATATAAGATCATTCAAAAAAATCCTAGCAAATAGACTGAAGAAGTGGTTGGGAGTTCTCATCTTACTAGAACAAAGTGCTTTTGTTAGTGGCTGGCTTATCCGGGATAATATTTTAATAATCCATGAGGTATTACACTAGCTTAGAATAGAAAGTAGAAAGTGGAAGTTTCAGGCTATAATAAAATTGGATATGCAAAAGGCATACGACAAAATTGAATGGAACTTCTTGGAAGCTTGTATGTTAAAAATGGGTTTTCATGCTAAATGGGTGATATGGGTGATGCAATATGTTATCATCGTTTCTTTCAGTATAAATTTCAATGGAGAACCACTTCCTTACTTTCAGCCCTCAAGTAGTCTACAACAAGGTGATCCACTTTTGCCATATATTTTTATTATAATGACAAATATGCTCTTGGTATTATTGAAACAAGCTTTAGAGCAAGGCACTGTTAAAGGCATTCGGCTGAACAAGAATTGTCCTACACTAACACACCTTGTCTTCATGGATGACTCAATCCTTTTCTTGGATGGGAGTATAAAAGAATGTCAAGATGTGGCTGAGATTTTGAATAGCTATTTTTTTGCTTCAGGCCAAGCTATAAACTTAAATAAATCAGGGTTATTTTTCAACAAAAATTGTCCTTTTATACTCCACAAAACACATGCTAGCTGAATTGCGGAGTCCCACAAATTGCCAAAATCGGAAAGTATTTAGGAATTCCTTATGATTGGGGTGAAACAAAAAAGCAAATATTCGCTTGGATATTGGCTAGAGTAAACATGAAACTGTAATGGTGGAAAGAAAAATTTATGTCCAAGGTTGGAAAAGAAGTTCTCATCAAAGCAGTAGTGCAAGTTTTCCCACAATATGCAATGTCAATTTTTAAAATTCCAGTTTCCATTTGTCAAAGTATTGAAAAGAAAGTCACAAACTTTGGTGGAATACTAACGAACAAAAATCTGGAATACACTGGAAGAAGTGACACATTCTTAAGGTTTGAGATTTCGAGATTTAGGGCGCGTTTGGTAACGATTGTTCCGGGAGGCGATTCGATTAGAATTGATTCTTTTTGATTCTGTTAGGGAACCGATTCTCGAGCAAAAGAACGCGTTTGGTACTGTACAAAATTTCGATTCTAGAATAGAAAAAGAACAGAAATGCGTTTGGTAATCGCATAAAATTTCTATTCCAATTCTTTTTTTTAATTCCTTTTTAGATAAATATAAATTTGATATTGAATTCTCATAAACCCCTCATTGATTAATTATATTTATACTAAGTAATAAAAATATTAACTAATCAATTTTTATTAAATAGTTAATAATAAACCATAGTATAAATTATACTAATATACCTAAAATATGTAATAAATATAAATACTAAATTTATAAAGAAAAATTAAATATGTATTATATATATAGCAAATATATATTTTAGAATAGGAGGAAATTAAAATAAAATATAGAAATAAAAAAATAAATAAAAATTAAAACGAAAATTGTTGTTATTTTAATTTTTTTCTTATTAGAATTTCAATATTATTTATATTTAAATAAGATTTTTTTTTATCATGGTGATTTCTTATTTTCAATAAATATTTACATTTCTATGATTAAATATCTAATCCATTTTGAATTTAATATGGATGGATGTTAATTTTAATTTAACCAAGATTCTTCTCTCTCTCTCTCTCTCTCGCTCGCTCTATATATATATTCCCTTCTCCAAAACCGAACACCCAACGTTTAAAAGAATAAGTCTTCAAACCAACATGACTCTTTGAAACAAAAAGAAGACTTTAATGAGAAACTCATCACTACAACTTATCCATAAATAAATACTGAAGTAACTTAGTCAATTGTTCAACTTTGAAATATTGGCTTTGATAAGTCAATAATTAATAACAATATTACAAAAGTCGGAAACATAAAGTTATGGAATCTCGGCATATTGTAATCCCTTGCCATTTGATTTGCGATACTTTTCCGAAGTATGTTTATCTCCATTGCTTGCTCATTTGATGTATCATCCACAACCTCCTCTTCTCTAGCTCCAAATGGGTAATCCGGATCTCCATATCGGGAAAAGTTTTTGTCCATCCTGTCTTGGTCACGAATATAATTATGAAGAGAACAACATGCAATTACAATAAGTGCTTGCTTTTTAATTGTAAATGGAGGCATGCGTCTCAAAATGGTGAAGCGATTCTTTAATGCCCCAAATGACCTCTCAATGACATTTCTTAAAGAAGAATGTCTATAGTTGAATAATTCTTTTGTTGTCCTTGGCCATCTTCCATTCCCCCTATAATCGTTCAGATGATACCGTTCTTTTTTTAATGGAGTTAAAAATCCCAGGAGTGCTGCATAGCCAGAATCTACCACGTAGTATTTGTCTATCATGTATATATATAAATTAGTTATGATATGCAACGATGAAACAAAATTTCTTCTTATAAACAAATTAAATACCTGGTGGCGGTCGAGGAAATTGCAATTCGGGAGTCTCAAGTGCTGCCGAAAGCACTCGACAATCGTTGGCGAGATCCTTCCCACCAGAATATACGAAAGTAAATTTTATGTCAAACGAACAAATACATAACACATTCTGAGTGGTAGTTCCTTTTCTGCCTCTAAATGGGATTTGCTGAGACGTGGGGACGGTAGCATCTATATGGGTGCCATTAATAGCACCTACGCAATCCTGTGAATTTATTTCGGAAAAAAAAATCACGTGAATTTATGAAAAGAAAAAATTATCAACTACATATATTTGATGATGCAAAATTGATATGAAAGCTATACCTTGAAATAGGGTTCATGCCTGGGATTCATAAGAATTTCCGGTGGAACGATATCAAAGGATGGTGGTTTGATAATCTCTTTTGCAAGTTTCAGAACTGCTTTCAACACTAAATTAGAATACCTGCCGATTGTTTGTCCTGAACGTTGAAATCTCTCACATAAATCTCTAGTAGAGTTATTATGACCAACCAAAGATAAGAATATCCCAACTTGTTCATCTATCCTAACATACCGACTATCTTTCAACCAACCTCTTATCTTCATCAAATCACATAGGTTCAGAAAAACATGTCTCTCCATCCTGAAAGCTTCATATATTCTATCTGAATGTCCACAAATAATCTCTCTTATCCATTCCGGTCCCGATAGTCTACTGTCCCTAATAGGTTCTCTCGTATGCATGGACATGTCCATCGCAACCATGCATGACCATGCTACCAATATATCAAGATTCTCGTCATCCAAGAATTGGTCAACTGATTCTATATGCTCATTAGACATACTATTTGATCATTCTTCCATGGTACTTATATTATCACACAAATACAATAACATTAATAAAGAGAAATGAAAATAATCCAATAACAATCAACAATGTAAGTTCTAAAGTAAAAACAAATCAAATATAAAAATTTCAAACAATCCATCTTATCCATACAACCATAGGGTTTCCATAATTAAACACACAATCAAGTGCAACCACATGCAATCCACAAAACACATCTTAACATCCACTAAAGAAGTTGAAGAAGCCCATGTCTCCTTTCAGCTGGTGTTCTGACGAATGCCTCTCTCCATATGGCACTATTACATGCTCGCTCCACTGCCTTGCTGTAAAGATCTTGGTCCAAGTTATTCATATTAATAAGGATATCAATCACAACCTTTGCTATAGAGAAGGGGTCTGGTGGTGGTGTCACAGGTGGTGGTGTCACTTGTGAGCTAATAGATCCACTCTCAGATTGACTTGACCTAGATTTGAGCATGTCCTGTATAGCTTTGCACGTGTTTGCAATACTATATGAGCTACTATTTCTTCTCCTCTAGACATTTGGAGTCCTATCCAACCTGTGCTGGTTATGAATGGGAGGTGAAGTATGGTCGGATGTAAAAACGTCATCATCAATGGGGTGTTCACTTAAGTCTTCTGGATCACTGATTGCATTGCCACCACCATCACCTTCATCTGACACCGTCAAATCTTGGATATTTGCTGTGGCATGATCTCCAGTAGCATATATATCACCAAATACAATGCACAGTTGGGGATATTGAGGAAATCCATCCTTCTTGAATTTTGCCCACCCATTATTGACCTACAATTTTCACAATAATAACAAATGTCAATAACATAATCAAATCTTCTAAAACTTACATCTATAATAATATCAAAATGATCGAAATTTAAAACATACCGTGATGTGAGAGTCCCAAACACTTGGATCATCGACAACAACTTTGTTATTCACATTATCCCAGCCAAAACCAGATTGTGAAATGAGCTTCTTAAAGCGCCATACTGTCTTCTCAGTTTATTCACCTTATTCTTCAACTGCAATAGGTTATATTGGTATCTTGATTGTTTAGTGAATTCTGCTCGTATGTTGTTCCACCCTGCTTTGTTAAAAGTAGAAGTTGTGCGATTTCCCTTTTGTACCTCCTCTACCAACAAACTTACAAACAAGTTAGTTAAAGGCTCGGTCCATTTTGCATTGAACATCTCTTTCTGGGATGCCATTTAACCTTGATTGAGCATCATATAAGTTAATTGAGATGAGACTTAAAACTATCATGGAAAGTATAAACTTAAGAGTCAATATGTAATATAGAGAGCTAAACACAAATGGAGAGCTGATATTAGACTCATTACTTACTTCAAGTGCTATGGTATCTCTTGGAGAAGTAGTAAGAGTGGCTTCAAAGTGGCTTCAAACTCTTGCAGCCTTTTCTGTAAAAGATCCCAATAGAAGAAAATAATTTCAGGCGGGGTGGATAATCCAAATAACCATGTTAACTTCAGAAAAAAATGCAAATAAATAAGAACTTGGTGAGAAATTATTAGTACAGTATGAACTAGTACGATTTTTCTCTCCTCCCTAGTTTCTTTTTCCTAGTTCAGCAACTCTATATGCCATTCACAGCATTGACAAACAAAAAACCAAGCAGAAATCGCGAGCTCGGAGCTATATCATTCACATATTAGACCATAACAGCACTCTCTCCACACCATAACAGCACTCTCTCAACATGGATATTAATGACTAATTGGATAAATTACATACACGAAAGAAAAAACATAAACATGCTGCGGTCAATTTGGTTGCCCAGAAAATCCTTTGGCATTTGCCATTTGATTGCCTCTCAGAATTTTCTGAAAAACCAAACACAAATTGAAGGGGAGAAAAGCCCCGTTTTTCTGAGGGTCTATTCGCTCATCAAGGTCTGGGTTTCACACGAGCACTTGTCCACATAAGAAATCGTCGTCGACGGAAACACGAGATCTTCAACGTAATACAAGAACATTCCTAAGAAGCTGCACACACGAGTCTGCTAATTTCCAAGATTATAGAACAGAACCCATCAAGAACAGAACATCAAGACAGCCAAGGGAGTTCCACGAATCATCGCACATCAAGAACAAAACATCAAGAACAGAACATCAAGAATAGAACCCATCAAGAGCAGAACATCAAGAACAGAACATCAAGACAGCTAAGGGAGTTCCACGAATCATCGCACATCAAGAACAGAACATCAAGACAGCCAAGGGAGTTCCACGAATCATCGCACATCAAGAACATAACATCAACACAGCCAAGGGAGTTCCACGAATCATCGCACATCAAGAACAGAACATCAAAACAGCCAAGGGAGTTCCACAAATCATCGCACAGGACCGGAGGGGTTCAAAGAAGATCATCCCAGAAATCGGCATCGAAAGACATTGAAATATACTATTCGGCAAACGAAAGCCCCCCCAAAATCAAATTCGGGCCCAGGGGGTCGCTCGGTGGCCAGATCGGCGCTGGCGCCCGCCGATTTGGGCTGGGGTCGCTCGGCAAGCGACTCCTCGGCCAGATCGGTGCTCGCGCTCGCCGATTCGAGCCTGGGGGTCGCTCGACGAGCGACTCCTCGGCCAGATCGGCGCTCGCGCCCGCCGACTGGAGCTCGGTGGCGCTCCTGCCAACCGTTGCAGACGACGAACGACGGTGAGGAATATGCAAACCGTCACTTAGATCAGTCGGCAATGACGCTACCTGTGAGTGAAGGGAACTCACCTTGAACGAGCAGCTTCAACAATGAAGAAGCAGCAATCGCCGTCACCGTTGTTGTGGAGAGAACGAACCAGAGAAGAACGAACCAGAGAAGAACGAACCACCAGAGAAGAACGAACCAGAGACAACGTGGAGCAAAAGAGAGAAGAAAAAGAAAGGGTTCGTTCGCACGAGAGAATGTGGAGCGGGGAGAGCGTACGTTGAGCGGAGAGAGAGAGCCACTTTTTGTGATTCTTTTTTCGATTCGAATCAAGAATCACATTTTTTTAATTCTAAATTCTTGTCCAAAACGATTCTGGAAACAAATTTGTTCCCGGGAACAAAAAATTTACCAAACGTGATTCTGGGAACGAAGAATCAGAATCTGGCCATGTTTGGATGGTTACCAAACAGGGCCTTAATCGCCTTCAATAAAGTCATGCTCGATAAATAAGCATGGCGTATGATGCAAAATCCTTCATCACTGTGGTGCCAATTACTAAAAGGTCCATATTTCCCTCATTTTGAATTTTGGTAAGCTGGAAAGGGGTATCGACTTTCATGGGGCTGGCAAAGTCTTCTCATGGGTAGAGATGAGATTCTTCCCTCAATAAGATGGGTAGTAGGGAATGGGGAAAAGATTAATATTAGAGAGACAAAATGGCTTCCTAGAGGGGTCATAGGAGGACCCAACAAACAGGGATGAAAAAAAAAAGGTCTCTGAGCTTATTCACAGAGATACACCAACTTGAAATGAACAACTTATTGGGACTTTGTTCAATGAGCACACATCTAATGAAATTCTAACGATCCCATTGGGTTCCCAAGCAAAGGAGGATAAATTATGCTGGACAAACACAAGCACATGATACTATATTGTTAAAAGTGGGTATAATAAAATCAGAGGGAAGGAAGAACGGAACAACAACACCACAACCTCTACCTCTCACCAAATCCCTAAATCTCTTTGGACAAAGATTCGGAAGGCTCAAACAAGCTTGAAAATCAAAATTTTCTTATGGGGATTATGTCAACACGCGTTCGACAAAAGAAAATCTACAAAAGAGAGGTATAGTGGAAGACAATACCTGTGATATATGAAACATAACTCAAAAACAGCGGAGCATCTCTTCTTACTTTGCCCTTGGATGCATCAAATTCGGATGGACCCTACACTACAAATTCAGATCTCACCTTATGGACTTGGTCGAATAGATGAATGGCTACTTAAATTCAATCATACCTTTACAACTTTCGACCTCCTTGCATCTATCCTTTGGTGCATTTGGAAAGAAAGAAACAACTCTATTTTCTGCAACCTAAGGCCAAATCTAAAGCACCTTATAAGCTCATCCGTGGCGGAAAATCAATGCTTCAACAGTTGGGAAAAGGCGAAGAAGAAGGGGAAAGGTGTAAAGGAAGCCTCACCTCAGATTTGGTTTGGCCCAAGTGAAGACACTCTCATAATCAATATATATAGAACTTTCTTGCTCGAAATGACGATCGAAGCGATCAGCTATGTTTGCCGAATTAGTTATGGAGTTTTGATGGATGGATTTTCTAGATCGGTAAACGTAAAATCTGATGTGCAAGCTGAGGCCTTAGCAATGGTGGAAACCTTAAAGTTCCTTCTCTCCCAAAGTGAATGAAGACTTCTACTTCAGTCAAATTGCAAAGTACTTATCTAGATGCTGATAGGAGAAGTACAATGCTCGTGGGAAATAGAACCAATTCTCATTGAGGCCAAGAATTTGCTATTGGGTTTTGCTAATTTACATTTGGCCCATTGTAGCAGAGAATTAAATTTAGTTGCGGACTGGATTGCAAAAACCCAAAGAAATGGGTCCTTACCCTTAAATTGGTTATCCAACCCCCATAAGCCCTATGGGCCTTACTTTGTTCGGATTCAAGTCTTTTGTATTCAAACTCTTTGAGTTAGCTAATGAAAAGTTTATTTCCCGACCTAAAAAGAAAAAAAAGAAAAAGAAAAGAAAGGCTTGTTGAAAGCATTTTGCTTTCCTATGTAAGTCACCATGGGTATGGTGTAAGCATAGTATTAATAATAAAAAATTTAAAGAGTGCTGGCCCTCTGGGCTTCATCTAGGTTACATTCATGCACCATATCCTCCAAGTGATTTGTGATCCCCTTTGATATGGCTAGTAAAATTACTTAGAAGGGGGTGAATAGGTGTAAAGAGTAATTTATCACGATAATCGCACAATACTAGACAGTTGATAGAATTGAGACAATTGATTCTCGTCAAACAACAATCAAAATAAGACTGAGAATAGGGAAGAGAAAATGAACGCAAGGTTTATAGTGGTTCGGCTTATTTCAAGCCTACGTCCACTCTTCTGCACTGACAGCCCACTGGCTGGATTCCACTATGAACAAAGAGATGTTACAGCATTGTTCTCCCTTGATTTCACGGTGTAGAAGATCTACCACACTCCTCAAAGTATCACTAAATATAGACTCTCTTTTGTGAATACATTTTTGCTTAATATGAATTGACTAATAATCAAGGAGCTTCAGACTCTGGAATTTCTTTATCGTGCATCTTCTTAAATAGTTAGAACGTCTTCCTTTTATATTCCTTTATGCCATTATACCCGTTGGCACTTATCAAAGGAATTCTTCCAATCTTCCCGTTGGACAGAATCAATTAAGAAGAACATTCGAGCTATTAAAGGAACATGTCAATAGCCCATCAATCTTGTTCGCCCATACAATTAGGATCTTGGTTTCCAAGAATAGAACCTTCCAAGAGTATCTCGTCAATCATCGGATTTTCAAACGATCTTGATTTCGAATAAAAAAATCTGTTATATCATACCCAGCCAAGAGATCTACTCCAGTGGACAAGACCAAATCCTCAACCAAACACTTTAGCTCTGGATCGTCTTCGTCACTGGATTAGAAACTGTCAATGAGAATAGTCTTGAGTCTTGAGTCTTGAGTATTGAGTCTGGGGATCTGAAAGTCTTCAGACTCTAAATTGAAGGGTCTCCAATGAAGGTCTTCAGACTCTAAATAGAAGGGTCTGCAATGCTCCAGACTAGACTGATAGAAACGTTTTGTCAGCTTAAAAATATTATGGAAAGATTTCTCCAACACCCTTGACCCTTGATCATAGGTTCAAAATCTCCAATCACTCCCAAGCTTCGAAAGCCTTGGTTCACCTATGGCATACATTCGATCGTGTGACATAACATTAGATATCTTTGAGTCTACTTTCACTAGCACACTGACAGGTTTGCTCAAAATGACAATAGTTATGGCTCAAAATCAAATGCTCTATCATGGGTGTTGAACTCTTATGGTAATGCATAGGTATTACCAAAACCAGACATATCTTCATACTCTTTACTAGTAAAAAAAACCTTGGTAGTAAGTCTAGGTGAAAAAAGATAGAAACAAGTTGACTACTAGATATAACTTAGAGAAAAGCGACACTGAGTCTTTAGGCCAAAAGGTTTATTTTAGGGCCATTTATGCCCTAGGCTAATTGCATACGATGGATGGAAACCATTTTGATGGAATGTTTAGTAGCGGTGTCAAAAACCAAATGAACCAAACCAAACCGAAAAATTCTATTTTTTCGTTTCGGTTTTCATTCGGTTTGGTTTTCATTAAACATCAAAATTTTTATCAATTTGGTTTTTATCGGTTAATCGAATCAAACCGAATTAACAAACCGTTAAGAGCTTATTTCTTGGAAACGAAAAATATATTAAAAAAAAAAACAAATGCAAAAACCAAAAACTGAAAGTTGAAAACCAAAAATCAAAAAACCAAATTTCAATTTCAATTTGGTTTGTATTTGGTTCGGATTTTATTCGATTCGGTTCGGAGGTTTTTTTTTTAATGGTTTGGTTCTATTTAGTTCGGTTTTCAAAAAAAAAATCGAATCAAATCGAACCATTGACACTCCTAATGTTTAGGACACGCATGACAAAATTTCTATTTATTTATTTCATTTTTCAGTTATTCAGAATAGGTTTGGAATAAAAATCTATTTGATAACACAATTTCATTTTTTTCTTAATTCTGGAATGGATTTATATTTCATAAATAGATTTAGATTAGAAATCATAAGCTAAAATTTTTAATTTTTCTTTTTGAAATAAAAGTGAGAAATAAAAACTTTTCTCATTGTTCACTCTCGTCACCGGTCACCACCCACTCGCCATTTGTGGGACACTAGACATTTGCCGCCGTCCTCCTTAGAAACAAAAATTTTATTATGTTATAAAACGAATTTCTGTTCAAGATATAAATTTTGAGTTGTTATTAAACGTGTTTTACCATAAACTTGTCAAAATAGAAATTAATTTATGTCCTAAAAATTTTGCCAAAGCGCCCTCACTTGCCACCGATCATTATTATTAGAGACATGATACTTTTGGGGAAAAAAAAAGGAGGACAAAAAAGAGAGCTCTCATTAGATACAATCCATTTTGAGTGGTCAAGTAAATCCACAATTGGGAAAAAGAGCATACATTTTGAGACCTTCCTACTCTTCCAAAACCAAGAAAGTGTTCACCAACTATCATGGAATACCATCACCAATTGCATATTGTCGTCCGGCCCGCTTCCTCTGCGATCTCGAACGTTGGTCATGCTACACACGAAGAAGATGGACTGCGATTTCTAATCAAAACATCGTGGTTTCCCGAACACTTCTTTGTCAAGAGAAATTGGACGTCTGAAGCATCCTGGGCCTGGCCCGGCAACACCGGCGGGCCACATAAAAACTGGGGTTGGGCTCGCGGCCCAAAACGACAGCGGCCCGGGACTCCCACTTTATACGACGCCGTTTCGGGGAAGCCTCTCTCGTCTCCTCCGCCCGTTAACTAATCTCGGTCGGCCATGGCGCTTAAACCTCGGGAAGAACCCTAGAGAAGAGAAGCAGAGCAAGCTGCGATGGAGCGGCAGGAATCGAGCTCGAAGAAGGGGGACAGGGACGAGATCTTCGCGGACTGCTCCTTCGCCAGCCTCGGCCTCCACTCCGCGCTGTGCGACCAGCTCAAAGGTTCTCCCTCCCGCCCCGCCCCGCCCCGCTTCCTCCGGCCGCCGCCGACGCTCTCCCGGCGGCCGCGGTTCGTGTTCCGTTTCGCGACGCTGAATCGTCTGGTTTGTGTGTGTTTTTCTCTCTCTTGCAGAACGGCTGGGATTCGAAGCGCCGACTCGCGTCCAGGCCCGGACGATTCCCGTCGTCCTGTCCGGGCGGCACGTGTACGCTTCCGCTCCTCTCGCCGTATCGTATTTTCCGGTTCTCGTCGGTGCTGCGGTTTAGCGTCTTGAATCGGTGAAGGAATTTTTTTTTTTTTGTTTTTTGTTTTTCCAGGTTGGTCAGCGCGGCCACGGGGACCGGGAAGACGATCGCGTACTTGGCGCCGATCGTGCATCACTTGCAGAAACGCGATCCTCGGATCGAACGGTCCGATGGAACCTTTGGTGCGCATTCATTTTCTAATTTTGTAATTCCGATTGGGCATGCTTGAGAAGTGGCGGCAACCGAAGTTTTAAATCTATGGTCTTTCTCTTTGATTATAGAGCAGAGAAGAGTTGTGAATTGGTGGCAATTCAGACTTAGGGCATTTTATTTGCTAGTGGTAATGCAGTTGGTGCATGGATTATATTGATATCCTGGTTACAGCGTTGGTACTTGTACCGACGCGTGAGTTATGTCTGCAGGTGTATGAAATCCTGCAGAAGCTGTTGCACCGGTTTCATTGGATTGTCCCTGGTTATATTATGGGTGGTGAAAACAGGTCGAAGGAGAAAGCAAGGCTGCGGAAAGGTGAGAAGTTTTGCTTGTATCTGTTGCTATTTTGATGACCCTCTGAGACTACAGTTGCGATTCAATTAATCTCGTCAAGTAGACTACCTCTTGAACTGCGAGTGATGATAGGCTTATTGATATTTGTCAAATTTCTGTCTCACAGCTGTCATTAGTTTTTTGTTTTTCTGCGATTATTTATCTGAACCTGCTAAATGGTTCAACAAATTAGAGTTAAAAATAGAAAATTTGGGCGGCATCTGAAGTTGGAAGCTTTAGGGTGAAATAAGTTTGGTGAAAGAAGAATAGCTGGCGTTCCTTTGGAGAAGGAGTTACTGTTATGATTATTGCTTCCACCCTCTGAACTGTGTTGCAGTTGAAGATGACGTTGTACAGGCACATTTTGTTGTTGGTTGGATATTTTCAAAGACGTGCATTATGTATGTAGATCTTTTCAGAAGTTTCAAATTGCTTGGGAATGACCTGCCAACAGCTTTTTTTGTTGACTTTCGATCACTTCCTCCAGTTAAAACTGGAATGCTCCCTCTCAATGGGAAAACTTAGATTAGGTGATTTTGGATTGCTAATACCTTGTATTTCAATTGGGTACTCATTCTTTACCAAGCTGAATTTGAAGGTTGGATCAGTTGATAGGACGATGATTTTTACCTTTTACGTTGTGACTTTTTCTGCTTTTGTCCTTGTCACGCAGGATGTTAACATGAGCAATGTTATACATGTTCAGGGATATCCATTCTCGTGGCGACGCCTGGACGCCTTCTCGATCACTTGAAGAATACATCATCATTTGTTCGTATGAATATGCAATGGATAGTTTTTGATGAAGCAGATAGGTTTGTACGAAATCCTCTAATGAGGCCCGCTGTGATCATAATATCATGATACTCCATCAGAAGCTCCTATTTTATTGAAATAAAATATGCCCTTGACTGTTCGCAGAATTTTGGAGCTGGGATTTGGTAAAGAAATAGAGGAGATATTAAACATACTGGGGTCAAAGCAAAGTGATTCTACTGGCGAGAAATCTGGAGCTTCAAGGGATGCTGGATTTCAGAGGCAAAATTTACTATTGTCTGCCACCTTAAATGAAAAAGTAAATCATCTTGCTAATATTAGCTTAAAAGATCCTGTTCTAATTGGTCTTGATGAGAAGAAGCTGCAACTACATCCATCACCAAAAAAAGTAGGATCTTCAGGATCTGACATTGATGAAGAATTGGAATTTCCTGGTAAAAGAGAAATGTCACTGACAAGCAACTACAATCTTCCGTCGCAATTAGTTCAGAGATATGTGAAAGGTATATGTTGGTAAATTCTTAGTGAAACCTCCCAAATTGTATATTTATTGCGGGAGTACTGACTGAATGTCTACGCACAGTACCTTGCGGTTCCCGGCTTGCAGTACTTCTGTCCATTTTGAAGCACCTTTTTGAGAGAGAAGCCTCACATAAGGTTCTTTTCTATGCTCTCTTCACCTTTGGTTGTATGAAATTTTAATCAGTGCCTGTTATTTGAGTTGCTGGATACTCTAGTTGTGTCTGGTGTAGAAGGTTTGTGAATTTTTTGGTGCAAGATGGATGTCCCTGCTGTTTAAAGGATACTCCTTCTGTTAATGGTAGTCAATGGACAATTTTCTGTCGATTTCAAACATTGTAGTAAGAAAGAATTTGGGTATTCTAATGTTCAACAACTATAATCTATTGACAAGGCATTTGCTCTTTTTTTTTTTTTTTTTTTTTTTTTTTTTTTTTTTTTCTGCTAGTACTTTCTTTTTATACTAATTTGTCCTGAAATTCCTGACATCAGATATCTATAATTCTTGAATGTTTTTTTTCTGAGTTATGCTGCTTATGATAAAATGAGAGGGTAACAAGATTGCATTCTTGTGCTCATCTCGCAGATTGTGGTATTCTTTTCAACATGTGATGCAGTAGACTTCCATTACACATTGATCAGTGAATTTCTGTGGTCCCCGCATTCACAAGAAAAGGAAGTCAAGAGCAAGTTCTTGAGGTGCAAAACATTTCGTTTACATGGCAATATGAAGCAGGAGGATAGAAGAATAACATTTCAGTCCTTTAAGACAGAGAAATCGGCTCTCCTTGTGTCTACGGATGTAGCTGCTAGAGGCTTAGATTTCCCAAAAGTTAAATGTATAATACAGTATGATTCTCCTGGAGAGGCTACTGAATATGTGCACAGGTATCTCTCTGCTTTTTGTGAGACCCCAATATACTTCTTGTTTAAGTGTTATATCATCTGTACGAATTGCTGCATTTTTGGCTTTGGACTTTAATATCGTCTATTGCCTGCCTAGACTATAACGCATTCTGCTTTGAGCCCTGCACACAGCCTGTTCTTATTTCGGGTGAAATTCTCATTTGCATCGAAAATTGGCGATTCCTGAACTTGATACTTGGTTTTGGAGCAAATTAATACACCATAAAACATGTCGGGATCAGCTGAGACTAGTACCTGATTTCATGTACGGGCTGGACCTTTTAGTACATTAGTGGTGAACCTTGTTCGGGAGGGATGAGTTTCAGTGGATAGAAAATCTTGATGATAAAACTACAGCAATAATGTTTGGAAATCTTTTAGTGGGTATGATGCCATCTTGAAAGTGATTTGACAGGGTTGGCAGAACTGCCCGTTTAGATGAAAGAGGGGAAGCTCTCTTGTTCTTGCAACCAGCTGAAATGGATTATTTACAGGACTTGGAGAAGCATGGTGTAAGTTTGGCAGAATATCCCATGTTGAAGGTGTTGGATAGTTTCCCATTGTATGGCCAGAAGCTCCATGTCAAGAATTTTGTTTTCTTGGATTTACATCCTTGGGTGCTAGCTCTGCAAAAGGGACTTGAGCTCTTTATTTCAGCCAAGGTACTTGTCTTCTGCACTCATATGATTTGATTTTAAGATTCTAGTACTTCCCTTTCTTGCTTTTCAGTTCTTTTGCCAAAATGTTGAGGACATGCTCTGCAGTGGCTTTTGGTTTGTATTGATTAGAATATAGAAACTGGAAGATGATCTATGCTAGATGTGCAGTGCCTTTAGTATTATTTTAGCTTTTTATGGCCTGTTTAAGCGCTTCCGAAACTTTTGAGACTTCTGGCGTTCCTTATGTTTAACTGAACACACTACCACATAGGTATAAATCAAAAATCAACCTGAAGGAAAATAGTATAATGAGAAGAATTTTGCATCTTATTTCTCTAACATAATTGGAAATTGTGGACATGTAGCATTATTCAATTTATTGCGATAAGTATACGAATGCCAGTCCTGTGAATGGGGCTAACAACAGGGTACCCATAATCTCACTCAGCTGCAATAGTTGATTGTATAACCCAAGGTGGGTAAGAGTGATGGCTTTATTATATCTGGACTCTTTCTTTATTAGGGTTTTCTGATCATGTTAGATAATCACTTAACCCTTTGCAACATCTGGTTTTGTTGTGTGTTGTTATTTTCTTTTGTTGGGCCGAATGGCATCCTATTTTTACATGCTGTTAAGTGGTCTAATCTCTTCCTTAGGAAAATATACATACACTTGCCAAGAGTGCGTATTGCTCTTGGGTCCGTGCATATGCAGCCCATCGAGGGGAGCTCAAGAGAATTTTTATGGTGAAGAAACTTCACCTGGGCCATGTTGCAAAGAGCTTTGCCCTGAAAGAACAGCCATCTTTAGTGGGGCAGTCATTCCAGAAGCAAGCAAAGAAGAGAAAACGAGATCAAAGGCTGAAGGGCTTGTCGAAAAGGAGGAAGGTCAGCAGGAAAACATGAGTACTGATCGGAAGCCATCCTTGTGGACATTTAAGGCTGACTGCCCCTGATCTTGGAAATTTTTGGGCATGCTGGTGATGAATTGACTGTCTCACTGGTCTTCTGTTTTCCATCACAGCTTTCTCGAAGGCAACCCCTGTGACCATTCAATGACACAAGCTGAGCTCACTTTTGGCTTCAGGGTTTCATACTCATTGCGAAAGAAGAAAGGATGGAGAGATAGGTTTATGGATGGTTAACAGTAGGCAAAATTTTGAAATGAGGTTATGGGAAGTACATCCGCTTAGTGGCTGCTACTTCTTTTCTGTAAAAGCTAGTTCTTTTTTAGCTGGGAAAATTATTTGTAGGTTGCGCTCCGGGTATATGATCTAGCCCTGGAGTTTAAGATTAAGCGTAAGCAGAGTCACATCCATTTTGTGTGCTACTGGCTGTAAGAGAAATTTCAAAGAACTGAAATGTGATGCTGGAGCACGTATACTGTTGCGAACGGATTACGTACCTTCGCTTTCTCGCTACCTTAATCGCTTTCTCGTCTCTGTTCATGCACGTAAATTATTAGTCTGTTGGGCAGTCGTCGTCTGTGATGTTGTTTCTTGTCCAAGTTGGTACTGGAATGACTGATGCAAGGAGCATCCTAAGACCATAACTAATCAGAGGACTCGTTCATTGGTCTAATCCTCATCCCTGTTACCGCACTGTAGAACTTAGTCTTGCTTTCGGCTCTTAATTGGTAGTAATCAAATCCGGTGGTCCACCATACGTGGTGGGAATATTTGTTTATCATCGCTGTCTTTTCAGTCGTCGTCGTCGTCGTCGTCATCTTTACTGTAGAATCGTGCGGCCGATCGCGTCTAGTGCCCGCGAGACGATGCCACGTCCTTCCCGCTGCTCTTTTTTAGCTCACGACGGAGGTGGGGTGCTCAATCGAAAGGACACTGCTTACCAGGTGCCAGACTATATGGCATACCTAAATGTTAGGGACCGCAACCTAAGGAGAGAGCCATATACAATGCACGCATTAACTGCCTCACATGCAATGCGGATAGCCCGTGTCGGACCCTAGGAGGATTCTCCCCGCGCGCACGGATCCATCGCGCATTTAGACTCATTTGGTACCGGTCAGCGTCGACCGTGGGGCGGCGTTAAATGAAGGGCATGACCCCATTCCCCACCCCGCCCAACCCAACCTAACCCAGAATTGTTCCATATATTATTAATTGAACAATTACAATGAATTATACCCTTTAATGTCTATCATTTGTTACTACAATTTATTGATTATAATTTATATTTGAATATGTGTGAAATATGAAATATTAACAAAGTAAAAGTCTTAGTCATGAAATGGAAGCTTAGCTCAGACTAATGGTTTTACATTCTACGTTACGAGATATTGTAGGATCGCGAAAACATAAATAAAAATAAAAAAAAAATTCTAAGTTCTAAATTACAAATTCCAAGTTTTAGGTTCCGTCAACCTAGAATTTATAACTTACTCGTTAAAATAAATTCCTCAAATTTTTGAAATTCAAAATTTATCCTGCGTACCCTGAAACCTAAAACTAGACGGGTTCTCATTGATTCGGTTCTTAAGTTCTAAGTTCTATCCTAAAACCATGCTCACACATTTACGACGACTAGTTCATTTGCCAGAGAGCGACCTCACAGAGAGTCCCGTACCGCCAAAGGGTCGAGAGGGGAGAGATTTTGACTAGCGAACAGCAAAGCAATGAAGGCTGTGGGGTTCAAAGCTCCAGAGGTTCGGCCGGCCTTCCCTTTCGATGCAAATACAAACGCCCGCCGGTGCGCCGTCGCCATAGCCATCTCTTTCCTCGCTCTTTTGGCCACGAGTCGCTATAAGGAAAGAAACGTACCCCTCTCTCTCTCTCTCTTTTCGCCATTCAACGTTCCCTCCTGTCGTGCAGTCAGCGTCAGATGCACATGCCCGGATGAGGCGGGGGCCCGCCCGCACAGAAAAGGCCACCGCGGACCGCCTTACACGTTGACCGGCGCGCTGCCATAAGCTCCGCCGTGCGGTCCCGAGCCCCGCCACGTCAGCCCGGAGGTTGGGACCCCGGCCGGCCGCTCGGAAATTGACAAGGTGGGCCTGGTGCCTGACTCAGGACGAGGCCCGTCGTCCAATTCGTCGTGGCCCACTCCACGGATCGGTTGTCGGAATCATTTAATTTCATGCAAGCTTATTCTAAAAGTAGAAAAATAAAAAAAAGAAAAGCTTATTATCGAATTCATATAAAGGAGGAAATATCTCTATATCTGCTTTATATATTTAGCAAATCGCTTACTTAAAATGATCACGTGCATCTTTTTGCCGAAGTAAGTATTTTTTATATTTGATAACGTCGGATCGAACGACGAATGGTTAGGTTTTTTGTCGCAAGTGCACGATTGATCCGATGAGACCAAAGTCGGGTCAAATCGATCGTACATAGTGGCTTGCAGTGCGTGTTCGAGATCAGTCCAATTATTTCAGTAATGTGTAATTTGTCCACGCTATAGGAATATAAAGTCGTCTCCCCTTCTGCTTTTGGTGCTCCTTTGTCTTTTGCAAATTATCATTCAATTCCTGAACTACTTTCTTGACGATGGAGCATTTGAAAAGAGTTTTGAGAGGTTTCGCGATAAACAAAAATTACTAAATTTAGCGGTTAACCTCACAAGGTTGGTTTAGTCGCCAAGGGAATAACATGTATCAGTACTTTAAATGTAGGATGATTTCTCGCCATTGCATCATGTGCAAACAATTTCAATTTTGGATCACCCATTTAGGCTGCGTTTGGTAGTCCGGATTTGAGTCTGGATAGGATAACAAATTATCCTATCCAATGTTTGGGAATGTCCACCGGATTGGACAAACCAGGATACATCCGGATAAAATTTGGATAAAAAATCCGGGGGGGGTGGGATAAGCCCGGATTGGATAAGAATTTTTTTAAGGAAAGAAAAACTTAACAAAAAAGAAGATATCATAAGCATCTAAGTCAAATGGATGCCTTCGCCTCTCCGATTCATTGTTAGCCCTCTTCTTCTACTTCTTCTCCCATTTTCTATTTTTTAATTTTATAATTTAATTGAATATCATATTTATTTTTAATCTTATCCTAAAGTGCGCCAAACACTTGATAGGATTAGATATGTCTTTATTATCCAGGAGGATTTAATATCCTACTTTATCCTATCCTATCCGATTATTATCCCGACGACCAAACGTAGCCTTAGGGTTTGACTTTTGCATTATCAAATCCGTAAGGTTAAGGGGGATAATTCGCGGGCTCGAGATTTACCTTCCTAAACAGGCATCTTCGTCGTTGGAAATTAGCTTGATCTTCAAGGGTAAGAAACCACCTCGACCCGACTGATCGGTGTAGACTCATCTTCCCTCTATAGATAGAGGACTAGAAGATCCAAAGCATCAATTACAGCTTATATAATATATAATACATATAAATATAAATATACTATTGGCTTTTCTTGATCCACGTCAACAAAATTGTCAGCACCAAATTCCACATTATACAGCCTAAATCCAACGGACAAGGCTTCGTTGCAGCCCAAGCTATTGAAATCTAGCCGCTCTTGTTGATCGGGAGAGCGTTGGCAACTTGCATAGAAAAGCTTCGGCTGCGCCATCACTAATGCGGGATTAACACCATCATTAAGATCGTTGACGTCTTCCCTAAGGGTCTTTTGGCAGTGATTAGCAGCCCCAAAACATGCGTCATCGTCCATGATGGCTGTGATAATCACGCCAATTAATGATTGTCCCTAATTTTGTAACGTGACTAATTATGGCTCCTCCACATCGGAAAGTGCAAATTGATGTCCCTAAACTTTAAGTGTGTTAGAGAAATTTGGAGGCTTATCAATTGATGAAGACATTCGAGTCAACGCTCTTCCCTAGGGTAAAATAGTCATTGTGGACCGGAATTTGAGGTCAAATTACAGATTATATAGTACAATTTATTTTGTGGAAAATGAATGATTTGGAAAAAAAAATTCTGAATATAATCGTTTGAAGTAATTTATCAATGGAAAAAATGTTTGCATTATTCATCTTTAGGATAATATATTACAGATTATTTATTTTCTATGAAATTAACGGAGTCTTGATTGCTTAGCTGAAAATTTGAATAGTTGTGGACTATACGAGATATATCAATTGATATTCATTTTGTTTATTATGTCATTTGATGTCTATTATTGATACTATTATTGCTGGAGATCTTATCAAGTCATGGATCGATCACATTTTATTTAACACAAGTCTATTAGCTCTGTTAAGATCATTTTCTCCTTAATTATGTATGCAATAATGAAGCAAGAGGATGGATCATTGATATGTAGCATGAAATTATAGTCGAGAAGAATTATTGAAATGTATGCTACATTATACTCAAATAATGCCATTCGCATGATATTATTTTTCCAAAACCATTAGTTTAGACCTGTATAGTCGTACGTGTATGGTCTAGGGTTATACAATTTAGCTTTATCTACAGAAACTTTGAGATGCACATGACATTTATTGCCACCACATTGTTGTGAGCTAGGAAGTTAATGGCACGCACTGGCAATTAATATCATCGTAATGCATGCAAGCTATTGAATGGTGGTACATATATAGGAATGCAGAGAAAAAGCAACTAGAATAGTTATTGAAATAATTTTATGTACTTAACTCTATATAAAAGGTAAAAAAAAAAACATGGTTGCACGACACAAATGGATCAATTGAAAAGTAAGTGTATTTGAGTCCTTTCTTAGTCTTGTGACCACTACCACTTATTCTGAAATTTTAAACTATTAAATGAAAACATTGATTTAGTTTGCAAATATTCAGACACTACAAGCACATATGATCATGAGATTAATGCTGCTTCATAGACATCATTTTTCCTTAGTCTTTGTCAAGCCTTCCATAACCAAAAAGAAATTATTTTTAACTATTTACCAGGGTTTAATTGGTATAGAAAGTACTCACAAAATTACTGAAATTAACATTTAATACTTGCATTCCTTTGACATTCTCAATAGCGTCCTGTCCATCATATAAACAAGATCATTCTCTAGACAATTCTTCAAAGTCGAAATTCCTAGGGAGTCCCTTTGGACATTTCTACAATTTCCTGAAAGTTCTAATTTCTCAAAAGCTACTTTTACACTCCTTTCCCTTCTATCATATCTCTCCAAAACATCTTCAGCAAGCCTCAACTTACAATCAATTTGCCAAACAAGAACAGTCGTTCGATGGTGCAAAAAAAAGAAAATAAACCCCAAAATTTATGACCACAGCCCCACGTGAAGGCCAATAATAGCATGCAAATATATGGAAACCGTGGGAGAGGAGCTTCAAAGAAAAGACCAAATAATTGATAATAAATGAGCTGTCGGCGTTATATACATAAAGTAATATGCACGAAGCTCTCTGCATAAAGAATTATAAAATGGGTTCCATTTCATTTCATTTCGTGCTATTATTTTATAATTATCTCTTAGGGTTAAAATGCCCTAGGAGACAGAAGCAATCATATATCTAAATATTTACGGCTTCTCAATAATTTACAAAAGCAGAAAGTACATGGGACACGGTGTAAGGCGCAGGTTCCCTCCAGCACTAACCTGCGCCGTGAATCTCGCTCCTGTGTCCCCTCTTTCCGGGTCTTATGAATGAGTTCGCACTCATTGTTCACTGTATCTTATGTAGTGCTTTCATTCGATGCTCAGGGGAGAGAGCTTCCTGTTTAATTCATCGGGTAATGCACGGATTCAATTCATTTAATCTGTATCTTAGTTCAATGGAGGTGGAAATCATTGGGTGGAATTTCCATATCCCTATGATTTTCTGGTATGTATAACATGAAATTGAAGTGTGATTGCATATTCTGTTTCCTTTTGTCTCTTCATAGAAAGATGTCTATATATGCCAATCCTATCACTTGGCACTAAGATCATGCTTGTGCTTGGCATTTTTTATGATGTAGGGCTTGAAAAGGATATCTATTCCACAAAAACGTGTCAGATTCAAATTGTTGTCATGCGCCAGATGATAGGGGGCTTGTGATGATTCACAATCGAATGAGTTTGTTTTCATTCGCAAAAATATCGAACTCATAAATTTGTCTCGGCTGAGATTGCGATCAACCTAAAAGAAAATTTATATGTACGGACAAATATCGATTGCATTATGCGATTGATCGAATGCGCATGATAGATTGTAGATGCCATGTTTAGCTTGCAATTGTAGTGGTTCTCTTCTCTTTTTACAGTACCTAATCTATGACCATTGTATGATGTTTACAACATGACAACCCACAATTTCTCCATTAGGTGAATAAGACGAGATTTGTAATGTTGGCACTCAAACTAACATTCAGGACTAAGGTAAGCTTCTAGGGTCCATCTCCTTAAATAATAGTGAGCTTTTGGCTTTATCTTCAAAACAAGCTTGTTAATCTTGATTGATTCCTTCAAAGTGATAGAGTTGAATTACCTGGAAGGGGTTGCACTATTGGACATTTAATTGATCATTAAGAGAGAGAGAGAGAGAGAGAAGGGAGGTCCATGTGAAGGAGCAAAGGGAATCTTAATTATGGCATTCATGAGTCATCAAGAGGAAAGATAGGAGGAAAGCAATAAAAAGAATGAAGAAGAACATGCAGAATATTCACTCACCACCCAAAATCTCTTTATCTTTATATCCCCAACTAAGGAGAGAAGAGCAGAGAGGAGTTTGATTGATTGAACCCCACCTTTTGAAATAGTGCAAATAAATTGAATTGCCTTTTGCTAAAACAAAAAAAGATGGGGGGACCCGCAAAAGGGGGGGCGAAAAAACAAGGAGCAAATCAAAAGATAATGTGCAATCTGTATAATATTGCAAAAAGAGCTCTCAGATCTTCCTTTAGGGCAAAATATTGTGTTGAATCACCTGGATGGGGACTTGAGTGACTCCATTATCAACATCAACTTTTGCTTTGTGTTTGTGTATTGAACCCTAAAAGACTTTCTTCCTCTTTTCTCTCTTGGCCAGAAGATTCATGTATATAATAATAATAATAATAATAATAATAATAATAATAATAATAATAATAATAATAATAATAATGATAATGATAATAATAATAATAAAAGCTGTAGAGCGCCCACCATATATCTATCGCTTGCTGAAGCTGAGATGCAACCACCGTGCCCTCCTGTCTTCATTAATTAGCCAGGGAGGAGGGTACAGAAACGGATAAAAGATATACATTCCCCACCATTAAAGCTTCTTTCTCTTGACCAGGAAGAAAAAAAGTTCTTTCTCGTTTTGTTTTTCTTTGTTTATTTTAAAAGAAATACTACCGATTTTTATTAAAATGAGCCTGCAACCTCGTTACTGGAAAAAAATTAAATTTTAAATGGCCGAGAATAATGTATATGAAAAATCTTATGCTAGGGTAACATTAGTTCACTTTTCTTGTGCATATGACTTTCAACTCACTAATTTTCAGTGAATCAAATGAACAAAAACTTGTTACAATACAATTATTTGAAATACATGTAAATAACATCAAGATAGATCAGGAAAATAATAATACTTGCATATAAATAAAAACATCCATATTAAAATATCATGTTGCCTATCTACGAGGTTCATATACACTTTATATATATATATAGTCTCACTCCACATATAATATTAGGTTTTTGGATTGAACATTCTAACATAGTATCGAAATCAAATTCAGTTCTGATTAAGTCAAATTTAACACCTCTCATGCATCACTTACTTAAACTTTTGAATTACACGCTCTAACAATTTCGTTTGAAACCGACTTTCAAAGTCACATTAGAAATATCGTACCCTAAATTTTCGAATCAGAGCAGTACTCATCTCCCTCCTCCATCTCTCGTTCTTCAATAAGACCAGTTCCCTTGAACCCCACACGGATGCTAAATCTGCGAGGAGGGGATGGGGGGACCGGGGCTCGTGTTTTTAATGGTGGGTGAATCGTCAAAAGGAGAGATATTGATGTCGTGTCCTTGTCTTTTGATATTCTAACATCTGATTCTTCGCTTAAAAACGTATCCCATCGGAAACAGCCCCCGAACTCCTCACATGAAAATTCTTGTTTAGTGGGAGGAATAATCCCATGATTAGCCAAGCAAAAAAGGGCACACTAATTCTCAAGGGGGACATCCCGAATGAGTTTATTCTTCACTTGTCCCTTCTTTGTTTAATTTCTCCACCGTTTTGTTAAGGAATCTTGGGATCCCCATGTGGCTTCCTCGAGAAAATTCGAGCTCGATAACATTCAACGCGATCTATTTACACGGTATGAACACGATGGAGAGACGAATTATGAAGATAATGATACCAAATATGACGCTTTCTATTGACATGAATCAATACTTTTTTAATATAATAGGTTGTTTGCATTTTGTGCTAACGTAAATGACGCAAATTAGACAACCCATGACGACATGCGAATACGAATTCTAGACCCTTGATTTTAACACGTCGATCTCACGTCGGATATGGAGAAGGACTTGTAGCTTATGTCATAAGTAGAGTCTGACCTCCGAAGATTTTCCATTTAAGTACTCCTTCGGGAGTTTAGTTCGTATGCACGGACCGCGTCGAATTATCAGATAATGTCGGTGTCGTGCACCGATCAAAATCATGGGACCTGTTACTAAGATTACACCATGGGAGCCACCTCTAGAAGCCAACCTATTTGATGCAAACATAGCTCGTGGAGTTGTTGAGATGTCTTTAGTTACAAATAGGGGTTTTCATTCCTTTGGCTGCCATTTCTTTCTGCTCATCAAAAACCATGTTTTGTATCGAATCAGCAGATTTCAGCATGTATCTCAGCTAGGGAAAAGTACCAAAAAAGTCCTAAACATTTTGTATATGTATTAATTCATTCCTAAACTTTTTAATTTGACCAATTTAATCTTAAACATTTTTACATTACTACAAATTTAGTCCATTCAGCTAACTTAAGCCGGAAATTGCTTATATAGCCACCGATGGTCTTATGTGATCAAATTTTATAATTTTTTATACTTTTTCAGATTTTTTAAGTTATTTTTTTTCTCTTTTTCCTTTCTCCTTACCTCTTGGCTAGTGAGGTCACTAACCACAGGCTGGTTGAGGTGAGGGCCCTAGCAACCTCGCTGGCCACTGGGGAGGACCGATGTGCCCTCACTGGCCACAGGCGAGGGTGTTGGCCCTTGCCCAGATCCAAGCGAGGGCAGAAACCCTCGCTTGCTGGCCGGCGAGGGCGCGACGGCCCTCGCTCATGGCGGATGAGGGTGCGGCGGCCCTCGCCCAAATCCAGGCAAGGGCATGACGTCCTTGCCCGCCATGAGCAAGGGCATCGGGCGCTTGCCCAAATCCAAGCAAGGGCCACGACGGCCTTACTCGAGGCATCATGGCTCTTGCCCGCCACGAGTCCGTGCCCTCGCTTGTGGTCAACAACGAGGGCGTGGTGACCCTCATCGGCCAAGGGGTGAGGGTTTATGCCCTCACTTGGATTTGGGCGGGGGTCGACGCCCTCACCTGTGGCCAACGAGGGCATGGAGGCCCTCACCAATGGCTAGCGAGGGTGTGGGGGCCCTCGCCTCGACCAGCCTATGCCCAATGATGGTCGGCCCGCGACCTCACCGGCCAAGAGGTAAGGAGAAAGGGAAAAAAAAAAAAAAAAGAGGAGAAAAAGCAATAATTTAAAAAATCTGAAAAATATAAAAAAATTATAAAATTTATCCACGTGGCGCCATAAGATCATTTGGAAAGCCACGTCGATAATTTAAGCTTAAATTAGCTTGAAGGACTGAAATTGGTACCGATATGAAAAATGTTTAGGATTAAATTGGTCCAATTAAAAAATTTAAGACTGACTTAATACTAATGAAAAAGGTTTAAGATTATTTTGATACTTTTCCAATCTCAGCTACGATTCGATGACCACACACCCCGAGATGTCATGGGAGATGGGAAATGGCAAGCGTGTGGTGAGGAAACAGCCGATGGCACCAGCCATAATCACATATGCTGCTCTTACTACGCAAAGGTGATATAGCGTGAGATTTATGTCTTAATGGACTCGGTCGTCTTTAGTCGTGTCTTGTCGACTTTCATTTTTGGATAGAACGTTTTATTCTCGCCCTCCATGATTGAACGAATGCGCCTGCCACGTGTCGCTGTCGTATGCTGAGTTCGTTGAGCTATGGAGATAGCGCATGGTTGCGACTAGTGGGAACAAAGTCAATAGCCCTAATCCGCTGGGGTTTGTAACATCATATGTCACCTACCAAAGTGCAACCAAATCCTATCGAATTAGATACGCAAATCATAGTGCGATTACAAGCTAGAAAAGTTGATATGGTGGACCTCTGCGAGGGGAGATTTTACAATGGAATTAGTTAATCGATCTGAACTTATTATACAGTTATCAATTCAATCATAAATTTTCCAATGCTAATTGAGCTCTAGATTTTGTGTGTGAAATTTTTGATGTAAATCCTTCAGTCAATTTTTTGTAGCTAATTGACCTCTTTAAGAAAATCGACATATTTTAGATAAAACGTTGCAGCATCCATAGCAAATTTCGGGATTACTCTGCCTACATGCTTCGCACCTTAGAATTCTAAATATTGAATCTCAGCTCGGGGAAAGACTCGCGATTTGCCATGCTCATGGAAGTGGGTATTAACGAATTCGAATCGACACGAACTCAAGACGATCGTATTCAACATGAAAAATCTATCGTTGCCAAGAAAATAATGCTGTTTCGATTCCTCCACATTCCCTAAATTTCACCCTCACGTGTTGGTGTCGTTCTCGCGACCCACATCCTATCAAACCCTAAAAGCCAATTCCTCCTTCGTGGTCTGGCACCGCATTAAAATATACTCCAAAACGTGGTCAAAAAGTCGAATGATTTTTCCACCATCCTTTTTCTTCTCTGCACTAAGGTGTCAGCGTTCGCACGGGGATTGCCTGTTAGTCGTGAAGAAATAGAAATCCCCTCGAGCCACAATTCCACAAAAAGCTATTTTCAGGTTCACACTGTTTTTTATAGACGGAACACCCCTCTTTGATCTCATTATAACAAAAAATAACTAAATAAAAAGAACATTAGATATCGTTGCTAATTAGAATTCGACATTTCCGAGAGGTTGCCTATAAAATTCCCTGCTTTTATCAAATGGATGTCCTCGCTTTTAAAATTCATTTCCATCTTCTTCTACGTCCGTGTATAGGGAATGACAATGAATAATGAGAATTTAAACAATAAATTGACACAAATGATCGATAAATTTTAATCCATTATGTAATATTGTCCTTGGATTTTTTAATTGATTTAATGTGATATATGAATTTCAATCAAATATGCAATGGCATCCTTGAAACTTAATTTGATTAGTGTGTGGTCTATGAACTTTTAAACAATTTTATATAATTTAATGATTATATTAGAGATTATATTGAATAAATTAAAATTTTATGAATGACATTATATAATGGCCAAAGTTTGAAGACTATATTATATAAATTAAAAGTTTAGGAATAACATTGTATTTTAGACAAAAGTTCATAGACCATCTGTGCTATTATCCTAATCTAAAAGGGTCAAAATGGTAATCCAAATCATGGTTACCTTGTAATTTTCCTCATAAATCCTAGAATCACGTTAGAACTTCCCCATTCTTTAAGAATTCAAATTCATTTTATAGTCATCCAAATTATATATACCCTTTTCATCAACATTTTTTAAAATTCTTTTTTCTTGCCACGTGCATGCTTTTTGTTGGTGGAAAGAAAGGGAGGCAGGGTCCGTATTCCGTACCATAAGAAAGGTCAGAACCTACAGAGATCACAACGAAAGAGGGGGGAATCAACGTTAATCTGTGGCCACTTAAAAAAGGAGGCGACACTTTTCTTTTTTTTCCTTTCCAAACAGAACATAAACAAGAGGAGGAGGAGGAGGAAGAAGAAGGAGAAGAAGAAACGCAAGTGTAAGCAATGAAAACCCCACACCATGGTCGGAGTTGGAGGTGGTTGGCCCGACAAAAACTGTGCTCTCTCACATGCATTCTAGGGTTTTCTAGGGTTTCTCATGAGCATGCTAATATACAAATGTGTATATATATGTATATAATATTATATTAGTCGCTTCATATTATAAATTTGTGCCCATATACCTCTGTCGATTTAGCATGTTCTAATTATTCTCGAAATTTAGGCTTCCATCTAAGTCGGTGCTTCAATTCTAAAGTTGATGTAGTTCATGGAAGGGAAGATTTGGTAATACCGGTGTAGGAGTCAAGGCCTAGCCTTAACTATCATATGTGTAATTGGGATAAATCTTTTCGATGCATATCTTATTTTAGGTTGGTTTTGAATCGCGAGTATTAAGTGAATGTCCTTTCTCTAGTATATGTTTGGACACAATTTTGAAATTCATTTGAGTCCTGTGTTTTTTTTTTTTTTTTTTTTTTTGGTAAGGGTAAGAGATTTGAGTCCTATGTTCTTCACTCATGTTTCAATTTTTTTTTTACGAGGATTATATTAGAAAGATAAATACTAGATACTGCTTTCGAATCGCAATTTAAGTTTGCTCATCATTTTGTTCTCCTTTGTGTTTAGAACTGCTCTCCATGCCTCATATTAAAAAAAGAAACACATTTGTGAAGTAGGGTTATTGGTGTGTTGATCGTATACCGGTCACAATACTATTACTCATTTTAATCTAGAATATAATTAATCGACAATGATTTGGCAATTATATCTCCATATGACTATGACCAACATGGTGGTGCTGGTCTTTCTTTGTGGCAAATCGAATGCATAGAGATTATGCACAAAAAATTATAATAAATGGAAAACGATAGACCCACGATACTTCTGCTATAGATGTCAACGCCATATATTTGATTTAATATAATGTTGTTTTCCTGCATTTTGTTTCACTTTATTGACATTTGAACAGTAAAAAGTATGGCAATTGGCCTCGTTTATCTTCCATTTCATAATTGCACTGAAGATTAGCCAAAAGGATATAACATTATAAAATTCTCACACCCATCGAAAAATGATGACTATACTCTTGAAGTCATTTTTCCCTTTTTTTTTCCTTTACTGTTTAGCCTACCGAACTCATTAAATTCCACTATTGATAATAAAAACAAAACGAGTTTGGTCGAGTAATTCGCCTCTCTTTTTCTCTTAAAAATTTATCACTGTAAAAAAAAAAAACAAAGAGGCACGAATGTAATCGGATGATGAATATGTAAATGCATTAATTCCATGAGTATACTATGAGTCGCTTAATTAACTTTTCTTATTAACTAGTGTTCTCGTTATGGGCGTTTAGTTGAGCTGACAAAGAAAGACAGCAAAAATTATTGACCCGGAATTTGAGAATCCGGGAAAAGCTAAAGCAAATTGATACCTAAATCGTCCTATTTTAGATGGGACATATGAATTGTCAAACCATACCTAATTCCCTAAAATATAAAAATAATTTCCCTTGATGAGTATCTCGACAATGATTAATTTTTCCCTTCGCATGTTTATAAACAATGAAAGCTACACTTTAATTGGAGTATAATGATGTCCGGAACCGAAGAACAATGCTTGTGACATGTGAAGATCTCCTGCTTTTGCGGCTAGTTGGCCACCCTAATGACAATTTAAAAATAATCCCCCCCGCCCCCCAAATAATTAATTCTTTCTTGTAATAAATATATATAATTCCCTAATAAATTAATAAAATATGTTTTGCTTTCTATGGCCCTCTTTTTAGCTGGCCTCGTACAAGGGATTGGTGTAGTAGGGTCGCCATCAATGGCACAATCCCATTCCCACGCTAGGGAAATTAAATCTTGCTTTGGAACCACATTTTTTGGGTCCTAAGCTAAACTAAGGACATGTCTTATATTGCAAATTTCTTAATTTCACTAACTTGTTTTAGGGTTTAACAAATATTCGAGTGGCCAAAAGTACGCTTCCTATTATATGAGTATTATCAAGATAAATGGTCCATGAACTTTGACCTAATAGTAATGTTGTTTTCAAACTTTTAATTTATTCATTATAGTCTATGAACCTTACTCCAATATTTAATGTTGTCATTAAATTTTTAATTTATTCGATGTGATTCTTGAGCTTCTGATACAAATTCAATCAATTAATGTGAGATCAATAGTGAAAATTTGCATATATTTTAAAGATTAAATTGAACATATATCAAAAGTTTAAGGACCATGTTGAACTAATTAAAAGTTCATGGGCGATATTACACATTGAGCTAAAGTTCATAAGTGATATAAGGCAATTGCAGCTCAGCCAGATCAAGTCGAATAAAGTTCTAGTGATGAAAAAAGATATTGAAATTAGTTTTATGCAAAACCCTAATGTAGCATATTTCTTTTTTCCAATATGACTTGAAAGTGAAGTGATTTCTACCTCCGCCTTCTTATCGTTTATATATAATTACCTCAATGGAGATTTGAGGATGTTTTCTGGCCTAACTTTTTAAATTCCACCTCTTTGATCAACCATTGGTCAAAGACGGCATATTCATTAACCTTTTGACATTGAACAAGTGAAATAGAAGGTGCCTTTATGTAGTCAACGGACGTGTTCTTTGGATTAATACATGACCGATGTCTTACAATACTGTCAAAATTGAAGAAAAATCGAAAAAGAAAAATACTTTCTTTTTTAATTATTATTATTCTGTTTTCGCATGTGTGTAAATAGTAATTATTCACCAGAAGCAACAGCCCTCCCACGTGAAAAAAGGTAAGCATGGATGGTCGTCATTAAAGATGACTTTATGGAGCTGATAATCATGCGGACTGACCTTTGCTTGATCTTTAGTTAAAAACCCTCCTTTGATCTCAAAGCATGATTAAAAAGCTCGAGTCTCTTTCACCGGAGAGTAGACTTTCTTTGTTTAGTGAAATCGATAAGTTGGTCTTTTTCTAGCGGTGATAATGCGGGGTGGGAAAAGAAATATGCTTTTAAAGAAGGGCATCATTAGAACATGCTTAGTTTAATTTCTATTTCTATGTGGGAGGTGGGTCCAACCTCGAAGAAAAATTTGCCCCATCTAGCAGGAAAAGAAATACTTTTTCCTGGTCAAAAAATAGTTGAGACTTGAATCAATCAGATTATATTGGAGTTCTTATCACGCGTGATATTTCGGGTTAACTATGTTGTGGAATTAGACCAAGAAATTGAGCCGCTCTTGATTATTTTTCAGTCCCGGCGTGAGAATTTCACAAGGGAATATCTTCTCAAAGGAGGCCCCATGCACCATTGGCTTTGCTCCACTGGAAAATTTACCCAAAACAGTGCAATGCAGCAAATTTCATATGCTTTAACATCTAGTTCTAGAGAGAGAGAGAGAGAGAGAGAGAGAGAGAGAGAGAGAGTATTCATGCTCATCGGTAGCAATAGCCAGAGAGAGAGAGAGAGAGAGAGGGAGGGCATCAAAGAGAGGCGTGTGAAACTTAGGTGGAATCTGAGGAGCCGAAAAGATGTTTGTGGGGACTGATTGGAGGAGGCGGAGGAGGAGCAGGAAGGGAGGTTAAATAATGTCCCTGGAGGAAGCATATAACGACGCGCTTCCGTGCATAAATTTCCACGGTCCGTCATCAAGATTTTGAGGAAAAGAAGGTAAAATATGGGAAGAGGATTTGTGGGTTTTCTTTAACCATGCCATGCTCAGCTCAGTCTATTTCATGTCGGCCTGTTACAATAGCACGAAAGCACAATAAGCATTTAAAAAAATAAAGCTGTCTTGGCTCTGCTCCTTTGCTTGCCTTTTCTCTTTGCTTTTCCTTCTTGGTCTCTAATTTCTCGGCGACAAGTCAGTTTCTCTCCACCTTGATCCCGGCCACCCTCTCTCTCTCTCTCTCTCTCTCTCTCTCTCTCTTTCTTGCTCTGTCTCAAATCCCAAAATCTTCTCTTTTTGTCTCTCTCCTTCTCCTTCTCCATTTCTTTTGGCTCCCCATTATTTGCTGCTGCTGCTGCTTACCCAGTTCTTGATTTCCTCCCGCCCTTCTTTCTTTCTCCGAGGATCTAGAATTCGGATTTGAGCCTGCCCAGAATCTGTTCTTGGCTGGAGATTTAGCTGAATCAGCTGTTCTGTGCATCATTGGAACTTTACAGGTGCAAAGCAATCGGGTTTTGGTGGGGAAAGTGGCAATCTTTAGCAAATCTTTTTTGGGTCGCGGGGTTCTCTTTTTCTCTTTCAGCTGGGAAGCAGCTGAAGGCTGCTGAAAAGGGAGCTTTGAGAGTTTCCCCGGTGTAGTCTTTGAGCTGAAAGCACTTGGTGGGTAGAAACAGAGGTGGGTTCTGATTGGTTGGTTTCGTGTGTGGAGATGGTGTCGTGGTTGTATTTGGAAGAAATTGATTGCCGCAATTGTTTTGGGAAAATGGGTTGGAGGTGGAGTTCTTTCTATGGTGAAGTACTTTAAGGTCTGTTGTGGAAGCCAACTGGAAAGGAGGTTCAGAATAGAATTTTGGCGGAGTTAATTGGCGATACTAAGTATGAAGGTTCCTTCCAATGGATTTTTAGCTGGTGGTGGGGAAGGTGTGTATAATCTTCTTTTCCTGTCTTTTGCTCGTTTGCTTTGAGTGTTACTGACTTGCTCTTAATGTTGTTGTATTGGTGATAATAGCCATGAAACTAAAATGTTGTTTGTATACGAAGAATTTTGCTTCCTACAAATTTTTAAGCTGCATATGGAGAAGCAACTTTTAGTTGCATAGATTGCAAATTGGAAAAGATAAGCAATTCCATTTCCTTTGAGGCTCATGGTTGTTGAGGGAAAGATCAACGTTGTTGTTTTCGGGCAAAAATGCATTGAATCTAAGTGAAGTCTTTGCAATCCAGCTCTCTACCCCTGCCTAAGGGCACGAGGTGAAAGCAGTTTAAAGGAGGTTGGTGGACGATGATTGCTTCTCAAAAGTTTCTAACGTTGAGCAGCAGGATCTGATGATAAAAGAAGATTCCTTGGTCTCAGATATTAATTGTCTTCTACTTCCTTTGCTTGCTGCCTAGAAAATATGACAGATTATTCTTGCTAAAGATTGTGTGCTTCCTTATATATGTGTGCACAACGCTCTTCTGATACAAGATGCTTATGATTAATCAAGTTTCTTGGGCTATAGTTTCAGAAGATTCTACCAAACTAAACCTAATGAAAAATGGCACCTGCTGACTTATGTTCCGGTACTATAGAGCTAAATGATCATGGTAGAGTTGCTGCATTTGCGTTTTTTTTACTTTCTTTCTTGTCAATCACTGCAATTTCCAGACTCCTCTTTAAAGTGTCGCTCATAGCATTCACCCCTTTCTTTTCTTCAAATACCTACCTACCTTTTTCTAAGAACTTTGGCTTTCTTTCGGAACAGGTGAAAAGAAGAGTATAAATTCAGAGTTATGGCATGCTTGTGCGGGGCCATTGGTGTCTTTGCCTCCAGTTGGGAGTCTCGTGGTCTACTTTCCCCAAGGCCACAGTGAGCAAGTACGCAGTTTCTTCTCTGAGGATTAACTGGGTGTTCAATTTCTTGATGATGAAGCTAGTGGTGTTTATTGGCTGTTTAATATTTCAGGTTGCAGCATCAATGCAGAAGGAGACTACTTGTGTACCCAGCTACCCCAATCTGCCTGCAAAGTTGATATGCATGCTTCACAATGTGACATTGCACGTATGTGATTCTCACTTGCTATCTGGAGCAAATCGCTAGCACCATAATAACATGACAGATTAATACTGTAGATAGGCATGATCGTATCATTTTTTTCGGACCCTTGTGTGCCAGAAGTTAACCACTCTTTGATTGCATGTCTTCAGTCCTTGTGAGAGTGGATCCCTCTGTTGGTTTATAGCCATTTAAACTGGATTCATATTTGTGAATCCATGTTCCTTCAATGCAAATAGGTGATGATCCTTTGTGCTGCTTTGAAACAGGCTGATGTTGAAACTGATGAAGTCTATGCACAAATGACCCTTCAACCCGTAAGCAAAGTAGGTCACCTATTATAGTAGAGCACTGAGTACAATGGTTGAAGGAATTTACTTGGCCTTGCTTTATAATGTGCTTAGCGACTAATTTCAACTACAGTATGACCAGGAGGCGTTACTGGCATCTGATATGGGCCTCAAGCAAAGCAGGCAGCCTACAGAGTTTTTCTGCAAGACGCTTACGGCTAGCGACACAAGTACTCACGGTGGATTTTCTGTTCCTCGTCGAGCTGCTGAGAAGATCTTCCCATCACTAGTGCGTATGGTGCTTTTATTTGGAAATGCAGTCTGTGCACTGGTGAAACATGAAGTGCTTACCTCAGATTCTTTTGCTCTTTTTCCAGGATTTTACTATGCAGCCACCTTGCCAGGAGCTAACGGCTAGAGATTTGCATGATAATTCGTGGACATTCAGACATATTTACCGAGGTACTCCTCCAATTTAGCTGACTCTGCAATTTCTTTGATCTTCTCTTCATGTCTTCTGTTTTCAGTTTGACAGTGAAGATAAGTTGAGTTGTCTTCCAATTTCCCTCCTACTGTTTTGTATTTGTGACAATAAATTTCATCGTAATACACATAAAAATTCTTCTTTTTTGTGTATATGTCCTTTTCCGAAAGCTATTTCCTTTTAGATATATTTAGTATCATTACTATACTTCTCAACAATTTGTATCATGAAGTTATAGCCTTTCTTGATGAGGAAAACAAGGACCAGCTGGTCAACCTAAACGTATGCTTTATGATGCTGTAATAGGAAGCCTTTTCACTTTAGCAGTTTGTTCCAGTCTTCTGTGTCTAAACTTTGAATTTTGATTCAGCTTCTCAGTAGTTGGACCTGCACTGCTATAAGTGCTGAAATTTAAGGGTACAAAGAAATGTGTACTTATTATCATGACGCTATGAACCAATTATGGTAATAAAATTGGATGTTTGGTGTATACACTGTGAAAAGGGATGTATCAACTGTTGAGATATAAACTAAATTGCATGCTTCATACCTGCAGGCCAGCCAAAAAGGCACTTGCTCACTACTGGTTGGAGTGTCTTTGTCAGCACAAAGAGGCTCTTTGCTGGTGATTCTGTTCTCTTCATTAGGTATGTCTGAGATGGTTAGGAAAATGAATTCAGGATGAATTACTATAGCTTCAGTTTCTGAGCCAAAACCATCTTGTTGGTTTTGAAGGGATGAAAAGTCACAGCTTCTATTGGGGATAAGGCGAGCTAATAGGCAGCAGCCCGCTCTCTCCTCATCTGTCATATCTAGCGATAGCATGCATATTGGAATTCTTGCAGCTGCAGCTCATGCTGCGGCAAACAACAGCCCTTTCACTATATTTTACAATCCGAGGTGGTACAAGCACTCAACTCTAATATGTGGTTGTCCTCCTATGAGAAATGTTATGCAAATGACAGCATCTAACGGTTAATGCTTTATCTCATTTTCAATAGGGCAAGTCCTTCTGAATTCGTGATCCCCTTGGCTAAGTACAATAAAGCATTTTATACTCAAGTTTCTCTTGGCATGAGATTCAGAATGATGTTTGAGACCGAGGAGTCGGGAGTCCGAAGATACATGGGTACAATCACTGGAATTAGCGATTTGGATTCTGTGAGATGGAAAAACTCCCAGTGGCGCAATCTCCAGGTAACATTTCTTTTTTGAAGGTGCTTTTAGCCAGGTTCTGTAACATCTTAGCTTTTGAATCCTTATGCTACTCTTATTTCAGTTCAAGATCGGACGCATGATCTTTGTTTGATTAGATATTGGAATGCCTTTTTCAGGCGCATCGACTTGTTGCCATTTGGTTTTATATGTAATGGGTGAGTTCAAGTAGTGAGAGCTGGGAAGTATAAGAGATATCATATATAGTTTTTGCTTAAGTTTATCTTCCCATCAGATTCATGTAACAAAGTCTTCATCCAGTGAATCTAGATACCTTAAGGCGAGTCTAACTTTAGATTTTGTTTTATTTTTTATTTTGACTCCTTGGCATCTTGATGCAGCTGCCGATCTTATCAAGGCTTATATCTGGCAATTTGACATCCCCTGATTTGTTATTTTATAGGTGGGGTGGGACGAGTCGACAGCCGGTGAACGACCAAGCAGAGTTTCAATGTGGGAAATAGAGCCTGTTGTAACTCCTTTTTACATATGTCCACCTCCTTTTTTTCGGCCCAAGTTTCCTAGGCAACCTGGTATGCCTGGTAAATTCATAGCACTTACATTCTATATTGAGTGTAGCTAAACAATTTATCTAAATGAGCTTTAAAGAACCCAGATATTGCTGTTTAATTATATGCTAGCCACTACTGTAAATGTAGCTTTAGAATCTGTGGTCATTATTGTGAATCTAGAAAGAATGAAAGCTTGTATCCTGTAATCTTTGTTTAGGTTCATTAGTTTCTCGTGATTCAAAAAGATTGAGTAGTAGCATCTCTGGCAAATATGTGGGAAAATGGACCTTCCTAATTACCAATAACTAGCCCATATGTTATAACATAATCCATTTGATTGCCTCTCTACTAATCTTCCTTATGATCGCTTACGTGTTTCGGCAGATGATGAGTCTGATGTAGAAAACGCTTTCAAGAGGGCCATGCCTTGGCTTGGAGATGAGTTTGGCATCAAGGACACGCCTAGCTCAATCTTCCCTGGCTTGAGTTTGATGCAGTGGATGAGCATGCAGCAGAGTAATCCACTTCAAGCCTCTCAATCCGGACTTCTACCTCCAATGCTTTCTTCCAGTGGTTTACACAATAACCTTGGCATTGACGATCCCTCCAAATTGCTAAGTTTCCAAGCCCCCACCCAAGGTCTTCAATTTAATAAAACGAATCCACAAAATCAAGTCAGTCAATTGCTGCAACCGTCTATGGCTTGGTCTCAACAGCACCAGCTTCAGCAACTGTTGCAGAATCCTCTGGGCCAGCCAGCAGCAGCAGCAGCTGCAGCGCCAACCACAGCAGCAATTGCAGTCGTCACAGCAGCAGACGTCCCAACAGCTGCCACAGTCACAACCACCTCAACAGCAGCCGCTGCAGCCACAACAGTTTCAACAGCAATCACCTCATCAGCCGTCACAACAAACATCACAACAGCAACAAGTAGTGCAAACGCCTCTTGGAAATGGTGGGGTGGTTACATCTAATCAGTTCCCCAGCCAGATGGTGCAGCAATCAGCTTTATACTCTCAACTACAGCAGCAGCAGCAGCAGCAGCAACAGCAGCAGCAACTGCTGACCACCCAAAATGCACCATCCCAGCCAAGCATACTCGGTATCAATAAAGTTCCTGTGCATCCAACATCTATATCACAAGATTCAAAATTTCAGTCACAGATGGAGCAGCAGCAACCTAGCCTCTTACAGAGGCATCAGCAGCAGCCGATGCAGATGCAACCTTCCTCACTTCTGCAGCAGAGCTGGACACAAAGGGCACAGCCGCAACTGCAGCCACAGCTTCCGCAGGTATTGCCGCAGAATTTATCAGAGCAGCAGATTCAACTACAACTGCAGAAATTGCAGCAGCAGCAGCAGCATCAACAACAACTGCCCAACCCTGCAGGCCCTCTTTTGCAGCCTCAATTGCAACAGCAACAGCAACAGCAACAGCAACAGCAACATCAACATCAACAGCAAGTTGTTCCACAGAATCAGATGCCTTTGTCTCAACAACAGCTCGTCTGCAACAGCCTTCCCACTCCGGCTCTCTTGCCGCCCCAACAATCAAATCCCAACCACCTTTATGGACAGCAGAAGGCACTTACTGCTGTTAGAGCTCTCTCTGGGCTCACAGATGGAGATGGTCCTTCATGCTCTACCTCTCCTTCTACTAATAACTGCCATATCCCCTCGTCTAACTTTCTCTGCAAGAATCAAGTAGCGCAACCTGTATTAGTTGGGGATTCATCTTTAATAGAACCCATGAATCATCTAATTCAAGAACGTCAAATGAAGCCCGATGCCCGCATCAAGCATGAATTGCCAAGCTCAAAGGGGCATGACCAACTGAAATATAAGGCTTCTGTTACTGATCCCCTAGAAGTGTCATCATCTGCAACATCATACTGCCTAGATGCTACTGCAGCTCAGCAGAATTTTTCGCTTCCGACATTTTGTTTGGACAGTGATGTTCAATCACAACCTCGCAACACCTCGCCTTTTGCTGCTAATATCGACAATTTGGCACCTGATACATTGCTTTCGAGGGGTTTTGATTCTCAGAAGGATCTTCAAAACTTGCTTTCAACTTATGGTGGCGGTACTCCAAGAGATATCGAGACCGAGTTATCCACTGCTGCAATCAGTTCACAGTCATTTGGGGTGCCAAGCATGCCTTTTAAGGCTGGCTGTTCAAACGATGTTGCAATCAATGACACTGGGGTTTTGAATGGTGGAATTTGGTCTAGTCAGACTCAACGTATGAGGACATATACCAAGGTTTGTATCATGTACATTCTTTAGTTTTGACGAAAACAACTTTTTATAAGAGCACCTGCACGTATGAAGGAGAAGGCAAGTTAATCAATCAATCTGAGAGGGAATATATATTTGGCATCATATCCTCCTGGACATCTTGATGTTGCATTGAAATTACATTTTACCTCGACAAGATTAAATTCTACATCTATCTTCATGCGTACACGGGGGCACCTCCTAATAGTCTAATCCAGTGTGCTAACATGCTTTTTTCATCAATATGCAAATGGCTGAAAAACTAGTTCATCCTGTAAAATAAACCCCCACTCACCCCCCAAAAAAAAAAAAATGAAGAAGAAGAGGGACACCCAGGTAAGTACCCCTATGAGTGTTATTAGTGTTCCACTGCCACTTTAGAATATACCATTTGAACCATAACATCTCAGTGACCCAATAATTTGCCTGTGACTTGGTGGTAAGGCCTAGTACTCTACAAACATTCGAAACTGCTTGCATAAATAGTGCATATATCTAGCATTTGTGTGGATGGGTTCTTGACCTTGTGAAAGAATGCCTCTTCCTCATTCCTGCCCCCCTTAAGTGTGGTTTTACCTAGAAGCTTCAAATTTCAAAATCTAACTGAGATGTACCCATATGCCTTATTGCTCTTCAGCGAGTCTTGAGCTTTTATTGTTTATCTATAGCTATTGAAAAGTGCATTGGGCATAGGAATAAAAGTCAAATCCGCTTAATATCAATGTTTTCCTCTTTTATTTGTTTTTTTCTATGTTTGTTTTATAACCATTCGTCACACCAATACTGGTAGATGCAGATTATTGCTTTATGGAAGACCGGAACTGCATATTTTTATTGTACCATTAAACTTCTGATGTCTTTCTGAAGTAGTCTCTGCTGTTGGAGCTAAAATAGTATCACAAGTGTTATGGGATGCTCTATCCTTTGATTATCTATTGAAGATAGTCCCTAGCTTTCCTCTGTCAAGTCAGTTTAAATTATTTTCCCTGCTTTTCCCTCGTCACAAGTGGTATTTTGCAAGCCTTGCTTTCTTTCTGCATCACCTCTGTTGGTACTAAAAGTGGTCCTAATTCTTGAAGGTTCAAAAGCGTGGTTCCGTCGGGAGATCCATTGACATAACCCGTTATAGAGGTTATGATGAACTTAGGCGGGACTTGGCTCGCATGTTTGGAATCGAAGGACAGTTAGAAGACCCACATCGGACAGATTGGAAGCTAGTCTACATGGATCATGAAAATGACATACTGCTTGTTGGTGACGATCCTTGGGAGTAAGTGATATCCTCAGGTTTTTCAAGTCTTGCATTGAAGTGCTTTGTGTTTTCTAAACTGTAAAATTTTCCTGGCTCTCGCAGGGAATTTGTAACATGTGTTCAAAGCGTAAAGATTCTGTCATCTACCGAAGTACAGCAAATGAGCTTGGATGGGGACTTGGGCCTTGTACCCATCCCGAACCAAGCGTCTAGTGGAACCGACAGCGGAAACGCATGGAGAGGTCACTACGACGATAACTCGGCTGCCTCATTTAACCGATAAGACGACTATAACTCGGCTGCCTCATTTAACCGATAAGATTTGCAGGTGATATATTGATTAGTAGATAGTGCCAATGCTTTAGCCCGCGGGTTGGCAGAGGGAGATCAACCGCTCGCTGGAACTGTGACCAAAGAGATTCACGTGGTAAAATTCAAGGTCAAGCAAGCTGTTTTCAGTTTCGAGCGGATGAGAAGCCATAATTTGGGGATCACTTTGTTAACTCACGAAGATATCGGCGCGAAATTAATCTTCTGGCTAACCCAGAGTGGCTGTCCTTTTTGTGACCTTTTTTATTACTATTGTGGATTGTAGAAGTAGATATGAAGATTCAGGCAATAGATGTGGCAAGAAGTTGTTCATTGACACATGGAAAAAGAGGAGTGGAAGTATGTATACTTGTGGAAAGCTGACTGTAGTTTCCCTCTGTAAATTGTATGGTGATCTTAACAGTCACATGAGCATCAGCAGCTGCCACCCTCTTGCCAGCTGAAACAAGTTAATTTGGCCCAATCTCGACTTACACTTTATGTTCAGTCAGGATCGGGTTCACCGTGGTCTTAATGTAGGATCTGGACTCACTAAACTTGATCCATTCCTTCTTTTCCAGTCATATGGAAAGGTTTTAGTATGCATTTTATTTGGCGAAATATCAAAATTAAAACGAAGGCATTTCCACGCGAGCAATATTGGGTTTATAAGACTAATTTACGAAAAAACCTACCATAGACCAGCACGGTCCCTCTTCTCTATTGACTGTCAAATGTGAGAATACATTCCCAAACAAAAAATGGAAATCTAGTCGGTAATCTCACTACTTTCCAAATAGCTCTCCGAGGAAAAGCTTCAACCTACTTTTCAAGTAAACCATAATAAGACTTTACAGAACAAAAATTATCTTGACACTTCTCCAAGAGAGACCATGACATTAGTGAGGGAAATATTGGAGTTATACAGCAGACCAGAAAAGCCGACCAAAGCTTCAAGTTTGAAATTTGGGCTTGTCTCATTAATTCTCATCTCCCTGGAGATGCAATTACTTTCCCACGGAAGAGCCTCTTTGTTCCCGGCGACGTCAAAGAGGTCAGGCAAGCAATCGTCGTATAGCATATTCCTGCAAATTAGTGTTGAGCCCAAAGAGGATCTGCTTACCATCTCCCGAAATAGAATTTGTCTGAGCAGAAAATGTCATCCCGCTTAGCTCTCAACCCGCCTCCAAAGACCGCACTCATGAGTTATTCTCCTACTTTCGGAAATTTAGCAACCACCCCTTTCCTCCAAAGATAATGGTTTTCGACGTTGAAACGCCATACCCATTGGCCAAGAAGAGCCTTGTTTGCAAGAGAAAAGATTTGATGCCGAGACTGCCATTATAGTAAGGTTGCTTAACTGCTTTCCTATTAATCAGATGAAATTTATGCGACTTGTCGTAATCTCCCCCACAGAAATCTATTCTGAACAGCTTCCAGCCTTAGCATTTGTTGAACTAATCGGACCATCTCAGGGAAAAGAATTTGCTGTTAGGACTAGTTTGAAACAGTTGCAGTCTGCCACTCAACCACCAGGAATGCTTGCTGTTCGCAAGAAGAAGGGCGAAAAGCTTCCGACCCGGCAAAAGGAAGCTTCTCCTCATTATTACTACCCTATACAACCTCGACAAGAGACTTCGAACAAACTTCCCTCCTGAGCAACACCCAGAACATGGACAATTTTCAATCAGCCGCAGAAGAAAGCCTCCCATTGCTGATAGATATATATTCCTAGAGCCGGAGTCACTCCCCGGACTTGGACAAACCTCCAAGAGCCGAGGACTTTTGCCCAAAGCATGATGCAAACTATACACCTTCCACCAAACCCTTGCTTCAGTCCCCCAGGCAAAAAGACAACCAGAGAACCCCCTCCATTAATCTCCATTATAACAAGAAATCTCCCGCTATTCCATTGAAGGGAAATCATGAGAGTTGGACCGTTGCTCCTATGCCTTCGGAACTAGGGAGACTCCGTTTTAGACCGTCAGAAAAGCTTCGGGAGTTCTTAAACAAGAGGAAGCCGCCTTTGTCAAGGAAGACGCAGATGTGTCCACGATCGGTTGTCTTCAGTGACCCAACAACGGGTGATCAACTCTCCTTCCAAAACCAGAGGAGACACTTTTCTCTCGACCGCCACAGACAAGAACTCGTAAGCGGGCCATTCAAGGGGAAAAACAGATGAAAACTGGACGAGAGGAATAAAACAATCACTGGCGAAATAACATGGAAAAGAAATACAGGAAAAGAAATGATCAGGACAAAGAGGAAGAAAACTGGCAAGGGCCGCTGAAGGTCCGACACCAGTCGCTGGCCACCGCATAGAGGTTGCCGGAAAACAGAGGAGGTGACTTGTGTGTCAGTGAGAAACGAGGGAGAGAGAAGAACTAGAAGGAATAAGAGAAGAACAAAAGAGAGAAGGAGAAGAGGAGGAGACGGAGGATCCCAAAGAATTAGCTGCACCGTAGAGATCACCAGCGACGGTTAAGACAGCCGAGAAGCCCCAAGCAGAGGCTAAACCGTGGAGAATCCTAGCAGACCTTTCTGATGTCCTAATTTGATCAAATAATATTCTGCCATACTCTTCAGCATATAGATATTTTTAACAGCTCTAGATAAATTTAGCATTCCTACTTCAACATAACAACAAATGTTTCAGATTTTCATCCAGCTCGATTGATCTCGAGAAACTGCAATATGTTAAGCTACTCGAAGCTTGCCAGTTGCTTCAATTCTATTATAAGGGTGCTGAAGCTCACTGGTTCTAGAAGGGAGCTCTGATTACATCACGGGCAATTTGATTTATAACTTGAATAGATAGCTATTCAAAGCTGCTAGATATGGTCTATAGAAGCAAAAGCTTATAAAAAGATTTATCACACAGGCAATTCATCTTCGCCCAACACTTACTGTTATAACTCAATTCACTCAGCCAAAGAAAAGTTGTAACAGGTTCTCCCCCGGAGAATTGGAATGCTGCAATTCCATCACCATGAATTATATTTCACTTTCGTCGAAATCAAAATTTAAACCTCACCCCATTTCGCCGCGAAAGTTCTCAGTTACATTTATGGCACAATCAGAAACTAGACCTGAATAGAAAAGGACTAGGAGAGCACTGCCATTACATCAGAAGCCCTCAAGACAATGTAATCCGAACCATCACTACTCTTGAAGTCATTGCCTGCGTACTTGGAGTACATCACTGTGTTTCCTGCAGAGACTGTGAGCGGTTTCCTGTTCCCTTCTTCATCAAGAGGACCAGGTCCAACAGCAATCACCTGTCCGATCGTAAGTGGAACAAGTAAAATTAGCAAACAATAACCAACAGAAAAAACATTGCTATTAGTAATAGGTCATCCGCATCATACACTGCACTGCATGCAAGCAGGCATGGGCAAAATGCTAGTCATGTGTGACTAAAGGGACAAATGGGACATACCGTTCCGATAGAAGGTTTTTCCTTGCTAGCTTCAGTCAATAGAAGGCCTCCAGCAGTCTTTTGCTCAGCCTCAGCAACCTTCATTAAAAGGTAAGACATTATAGAATACATCATTTTAACCCAAACAAGCAACAAAAATATGTGCTACGTGAATAAAAACCAATTAAGTGTATATATCATAAGAACTCACAAGATTTTTCATTTCCCCATTACCCAAGCACAATAAATGCCAGTTCGGAAATTATACTTTTACCAGAAAGAATTGATGATACACAGCACTCAATTAAGAATTCACAGGTGGTAATTATAACTGAGCATTTACACCTGGTCATGTAACAAACCTTAATTAGGATTCTCTCATTCAGGGGCTTCAGGTCCTTTACATCCTCAGTCTCTAAGATACCAAGAATGTCATCCTCCTTCAAAATAAGATGATTTGAACCATTGAATTCCAACTCGGTCCCAGCATACTTGGAATAGACAACCTGGCTGCCAGTCTGCATACACAACACAACAAATCCAGACGAGGCTCAGATAGTCTTGCCATGAATTAATTTTTATCGTTCTTATTGTGATGTCAAAGTTTAACTAGTTAATAACAGTGTAAGGCTAATGGCTCACTATTTGGATCACAGAATTACCTTCACACTGATGTCAATTTGTGACTTTCCAATTGTCCTACCCTCTCCAACTGCAACCACTTCTCCTCCTTGAGGCTTTGATTGAGCTGTTGATGGGAGCAATATACCACCCTGTGTCTTCTCCTCAGCAGTCTTGATCTTGACCAGCACTCTGTCGCCAAGGGGCTTAAGAGAAGTGTACTGCATTATTGCAGCATGGGGTCAGTCAAGAATGGTTAAATGCATAAAATCAAAGTCAATATAATAACGCAGCAACCTACTTCATAGAAGCAGCATCCAATTATACAACACAACTGACCCCATAATCCAAGAACCACAAACCAGGACTTGCCACTACCTTTTCCCACTCATTAGCTTATTATCGTGTAGTTCTCCTAAGCCAAGCTAAACATGCCCGACATGTTTTTGAGTTTCAAATAGATCCTCAAAACAACAACTCCCCAATGTGTTAGCATCATCATCAACAAATAGCACGACTGACTTCACAGCCAATTCAACACTCAAAACTCTGCAGATGCCTACATGGGGTATTCATGAAATTAATAACACATCAGCATGTGCTTCTACCCAGATGAAACCCAAAACTCCAGCATCCCTTGGGAAGCAAAAGCACTGGAATTCATTGTAATTTGAACTAATCATATCAGACTACCAACAAGCCGCCTCAACTAACAACACAATCCTCTACTTCAAGCTATAACTATTAACCTCATTATCAGCAAGATAAAGGCCATTCAACCGACAAGCGCTAGAACAAACGAACGGTCAGCCCAAAAACCAAGAACCCACCTTAGGAGCAACAACGGTGGCAGCCCGCACGACAAGCCCCCTGAAGGACCTCTGCGCCAAGGACCCACCTTTGAACGGACCCACGAAAGCAAACTTCACCGTGGACGGCTTGAGCCCATCGAAGGACGGGACCAACCTAGCCGAGAACGCGGGCGCCGTGAGCTGACCGCTCGCCATATCTCTCTGCCCAATTTTCAAGAATCACAAAGAAAGTCAGTCGCTTTTCGAATCAATCGAAGAAAGCTCGGTCGAAGCTCGCGAGAAGGGGAGAAAAGATTGCAACTTTGCGATGCACGCACCTTGTAAGAACGAGGATTGGCGTGGGACAAGGAAGATAAGAAGGGGAGTTGTTCTTGAACAGGTGACGATAGAAGCTTCAAGATAAAAACCCTAGTAGTGTGCACTGAAGAGGAAGACGAGATGTTTTATTATAAAGATGATAAGAGAGGCTTCTAGAATTTTCGCCCATTTGAGCAAAGCCCCCACGCCCGCTTCCTATTTCTTTTGTCACTATTCCATCTATCTTGATAAAGTATCCCTTCTACTTAAAATTCAAGGAAGAAGTAATGCAAAAAGTTTTAAAATTTATTACGAAAGTGCAAATTGAGTTTAAAAAATTTCTAAAAGTATAATTTAATCTTGAAATTTGTCTTGAAAGTTTGATCGAGTGCTAAATTTTTAAAAAGTGTAATCAAATTTTCAAATTTGTCATGAAAGTATAATTGAATTTTAAAAATTTTAAAAGGTGTAATTGATGAATGGATTTGATAAGACTAATTTGATAAGTTTTATGATTTTATTGCATTTTTTTAAAGTTTCAATACTTAATTATACTTTCGTGACAAATTTTATAATTAAATTGAACATTTTAAAATTTTTAGGACTCAATTGCATTTTTTTCGATAAATTTTAGGACTTTTGATGCACGTATCTCCTAAATCAAAATACGATAACACTTAGATTCTATTGGTTTCGCAAAAAGTGTAACGATTTTGAAAAATGTTTTGAAGGAAATTATTTTTTAAGAAAATGACAATATTTTCCAAATGCGTTCGGTTGAAACTTAAATATGAACTATAAAATATTTTATGTCATTTGATATTTGATTTTATTTTTTATGGAAAATTACAAAAAAAATCGATGTTTTAATTATTTTTTTTTATTTTTTTAAATATTTATTTTATTTTTATTTTCCTTCTTCCTCAATCGATCATCGACCATGGCGATGGTCAGCTACTGGCTTAAGGTGAAGTTCCACATCCCCCGAGGTCTCTAAAGGTCGATGAGACTCTAGTGAACTCAAGCGAGTGTCATAGGCCGATCGATTGGAATCATGACCATGTGGCAACTCAAGCTCTTTTGGGATCGCCTAAGCCAAGTCTTGCTCGATCGATCACACACTCGCTCACTTTACTCGGATCGTAGAGAGAGGGACTCTAAAAAGAAAGGAGTTTTAATATACTGAAATAGTTGAATGGTTCGATTGATCACACACTCGCTCGCTTTACTCAAATCGTAGAGAGAGGAAGTCTCTAGAGAGAGGAGCTCTGAAAAGAAAGATAAAGTCTCTAGAAAAAGGAGCTTTGGAAAAAAAGGAGTTTTGATATACTCAAATAGTTAAATGGTTCCAAATGAAAGGGAGGACACTCCTTCTTATACTAGAGGCTCTCAGATTACATCCGTCGATTGACTTTTAATCCAGTGGACGAGATCACACCGCCAAACCTATTGACACTAATGATAGCTACCAACTATTGACACTAATGATAGGAGACTTCAAGAATTTGATGTAATGACCGTGTTGCCCACCCTTGGAAAGTTCTGGAATGAGTCTTGTTGGGAATCCCAACAATTGCAGGAGGTCCTCTATGACAAGGCACAGCCCTTTAACTCCGGAAACCTCTTGGCTGTGACATTCTCCCCCACTCATTTGAGCAACGCCCTCGTTGCTCACAGCTCGACATGCGGCCTTCTTGGCGCAAGCACGGGCTTTCCTCCTTTGGTTTTGCTTGGTTCGAATGCTCACGAACGATGGACCACACCCTTCCATCTTCAGCTCGGGCTTGGGCATAGAACGCGGCAAGCACTCCACTTTGGGGAAGAGCACTTGGATTTGTATATCGCAAGTTGAAGTAGGAGGATCCAACTCTACCTTCGGCTTCTCCATGGGTGGTAGCTTGTGCATGCGCTTCTCGGCCTTCAAGCTCTTGTCTAGACGTTGGATCGTGGCAATGGTCTTGGTGTTGACCACCCTTTTCATCATGGGGATCATCGTCGAGCATTTCGGATCGAGGATCATGATGTACTTGGTCCTCATGTCGATCATGGACCTCACGCTATGGAAAAAATGCATTCCTAGAATGAGATCATAATCGTCGAGATGAATTACCTCGAATGATAGTTTGCCCTTCCATCCACCGATTTGGACATCCACAGGAGTTGATACTACACCCTTGAGCCCATCCGAGTTGATAACCTTGAATGAATTCCCGGTTAGCTCTACGCGAAGTCCTAAGGCTTTCGCCACTTCGGTCGACATGAACATGTTCGACGCACCCGTGTCGACCAAAGCATAAAGCGTTCAGCCGCACACTTCAACCTCCACAAAAACATGTCTGAGTTTGAGGCAGCTTCCTCTTCTTTGGACGGCGATCGAGCTTGGAGGGTGTGGACAACCTTCACAGCTCCAAATCGAATTTGCCACTTCTCCTCTTTGGGCTCCTCCTCTTCCTCTTCGATGGAGGCGTTGATCCTGCCCTTCTTTGGGCACCTTTGGGTCCAATGCGAACCTTTACAAATGAAGCAAGGTGAAGGCGGGGGTTGATCGAACTTACTCGCCGTGTGGTTTGTTTGCGGTTGACCCCTTTGGAAGGATGGCTTGGAAATGCCTTCACCCCATGTCTTGACTCGGTCGCTTTGATCTTTTGACGCACGGGGAGCGTCTCCAGCTTCATCCTTGGAGGATTGTTCCAACCTCCAATCCCTTGCTCTATTCTTCGGTTCGGCATTGGTTAGGTCGACGAGGGATTCGGCCACGCTTAGCGCTCTCACAAGAGTATTCACATCCCGTCGCTTGAGCTTGAGTTGTCCCCACAGTTTCAGTCCATCCATGAACGCTCTAAAGAGCCTCCTCCTCTCCTAGATTGTAGATTTGGAGTTTAACTCCGTGAATTCCTTCACATACTCTTGGATCATGCCCCTTTGTTCGAGGCGATGGAGCTTGATACAGGTTTCTTATTGAGCAAACTCAAGGAAGAAGTAGTCTTGGAATTCCCTCACGAAATCATCACATGTGTCTATGGGATCGGCGACGCGCTTGGTCTCGTCGCACCTATTGTGCCACCAAAGCATTGCGATATCGGAAAGGAACATCGAAGCAGTTCTTATCTTGATTGACTCGTCTTGGATGTTGATGGCGCCAAAGTATTGCTCCATGCTCCAAACGAAGTTGTCCACCTCCTTGGCGGATCGATCACGCCTTTGAACTCTTTGGGTTTCAGCACCTCAAGCTTGGGCACCGCTTGTGTAGTCATTGACCCATTGGCGATTCTCAATTTACATAGGGCGAGCTCGGTCTTGAGTTCTTGGATCTCCGCCTTCATGACTTCAACCTCATCCCTATGAGGGCTTTGTTCCTCGATCACTTGGACGTGCTCCTTCAACACATCAATCGATGCTTTAAGGGCTTCTTCCTTGTCATGCAGCGGGGCCATCGCTTGGTTGATGCCGATCATGAAGTCTTCACGGAGCGAGGTCACAACCTTCATGATCCGGTCTCTCACGTCATCAAGACCTTCCATGAACTCGACCATGGCACTCCAAACCTTCATGAGCTTCTCATCAAATGCAGCTACGACGTCCATCGAGGCTTCTCTTTTCTTTGTTCGGCCATGAGTCTCCTTGACTTGAACGGCCTCTCCATCCATGACAGCGTCTTGGCTCGACATTCTCTTGAACAGTCGGTGCTCCTCGATCTCTCGAAACGGATCTCTCATTTACTTTGATACCACTTGTCACAGGCCGATCGATTGGGATTGTGATCGTGCGTCGACTCAAGCTCTTTTTGGATCGCCTAAGCCAAGCCTTACTTGATAGATCACATACTCGTTCGCTTTACCCATATCGTAGAGAGAGGAAGTCTCTAAAGAGAGGAGCTTTGGAAAGAAATGAGCTTTGATATACTGAAATAGTTGAATGGTTCCAAATGAGAGGGAGGGCACTCCTTCTTATACTAGAGGCCCTCAGATTACATCCGTCAATTGACTTTTAATCCGGTGGATGAGATCGCACCGCCAAACTTACCGACACTAATGACAGCTACCAACTACCGACACTAATGATGGGAGACTTCTAGAATTTGGCATAATGATTGTGTCGCCTACCCTTGGAAAATTCTAGAAGGAGTCTTGTCGGGAATCCCAGCGATTGTAGGAGGTCCTCCGCGGCAAAGCACGGCCCTTTAGCTTCGGAAACCTCTTGGCCGTGACACGAGGCTCAAGCCTTATTTGGCATGGCTTATAATTTACGAGTCTCATTAGGAGGGCATTAGTGAGAAATATAGAAGGAAGGGAGGGAGGAAGGATATTGGAGAGAAAAGTGAAGAGTGGCGATGATTGAATCCAACGCTAGTCTTGGTGCGGTGATTGGTGACGATTTCATTTGAAGTGGTATTGATGACAAATGGCATTTTCTCTCATGCACCTCTTTGCTCATGTTGGTTCCAAAAAAAAAAAAACTGCTTCAAGTTGCAGCTAAAGCATCCACTTGAAGGAGGGAGAGTAAGATCTTTTCATTAGAAGAACATAGAGGGAGAACAATTAAAAGTGAACTTCTAATTTGAAGGATATAGTGGTCAACTATTTTAAGAGGAAAGATTTGGTAATACATTAGGTGAAAATAATGGCTGCCTATCATTTATACGATAATAATGGTGTATACATATTTATAATTGCAACATGCTAGTAGACCATTACGGAATGATCTTATCAAGGGGCAGCAATTCTGAATCTTGAATATAGACATACAAAAATAATTTTGCACTGTATAAATGCATTGCATTCTTTAATATTCAATCTTGATGGACTTTTAAATGAATTATGGAACTTGTGCACGTGTTTAATCTTATTAAATGTGATTTGAAAATTTAAAATCTAGTGATTGTCTTTATTAAAATATATAATTACCTATATATGGATAGTATCATGAGAGGTGTCATTTCCATCTTTAGTAAATTTAATTAGTGCTCTATGGGCACTTATTAAAATAAAAAATAAAAAAAACCCATAGTACATATGTACAAAAATGAAAATATTTTTGGTGACTTTAAATACTAAATTCACGTTCTGACCATCAAAAAAAATAAATTAAATTCGCGCGTTAAGATTTTCGATGTGTAATGGGGGAATGTAAATAAAATCACACATCAAGCATTGGATTTAGAAAGCCGAAAATCGAAAGTCAAATGTAAAGTCCAACCAAAAGCCCAAAAAGCCAACAAAGAGGATTAGTAACTTGGTATCGACAAGTATGGGCCTTATGATCCGACAACAAGCCTAAAATCAAAAGTCAACTAAGAAATGTTGATGCATGAAGCCTTGCATTAGATTTTGAAACAGGCCCACAATATGCTGTCGGAGAAATTAAAAAAAAAAATAAGGACGGGAAAAAAATTATACTATGAAATAATTATACAAAGAAAATGTGAAATTTCTCGGCTGCAAAACCAATAATATGATTAATAAAATTTAACCCAAAAGGGGTAATTACCAGTTTTAAATGGGCAAGCTTTAAAAATTTCCAAAAATGTACATGTTAATTAAACACAATAATTGCCACCATGATGGTCAAGTTTTCGAGTCTATATGATGTAAAAGGGTCTTCAATGATTGACAAACCTACCAAATGCCAATTAAGTATATGCTACTTCTATTTTACGTATACTCCAAATGGCATTGAACTTATAGATCTTTCGTGACATGCAGCCTATTTAATTTGCATGTTCAATCCGCCTCACACAGTGACGGGCAATTTCCCACATTCTTACAAATCTTTTAATAGTCGAATCTAGTAAAACTATTGGTAGTAACTGTACATCAACTTAAACGTATCCAATTATAAATCCTTTTGATCCACATAAGAAAAAGAGAAGAATTTAGAAATCCCCACATGCTAATTGACAAAATCAAAAATATTACTCGCATATCCCATTTGGAAATGTTTCTGTTCATTCGGTGTGGAAAATAAAATTCTTGGAGTTTTTATTACGAAAATTGAGGCTGACGAGAGAGAGAAAAAAAGAGGTTTTTTGGGGGTGGGGGGATATAGATCACCGATGACGTTGTCCGGATGTTGACGTTTGACTCGATGTTGTGTTGACCAGCGAGTCGAGTGGAACGCACGAGTGTGTTTTGCTGATGAAGGAGGTGACGATGTGTTTCGAAACACCTTTGCAATTTCTTTAGGCTGACTTGGAATTCGCTCTGCACGAGTGCCTATCACCTCTCTTTTCATGGTCCACTGACCTGAACCTGCATTGACTGATCAATGACGAAATACTAATAATCTCGGAGCCGGGTCGCCAGTTAAGGAACGGACTTGTGTGTACATTGACTGGACTAGTAACGTGCATTCAGTTGTCCACATTGCCCAAGGATCGGTATTTCGATGTTCAACCGTGTCCTTGATTCCAAACCTTACGTAAAATAAACTCACAAGGTTAGTGTGACTTTAAATTTCTACACTTAGTTTGAGGAAAAGTGTTAGAATGTTTAATTAATAAATCATGTTAAATTCTCACACGACATAAAACATTTTAGGTGCAATCGAATGTATGTGAGTCAATTGTATTTTGATTTTTAAATCACGTGAATTCCTAATGAGACTCTTAAATAGTCGCACCAAATCTCACACGACAAAAAACATTTTTGGTGCAATTGAATGCACATGAATCTAGTGTGCTTCAGTTTTTAAATCATGTGAATTCATAATGAGACTCGTAAATTATAAGCCATGCCAAATCTCACACGATAGAAAACATTATTGGTGCAATCAAATTCTTGTGAGTTTGGTGTATTTTAGTATTTAAATCACGCAAGTTCCTCAACAATCTCGTGTTGACGTATGTAATGACCTACTTTTCTACTTACCAAATTGGGTTTACTAGAACTTGATGGTAATGAGTATTGTACGAACATCCCTTTCTACTTTAAATCAAGGAATGAGTACCCTTAAAAGCCTTAAAATATATTATAAAAGTGTAATTGAGTCTAAAAAATTTCGAAATGTGTAATTAAATCTTAAAATTTGTCTTGAAAGTGTAATCAAGTCCTAAATTTTTAAAAAGTGCAATTAAGTCTAAATTTATCATAGAAGTACAATCGAGTTTTAAAAATTTTAAAATGTGCAATCAATGGATAGACTTGATTGGACTAATATGATCAATTTTATGATTTTATTGCAATTTTTCGAAGTTTTAGTACTTAATTACACTTTCTTAACAAGTTTTAAGACTAAATTAAACTTTTTAAAAATTTGGGGACTCAATTGCATTTTACTGACAAATTTTAGAACTTTCAATGCATTTATCTCTTAAATCAAAACACAATAACACTTAGGCTCCGTTGATTTTGCGAAACGTGTGACAATTTTGGAAAATGATTTCAAGGTACAATACTTTCTAATGTTTGACTGAAATCTAAAAATGAACTAGAAAATATATTTTTGTCATTCGATATATGATTTGATTTTGTAGGGAAAATTACTAAAAGAAAATGATTTTTTATTATTTTTTCTTTTTCTTTTTGCTTCTTCCTCAACCGATCGCCAACCACAATGATGGTTGGCCATTAGCTTGTGGCAAGGTTCTGCCTTGCCCGAGATTACTGAAGGTCGGCAAGGCTTTGGCAACCTCGGGTGAAGCTTGAGCCTTGCCCAAATTGCCAAACTTAGCGCAACTCGAGCTCGGCTAAGGTCGTTTGGGCAAGCTCAAGCCTCGTAAAGGTTGGTGACGCTCTGGCGAGCTCAACCTTATCGGCCTATGGAGAGGCTCGAGCTTGTCTATGGTTAGTGGTCAACTACCGCTATGGTCGACAACTGACTAAGAGGAAGCAAAATGACTTAAAAAATTAATTAAAAATTATATTTTTTTTTTGGTAAAGATTAAAAAATAAAAATAAAGGGAAAAAAGTATTTGGTGAAAGAGAGTACTTGATATAGCGGTGAAAGATAGAAAATGGAAAAGTAGATACATTTTCCCCACTTTTGATAGCGTTCTTTCCATTGGCAGAAAATATTATCTTCCACTAGTTTATTTTCTATGAATTGAATAGCAAAAAATTGGAAAAATATTTCCTGAAAGTTGTTTTTAGTGGACCGAATAGAGCTTTAGATAATTGCTATATTCACCTCACTTTTGCTAAAATCACTCCTATGTAATAAGTGAACAATATACCTTTTAAAATAAAAATCTAATCTATTTATTGTCCTTCCTATATTGCCTTGGGGAGGATCTCACTCTCCCTCCTCTATACTTTTTTGGGTCAAGCCCTCTTTGATTAAGGCTCTGTTTAGTCCAATGTTTGTAAAAAGCCTTCGGCCAAATACAAAGGCCTTTAGCTTAGGGCTTTGGGGAAATGCAAAATTATTTGATAAACATATATTTGGAAAGCTCTTTGGTGTGATCAAATTAAGTTTTTAATTTTAATATTTTTAAAATTGAAAAAAGAAACAATGGCTATAACTTTTTACATTTTCATGAGAGAGTAATGTAAAAGATAAGAATTAACAAATTTATTTAAAAAAAAATTACATCAAAGGAATTTGGGTGTATGTAAGATGCAAAACTCATTTTTTGGCGTGTGGTTCTTTTAGGTTTGTTTTCAACTTTGAATGAGTTTTTTCAAATGAGTGACCATTCTTCTTAATCTAGACAAGGATAATCCTGGCTTCATTTTGCTATTTGCAATTCTTTTCGCAGCCACAAGCAGGTGATGATGGATGTTTCAAGACAAAAACCCTAATAGCCTGGACCGGGGGGTTGGGGATGAGAGGTTTTATTAAAAAGATGACAAGAGACTTCTAGAATTTTCACTAGAATTTGAGTGAGCCCCCACGCTCCCATGCCCCCTTCCTATTTCTTTTGTCACTATTCCCCTCCTACTTTGAATCAAACAATGGGTATATTAAAAGTCTTAAAATTTATCATGAAACTGCAATTGACTTTAAAAATTTTCACAAAATATAATTAATTCTTAAAATTTTTCTTGAAAGTGCAATCAAGTCCTAAATTTTAATAAAGTGCAATCAAATCTTCAAACTTATAATAAAGGTACAGTCAAGTTTCAAAATTTTCAAAAATGCAATCAATGGAGTGACCTAATTGGATTAATTCGACAAATTTTAGAACTTAATTGCACTTTTGAAAGTTTAAAGATTCAATTGCATTTTTGTAACAAATTTTAGGACTAAATTGAATTTTTTTAAACTTTTAGGACTCAATTGCATTTTACTAACAAGTTTTAAGACTTTCGATGTACTTAACCCTTAAATCAAAACACATAACACTTAGGCTCCTTGGTTTCTCAAAAAGTGTAATGATTTTCAAAAATGTTTTCAATGAAGCCATTTTTCAAGAAGATGACAATATTTTTCATTGTTTAGCTGAAATCTAAAAATGAATTAGAAAATATTTTTCTTCACTTAATATCTTATTTGATTTTTTGGGAAAATTACAAAAGAATTCAAATCTTTTGATTACTTTTTGTTTTTGTTTTTACTTCTTCCTCGATTGATCGCCAACCACAACGATGGCCAACCATTAGTTTGTGATGAGGTTCTACCTCACCTAAGCTCGCCAGAGGTTGGCAAGGTCCTAGCAACCTAGGATGAGGCTCTAGCCTCACCCAACTCACTAGATCTCATCTAATGCAACCCAAGCTTACACAAGGCCTTTTGGGTAAGCTCAGGCCTCGCTAGAGATTGATGAGGCACTAACAAGCTCGACCTTGCTAACCTGTGGTGAGGCTTGAGCTCGCCTATGGCTAGGGCAACTGACCGGGGAAGAAGCAAAATGAAAAAAAAATTAAAATTAAAATTAAAATTTTGATTTTTTTAAAAAAGAAAAAGAAAAAGGTGTTCAATACAAGAAAGTACTTGATCTAGAGGTGAAAGAAAGAGGATGGAAAATGATTTCCCTACTTTTGATGGTGTTCTTTCCATTTGTGGAAAATGTTTTCTTTTGCCAATTAATTTTCTATGGACTAAACAGTGAAAAATTTGGAAAATATTTTGTAGGTGTTTTTTTCAATGAAACGAGCAGAGCCTTGAGCAACCACTATTTTCAACCCCCACAAATTGCTAAAATCATCTCTCTCTCCCTCCTCTATACTTTTTTTGGTAAAGTCCCTCCTTGGTTTAGTTTAGGCAAAATTCCAAATAAGGACCGAAAGTGCTCTAATTTTCTCAAACAATGACTTAAAAAGTGGATCTTGTTTTAAATAAGAGCCTAAAGTAATACTTATTTCAAATAAGTGCCTGAAGTGATCATATCAGTCTTTAAAAAGGGTCTAACCTCACTAGTTGATGGGATTTTAGTCTTTTAATAGTTTAAATATTTTTCTAATTTTCCTTTTCTTTTTATTTTTATTTTCTTTCTTTTTTCTCTTCTTCCCTCTACCAAACATGGCAAAGGTCATTGATCTTAGGCATGGGCAACCAGGGTGGCGTTGGGCAAGTGCTACTCTCACCAAATTGGGCGAGGGTTTCCTCGCCTAGGCTGGGTAGGCAAGGCCAAGTGAGGGCCACCTTTGCCTACCTAAGTGTGAGGGTTGCCCTCACCCTCGCCGATTTGGTTCCTCGCTTGCCCAAGCAAGGGTCGCTCAACGTGGGTGAGGGTACCCCTTGGCCTCGCCACACTAGGCAAGGGTCACCCTTGCTCAATGATGGCAAGGGTTGTCCCTCCCCAGATCTAGTAAGGGCATTCCTCACCTAAATTCAGCGACCTTTGCCAATGCTAGTGAAGGAAAGAAGAGAAAAGAAAACAAATCAAAAATTTTAAAAAAAAAAAATACTATCAGAATTTTTTTGACTAAAACAGCCGACCAAAAGTCTTTATTTGAGATGATTTAACCACTTTAGCTCTTATTTAAGACGTTTTGCCACTTCTAACGTGTATTTAAAATAATGTCTACTTTTGGTTCTTATTTGAGAAAATGTTGACACTTCAAGCCCTTTTTGAAATTTTCCCTTAATTTATACTTGTGGTGCAACTTCAAGTATCCGTTGTGTTTTTTGTTTTCTTGAACAAGATGAGCAAAGAGGTGCATAAGAGAATTTCAATGACCTCCTATAACAATTATTAGACTACCTTAATAAATGGCCTTGCTCCTGCCCTACCCCATGCCGAGCCTACTACCACCACCATCTTCCTTGGCTTACGTAAGTCCTCACCATTGCACGTGTCACTCTATCATTATTTGTCTCTACTGTTACTCAAGGGTGTCAAGACCCGAACCGAAAATCGAACCGAACCGTGAACCGAACCAAAAAATTTGATTTTTTCGGTTCGGTTCGATTTTCATCAAAAACCGAAAGAATTTTATCGGTTCGGTTTTTATCGGTTAACCGAACCGAAAACCGATAAAATCAAATCTAATTCGGTTCTCTCCCGACTCCTGTCTCTAGTCCTCTCGTGTCTCTTGGTTTTTATCGGTTTCCATATGAGTTGAACTTAGAAAAACCAAAAGTTGAAAACTGAAAAACCGAACCGAAAAGTTCGGTTCGGTTCGTTATTGGTTCAAGACTTATTCAATTCGGTTTGGAAATTTTCTCTAACGGTTCGGTTCGATTCGGTTTTTCATATCTAATTTGTTGAGTCTGTCTCTCTCTTCATATTGATGCCTTCGCCCTCGACCACCTCTCCTCCTTGCCTCTATCTTCAACCTTGTGCCACGGCAATCTCAACTCAAGCTCATTCGAAGCCCCAAATCGAATTAAGGGCTTTTGCGGTCTCGAATTAATGCCGATTTGAGGTTGTGGCTATTGCCAAGTGCGGGACACAGAGGGCATTAGTGTGTGCGTGTGTGTGTGTGTGTGTGAGTGAGAGAGAGAGAGAGAGAGAGAGGTGCGTGTAAGGATAGGGGAGAGAAAAGTGAAGAGTGGCGATGATTGAATCCAATGGCAATCTTGGCATAGTGGCTATATATATGTATGTATGTATATACACACACACCACAAGTTGTGACAAAAGCATCCACTTGAAAGAGGTTGAGCAAGATCTTTTCACGAGAAGAAGATAAAGAGAGAACAATTAGAAGTCTCTTTTAATTTGAAGGATATACCGATCAACTATTTAAAAAGAAGTGGATTTAGTCATACATTAGGTGGAAATAATGGCTGCCTATATTTATACAATAATAATGGTGTATATGTATTTGTAATTGTGACATGCTAGTAGACCATTACGGAATGATCTTATCAAGTGGCAACAATTCTTAATCTTGAATATAGACATACAAAAATGATTTTGCACTGTATAAACACATTGCATTCTTTAATATTCAATCTTGATGGACTTTTAAATGAAATATGTTAAAGAATGGAACTTGTGCACTTGTTTAATCTTATTAAATTTGCTTTGAAAATTTAAAATCTACTGTTTGAGGTGAGTGTCTTTATTAAAAGTTGTAATTATCTATATCTCAATGGTACCATGAGAGGTGTCTTTTCCATCTTTAGTAATTTGAATTAGTGCTCTATGGGCACTTATTAACAAAACCCATAATAAATATGTACACAAATGAAAACATTTTAGGTGACTTTAAATACTAAATCACGCTTTAAGATTTTCAATATGTATAGGGGAAAAATAATTAAAATTTCACATCATGCATTGGATTTAGAAAGCCGAAAATCAAAAGTCAAATGTAAAATCCGACCAAAAGCCCAAAAGCCCAACACGAGGATCGAAAACTTAGTACCGACAAGTATGGGCCTTGTGATCCGACAACAAGCCGAGATTCAAAAGTCAACTGAGAAATGGCCGTGCATTAGATTTTGGATCAGGCCCACAATATACACTGGGGGAAAATTTTAAAAAATAAGGACTGGAAAAAAACTATATTAATTGAAATAACTATACCAAACCGACCAAAACTAATAATAATAATTATACAAAGAAAATGTGAAATTTCTCGGCAGCCAACACAATAATATGATTAATAAAATTAATAAAGCTTAACCCAAAAGAAATTAGTTCCCTCTTAGGTGCTTTGTCTTCCGGACAAGATGTTTTAATAATTTTCTTTTCATGCCATATATCCCAAAAAAAAAAGGTGATTAACCGTTATTAAATGGGCTAGCTTTAAAAATTTCCAAAAGTGTATGTGTTTATTAAACATGATAATTGCCACCATAATGGTCAAGTTTTCAAGTATACGTGATGTAAAAGGCTCTTCATTGATTGACAAACTGGTTAGATGCCAACTAAGTATATGTTACTTCTGTTTCATGTATACTCCAAATGCAATCATTACAAATTGCATTGAACCTATAGATCTTTGACAACAAGTGACTTATTTAATTTGCTTGTTTGACCCACCTCTTGCAGCGACAGGTAATTTGTTCATGTTCCTTCAAATTTTTTAATAGTTGAATCTAGCAAAACCACAACATTGGTAGTAACCAATAATACCTCGACTTAGACGTGCTCAATTAGAAATCCTTATGATCACCAAAAAAAATCAAGAAGAGGAATTTCGAAATTCCCACATGCTAATTGTCAAAAATTAAAAATAATACTCGCATATCACATTTGCAAATGTAGCTGTTCATTCGGTACGGAAAATAAAAATAATAAAAGTTTTGGAGTTTTTATTACGAAAACTGAGGCTGACGCAGTGGAGAGAGAGAGAGAGAGAGAGAGAGAGAGAGAGAGGTCACTGATGACGTTGTCTGGATGTTGACGTTTGACTGGAATGGAGTTTTGACCAGCGAGTTCACTGGGACACACGAGTGTGTTTTGCTGATGAAGGAGGTGACGATGAGTTTTGCCACTTTTTTCCAATTTTCCTTAGGTTGACTTTGAAATCGCCTCTGCGCGTGTGCTTATCGGCTCTCTTTTCGCGGTCGACGGACCTAAAGCTGCATTGACTGATCAATCACGAAATAGTCATGATCTAGCAATCGGGTCGCCAGTTAAGGAGCAGATTTATGTGTACTATTGATTGGTCACATGATGTGAATTCGATTTTGGACCAATATTCTAATGTTCAACCTTACCCTTATTCAGAACCTTAAGTAAACTCACAAGATTAATGTGATTTTAAATTTTCATGTTAGTGTAAGGAAAAGTATTATAATATTTAAATAATAAGTCCCGCTAAATTCTCACACGACATAGATTTTAGGTGCAATTGGATGCAAGTGAGTCCAATGTATTTCAATTTTTGAATCATGCAAATTCCTAAGGAGACTCGTAAGTAATAAATCATACCAAATCCTTATACAACATAAAACATTTTAGCTGCATTTGAATGCATGTAAGTTCAGTGTATTTTAGTTTTAATAAATCATGCCAAATCTCACACGACAAAAAACATTTTAAGTGCATGCCAACTCGATGTATGTGAGTTCAGTGTATTTCAATTTTTAAACGATGCGATTTCTTAGAGTCCTCTGCTGACGAACGCAATGACCTACTTTTGTACTTGTCAAATTGGGTTTACCAGAAACTTTAGATGCTGATGAGTATGGTGACGCAGCCTTTTTTTTTGTTTTTTCCTTTGAAGGAGACTTGCCACTTGTTTCCAGGAAGCCAGCACTTCTTCGGTTTTATGACCTTTCTTGGCTCTCCAGTTGACTAAAATGGCTGGGCTTTCCATCTTTTTCTTGCTTGTGCTTATCACCACTAAAATCAGACAACAGCTACTGATCACGGAAAAGGAATGTCTAGCTGCCTGGTCCAGACAAAGCTGGCTTTTTGCCATCTTCCTAATCGTAATCCGAATTTCGAATTAGGGCATTTGATTACCTCGTTTGGCAATTTTCTCAGACACTTGAACTAGATTTGACCACATCATCACCTAAATGACCTTATATGCATATTCACTTCAGGGGAAAATGTATAGTGTGGTGAATGTGTGTAAAATTAAACGAAGAAGGAATAGAAATTACCATAGTGATTTTTCAGATTTGTCAAGATGAATTGATTCCGTCTAATATTAGAAGAACACATTTATTTGGACTTTATAATAGGATAAAAGTTCATATATTCCATAATGTGCATGTTAAACTGAGCTTGGAAGCCGCATATCATAAGTTGTTGCGATACGATCGAGCTTATAGGATCAGGGTCGAGGATCCCTGTGCCAATCCCACACCGATATTTAGGAGACTTTCATTGTGCGGGAAAATGTCTTAGGCCGTTCGAGTAATGTTCATACTACTTTGAATTCTCAAGTTAAGGAAAAGCTCAAGCCAGTCCCAGAAGCTTGGGGTATTATTTATGGAAAAAAATATAAAAAGAATTTCAATAAATCAAGTGACATCACGTCGCAACGATTCACAATGTTATCATTATAATGCCTCCCGAGCCAACCTCAGTCCCAGAAAAGGCCAACCGCGTAAAACTGAGTGGACCAGGCAATTTGCTGAAGTAATCTCTCGCGTGGCACTCCCCTCTGCCGCTCGCTTTCCTTTTTTCGTGAACTTTGAAGTTCTAGAACGAACAGGGGAACGCGCAGGTTTGACCTCCTCCCCACGCAAACACTGGACACAGCTCACTCTCTTTCCTCATCTCTCTCTTGCATGGACACCCTATATAAAGAGCCGCAAAAATGCTCCCCGAATCATCTGCACAACACATACCCAACAACGTTCTCGAGAATCCAGCTCCATCCCAGTTCGACCCATCCGAGAACAAGTCAACCCAGATCGTCAAAATCGAATCTTGACTCGAGGGAGAAGCGGAATGACTAAGCACAGCGAAGCCAAGGCAGCGGCGGTGCACGAGGGCGAGGGAGCGAGGAGCGAGCTGAAGTTCAGGGGGGTGCGGAAGAGGAAGTGGGGCAGGTGGGTCTCCGAAATCCGCCTGCCCAACAGCCGCGAGAGGATCTGGCTCGGCTCCTACGACACCGCCGAGAAGGCGGCCCGCGCCTTCGACGCCGCCGCCTTCTGCCTCGGCCGCTCCGCCGCGAAGCTCAACTTCCCCGGCAGCCCCCCGGAGATCCCCGGCGCGGCGTCCTTCTCCCCCGATGAGATCCAGTCGGCCGCGGCGAGCTACGCCAACTTCGGGGCCGCGGCCGTGCCGGCCCGGGCCGAGCTGCCCCGACCAGGATCGCCGGCCCCGTCGCCCTCGCTGTCGGCCTCGGAGGCGAGCAGCGTGCTGACGACCGAGAGCGACCTGACCCTGGACCTATCGTTCCTGGATTTTCTGGATGATTCGGTTCCGGTTTCCGGTGAGCCCGATCTCGGGAAGTTCCCGGGCGTGGAGGAGGCTCCCGACGTGTTCTACCACATGCAGTTCCCGAGCGTGGAGAGCGCGGGCCTGAATCTCGATACTCTATTGGCTTCAGACAGCTTCCCGTGGCGGATCTGAAGTGTACTGAAGGAAGAAGCCTAGCGGTCAATTCTCTCTTTTCTTTTCTTTTCCTTTCTATAATTTTTTTGATGGACTAGATTTTGTGGGGTCATCATCCACTTCATTATGATACAGACAACAAGAACTGACTTTATAGGGTGTAAAAAGACGTAGCTTTTGTTGGTTCGGTTCAGTCCATTGTATTTCAGTTGACAGCGGAAAGATGAACTCAATTCTGTTTGTCAAGTCTGTAGACCGTGAAGCTAATCCGATCATTTCGGCTGCTATATAACCATCTCGACACTTGAACAGACAGCAGATCAAAATAATAAGCATTGAATCGAAAGCGAAATTCAACTCGTGATGAGCATGTTCGATCGCCTGAGGCAAGCTTCTCGCTTTCTCCCTTCCGATCATCAATGACCGTGGAAAGTCTAGTCGAATGATAATCAAGAACGGGCAGGGGCACTGCGACATGCCGCTTTCTTACTCACAAGGGATGGTGACCACGGCTTGCGCTTGTGCATGATTTTTCCTGGTCTTATTATGAGATTTACATGCATTTCTACGAGCCAAGCGTAAGAGAGAGTCTATAATCAATCGTATGCGGTTCTCATGTTGCAGGCTCGAGGGGAATTGCTCGACCGTTGCCTTGCTCGATGAATTTTTTCTCTGGGAAAATAAAAAACCTTGAGTCGTCCGCTTGTAGTGATTATTGTGTTGATCGACCCAGAAACGACAGTGTATGTGTGAGATCCAACATTATGGAATCAACTCGGAGTATTTACGTTGTATCGAGGATCACAACGTCGGATGACATATTGACATACGAAACTGTCTCACAGATTTTTTTCGCTGAGAATTTGGTCTTTCGCACGGCCGCGTCGCGAGTGCAACCTCAGTCCCAGAAATGGCCAACCGCGTAAAACTGAGCTGACCAGACAATTTGCTGGCTCACATATTGACATAGTTCTCGCCATCATACAGACCATTCGTTGAACTATGACTAAGAAAGCTGAGAAGAGCGATATGACTGACCACGGACTGGAAAAGTGAGTGCGCATCATCTTCGCCCAGTTGCTGTGGTAGTACGACTCGAGTTCCATGAACTGCTCTGACAGAAAACAGTCATGAACGTTGTAAGAAACGTTCTTCCCGAGAAAATAGTGCGATGATCCCATCTGAACGGAGGAGCGACACGTCTGTTGGCCGATTGATAAGGCAGTGCATGAAGGAGGAGACGTAATCAGTCATGTACTTGGACCTGTTTTCCGGCATTGTTCCAGGGACACGCAGTTTATCAGCATGGTGGTCATGAAGTCGTTGATTGTGATGTTTGTTATCTGGAGTACCGGTTTTATCAGCACGCTGGTCACGAAGTCTTTGATTGGGATATCTGGTATCTGGAGCACTGGCCTACGGAAACTTATGTCCAGCAAGCTGTCTGGCTTCTTGGACTCGAATTTGATTCCGCAGGGCCTAAGCTCGGTCACACACGGTACGGACTGAGCCGATGACCAGGACTTCTTCCTGGATTTGGGGTGGACCTGCCTTGTCGGCGAGAGACTCGAGTAATCAGTGCATGAAGGAGGAGACGTAATCAGTCATGTACTTGGACCTGTTTTCCCGGCATTGTTCCAAGGACACGCAGTTTATCAGCATGGTGTTCATGAAGTCGTTGATTGTGATGTTTGGTATCTGGAGTACCGGTTTTATCAGCACGCTGGTCACGAAGTCTTTGATTGGGATATCTGGTATCTGGAGCACTGGCCTACGGAAACTTATGTCCAGCAAGCTGTCTGGCTTCTTGGACTTGAATTTGATTCCGCAGGGCCTAAGCTCGGTCACACACGGTACGGACTGAGCCGATGACCAGGACTTCTTCCTGGATTTGGGGTGGACCTGCCTTGTCGGCGAGAGACTCGAGTAAAACAGGTCAAGTAGGTGCTCGGATTCAAGATTCCACCAAGGTTTGATAAGTGCCATGCTTCTCGTCTATTTGGTCATAGTGGGTTCATTTTTTTATTTGTCACGTACTTGTCCCGAGATCATTCATAGGAAATGGTAGACAAAACACTGATTATCTTCGAGAAATGGGTGGCAGTCCTATCTGAGACAAGTTTCAGGCCGTTCACGAGAGGAACAGCAAGCTCAAACAATCATGAAGTAAATACATTATAATTTTAGGTTCATCGTACATCTACATATAGTGTTATCATGATCTACAAGTCATATTGAGTTGCATCAGGAGTAACTTTAGCATGAGCGTTTGAGTTTTGGAATATTTCCTTGTCCATCAATCTGCTGATCCGCCAACGTTAAGCACGAAGTATCTGTGAGACATTTCGTATGTCAATATGTCATCCGACATTGTGATCCTCGATACAACGTAAATACTCCGAGTTGATTCCATAATGTTGGATCTCACACATACACTGTCGTTTCTGGGTCGATCAACACAATAATCACTACAAGCGGACGACTCAAGGTTTTTTATTTTCCCAGAGAAAAATTCATCGAGCAAGGCAACGGTCGAGCAATTCCCCTCGAGCCTGCAACATGAGAACCGCATACGATTGATTATAGACTCTCTCTTACGCTTGGCTCGTAGAAATGCATGTAAATCTCATAATAAGACCAGGAAAAATCATGCACAAGCGCAAGCCGTGGTCACCATCCCTTGTGAGTAAGAAAGCGGCATGTCGCAGTTCCCCTGCCCGTTCTTGATTATCATGCGACTAGACTTTCCTCGGTCATTGATGATCGGAAGGGAGAAAGCGAGAAGCTTGCCTCAGGCGATCGAACATGCTCATCACGAGTTGAATTTCGCTTTCGATTCAATGCTTATTATTTTGATCTGCTGTCTGTTCAAGTGTCGAGATGGTTATATAGCAGCCGAAATGATCGGATTAGCTTCACGGTCTACAGACTTGACAAACAGAATTGAGTTCATCTTTCCGCTGTCAACTGAAATACAATGGACTGAACCGAACCAACAAAAGCTACGTCTTTTTACACCCTAAAAAGTCAGTTCTTGTTGTCTGTATCATAATGAAGTGGATGATGACCCCACAAAATCTAGTCCATCCATCAAAAAAATTATAGAAAGGAAAAGAAAAGAAAAGAGAGAATTGATCGGCTAGGCTTCTTCCTTCAGTACACTTCAGATCCGCCACGGGAAGCTGTCTGAAGCCAATAGAGTATCGAGATTCAGGCCCGCGCTCTGCACGCTCGGGAACTGCATGTGGTAGAACACGTCGGGAGCCTCCTCCACGCCCGGGAACTTACCGAGATCGGGCTCACCGGAAACCGGAACCGAATCATCCAGAAAATCCAGGAACGATAGGTCCAGGGTCAGGTCGCTCTCGGTCGTCAGCACGCTGCTCGCCTCCGAGGCCGACAGCGAAGGCGACGGGGCCGGCGATCCGGGTCCGGGCAGCTCGGCCCGGGCCGGCACGGCCACGGCCCCGAAGTTGGCGTAGCTCGCCGCGGCCGACTGGATCTCATCGGGGGAGAGGGACGGCGCGCCTGGGATCTCCGGGGGGCTGCCGGGGAAGTTGAGCTTCGCGACGGGGCGGCCGAGGCAGAAGGCGGCGGCGTCGAAGGCGCGGGCCGCCTTCTCTGCGGTGTCGTAGGAGCCGAGCCAGATCCTCTCCCGGCAGTTGGGCAGGCGGATCTCGGAGACCCACCTGCCCCACTTCCTCTTCCGCACCCCTCTGAACTTCAGCTCGCTCCTCGCACCCTCGGCCTCCTGCACCGCCGCGGCCTTGGCTGCGCTGCGCTTCGTCATTCTCCGCTTCTCCCTCGAGTCAAGATTCGATTTTGACGATCTGGGTTGACTTGTTCTCGGATGGATCGAACTGGGATGGAGCTGGATTCTCGAGAACGTTGTTGGGTTGGTGTTGTGTTGATGATTCGGGGAGCATTTTTGCGGCTCTTTATATGGGTGTCCATGCAAGAGAGAGATGAGGAAAGAGAGTGAGCTGTGTCCAGTGTTTGCGTGGGGAGGAGGTCAAACCTGCGCGTTCCACTGTTCCTTCTAGAACTTCAAAGGAGACGAAAAAGGAAAGCGAGCGGCAGAGGGGAGTGCCACGTGAGAGATTACTTCAGCAAATTTCCTGGTCAGCTCAGTTTTACGCGGTTGGCCTTTTCAGGGACTGAGGTTGCACTCGCGACGCGGCCATGCGAAAGGCCAAATTCTCAAACCCAACCCTTCACCCCACCCAAACAACAACAAAAAAACCAAAAAAAGAAAAAAAAAAAAAAGGAGTCGGGTTGAGATGTGTCGCACTCGCTGCTGAAATGTTCGGTTTAAATTGCCATGCATAGTATTGGCTCGGGAGGCATTATAATGATAAGGGAAAATGTCACAAATAATTCATGAACTTTCATTTAATGTTCAATTTCATGCATAAACTTTTGATTTACTCAATTTGGTCCCTGAACTTATATCTAATGTTTAATTTCATCAATGAACTTTCAATTTGCTCAATTTGGTCCCTGAACTATCAACAAATGTTCCATTTAGTCCATGACTATTTGAAAATTGACTAATTTCGTCGTTCCATTAGTTAAAGTTAACAAAATTGGCTTACATGGTTTTTTTTTCAAGACCCACTACCATAGTACTCCAGCAAAATTCCCTAACGACGCCCTTGAGATTCGAACTTCTCCTTTTCGTGAGGGGAAGAGAGCCTGAGCTAGCTACGCTGTTGAAGGTGGTGGTGGCTTACATGGCTTTTAGTCTCTTAAATATAAAATAAAAAAGGACATGTGAAATATCCACATAGAAATTACATTTAAAACATGTTAATTCGTGGCCACCATCCAAAAAAGAGATACAAAATTACTTATTTTTTTCTGCTTTTGTGATCAGTGCTCTCATCTTTAACTAACCCCTAATTTGTTTTCCTTTTTTAAGATATATATTGACTCATAATTCTAGTAATCCAACTTAGTTTCACATCATCGATTAATGCTCCACGTCATCACTTAACGGTTTGACAAACGAAAGGACTAGATGAAACATTTGTTAATAGTTCATGGATCAAATTGAGCAAATCAAAAGCTTGGGGATGAAATTGAACATTAGATGAAAGTTCAAGAACCAAATTGAGTAAATCGAAAGCTCGGGATAAAATTGAACATTAGATGAAAGTTCATGGACCAAATTGAGCAAATGGAAAACTCAGAAATGAAATTGAACATTAGATGAAAGTTCAGAAAGTTCGTGAACCATTTGTAACATTTTCCCTAATGATAACATCGTGAGTCATTACAATGTGATGTCACTTGATTTGTTGAAGTTTTATATATATATTTATTTCCATAAATAAAACCCTAAGCTTCCGTACAGGGCTTGAGCTTTTCCTTTTTTGACCTGAGAATTCGAAGTAGTAGGAACATTACTCGAACGGGCCCGAGGCATTTTCCCGTGCAATGAAATTCTCCTAAATATCGGCGTGGGTTTGGCATAGGATTATTGACCTTGATCTTATAAGCTCGATCGTATCGCGGTAATTTATGATATGCGGCTTCCAAGCTCAGTTTAAGTTTAACGTGCACATTACTGAATATATCAACTTTTTTCCTATTATAAAGTCCAAATAAATGTGTTCTAATATTAGACGGAATCAATTCATCTCAACAAATTTGAAAAATCACAGTGGTAATTTCTATTCCTTCTTCGTTTGATTTTACACACATTCACCACACCATACATTTTTCCCAGAAGTGAATATGCATATAAGGTCATTTTGGTGATGATGTGGTCGAATCTGGTTCAAAAGTGTCTAAGACAATTGCCAAACGAGGTAATCAAATGCCCTAATTCGAAATTCGGATTACGATTAGGAAGATGGCAAAAAGCCAGCTTTGTCTGGACCAGGCAGCAAGACATACCTTTTCTGTGATCAGTAGCTGTTGGCTGATTTTAGTGGTGATAAGCACAAGCAAGAAAAAGATGGAAAGCCCAAGAGGTGCTGGCTTCCCGGAAACAAGTGGCAAGTCTCCTTCAAAGGAAAAAAAAAAAAAAAAAGGCTGCGTCACCATACTCATCAGCATCAAGTTTCTGGTAAACGCAATTTGGCAAGTAGAAAAGCAGGTCATTGCGTGCGTCAGCAGAGGACTCTTACGGAAATCGCATCGTTTAAAAATTGAGATACAGGGATCTCACATAAATCAAGTTGGCATGCACTTAAAATATTTTCTGTGGTGTGAGACTTGGCGTGATTTATTAAAACTGAAATACACTGGACTTACATGCATTCAAATGCAACTAAAATGTTTTATGTTGTATAAGGATTTGATATGATTTATTACTTACGAGTCTCCTCAAGAATTCGCATGATTCAAAAATTGAAATACAATGGACTCACTTGCATCCAATTGCACCTAAAATCTACGTCGTGCTAGAATTTAGCGAGACTTATTATTTAAATATTATAATACTTTCCCTTACACTAACATGGAAATTTAAAATCACATTAATCTTGTGAGTTTACTTAAGGTTCAGAATCAAGAGTAAGGTTGAATATTAGAATATTGGTACAAAATCGAATTCACATCATGTGACCAATCAAATAGTACACATAAATCTGCTCCTTAACTGGCGACCCGGCTGCTAGATCATGACTATTTCGTGATTGATCAGTCAATGCAGCTTTAGGTCGGTCGACCGTGAAAAGAGGAGTGAAAAGAGAGCCGATAAGCACACGCGCAGAGGCGATTTCAAAGTCAACCTAAGGAAAATTGGAAAAAAGTGGCAAAACTCATCGTCACCTCCTTCATCAGCAAAACACACTCGTGTGTCCCAGTCAACTCGCTGGTCAAAACTCCATTCCAGTCAAACGTCAACATCCAGACAACGTCATCAGTGACTCTCTCTCTCTCTCTCTCTCTCTCTCTCTGTCCACTGCGTCAGCCTCAGTTTTCGTAATAAAAACTCCAAAACTTTTATTATTTTTATTTTCCGTACCGAATGAACAGCTACATTTGCAAATGTGACATGCGAGTATTATTTTTAATTTTTGACAGTTAGCATGTGGGAATTTCGAAATTCCTCCTTGTCTTTTTGGTGATAAGAAGGATTTCTAATTGAGCACGTTTAAGTCAAGTTACTATTGGTTACTACCAATGTTGTGGTTTTGCTAGATTCAACTATTAAAAAATTTGAAGGAACATGAACAAATTACCTATCGCTACAAGAAACGGGTCGAACAAGCAAATTAAATAAGCCACGTGTTGTGAAAGATCTATAAGTTCAATGCAATTTGTAATGATTGCATTTGGAGTATACATGAAACAGAAGTAGCATATACTTAGTTGGCATCTAATCGGTTTGTCAATCATTGAAGAGCCTTTTACATCACGTATACTTGAAAACTTGACCATTATGGTGGCAATTATCATGTTTAATTAACACATACACTTTTGGAAATTTTTAAAGCTAGCCCATTTAATAACACTTAATCGCCTCTTTTTTTCGGGATATACGGCATGAAAAGAAAATTATTAAAACGTCACGTTCGAAAGACAAAGCACCAAAGAGGGAACTAATTTCATTTGGGTTAAGCTTTATTAATTTTATTAATCATATTATTGTTTTGGCTGCTGAGAAATTTCACATTTCTTTGTATAATTATTATTATTAGTTTTGGTCGGTTTGGTATGGTTATTTCAATAAATATAGTTTTTTTTTTTTCCAGTCCTCATTTTTTTTAAAAAATTTCCCCGAGTGTATATTGTGGGCCTGATCCAAAATCTAATGCAAGGCCATTTCTCAGTTGACTTTTGAATCTTGGCTTGTTGTCGGATCATAAGGCCCATACTTGTCGGTACTAAGTTTTCATCCTCGTGTTGGGCTTTTGGGCTTTTGGTCGGATTTTACATATGACTTTTGATTTTCGGCTTTCTAAATCCAATGCTTGATGTGTGATTTTAATTATTTTTCCCCTATACATATTGAAAATCTTAAAGCGTGATTTTAGTATTTAAAGTCACCTAATATGTTTTCGTTTTTGTACATATTTCATATTTGTTATGGGTTTTGTTAATAAGTGCCCATAGAGCACTAATTCAATTTACTAGAGATGGAAAAAACACCTCTCACGATGCTATTGAGATCAAGGTAATTACATATTTTAATAAAGACACTCACCTCAAACAGTAGATTTAAATTTTCAAAGAAAATTAATAAGATTAAACAAGTGCACAAGTTCCATTCTTTAACATATTTCATTTAAAAGTCCATCAAGATTGAATATTAGAGAATGCAAAGCATTTATACTGTGCAAAATCATTTTTGTATGTCTTTATTCAAAATTAAGAATTGTTGCCACTTGATAAGATCATTCTGTAATGGTCTACTAGCATGTCACAATTACAAATACGTATACACCATTATTATTGTATAAATACAGGCAGCCATTATTTCCACCTAATGTATTACAAAATCCACTTCTTTTTAAATGGTTGATTGGTATATCCTTCAAATTGAAAGAGACTTCTAATTGTTCTCTTTCTATCTTCTTCTCGTGAAAAGATCTTGCTCAACCTCTTTCAAGTGGATGCTTTTGTCACAACTTGAGGTGTGTGTATATATACATACATACATACATATATACATATATATATATATATACCTTTTAACATTGATAAGATCACTTCAGGCACTTATTTGAAATAAGTATTACTCCAGGCTCTTAGTTAAAACAAGGTCCACTTTAAGTCATTGTTTGAAAAAATTAGAGCATTTTTGGTCCTTATTTGGAATTTTGCCTAAACTACACAGAGGGACTTTACCAAAAAAAAAAGTATAGAGAAGGGAGAGTGAGATGATTTTAGCAATTAGTGGGCATTGAAAATAGTGGTCGCTCAAGGCCTTGTTCATTTCATTGAAAAAAACACCTACAAAATATTTTCCAAATTTTTCACTGTTTAGTTCACAAAAAATTAATTAGCAAAAGAAAATATTTTCCACAAATGGAAAGAACACAAAATGTATTCCACTTTTCCATCCTCTTTCTTTCACCTCTAGATCAAGTACTTTCTTGTACTGAACACCTTTTCTTTTTCTTTTTCTTTAAAAAAATCGAAATTTTAATTTTTTTTATTTCCATTTTTTGTTTTTCATGTTGCTTCTTCCCCAGTCAGTTGCCAACCATGGCGGTAGTCGACCACTAGCATCTGTTAGATGTGTATTGACCATGGTAACTGCACCCATTGGTGCATGCTTTGGCATGGCAGGACAGAAAGCCAGAAGGGCCCCAATGCTCTGACCGGTGACCGACGCCTTTGCCCATGCTCTCAACTCCACCAGCACCAGGAGGCCCGGAATGTGCTCAAATTGACAGCAACCTCACGTGTCGATGATGGTCTCCCAGGTAATTTACATGTAGAAGTATGATTTGTATAATGTCGTGATTGTCATCTTTCCAGAGACCTGAACTCCTTCCAAGTTGGTGTTCTAACTCGAGAATCAGGATTATACAGCTTCTTGTCCTGGCCATTGAATCCAATCTTCATGAGGGGACTGACAAGTTCTTTCCAACTGATGGCAAATCTGGGAACAATTCTGAAGTGACAAAAGCTCAACGGCCGATCCTGATTATGCTCAGTTTCAGCTGTTCTTACCTCATAAAACCATGGTTTTGCTGACAAATCCCCGTGGCATAGTAATGAGAGATCTGAACCAAGCAGCCCACAAAGTAGGAGACGAACCATAAATGCGCCAAGACTCAGCCATTTACAAGGAAAGTAGTTATTCATCTATCATGACATCGGCGGACAACCGAACTGCCAAAATTTGCCGTGAGAAAGTGTAGCTCTTGAACAAACTCTAGAGGAATTTGCTAGCAAGAAAACTTTCCTTTTACCAGCTTCAGTAGTGTTGATTACATTGCGATGCGATTGGCAAAAACTCTTTTGTAAAGTGCAATACATATTGCATCAAAATCTGTAATGGAAGGTTCTATACAGATTATCAATTACGTCATTGCCGATATAGTCATCATGTCATTTCTTCTAGGCTTGAGACCAAAAAACTGCCAAACGAATGGTGCTTCGAGTAAGGCCACAGTTTTCTTTGAAGTTTTCGGATTTACAAGAAACCTGACTGGACATTTCTTCCCCGTTTTAACCCTGGGCTACTGTCAAATTCGAGACAAAGGCTTCAGAAGCTGTACTGTCCTCTTGCTACATCAGTACAGTGAACGGCAGGCTAATGCAAAAACGAAAACCTATATTTGGCTGATAAATGTAACCATGAAAGACATGACTTCCGTATTTATATGGAGCATCACATTATGCAATGAGGGCTCACATTATATGGCTGTATCTGAGCTAGATAGCAGTTAGAATAATCCGAACTGAACAAGATGGAGTGAGGAATTGCCTCAGTTGTCGTGACTCGTGTACAAAAAACCTGGTCACATCACACTTACTATCAATTCCTATCAGTGAAAGAATGTTATTTGGTTATCAATTTCAATAGGATTGCGCACGAGTTTAGAGGTTTCAGAATACACCTGCATAATGACTACTGAACCAAATCGTTCATTTTCATCCGGTTACAGAAGCTGAGATAACAAACATGGCAATATGTTTGAAGGGCAACATACAAAACTTCTCTGCTTTTGCCACGTTATAAGCTCCAGTATTACAATCTTAAACAATGCTAACAGAAGAAGCCAATACTAAGTATTAGGTGTCTTGATGCGAGTCACTTTTCGCATCCACATCTCACCTATAGTGTAAAGGAAAAAACAGAATCTCAGAGGTGGCATTGTCCAAGTTCAAGTGATCTAAACCAGAAGAAATGAGTTACATTTTCTTATTGGGACATCGATGCTGCAAATATTTTAGGCCACTTCTAAACCAGAAGAATCTAACTTTCATGAAGGGGCTGACAAGCCTTTTCCAACTGATTGCAAGTCTCTGAATAATTCTGAAGTGACAAAGCTCCACTGCTGATCCTGATTCTGCTCAGTTGCAGCTGTTCTTACCTTATAAAACTATGGTTTTGCCGACAAATCCCCCATAGCATATTGATGAGAGATCTGAATCGAGCTGCCCACAAAGTAGGAGACGAATCATAAATGTGCCAAGACTCAGCCATTAACTAGGAAAGTAGTTTTTCATCTATTGTGACATCGGTGGATGGCAGAACTGCCAAACATTGCAGCGAGAAGCGTGGCTCTTGAACAAACTCTAGAGGAATTTATTAGCTAGAAAACTTTCCTTTTAGCCACTTCAATAGCATAAATCATTTTCCAATGCAATTAGCAAGAACTCTTACCTAATGTACAATACATATAACATCAAAATCTGTAAAGGAAAGTTCTATACAGATTATTAGTTATATTATTGCCGATATTGTCATCATGCCATTTCTATTAGGCCTAAGACCAAAAACTGCCAGAAAAACAGTGCTATATAGTAAAGCATTAGTTTTGTCGAAGTTTTCAGATTCACTGGTTTCTTGTACAAGAAACTGGACTGGACAATTCTTCCCCATTTTAACTCCGGTTATTGTCAAATTCTAGTCAAACACAAATGCTTCAGGAGCTGGCACTATCATCTTGCTATAACAGTACTGGGAACAGCAAGCTTAAATACTGCTAACAGAAGAAGCTAGTATTAAGCATTAGCAGTCTTGACAGTAGCCGGTTTCGCATCCACATCTCATCTGAAGTCCTAAAGGAAATAGCAGAATCTCTCAGAGGTGGCATTCTTCACGTTCACGGTAATCCAAACCAGAAGAAATGGTTTCATTTTCTTATAGGGACATCGATGCAGCAAACATTTTAGGCCACTCATGCAAGTACTAAGCTACCCCTCACCTTATGCTTTCCAAAGTTTGATTTCATCATAAATTGTGAACAAAGATACATCGCTCATTTTCCAGTTCGGCCCAGTCATTCTTTACCTTTACAGCTAGTACCAAATCAAAATATTTCATGACATACTAAAGCTTCACTCTACCCTGTCCGAACAAAAAAAAAAATCAACTCCGTTCAAGGTAATATTAATACATCGCATCGTCGTGGTGCCAGTCCCGGTCCCGGTCCTGATCTTGCTGGTGTACCTACTTAACCTTTCTCAGCCATGGATAAAGCCCGGCCCAGCCGTTCTCTCGTCGGTTCTCAGGATCTGGGCTGGGCTTCTTTGAAAAATAAAACCATTTGCTACAAGATGCAATAATTTGGTAATAGCCCTAATTTCCTACTAATGACAATGACAAGATGGAATGTGCAAGCTGCAACTTACCAAGAATTTGGTCATACATACTTGGTTTGCAACTTCCGGGTGGCGTCCATTTTGAGCAACTTCTTAGCCCAAGTGCTTAATCATGCTCAACGAACGTCATCTTTCCACTAAAGGGCCTCCATTTCCATTTTGAAATAATGTGTACATCTCTAAAATGGGTCTCAACAAAATTCAATTAGAGCACCACATCATCGTGGCACGGTATACGTTAACGACGACTATCTAATAACGTGTTCGATGAGTTTTCCATGATTTATTTAAGAAAAAGGAAAAATGGATCCATTTGAGAGTATGCGGCACTTGAAGGTTTGTGTCGATCAAATTACAAATACTCGAATGAAATCTTGTTTGACGTCGGACACGATTCACTTATATAAAAAAACCCCACTTCTCAAAAACTATAAATTTGCGTCAGCTTCTTTGACACCTTTGAATAATTCATTGCACATTCAATGGGGGAAGAATGATGTCAACATCTCTTTGCCCGGTCCACCGGGTTAGCTCGGCTCATGTGACACCGTCCTCGGAATAGCATCGGATTCCCGACAGGTGTCGACGGTCACGTGAGGAGACCTCTGTCCTTGTTGAGAGTAATTTGGGCTCCCAGGTCTGGGGGCCCAATCCGAAAGCAACTATGTCGATAATAATTTCATTTGGACATTATTTCGTGCTTGAATTGATCGAAATGACTCAAATGTCCTCAATTGCTGTCCCAATTGCATCAGCCATTTGTAGGTACAGATGTTCAAAACGACAGAGAGAGATCCAAACCCGTTCGATCAAGATGGAGTAGCTATAGCAAATCCTTTCAGAGATTAGAAGCCCTTGGACAAAGCAGTTCCTGCTTTGGCTTGTGTTTTATAGAATTCACGAAGCTACCGAAGTATATTATCGATCAGATATTGCTTATTTAAGATGGACTCTCTCATTCAGTGATTCACAAAACGACAACAGGTTTTCTCCAGCATTGGAAATTGGAGCTCTCTGCATTTTTTTCTACAAAAATACCGACAAAAGCAAATTGATTCATGTGGATGGTACAGGAGCTATTTACTTTCTTGATACTAAAAGAAAAAAGAAAGCTCCTTTTCTTTCTTACCCCCTAATAAAAAAATGGGAAAATAGGGAAAATTGAAATGATCGATAGCCATCTCTGCTAAAGGACTTGGACTAATTGACAAACACTGATTGATTTAATCATTAAAGCTAAAATCAAAGCCAGAGCGAATTTTGATGTCTATTTCTCGTCTAGTCAATGATCACCATTATCAACAGTACTGGGACCCCAAGGACTAGTTTGCCAAACCTATCGAAAAAAATAAATATAGGATGTGCTTTTGTCAAGATTTATAATGGTCAAGTTGTAATTTGTCACACCATTTTACATATCAATTTTGTAAATTAATCTCAGAAAAGTCTAATGTTACTCTTCCCATTATATAGATTCTCACATGTCAAGGTTGTTTAGATGAGCTTGTTCCATGATTTAGGATCCTTCATTTGGGCTATAGTATGAACTATATAAGCCACTCAATAAGTCATATTTGAATATTACAATCAAGATAGAAAATGGTATTTCAATTTATAAGAAATTACGAAATTTTTTAAGATGATCTTGAATACTGGTTTTTAACATATTTCTAAAAAGGATGGAGATATTTCACACTTATTTTTTTGTTTTCATTTTTTGCTAAAAAACACAGTTTCAAATTGATTGACAAAATTAGCCTTCAACTTTGGTTAAGCATGTATTGATATAAAATACGATATTTTTTAGGCAATTATGATCCATGAAGTGCAACTTTATTATCTTGGTTTACTTAGAAAGTGTTCCTTTTGAAGATAATAATTTACTTCTTCCTTTGGTATGGCAAAGAAACCAGTTAAGATGTACTAGTTAGAAACTCAATTTTAGAATTTATTTTGTTCAAATTTATATTTGTAAAACCTTAAAGTTTAAATAGGATAAAAAGAACGAAAAGGATGAGAAAAGATCAAGAATAAACTTTAGCTATTGGTTTACCATGAAAAGAGTTATAAGAAAATTGCAAGGCTTGGCTCTCCATCAAAATCACATATTACTTAAATAAAAGTATCAATGAATAAAGTCTAAACAACTCAAACCATCAATGAATAAAGTCTAAACAACTCAAACCAACAACCTCATACCGCCACCAAAATCAATGAATTCATGATCGAATAGAGATAATTTGCTTTTCAACTTTGAAACATGATGATCCTTTGAAAAGACAATTTTTATATTGGTATTAATTTACATGTCAAGCTCATGAATAATTATCAAAAATTTTCTTTTACCAATCTGATTCAAAGGGAAATCGTAGATGAGTTATTTTTTTTTTTTTTTTGCAAACTTAGTAAATGCGATTTGGAAAAAAGAGATCATTAATTTGGTCAATTCATTTAAAAATATACGTGTTTTCGAAAAGGGAATGAAAATAGCCCCATCAGGAGAAAAAAAAAAGTCGAACATTTGACGATAAAATTAAATGTCAAAAGATAAAGGGCTCTGGCCCAAACTAAAACCAAAGCATTCCCTTTTCTTCTCTAATCCCAACAAAGGGCAATTCATTCATGTGGATTGTAAAAAAGGGCTCTTACTTTCATGCTCCCAAAAGGGAAAAATGGGGAAAAAGGAAAAGCCTCTTTCCCTCCTCCCACGCCTAATAGAAAATGGCCAAAAAAAAAAGAGTGAAGAGCAATGCAATCATGCAAAGGGTAAAGAAAAGGACACGAGAAAATTTAACATCTCCCCACCTCAAAATTCCCATCTTTAATCATATGAAAGAGATGCCACAGTAGACCGGGGGTGGTTCTAGGAAGCCGACGGGGTACAGTGTCTCATGGGCTTCTCGCTCTCCGATGGAAAAAGCGAAAGGATCACCATCATTCACGATGAAATCTATTTAAGGACTATGATCAATTGCATTTCAATATAACAACGAAATATTCTAAGGTCATGATACTTTTTGAAGCCCATAGAATTACTCACAATAGCATATACCCTTTTCGAGCAATTAAAATAAGTGGACCTCAATTCATGAGAAACAAAAGAAGAAAAAAAAACTAAAAATATAGCTTCTATCAAGGTGTACTCGTTTTTCCATTATTAGCCTATGAAGAATAATATCAGACAATTTTTTATAGTTCATGAATTAAATTGAATATATATACAAAGATTTATAAAATATATTAAATAAATTTAAAATTTAAAGATTATATTGCATATTTAATTAATATTTATAGACTATTTCCGTCCTCAGTGCTAATGAAAGACAATAAGATTAAAAAAAATTTTTTTTTTTTTTTTTTTTGGTCGAAAGATTAAAAAAATCCTTTCAAAAGTGTTGATTAAAGGGGCTGAGAAAATCACATCACAAAAGCGACACCCCAGTAGTGGTCACAAGCTAGCAAATTGGGCCCCACCCTCCTTTCTTTTTCCTAAAAAAATACCCCCTCTAAATAGGCGGGCCCCACAATTTCAGTGGGCTTAACTCCGTAGTGGCTCAGGCAATCATTCCAACCCTCCCCCAACCCGCCCTCAGATCCACGCCGCGCGTCCCCCAAACGGACGGCCGCGATCTATTTGGCATCTTCCCCCCCCGCGCGTCCTGGGCCCCACCCGACGGGTCAAATCCCTCTCCCCTTACGAACGTCCCAATCATTGGACGCAGACGTCGTGAAATCTCGGGCCCACTGACGAGTGGCCTTTTTACTAAAAATTATGTCCGAATCCCCGAAAAAAAGCATTTAAAGCAAAAAAAAAAAAAGGCGAAATCGATTTATTGGGTATTGTTATAGAGACGATCGACAATGGCTTCCACCAACAAAAAAAAAAAAAAAATCATTTTTTTGAATATAAAAAGAAAAAGCAAAATTTGATTTATTGGGTTCTATTATTAAAAAGGATCAGCAATGGTTTCTTTCTGAAACCAGTGGGCTCCCGTCCAAACCACTCCGCCTTCATCATATATTCGAGCGAGTTTCCGAAGGCTTCCTCAACACGCTTCTCTCTTTGCTCCTCGTTTGGAGTATCGAACGTCTTCAGTTTCTCTTAATCTCCACGATCTAGAAAAAATCCTCGACGAAATCGAAAGGAGAAAAAAAACAGAAGACATAAGCTTAAGCCATGTTGGGCAGGAGGCGGTTCATCGGGAAGCTGTCGGACCTGCTGATCCCCGGCGGCCTGGCCGGGCTGCACGCCGACCTGGCCGCCGCCACCGGCAGCCCCAGGACCCCGCTGGACCTCAAGCTCCAGTCGCCCCGGTCGCCGAGGGGCCCCGGGGCTACGACCTCGGCGGGGTCGGGCTCGGCATCGTGGCGGCCCTCGAGCGGTCCGGCGAGGTCCCGGGGAGGCGCTGCGTGTGCAGCCCGCGGGGGGCTTCCGCCGCCGCCGCCACCACCGCCGCCGGGAAGGGCAAGAAGGGGTGTGCTGTCGTCGTCGGAGGAGGTGGTGTCTTCGATGGCGTGGAGATGGATTGCCTGGAGGAGAACTACACGTACGTGACTTGCCACCGACCAGGCAGGTCCTTCACCAAGGTGTACTACGACGGCGATCTAGATTGCCCGGGCGAGCGCGAGAGGTCTTGCCCCGCCGCCGCCGCCGATTGCGGCGTTTCGAGAGAGCCGGCGTCGAGGGTCGCGAGCGAAGGACGAGAAGCAGAAAATGTTCCGGTCTATCCGTTTCTAGCCTTCCTCAGTTCTTGTCACCGGTGCGAGAAGAAGCTCGACGGCGTGGACATCTACATGTACAGGTACTGCCGCAGATCCACCGTCTCTCTCTCTCTCTCTCTCTCTCTCTCTCTCTCTCTCTCTCTCTCGCTTCTTCGATCTTAGTGTTCGATTTCGAGAGCAATGAATTAACGATTCTTTTGATGGGCAGGGGAGAGAAAGCGTTCTGCAGCGCCGAGTGCAGGTCGAAGCAGATAAATGCGGACGAGCGGAAAGAACGGACAGAGCGGACAGAGCGGAAATGCAGGAACGAGGCGTCGAAAGCCGCCGACCTCTCGAGCTCGCCGTACACGAAGGGCCGGATCTTCTCGACCGGGATCGAAGCGCTCTAGCGCACAAACCCGGAAGATGAAACACACGACCCTCGTACATATTCACGGCATAATAATATATATGACTATACGGAGAGATTTTTATCTTGAGCTTTGCTTTTTTGAGAAGAGAGACCAAAAGAGAGGATGAAAAATTTTTGCTCGGACGTGAGGGAAGAGCGAGAGCTCCAACTTACTGTAATGAAACATCAGGGGCTCCCAAGAAGAAATACAAAACGTTGTCTGGGAGTCCCCTCTCATTTACTTCGCTCCTGATATGCGGGGTTCATACCTAATTCGATGCAGTCGTCCGTCTCGATGTGAATTTTAGGTGCGATGACTCCTTCAAACACCTGAAAAAATTTCCAGTTCATGACACGATTCAGATAGATCGCTCCTGATCTCTCACTCCAAAAGATAAATGACATTTTCCAAGAAAAATGTCGAGCATCGTCGACTCGTGTGGAAGCAATATTCATCCATACGGAGATAGACATTGCCAAGATACTCCATTAGGGGTGTTGTTCGTCAAGACTGATGAATCACAATGAATCTAAAGGGCAACTCAACTAAAATAAGCACTCTGGTTTTGCCCGGACTTGGCTGCTGCAATTGTGTGATTGAAACGTGATTGAAACGGAGCATTCTGTTTTTGCCCAGACTTCAATTGTGTGATCGAAACAGAGCGTTCTGTTTTTGCCGGGACTTGGCTGCTGCAATTGTGTGATTGAAACGGAATATGGAAAGGAGAAATAAGAAGTTCAAATCCTCACCTTCTTAGAGAATTGAGAGGGAGACAATTTAGTTTCAAATGTAAATTTCAATTCACGCCTTATAAAAATGTATGGCAAAAGTTTAAAAGAGAGATTGTGATGGAGATAATTTAGTTTCAAATGTAAATTTCGATTTACGCCTTGTAAAAATGTAGGGCAAAAAGTTTGAAAGAGAAAGAGTAGGAGTTGAGTAAAGACAAAAAAAATCGAAACATTCAACAACTTCGATCCACCTCCAGCCCAAAAAGAGAGAACAACTTTTGATCCACCAGTCATCTTGGAATTTAGCAGTAAATCAGAGTAAAAGTACACTTGGAAGTTGCACGCCAGCTCAAATCAGATAAAGCCGAACCCAAGCATTTAACTTTAAAATTTAAAGTACCAAAGCCAGAGCTATTAGCACAGACGATCACAACAGTCGAACAATCATAGCGAAACATAAGTTAAAGCAATCTGAATTCTACAAGTAGCAAATACGGTATTAACAAAGTAAAATGCCGAACAGTTCTTCGTTCTTCCAAGACTTATTTCTGCTTCCAGATCATTATACAGTAGGGGGACAATCCCATCTCATAATCTAATGGTAATACATAAGCTGATGGGTAGTCGCCACACTCGGAAACCCGCCATCATAGATTGCCTGACTGGCTCCAGCAGCAGCACCCATTCCCATGGCTGCCTGTTTGAGTATGTGTTGACCCTGAGGGTGCATAAGGGCTTGCATGCCACCCATCTTGCTCAGAGCCATTTGCCGTTCATAAGCAGCCAGATCAGCGGCAGAAAAGCCTGGTATGTGTGCAATAGCTGGTGGTGGAAGAGGAGTGGAACTTGTTCCCGGTGGCGTTGGTTTGTTACCCCAGGAGCACTGCAAGGAATAGAGGCCAATTAATCAAACCATCATTCATGTCAAGCATAGCGACAACATATAATTGCTCCACAATCAGAAGTCAGGCAACATAAGCAAAGTGCAATAACAAGCAAACCAATCTTTTTCCCCATCTCTGAAATACCGTCCATACCCATTATGGTTGTCACATTAGATAAAATATTGGGCCAAGAAAGGCAGTTGGATAGTAGATTCCAGTTGTCATTCAACTCAGTACGATATTGCAGATGACAAAAAGGACAGGTCCACCAATGAAGCTAAATGTACTGATGTATGCAAGGAAACTAGCTTTCCTTACTTTGGGGATGCCTCCAAGGTCATCGGCAGCCCCCAACAAACATGGTCCTATTCTTCAATTCTTGCCTTCTCAATCATAGCAGTGCTCCTATTCTTCAAAGACTGAAATCTTTCTATCTCTTGAAAACAATTTTGATGAATGTACAACTTGCATAAGAGATGGGCCTCAACAAATTATCCAGCTGTAGAATAAGAAACACTTGAACCCATGAAATGGGCAAGTGGTAGTTTTTTGTTTTTTTTTTTGGAGAAAGGCTAACAGTAGTTCGAGTGTTGGAATGAGATGCTGATTCATCCTACCAGAAAATTTTAAGCATAGGGAAAGTACGGAATATATCAAATTTAAATCTAACTTTTATATCTAAATACCTTGATTGGTTTACCACAGAGAATGCGAGCATTTCCCATCTGTATGGCCAGTGCAGCTTCAGCATGTGTGCTGTACCTAACAAACCCAAAACCTTTGTCACGTTGCACCCGCACATCTTCTATGACCCCAGCACCAAGGGAATGAAAATGCCGATGCAGATCAGCTGAAGTAACCTGCAAAATCACCAATATGAGGTTATAGAAAAATTAAAAAGCAGATGATTTTAGCTCTAGTAGCCTCTAGTTTGACAGATCTAGTAAATCATGACATTTGTCATCCAATTGGCAATCATAGACAACTGAAATCAATATCTCATAAGTTCGACCAAGAAATCAAAGCAAAACTCAGAAGATGAGTCAGTTTCTAAAACCTTTGACTGCCTTTAGTTCTGTCATCACCATGAGGTAAGATATTCTACACTAGATGAACTTCATTGATATGAATAAGCCTACTAACAGAAAATTTTGATATAAACATGAGCAAAATGAATCCAGACCAACATGTGGTCTTAGCCACAAACAAAATAAAATGCTTTCTATCCAAAGACACAAAAAGACAAGCAAGAGAAAGATCAAAAAGATGTAGCTAATGGCAATGAATCACCAAGAAAAGAGGGGGAAAAGACGAGAAAAAAAAACTTAAAATGGTCTAAGAAAAAGGGACCAAATCCTTGCCTCAGGAGCAAGATTGCCAACATAAACAGTTGTATATTGGGGATTGTTCTCTGGAGCATCATCACTATTCCTCTCTTGACCATCATCTGCATGGTGGAAGGAGAATGAAAAAGGAAAAAAAATAAATCAAAAAAAATACTTACCACCTCACTTGGAAAGTAACATAACAAACTTAAAAAGGCATCAGGCCTAGTGGTTTGGTGGAGGGGGAGAATGACAAATTGTTTGACTCGGCCAAGCAGCAGAACAAAATCATAAACAGCTTATTAAGCACCACAAATTGACACCCAGTTTCTATCAGATTCTAAATGACTCACACTTCTGTGTAACCACACCGATCCCAACATTGCTATCAAGATCTCAGGATTTGCTATATCCACCCATAATAAATATTGATAAAGGTATTGTATAAAATCTAATAAAATCACACACACCATCCAAAAAAAGGTACCTGATGTTCCAGTTGTTAGCTCAACCACACTTTTGGCATCACTCTGTTTATCATCACCAGAATTAGCACCCTTTGTTGCCCAGTTACAACGTATTTGACGACTTCCAAGCCACTTTCCTGCAATATTAAAATGGATGAATTGCATTGGATAGAAGTTAGAAACAAAGAACTAAAAATGAATCGCATGTACAACTAATCTATTCAATGCTGGAATCAGACCTGCTATTAATGTGGGTATTTCTGTTAAGTATAAGATAGAACAATATACAGACGATCAGTTTGACTTTCCAAAGTGATTTTCATAATAGTCAAAAGCAAAGAATCATTAAATGCTCCTTCATCCCTCCGTCCACCATTCCACTAGTATGAATAAAAGAAGCAATAAGGCATTTTGTCACTGAGTATATCAATCAATCATATACATTTGATGCTTTGCCATCAGTGAATACCTGAGAATGAATCGAATGTCAATACCATAAATGCCAGTCAACTACCAACAATATTGAGACTTATTTTCATTCCCCCCAACTACCCTACAAATTCCAGAACTAAAGTTTTAACACTCAATTTATTAAAGGAAGAGATGCTAATTCAAGCCATATCTAGATAACATAAGACTAAAAATATAAATATGAGTCCATGATCGTATGAACAAAAAAAATAAAAAATTCTCTTCCCATAAAGAAATATCAAAAAGGTCTAACCCCTCAAATATTTCCTCAAAACAATCACAAATTTTACAAATGAGCCAGAGCAAAAATTAAATTTGAATGATACAAAAGAATTGGAAAGGAATTCACATACCATTTAAATCATTTATTGCACTCTGAGCATCCTGTTCACAAACAAAGTGTCAAATCATGTATAAATAACATTACACCGTGATTAGAAAGTACGCTTTTCAAAAGGATGGAGTATATTTGTAGAGTAAAAGCAACATTACCAAAGAAATTGAACTATGTACCTGCTGATTACGAAACGAGACAAAACCAAATCCTCTGGAACGCCCAGTCTTTTGATCCCACATGACCCTTGCATCTCTGCAAAAAGTTGAGTAACGCCGTAACGTCAATATACATACAACATTGTTTCAATTGTAGGCCACATATGTGGATATCTTCCCATTCGAAATCACCAAAAGATTGCAAACATGCAAAAGAACATATAAAAGAGCAAAGCAGGGAGCTTACGAACAGCTTGAATAGACAGAGAAGCAAGCAAACAATGTCGCATCCGTAACCTCTGGGCTCAAATCACCGACAAATATATTAAAGTGACCTGCATTGAAAGAGGACACCCATCACGTGCATGCAAGAAACATACTACCCATCTGCAGGGCCCTATGCTATGGACATACTAAGTACAGGACGTATTCATTACACTACATACCGGATGTGTCCTCTCTCTGACTGCTAGCATACGCCCAGTTGACTTTGATTGGTTGTCCAAACCTGCCAGCAAATCATCAACATACAAGGAAAAAGAAAACAAACAAAGTGGGCTTTATTTTTTTCTGGACTTACAAATGCCTTCCATTGAGAGTCACAATGGAAAGAGCAGCAGATCTTCTATCAAAGTAGTCCACAAAACCATATGATGACTACAAAAGTACAACAATTAAACCAAAAATCAATACAATGGGCCACTACCAAAAAATCAAACCGTGAAAAGCTCCATCAATAAATAAATAAATACAAAAGTAAAGCAATGGTCACCAGCCATAACACAAATTCCAGACAATTCTCCAGAACCAAATCGAGGCACAACCAGTGTAGTCAAAGGCAAAAGTGCAGTTAAGGTGCTGGGACCCTAAAATGGCTAAAATGAAAAGGGGAAGGAAAAGTGCAAGTCCGAGGAGCAAAGTACTATAAAGCAAAACTTTTTAGCAGTAATAGTGTCAAACAAGAATAAACTTTACATATTATAATACAAACTATACCTAAAGTGTAGATAGTGTGCAAAAAAATGGTGCACTTAGCCATAGAGATGGAGTAAACAGTAACACGAACATGATAATGCCATACAACTTAAAAGAAAACAAAGTCAAACACCAACTTCTTCTAGGTTTAAAAATTACTTTATTCTATTAATTTTTTTGGAGTCCCTTTTCCTGTCTATCTTTTGGAAAGAGAAGGATAAATCTCTCTCAAAAGAAAGACTCCTTAGGGTTTCCATACAATTTGCATCAGGCAAGCACCTTGCACCCCGTGCACTTGATGGCTTATGGGAGAAGGGCATGCACCTTGTTAAGGGAACCTCCCTAAGACATAGAGGTGAAAGCCATCACCTCGCCTCATTTTTACACCTAGGTGTATGCCCTATGTGCTTTCGACTACTTTGGGTTCAACCCCTCCGAAGGAGTCCCCAGGGAACCTATGCAAGTCCGCTTCTTAACATCCTCGAGTTGCAAATGTGGCCACTGGGATGGAAAAACAAAAACTCACCTTCTCTTTTCTAATAAGCTTGCATCCTTCAATAGGACCAGTGCTTGAAAAAACCTCTTGAAGTAGGGGTTCTGTGACCTGGGGGTGGATGTTTCCAACATATCTGCAATAGATCATCAGATTAAATGAGACAGAAAGATGCATAACCATATCCATTTAAGGGCACAAACAAGTGTAGCAGCCACCCAAAAGATGCTGAAAGACTTAATGAGATAAAACAAAAGCTGAAAAGCAGAAAAGAAGAGCTAAGAAGCAACTAAAGGAAATAATAAAAACAGACACTCACACACTGCGGCATGAAGTTGAGTCAAACCCAGGTGGCAGATTTCCGCTCAAGATAGGCTCTATCTGCTAAAAGACCAAATGTAAAAAATCCAGGATTATAAAAAGAGGGAAAAAGACACTAGACTCAACCATATAAAGTCCTAGCACAAAGTGGCGCTCCTGCTCACATGCCTGAATGAAGAATTAATTAAGATGACACTTGAACGTTTAACTCAATATCACATTTATATCCAATGCAATCGCAAACCACAGAACCACAGCCCCCCCCCCGCCCCCACCCCCCCCAAAAAAAAAAAAAAAAAAAAAAAAAAGCATCTTGCAGTTGCACTGAAATAACAAGAGTAGCTCGGCATAGCCGGTTGTATTAGTCATTCCGTAATGCTAAACTACAAGACAAACCTCACAAGCATTTCCATCCACTCTAAAGCTTTGAAATTTAAGAAGAAAAACCAAACAAAAGGACGAAATTCCAACACCCATCACAGGAATTAGTCTTTCCTGGCCGACACCACAAGCAATTCGATCATCCAACCAAAAACAGGCTATCATACAGAAGCTTCTCGCGCAGCAAGAACTCGAATTGATGAACAACCCGACGAAAGAGAACGACAACCCAAATCACCGCACCCGCCCCGCGCATTACTACTCCCAGACTCATTCCACAAAAAGAATTCATCGTCAAAGCAAAACCCTAAAATGCCGCGCCATCGCCGCAGCCGCAGCCCCATCGGCCCCATCTCCCCGCACCGAAAATCAAGAAAATCAGAGCAAAACGAAACCCACCAGCACCAAAAATCAAGAAAATCAAGAAAATCAAGAAAATACCTGCGGAGCAGCCAGGAGGCCGTGATGGTAGAGCGACTGCTGCATCATCGCGTGCTGCTTGAGAAGCCTCTGCTGCTGCATCTTCTCCGAATCCCCCCGATGATCTTCTTATCCCCCAAAAAGATTTTAAAAAAAAAAAACCCACGAGCAAAAATAAAAAATGAAAATTCGAGCCCCTAGGGTTCGCAGGAGATGCGAAGAGGAAGAGGAAGATCGAACGAAAAACGCGGTGCAGGAAGGGAAAAAAAAAGGAAGAGGAAAATTCGAAAAGAAAAGGAACAAGGAGATGGAGCAGGAGGAGGAAGAAGAAAGAGGGGGAAAGAAGAAAATGGAAGAAAACCCTCGAAAAAAAAAGAGAGGGAAAAAGAAAAGAAAAAAAAAAAGGGGAGGTCGATCGCAGGAAGCAGAGGGAAGAGAGAGGACGATGGCGAAAGCAATGGCGGCCTCTGCTCGTGCGCATTTATATAGGGGCTTTTCTCTCTGTATCTTTTTATTTTTATTTTTTTACTCTTCATTTATTTATTTTTATTTTTTTTGTAAGTTGAGGTAATACCACAAAAAAAAAAAAAAAAAAACCTAAATGGATATACCCCAATAAACATATAATAAATTTACCCTTAATTAATTTTCGTTAAATTTTACAATCAAATTGCTAAGTTACATGATAAGTGAACAAATTTAGGATTTTACCGTTCGTTTGTTATAAGTGTATTGATTTGTGGTTTTTCATATTATTAATCAAATTTAATGCAAACTAAAGCATGATAAATTTATTACAAATATATAATTTTAGAATTTTTATTATTATAGATATATTGGTTTGGGATTTTTTATAGTTAAAAAATTAATTTATGATAAATTTGTATAGGAGTATCCTTAGATTGATTATACATCTCATGTGTTTGTATGATATTCTTGATGTTTATTTGTATACATAGCAAAATAATATAAGTTCAATTTGATACAATGCTAGTTTATTTTTTCCTTAAAAAAAAGTTAATATCGTGAAAAATTCCAAATTGATACACTTGTTACAAATTTATAACATACTAGTTTTTGGCCACTACAAACTACTACACCTAAGAAAAATAAAAGGTAAAAACTTAAATTATTTCTAACCTTTTACCAAAAAAAAAACTTAAATTAATATACCGTCATATGTTATCCAACTCAACAATTTGACAATAAAGTTTAAGAAAAAAAATGTACTAGTTTAGTTGTCAAGTGTTAAGAAATCCAAGTGGATGTTTTAAGACTAGAGAAAGGAAGGCCAAATTCAAGGGGAGGTGCAATTATATGTTGACTCTAGCTTTTCAAGTTAGCTACGTTGCATTCGAGATTATCTTTGTAGATTCTTAAAATGCATTGTTGTACTTTTTATGTGATAACATGTATTATCATTTTGCTTGTGATTGGGTAGGATGAGACAAATTTGAATTGAGCTACATCATCATTGATAGATTTGTGGATTTGAAAGGGAAAATTCCAAATAAAAGCCCGCAGTATTCTCATTTTCTCACTTAGGAGTCTGAATAGACCATATTTTAGATAAGAATATGAAGTGATTATATCAGTCTCAAATAATAGCTTGAAGTAAATATGACTATTTTAAATAAGAGTCTGACCTCATCAATCAACAAAAAATTTCAACCGAGATATTTTCTTCCTAACATAATTTCAATTTAAATAGGTTAAAAATTTTATTACAAAAAACAAAAATATAGGCCGAACGGCTCCCTCCTACTTATGGTTGCCACCCCATCGTCGTCGAAGCAACGACAATGAACAATTGTCTTGGGAAAGGGTTGACGACCATCAGTAATGGCCAACAAGCCCTTACTAGAAAGGGAGAGAGCAATGGCCCTCACCCTATCCCATATCTAGGTAAGCTCCTCGCCCTAGCCCATGACCCCTACATCTTGCCGCCTAAGTATGAGGGCACTAGCCCTAGCCCATGACCCCTAGATCTTGCCGCCTAAGTATGAGGGCACTAGGCGATGGGGTGGCAACCATAGGCAAGTGTCATGGATCGATTGATTTAGCGTTCCCGAACTCGTGCGACATTAGGATTTCTCCCAAGCAACCTTTCTAATACTCGATCGTTTTAGATGGAGAAACTCCAAACTTGTATTTCACTTATGAATGAGGAAACCTTATATATACAAGTATAGGACAAACTGTATCCATAGATCTCTCATCGATCTAACGATAGAGATCGTATCTCTTCAACCACCATCTATCTGCATTTATTACATAACTGTACATTTACCATATCGCCCGCCTCGAGGAGTATTATAGAACACTCAAGAAAACCCTAGGACTCAAGGACATCAATCGAGGGTCACTCGTTCCAAGCATGGGTCACGGTTGTTGTTTAGAACCCTCTTAGATCATCCATTCCTTCGGGCCATGACATGAGGGAACCATCCCTCCTATGTGTTTTTTTTTTTTTTTAAGTTTTAATTTTTTTAGTTTGTTTCTTTTTAAAGAAAAAAGTAGGAAAAGAAAGAAAAAAAGGGAAAAATTAAAAATTAAAAGATGAAATTGCCCTTTACCAAATAGTGTGTATAAAACCTTTTCTTGAGACTCATATGGTAACTTTAGAACCTTATTTGAAAAAAATCCATTTCAAGCCCTCATTTCATTCGAACCATAATTTGAAACATTGTTCATTTCATGCTTTTATTTGAAAAATATGAGCACTTCAAGTCCTTATTTGAAATTTTCCCTAAAATGACTGCACTTTAGACTCTTATTTGGAATTTTCCTTGTATACCGAAGTCAATAAAAAGTTTTCAACCTATGAAGGCTACCTCACCCCCCCGAGTATTAAATTAACCAGAGAATTGCTTCTTCTTTTTTTAATAGAATGGTATAGTTGACAATATTTGACAAGGAGACATATTTAAGAACTTTTTGAAAATGAGGCCCATTGTACTTTATACAATTATATAGAGCGGTATAGATGACATTAGCACTCTTTCTCAACTATTTCAAATCATTTCAAATTAAGTGACTCCATGGAATTTGGGAAATTCATATTATACCGATACTAATTGAATCTTAAACATTTTAATTGAATTGAAAATATTGTCAATGTTAGAGTCGATTGTAATCTTGGAAGACCGATGTACGTTAGCCATTTCTAGTTAAAATTGGTTTGAAAGGCAATATTGGTAAACCCTTAGAAAGTTGAGAACTAAACTGGCCAAATGTAAATATTTATTACTAAATTGGTAAGTTGTCACTTCCATGTGATAGATTTAAAAAAAAAAAAATAGGAACTTTCTCATATGGAGTTTGAAAATCTTAATTCGAAGATTCCAAGTCCGATACAACAACACACAAGAATCAAACTTAACATACGGTTTGGTCCAAATTAGCGATCCATTATAACTTTGGGTTTATTTAACTCTCACTTATTTGGAACATGTAATGACTTCATCCCAGTCGAATCAAAACATAGCACGGAACCACCCACGAAGTTATTAAGTCCAAGACTTTTGGACAATACCATCCAGTCGATCACTGATGGATCATGGCCCGCTCAAGAGGCCCGCCTATTTCATTAAATAAGTCCATTGCGAAATCCTTCCATTCAGGCCAGTTGGTCCATATTAGCCAGATGTGAGTAGGGCAATCAAATGGGTGGGTCGGGTCGGGTTTAGGTCGGGTCGAAAATGGTTCGACTCATATTGACCCATTTAACCCGTTTTGACCCATTTTCATATAATGTAAATTTGATGATCCATACCTGACCCATTTCCAACCCGACTAATATTATCGAAACGCATTTATATTTGACTCAATTTAGTTACTTAAATAAAAACTTCACACCAATTTTAAGAAGTAAATAAAACATAAAAAATGAAAAACCATTAAATTGAAATACTTTTGAAAAAATCTTGATAAGAAAAAGTTTGATAAGCTAATAATCGACGTGAAAATAATATTTGCTTATGACAAATCTTCTTGAATGCGACAATGCGTAGCTTCTTAATTGTAATTGTTTTTAATTTTGGTTGATTTCTTGATTTTAGTTCACCAAGTTAAAAATTACATTATGATGTTTAGAATTTCTATTTATCAATCTAAACAATGTCGGTCTAAAAATAAATTTCCAATATGTATATAGATATCTATCTCCCAAATATCATTAAAAAATTGAATTTTTTATTATTTTAATTTTTTTGAAATTATTATTATTGAAATTATTATTATTATTATTATTATTTTCTTCTTTTCTCTTTTCTTTCTTTTTCCTCCTCCTTCTTCTCCCTTGTTACTCCATCGACGATGATTGGCCAAACTGCAGTCGGCGAGATCAAGGCTTGGCTCGTCTAGGCAAGCCCAAGCTGCTAAGGTTTGTCACTGCCGGTGAGCTTGGGGCTCCACCGATCTGGGCGAGCCCGAGCTCCGTCGTGGCTGGCGAGCTCGCTACTCAACCAATTCGAGCAAGCCCGAGCTTGGCCATGGCCGTGAGCTCGAGATCAGCGACAAAGATGGCGGCATGACGGCTGGGTAGGTGGTGGCTACAATCAGTTGGGATCAGAAAGGAAATGGGGTGCTCTACTCATCCGAAGATTTGCGATCACAGAAGGAAGAGAGAATTGAGGTAGAGCCTTTGTCGCAGAGGAGGAAGGCCATGGGTTCAAAGTGGGTTTCTTAGGGCGCGTGTTTTTATTTCTGTTCTTTTTCTATTAGGAATAGAAAGAAAAAAAAAAAAGTGTTTGTTAGGGGAATAATTTTTGAATAAAAAAACGCGTTTGGTAAACTTGTTCCGAAATAAAAAATGAACGTAAAACACGTTTGGTAAATTTTATTCTTTTTTTTTTTTTTTTTTTTTTTTAATATTTTTATTTTTATTTTTCATTTTTTTCCTTTCTTTTTATTTTTTCTTTTTTTCGGCGGCCTCACCCGGCCACGGCGAGGCTCCCGGCCCCGGCGAGGCCGAGCCTCGCCCGCGCACGGTGAGGCCAAGCCTCGCCGGGGGCCGGTGAGATTGCCGACCCTCGACGACGTCGCCGGCCATGGCGAGGCCAAAGAACCGGCGAAAGAAAAAAAGAAGAAAAGAAGAAGAAGAAGAGAAGAAGAGAAGAAGAAGAGAGAGAAGAAGAAACGTTTCTTCAAAATTGTTTTGGAACAAGAAGTAAGTTTTTTTTTTTTTTTTTTGTTCTTTTTGTGCTCGGAACAAAAGAACAAAAAAAAGAAACGCGTTTTGTTTTTTTTGTTCCTAACAAAAAAAAAAAAAAGTGTTCTGGAACACTTTTTAGGAATAAAAACATACAGGCCCTTAATAAATTCACACCCATTTCTTTTCTTGCTTTATTTTCGAAGACCCATTTGTAATCTACAATTAAGGGCCTGCATGGTTGCACCTTGTTTGTTCCTGGAACAAAAATTTGTTTTTTTTGTTCGGGAACAAAAAGGAACAGTAAACGCGTTTGTGTGCGTTTGTTCCTTTTTTATTCTTTTTTCCCCGAACAAAAAGCAAAATGTAAAACAAAAAAACAAAAACTTGTTTCTTGTTTAACACAAATCGAAACACTTTTTTTTTTTTTTTCTTTTATTTTCTTGTTCTTCTTTCACGGCCGAGGCCGTGGCAGAGCCTCGGCCACGGCCGGCTGACCGGCCGACGAGGGCCGGCGGCCTCGCCCACCACGGCGAGGCTCGCCGGCCGGCGAGGCCGACGCTCGCCGTCCCCGGCGAGGCCGAGGCTCGCCGTAGCCGGGCGAGGGTCGGCCTCGCCATGGCCGGGCGAGCTCGAGCTCGCCAGATCCAGGGCGAGGCCGACCTCGCCCGCCGCCCGGCCGGCGAGCCTCGGCCTCGCCGGATCCGGGCGAGCTCGAGCTCGCCCCAGCCCATGGCGAGGCCGACCTCGCGCCGGCCCGGGCGAGCTCGATCTCGCCCAGATCCGCCTCGAGCTCGCCCGGGCCGGCGAGGCCGAGCTCGCCCGGCCGGCGAGCCTCGGCCTCGCCCGGCGGTGGTCCGGCGAGGCCGCGCCGCCCGCCGCCGGGCGAGCTCGGCCCCGCCGCCGGTCGCCAAGCCAAGGCCTTGGCCGGCGACCGGCCAAAAGAAGAAAAAAAAAAATGAAAAAGAAAAAAAGAAATAAAAGAAATAAAAGAAAAAAATAGAAAAAATAAAAGAAATAAAAAAATTATCCAAATTTACCAAACATGTTTCGTTTATTTTTTATTTAGGAACAAGTTTACCAAACGCGTATTTTTGTTCAAAAATTGTTCCCGAATGTAAATACTTTTTTCTATTTTCGTTCCCCGGAACAATTTTTAAACAAACACAACCAAACGCGCCGTAACTTTCACTTCACCCATATATGACCAATTTAACTAAAAATGAGTCATAATATAGGTTTATGACCCATTTTTCCAGCTCTAGATGTGAGTGCCCCGGTCACATTAGACCCGCCCATGTCGGTCTCTGGCGAGAGCCTCAATTGGTTACCAGGCCCTAAAATTCTGAAGAAATGCATGGAGCAAAAGCAGACCCTACTCCGTCGACATCATTGGCCTTCGACCTCTTGGCTCCTCGCAGGATTTCAGGTTCGATTCGGGAGTTGACGTAAAAACTCTTCCGGGAGTGATGTTGCGAGAATGTAATTGCTTGAAAACCTCAAAGGCCTTGCAGAACATGTCAAACTGGCCGACCTGATTGGGAATAAAGAAAGAGGATGAGATGAGCCCTTGCGAAGTTTCAGCCCATTTTGCGATGAATTTGCCCACTGCAATGCAAGGTTGGTGGAGGGCCTTTTTCATATTAAGAGAGAATGGGCTTGAGGTTGCGTGAAATGACTCTTCACATGATGATGAACAAGCCCGGCCCAAACTTGGCAAAATTCATACTTTCGCATATTTCTATTTTGATCATTATTTCGGAAGCCGAAGGTCCAAGCGAGGGACCACCACGTAACGGCGATTTCTCCCGGCCCCGGCGTTGCCTATGTTGGGGTTATGGTTCATCTCGTCTCGCCACGCCCAAGACATCATACATTCATATGTCTATGGATCGAAATGCTTGCTCTGTCGATGTTATTTAGTGTGCCATCACCTCGTTAATCAGCATTGTCATATGATTATCTTATTTCAGCTCGTTACAGTTGAAAATCATGCCTATAACTCTATTTGTATTTGTTATGTTTATGTTGAATTCATCAAAATAAATTATATGGAATTTTTTTAAATGATTACTTGTATTGCATGAAAATAATGATTACAAGCAATTATTTTTAAGAAAATATTTTTCAAATCATTCATTTTTTATGAAAGAAATGGAGCCTATGACTAACAAATGATATATAAAATTCCATTCTTAACATATTCGAGCCATCTTTCTCACCTATATTTACATAAATAATTTCATTTCCAAATGGTTTCTAATTTCAAAAGACATAGAAAGAAATCATAATCATGTATAGTTAAGTGGTACCAAAGTTCGAATGGGTTTAAGATTTAACTTTATTTTTGATTAAAAAATTAAGGCTTTGACTTTTGAAATCCGTAATCTCCCAATTCCTTTTATGTTCTTCGATAATTGCTGAATTATTATTATTATTTTTTGCAATAGCCCAATTTTTCTTTTCCATTAATATTGCTAATTCAACTTTTTAAGATCAAAGATGTGGACTAGCTTTATGCCGAACCTACCTTTCTTTAGTTTCGTCATTTCTCCGTTTGTGAATCAAGCAAATCTATTTTGCAGTTGTAATGCAAAATTCCCCACAAAACAAATTGACATGGGACCAAATAAGAAAGTGAGATATGAGGAAGTGTTTAAGAGACTTAAAATTTAGTTCAAAGCCTTACACTGATGGTTCTCGGTACAAAATCGAGAACAGAACCAGTTCTTTAATTTTTTTACTGGAATACTAAACTAATCCCCGAGTGAACTGGCCTATAATAAGTCGAGTAAGGTCAATTCAGTTCGATTTTTTGGGTTGAACCTGCCCGATTGCCTGCCCATTTTTTTATTCGACGAACAACCTACGCAACTTTTCCAATAACGAAGCTTCCTAATTACCTTTTCATTTGTCTTGACGACTACTGGAGTGAAGCTTGCTTCTTTTGACGATGAATCGACCAATCTTTTTAGTGACTGAGGTTGGTGACTTGTAGTCGTAATTAGCCAGCCACGCTTAGCGTAAGTTACCTTCCAACTTTGTCTACAAAGCATAATGATCACTGACAACGAAGTAAAACAACTAAAGTAATGTAAAAAATTCGAGAGCGACATTAACGCATGTGGAAAACATGGGCTGCTAGACAGGCCAGCTTTACTTTTGCTAGCAGATTGGGATTAATACTTCTTGCGTCAACTTGCTTTAAGTGGAAGAAATTATCAGACTGTAAGTTTCCAGTTTCATCAATGTGGAATCACATCGAACAGATATATTTTCCATATTTCAGGGCCTCGTGACTCGCGAAATCCATGATAAAGCCTCCACGAACGCAAGAGAAACTTCAAGATTCGACTATTTTTCTTTTCCTATTTTGATGTTATATGTCAGGCCACTTCGTCAACTAATTATCATGTTTTAGATCTTGTCGAAGGCAAATCATCTATGTTAAGGTCCAAGAATTCAACAACCACAATTCATCAAACACATAATCACACCTTTATATAAAAAAAGATAGGTTTTCTATATTTGATGCTCACGTGATTCATCAAATCTATGATTAAGCATTCACGATCATAAGAAAAACTCAGAGTCAACAATCTTTTTTTTTTTAATTTTTTATTAGGCCACTTTGTAAGCTAACTATTAGAATATTTAAATATCAAATCACGTATTCATATAATAGTTTTAACTTTCAGGGCCTCGTGGCTCGCAAAATCCATGATAAAGCCTCCACGAACGCAAGAGAAACTTCAAGATTCAACTATTTTTCTTTTCCTATTTTGATGTTATATGTCAGGCCACTTCGTCAACTAATTATCATGTTTTAGATCTGGTCGAAGGCAAATCATCTGTGTTAAGGTCCAAGAATTCAACAACCACAATTCGTCAAACCCATAATCACGCCTTTATATAAAAAAGATAGGTTTTCTAATTTGATGCTCATGTGATTCATCAAATCTATGATTAAGCATTCACGATCATAAGAAAAACTCAGAGTCAACAATCTTCCTTTTATTTTTTATTAGGCCACTTTGTAAGCTAACTATTAGAATATTTAAATATCAAAGCACGTATTCATATAATAGTTTTAACTTTTAGAACAATTGGCAATGATTTTACAAAATCATACATTTACTATCATCATTCAGATTTTTTTTGTAAATTTTTCAATGTTACCATCATGTGATATGTCAAGCCACTCTGATCTTGTCAAAGACAAATCACCTACACTAAGGTTCAAGAATTCAACAACAATGATTTGTCAAGTCTATGATTACACCTTCATATCTTTGAGTTTTTGTTATAATTGTGAACGCTTAGTCATATATGCCAAAACCTCATAGTCTAGGTTGTTTACTTCATTCGGGAGATACTAAACTTTGACCATGATCATGTTGAACTCTTTCCTTGTGATACTCCGAGTTCTATTACCTTTTTTATGCGAGCATTGATTACCTAGATAACTTCAATGAATGATGGTTAAGTTTACTTACTCTAATTGATCTTCCAATATGGCTCTGCAAAAAAGGAAGATTCTACTATGGTTTGAAGTTTACTCGTAGTACTGTGCCAGGCAATTTGGTCTCAATCGGAGTATACCAATGTCAATTGCTTACTCTATAAAATATCATTTGATGAATAGAAATAAGTACAATTTCCAGAAGAAAATTTCTAGAAGAATGAGCCTTTTGTTTGTTGCTCTCGAATAACTGTGATAATGCGAGGTCGATTCTTTCCAAACTTTGAATCTTGTCAACCTTCCCAGGAGTTATAACAAAGTATACTAGCTAGTGGATCTCCTTAACATTTGAGAGCTCTTATGAGGAAGCCATCAAGACTATTTTCAATCGTATAAGACAATGTCATCTTCAATCAACTGAAGCAACTAAGAAAGACAAAGCAATGCTGGAATATCTTCTCGATCTTGGTCCTCCAATTGTATCAACGACACTCAGAATTAGGGGTCCAATGGAGATTGACACTCATTTACCAATTTTGTCACAACAAAAGGATTTGGAGCAGGAAGATCCAGAAGAAAATCTAGAATAGAGCAAAAATTCCAAAAGAAGAAGAAGAAGAAAAAGAAGAAGATTCTAGTGAAAAGTTAATCAGGCGTTGGCCTAGAGCTGAGGAGAGTATATTCAATTTATCTTCTTTAATTATGTTGCTCTAGTGCTAACCTTTTTCCTGTATTACTTAAGACACTCTTGATTCTTGATTGCATATCAAAGATGAAGACATAGAAATTCAAGTAGAGGTTTCAAGACTAGAGAAAGGAAGCCCAAATTTAAGATGAGGTGCAATTATATGTCAACTCTAGGCTGCATTTGAGATCATCTTTGTAGATTCTTAAAACGTATCGTTGTACTTTTTATGTGATGACATGTATTATCATTTTGCTTGTGATTGGGTAGGATGAGGCAAATTTAAATTGAGCTACATCATCATTGATGGATTTGTGGATATAGAGGGAAAATTCCAAATAAAGGCCCGCAATACTATCATTTTCTCAAATAATGGTTTGAAATTGATCTTATTTTAAATAAAGGTATGAAGTGATTATATCATTCTCAAATAATAGCATAAAGTAAATATGATTATTTTAAATAAAGGCTTAGCCTCGCCAGCCGACAAAAAATTTCAATTGATCAAAGATATTTTCATCCAAACATAATTTAAACTTAAATAGGTTAACAATTTTATTAAAAAAAAAAAACAAAAATACAAGTCGGAGGGCTCCCTCTTGCCTATGGTTGCCACCCTATCATCAATGGAGCAACAATAATGGCTAGCCAAGTCATTAGCGCTTGGGCGAGGGTCGATGACCATCATCGACCAAAGGTGATAGCCAACAAGCCCTTACCAAAAATGGGAGAGAGTAGTGACCCTCACCCTCTCCCATACCTAGGCAAGGGTTAGCCACCCTAGCCCATGACCCCTAGATCTTGCTGCCCAAGTTTGGGGGCACTAGGCGATAGGGTGGCAACCACAGGCAAGAGGGAGCCATCTATCCCGTGTGTGTTCTTTTTTTTTTTTTATTTCTTTTTAAGTTTTTTTTTTTCAAAGAGAAAAAGTAGGAAAAGAAAGAAAAAAGGATAAAAAATTAAAAATTAAAAGACAAAATTGCCCTTTACCAAATAGTAAGTGCAAACATTTCATTGAAAATTGATATGGTCATTTTAGATCCTTACTTGAAAAAAAAAAAAAGTCCATTTCAAGCCCTCATTTAAAAAATAAGAGCATTTTGAGCAATTATTTGAAATAATGTTCACTTTGTACCATTATTTAAAAAAATGACAAGCATTTCAAATCCTTATTTGGAATTTTCTTTATATATGAAATTCAATAAAAAGTTTCAATTGGCGAAGGCTACCTCACCCTTGAGCATTAAATTAACCAAAGAATTGCTTCTTTTTTTTTTTTTTTAATAGAATGATATAGTTGACAATAGTTGATGAGGAGACATATTTGAGAACATTTTGAAAATGAGGTCCATTTTACTTTATACAATTATATAGAGTGGTATAGATGACATTAGCCCTCTTTCTCAACTATTTCAAATCATTTCAAATCAAGCAACTACATGGAATTGGGAAATTCATATTATACCGATACTTATTCAATTTTAAACCTTTTAATTTGGGTGCAAGAATTGTCAATGTCAAAGTCGGTTGTAATCTTGGACCACTGATATATGTTAACCATTTCTAGTTAAAATTGATTTCAAAGGCAACATTGGCAAATCGTCAGAAAATTGAGAACTAAATTGGCCAAATGTAAATATTTATTACGAAATTAGTAAATTGTCACTTTCATATGATAGATTTAAAAAAAAAAAATGGTAATTTTCTCACATGGAGTTCGAAAATCTTAATTCAAAGATTCAAGTCCGATATGATGACACGCAAAAGAACCGAACTTAAACATACGGTTTGTCAGATTAGCGATCCATTATAACTTCGGGTTCATTTAACTTTCACTTATTTTGAAGGTGTGATGACCATTTCCAATCGAATCAAAACGCGGCATGGAACCACCCACGAAGTTATGAAGTCCAAGATTTTCGGACAATACCATAATGTCGATCTCTGATGGGCCATGGCCCGCTTAAGAGGCCTGCCCGTTACATCAAATGAGCTCGTTGCGAAATCCTTTTATTCAGGTTGTTGGTCCGTATTCACCAGATGTGAGTGCCCCGGTCCGATCAGACCCGCCCATGTCGGGCTCCGGCGAGAGCCTCAATCGGTTACCAGGCCCTAAAATTCTGAAGAAATGCATGGAGCAAAAGCAGACCCTACTCCGTCGACATCATTGGCCCTCGACCTCTTAGCTGGAGAAACGCAGGATTTCAGGTTCGACTCGCGAGTCGACGTAAAAACCCTTCCAGGAGTGATGTTGCGAGAATATGATTTTGCTTGGAAACCTCAAAAGCCTCAAGTGCAGAACATGTCAAACTGGCCAACCTGATTGGGAATAAAGAAAGAAGACGAGATGAGCCCTTGTGAATTTTCAGCCCATTTTGCGATGAATTTGCCCACTGCAATGCAAATTTGGTGGAGGGCCTTTTTCATATTAAGACAGAATGGGCTTGAGGTTGCGTGAAATGACATTTCACATGATGATGAACAAGCCCGGTCCAAACTTGGCAAAATTCATACTTCCGCATATTTCTATTTGATCATTATTTCGGAAGCCGAAGGTCCAAGCTAGGGACCACGACGCAATGGCGATTTCTCCCGGCCCCGGCGTTGCCTATGTTGGGGTTATGATTCATCTCGTCTCACCACGCCCAAGACATCATACATTCATATGTCTATGGATCGAAAGGCTTGCTTTTGTTGATGTTATTTAGCGTGCCATCGCCCCCAGCGTTGTCATATAATTATCTTATTTCAGCTTCTTACAGTTGAAAATCATGCCTATAACTCTATTTGTATTTGTTATGTTTCTGTTGAATTCATCAAAATAAATTATTTGGAATTTATTTTTAAAATGATTACTTGTATTGCACGAAAATAACGATTACAAGTAATTATTTTTAAGAAAATATTTTCCAAATCATTCATTTTTTTTTTTTTATGAAAGAAATAGAGCTTACGATTACAAATGATATTTAAAATTTCATTCTCAACATATTCAAGCCATCTTTCTCATCTATATTAAAAGAAATAATTCTGTTTCCAAATTGTTTTTAATTTCAAAAGACACAGAAAGAAATCATAATCATGTATAGTTCAGTGGTACCAAAGTTTGAATGGGTTTATGGTTTAACTTTTTTTTTATTAAAAAATTAAGGGTTCAACTTTTAAAATCCGTAATCTCCCAATTCCTTTTATGTTCTTCGATAATTGCTGAATTATTATTATTATTTTTTGCAATAGCCCAAATTTTCTTTTCCGTTAATATTGCTAATTCAACTTTTTAAGATCAAAGATGTGGACTAGCTTTATGCCGAACCTACCTTTCTTTAGTTTCGTCATTTCTCCGTCCGTGAATCAAGCAAATCTATTTTGCAGTTGTAATGTAAAATTCCCCACAAAACAAATTAACGTGGGACCAAATAAGAAAGTGAGATATAAGGAGGTGTTTAAGAGACTTAAAATTTAGTTCAAAGCCAACCTTACACTTATGGTTCTCGGTACAAAATCGAGAACTGAATTGATCAAGGCCAGTTCTTCAATTTTTTTACCGGAATATTAAACCCTTCCCCAAGTGAACTAGCCTATGATAAGTCAAGTAAGGTCAATTCAGTTCGATTTTTTGGGTTGAACCTGCCCGATTGACTGCCCATTTTTTTATTCGACAAACAACCCATACGACTTTTCCAATAACGAAGCTTCCTAATTACCTTCATTTGTCTTGACGACTACTGAGTGAAGCTTGCTCCTTTTGACGATGAATCGACACCAATCTTTTCAGTGACTGAGGTTGGTGACTTGTAGTCGTAATTAACCAGCCACGCTTAGCGTAAGTTACCTTCCAACTTTGTATAAAAGCATAATGATCATTTTTTTTTCCCGAGCATAATGATCACTGACAAGGAAGAAAAACAACTAAAGTGATGTAGAAAATTCGAGAGCGACATTAACGCATGTGGAAAACATGGGCGGCTAGACAGGCCAGCTTTACTTTTGCTAGCAGATTGGGATTATACTTCGTGCGTCAACTTGCTTTAACGTGAAGAAATTATCAGACCGTAAGTTTCCAGTTTCATCGATGTGGAATCACATCGAACAGATATATTTTTCATATTTTACGGCCTCGTGACTCGCGAAATCCATGATAAAGCCTCCACGAGCCCAAGAGAAACTTCAAGATTCGACTATTTTTCTTTTCCTTTTTTGATGTTATATGTCAGGCCACTTCGTCAACTAATCATATCATGTTTCAGATCTTGTCGAAGGCAAATCATCTACATTGAGGTCCAAGAATTCAACAACCACAATTCGTCAAACCCATAATCACGCCTTTATATCCATACATGGTGTTCACGTGATTCATAAAATCTATGGTTAAGCATTCACGATGATAAGAAAAACTCAAAGAGTCAACAATTTTATTTTTATTTTTTATTAAGCCACTTTGTAAGTTAATTTTTTAGAATATTTAAATATCAAATTTATATATATATATATATATATATAATAGTTTTAACTTTTAGAACAATTAACAATAATTATACGAAATCATATATTTACTATCACCATTTAGATCTTTTTGTAACTTTTTCAATGTTATTGTGGTGTGATATATTAGGCCACTCCAATCTTGTCAAAGACAAATCATCTACACCGAGGTTCGAGAATTCAACAACCATGATTTGTCAAGTCTATGATTATGCCTTCACATCGAAAAGTTAGGTTTTCTATATCTAATCGCCAAGTGATTCATCAAATCTATGACTAAGTGTTCACAATCTTAACAACTCAAAGAGTCTGACGATTTGCTTTTGATATGTCGGACCACTCCATAGGCTGCTTATTTGAATATCAACATACTTATCTGACAGTTTAAATTTTTAGAATAGCTAACGGTGGTTCCACAATCTTTCACATCAATTATTATCATTTTTATTTTGTCGGAGACAAATCATCTGCACTGAGGTTAAGATAATTCAACAATCATTTACTTCCCTGTTCCTTGTCCCAAAAAAGTCATACCCACCAAGAATCGAGCTTGAAATTTCACATTCGCTTTTGTAGGCACCCTTGGTTGTTGCATCAACTTGACTACAGATTTTTCAATTTAATCGCCACTATATTCTACGCATGCTACGCCTAGAAAAAAGAAGCATATGGGGAGAACAACATGCATTTTGCTCCTCAAATCGGAGAACCCATTCCAATCGATGCAAAGAACAAAACAAGGCATATGCAAATAGCAAAACCCAAGACCCTGCAACCAAAACCAAAATCATGCTCTGTCCCATCTTGCCTCCAAAGAAAGACCAATCAAAATCAAACCATAACGACGCTTCCACCTATAACCTAAAGAGATACTAAAACTCTCGCCACCATTGGTCACCTCCCCCACCACAGGACCAAAGGGGCAAAAAAAAAAAAAAAAAAAGCAAAGGGATCCACCAAGAAGGAAAAAAAATACCCATATTCATAAAAATACAAAAAAAAAAGAACCAAAAAAAAACACACACACACATGCATTCCGTTTCACAAAAGTCACAAGATAGGAATGGATTCGGTCAAATTGGGTCGACCCTACCACCATTTAAAACAGGGCATGTGATGCCAATCCTAAAAGGGGTCTGTCCAACCTACACCTAGTCGATGCTGTCCTAAGAAGACACAGAATTTTCAATACATACCAAAGACGGGACAGAGACGTGAACCATGTGCCCAAATTTTGAAAGGATTCTCGAAATTAGGCTTTCACTTTATTCTTCTTTCCTTTCTTTAGGGCACCTAACCTCCTCCCACTAATTGACCCCCTCTTTCAAAATTTGATGGACCACAAAAAAATTACTTGTCCGCCCTGTTTGAATCTTCTGATTTCATAATTACGTTCTTGAAATGGACAGTCTCGTGCTCAACTTTCAAAGACGCGTGAGGGTTTTTCCAATCCACGGATTCGGCGTCTTCCTCAAAGATATTTGATTCCGATTTGGTCGTGCGTGTCAACGAGGGGGCGCTGGTCCTGATTCGAACGTGATGTTATTCATACTAAGATAGCCCCACCTCGTCTTTCATGCTCACGAAAAGTTCAATCCGCCGGATTCACCGGGGCGAGACACGATGGATGGGAAATTTTCGTACTCGAACGGAAAAAGTAACTCGGCATGAATCAAGGCAGACCAGAGAAAGAGGAGAGAATTGCGAAGCAGAAACAGTTGCATTTAGCTATATTTAGTAGTAATTGTAGTAATTAAAAGAGGGCTGCTGCAGTTAATTACAAAATAATGGTAGAATTAGATGGACAGTTAGGCCTAATAAAGCTTACTGGCCCAATGGTCAGCGGAGCCAGGAGCTCAAAAGAACAAAAGAGTGCACTGGAGCTAAGGAAATTCATCATCAACAAAACTTAATAATTGCTAAAATTAATAACTAATAACAATAATAATAACAGTAATATTGCTCAAACTACTGTGATTGAGCAGCTAGAGTGAGCCATGGCTTGCTCTCAGCAGCGGGCTTGGAAGGAGGAGCTGCAGCTGAGGCGGCTGTTGGGTACGGTGCTCTTGCTGTTATCCTGTGAAAATGCAACCAGAAAAGACAAGATCATCAATCGATTCGAAGATGGAAAACACATCAAAGATCGCGATGGTTCCGACTGAATCGGAATGCCTACCTATCTTTTCTCTTCTCCAGGAAGCGGTGGAGCGAGTTTCTCCGGGCGATGGGCAGATCTGCAGTTACAGGGAACACGAAACATCAGCGAGAGGCTCGATAAGGATCCGAAGTACTTCCATAATCGACAGATATCAAGCCGTACGGTCCCAAAAAGAGGGTCATTTACCTGAACCGGTTGGCTCAGGGAGGCCGGCGATGCACGCTTGGATCATGCTATTAGCCGGATGATGCGGGGGGAGCCCACGGCTCGGGCCCGGATCGACCCGGTTTTTGACGGTTTCAGGAGCATAAGCATTTGCCGGGTGGGCCAGATTGGGAGTGCCCGGCGGGGAAAACTGCGGGAGCTTCCCTTGCTGGCCACGAGCATGACCTCCTTCGCCTTATCGGCCGGAAAATCGTTGAACACGATGACTTGTCCAGCATAGAAGATGGTCATCTGCGCGTTCTCCGGCTCCTTAGCAGCAGGTTTGGCCTCACTGCAGCACCACAGAAAAAAATTTCCAAAATTATCGACACGATAAAAATAGAAAAAAATTTCGATAAATTGAACAGTAGGTTCCACACGTATCTCTATCTCTACCCATGTCCCTCCATGAATCAAGGAAGAGGACTTTGCATTTGCTTGAAGTAAAGAATGTCGAATGGCTCAGAAACATGGGCAACCTCATTATTGCTTTGCTTTGAATAAACTAATCATTAGATTCATTCGAGCACAAACTTCTTCGCCAAGCAAATCACTATTCAGCCAAAGGTACTTGTCCCACGCATGTTTATCACTTCATTATCATGTCAATATCGAGTTTCTACAAGAGAAGGGGAATTGCAACTCACGTCGAATCAGCAGCAGCAGCTTTGGTGACGTCTTCCTTCGTGGAGGAGCCGCCGAACCCGGCTTGCTGAGGGAACAGGTTCATGGACTTGACCGGCGGACGAGGCGCCGCCGCCGCCGCCGCCGGGAAGTTCATCGGGTTCGCTGCCGCAGCCCGGCGGAACATCTCGGGCGCACCTGCATAATAATAATGTCGATACGTCAGAAAATAATTCATCTCGATCTTGCTCCCTCGCTCGCTCTCGCACTCGACAAGACCTCGTCCTATAAACTTCATGAAAAAACCTCTCTTCCGAGGACGAATTTATACAGGTCCAGGGCACGTTCGGTGCGAAACCCAAGGCCCGGTTCTGTAGCCAACGGAAGAGAGATAATCTCAACAGAACGCGAACGCAATCGGGAGGCACTTTCTTCACGTTTTTGCCTAAATCGTCGGAAGGCAAATTCAAAGCGCGAGTGTTTGTCGGGTGAGGAGAGGGTGGTTGAATAATTAAAAATCCGAAGAGAAAAATCATTGTCATCGCATTAATCGAAAACCGCCACCGCAACACGACGACGCATTCGACATTAAATGCAGAAAAGAACCGAAAAGCTTTTGCAGGTGGAAAGACGCACGAACGCAGCACGAGAAAACGAAGAAGATGGCGTCGAATCAAAAAAAGAAAAAAAGAAAGGATTTTTCGACCCAAAAATAAACGGAAAAAAGAAAGGATGCAAAACCCATTTTCGATTTCGTTTCCCACGAGGAACATCCGTATGCGAAACAACCATTTTCGACGGCGTGGGGGAACGGACGGACGGACGAGGACGACGAACGAGTTATAATGCAAACGCACCTAGTGGGAGATCGCCGAGGGGGCCCTTCTCCTTCAGGTACTGGCTGAGCAGGCTGCACGTCTGGGAGAAGTTGATGGCGGGCTTCTCCGGCGACCTGGCGAGCCTGCCGGAATCGGAGAGCTCCGACGAGGCGGTCGTCGACGACATCCTCCTGTCCTGCCGAGGCGAAGAAGAATAATCCGACGGGAACCCAGGACGGCACGCGAACTCCCGGACAGGAAAAGCACAGGATGGAGGGCGGGGAGGGCGAGGCTCGAGAGCGGTCGGGGTCGAGGTGGTTCCTGCGATGCCGTGAGAGATGCAGAGGCAGAGAGATGCAGAGAGATGGAGGATGGAGTTGGAGATGGAGAAGAAGGAATAGGGAGGGAGGTTGAAGGACGTGATTTATTGGGGGAAGGATGAGTGTTGTTGGTTGAGTAGTAAGAAGCACGAGGAATATGTGGGAGGCCTCTTTTTTTCTTTTCTTTTCTTTATTTTATTTTTTTATTGAATATTTTTATTTTTATTTTTTTGTGGTTGGGTGTGGGAGGGAAGGAAGGAGGTTCCTCGTAGCTTCGTAGGTCTTCTTCAATGCCTTTTTTATTATTATCTTCGGGTCGGTCTTTTTTAATATTTTTAATTTGGATTTTTTGGATTTTTTTATATTTTAAAAATATGTCTGGTCTTTGTTGGGGGGTGCGCGTTCGTGCTTTTTGTGGAGAACTGCAAAAAACACGTGGTCCTTTTGTCCCGAGTTGACGCCGTCGACGGTTGGACTCCTTCCATTGAATTTACGGAACTGCCCTTTTGAGTTTGCCGATGCAACAACACAGAAGCCCCCCCCTTTGAATTTTCTTTTAAATGAATATAGTTCGTTACGTTATAGTAGTAGGATCCAAAATAAAATAAAAAGTAATACGATTATTTTATAAATGAAAACGAAATGACCATTATGAAGTATTTATTGGGTTTGACGATTGAATCTCCATATGTTTTGTGCATTCGATTATTTCATTTTTAAAAGGAGATAAAGCCACAAAAAACGTTAAAGTTTGCCTAAAGAAACATTTACATTAAATTATTTTTTGTGACACTAAATACCAAAAAATTTGCTCATTGTGACATATTTACCCCAATTTTTTTATGATATGAAAACCCTAAAATTTTATATGTGCAAGACATTTACCCTAAACTCAAACCCTAAACATTTTTTTTTTGTATTAGGTTTTGTGTTAGAAAAAAATTCAGGGTTTTTTATGTCACTAAAAAAAATTGAAATTTGAGTTTGAAGTAAATATGTCAAACTGTATAAGTTTTGGTAAATGTATTATTGGGTATAAGTTTTGAGTTTTTTGCGACACAAAAAAAAAGTTTGAAGTAAATATATCACAATAAACAAAACTTATGATTTTTGTGACTTTTGCCATTTTAAAAATCATTTTACACCTTAGGGGGTGGAGATGGTTTAGTTTTAAATGTGGGTTTTAACCCTTACGCCTTCCAAAAGGATAGAACAAAAGTTTGAAAGTGAAAATTAGAGTAGGAATAAAGTAGGACTAACTAAAAAATTATATATAGAAAGATGGAAATAAGTCAAATTATTTGCAAGTAGCTTGAATATGGTTTGATGATTGTTCAAGATCGCTCGCCTAATTTAGAATTGAGTTTTGAGTCGGAGGTACTTAGATTTCTTATTAAGCTTTCTTTCAAGTTGATCAATACCCAACCCAATGAGATTAACTCAGGAGACTTCCTGATCTCATCAAGTTTCTATTGATTTTTTTCACTAGAACTTACTAGTTACAAAAATAGATGAGTAAATCTATGGATCCACCTAGTCCAATATTACATGTAGGACTATGCACTCGCTTATAGATGTAAAGAAAAATCACCGAACTTAATTAAGCTTGAGTTGTAATTCACCAGCAGCTTAATTAAATTCTAGTCGAGTCAAATCGAGCTTGTCTGTAAAAATTTAACGTTCGATAGGACATGATTTGAGTTTGAGCGAGCTAAGATTTCGACATCATATCGGCTCGACTCGATTGCATCGAACGCGGTCCAAGCCGAGGAGGGAGATGGGGGCGGTAATGTAATTTCACGTCTGAACGGCCGTTAACTGCCGTTAGTAGGCGTTTGGGGCTGCCGTGTTGCGGGTGGAGGTTGAGGCCGACGTGATGCAGGGTCGGTCGGGTGTGCCCCACGCGCTTCTCCTTTTTCCTTTTCTTTATATTCCATTTTTCTATTTTTTTCCACACCTTGGAAAAATCAGAGCGGCACGGCAAAGCGCACGTTACTCTTTTTGCCCCAACCGCAACCTGGCGCGCGTGCGGAAAAAGCCGGTGACAGCGACGGCCGTCGCTGTGCCGGGGAGGGGGGGGGCGGGCGGGGTAGGGGGGAGATCGTCTGCGGCTCGGGAGCACGCTGGCCCGAGATGCACTCGCCTCCCATCCAATCGCATTCGGCCGACGCATGAAGGGCGCGGATGCGGACGACTTTCTAGAAATCGAGTCGATCATTTTTTATTTATTTTTGGCAATTTACCATATGAAATTATGAATGATATTACGAAGCAAAATGGCGCACATAAAGTGTGCACCCGAAAGAGAACAAAATGGACATGGATGATCATAGTCAGACTATATCCACTGAAAATCAGGACATGTTGGAATCTGATTTCTAATCATGATGTCGTGTCATTAGGAAGCATTATAATTTAATTATTTATTTTATAAATTTCATTTGTTACCACGTCCCTTTCGGGTTTGCACCATAACCGTGTACGAAGGTGTTGATTCTTGTGAAAAGTTGTTCCGGTTAATAATAATGTCTGTTGATAATGTGGAAACCGAATTATTCAAGAACCCCAATGTCAATGCTGTAAACATGCATCTCCATTGTCCATAAAGTCAAGCAGGGGAGTGAGAAAAGCGAGCTACTCCCTATTCAGCTATTAACATCACTATGCATCATTGATTGAATCAATTTACCCAGGCTAGCATTACTTTCAATGAATGTTGCTCATCGGATGGTAGCGTACTGCTTGAGAGCAATTTTCTAACAGAAGCTTGTCCGGACCCCATGTACGATATGAAAGGAATATGCCACCATTTTTCTTCACTTGGGATGTTGGAGCTTTCCGATACGATGGTATGGCCCAAGCTTCTAAACATACCCAAGCTCGTGTCACGAGAATTTATTGCGAAAACAGCCTGTCATAAAAAAATTAATTTTTTTGATTAATTTCCAACGAAGGCAATGTACTGAATTGGGGAATTAAATATGGGGGTACGAGCCTTGCTAGGGAAGCAAAATCGTTCCTTCACATTTACATGGCTATGACTAATAATAACCACCACCATTCTCTTACCTCGGGATGATGGAGCTTCTTGATACGGTCGTATGGCCTAGGCTTTAGTACGTACCCAAGTTCGCGTCACGAGACTTTATTGCTAAAACTGCCAGCCCGAAAAAAAAAAAAAATTAAAAAATTAAAAAGAAAAATTGGAACGAAGGCGACGTACTGAAATGGGGAAATTAAAAATGTGGGGGTAGGAGCCTTGGTGGGGAAGCAAAATTGTTCCTTCACTTTCACACGGTCGATGTACCCAACAGTTAATACCATCCTGTCCCTCTCTCCCTCGACTTTTGGCAAAGCGGAGGACACGCGAACTTTGACTTTGTGTGGAAAACGCGGGGGCAGAGGGAGGGAGAGAGAGAGGGAACGGCCCGCGTGCCGACACGTGGCGAGATCGCGAGGGCGAGCCGGTTGGTTGGGGGCGGTGGGATTGGATTTGTCCCCTTCCGCCCCGGGGGCGAGGCGAGGGTGACGTGGCGGCGAGGGATTCCCTCCTCGAAATCACCGGAAATGTGGGGGCCTGGGGGCGTGGGGGTGGTGGTGGGTGTTGTTGTTCACGGGCGAATCGTGACTTTTTTTATTATGTTACGGTTTTTATTTGATTGGGTTCGTGATTTTTTGGGGGGGTGCACGTGATCTTCGTGTCTCCTCCGCGTTTTCTTTTTCGTTGGGGGGAGTCGTCCCAGGAAGCAGCCCCGATGTTCCTCCATATTACCAAATCGCCACCTGCTCTGGATTTCTTTTTCATTTTTTTTTCTATCGGATGAGAGAGGACTTTACTAACGTAACAATCTTCTCATAAATTCTTAAAAAATAAGCTCTATAATAATTTTTAATTATTTTTTGTTTAATTTTTTGCTGTTAAATTAAATTGTTATTGTAACAGTAGATGAAAGATTGCCGCGTAATCAAAGCTATATCATTTTCTTTATAATTTGGGTTATGGCCTTTTGTGATTTTAATTTAATTTAATAGAGGGCATATTTATCACAAATATATCAATTTAATGTTTTTTTGGCTATTAAAATATTAATTTAAGGTAAATTTGTCACATGTGTCCTAATTTGAGATTTTTTTATTAAAAAATTAGTTTGGAAGTAAATTTGTCACATATGTACTAATTTGAGATTATTCATTGTATTAACCCTTACAATTTTAATCATTCTTGCCAATTGATCCATTATCTTTTAGAAAACAAACAATTTATTGTGCATGGCTTCGATTCGACACTTGGTCCTCCTTAGACTTGGTTCATAAACCCATTTTTAACTCATATTTAATAAATCGAGTTGTTATATGATTAAATAAATGTCATAAATGAATTTGGAATAGTAAAGCTTAAAATAATACCAATGTTAAAGTTATTTGTACTCAACTCACTTTTACGACTCTCTCTTTACCCTCACTCGATTTCGCATTTACTCACTGTATACTCTCAATTGAAATGTTTTGGTAACATGGGTAGGATATAAGTCACTAAATTCTAATTGCATGAAAATTGGTCAAAACGAGTTAATAGGTCAATTTGGACTAAACCTCGTGCTCGTTTGGTATAACTATGGCTATGCTGCACTGTAAGTTGCGTGATATGTAATACATTTCTATGAAGTTTTAAAACCTCAAGGATGGGTGGAGCAGATTTCTAAACTTAGTTGTAAAGTAAGCTGCTAAAACTGTCAACGTTGTGTAGTTGCACTTTTTAAAACCGCAACACCCCTTTTCCATGATCATTACTTCTCCTCGGAAAACCGTACGGAAAAGGCTCGCCGGTCCGTGTCGAGCATGGAAACACTCACGACATGCTCGAGACCCCTTACCACATGCAAGACAGCCGTAAGCGGAGCCGTCGTGGTCGATGGGCTCGACCCGCCCTGTCGGCAAAACGGGAAAAGCATTCGCACCATGCATCTCCAATTTTTCAGGAGGCATCATTCGAACTCGAGCGGGTCCGAGCATGTCTGTTTTTTTCTATGTTCACACGTAAAGTAGTCAGCCGCGTTTTCAACATTGGGGAAAGGAAATCTCGAATTCGCTCCGAAATGTCCTCGTTCCCATGGCGCACATCTCGAACGTCTTGAAGCGTCGCTTCTTCTCTGACTCCTCCTGGCAGTCTCGAATCAGAAGCCGAACGATTTGAATCCGAAACGAGACACGTCCGCGAAAATCCAGACTGAAGTGACTCGAACCTGACCAATTCGGCTGTCAGTACCAGCTCGATCGATCACGTTCTCGGTAGGTTTGAAGGGAAGGACGGGGGGACCAATCACGTGTACTCTCGCATGATATATTATTGCGGGTTGCGTGCATGAATTGGTTTCGATGTTCACATGGGAATTGCTTTAGGTTGCCGGATCTCTTAATGATCTTCGTGATCCGTCAGTTTGACATCGGGCTCTAACGTTTGCTTGGTCTCTTGTGCAAGCTGTCTTAGAAAGGAATATTTATGATGAACACAAATGCCTATGGAGTATGTAGCACGTTCCTAAAATCTTCACCTACATAGACATCAGGTTGTCTACATGGAGGCACTGAAGATGATTTGTTGCGCCGTTGGAACGCTCATGACGAGATTACGAAAAACGACCGATCATTTCCAATGAGTTAAAACGTTGACAGTCGATCTCTTGTCGCGGTATGGGTGTCAAAAAGTTAGTCTGAAACCCATTTTTGATGTTAAAAGTATGTTCGGGACCTTGTTTCTTGTGGGTCAACCTTTGGCCACTCTTGGTCAACCCCCAATTAAACTTGATGATTTTATGAAAATCTGACTTCCTTCTACAACAAACCTGTCACAGACTGAGTAACTATTAGCTCCCAACAGTCGTTTGGACACCTCGTACACATAGGACAGTAGATCCTCTTCCTAAACGATAAACCACACTTCTAAATATATGTACTGAGTCTTTCATGCACTTTATCTTTCACTTAGATAAATGCATTTATTCTAAGTACAATCACTCCTCTTATGTGTTTAGAAATGCATCTGCCACTGTAGCTAACTCTTGGGAACAACGATCAAATGGATAATACAAGCTTACAAAATAGACAGACTTAAAACCTCTCCAAAATGCTCAATTTCTTTTGTTTTTACCCTTTCTGGCTCTTTAACTAATGGCCGAGTTGTCTCCAATTTATAGAGATCCAAATTCCAACGTCGGGCACTCGTATCATGTAGCTGTAATATTAATCTAATTCTCTGTAAAAGGTCATGGAAAAATTCCTCGAAAGACACGTGAAGAACCTTACCTCAATCTCCATTATCAATACGATTTTCTGTTGATGGCAAGTTATATTTTATTGATCACATACTTTGGTCATGCCATCTTCCCAGTCTATCAGTCCGCTTCTAAGACATTAAAGAGCAAATAACCTCCCTCAAGGTCATAGTAGTGAGACGATGTCCTCCTCGTATTGAACCCTTTTGCACATTCCGATCATTTGTCAAAGATCTCAACATTTTTGTTATAAATTAATCACTAGGATAGTCTAATCAAGAGCGGATAGGCCGTTGATAATGTCCATAAAGCGAGTGAGCATATCCTTGATGCTTTCATCATCTCCATCTTGAACAATTCATAATTGTGGTAGCACGTTAATCTTGACCCTTTCACACAACTAGTTCCAACAAAGATTGCCATCGATCTTTCTCAAAAGTACAACACTTTTAAAACAAGGAGATCGTGCTTTTAACACCGATTGTTAGGTCTAAATAAGCAACCAAGAAGGGTGTGAATTGGTTTTTAAAGAAAACACGAGCCGATTATGGAGAACCATTCCCAATAAAATTATTACTTCTATGCACCAAGGGAGCTAGCAATATATGCTGGTAGAAATTAACGAGTTTAGGAAAAAAAATTGGATACAAGATTTTTAGAAATTATAATGACATGCTTGCGGGACAAAGGAAACCATCAATGCTCTAAAATCAAACAAGAATCGACGATTTGCCTGTTGAAATGCTCCAAGCATTAGTAGCACCATCACTTATTGGCTTCATTATGATGCAAAAATCTTGGTCGAAGTTTTGAAAAAATATTACTTACACCAAGAAAAAGATTGGCTCCTTCGAAATGGAATGTCATCGTGGGAAATGCTTAATTGCCACCAGGCACATTATAGCACAAGTCAAAAATCCGCATGGTCCACAAGACTTACAAAGCCGACAATACTTCCTTTGGAAATATCGCATTATCTCCCTTTTGACGGCATTATAAGCAGTTCGGACAAGCGCACCCGTGAGATCTGGTTTCAACCGAAAAATATCTGGCTTTAGTCTTAGCCGCGTTCCCGCCAATACTGATGTCTATGACATTAATTGCATACTTTGTTATATTACGAAGTAGACGCGTCGTCCAAACTCTTCCACTAATTTAAGCTTCGTCCCCAAAATGTAAGACCGCATAGGTGCTGGATGGTGAATCATGTGAAGGCAGGCAGTACGATATATGCATTTTAGTATCATTTCTATATTACCAAAAGATAGACCGTGACCAAGTGCTTAAGCCTTGAATTCCAGCTATGATGTTACTTTCTCAGATCTTTTCCCAGCCAAATTTGTGGTTTTCAAGGCCACAACTGGATGCGGTATTTGGGAACATTTTGACTCCCCTTCTGTGTTGGAAGCCAAAGGTTTCCAACCCAACTGCCCCTTTGCTATAGCAATCAAAGCATCTAGATCCATAATAATTTATTTTGTACAAATTTGTCCTTGAGGGTAAGGTTTTCAGGAAATAGAGCTTTGTCAACTTGGTCCATTGGGATTAAGTTGATGGTGAAGCCATAGGTCTGGGACAGGGTGTGGATAAAGAAAACACAAAAAACTAGGAACGTCATGCGAGTCACATACGATGAAGTCATTGTGCGAGTGCACCTACTCTCGAATGGATTATAGGAGTTAGGTACCGCATGAATTTTGCCGTTGCAGCTCTCAATTAATGATGGTACCTAAAAGAAATAAATGGACAACTCATGACCAACTAGACTAATTGGATATCTTTTGATTCATTTGTTTCCTTCTTATTAACCATCTTCTGTCTGCTGCTAACATTTAATGTTTTGCATTTATTGTATGATTTCCTTCCTTAATGTAAGATTTTTTTGAGGATTTTGTTGACAAACACCCCAAGGACACTTGATAGGAGCACTAGTTATGCTTTAAACTTTGTGTTTTCCATTATTTTCAATATTGATTTTTTTTTAACATGTATAAGAAACAGTTCTTTTTTTTTACCTCTACTTTCTCATCAAATGTCCGCTTGTTAATAAGACCTCTTTTAACAGAATGAACGAGCATGCTGAGTACTAAGGTTGGTTCTCTTTTCCTTCCATAACGACAGAAATCTCACCTAAGTCCTAACTTTAATGATATGTTTTGAAAGGGCGGAAGTGGAGAGAATAAAAGTTGGGTTGGAGAATGTTGAAAATTTTTATGAAGTACACAACTTTTGTGCTCTTTTTTTTTTGGGTACAACCAATATCTACCACCATTGATCGAGAAGTTATAGTTTTGAAGAATGACCAACTGTCTATGTCCATGATGATGGATCGGGGTTGTGCACAAAAAAGAACATGTAGGCTGTGTATTTAAAATATTTTTAAATATAAAATGCTCGGGAAAAGGGAATGGAGGATAAATTTAAATAAGAGGCGTTTCATTTCATTTTCAATTCCTCTAGGTCTCAAAAACATAGGGGTGCATGACAACCAAAAATTTCCGTTCGAAATAGTTTTCTGTTCGGCACTGCTTTTACGGAAGAGAAATCCGTTTAATAAACCTATTCGGTTTTCTATTCCGAAATAGGTTTGGAAGAGAAATCAGAAGTTAAAATTTTCTACTTCTGATTTTTGGAACAGAAATTAGAAATAATTTCTCTCACTAAACCCTAATTTCGATAAGTCCTCCCTTATCTCCTCTACGTCTTTGCCTCCTCCTCCTCCTTCGCCTCTCCTCATTTTATTAAAAATAAAAATAAATAAAAATAAATATATTCATTTTATTCATTTAAAAATAAAAATAAATTTATTAAAATAAATAATTTATTTTTATTTATCATTTTATTTTTATTTTATTAAAAATAAATTTATTAAATTTATTAAAAATAATTTATTTATGATAAATAAATATAATTTTTTTATTTGCCTTGAGTGTTTTGCCAAATAATTTTTATTTTTATTTTTATTCATTTTAAAGTAAATTTATTCATAAAATAAAATAAAATAGAATAAATAAAATAAATTTATTTTTAAGGATATTTTTATTTTATTTTTTATGATTTATTTTAATTTATTTTATTCATTATTTTTTTGTTACTAAATCATTTTTATTTTTATTTTTTATATTAAAGGTCGTCGGTCGTCGGTCGTCGGCGCCGCCGTCCGAAAGGAAGAAATTTGGTGTCGTTATCAACCGAATTTCTATTTTTAGAGTAGAAATTTTGTGTCGTTATCAAACGGTTATTTTTGCTTAGAAACTCTTCTAAAAATAGAAATAGAAAAATTTATTTATGTTAAAACTATTTTTGGAAAGAATGGTTGTCATCTTGCCTCTGGGCGACTTTATGCTAAATAAAGGACTGATTTTCCCGTGTTCGTATATTTTTTCCAAATGTTAATAAGTTTTAAAAAACTATTAGTAAATATTTACCCATCACTCAATTTTCCAATAACTTGTCAGTAACTTATCACTAATGATAAGAAATTACCAACTTTTTTGATAGTTTACCAATTAACAACTTTTTTCTTTTATCATTTACCAACTTAATTTACATTTTTACTAAGATCTTAAATTAACTAATGTTTTCTTATACACTAGCTTTTATTTGAGTGATTCACCAACGTTTTTTCCAATTAAATTACCAACTAATTTGATTATCTACTCTCGTTTGTGTTACTTACCAAGTTAATTTTTTGTTTATAATTTATTAGTTTTTTCATTTAGCAACTTTTCTGTGGAGTTACGAACTTTTTTTTGTCTTGATTACCAGCCCTTGACTTTACCAATAGTTTTTAAAAAAGAAAAATAAAATTTGGTAAATGCTATGGAAATTTGAAAGATAGAAAAAAATGACATCGGTAAGTATCTTGAATGAGAGTTGATAACCCAAAACTAGTTAATATCTTCACTAGAGTTGGTAAATTGAAAAGTTAATTTTGTCCTAAACCTAGTATTTGAATATTTGGCTAGGACTATATCAGGAAATTGTTAAAAACCTTTAGGAATAAATTGACAAAGCATTAAAAGGTTTGGGACTAAACTTTACAATATGTTGGGAAAATTATCCAAAAAGTTTAAACTTATTACACTCTTACTCATTTAGCCCTAAACCTTTTAATTTTTTCATTTGAATTCTAAACATTTTCACATTTTACCAATTGAATATATTCGGTCAATTTTGGCTAAAAATTGCTGATGTGGACATTGGTAGTCCTACATGACACAATCGACGTTGACGTGAATAATTTTTAATAACATTTTAATATTTTTCATTTTTATTTCTTTTTCTATTCTTTTCTATTCATTTTTCTTTTTCCTTCTTTACATTTTTTTTTTTTTAAAATTGTTAAGGGCGACAAGGGTGGCTAGCCATGGTTGAGGCTTGACGACCCTTACCGACCATTGGGTGAGAGCTTGCGAGCCCTTGTCAGCCGCAGAGGAGGGCTTGTAGCCAAGCCTCGATTGATGGGTGGTGGCCCATGCTACCCTTAATAATAAAAAAAGAAAAAATTAAAGAAGGAAATTCAAAAAATATTAAAATATTAAGAAATAAATTTTCTTTATCATCACTAAATTTATCACGTACGACTGTCAGTGTCCATGTCATTGTTGTCCGGCCAAAATTGGTTGGATGGACTCAATTAACAAAACGTTAAAAAGTTTATGATTCAATTGACAAAATTAAAATGCTTAAAATTGAATTGAAAAAAAATAAATTTATAATTTTTTGGACAATGTTCCCCAATATTTTAGTAGAGTCAAAAGTTCATGGAACAATGAGATGAGAACGACATTAGTGTGTATACTGGGATTTACTTATTTCAATTATCAAATCTGGTAAATCTTTCACCCCATTTAATGGTAGCTAATCTATTTACCCTTGGCTCTGTTTATTGACGGTTGTCAAACTACAAGTATATATAATCATATACGTTCCTTTACCATCTGAGTAGTCATCAGCATATAACCATATAAGCAGTCTTCTATACAAGCGATCAAAGCGAACACAACCATTACAAAGATAATCTTCCTTTGCGGTGTAAGTAGTCATAAGTACCGGCAGTCAGTGACGTAACATAAGAGATTGTAAATACCTTGCATTACATGTTGGAATGGCATTAGCATTCAACGTATAAGAAAATAGCTGGTAGGCCCATAGACCGAGTAAAGATATTATATATTCAAATACGACTGCGTGTGATCTATATAAGCCTCGTATAGAGCAAAAGCTCACTCAATACCATCTTTTGTTTCAACGAAATTTAGTCATCATGGTCGGCCGAATGGGGGGCTTGTTTCAATGCTTTGGGGCAAGAGACCGGTCCAAAGTCAAGAGTCACTTGCATTGACGGGATGGTTTTGAGTGCTTTGAATGGACTCAGAGCAATGTTCTTTCCTTCGAGTAGCAACCGAGGATCAGCGTGAGTCGTGGGAGATGAATAAGCACGAAAGCTGTGTTTATATTACAGTATTTGAACTGATTCGAAGTCTAAACTGTACTCATGCTGTTCCTAGAGCACCACGTTTGTGTCCTCCTTTGACTAAATTAAATTCGTAATACCGTATGGCGATGGGTAAGGCATCTACACGTTTTATATACAATTAACATCGTACGACCACGAGAAAAGAAATATCATAGTTTCTCCGGACCTCTATTTTGCCCATTCATATATTTCCATCGTAAAACCCATTGCATGAAGCCAACCCATAGATTGAAATACCGAGGGAATCGATTCGACGGTGAAGCCTAGAGAACTGAGGCCCACGAATGTGATGACTTTTCAAAATACTTTCACGAAGATTATAGTTAGGGCGTGTTTGGTAACGATTTCATTCCCGAGAGTTGATTTTGACTAAAAATGATTATTTTTGATTCTATTCCTGGAAACTGATTCTGAGTAAAAAAGCGCGTTTGGTAAGCTGTTCAAATTTTTTGATTCGGAATAGAATTGCGTTTGGTACCGTATTAATTGATTATGTTCCAAATTAATTTCTTTTGATTTTTAAATAAATTTTAAATAATTTCTTTACTTTTTTACTTTTTTTCCCCTTTTTTCCTATTCTTCTTCTTCTTCATTTGGCCAGTCGCCGAACCGGCGATCGGCCGACGAGGGCCGGTGACCCTCACCGGAGCATCGCCGCCCTCGGTGAGGTCGGCCTTCGTTGGCCGAGCCTCGCCGGTGGCTAGGCGAGCCTCACCGGCAGCTGGGCGAGGCTCACCCAGCCCCACCGGTGGCTGGGCTTGCCTCCGGCGAACTTGCCGGACCTCGCCTTGGCCTGGCGAGCCTTCGGCGACCTCGCTGGACCGGCGATCGGTGGCGGACCGGCGACCGGTGGCGGCGGCGGGTGGCGGCGAACGGCGGCGGGCGATGGCGAATGGCAATCGAGATGTTGAAAGAGAAGAACAAGGGTTTTACTGTTTTGATTCTTTTTCTGATTCTCGGACGTAGAATCAATTTTTTTTTAATTCTCAAATCTTGTCCAAAATCGTTCTTGGGAACAAATTTGTTTTCGGGAACAAAAAGTTTACCAAACGCGATTCTCATCTCAAACTGATTCTGAAAACGAAAAATCAGTTGCCAAACATGCCCTTATTTTCCCTAAAAATGTCGCCGGCTTTCAAAAATCCTTCTTGAAGATGGTGGGAAGGACGACGTAACCTGTCGGCGTAGGCCAAACAGTGACATGACCTCGTCAACTCCAAAAACCAAGCATGCGGCGTCTAATTACGTCGCCAGTCAATGCATACATGCCTTGCCACAAATTATGACACGAACATATTTTTGCACGTCATCGTATGTTTCCGCAAACGCAAACATACTCAACATACACGGCACACGGAGTCACGTCAGAGCATTAAACGAGGTGAAGGAATATTCGTGATTACATATTTTGAAAACGTCAAAATCCCATCAACAATTTTGGGATTAGTCGGCAATTGTAGTCAAGGGACTTAAAATGGAAAAAATGTGGTGCCGAAAGGATAATGCGGGGACGCTAGCTCATCCCCCACGTTACCAAAACCCTCCAATTGCAAGTTTTTCCGGTTTTTGAAAACGATGGATTCTTTCACATGCACTTAGGTTTCCTATTAGCCTACTTTTTTTAATTGATTGATGGTGACTCCAATTTATAATTTTAAAAAAATGGTTAATATCACAAAAAAATTTAAACTGATACACCTGTAATAAATATATCTAAAACTAAATTTTAACCACAAAAATATCTTCGATATACTTATAATAAATTTATCTAAAATTATGACAAGTTTATTTTTGTTAGTTTTACCATGAAAAACTACAAAATTGATATATTTGTGATAAATGGAGAGTAAAATCTCAAATTGGTATATCCATCAACTGTGATGTGTCATCCAATTTAGTAATACTACGGTAAAATTTAACGGAAACTAATGTATAATAAATTTGTTATAGGTGTACAAGTTTAGATTTTTTTCTAGTATTAACTTAAAAAAAAAAAAAAAGAAACCCTGAGTTTTCGCAAAAACTCTTTTAAAACCTTTTCTCTTTCTAAACTTTTTCCCTCCCGCCGAATGAGATACCCCCTGTCACTGAAGGGAACGGCGAGGTGCTACGGATGTCGATGATGAGCGACGACCATGATGTGGTTGAGCAGGTGACTGAATGTCGTTCCAGATCCAACTCGCCATTTGTTCCCTTTCCTTTCGTTTTCCTTTGGTTGATGTAGGACGGCATATATGCAGACTTATAAAACTCGGTGTCTCTTATTCAATCTATGTATCTGACGCCCATGTCTAGAAAAATTGTTAATCAAAACCATGGGCGGAGCCCAGAGTTTTTGTTAGGCGAGTCAAATAAACTACAGCAAAAGTATCTCAATAACTTGTTGTCAATCTGATCTAGTTCTAGTTAATTTGTTGTATTTTCGGTCTCTGTGCCCTCGATCTGATTTGGTTTTTTCCACCATATTTGCATTCTGGACACATCATAACATTGCTCTTAATAGAATCAACAAGTGATACTTATTGTAACTGATTTTTTTTTTTTGTGGAGATAAGTATTACTGAATAACTTCTCATAGATAAATATTGTATGAAGTAACATCCTGTAACCATCATAGGATTAGGAAGCTATTTATGTATTTGGTTTTAAAAACTGTTATTTGTAACCGTCGTAGTGGACTATAAATACTATTTTGTGCTCTTTATAAGTATCCCTCAATCAATCAAAAGAACTCAACAATTTTATGCAAAATTTGCATTTATTTTACTCAAATTACATGGCTGGAATGATTGTTTCCGGTATTTGTACTTTTAAATGTCTTATCATTTACCTTTCTTTCCAATATTAACAAATGATCATTTGCAAACTTTGTCAATTCATATCCATCTATTCATATTTTAAATGGGATTTTTGTAGCCTAATTTTGGTGAAACGGTACTCGATTTATGTTAGAGACTCTCTAAGAAAGAACTTGAGGCCACGTGAAAGTTGGGCTGATTATAATGGTCTTCTTCTAATAAAAAATTTGATATTATAATCTCAAACTTAAGTCTTTGTCTATTACAATTTATATTTTACGGTTACATTGAGCTCAAGTTTGTAATCAAGGATTTTTCAGTGGGTCATCGTCTAATGACATCAAGCATACACTTCACAAAAGTAGGGCTGTTGAATAGGTGGGTCGTGTTGGATCGAAAATTGTCTAATCCAAATTGACCTATTTTATGCAGTATTAACTTAATGGACTCATATTACTAAAATATTTTCACATTTAATTTAATCTACGAAAATTTGTATCCATCTTATTAACTTACTTCAAGCTTTTCATGTTTATATGTTATTTGGATAAAGCTGCTATTGCCACTATAAAATGCTAAAAAATTGGCTTTCAACATTGCTTAACATTTCCAATTTTTACATTGTTCACAATGAATAATAAGAAAAAAATAGTACTTGGTAGTGAATTTACAAAATCACAACAACAAATAACATGGAGGAATTGAAATTTTAATTGAATGGAAGTAAGATGTTAAATAAGACAAAGTTATGCTAAGCGAGGATTGTAATCACAAGAATTAAGGTTGCAATATTACGTAAAAATAACAATGCCAAACGCAACCCAGGAAGGATATACTCCTATTGTTAATACACGAAACTTACAAGATAAATAAAAAAAATAAAAGATAATGGGGAAAAAAGTATCCGTCTTGATCTTTTTAATAAGGGTGAAGTTGGCCTATTTTGCGGGCTCACCGAGATTACTCTGAACTTGGTACACTTTATAGAGTCCTTTATTTTCTTATAGAAGGAGAATAGAAAGTCAAAAACAAGATGAGTTGAGGGGATTTTTTAAATGTGAAGTTATTTAGCACCTTTTTAGTCAAAAACATGAGTTGGGTTTATTTAGCACCTGTTTTTTTTTTTTTTTTTTTTTTGGATTTTGTCATTTTAAACTCATTTACTAAGTATAATTAACGCATATAATGACTTAACCCATCATATATGGGTTAAAAAGTTGGTTTATGATCTATTTTGACATGTTGTTGAACTACAAACATAGAGTATATGATCATATACAGTCCTATACTCCATGGGTATGAATTATATGTGCACATACACAGTCCTCCACACAAACAATCAAAGCGTAAACAACCATTTCAAAATTAATAATCCTTTACCGGGTAAGTAGTTGACTAGTTATGGCACCGACAGTCAGTGACATGATATATGAGGTTGTGAGTACCTTAACTACATGTTGAAATGACATTAGCATTCAACGAGGAGTTAACTTGTTATCGGCCTAGAGACCGAGCTAAGATGTTATATTTTCAAGTCCGACGGCGCATGCTTTGGAAAAGTTTCGCTCGGCACGACATCTCTCTCATTTCGTCTTTTGACTGATCATGTGGAAGCCAATCTATCAACTACTTCCTGGTTAGGACAAGAAGTCCCTGTCGAAGAATCAAATTGAAATAAACGTGAAATACAGGTAGTGCGTGCTTGCGTGGACGAATTCAACGAGATCCGTGATTTCGGCCCGCCTTATTTCTAATGTTCGTGGCAAGAGGCAAAGCACGAGGCAGATCTCACTTAGGGGGAAGACTTGATCAATATTGACGGCATGGTTTTACGTGCTTTGAATGAACTCTGCAATAGTCTTTTCTTCGAGTAGCAACTGGGGACCAGCGTGAGTTGCGGGAGATGAATAAGCACGAAAGCTATATTTACGTTATAGTGTTCAAACCGATTCGAAGTCCAAACTATACTCACGCAGTTTCAAGAGCACGTTTGCGTCCTCCTTAGACTAATTAAATTAGTAATGTCAAAAGTTGATTGATTCTTCTCTTCTTTGGCTTGAAAATGATGAAGAGATGCAGCCTAGTGGAAATTCATTGCTTGACCCCAAGATTAAAAAAAAAAAAAAAAAAAAGAAGAGAAGAAAAAATCCAAGACCTATTTACGTCCGTGAACTAAAATGGTAGACATGGAGGATGCCTTTGCTTAGGGAAATTGGAATTGCATATTAGACCAGATCATGGGCTTGGGAGTCTGGCGGGCCCACTCAGGCTCAACAAGGCCCACCTGACCTAAACACGTGTCGGCCCAACCTAGGGAAGAATATTCCTATTTGGACTTGGGCCCATATACTTGGGCTCGATTAGGCCTGATCATTTCATGGAGAAAGTGCGATATCTTTTGTAGCATGGTAGGCTTCATCTTGAATTCTTAGGATTGGTACTGAGTCCGGCCCGTCCACTGATCAATTATAATGCAAACCCCGCTCTAATTTTTTCTTTAATTTTGACATTTTCTTTTGGTTTTCACCGATCAATATTGACTTTTATTTTTGTCAAAAATTAAAATATTATTCACCGATCAATGGAACTTCAAAATTTCGTTGGAAATTTACAAATGGAACTAGCATTTGTTAGAAGAATTCTTTTGTCATCTAAAGGGATTTATATTTTGATTATCCGTTCATCCATCCTTTGTCTTTTTTCCCAAATGAAAAATTTTAGGATTTGGATTGCTGGAGGTTTCAAGGTTTTCGATTGGTAGTCCGTGGGCTCTAGAGGGAATTTGGTATTGAGAAAGTATAGGCTATTAGTGTTACTAGATGTTTCATCCTCACTATCAAAAGTTCTTGTCTCCTTTAATATGCTTGGATTGAAAGGATTATATCAAGAACCATTCAGCCCATCTAAGTAGCTATGAATGGGGTATGTACTTTTGTTTGAACTTCATCATCTGGTTGAAGGATGACAAGTCTATTTCAACAATAAAGTGATAATCAATAAGATAGAATTCAAAATTCTTAATCCTATGCTTAATGGCCCAATTTTCTTTAAAAGTGGAGTGATAATACCTTTAAGCATTTGTGAATCTTCTACTTTTGAATCACATCTTTTGTCTTCAATTTCTTCTAAGAGAATGGCTGCCCAATATTTGTTACTGGCATCTGTTTGAAGAATTCTTTTGCCATCTAAAGGGAGCTATGGTTAGAACAGAGCTTCGTAAATGCAGGTACTTAGTCTCTTATGGTGCCCCTTGGGAGACTCAAAACATAGTAAATGCAAGTATTTAGTTCCCTTGCGGTGTCTTTTATAGGTCTTATCTTATTGGGACCAACTTTTAGAATCCAACTAATTCTTTCTTGTCGGGATTGACTTTTAGTATTACGATGAATTCTATTCTAAACATAAGACCTTATGGCCTCACTATTGGGACAAAGGTGCTATTTTACCTTTTTGTGAGATTGCTTTTATATGTAATATGTGATAGGAGAAGTGTACAAGTGTAAAAACAATGTTAGTGCATTGACAATGGCATCCATTAGCTTTGGGGTGAAATGACACTTGCTACTTTGTAACTTTTCTGGAAATTACTAATGGATCCTAGATTGTTGGTGGCTGTTAGTTTGGGAGTGAGTGTAGATTAGATATAAGTTGAGTCACTGTGTATACAATATATTCTCTCTATTCATTCTTAGCTTTACTTGTTTGATAGAAGCAATTATGTCTGATTATATCAAATTCTTTCTGCATCTATTAAAGTTTAACTTGAAATATATTGCAAAAGTTTTTCAAAGTTTTTAACCAATCTATTCACTTCCTTAGGTTGTATTATAAGTCTCAACAAAGATCACTATAAATCCCTCAAAATCATGACATATACTCCGAGACATTTTATCCTTTTGGTAGCAAAATATTTATTTTTTGCAATCCCTTCTATTATATCGATGTTGTAAAGGGAAACTGAAGTGAAGCATTTATCAAACCCAGCAGTATGAAGAAAGTAAAATAGAAGACAATGACTTATGGGTTTCTTTTTTCATTATTCTAAAAACTCAGTTCTTAATTATAATGACACACTTAATGGACAAAGGAAACGGTCAATACTCTAACATCAAACAGGAATCGAAAATTTTCCTGTTGAAATGTTCCAAGTATGCTAGTTGCGTCATCATTTATTGGCATCATTATCAGGCAAAAACCCCGTCTAAAAATTGAAAAACATTACTCACATCAAGAAAAAGTCTGGTTCCTTCAAAATGGAATGTCATTCTTGGATAAGTATAATTTCCACCAGGCACGTTATAGCACAAACCGAATTCCCTTGGTTGGGTAGGGCTAGAACACCAACGTCACTTCATCAGGAAAAATTGAATTATCTCCTCTCTCACGGCATGATAGGCGGTTCGGACAAGCATAGTTTGCAAGCATCTGAGTCCAATACTAACCCCCTCGTATGGTCCTGTTTCATATGAAAAATCTCGGGGTCTAATCTTAGCCGTGTTCCTACCACACTGATGCCCATGAGATTAATTACATATTTGTTCGTGTTTGGAAGCAGATGTGTTGTCCAAACTATTCCTCTAATTTGAGCTTTGTCCCCAGAACTTCGTTTTGTTTCTTTCTTATTAATTATCTTTCTGTCTGTCGCTAGCATTGAATGTTTTGCATTCGTTGTGTGATTTCCTTCCTTGAAGTCAGATTATGTTAAGGATTTTTGTTAAAATGCTCCCTTAGGACTCTTGGTAAGAAGCCCTTATTGTTGCTTTGACATTTGTGTTTTTATTTTTTTTCAAAATCTAATTTTCTTTTTAACATGCATTGAAAAGTTCTAATCAAGTGTCCACCTATTAATAAGAGCCGTTAAGGATTTTAAACAGAATGAAAGAGCAAGACTTGAGTACTGGGGTTGTTATCTTTTCCTTCTACAATGACATACATCTCAGTTTACTCAATGTTCATACTTATGTAGACTTATTATAACATAGATTATATGCATTCGAATCAATGAAAGTTCTAATGCAGAGTTCCACAAAACATGCGATTGATGCCTGAGCTTCAATTTCTCTAGAATTTCTATAAACTCTTCAAGGATATTCACAGCTTGGCATAGTATAAAAAAGAAAAAAATTGGTCCTCAAATAGAGTAAATACTCCTAAAGAGCATAGCTCGCTTTGGAATTATACTCGAATCAGAATGGGAGGGAGTGAAATCAGACACGGAGACGATCGACAATGACACAACCAAGAGCAGCACCACGGCCAGAAACTGCGGGTGCGTGATGGTGATCAACTAACCACAACAGTGTAACGAACGATACAAATGGCGCGACTGGACTGTCAACAGACCGATGCAAAAGGGCTGGTGATGGTGAGAGCCGATATTGAGCAACAAGTAGCGCTCCTGTCGGTGGCCATGGTGCATTTGGAATAGGCTGCTTTGATTGGCACTCCTACAGCCATGACCGCCAATCTCGGGCTCTGATGATACGGCAACACTAGTGATGGAGGCGATAAGCACCGGTTATGATTCGGGTTTGCCACTGCGATTTAGACCATAATTACCCAGATCGAAAGTACTATTTTGCTAAAATTTGAATTAAAGAGGACGATTGGGCCATATTCATGAAGAGCTTTCCGATGATACCTAGAGTTTGTTAGAAGCAGACAATCAAGACGTGGCATTTGTTAATCACGGTTGTCTCAATGTAAGGTGCAGGGAATTTTATTACTATTGTCCTAGCAATGAATATGAAGGTTGATAAGGGCTTGCATGATAACCATTATGTTTCAGAAATAGTTTCTGGAACAGAAATCGATTTTTCTATTTTTACTTTTATAAGAGTTTCTAAGAAAAAATAACCGTTTGAAAACGATATAAAATTTCTACTCTAAAAATAGAAATTCGTTTGATAACGACACAAATTTTTTTCTTTTCGAACAACAGCGGACCAGCGAATGGTGGTGACGGACGGCGGTGGATTGGCGGATGGCGGTGATGGATGGTGGCGGCGGCGGCTGGCGACCGGTGGTTGGTGGCATGCGGTGGTGCCCGGCGGTGGCGATCGGTGGCGGTGGCGCTCGGTGGCTAGCGATCGGCGGCGGTGGCGCTCGATGGCAACGGATGAAGGACTAGTTGATGAATGATGAGAAATTTTTTTATTTCTCATTTCTGTTCTAAAAATAGAGAAGTAGAAAATTTCTACTTTTGATTTCTATTCCAAACATATTTTTGGAATAGAAATCTATTCCGGAAATAAAAAAACAAAATAAGTTTATCGACGGATTTTTATTTTAAAACAGTTTGGAATAGAAAAATTGTTTAAATAGAAATTTCATGCACCCCTAACTTGTCAAACTTAATGCTTGTTTGATTTCCTCATTTTTTTGATAGAGTCGAGAAAGTGAGGCATAGGTTTTGTATGAAAGTTCCAAAAGTAGCGCTGACTAGTGATTTGCATAATAAGCATTTGAGAATGCCCAAGTGATACTGCGATGCCTTCAAGTTGTCCCAGGGATATTTAGACTACTGCGAGTTCATCTTAAAGAAGTCTTGCAATGTGCCCGTTCATTTTTCCATTTTGACTTTCATGATGTCTGAGAGGTAGTTGTTTGAAGCGACACGTGTGATTCATTCGGAACTTAAAGATGTGATGCACGTGTTGAGATTTCTACATCTAGCTTGCTTGCTCAGACATGCCATATGTCATGCACTATTTGTGAAGCTTAGAAGTTCGAGGGTTCACTAAAAACGAATTTATAGATATGATATCGGATGTTGGAGATTTATTTCTTCTGCTTTGCTTAATAGTTGTATTGTACATCATGTACTATTCTAGTACCATAGGTATTGTGCTTGAATTCAAGGTCTTCTTCTTTGCATTTGCCCCTGATCTCATACACTTGCTAGTATACAGTGGCTTTTTGTAGGATCTTATGATCCTCAATTTGATCCTTGAAGATCACCAAACTGTTCATAGAATTAGATCCACATAACTTGCTTGAGTGGGTGGGTGTGGGTTTTGGAAAGTTAGGTGCGAAGCAATTAGCCCCTATTTGTAAAGTACCCCTCTTCATATTTAGGGGGTTGAGGCGAGAAATGGCTTGACAAACCCTTCCCTTCACGATGTGCTGGCCCCATTCACTTGCTTATCGTGGAGGCTGTAAGTATACAGTTCGCCATGGATCATTGATGGTATATTATATACATATATATATTTTGAATTTTATTTTCTCTCAACTCTTTGGTTACTCACCTAGAAAGAAAAGATTTACCCATACAAAATTGGGCTCATTAAACCTGAATTTTAAAATGGATTTAAGTTCTTTATAAGTATTTCAATTTATTGGTTTTCTTTTTTTTTATTTTATTTTCTAATTTTTAATTTTTAATTTGCTTTTTTTTAAAATTTGATTTGAAGTTTTTATTCAAGTAGCATATACATGTGAAGAGCTTGAAATGGTGTGGGTTTTACTAGTCCATTATGGGTTAAGTATGGGTCACTAATTTGACCCAAACTTAACCTGACCCACTAATTTGCATGACAAAAACAAAAGTAATCTTGTGGAATACTCTAGGACAAATGTCCCTTCGTGGAATTTGATTGAAATAAACGCGTAATACATTTACTAGCCAGCTCATGCAAGACTTGGGCAAGGTATGAGTCAAATAATCAACAACACGTGCTTTGGATGAACTCTGCAATATTCTTTCCTTTGAATAATAGCAACTAAAGGGTAAGCGTGAATTGTGGGAGATGAATAAGCATGAAAGCTATGTTTACTAGATTATGGTATTTGAACTGCTTTTGAAGTCTTAAACTGCACTCATGCAGCTTCTAGAGCACGTTCCTGTCTTCCTTAAACCAATCAAATTAGAAATGTCAAAAGTTGATCGATTCCTTTCTTCTTCGGCTCGAAGATGGATGAGTGATGCAACCTTAGAAGAAATCCATTGCCTGACCTCAAAATCAATACGAAGAGACAAAAAGATGCACGACCCGATTCAGTCGGGACCCGATTCAGTCGGGACCCGATAACTAAATTGGGCCTCGAATCAGGTGGTCCTTGAAATGAATTGGCTTCCTTTTTCCTTTGTTTTTGGGGGTATTAAAGGCCAATTTAAGGCCTTACCTAAAATTTGTACGTAAAGGAAGCCTTTGCTTCGACAAACTTGCAAATAGATATTAGACAAGATCATGGGCTTGGGAATCCGTTGGGCCCGCTCAATCTCGCCCAGGCCCACCTGGCGGAAACTGCAAGTGCACGTTAAAGTCGACCTGTGCCATTTTGGAGAAAAGTCAAAAATAAAAGTCAGTCAACTTCCAACAATGACAATTTTTTTTTTTTTTGTGTCTGTGTAATCAACTCTTCCATTTCGCATTTTACAATAAAATCCTTTCATAGTCTGTCATTACTTTATCCATCAAATTGGTTTTTTTTTAAAATTATATTTTACTTGAAGACTAATCGATTATTTGACTTGACCAATATTACATGAAATGTTAATTAGATACAAAAAGTACTAAGGAAGAGGAGGAGTTCGGCGAAGGTAATCACGACTGCCATGAGGTCACTAACCTCACTTAGGTAGTTGGGTGTGTCAATGGTCGTACGACGTATTTAGATCACATCACAATAAATGTTGGGGCAAAAGATCACAAGAAATGTCAACGAGCTTTATTGTGCTCTTGAGTAATGATGATAGATTTTTATGTGCACTCGGCCTATATTAGTCCATGTCATATAGGAGATTTTGGTAAGAAATCAAGAGCAACAAACACAATTACGGTTTAAGAAATGTTAACAAGCTTTCCTATAAGCTCTCAGGTTGCAAGGAGCTTTTTACGTGAAGCCATACGACCGAAACATGATGGAACATCACTGGCTATGGACCCTTCACACGTGTGCCACATAAGCATCATCATCCCGAAGTCGCCCGCCTTCTTGAACGACATTAACGGTCGAGGGAAGATGAAGTCGCGTGGGGCGAAGAAAGGGACCGAGAAGAAGATTAGGCTTGTGAATGAAAGAAAGACTTCGTGAAAGGGCAAGACAGGCCATATGAAATGAGTTGTGTGAATGGGTCAATATTAGAAAGGGTGGTCGATGAAGGCCATTAGTAGAGTATCGTTATTAAAAAATATGGCTCTGAATTGAGTAAAACAATCAAGTCGGATTTTGAACGTGATATCACTTTCTTTAGGGATATATTTCCCCTACAATGTTGTTAATGGTTACTGGCAAATTTCTTTTAAGATATAATAAAGTTTCGAATGAAAATATTAGATAGCAATTCTAGTATTTTTCTAAAATTTCTCTATAAAACAGTCGGAGCAATTTTCTTCAAAGGAAAACGGAAATGGAAGAAGAAGATTATTAAAAGACTTGAAAGTTTTGCAAAGAATTGAACACAAATGTTGAATAAATATATTTGAATGGATATAACTTTTCAAAGATGAAATTATTTCCAAACAAACACAACCTTTCGAAGGTTGTAAGAGCGCCTAATAACCGTTAGGCAAAAAATAATAAAATTGAAATTAAAAATAAAATTAAAATAATAAACAATAACGTTTCAATAAGCCACAATAGTTAGTTTATAATTATCAATTCAAATTTTAATAAATAAAAAATAATGATTGTTGATTAGAGCCAAATTATGTCCATATGAACACTTACATCCTTTCGATCTTGTAGACGCCCTCGCTGTTTTAGGCAATCCCTCGCTCTTTGTGTCCCCTTCATTGTCATTAGTCGGGTTTGTGCTCGTGACGCCGGACCCAATGTCGCCAAGCCCAAAATTGGTGGCATTGCCTAAGGTTATGCAGGTTACCTGGGGGTTTGTGATCTCAATTGTTGTGAGTTTACGATTCCGAAGCTCATGTTTGTCCTTGAGGAAGATAGAGACAAAAGCCAAGGGGCCTTAGCCGCATCACTGGCTGTTGGGAATAACGGATCCCCGAAAACCGGATTCGACACTGAATCGAACCCCTAAATCAATGCGGAAGACGAGGCCCGGGAAAATCACGTATTACCGATCGTAAAGCACACCACGGATTCGAGCGTACCTTGTTGGCCACAGATTAGACACCGACACCGACAAGAGGAAGAAAATCTGGCCCCGTTCGATCCGATGACGCCTTGAAGGGAAGAAGAAAAGTGCCGTTTATTTACTGTTTCTTTTTGGAAGAGAGAGGGAAAGGGAAAGAGACGTACGTACGTTATGCGCCAAAAGGTGTCTTCTCTCTCTCTCTCCTCCCTTTTATACCTTCCCCCATCCACGGGCCCTATTCCCGTGGGCCGGGCTTTTTGGGCCCAACTTGGGCGGACGGGCCTTAAGCCCATCTCATATAAAACCATCATCTCCCACTCGCACATGGTGGGCCGAACATGATTCTCTTTACCTCTCTTCAACATTCATACCGGTGAATAATCCGTGCGACCAGCATACTTTGAGAGCTCGTTGCTATACATCTGTTAGGAATATATAGCAGCTCATAATGGGCGTCACACTCCGAGTAGATTTAGTATGCAGTACCCTAGATCGATCGATCACATTTTATATCTCTCTTGATCTTTTTAAACATGATATATATATATATATATATATATATATATATATATTGTATTCACAATTATAATTATCACAAAGACAGTCATAATTGGTCGACCAGTGAATACAAAACTATAATGTGATTCTCCAAAATCGATCTTCCTCTTTCCTTCAAACTCTCAATTTCAGTTCAGCTTGCTTTTCTAGAAATGCCCCATTAGATCGAATCATCTCATGACCATTGGCAACACCCTAAGATAGCAAACACTAAATAGAAATCTTGAGAATAAGTAAGAGTCATGAGGGGACTAAAAATTGAGGAACTCTTTTCCTCAAGAGTCTCACACGTCATAAAAGTTGAGATCAAACTTTTTGCCACTCTTATTGGTCGTCTCATGCATACATAGTATGAAATACGTATTACGGTATTAACTCATTTCCCATGGAGCGTATGTCTACACCTTTCAATACCGTACAGATGATAGTTCAGACATACCCAATGTCTAACTTGAGTTCACGTATCTACTCATTCACAAAATTCATCAGAACTCACATCTGGCATCTATAGACAAATAAAGTAAAATATGTGGGTTATTTTACTTTCGGACATCTTTAGTATTATGTCCTCATCTTAACACTAGTTAAGGCGACATACGTATTTTAAGCTTGAGCTCTCGATTATCACCTAGATAATAAGCTTAAAAACAGTCTCATCTCTATTTATCACACAAGTAAACAGAGGCGATTACCCGTGTGAGTGGGCTAATCTTATATCTGTCCGACATACTTCTCAACTTAAAATAATGCACTGAGCATTAAGATGCATAAAGATCATACAAAGATTCATAGGCATTAATCAATGAAAAACAAAAGTTCATAAATGTGAACAACTCAGGGAAATTACAATATCCAGTACATCAGACTCTACGCAATCCTAGAGATTTTACATGACCACAAAACACATCTCTAGGTATTGGCTTTGTCATAGGATCTGCTACCATTCTATGCGTAGATATGTACTGTAAGTTCACATCCTTTCGTGCAACCATATCTTTACAAAGTTATACTTGGTATCTATATGTTTGGTCTTGCCATGATATTTTGGATCTTTGGTGTACGCTATAGCTGCTTGGCTATCACAGTTAACCAATAATGAATTGCAGCTTTCTCAATAACACCTAAATGATCCAAAAATCTCTTAAGCCAAACTCCTTCTTGTACTGCTGCTGATAATGCCACGAACTCAGCTTCCATCGTGGACAAGGCTATACACGTTTGCTTCTTACTACTCCATGATATGGCGCCATTGTTCAATAAGAAAGCAAATCCTGAGGTAGATTTTCTTTCATCTAAATCTCCTCCCCAATCAGCATCTGAATAGCCTTCAAGTCGCAGATCCTTTCCTTGGTAATTCAACTTGTAATCAGCAGTTCCCTTAAGATACCTCAGTATTCTCTTAACGGCTTTCCAATGTGCTTTGGACTGGATTGGATTGGTATCTACTCACCATTCCAACTGCAAAACATATGTCGGGTCTTGTACACATCATAGCATACATCAAGCTCCCAACAGCACTAGCATAAGGAACATGTTTCATTTGTTCCTTCTCTTGTGGAGTCCCTGGACACAGTCTATGGCTCAATCCTTCACCTTTTGCAATAGGAGTGTCTATGGGTTTACAGTCTTGCATACGAAATCATTCAAGAACCTTATTTATATATGTTTCTTGCGAAAGAGACAACGATCTCTTCGAACGATCTCTTGAAATCTTAACTCCAAGAATGTATGCAGCCTCACCCATATCCTTCATCTCAAAGTTGGAAGACAACCAACTCTTGACAGTCTTAACAAACTCCATATTGCTTCCGGCAATAAGTATATCATCAACATATAATGATATGATCACAAATTGATCATTGGATCTTTTGATATATACACAATGATCCTCATCAATCATCGTAAAATCATATGCCATTATGGCATTATGAAAACGTATATACCATTGTCTTGATGACTGCTTAAGACCATATATCGATCTCAAAAGTCGACATACTTTTTCTTCTTGGCCTTTCACTATGAAACCAGCAGGTTGTTCCATATATATTTCTTCCTCTAATTCTCCATTGAGGAAAGCAGTCTTTACATCCATTTGATGTAATTCAAGATCCAAACTTGCCACTATTGTCAAAATAATGCGAATCAAGGTAAATCTCACTATAGGAGAAAACGTATCTTCATAATCAATTCCTTCCTGTTGATTATACCCTTTCGTCACAAGGCGGGCCTTATGCCTTTCTATCGAGCCATCAGCATTTCGCTTTATTTTGAGAACCCACTTGTTCCCAATAGCTCTGTGTCCTTTTGGAAGATCAACCAAGTTCCCAGACTTGGTTTGATTTCATTGACTCATTTCCTCTTCCATTGCATGAATCCATTTTTCCTTACTAGGGCAATTCAAAGCCTCATTAATATTTCTTGGCTCATCCTCATCTTGTGGAGCAACCATAAAAGTTTCCCTTCAATGTCAAAACGTCGACGGGGAATACTTTGGCGACTTGTTCGCCGTATGGGAGATTGTACACTTTGCACATCATTCCCCATCATGCTCCCACTTGGATTAGATAATGATGACGTCATCTCATCATGTGGTTGCAATTGAGAATGAGTTGAATTCAATTCATCACTTCTCATATTACTCCCACTTGGACGAACTCCACTAACATCATTATCCTGATCCAAGGTCTCAAATAGGGAACAATCTTCCCTTATTTCGCCCTTCTTAGGAAATTCATCCTCTAAGAATGTGACATCTCGTGATTCAAATTCAGTTATACTCCCACTTTCCTTCTCACCTATGAACACATATCCTTTCGAGTGTTCTGAGTATCTTATGAAAATACTCTTCTTTCCTCTGGGACCCAATTTCCCAAACTTGTGAGAGGACTCATGTGTATAGGCAGCACAACCCCATGGCTTAAGAAAACTTAAGTCCGGTTTTCTACCTGTCCATAACTCATATGGAGTGGAAGTAACTGATTTGGAAGGCACCGGATTAAGTATATAGGCAGCAGTTAACAATGCATCACTCCAAAAGGTGATAGGTAAGTTAGCATGCGCCATCATGGACCTAACCATTTCCAGTAGGGTTCTGTTTCTTCTCTCCGCAACACCATTTTGTTGAGGAGTATATGGAATAGACAACTGTCTTTCTATTCCTTTTTCATCACATAATTTTCTGAACTCATCAGATAAATATTCTCGACCTCGATCGGATCTCAATGCTTTTATTTTCTTGTCTAATTGATTTTCTACCAGGTTCATAAACCTTTTGAAACAACTTATTGCTTCAGATTTATGAGAAATCAAATAGACATATCCGAATCGAGTATAATCATCAATAAATGTGATGAAATAAACAGCCCCATGCCTTCCTCTCACATTCATTGGACCACAGACATCATAATGGATTAAATGCAGAGGAAATTCAGCTCTTTTACCTTTCCCAAATGGTTTCCTTGTCGTTTTCCCTTCTAGGCAATGCTTACATATGGGCAAATCGACTTTTTCAATGTTGCCCAACAAGCCCTCTTTGGCTAGTCTATTCATACGTTGTTGGCCAATGTGACCAAGTCTAGCATGCCACACATTCACATCATTATCATATGAATTAGGAGACGTGATAAGGGAATAACAAACATTTGCATTAACATACTCAATATCTAATACAATGAAACCATCCAGAAAATAACCACAACCATAGTAGTTTGTATCCAAATACAAATCTACACCTCTATTATGGAAGTTCATATTAAAACCTAGTCTAACCAACACTAAAACAGACACTAAATTCCGACGAATCTCCGGAGCATACAATACATCATGTAGGAATAAAGTGCGTCCACCACGCATATTCAGTTGGCATGTGCCAATTCCTTTCACTTCAGCTCGGGAGTTGTTTCCCACATAGACCCACTTAGTTCCAGTTGGTACTCGTCGGAATTCCACGAAGGATCCTCTATCCTTCGCTACATGGTCTGTCGCTCCTGAATCTACAGTCCACAAAGGATTAGACTCAGTCAAGAATACAGAACTCGACACAAAAGTAAAGTTCTGAAAAGTACAAGGGGTGTTTACCTTCTTTGGCTCACGACAATTGCGAGCATAGTGACCCTTCTTGTCACAATTGTAACACCTCACCCTTGACATTTTCTTCACTTGAGGACGTTTTCCTCTCTTGTGTTGGTTAACTTTTGATTTCTTGCAACAAGGACTTGATCCTTTGCAATCCCACATATTGAACGAATCAATACGCTTGCGCTTAGAGCTCAAAGCCCTTTCTGAGCTAGAACCAGCATTGTAAATGTCTACTTTCGACTCAAATGCCGTTAGACGGTCCTCTACTAGCTCAAGGTGGCGCACGGCATCCTCAAGATCTTCCATAATATGGTCAAGAGCTTCTAGTGCTTCTTGCTTTTCCAGCACATATTGGACTTTCATGTGCCAAATTTCATAGTTGTCACCATTGAGCTTTTCACCTTTGTTCAGCTCGGCAACTATGCTCTTTGTGGCTGAAGCCATTGATCTGAACACATCAGACATATGCACAAATTATTAATGCCTATCATTTATGCATCCCTTTTTACATAGACCCATCATATTAATGAATAATTTCAAGTAAGGCTTCAGAATCAAAAGGTCACTACGTTTCCAATCATCCTCCAAAAATCCTAACTTAAAACTATCATTAATATGATTGTCATATGCAAAATCAATTCTATGAAGCTACAAAAACTTCTAAAACTACCCACAGCTAATTACCCACACAGCAACCAGCAATAACAAAAAGCAACAAGATAATTGACATACAATTAAAAACAATAATGCTTTCAATTAATACAACTATACATTACACTAAGCAATATATACAAAGAAAAATATCAACATAGAAAGAGATATTCAACCATAAAAACATCTCATAACTAATCTAAGAAATAAATAGGGAATGTCCCTTCTAATCTATCAGTCAAAATATCTGAGAAATTTGAAGGCACATTTGCCAACCATGGATAAACTTTTGGAGAGCTTTCATGTCGCCTCCAAGGCGCATTCACTCTGCGCCATGTAGCGCTCAATCTAAGGGTTGAAGTTTTGGTTAACTCAATCCTATAGTACTCTCTTACAAAAGCTTCCACTAGCCTTCTATAACCCGGGACCACGTTGACCTCCCATAGCCGATCTAACACTACTTGCCATTCAGCTGGAAGAGTGTTCATCAAAGCCGGCACCTTCTCAAAATCCGGCATAAGATAACCATTGCAGATGATTTCCTATATCATTTGATTGACCCTGACCACATGTGATACTAAATCACCGTCATGCCACCGATAATCAGCTAACTCTGTCATCAGCCTTTTAAGTCTTGCAATTCCCTCGTCCGTTCTCGGGATTGCAGGTATCCTTGCATAACGCATCATAGTTCCTGCAACAAATGCAGAACTAAAAATGGATTACTTATAATCCATAATGTACAAAAGGGAAAATACATAATTTTCCATAATTCATGCAACAAATGCAGAAAAAAAAAAATGGATTACTTATAACCCACATAGGCATGACTGAAAAAGAAACAAAATTTTTTTTTTTGGTTTTTATTTTCATTTTTCAACGGTATTTTTCGGTCAACGGTCAACGGTCAACGGTCAACGGTCAACGGTCAACGGTTCATCGGGTCGGGTCAATGGGCGCGTGGGTCGGACCGGTTGGACGGTCGGTCGGACCGGTCGGACCCCCGTCGGCACGGTCGGCCGGCGCGGCGTGGGGGCGACGTCACCAACCGTCACCCGCACGTGCGCGCGCGCGTGGCTGGGCGCGTCACGCAGACGTCGCCGACACGTGCGCGGCATGCGCCAGCTGGTCGGGTCGGGTCGCCTTCGAGTCGGGTCGGGTCGCCGGCCGGTGACCGCCCGGCCAACGGTCGTCGGCGATGACGTCATCGGTGACGTCATCCCAGCGGTTACCGACCGTTGGGTGACGTCATGGTGACGTCAGCACGCGTCGGTTCGCCGACCGGCGCGTGCCGGTTCGCTGGCCGCCGGCGCGCACGTGCCGGTTCGCCGCCGGCGCGTGTGGCGCACGCGCTGGCCAATGCCAGCGCTTCGGGCGCGTCGCGCCCACGCGCAGCGCCTTCTGGCCGCGCGTGTGGGCGCGTGCGGCGTCGCCCGGCGGCGCACGACATGTCGCCGGACTCGTCTCGACGACCTCTTTCTCCCTATGCCATCAGAATTCGATTTCGACTTACGAAAACTCGGAAAAATGGCCGAACAGCGCTCGGGTGTCGGGATTTCTCGCCCCGATCCGTACGGCCGAATTACTTTTGCGAAAAATCAATCAAAAAACATCAAATTGATCGGGAAAACGTGAACTAGGGCTCTGATACCAATGTTGGGAATAACGGATCCCCGAAAACCGGATTCGACACTAAATCGAACCCCTAAATCAATGCGGAAGACGAAGCCCGGGAAAATCACGTATCACCGATCGTAAAGCACACCATGGATTCGAGCGTACCTTGTTAGCCACAGATTAGACACCGACGCCGACAAGAGGAAGAAAATTTGGCCCTGTTCGATCCGATGACGCCTTGAAGGGAAGAAAAAAGTGCCTGTATGCCTTTTTTTTCTTTTTCTTTTGGAGAGAGAGAGAGCGCGGGAAGGGAGAAGACGTACGTTATGTACGTTGAATTTCCGCCAAAAAAGGTGTCTTCTCTCTCTCTCTCCTCCCTTTTATACCTTCCCCCATCCACGGGCCCTATTCCCGTGGGCCGGGCTTTTTGGGCCCAACTTGGGCGGAGGGCCCCGAGGGACGGTCTTGGCCTTAAGCCCATCTCATATAAAACCATCATCATACCTCAGCTCCTACAAGGTCTGCCACCAAACATAGATTTGCAGCTTCAGATTTGTTCTCACTTGATTCACTCTCAATGCGACTCCGTGCTGAATTTCTTCTTGAGTAATGAGCATTGGGATTCCAAGCGGCCGGGTTGAAGACACTCAAAGTATGTGAGGTAGTTGCGAATAAGCGTGGCTAAATCTTCTTTGTCCTCTTCGTATGTGCTTAAAAATTCTTTCTGGGTACTATCATCAACTCTCAAGGGGATTGATTTCTTCTTGCTCCTACTGGCCTTGGTTTCTTTCTCCGCTTCGTAGGACATTAAAGGGCTAATAACCTCTTCCAAGGTCATAATAATGAGATTGTTGCCATCACGTATTAAACTCTTCTGCGTGTTCCAATACAAGTTCGCCATAAAGTCATCATTAGGGATAGTCTCTCCAAGAGCGGCAAACGAGTGAACGTATCCTCGATGCCTTCATGCAGCTCCATCTCGAACAATTCATAAACGTGTTGGAGCATGCTAATCTTGGCCCCTCATACATTACTAGTTTCTTAATAAGTGATCTCCAATCAATCCCATACTTCTTTAGCTATTGCACATGAGGAAATCCCGTTGAATTCGGCCAGAGAAAGTGCACATACAAAACATGCTTTGCTTTTGCAATTTTGGATGTACAGGAGGATTCATCTCTCTTCATGGGCCGAAAGGGTTCACTTGCACAATCAACCAAAAATTTGTAATCCATCGATTGAATAAACATGGTCATCCTACATTTCCGATATATATAGTTAGCGCTGTCAAACAGTGGAGGGCGAGTAATCAAGTTGCCTTGCTCAAGATGGTTCCAACAACGGTTGCCATTGATTTTTACCTCAAAAGCATAACACTCTTAGGACAAGGAGAACGTGCTCCCGTGTCAATTATTAGGTATAAAGAAGCAATCAAGAGGGGAGTGAATTGGTTTTTGGAAAATTAATAAAACAAATTAGTTTTATAAAACCAACCCTAGTAAAAGTATTGCTTCTACATGCAAAGGGAAGTAGAAATAAAAGCCACAAAAAATAACAGAGTTTTGGAAAAAAAATTGCGAATAAGATTTATAGAGGTTCAGCTTGAGAATGCCTACTCATCTCTTCTAGCTATAGGAGCTTAAATATGCAGGCTACCATTAGTTGTGCCAAGAGTTCCAACATTGCCTCACAAGTATAAAACCTTTTGTAGTGCAGAGCCTAGCTTCCTTCTATACCAACTTGTGGTAGACTAAGTAACTATTGGCCCCCTATTAGTTAGTCCCACACTCTGTATACACATCATAGGAGAAACTCTCCCCGGACTGTAAACCATACCTCTAAGTATTGACAAAAAGTCCCTTGTACACTTTGTCTTCACCTAGAAAAATGCAATAAGTTTATGTATGGCCAGTTCTTCAAAGGGTTTTCAAATGGGTTAATCACTTTTGTTAACTCTTAGTAACAATGCTCAAATAGGTATTACAAGGGGATTTCCATTCATCATGTCATATTATTTGTCAAATTCCAAGTTTGATTATGTAAAATTGAAAGGGAAACAACAATTAATAATGGTGTGAAAGTGATAATAAGGTTTGAGTTTACACTAACTTGAGATGAGCAACATCGACTCATCTATGTTAATTCAATCCTCATAGTTATGACTGCTAATGACATTGTAAATTGTGGAAATTAGTTTCAACCCAGATCTGATTGATCTTGTTTGATATTGCTTTGCTAAGTTGCTTTAGTTGGAACTCTTGAATTTTATAAAACTTCATGTTCATTTGGTTTTGCAGTATAGGAATTCCTCAATTGATTACACAAAGCATTAGTGAAGGCCACTGTAATTACTTCAAAATCCTGGCATATGCTCTGGGTGGAAAATTATTAAATTTTTGCGATTCCGCTTCATGAAATTGAAGTCGTAAAGCAAAACGAAACTAAACTGAAGCATTTGACAAACCCACCAATAAGAAGAAAGCAACATCGAAGACAATAAGTAACTTATTGGATCTCCTTTTCATTATTTTGAATGCTCGATTCTTAATGTTAAGGACACACTTCCTAGACAAAAGAAATTTTCAAAGCACTAAAATGAAATAGGAATCGATAATTTGCCTGTTGAAATGATTCAAGTAAGCTAGTTCCACCATCTTTTGTTGGCATCATCACTAGGCAAAAACCCTAGTCAAAGGTTTGAAAAATATTACTGCCATCAAGAAAAAGATTGGCTCCATCAAAATGAAATGCCATCGTTGGAAATGTATAATTCCCACTAGGCGCGCCATAACACAAGTCGAATTCCCGTAGAGAAGGCCGAGGAAGCAATTGATAAACCTCTCGGAAAAATCGATATATCTCATTTCTCAGTGCAGCATAGCCGGTTTGGACAAGCATAGTTGGAAAGCTTCCTGAATCCACAATAAACCCGCATGTGCGGTCCAGTTTCATCTGAAAAATCTTCAGGTTTATTGTTAGGTGTTTTCTGGCCACACTGATGCCGGTGACATTAATTGCATACCGGTTTACTGGAAGGAGAGGTGTTATCCAAACGCTTCCTCTAATTTGAGCTTCATCCCCAAAACGTAAGATCATGGTGCTGGTTGGCGAACCTTTTGGAGGAAGGCAGTAGGGCCTACGCATTTTAGTCTCATTTCTATATTGCCAAAGGATAGACCATTGCCGAGTGCCCAAGCCTAGAATTCCAGCTATGATATTACTTTCTCCATCCTTTCCCCAGTGAAATTTGTGATTTTCGAGGCCACAACTGAATACAGTGCCTGGGAATCTTTTGACAGCTCCGCTACTGTCCGGGAAGCCGAAGGTATCCAAACCAATTTCCCTTTTGCTATAGCAATCAAAGCATCCATTTCCAACATAATATGTCTTATACATGCAAAAATTGCATATTTTAGGAAAACAACGGGATCATCGCAAGGTAAGGCTTGGTATGATTTTGATTCAAGTCTATTGAAGTCACCTTGCCTAATGGGAAAGCATTCAATACATCCTTCACATTGCATCCGTGTATTGTCACTACTACAGTCAAAGATGTTATAAGGTAACCAAGGTTATCTTTAGTAAGTCTTGGTTCTAAGGTAAAAGGCTCATATTCAGCTGTTTGTTTTGACTCTCCCAAACTCAAAGAAGTGGTAGATTCAAGCTGGTAGGCACAAGCTCCAAATATTTCCACGATTCTTTGGCATCAATCCTTGAGGGTAAGGCGGAGATTTGTCAACTTCGTCTATTGGGATTAAGTTGATGCTGAAGCCACCGGTTCGGGAAGGGTTCTTGGCAATGAAAAAGCAAAATACTAAAAATGCTGTAAGAGTCACTTGTGATGAATTCATTTTTTTCCTCCTTTTGCCTTTTTTTTTTTTTTTTTTTTTTTTTTTTATCACTATGTGACTTCTACTTTAAAATGGATCATATACGAAATAGGTGCTACCATGTCGTTTAGCTCTCAATTAATGATAATGCCAAAGGGAAGTAAATGAAACGACTCATGCAAAGCTACTAAACTACTAAGATATCTTTTGATTCTTTTGTTTCCTCCTTATCAACCCTCTTTTGTCTGTTGCTCGCATTAAATGTTTTGCATTTATTGTGTGATTTACTTTCTAAAAGTCAAGGTTAAGGATTTTGTTGAAATGCGCGATAAGAAGCACTAATTATGCTTTAAAATTTGTGTTTCCATTTACTTTCAAAATTCAATTTTTTAATATGCACTTACAATTATTCTTTCTATCTGTAGGTTCTTATTAAGATGTTCCCTTGTTGACAAGACTCGTTAAAGATTTTACGCAGAATGACATATCTCAGGTTTGTTTTGTTTTCCTTCTACTATGACATAAATCTTCAGGATATGTTTAATAATGGGGGAAAGTTGAGAGATTGAAAATGGGATGGAGAGTGTTAAAAAATTGAAAAGATTTTTAGTAAGTTCACAACCTTTGTGCTCGTTTTGTATACAACCTATATCTGTCACCATTGATTGGGTACTTATTGAAAGAAAAATGATTAACTATATATGTCAATGATAATTTTTTTTTTTTGGTAAAGATATATGTCAATGATAATTGATATGGGTTGCGTACACAAAAGAACACGCAGGCTGTGCATTTACATTTTTTCCCAACTTAAAAGGCTGGTGAGAAGGGATTGGAGGGAAAATTTAAAATTAGAAGCGCTTCCACTTCATTTGCCGTTTTTTGGGTCTCCTAAACATAGCCTAAGGACAATTTTGTTGTTTAATTCCCAAGAGAAAAACAAACTTTTCTTTGGTAACCACTGTCGGTAAAAAAAAATTACCGGTTACCGATTTTCCAATAATTTTTTGGCAAACTTATCAATTATTTTATGAAATTACCTTTTTTTTTAAATTATCTTTTATAGTTTGTATGTTATCTACTTTTTCATTATCATTTACCAACTTTTCTTTGCCTTTGCCTTAGATCTACAACTCTAATATGCAATACCAGCCCCTGTTTGAATGACTTACCAACATTTTTCCCATTAGGTTACCAATCAATTTTGATTGTCTACTCACAATTAAGTTACTCATCAAGTTTATTTTTTCTTTCTTATTTACCTATTTATAATTTAGCAACTTTTTATTGGGTTTCCAAACTTTTTTTTTTTTTTTTGCTTCATTACCAACACTTGAATTTATCAATAGTTTTAAAAAAGAAAATTAAAAAGTGTTTTTTTTTATGTGTTCATGACTAGCTGACCGAAGGATGTAAACATAGATTGGTCTTATTTTCCTACTCAAATCTCTCCATCTCAACCTAGCTGCTTTCCTAACTTGTCCCAAAGAACGGATCATTCTTGACCGAAGGAAATATGCTAAACTAGCGGTCACCGATACAAAAATTTCGAAGCGCAAGTGAAAGTCTGAAGTGTACTCTGGGTGGCTTTTACAACCTCTAGGAGCCCGCACAGTGGAGTGTAGGGATTTATTCGTCTAATTATAGTATTCGTTCCCACTAACCCTTTGGTCAATATTTAGGGCACATAGCATGAATCAGGTGCTACGGTTTTTCATTCTCGGTTGGGAGCATATGTCAGTATTACTTGTAACTAATCTATAAACATTTTACAGACCTCACCTAGTCATCCTCATTTGACTAACCTGAAATCTTAGAGGGAGACACTCAACCTTTCTTTGCTTAATATCAGGTAGATATGAGATTTCTTGTCTGGTCTCCAACTAGCTGCATCATTTCGTTCATCATGTCGTTTTCCTTGTCAAAGACCAAGTTTGATTATGCAAAACTAAAAAGGAAACGATGTTAAATGATGGCGTGAACATGATGATAAGGCTTGAGTTCGCACTAAGTCAAAATGAGCAATGACTCTCCTATGGTAACTCATTCCCCATAGGACTTTTTTTTTTTTTGAGGACCAACCCCATAGGACCGTTAAATATGGTGTGATTGTGTATATTGGTTGCAAACCTTACTCTGGTCAATCAAGCTTGGTATTAGTAGACAAAACAATAGCGAAGGCCACTGGAATCGCCTCAAAATCATGACATGTTCTTCCGGTTTCGTGATCCCTCTTTATGAAACCGACGTTCTAAAGTAAATTGGAACTAAAGTGAACCATTCGTCAAACCCAACAACAGGAAGAAAGCTTTAGAAGACAATGACCTAATGGGTTTCTGTTCCATTATTTTTAATGATAACTTCTTAATTGGAACCACACACTTCTGGGACAAACGAGTCAACGCCCTAAAATCAAACAAAAATTGATAATTTGCCTATTGATATGATCCAAGTACGCCAGTTGCACCATCACTTATTGACGTCATTATCAGGCAAAACCCTCTATTGAAGGTTTGAAACACATTACTTGCATGAAGAAAAAGCTCGACTCCTTCAAAATGGAATGTCATCATTTGAAATGTATGGTTCCCTGTAAGCATGTCATAGCACAGATCGAACTTCCCCGGTTGAGGAGGCCTAGGATGTCACTGATAATTGCTCAAGAAAAATGGAATTATCTCCTCTCTCACGGCATTCTAAGCAGTTTGGACAGGTATAGACAAACCTTCCTGAGTCCAATATAAGCCCACCTGTATGGTTTGAATTCATTTGTAAAAACGCAGGGTCTATTCCTAGGCGTGTTCCCACCACAGTAATATCCATGACATTAATTGCTTACTTGTTTACGTTTGGAAGCAGACGTGTTGTCCTAGCTCTTCCAAAAATTTTAACTTCATCCCCAAAACGTAAGTCTGCATGGGGTGCCAGTTGGCAAACCCTGTGGGGGCAGGCAATAGGACGTACGCATTTTAGTCTCATTTCTATATTGCGAAAATATAGATCTTGCCCTGGTGCCTAAGCTTAGAACTTCGGCTGTGGTGTTACTTTCTCCAATATTTCCCCATTCTAACTCATGGTTTTGGAGGCCACAACCGAATACAGTGTCTGGGAATCTTTTGACAACTCCCTTGCCATCCTCGAAGCCAAAAGTTTCCAACCCTACCACCCCTTTGCTATAGCAATCAAAGCATCTAGATCCAATATAATCTATTTTATACGTGCACCAACCATCTATACATACTCTAGGAATACAATGGGTATCATTGCAAGGTAAGGGCCTGGATGATTGTGACTCATTTCTCTTGAAGTTACCTTGCCTAATGTGGAAGCATTTAGTGCATCCTTCACATTGCGTCCATGTATCATCACTACCTGTATCCACCATCAAGTGGAAAGCATAAGAGTGCGAGCCAACAGTTAAAATGTTACAAAAAAACCAAGGTTATTGCTAGTAATTCGAGATCGTAAGGTATAAGGCTCATATTTGGGTATTTGCCTCCAGTCTGCTGAATTGGAAGAAGTGACGTATTTAAGTAGGTGGACACAAGCAACGGATATCTCAGGAAATCTTTGGTATCTTTCCTCGAGGGTAAGGTTTTCGGGAAACAGAGACTTGTCAACTTGGTCCGCCGAGATTAAGCTGATGCTGAAGCCATGGACTCGAGATGAGTTTTTTTTTTTGGTAAGTAAAAGGGTAAAAGGTGAGAAGAACGTCGCCTGAGAGATTCGAACTCTCGCGGGGAAACCCCATGTACTTAGCAGGCACACGCCTTAACCACTCGGCCAAAGCGACGCTGACTTAGACTCGAGATGAGTTGTTGCCCAAGAAAACGCAAAAAACTAGGAATGCCACAGTAGTCGCATGTGATGAAGTCATTTTTTTCCCCTTGTCTTTTGCTTTGTTATCAGTGTGTGACTGCATCTATTTTAGAAGGGATTTTATACGAATCAGATGCTACGTAAATTTTATTGTCTCAATTAATGATGATACCATAATGAATTAAATCGAACAACTCGAACAAAGAAAGAAACAACTTATGCAGACCTACTAGATTAGTAAGATATCTTTAATTCTTTTGTTTCCTTCAAATTAATTCTCTCTTGTCTATTGCTGGCATTAAAGGTTTTGCATTTATTGTGTGGTTTCCTTCTTTAAAGTCATATTATGTTATAGATTTTGTTGAAAGCGATCCAAGGACAATTGATAAGAAGCGCTGATTATGGTTTTAAATTATCGTATTCATTTATTTTCATAATTCAATGTTTTTCAATATGCATTGAAAGTTGTTCTTACCAACTCTAGGTTCTTCTCAAGTGTCTCTATGTCAACAAGACCTGTTAAGACTTTAAACAATATGAAAGAGCAGACTAGGTACTCGGGTTTGTTCTATTTTCCTTCCACAATTACATGAATCTCTGTAAAAGATCTTACCTCAATGATATATATGAAAAGGGGCGTAACGTCGAATAATGAAATTAGGGTGGAGAATTTGAAAATTTTAAAACATATTTATATAGTACACAGCTTCTGTGCTCATTTTTTATATACCAATCCATATTTATTACCATTAATTGGGTAGTTATAGTTTGGAAAAATGACTAATTATTTATGTCAGTGATGATAGATAGGGTTGTGTACAAAAAACACGCAGGTTGTATATTTAGAGTATTTTTCCAAATTTAAATTTCTTTTGAGTTAAGAATGAAGGGAAATTTTAATATTAGATGTGTTTTCACTTCCTTTTCCTTTCCATTAGGTCTCCAAACATAGCCAAGGGGACGATCTATTGTTTCATTCCTGCTTTTTTTTTTTTCATGTCCATAGATTTTTGAAAGTGTTGATCAGTGTCGTTTATGCCAGGTAGTAAAGGAGTGTTCCCGGTCACCCGATTTCCGCATAAGTTGTGGGTAATTTGTGGGTAATTTATCAACAATTTTATTACCAACTTTTTCGACAATTTGCAAATTATCACCTTTTTTTTTTCGTTTACTAACTTGTATTTCTCTTTTTTTTATTACTGCTTTAAATTTACAAGCTCTTATATGGTCCTTTGTTTGAATGACTTATAAACTTTTTTTCCTATTAATTTATTGTCTAGTTTTGTTATCTACTCTCATTTGAATTACTTACCAAATTTATTCCTTTTTTTCCAAATTTTTTGATTTCGCAACTTTTCTACTGGGTTACAAAGTTATTTTGCCTTTATTACCAACACTTGAATTTACTAATAGTTTTAGAATAGAGAAACGAAATTTGGCAAATTTTATAAAAAAAGTTGAAAAGTTGAAATAATTTGAATGAGAGTCAATTACTCAAAAGTAGTCAATAACACGAGTGTACTAATTTGAGAATTTTGTTGACAACAAAAATGTCTAGGGTGAATATGGTATTGTGGTACCCGTTCAAAATTTTTTGTGATACTAAAATTAATTTGAAGTAAATATAGCTAGGGATAAGCATAGTTATAGGGTAAGTTCCATGTTCAAGAAATTGGGGAATCAATTCTGACAGGCAAATTCCTAATTCTTGCGTAATCTTGTTCAATATGTTTGCTTGATCCTTCTATATTCCATGACGCCCAATGATGAGTTTGTAATGTGGAACCATTAGTCTAAGCTCCATTTTTGACAATATATCTCATATTTTTTGTGTATATAATTATAAATTGTGATTAGTATTTTAGAGAGGTGATAATTTACTTCAATCATTCAATTACGGACATAAGCAAAATTTGGGTAGATCCTCGAACTTATGTGATAGGGTAGGTTTTAGGTTTCTGATTTTTAGATATGCAGATTAGGTTTTAAGTTGAAAAAATTAGGAAATCTATTTCAACGGTGATATATCAGTTTGGAGTTTTTTGTGATATTAACCTAAATATTTTAATCTATCCATCCACTCATATGCATCTCACATGTAGCTGAAACACTTAAAGTTAATAAGCAACAACGATGCGACTTAAATTATAGGATGAAATCAGAAAATTCAGAATAATGTTCGATAGTGTTTAGGCTACGTCCATTTATAAACTACTAAGTTTTCTTTCCCCGGATTAAACAACCAAATTTATTTCCAAGGCCGTTTTTTTGTGCTTTAGTGAAACGTCACGCATGTGACTAGGTGGTGCATGGGTTTAATTGAATTTGGATTATTTTAGGTAAGTTCCATGGGAGTCTCACGTATGGATCCCTCCAAATCATAATGTCCAGATCCAATCTAGTAGATATATGAGGTTCATGCAATAGTTGCTCGATGTAGTGGAGGTTTCAGAAGTAGGTCATGTCGATCAAATTTCATTGAAATAATTGAGCTAACCATCATATTATCACTTTTTTTTTAAATGACCCAACGATACTGTGAGCATCAAGCTAAATCCAATATAATCTGTCTGGTCAAATGCAGGCCATCTACACTTGCATGGGAAGTCACAAAGAGTAGTTACTTCTGTGCGACTTGACCCAATGTGTTCTAGTACGAATCGAACTTGAAAACTCACGCTTCCTGAAGCGCAAATATCATCGTCGTTTTACCACTCGACCAACTTCTTAACTTAGAAACAAGTGCTGACGAGGGCAAAGTACATGGTGAAAGAAAATTGCAACTAAAGGTACCAAATGAAACATAGGCTCCGTTTGATATGAGATTAGTTCTCTTTCCCATATTTCGCATGGGTTTTTATTAATGATCTGTGGGGCAACAGCATTAGATGTTTGGCCAAACGTAGGAAAACTTTACAAAGAAAAAGTTATTATCCAATTTATCGAAAATTCATTCGCTATTTGGCTAATGCCGATGCTGTGTATGAAGAGCGGAAATGGACCCAATAAAAATATTAGAATAGTTATATCAAATAAACGTCTTTTTCTGATTGCAAAAGTCATGAAAACATAGAGTTTATCTAAAGGATGTAATGAATGGTTAAACGTTTGGTCTAGCTCAAACATTTGCGAGAATGCTAATAAGACATTTTTTTCATCTCCCACAAGTTTAACATTTGTTACATTTGGTTGCCTGGATGGTCAAACATAGAAATTTAATACAGAATCAAATTATTATAAAATTCATAAACCTTCTTATAAGAGTTAAAATCCATTATCAGAGCTAATGGTTCCTTCTTTGCGAGCATATTATTGGTCTCGTTTTTGCAGTAGGTATTATTTTCATTAATCGTAAAAATTTCATCTATCTGAAAGGGATTTGAAAAATGAAAATAGATTAAGCACAGTATTTCTAAAAATAATATTTTTGATATTTAACAAACATAAAGAGAATTATGGTCGAATGAATCTTTCTTGTTTAAAAATAAAGACTGACTCGTATATTAATTTTTAAATAAAAAAACCTTTCACCTTTGTGTATTCTAATGGATTTCAAACTCTCAAAATAATCGAAAGTTATATAGCATACTAGCTATTGTTATTATTTGTTGAGCAAAATCTATCATTTATGTTCTCGAGTCTGCACATTGACCGCATTCAGTTAAAAACACTTTACAAAAATATACATATCTCGCCCTCCCCCCAATATTTGGAAATTTCTTCGATTCCTGAGATTTGAGGACATATTCTTGGGAGCTTCTATGTCATGAAAATACTTCTAAATCAAGATCTGTACCTTAAATGATAATTTGATTATGAAATCTGGAATAAATTCAGTATTTATTTCCTAATTTGCATACTTTTATATGGAAAGATGATATCCAAACATTGGATATATCACTTTCGCGATCTACTTTTGGTAATATTAGTTGTCCATAAAAGCTTGCTCCCTGTTGAACCTTAAGGAAGCATTTAAGAAAGTCATGTTTTTTGCTTATAGGCTTAAATGTCAAAGAGCGATTGTCGCCATTTTATTGATTACGACTATCAAGCGAAAAAGAAAAGTATGGTATAATCTAAGTGTTAATTCTAGTATGAATAAAACATGTTTGTAATATATATTAGTAAAGTTTTTCTTTAACAAAAATTATATAAAATATGGTATTACAAGTGTTAATTCTAGTATGAACAAAACATGTTTGTAATATATTTTAGTAAAGTTTTTATTTAACAAAAATTATATAAAGTATGGTATTATCCAAGTGTTAATTCTAGTATGAACAAAACATGTTTGTAATATATTTTAGTAAAGTTTTTTTTTTAAAATTATATATAGTTGAAAAGATTAATTATTTTCGTGATCGAATTCTTTATAATATATTGACTAAGATAAAGATTTTTTTAAACAAATGCGTCCTGTTTGGCCTGCTTATACTTATTCTAGACCTGTCCCCGCTTATGAATTTTTTATTATTGAATCACTACCACTTTGGATTTATTTCGTTAGATAGGTTTATGTTGCCCATGTCTTACAAACTCAACTTTGTGGTCACGGCAGCACAGTTAAATATAATAGGTAACGGTGTCGTTATGCTAGCGCTATCCTTAGAAAAATGACAGGATAACCACTAAAAAATTGAGACAATGTAAAGTTCATAAAATAATAGACAAATGACAACTAGTTTGCACAATCATTTGAATAATTCATTCAAATTCATACGTGATTAGTGCAACTTTTCACCAACTTTTGCTTTGTGACATTCCAACATTTATTATGTTGCCTTCTATCTCATCGTCCTTATTATATATATCCGAAGTACAACTTAGGTTTTGTGACAAGTGCACTGATTGTTTTTCGGAAAATTACATTGATTTTGTCTTTTAGATGCTGTCTTCTCTTGCGTTGGTCTAAGAGCATAAGATACGGAATCCTAGCCCAATACTTCAACACTCAAAAAATCAATGCACAATAATCATCTTAATTGATTGTACTAACTAGTTCCTGTACTATTAAATGAAGGAAACTGAGATTCCTAATTTCAAGAAACTACTTTAGTTCTCTGTTCCAGAAAGATTCCTTAGCTGCCCATTAGCAAATATCGCATGAATTCATGGACAAAATGTCAAATTGAAAGTGAAAAAATTAATTAACCACCATCAAATTAATCCACAAATTTATCATCCTTTTTTGTTTGAGCGTTATATACCATCATTTTAGAGCTTACCGATCGGTAATTACCAATCGAGACGATTATGGAAATTTGTTAAAATCGATCAAGCTTTAAGAAATTCAGACAATTGACATTATATAAAAATTAAGTACGTGGGAGCATGTTCCACAATTTTTAAATCTTGAGCGATTTGCGCGTTGACTAACCATGTCCTTTCAAGTGCCATACACCATATTTTAGGAGAAGCAAGTTCTCATAGATTTACAAGGAAAGTGCTACATATACCATATATGCAGAGGAAAATAAATCCTCATAAATCGACAAAAAGAGCCAAGCTACATATGTGTAGGTGGGTCAGGATTCAATACAGGCAGATGACGCAAAAAATTGAAGGATTCAACGCTTATATTGCATCGTGATTAGCTTTCTTTTTGGATCCTATTATGAGTTAATCAACTCTAAAAAAATAACAACAAAATTAAGGAAAGAACGGCACAATCATTGACATGCACAATTTGACTTTCGATGAGTTTGTCATAGAAGATGATTGATTCCCGATTCGATCCAATCAACCCAACGTCACACATAATAATAAACTAATAAAAATGGCCATTTTTATTTTTTTAGGAAATTACAAAATATATGTGTAATTGATTTGGTCATATTCCCAAATTCGATTTTCCCTTGGAATCAAAAAATAAAATCGTTAGAATACCGATTTTATTTTTAGGAATTATTAATTGGGAACTGGATGAACGCTCTTGAAAATTAGACTAAATTGACCGATTTGATCAAATCTAGATAACTCTCGATTCGACCGGCCCGTTTTATGCGGTTCTAATCACCTTCACCAAACCTTGGTGGATGGCGAAAAAATGGCCGTCGGCCGACGCGCCGCCGGTGCTTTTTTTTTCTCCCCAATATTCCATAGTCGCATCATCAACGCGGAAAGCTCCCCCCGGAATCCGCTGACGTTCCTTCGTCCGTACGTGTCGCGCTACAAATATCCCGTTCCTAGATCTCGTAAAATATTGAAGGCAGATGCGTTCACGGGACGTGGGTTCTCCCTAATTTCTTTATTCCGACCATCACGCCGGTTCTCCTCTCTCCTTTCTCGAATCGCTCCGTCCCCGAATCACCACCCTCTTCACCTCCCACAAAAAAAAAGGGACTTCTTTGGTGCCTCCTGGGCTTGTTTCCGTTTGTCTCAGGTACGTATGCGTCACGACCCAGATACGGTTATGGCCTTGTTTAGCTCCTCCTGAATCTGCAGGGTTAGTGGGTACTTTTTTTGGTAGCTGGGATGTTGTTTTCGAGTTGTGGGTATCTTGTGCTTTTCCCTCCAGGCCGTGGGGCTTGTTGTTGCTGGTATCTGATTTGGAATGTGAGGATTTGATGCTTTGTTTTGGAATGGAGGGAGGGAATCCAATCTTTGCTTCTGGGTTCAATCTAAGATTGTCTGTAGAGTGATACCTGCACATGCCCACTGTATGTCGAAACCCCACGGCGACTCCTGATATCAAGATTTGCTTTTGGAGCTGGAGGTGGTGCTCATTTGGTGTTTCAGATTCAGTGGACATTTGTTGCCCTTGATTTATTTTATTTTATATGTGGGTGGTTCGTTTAAATTTTAGAATACTTGTGATATGGGGTTGAATGTTTAAAACCGGATCATCATCGTGTGACCTGAACATTCTTTGACTTGGTTTATTGTTCTCAAGTGTCGTCTCTGGCCAGTCCTCTGTCTATGCCTGAGCAATAATAACAATAGTCCATGCTTGATGCAGATTTTCTCAGATTTATGTAGTAGTTTTCTGAATTACCAGCTTTTGCAAAAGAAGGTCTTCATGCTGCATTTTGCAGAGGAGGGCCAGAAGGAGCTGAATTACTGGCTTTTACAAAAAAGGTCTTCATGTCACATTGTGCAGAGGAGGGCCAGAAGGACATATAGTGCTCTGTTGACAGAAGAAGTGGAGTGCTTTTGCCTCTGCTTGCATAAAGGATGAAGGGAAGCTTTCATGGTTTGAGAGGCAAACGACTCTCTGTTTTGCTCATTACTATTGTCTTCATGAGCATTCTCGTGTGGTCATGGGAGAAAAATCCGTTCCGTACCTCCTTTCTTCATCGTCAGAACATATGGTTGCCCCTATCTTCAGGTTTTGCCTCTGAAGACTTCCTATATACTGGTTCTGTTCCAGCTTTTATTTTTTTAGGTTTATATAATTATGAGATGCATATCATATTCCTTTGAGAGAACTGCACAAAGAGAGTAAATCTGATCTGCCACTTGTGTTGCATCTTGTTCAAGGAGTTCTATCAGATGTGCAGTAATTTAACTTTGGAGTCTCACATATACTGAATGAAACTGGAGAAGTACACAGCTTATGCTTGTGACTTGCAAGAGTGATGCTGTGTTTCTCTAGACATCAATTAGAAAATTAAGCACTTCAACAAAAACAGCATAGGCAATAAAGAATTTAATGTTCAGTGGTTAGTTCCCGATTCACATTGTCCTAATGTGTAATGTTTGGCACAGATATACAAACAAAAGCCCATTTAGAGACCACAGTCACGTCTCAACCACCTGAATCCAGTGGCATTGATAAATCCTCTATTGCAGAGGAAGTGACAATAAAGGATTTAGATGAGAGACAATTTGAGGTAGCCCCTTCAAAGGGCTCACCTTGGATGGCTGATGTTGGTGGAAATTTGACGAGCCATGTGGAGGAAAAAGGTAAGGTATTGCTTCCAATTGATATTGCTGAAACATCCATGTCATTTCCAGATATACTTATTGTAAATTTAAACACGTCTCCTTTACGAAATATATGCTGTACGGTAGATTGTTTCTTTCAGTTGTTCTGCTTTTGTTTACCAAGTGTCGTCAAAGTATAAAATTGTCATGAGCATAAAGGCACGACCAAGTTTACACTCAAGGCCTTCTTGCTTTAGGTAACACAGAAACTGCTACCATTTTTACAGAAGAACCTAAGAAAGTGATAAAAGGCGTGGAACCTGAAGAGAATGACACTGCTGAAAGCGTCGCTGAATCCAGGGGAAAGCAGGAACATGATTCAGGAGTAGACAATTCAAAACAAGAAGAAAGAATAAATTTTCAAGTGCCTCCTGGTTCTGAACATATTAATGCTACATTGCCAGGCGAAAACTATGAGAAAGCACCCAATCTAGAGGAGAATCAAGGTAAGAACTCTATTCTTTCTGATTTTATTCTGTCATGCTTTGTGGAATCTCTTGTTTGTAATTTGCCAATTGGATGACTCATTTACTATGTGGTAACGATCTAGTGTCTGCAGAAATTTACTCGTGAATCGATGTTAGTTTCAATGTGCTAAGGAAGAATCTTTGCCAGTTATATACATAATTCATAATTATTGGTTCTGGGGAAGTTCCATTGATGCAATCCTCATCTGTGGTCAACTTGTTGACATGCTCTCAAGTCCTCTGTTGATTTTATCTCTCACTTCATGCATGTTATGGAGGTAGCTATTGCTAACTATATGACCTCTGACTTTCAGCAGCCTGTAACTTTGCCAAAGGAAAATGGGTTGTGGATGATGAAAGGCCCTTATACTCTGGCTTTAGTTGTAAGCGATGGCTTTCAGGAATGTGGGCCTGCCGGATGACACAGCGCATGAATTTTGACTACGAGACGCTTAAATGGCAACCTAAAAATTGCCAGATGGAAGAGTTTGAAGGTTCTAAGTTCCTAAAAAGGTACTCTCGTTCAGACCATAAATCTGTAACTGAACTTTGTCAGTTGCCTTTCTCAAAGTGAGGTTGTTGCATGATCAAGAATTGCAGTCAGCTTTTGTGATAAGGGTCATAGTTATTCTTGACCTCTGTGGTGATTGTGCTCGTCTTTCCCTCTTTGAACAATGTTGTCACTTTTCATCTTGGGGTTGAGCTGCAGCAGTTTATTGATCACGGTATGAAGAAAAGGAATTCAGGCTCTATTCTGGCCATCTTTTGTCGGATTTGTGTTTTCCTGATCACCATTCAATGCACCAAAAAGTTATTTGTTTTTTCCTTTCACCAAGAATAGGAGAAAGAAATACTCTCAGCACAGTAGAATTTCATGCATGTTTGTGGTATGGAGCAAGAGTCACACCTTGTGACTCTCCTGTTGTGTCATATATCATTGACTTCGCTGGACTTCATCCATGGTTTTCAATTTATGTTCCTGTTAGGATGCAAGACAAGACCTTGGCCTTTGTTGGAGATTCCCTGGGTCGGCAGCAATTTCAGTCGCTAATGTGCATGATTACTGGTGGTAAGGATAGGCCTGATGTCTTAGATGTTGGAAGAGAGTATGGGCTGGTGAAAGCAAAACATGCAGTCCGCCCTGATGGGTGGGCATACCGATTCCCAAGCACCAACACCACTGTCCTCTACTATTGGTCCGCAAGCTTGTGTGGTCTAGAACCTCTGGATAAACAAATCCAGCAACTGAATATGCCATGCACCTAGATCGGCCACCAGCATTTTTGCAAAGGTTTATCCACAGATTTGATGTTCTAGTTCTTAACACCGGCCATCACTGGAACCGTGGTAAGCTCAATGCTAATCGATGGGTAATGTATGTGGGCGGTGCACGCAACACCAACAGGAAGATTGCGGAAATTGGCCGTGCGAAGAACTTGACCATCCACAGCATTGTGAGTTGGGTGAACTCACAACTCCCAAAATACCCTCATCTTAAGGCATTCTATCGGAGCATCTCTCCTAGGCATTTCGTGAACGGGGATTGGAACACGGGAGGGAGTTGCAATAATGAAATGCCCATGTCTATAGGCAAGGAAGTGTTACTGGATAAATCGAGCGATGTTGCTGCGGAGAGTGCAGTAAGGGGGACAAAAGTTAGGCTTTTGGACATAACGGCGTTGTCACAGGTTAGAGATGAAGGTCACATCTCCCGATTCAGCATTAAGGGCACAACAGGAATGCAAGATTGCTTGCACTGGTGTCTGCCCGGCGTTCCTGACACATGGAATGAACTTCTTTTTGCTCAAATTTAGACAGGAAAATTTACACTTTGTAATACACCGTTCCGGAGAAGCAAGTGCGACGCCTTCATTCTTGTGCTGATGCATCACCCTTTGAACGGCCACAGCCGGTAGCACAACTTTTCTCATTAGGATTGACATTACAGGGACCTGTTTTTCAATACCAAATGGTTCCTGTATTGCGTTACAATGAAGACAAATGACAGTGGAGCAACGGCCAGGGGCTGGAAGATCGAAAGTCAGTTTTGTACCTTAAGATCCTCCATTTTTATATTGGCGTCTGTTCATTTGTTGAGATTATGTTGTAAGATTAAGTTTTTTGAGAATATGCATTTTTTAGGGGGATCAAAGGAGAATCAGAGATGGCATGTAGTGGCTATATTCTTTGTTCATTTGTTCTGTATTGAATATATTCAAGCATCTGTGATTTGCCCCCTCTGTGCTTCAGGCTCAAAGTAGCAACTAATACCATCTACATCCTGGGGCACTTCTAAACATTCCCGACGACCCATTCCTTAGTGATTGACCATCGTTGGATCACAAAAGAACAAATCTCGGTCAATCATTGAAAACTTTTGAACAATCAATGGAAGCTTTATGAGGTACGATATCTTTGAAGGATCCAAAAGAATGCATTAGGATCTGAGGTTCTTATGATCCCTCGTGGGACCATAATAACTCCCTTACACTTTGAAGCATGGCTGTCGGGTCAATTCGCTCTCCCTTTCTGGCAGATCATAGTGACTGGACATGGACAAGGAAAGGATTGTTTATGTTGCTCGCGATCCACACGGTCGGATTCATATAAATCGGCATTAGCGTCCTAGAATTCAGACATGTTCACTAGCTCAAAAACCGAGCAGCAGCTTGTCGTACCCTCTCAGAGGAAATCGGAAAGACCTATCATACGAACAGCACAAAACAGAAAAGAACAGCATCCAAGCAGGTATCCAAAATCAAGAATACGCATTTCAAGAATTAGTAAGTCCAAAACTACTCTCTGGCACGTCCTGCTCTAGCTTACAACCAGTCCTTTCATTTGACTACCCTGTCTTCTATGCTGACAACAGTTTCCCTCTCCCCGCCTTCGCCCTCAAGCTCAACACGTTCCTTGGCCTCTACCTCTTCCACTTGTTCATCCTTTTCATCGGACTCCTCTGATCTTTGGTGGATCGTCTCGTGGATCCTTGCCACCCCCTTTTCGACTGGCTCTATTGCTTGATTTATTGTCAGCACAACATCCTTCACCACCTGTTTTTAAAGACAGAGGAAAGATTTCACACAAATGGATGAAGCAAGACGCACGGCATTGATCAAGTGAAACCGAGCTAATTTCTTGGGACAATGATTGCATAAAAGCAAGATTTCACACAAATGGTGGAATTCAAGCTTACGCGTTGACCGCCTTCGACAATAATGTCCTGGAAACTCTCGGTGATGCTAGTACCAGCAACCTCCACCTTCGTGTCAGTCTTCTCAACCACGGCTGGTTTCTCTTTATCACCCTCTTCCAACTTTACTTCAGCGACTGTCTTTTCCGTGGTGACTTTTGGGCTTTCGGCGATTGGGACATAACGGTAGGGCTCCACCGGAAAGACAAAAACATGAGCAACAGCTGCCATTGACATCTGTCAACAGTTTAACATCGATTCACATCCTTGCAAGCTCAAAGCAACCAAAAATATACGGCATGCTGGTCTACCCAATCAAGTAAAATGATATACATGACCTCTGGTTGTCTTTGTAGCAAGCTTGGGTATGTACAAAAACAAACACAGCGGAGACCATATGGAATCAATGGTCAAAAGCAAACAAAATTCAAGAGTGCAGGTGGCTAGTGCTTTTGGCTGTCGGATACTTTCTTTGGCTCAAAGAAGCTCACACTTACTTCTATGCAGATAAGAAAATCCTGCACTCCAGTTTGCAGCTTTTCTTCTTTTGGCAGAACATGAAAGGCACATAGAAGTGCAATCCCCACCCCTTGCCACCAAGTGGCGAATACAATAGCCTTGAAGCTGATGAACTTAGCCAACGGCTTTATGGATTTAAGTCTCTCATGAGTCGCATTATAGAACTGAACAAGGCAAAATAATGCCCACATCTGGCTGAAGTTCAGTACCACTGCAATGTACGGATACCTGCAAGAGAGGACAAGGATGACAGGGATGTGGGGCAATGGAATATTCTACAAAGTGAAAAAACCTTCTTAGTACCCATAATTCCATTTGAATTTGCCGTCACCGTAGACACCAAGGAGCTCCAAAATAAGTGCTAAAAATGCACATACTGTCTTCAGAATCATCTGGACAACATCAAACATGTTAGGAACCATCATAATAAGTCTAACTGTGATGGTTCAAATGAGGTACTCACATACTGCACAAGACCAAATTTCTCAATGGTGAGCAGATCTTCTCCGAGAACACATGGTTGAAAGATGAAGTTCCAAACTCTGCTTCCTTTTTTCTTTGGACTTGTGTTCGTGTGGTCCAGGAGTGGCTTTTGGAGCAATTTCCTCGATTCATCTTCAAGTAGTTTGATAACTTCTCTCTCACCACCTAGCATGAAAATTAATGCATGAGCTTATGCAGTAAAACTTGTCTTCATTGGCATTTATTCAGACTGCTGAACAAAAACTCCAGCTAGAAAATGATTGGATTGCTCTAGCGGGTCTAGATGATACAAGAAAACTTTTTCAAGTTTGAGTTCATCTACAGTAGCCTACCCAGACAGGCAATCAAGTATCTTCCAAAAGAATACAAAGCAAATGCTTCATAGCAGTTTCTCAGTAGGTCACACGCGAGAGACAACTTTGGGTTCCACAACGATATTATCTGCCAAAGAAAAACAAACCAGTCAGACTGGATCAACGTCATTGATTCATAAATCAAGCCATAAACATATGGCTGAAGCCATGGATCGCAGCATCTCTCTTCCTTTTTCCTTTTAAATTAAAGGAACCGTGTGACTCAAGATACAATCTTTCATAAACACATGGCTGAAAAATATTTTTAGTTGATGCAAAGAACCTGGAAACTGTTAAGGAGAAGAACCCCTGTTCAGATAAATATCACTTGATCAACTCTAGGGGAAAAAGACATAAATAGGACTTCAAAGACAGAACTTACTGATTCGATTGCATAGACTGGAACCATGGAAAGGACCACAACTACCCACTTTTGTTCCTAAAATTGGATCAAAGCAAGATAATTTAGTAAATATTAATCCTGTCACTAAAGCAAGGAAAATCTTTCTATCATACTAGAGGACCAGTTGGCCCCAGTGATTAAGCTAACCATCAGGATATTTAGTAGGAAGTCTGGCTACATGTTTCCAATATCATTTGGACAATATATCAAGGTATGCTTAGATGATACTCAACTAGTTCCATCCATCCATAACACTGAGTTAGACCGATCAATCATATTATATACAGGAGAAGAGAGCTTACAGCGGGATTGGTGTAGTGCTGGAGATGCTGAAATATGAGAAAAAGGGACAGGGGCAATGCTACAAGTACGAAGCATGCAGCGATGATAACTGCTGGTTTATGGAGGTCGCCGTAAATGGCACCCGAGGCCGAGGAATATTTTGATTCCATCTTTTGGACATCTTCCGACTTCCAGCTTCAAAGAGAAATCAATGAGTGCAATCTCAACCTATTTCACGACAAGATTATACATGAAAGTTGCATTTTGAAAAAGATAAAGCATTTTCTCAGATGACTGTTAAATCACGACATGCTTGCTCGAGAGTTACTAGTACATAAACCGAATTCTCACATCTACGCATCTATCCATCTACAATATTCTTTGAAGGAGAGATTCCTCCATCGTCTCTCAACTCAAAAATACTAGACATGTGCCTTGCTTCGTTTGCTCATTATTCGAAACTTTAACTGGCCTCTCCGACCCAGTCCGGCATGAATGGCACGCGAAGTGTGCTTTTGGTATAGTCTCATTCATCTAACGAAGAATGTGATGAATTCCTTCCACGATCGCCGGACCATATAAAACTCAAGTAATTCACTCGGAGTTGTCTATATTCCCTCGGTAAAACTCATTAAAATTGCCGTTGAATCAACAGCGAGAAGATTGCTTTAATTATGCCACTGTGAATACCAAAAAAATGAGCAAATCTACACCTCGTAGCGTAAGCTTGCTTCGTGTAACTCAGAATCACTTTTTTGGACGTGGGGCTTGCGCTAACTTGGTGCACGTGTGATTTTCGAAACGGTAAGAACCGTAAAGAGACTAGAAAACCATGAGAACACAGACGTGTCTGCACTTCATTTAAGGAAAGAGAAACAAGAAAGAACCTTCAAAGCATGATGACGCTAGTGAAGAAGCAGCGTCCAAAGGAGGGTCGGACTCCTGAAGAGAATGCGCCATTGATGACCGTGAACGAGAGAGGGTTTTGGAGCGGGCAGAAGAGGACGAAGGCGGAAGAAAGAGGCCAAAGTGGCAAAAGGGAGTGCTGCAGTGGCTTCTGGCGAGCGGGACATATGGCGTTGACACGTTCTCCAAGGTTGGTTTTCGTTGCGTTCGTGCGCTCGACACGTTGGTTTTCTAAGGGAGGGAAGGCGACCTTGCCGTTCTGCTGTGCCTATCTTACATGAACAAGGAAAGTGATATATCTATAGACACACAAAAATAATTACTTAAATTAGTCCCAAAAAGATACGATTTTTGTTTTATTTAATTAGATGGTAAGATTCCAATTATGATATTAATAATGAAGATATGAATATGACTTCCATTTGCACTCAAAAAGGCTATATATGTGAATATGTGAATTTTGATTAATCGTGGGTTCTCGTGAATGAACGTGTTTGATTTGATTTCAAAGGAGATCTAAATGTTATATTTGAATTTTTTAACAACGGTGCTATTTTAGTTTTTCCAAAATTTATGAAGAAAATTTATGAGAATTATGTTATTGTTGGTATAATTTTACAGATTTAAAAGTGCTCAATATATAATTCCATGTACGTGGAAGAGAATCATATAATTTCTGTATATTCCCTAACGAAGAGTAGCAAGACGATTATCTTAAATAACAAGATAATATAATATCGATTACACTCAATCAATGATAAATATGGAGAAAATAAGACCAAAAACAGACTCTGTCGAAATACTCAGTTCAAAATATTTAAGAATCGATTTAAAGGTCATAAAACTGGTCCATCAAAATGGTTTGGATCTGAAGATTTTCGTGAGGCGAAGAGAATGGGGTTTCTCGATTCGATTCATATATAAAAAATGGCTCTTGCACCTCAGATGCAAACCATATTTGGAGCGATGACCGCAAATGGGATGGGATAGCATACAGTACTAAATCAGATTTTCTTTCATTTCTGCTCTTTCTTTGTCTCCTAAAGAGCACCGAGTGAACTATCAAGGCTTTTCTTTCACTGCATATTCGATGACTCCGAATGGCAAAAACATGGGATTACTCCTGCTCAGCGTCCTTGTCAAGTGGATAGCCTTATTGAGTTGAAGATACAGTACTTGTTTTTGACAGACTGTGATTATTGTCCTCGTCAGCAAGTGAAAATTTTGCGGAAGGTTCACATCTGGTCTTGGTGAGGCACGCTTCACTGTTGTGCACTTTCTTTCTTAAGTGACCAGCAAATGCTATGGTAAAGAGCCCAGGATTCATGATTATGTATGTGCCGATCTTTAATGTTTATACCATCCACGATGAAAAGGACCGTGATAAAGATGAATGTCCTCAAGACCATATACCCGTGATATATGAGTCATAGGTGATGATTTTACAAACCAATATATGGATATTCAGCTGAACAGAGCCATGCAATTCATTCAGCATAGCGCAAGATGAATGTAATCATGCATCAAAATTAAGTCATGCTGTCTGAAATGCAAGATTCATATATTATCTCAAGAATCAAATATAAGAACACACATCATCTCCTCATTTTGTAACATAAGTATTGCAAGTCGCCATTTATTTTATGCTCGGTTAGGGATTCAGCAGCTCAAAGCATCAGAGATGTACCCAGCCGCTAAACAAACTACAGAATGGGAAGTGAATCCTCATTCAGGCAGGGTGAGAATAGAGAGGACAGGCTCCAGATTGGGAAACTGAGAAAGAAGCTCAGAGCGCTTAGCTAACTCGAAGTCCTGGAACTGAAAGGCCGGTGCACAAGTACAACCCACCAGAGAGTAGTGTTTCTCCGCATCCCTCGGGGCAGCTTTGAGCACGGAGCCATCTGGAGAGATGGTATAGTCCTTTGTCGGAAACGAACTGAACCATACATTTGGAGGCACTGTGTACTGTGGTTGCTGATTGTCTACAGTAAGGTCAGATCCAATGCAGGTTAATTTGAAACTTCCATCTTTGTCATTCAACTCCAATACCTGCAAAAAGGATTTTGCGTGGAATCTTTGTCTTTTCTTTCAGCACATAGCCAAGTGCCAATATCTTAAGGAATTGAAGTAATATTTCGTGAATGGAAAAAATTCTCAATTGAGATTAGGGGCAAGCTGAAGCAAATCATTCCTATCAAAGATATGACGAACTGGAAGTTAGCCGTACCGTGAGAGGTTCTCCCAAATAAAAATGCCAGGTCTCAGCAGAAGGTATACGGTGGAGGTGCGACACACTCCCTGCCGGCAGCATAAAGTAGATGGACGTGCTCACAGGTCGATCAACCTTGTCTGGAATTTAGGTGATTTCAAAGAAATTCAATAAATTTGTGATGAGGAAAAGAGGGAAGTAACCAAAAGCAACTGCATTTCATGATTCCCTAGCATTGACGTGGTCTGTCACTAGCAAACAATTGGCAAAAACAATGGAGCCTAGACACAGGAAAGATCAGTAATTTAGACCATTGGTTTGACTGCAACCTTCATCAGATATCGAATCTAAATTGGGCATCATAAATTTGTACTTTTCCCCTCCTTTTTACCGGATGACATACCCATCCAATACCCAGACGGATGAATCAATAGTAGCAACATTCATATCACCAGAAATTCAATCACAAAATATAAAAATCACAACTTTAGCACAATAAATCCCACATCAGCAATCAGCATCTGCAGCAGCTCATCACCCACCATCCAAACAAATACAATGATCCACAACAGGCTATAAAATGACTATTTAGCTGGAAAGAAAAAGAAGAAAGATTGAAATTAATCTGCAGAACTCAAGCGCGCGATCAAGAACTTACAGTGAGGCGGAAGCTGAGATCTGGAGAGATGAATAGAGGTGTCCCTGAAGGTCTCGGAGTAAAACCCACCTTCCGGGTGGGACGTGAGCTTCAGTTTCTCCACAATCAGCGACGTTGTTGCTGCGGAATCCATCTCTGGGCTTCCTTTTTCTCTCTGTTCTTCTCTTCTTCGTTTCACGAGCTTTTGTACCAAACCAAGAAGAAACGAAGGAGAGATATGCAATGGCAATGTTTCTAGGCGTTGACCCTGGTGGGTAAGTATTGAATTGAGCGGAACGTTGCAACAGATCCAGGATGCAGCAATTTGTCAAAAAGACTACGGTGCGGCCGCCAATGGCGTGCCGGTTCTGGAAGGGCGGCTCAGGCTTTTGAACGGGTTTGTTGGGCTCCTTTTTTGGATGGTCCAGGCCAGCCCAGTTTCAAGTTCCCAGGCTATCCAGGTCTAATGTTGTCATGGATCTTTCTAGTCTCGGATAAAGATTTGCAAGCCAAACAGTGATGAGATGAGTGGCGAGTTTGATTATTGATAAAAGGAAGGTGCAACGCCATTCCTTTTTGTTTAAGATCACTGTAAAAAATTATGTTGCAATTACTGTCGAATCCAAGTCTTGTTCCGTGTAATCGTCTGACATTTTGGATGTTAAAACTGTTGTGACAGCAACCCAATTTCCATGGTAGTGGTTCTCTTTTTCTTTTTCCTTTTTTTTTTCCTTCGAAATTTTTTTTATAGGAAACGTAACATAAGAAGTGTGAGCAGAACTGTGAAAGAGGATTTCTGAGTACAAATCATAGGGCAATGTAGCCAGAGATCCCATGGAAAACCAATGCACTTCTCAGGTAAAAGACAAATGATTTATTATACACTGTACAAACAAGAGTGAAGAGCTGTCCATTGCAGAACCTACGTTTGAAGGCAGTCCGGTCATTTCTCATCGAAATTCAGTTCAGAGACTCAATCCTCAGTGACAATCTCTTTGTAGCACAGGCTTGACAAAGAAATCCTTCCCCTGCAAGTGAAATGGTGATGCTTTTGACACTGAGCTTCCCTGATTTGGAAGGGTAACGACAAAGCAAAAATAAGTTTGAATCAAAGATGGATGTTCTATAAGCTCTATTCTATCGGTGAAAAAGTAGCCATAAGCCTCGCCTTTGAGGCCACTCTTTATGTTCGCTCTTCCTCAGGAAAGGATGATACGACCAATGAATCCTGGCCTAAGCATTGAGTGGTTGTTTCCAAGCGTTGATGAATCCGTTACGGCACTCGATCAGGGAATGAGCAGAACTCGGGGTTCAAGACGTTCTATCCTGTCAACTAAAATAGTCAATAGGAGTCTAGAAACAAAATTGCCTCACACTTGTATCTCTTCCAGTTTTCTAATTGCTTCTCTCAGGTCAAGCCGATGATCGGGGTTCTTCTCTGTGCAGGCAGCTCCTATATGAAGGAGTTGCAACATCTCACTTTTTGATTCTGTCGAATCCGCTATCTCTGGATCAATGACTTCGGCCTCTCTTTCCTCTGAGATCGCTGAGTGAACCAACATCACTACATCAGTTCCGCTCTTCCCGCTGCTAATATACTGAGAAGGGAGCTTCCCCATGAGGACTTCAAGGATGATTAATCCAAGACAATAAACATCGCACTTCGGCGAGATGTTCCCTTGCTGTGAAATCTCAGGCGCCTTACATGCAAACAAGGTTTGCGCAGCTTGAGAGGGGTTGATCAGATGATGGAAGCCGTAGTCATTGAGCAATGGCTCATAATCTGAGCTGAGAAGAATGTTGCTCGACTTGAGGTTTCCATGAGGCAGGTCATAGGATGCAAGCTCTGAATGGAGAAAAGCTAGTCCACTCGCGACTCCCTTGACGATCTTCAACCGGGTTGGCCAATTCAGCTCTCTATGACTAATTCCACGATCACCTGAAGAGTCAAAGTATGTGAAATCAGAAATCAGCAAAATGTAAGATTTCATCACTGGTTTGAGGAGATTGTATAAGATAAGTTGAATCTTCCAGGAAATCTTTCATCTCCTCAATATTAACATGTTATGATAACAAATGTGCTAGTGGAAAAATCATTTACAAAGCAAGCAGAAGAAAATATGTTTCTATTAGTGTACCGTGTAATATGTATAACAAGCTGCCCATAGGAATGTATTCCGAAACCAAGAGCTTCTCGTCTCTCCTATAATGGTAGGCCAGTGGGGTCAGTATATTTGGGTGCCGTAGTCCAGCAAAACGTCTGATCTCAGCGTCGAACTCATCTTTCTCCAAAGCATTCATTTCCCTCATCCTCTTCACCACCACGGACAGGCCGTTTGACATCACAGCCTTGTATGCACAACCCAACCCACCATTTCCGAGCACCTCCGCAGAGGCCCTCATTAGATCAGCCAATCCGAATTCACCCTTCTCGTCGTGCAGCATCATGAGATTGCCCAAACCGTGCTTGCTGCTCTGAGCCTTTCTTTTTGAACTGCCTTTCTTGCTAGACTCCGTTCGCACGGGCTTCACCCCGGAAACTGGGACTTGGACAGCCTCACGGACATTCTCTCTCCCTAAAATGCTGAAATCATCATCCCTTCTCCGCCTGGAAGAAACTATCGCAGTCAGAAGAACCCCCGCAGCTACCAATCCCGCCACTATCCAAAGAATTATGCTGAGCCCTTCACTGCTCTTCTGTTCATTGACCGGTGGAGGTGGCTGAGGCGGTTTCACGGTTGTCGTGTCTGTCAAAGGCGTTTCTTTGCCAGGGCAGACTTTATCGAGTGGCTTCCCACAAAGTCCAGGATTCCCTTCGAAAGACTTGGAATTGAATTTAGACAAAATTTCCGGGATTTCACCCTCCAACTTGTTGTCTGACAGGTCCAGGGAAGTGAGCTTCTCGTGCTTAATCACAGGAATGCGCCCTGAGAATTCGTTCCCTTCAAGGTGAAGCTCCATAAGGTTGGCGAGTTGCATCAGGGACTCTGGTATGTTCCCTGAGAAGTTGTTGTCAGAGAGCCAGATCTTCTTGAGAGACGCCATGCGCTGAAAAAAGTCGCTCGAGATTTCCCCAGAGAAGTTGTTCTTGGATAACAGCAGGGACTTTATCGCACCCAGTCGATTGAATTCTGGCATTGGACCTGCAAAGACATTGTTCGCGAAGCTGAGAGTCCTCAGGCCGCGTAAGCTCTGCAGCGCATCGATGTCAATCTTTCCGGACAAGCCCATGTCAGAAAGATGGAGCCCTGTGATGATTCCATCAAAGCAAACGATGCCGGTCCAACCATTGCACGGATGCGATCCAGGAGCCCAGGAATCCAAAGCATCGGCGTTCCCTAAAGACCTCTTGAATTGGAGAAGAACATCTTCAGGTGCGGACAGAGACAATTTTGTGAAGGAGATGATAAGGAGGGAGAGGAGGACGGAGCCAACAGCAGCGAAAGCCATTTCCGGTTGAACCTTATCACCGCCGCGCAAAAATGCACGTTATACAGGATTAAACTATTTTTACATTAAACATTTCACAATGAAGAAAATTTGGAATCATAATTCTTCCTCCAGGTCATGGAGTTTCTCCGGGTGGTTGCTTTGACAGATTATTTTGATTGATTCCGTTTTGCAGAAACATGTCAATCTTGGTGGATGGAATTGGCAAATCCCCACAAAATTCTAAAAATAGGATTGGAAGGAGAAAATAGAAGAGGGATCTATATAGAGAGGTAAATCATCACCGTCTCTTGACCAGGTCAGCTCTGAGGGAAAGCATATATTAGTAGGAACGTGGCAAACAACACAAGCTTTTAGCATTCATGCTTCCATTATTTCTCTGCAAGTTCTAATCCCTCAAATATAAAAGCGCCCCAGTAAAAAGATTTTGCAAGTACCACCTCAACAAGATTCAGTGTCCTAGACTCGTATTCTCAAGGACTTCAATGGATCTTTGGCCTCATATTTACATTGAGAATTACCATCACTCAATAGCTTTAGATTTATGGAACTAAAGCTTGCAAACAGGCCAAAGGACGCATCAACATGAGCAGGATTAGCCACTTATACAAAGAAGTGTGTAACAAAAAGATGAATGGAATTATATTGATTGAGAAAAGAAAACCAAGTTGGGTTCCTTTTATGTACATAGATTCTGCTCAGTCCATTGAAACAACTGAAACAATGCCATGGAGGCCTGGACATTTCGGCTGTGACTTCTCACCAGTATCTCCTTTTATCCCAAAATCAATCCTTCATTCTCGCAACATCAACTAGACGTGAAAGCCTGCAGTGAAACATCATTTCTTGAGGCTCATAATGAATGAACCTGTTATGCATTCTATAAATGCAGTCTAACCAGCATTGTCCATGGAAAATTTAAGTAGAAGAGACGAGACAATACCGAAAAAATGTTGCAGTGACCAGGATCTGCAATGTGATTCAATAAGTTCTCAATGGGGCCGTCGCCTGTGTAAATGGCTTGGAACCAGAACCCCACGAATGCTAGCATTGCTAGGCGTCCGTTTTTTATTTCCTTTGTCCTCAATACCATGATGGGCTCCGGAGAACCCATCCCCCACATCATTGGATCAAACCAAAATCCGCCAGGATAACCAACATCAGGCTTTGGTTTCTTTTTGTTTGGGAGCTTGAAATCGATGTCAACGCTACCTGGCTTGATCATATCAGCCCATCTTCTTCCCTCTACCCAACCCATCAAGGCTAACTGCACCACAAATAAGGTCGTGGTATCAGCAAAGTATTCTCGAGTGCCAGCATTGTACCATGAGTAGTTCTCTATGAAGCCTAATCTTCCGAGCATTTCGGGAATCAGAATTCCAGCCACCCCAAGCATCGCCCATCTGCTATGCATCAGTTCGGCTTGTGCAAACCACTTAAGCAACTCTGGATCAGACCCTGCACCAGTTGATGCATTAATAAGAATAACACAGACAGAAATTAGCTAGATTTATGGTGCCACATTATGACATCCCCACAGAAGAGTACATTTCAGCTAAAAGCTACTTTGTTGAACACTTTGAAGCCTGTCACAAGCCTGTACCAAATACAGTCCCCAAGCATGAACCATCTCCAAAGAGATTTACATGACTTGATCATTTTGGTTCTCCACTTCAGACAGGTCATAAACATCAGTGTATGTTTTATTCGAGAATCTAATGCTAATACGAATTCATACCTAGGCCAAGCGGGTCAAAGCCGAAATCTCCTGGAAGGCTGCAATGAAATCACCACTAACCGGGTCATGTCTCCATTGCGTAATAGTAATCATAGGCAAGCTTATTCATATGTCAAACAACGAAGCAAACACAAACAATAGTGAAAAGACTCGGCGACAAAGAATATGCAGATTCCTGAAAAGATAAGCAAATCGCAGTCCAAAACGGTCATGAAGCCCTGTAAAGCAAGCTCGTTTCTTGGACTCTTAACATGAATGTTTCCGAACTATCTCTACTTGATGTCCCAAAAAGAGTGAAAATTACCTGCCATCGAGCCACTCAGGGGGCGAGCTACCGGGAAACCAGAGAGGTCGATCGGGAGGAAGCGGCTCGCAAACGCTGGAGACCCCTTTCGTCGCCTTCACGCGAGTCCTCGCCGGCGAGCTCGCACTGGCCGCGACCTTCCCGGGGAGCCATTTCCTCGGGCTTTCCCTGTCACCAAAACACAAGGCGTCGCTGAAAATGACACGACACTAAACTCGACTCGTATTCACCTCGCGCAACGCACGGTTATAACACGAAGAACTCGGAAGGGCCAAGCACTGAGCGGTGGAGGAAAGGAGCAGCGAGTCGGACCTGGTCGGGAGGGTCGACAGCGAGGAAGAAGCAATGGCTAAGGCCATGGATGACGAGTGGAGCTGAAGCAGAGCCTGGGACTGTTTGCTGACTCCGCCAGAGCTCAAAGTGGATGAAGGTGGACGGCTCGGGTCGGTCGGGATGATGATGATGCTTACGTGGCGGGCCTGGAGGGTCAGGGGCCACTGATTTCCCTCCACGTGTGGGCAGTGCGCGTACCCAGGAACTGTAGACCTTACATGAGATTTCCTTACATAGAAATTAGGGCAATAGAGATACATTTGTCTCCAAAATTTTAAATAGCACCGACATGCGATATGTAATACGCAATATAATATAACGCAATATATTAAAGCGTCATTTCTAGAGAGATAGATGATTCGATACGTTGAGACGCATTGTATGTTAAATGTATATTTTTATATATACAATGATAATTATTTCAATCAAATTAATTTGATTCAAATTCATAAATAAATAAATAATAATAAAAGAGCTTATAATGAATTTATACAAAAATATTAATTCACAATTTGTTAATTTCATTCATTATTTCAATTTGATAAATTTAACTCTATTTTAATAATTCATAAAATTTGGAGATAAAAACAAGCAATTCACGTTTGGGACTCACGTGTTAGAAGAGAAGAGAAAAACACAAACTTAGAAAGTGAATCGTGTGTCATAGGAATTGAGAATCAAAAGAGAGGAGAAGACTAAGTTTTTGCTTTCTCTTTAATTTTTTTTTATTTTTATATATTTACATTTTGACCTATCATTTATAGAAAATTTTTAAGTTGATCCCGTGCATGTTAGACTACGCGTTGGAATTCTGAACTCATATGTTGGAATTGTGGACTAATGTTCGGAGAGTGTTGGAAGACTTAACTAGGTATTGAATTTTTCAACACTTATTAATTGAGTGTCGAAGAGTGTCAGGCATTATCAAAGTGTCTAACACAACAAAAAGACTCCTAGAGAGTGTTGGTGTTTCATAACTAAGATTTTTGTTACATCACTATTGTGTGTACATTGCTACTCTAGCACACACAAAGGACCTAGAATTCCGATTCATTTTTTGTCAAGACTTTGATAATGATATAATATCAAAAAATTAAACATCTTTCTCTATTATCGGGGTAACCAACATTGATTGTGGAAGATATATATAGTTAGTTTATAAGTATGAAAGAGAGTCTTACTCTTTAAATTAGCTTTTAGGGTGAAAAAAACCCAATGTCACCCAATATTGGTATCGGTACCAATAAATTTGGACCCAAGTCACACTTGAAAAGGATTATTGCAGCTCTGACCTAAGTTTGAGTTCTGTTTTTTGGGCTGCTTTTAGCTACAAGATTTGTCTTAACAATTTGAAGTGCCTTAGCCATCGAATGACAATTTTTTTAAGTTATTTAATCATTTTTATTTGGCTTTTGCATAACTCAATCAAAGATTAATTTTGTCTAGGGGTTCTTTGAAGACTTAATTTCTCAATGAAGATTACGATTGATAGTCTTATCAGGTACACACTATGTAACTGTAAGCTAATATTGATTGGGGTCTATTTGGGTGATTTCTCTTTTTGACTTTTTGTAAATTTTTACAACATTATCACTTTGACTTGTATTTATCACAAAATACTTGAAAATCTATAAAATATTTAAATGTCAAATACTTCAGTGTAAAATGGTATGTGACTTTTCATAATTTTGAAACATAAATACTTCTTTTCGTTTTAAGAACAAAGAGAAAAAGCCTTAAGTTTTAAGTAGAAACTATAAATAGAAAAAGTTATATCCCCAACCCGTGTGTTATAATCATCATTATCATTGTTATTAATATTATGATTATAATTATTTCTCATTTTCTTAACCTTATTCCTTAGTTTGCCTTTAAAACTCTCAGGTAATATTATTGGAACCGGTCAACTAAGTCATAACGTTCCAAGCGAAAATTTTGTGGTCAATAATGGTCCGTTAATCATGTGAAGAGTAACGGACCATTTTGTAGGCATTATCCCATAGGAAATCATCACAAAAGATTCGGTAACTATGCTAGGTCATTGGACAGCACAAGCCTACCCAGATGAAATGAATTATGCGCCCCACTCATCCTTAGATGCTTTAAAGTCCTATGGAGTTTTGTAAAAGTTTTTTTGGAATGGGTTTTCTATTAAAGCATGAAGCTACTTAATGGACCTAAAACCTCACGAAATATACGAATGCTCTATGCAATTACAGAAACATGCTTTTCCCGTCTTGACCAATGCCCAGATGCAATCTCGAAGTTTTGGTCGAAAATTGGATTCTCCTCCCAAACTGAATTCTACATTGAAATTAGAAATGAGCACGGTTCTAGAGTAGAACCTGAAATCGAAGAATCAGATTGATGGAAATCTGTCTTATTCTAATTTCCAAGGTATGCAAGATATGTTAGGTTTTGGGTTCTAGGTAGGTGGAACTTGGAACCTGAAACAAACTTTTGTGTTTTTTTTTTCTTTGTGCAATCCTATGGTATTTCATGACGTCTGATGATGGGTCTATAGTTTAGAACTATTAGTCTAAGTTTCCATTTTATGATCGAGATATTTACTTGTTAACGTTTTATATTTTTCGTGTATCTAAATATAAGTTCTGGTATTGTAGTAGCAAATGGTGATTATTAAGGGTGATCATTCATTGCAATTATTCAATTAATGATATGAGTGAAACCTAGAACTAAGTCCGGAACTTATAACATGATAGATTCCAAGTTTTAAGATATACAAGATAGGTTCCAGGTTCCAAATAATAAAAAACTTGTTCCAATAGGTAGGTTGTTGATCTCAGATGTAATCTGTATAGAATCTAGAACTGCTTACCCTTAGTTAAAAGGAATGCACATGTGCAATGCAATTTTAGAGGGTTTTTTTTTTTTTTGTGAGAAATGCTTGATGAACTTTTAAAAGGAAATAGTGAAATCAAATATTCTACTAAAAACACATGAAATAGAACACATAAAGTTATGAACACATAGAAATTAGGGAAATAGAGGTACGTTTGCCTCCAAAATTCTAAGTAGTAACGCAAAATATTAAAGCGTCATTTCTAGAAAGAGAGATGATTCTGATACGTGAAGACACATTGTATGTTAAATGTATATTTATATATATATATATATATATTTTATATATATATAATGATAATTATTTTAATTAAATTAATTTTATTTAAATTCATAAATAAATAAATAAAATAATAATAAAAGAGCTTAGAATGAATTTATACAAAAATATTAATTCATAATTTGTTAATTTCATTCATTATTTAAATTTGATAAATTTAACTCCATTTTAATAATTCATAAAATTTGGAGATAAAAAAGAAGAAGCATTTCACATTCTAAACTCATGTGTTACAAGAGAAGAGACCAAAAAAAAAAAAAAAAAAAAACTTAGAAAGTGAACTTTGTGTCATAAGAAGTGAGAGTCAAAAGAAACGAGAATACTAAGTTTTTGTTCTTTCTCTTTAATATTTTATTATTTTTATTAGTTTTATATATTTACATTTTGACCTATCATTTATAGAAAACTTTTAAGTTAATCCGTGCATGTTGAAATCACTTGTCGAAATTCCGAACTAACGTTCGTAGAGTGTTCGAAGACTTAACCAGGTATTGGATTTTGCCAACACTTATTGATCGAGTGTCGAAAAGTGTCATACATTTTGGACCCACATTTTCTCTTAAAGTTGCGACTATTCGACATAAAGTTTTTCACGCTTCGTACCCTTTTGTGACAACCGCCCATTGGTTACCATTTTGATGGAAGATGGTATATAAATAGGAACGTATGTTCATTTTTGACGGGTGATGACAAGGTCTAACTCAAACTCTCTCATTCAGAATACACCATCAGTACAAGAGTGAATTGGGGTAGTAGCGTGTCCCCTATTTTCTTTGATTTCAGGTTTTTCTAACGAATGTGAACAAGAACAATGGTTGAAGGTTTATCTTTAATTGATTCTGGCTTCCGCATATGAATTATTGTGTCTTACATTTGGTATCAGAGCGTGTCTAGTGCCTCTGCCTTGTTTTTTTTGGATTTTTGGTGTATTTTTCGGGCACTTTAGAGATGAACAGTAACTCGGAATTTTGAGGCCAAGAGAGAAACTCCCAAATTCCGGGCAAATTCCGGCGACCCACCCCTTGATTTCGGACCCGCAGGGTCGCACCGCCATGAGGAATATTATTCATGAGTTATTTCGGCATATTGGTGTTCATCGGAGGCTAATCGGGCGGCGAAAGTCGCGGTAGTTGAAGGAATTGTGTTTTGGGAAATTTTCGTCTGATTTTGGGGCCATTTTTTGCTCATTTTCGCCGAAACTTGGATCCATGTGATCGTGCCGGCATGCTCTTCAAAACCCATTATTTATTTCTGTCTGGGATGGGCTGCCGGAGAAGAAATGGCGGCGAAAGCGCGGCGGAAAACGGCGAAAAACCGACGGAAAGCTTCTGTTCGCGTGAGGAAGAAGGCGCGTGGATACCATGCGCGCGCTGCGGCGCGTGGAATCCACACGCCACGCACCCTCACGCGCGCGCTAACCGCTGGTGCGTGAGGCCCACGCGCACGGAACCGCCCTGCAGTTGCAGGCGCGTGCGTTGGGCATTGGATTGCGCGCGTGCGGATGACACGCCTGCCGCGGAAACGGGCGCGTGCCAAGCACGCCTGACGTCCCTTCCGCGCGTCTCTTTTACATTTTTGCCCCAAAATTTTTATGTTTTTACAATCTTGTCCTTGGCTAATTTATTTATTTACTGTTCTGCCCATGATGTATTTATTTATTATGTCATTTCATGCATTTTTATGAATATTTTATGCATGAAATTTAATGTCCAATGATTCATATAATTAATTAATTAGAGAGTAGCCACAACATCTTTAATTAATTAAATTATATATTAAAAGCCTCCGGATCATATTTAGAAATGGACATTAATTGTAATTGATTATATTAATATGATGAATTTTATCCCACAGGAATTTTCATTATATTAATATGATTAATTAGGATGAAATATCCTATTATTTTTCTTAATTTACCCACGGGATTAAGAAAATCGCATATAATATGATATTTTCTTGATGAAGTAATTATGAATCTATTTAAATTAAAAATTTAGTCCACAGGTAGTTTTTATGTTATGTGATTCATATTGTGACATGTTTACATTGATAAAACATGATTTATTTATATTTGCCTCAATTTTTGTGACATAAGCATGATTATTTGATATGCAGTTTCGCAACCTGTGAATTTCTCTGAATTTAAGTTTGATATTCTCATATTGAATGGTGAGAAATATAAAGTTTGGAAGAAGTCAGTTCTTCTTCAATTGGGGTGGATGGACATTGACTATGCTATAAGGAAAGACGAACCACCTGCTCCTACTGATTTGAGCACTCCAGCTAAGATAGCTCTTTATAACCAATGAGAGCGGTCCAACCGCGTTTGTGCCATGTTTATAAGAGCTAAGATATCTCCTAGTATTCGTGGTTCGGTTGCTCAGCATAGCAATGCTAAGGCTTTATTGGAGGCCATAGATGCACAGTTTGAAAGTTCCGAGAAGGCGCATGCCATGACCCTGATTATGAAGTTTTCATCATTGAAGCTCACTAGTGTTAGAGGTGTGCGTGAGCACATCATGCAAATGAGGAACATTGTAGCTCAGTTTAAGAACCTTGAGGTTGAGATATCTGAATCCTTCCGTGTGTATTATATTTTGAACACTCTCCCACAACATTATGCACCTTTTAAGATCTCTTATAACACACATAAGAATAAATGGTCAGTTAATGAACTCATGACCATGTGTGTTCAAGAGGAAGAAAGATTGATTATGGAATTGGGAGAAAGTGCTCATTTGGCAACACAAGGAAATAATAAGGGCTATGGCAAACATAAAGGAAAATGTAAAATACCTCCCTAAGCTGACATTAAAAAAGAATCCAAGTGTTTCTTTTGTAAACAGAAGGGGCATATAAGGAAGGATTGTGTCAAATATAAAGCCTGGCTCGAGAAGAAAGGTAATCAAATCTCTTGTGTTTGTTATGAATCTAATATGACTGATGTAAGTCACAACACTTGGTGGATTGATTCTGGATTTACAATCCATATTTCGAATTCCATGTAGGGTTTTCAAAACCACAAGAAGTCAGTGGGAAGTGAACAAGGCATCTATTCAGGAAACAAGATGCGTTCGCATGTGGAAGCTATTGGGACATATGGACTAGTTCTCAATAGTGGTTTTTTTTTTTTAATTTGAAAAAGACCTTTTACGTTTCTAGTTTTTCTAGAAACTTAATTTCAGTTTCAAGACTTGTACCTTTGGGATACTCTTATAACTTTTAAGATTCAAACTTCTGTTTATCATTTAAATATAAAATTGTCGGGAGTGGTACTTTGTTTGATGGTCTTTTTCGAATTAATTTACAAGACAATGCCTATTATGATGCGATGCATGTTCATGATAAAGCTGGTATAAAACGATGTGTTGTCAAAGAACATTCCTCATGTTGTGGCATCGGAGATTGTGACATATCTCCATAGAAAGAATTAAGCGATTAGTAAATGATGGAGTACTCGGTACTTTTAGATTTTACTGATTGTGATACTTGTGCAGACTGCATAAAGGGAAAGCGGACTAACAAGACAAAGAAAAGTGCCAAGAAGAGTATAGAAATATTAGAAATCATACATACGGATATTTGTAGTCCGGTTATGGACTCATGTAGTCAGAAATACTTCATCTCTTTCATAGATGATTACTCACGTTACATGTATCTCTATTTGATTCATAATAAGTATGAAGCATTAAATGCCTTTAAGATATTTAAGGCGGGAGTAGAGAAACAATGCGATAAGCAAATTAAGATCATGAGATTAGATAGGGGTGGAGAATTCTATGGTAGATACACTGAAGATGGACAAGAACCTGGTCCATTTGCAAGGTTTCTTCAAGAGCATGGGATAGTTGCCCAATATACTATGCCTGGTTCTCCGGACCAAAATGGCGTAGCGGAAAGAAGAAATCGGACTTTATTGGATATGGTGCATAGTATGCTTAGCAGCTCCAAACTTCCTAAATCCTTGTGGACTGAAGCACTTAAGATGGCAGTATACATATTAAACCGAGTTCCGACCAAGGCTGTCCCAAAGACACCTTTTGAGTTATTTAAGGGTTGGAAATCGAGTTTGCATCATGTGCGCGTATGTGGATGCCCGTTTGAAGTGAGAGTTTACAATCCACAAGAAAAGAAGTTGAACCCAAGGACCATAAGTGGATATTTCATTGGATATGCCGAAAGGTCTAAGGGATACGGGTTTTATTGTCCATCTCACACCACTAGGATTGTGGAATCAAGAAACGCTAAATTTTTTGAAAATGACTTGATTAGTGGGAGTGATCGATCGAAGGACCTTGATCCTAAGAAAGATCATACAGATACTCAACATTCCACCTCAAGTTTAAGATTGGTTGTTGCTCATAATGCCCCTTCAGTTCAACCGGCTATTGAACAACCAATCATTGAAGTTCCACAACTTGCTGATATTGATTTAATAGATCCAGTTGTTCAGCAATTACCAGAAACTGTTGAACAACCAGTTGAGTAACACGCTCCTCAAGAGAATGTTGATGCAACATTGAGAAGATCTTTTAGAATAAAGAAATCAGCTATTCCTAGTGATTATATTGTGTATTTACAAGAGTCTAACTACAATATTGGAGCTGAGAATGATCCCGAAACATTTTCACAAGCCATGGATAGTGAAAAATCCAATTTGTGGTACAATGCCATGAAGGAAGAGATGAGTTCTATGGTATCTAATAAAGTCTGGGATTTGGTTGAGTTACCTAATGGTGTGAAGGCCATTTGTTGTAAATGGGTTTTCAAAACTAAGAAGGATTCATTGGGTAACATTGAAAGATATAAAGCTAGACTTATTACCAAATGATTCACTCAAAATGAAGGAATCGATTATACGGAGACTTTTTCTCCTATATCTAAGAAAGATTCTCTTTGTATTATTTTGGCATTAGTTGCCCATTTTGATATGGAATTACATCAGATGAATGTGAAAACGGCATTCCTTAATGGAGAACTGGAGGAGGAGGTTTACATGAAACAATCTGAAGGATTCTCCTCTAGTAAATGTGAGCATTTGGTGTGCAAGCTTAAGAAATCTATATATGGTTTGAAACAAGCATCCTGCTAATGGTACTTAAGGTTCCATGAAGTCATCTCTTCATTCGGTTTTGTAGAGAATGTCATGAATCAATGAATATACGAAAAGGTCAGTGGGAGCAAAATTTGTTTCCTTGTACTATATGTGGATGATATACTACTTGCAACCAATGATAATGGGTTGCTACATGAGGTGAAACAATTTCTCTCTAAGAGTTTTGACATGAAGGATATGGGTGAGGCATCTTATGTCATTGGCATTAAGATCTATAGAGATAGATCTCGAGGCATTTTAGGACTATCTCAAGAAACCTATATCAATAAGGTCTTAGAGAGATTTTGGATGAAAGATTGTTCACCAAGTATAGCACCAATTGTGAAGAGTGATAGGTTCAATTTGAACCAATGCCCGAAGAACGATCTAGAAAGGGAACAAATGTACAACATTCCATATGCTTCTGCTGTTGAAAGCTTGATGTATGCTTAGGTTTGCACTCGACCTGACATCGCTTTTGCTGTGGGAATGTTGGGAAGATATCAGAGTAATTCAGGTTTAGACCACTAGAGAGCTGCAAAGAAAGTGATGAGATACCTTCAAGGTACCAAAGACTATATGCTTATGTATATATGGACTGACAACCTAGAAGTGGTCGGTTATTCGGATGCAGACTTCGCGGGTTGCATTGATTCACGAAAATCAATATCTGGATACATTTTTATATTAGCTGGCGGAACCGTGTCATGGAGAAGTGCCAATCAGACTTTGACTACTACTTCCACTATGGAGGCTGAGTTCGTTTTTTGTTTTGAGGCTACCTCGCATGGTGTATGGTTGAAGAGTTTCATTGCTAGGCTTAGAATTTTTGATTCTATTTCTAGGCCATTAAGAATATATTGTGACAATTCAGCTGCGGTTTTTATGGCTAAAAATGCCAAAAGTGGCAGTCGAAGTAAGCATATCGATATTAAGTATTTAGCCATAAGGGAACATGTTAAGGAGAATAAAGTGGTCATTGAACACGTTAGTACTGAATTGATGATAGCCGATCCTTTAACTAAAGGCATGCCACCAATGAAATATAAGGATCATGTAACTAGTATGGGAGTAGGTCCCATAATGTAATTTGTCGTCATTTGGATGATTTCTATTGTATGAAACTCTTATTCAGTTGTAATGTTAATTCTCAATTTTTGTGTACACATTTTGTTGTTTATGAGAATAACATTTATCCTTGGTTCTTGAATAAACATGGGGTTTATTCATTAAGATATGTTGTCACATATAGGCTGACATTAAAGAAATAAGATGCATTGTGATATACGGAAGATATTACTCACTCTTAGAGGACATGTTGCCATGATCCATGTGTTTTGTTTCTTTTCTTTAAGCATAAAGTTTTCATGGAATTAGTTGGATAATTCGTATGATGAAAATGATGAGATCAAGTGGGAGAATGTTATTTATTTTTTGTGATCCCACATTTTGGACCCACATTTTCTCTTAAAGTTGCGACTATTCGACATAAAGTTTTCCACGCTTTCGTACCCTTTCGTGACAACCGCCCATTGGTTACCGTTTTGATGAAAGATGGTATATAAATAGGAACGTATGTTCATTTCTGATGGGTGATGACAAGATCTAACTCAAACTCTCTCATTCAGAATACACCATCAGTACGAAAGTGAATTGGGGTAGTAGCGTGTCCCATATTTTCTTTGATTTTAGGTTTTTCTAATGAATGTGAACAAGAACAATGGTTGAAGGTTTGTCTTTAATTGATCCTGGCTTCCGCATATGAATTATTTTGTCTTACAAGTGTCTGACATAACATGAAGACTTCCAAAGAGTGTCGGTATTTCATAACTAAGATTTTTGTTACATCACTATCGTGTATACATTGCTACTCTAGCACATGCAAAGGACCTAGAATTTCGATTCATTTCTTGTCAAGATTTTGGTAATGATACAATATCAAAAAATTAAACAACATCTTCCTCTATTGTTGGGGTAACCAACATTGATTGTGGAAGATATATATAGTTAGTTTATAAGTATGAAAGAGAGCCTTACTCTTTAAATTAGCTTTTAGGGTGAAAGAAATCCAATATCACCCAATATTGGTATTGGAACCAATAAATTTGGACCCAAGTCACACTTTAAAAGAATTATTGCAGCTCTGACCTAAGTTTGAGTTCTGTTTTTTGGGCTGCTTTTAACTACAAGATTTGTCTTAACAATTTGAAGTGCCTTAGCCATCGAATGACAATTTTTTTTTGGTTATTTAATCATTTTTGTTTGGCTTTTGCATAACTCAATCAAAGATTAATTTTGTCTTGGGGTTCTTTGTAGACTTAATTTCTCTATGAAGATTACGATTGATAGTCTTATGAGGTACACACTATGTAACTGTAAGCTAATATTGACTGGGGTCTATTTGGGTGATTTCTCTTTTTGACTTTTTGTAAATTTTTACAACATTATCACTTTGACTTGTATTTATCACAAAATACTTGAAAATCTATAAAATATTTAAATATCAAATACTTCAGTGTAAAATGGTATGTGATTTTTCATAATTTTGAAACATAAATACTTCTTTTTCGTTTTAAGAACATAGAGAAAAAGCCTTAAGTTTTAAGTAGAAACTATAAATAGAAAAGTTATATCCCCAACCCGTGTGTTATAATCATCATCATCATCATCATCATCATCATCATCATCATCATTATTATTATTATTTCTCATTTTCTTAACCTTAGTCCTTAGTTTGCCTCTAAAACTCTCAGGTAATATTATAGGCACCGGTCAACTAAGTCATAACGTTCCAAGCGAAAATTTTGTGGTCAATAATGGTTCGTTAATCATGTGAAGAGTAACGGACCGTTTTGTAGGCATTATTCCATAGGAAATCGTCACAAAAGATTCGGTAACTATGCTAGGTCATTGGACAGCACAAGCCTACCCAGATGAAATGAATTATGCACCCCACTCATCCTTAGACGCTTTAAAGATTCGTTAATCATGGAGTTTTGTAAAAGTTTTTGGAAATGGGTTTTCTATTAAAGCATGAAGCTACTTGATGGACCCAAAACCTCACGAAATATACGAATGCTCTATGCAATTACAGAAACATGCTTTTCCCGTCTTGACCAATGCCCAGACGCAATCTCGAAGTTTTGGTTGAAAATTGGATTCTCCTCCCAAACTGAATTCTACATTGAAATTAGGGATGAGCATGATTCTAGAGTAGAACTTGAAATCGAAGAATTAGATTGATGGAAATCTGTCTGATTCTAACTTCCAAGGTATGCAAGATATGTTAGGTTTTGGGTTCTAGGTAGGTGGAACTTGGAACCTGAAACAAACTTTTGTGTTTTTTTTTTGGTATATCTTTGTGCGATCCTACGATATTTCATGATGTCTGATGATGGGTCTATAAGTTTAGAACTATTAGTCTAAGTTTCCATTTTATGATCGAGATATTTACTTGTTAACGTTTTATAATTTTCGTGTGTCTAAATATAAGTTCTGGTATTGTAGTAGCAAATGGTGATTATTAAGGGTGATCATTCATTGCAATCATTCAATTAATGATATGAGTGAAACCTAGAACTAAGTCTGGAACTTATAACATGATAGATTCCAAGTTTTAAGATATACAAGATAGGTTCCAGGTTCCAAATAATAAAAAACTTGTTCCAATAGGTAGGATGTTGATCTCAGATGTAATCTGTATGGAATCTAGAACTACTTACCCTTAGTTAAAAGGAATGCACAGGTGCAATGCAATTTTAGAGGGTTTTTTTTGTGAGAAATGCTTGATGAACTTTTAAAAGGAAATAGTGAAATCAAATATTCTACTAAAAACACATGAAATAGAACACATAAAGTTTTGATACTTTTGGTGAACATCACTCCACCGATAAATTATACGAGTGATGTATAATTAGCTTGAATTTTGAGCGGATTCAATTATCGGCAGTTCCGTTGAGCCTATATATGAGGAGATCGATTTGTGGCGGGGTCGGCTCGGTAGGAGGTCGACTGCGGTTTTGTAAGGCTAAATTACCGAGGACAGATTACAGCACAACTGTTTTTGGCTTGCACTTTTCACGCGACCGTGCTGTCTCCTCTGTTCTTGCCCGAGACCTTCTTGATCCGCAATCCTTAGGAAAAAAAGGAGATGATTACATCGTAGCCAGATAGGGAAACAGGTATTGCCATTTCTCGAGGAGGGAGGCTAGTGAATCAGTTCTCCTCTCGGCAGTGAAGTTATGCAAATATCAATATATTATCCAAGTAATGGGGTCACCGAGAGAGAGAGAGAGAGAGGAGAGGGAAAAGGGGCCGAAAAGTACTTGAATGTCTAATCAATTATAAGTCCAAGAAGGAGATCATTAGACAATCGTGTAGCTTGGTGCCTTTCTTCGGGCACCATGGTATCTTCTCTTGTCCACTCCTTTTTATGAGTATTGAAATATAGTCCTAAATCGCTTAATAGTGGGTCTAATATTCTATATATATGTGTGTGTCTGATCCTTCCACTAATCAGTTTAAACTTTTTAACATCATGCTTTTAATTTGACTTGCATATGAGAGGCAACGGTTCAATATGCTCTTTATATTTATATAGTCTCCCTTTATTTATTGGCACACCCTTTTGGATTTGACTTTTTAGCATGCCAAACGAAACCAAAATCAATAAAAGAACAATTATCATTATGACTTGAAACGTTTGTGTTGTCGTCTAGACGCTAACCAACAAAGATCCACCATCCGTCGTTGTCAATCACAAGGGAGGAAGGACAAAGAAAACAAGAAAAAGATTCCCTAAAGCATTAGCTACACATGACTTATTATAGCAGAGAAAGGCTGCCATTCTTGTAAGTTAGCTTCTTTTGCATTCAGTCGCATAATGCTTCCACATTTGTTATTTCTAAGTGTCAAGTCTTTCGTTATTAACTGTCTTTAACACGGAGCTTAATTTATGTATTGACAAGTGATCTTTTATGGTATTATTTATTACATATTTCTTAAGAGGACTGTCGTCTTTAGGTTTTAAGAAGCTAGGACACTATGAATTAGATGGAACATAGACAAACTTGCTACAAAGCACTGGCGTGCTATGTAAAATCATGACATGCATTCAATGTTCATAAGGCAGAACTATGGTGGGAATTTACTAAAAGATGAATAGTTTAATTAGTCTCCCTTTTCGTTTCCATGGGTTGTCATAAAAATGTATTTTGAACTAATTTGTACGCATGAAATTGAGTCTTAACTCTTGAGCGTATTATTCTAAGGAGATCTAGAGATTCTTTGACATGTCAAGCATGAAAGCATAGACTACTTTTTACAACTGCAAACTGTGGTTGGAAGTTCCTCAAGATTTATAAGCTTGTGATTCCAGCTTTCCCCGTTTGAAAGTCGTCTTGGCTTGTGAAATTGTAGGATATCAATGTAATGGTTCGTTAATCTATGCCTGTGAAATTGTAAGTGACCTAAGCCTATGGTCCCTTAAGAGTATCTTAACTCCTACATGTGCATTTTTACAAATTACTTTAGGGTCTATAGATTACGAAAATCAAAATCATCTCAACCGTCAATCATATAATTCAATTATAAGATCCACATGATCATTAATCAGGATGAACTCAATGAACAATATGGTCTAAAGATCATTTAAAGAAATTCAATGGACCTAGAGTCTATCATGTAATCCACGACCAATTTCAAATCATATCTATGCTTGTGGGTTCTTCAGATTTCGTGGATCATCCAACTCCTGTTCAAGACACTGTTCCAACAAGATAAGGATTCCTTTTCCTTCTCAGCAATATTTCAATACTAGCAAAGTTCAGAGTTGTCAAAATCGCAGTATGTTGTCCCTTCAAGTGAGCAGGGGTCAGCTGCTCTCCAACCTTCTGTCGAATTTTCCAGCCCACCATCTTACTAAATTTTTATTAGTTTCATCAATGATTGACACCCCTGTAGGTCGGTTACCAAATAGGAAACCCACACGCAGTCTCCTCTACGAACCCTACACGCAAGTGTCTCCACACGTTTGAGACAAACACATAACATCATCATGGTTAGAATCTATTTGGTAATCACTTACTCCTGAAAACAACTTTTACTTAGAAATATATATATTTATTTATTATATTTCCTAAACGAGTTTTTGAGCATTCGAACATATTTGATAACCGCATAAAATTTATATTCCCAAAATAGAAAAAAAAAAAAAACATGAATGTGTTTAATAGAATCTTCATTTTTTTTTTGTGACTAACAATTTTTCTTTTTCTTTTCTTCTTTCTTCTCTACCTAGTCGTTGGCCTCAAGGGAGCCTTGCCAAAGCTCGGTTTTGGCTGGTCGTTGGCCATTATTGAGCCTAGCGACCGACTAGAGGAGGAAGAAGAAGAGTAGAAAAAGAAGAAAAGAAAAGAGGAAAAAAATAATATTTTTTGCTTTTTTATTCTGTTTTAAATCTATTTTCAAGAACAAATCTATTCTAAGGAGTAGAATACTTAGCTGACATTACCAAATGGACTTCATTTTTTTTAGAACTAAAGAACAAAGATAGCCAAGAATCGACCAATTACCAAATAGGCTCTGAGCATACTTTTTTTTTTGTTCTTTATATAGTCACGTCTATTGTCATCGTTACAAATAGAACCATCAACAAGTGAAATAATATACTTTTTGTTTCTTCGGTTATTCACATGTGATGCGAGACCCATCACAATTTCTTGAAATGTGACTGAACTTGGATTTAGTCGGGTAATATCTTTATTGGGGAATGCCGTGTCCCTTGCTTCACATGGAAACAAATCTCGTGATTACGAAAGGATGCATCTTGCCCGCATAACCCCACACAAATCTTCCTCTGTTCTTTTCTCCTCCTCCTCCTCCTCCTTCCCCACATGTTATATTAGAGAACGACAATTTCAATTCAATGTTATCTCACCAGCTATGGGCATCTCAGGCTCAGAGACCCCATCACAAGCCTCACCACCAACCCCGAAGCCAACAGCACCACCGCCGCCAACAACGACAAATTCGCCTCCTTCGATTGAAGTGGAGACTGTAAACTGTGCTTCCTGTGGATTCACGGAGGAATGCACCCCTGCATATATCCTCCGGATTCGACAACGGTACCAAGGAAGATGGCTTTGTGGGCTCTGCATTCAGGCGGTGAAGGACGAGCTCTTGCGATCGGACAGGCTCATATCCACCGAGGAGGCATTGAATAGGCACATCAGCTTTTGCAAGAAGTTCAAGTCATCCGATCCCTTGAAGGAGACAGAGAACCCCATCTCTGCCATGGGGAAACTGATCAGGCGCAGCTTGGATTCGCCGAGGGCTATCCGGACAAAATCGAGCAGCGCTTTGCCAGGGATTGATGCAGTGACAGGCATAACTACGCCGGTGCTTGTTCGGTCAGGGAGCTGCTTCTCTTCTATATCTAGTTGAATGAGGAATAAGTATATGTTCATGGAGCAGATGAACTAGGAGCAGATAAAATATGTTTCTGGCATGGGCATCTGGGTTTTCTATGCTTTTCCTTTTATTCAAATTACTGGATTTGGCTATGCAGATGACAATTTTCTATGTACATATGATCCCGGATCTGATGTATTAGTTAGGTATGCTCATGAAGTCACGTCGATGATTTTATGTTGCTACATACTTCTTGCTTGGAGAATTCATAGTCTAAGTCGATAAAGAAATCTTCTGCAAAAGAGTGTTCATATCCATGTCCAAGGGTCCATGTCCATGTGCTTTCAGTTTCAATTGATGAAAATGTCGAGAAAACCCATTAGCAATCCACCAAGCAACGTCCATATAGTTTCTCTCTGAAAAAATTCACTTCAGTTTCTGTTAGTTTGTCGTAGATTCTTTTTCTTTCCCATGTGACACAGACTAGTTAGATGAACAAATCAAACTATGGTTAGACCACCTTTTAGACGAGTTTTACCCATGAAAAAGCAAAGGAGGGAAGATGTGGTCCCACATCTGTATCTGATGAAATTTTTCACCTTATTTGGCTGGTTTCTGGCAGTACTGGTACGACCATTTGTCTTAAATGGATCCATTTGGAAGGTAGTAAAAGTACGAGGAAAGAGAACGCGTGAAATGCACGGTGACAATCTGAACCACTATGAAATTTCAAAGAAGATTCCTCTGGCGATGGCGATGAACGCTGGTGTAAAGGACACAGGACGTTCTTTTATTACTTTTGTTACTGGCGCATGGGGGGATTTGCGAGGATATTTTATTTGGGTATGGTGTCTCTCTCACCCTCCGTCTCCCTCCTCTTGGCCTGGTCTAATGTGAAAAAGAGTGGTCATACTCACCTGCACAGTGCGCTTGATCAGTTCACCGTTAGTACAAGAGTCCATGACTTGTGTCTTTGTGTCGTATGTTGCTATATGGCATGAAGCTTCTGGTTGTGTCTAGACATCGAGTTTTTGTTGGTGTGGACTGCTATGGAACATAAGACAGAATTTCGTGGGACATTGGAGGGGTTGCTGGCACTTTTACACTACAGAATCCACACTGAAGGCCGAAACATCACTAAGCGAAATAAAGGTGTTTGGTGTAGTCATTGCTCACTGCAAATATAAGAAATAAAGGTGTTTGGTGTAGTCACTGTTCACTGCAAATATGAGAGCAGAAGCTTGATATTGTCAAAGAAGAACCTCTTCATTTGCTGTCATACCCTCATTCGCGTGATTTTTCTTCAAGTTCTATTGACAGTTCTCTTTGTCCACGCACCATTCGCGACATTTTACGAAAAAGACACTTTTCTACACAAATTCTCTTCACGTTCCATCATTTTTCTCCCACCTTCCACTACTTTCTGTCCTTCTGTCTTCCTTCAATCTACAAAACCTCCGTCTACCATTCTAGAAGTCAACGACATTGGCGCGGCCTATGTTCAACCACCTCTCATTCATTTCGCTCGTGTTATGTCAAATTTTGAAACTATTTCATTGTTGTCTGAGGGCTATTGTCCCCGTAAGCCCATCATGCTTTCTTCGAGCCGCTACACGGAGAGTTACAAAGACACCATAGCCTTTACTGTTGCCATGAACGAAACTGGCCATAGCCTGGTGCATCTTCAATTTAACATCACCTACCATCAGTTTAATACGAAGAACCGTGTCCACTTCTATTGCTTTTACTCCAAGGTCTTCTCGTGCTTTATATTTATTTGATGATACTATATAAATGGGATAAGAACACCCTTAGTGCCACAACTTGTCATTGAGGACACATGAGTGTCAAAACTTCCAAAATGTACATTTAAATGCCACTTGATTATACTTACGTATCAACTTTGACGAGACTTGTCAGAGATTTGAGATGATGTTATTTTATTAATAAAATCAATCTACGTGACTTGCCAGAGTGTCCACTCAACAATCCTTGTCCAAAACGATGTCGTCCTTGATGTTCTCCCAAATTAAAAACCTTAAATCGGCCAAAATCCCCAATTGAAGGCCCCTCAACCCTAATTTCGGTTTGCCCTCACATTGCATCATTGAAGGAATAGCAAGCAGCGATGCCTCGACGAATGGCGAGTGGTGACCGAGTGCGAAAGGCGAGCGTGAGAAGGAACGACGAGCTGTGGACTATGAAGGGCGAGAGTGAAGGGTGAGCATAAATGGCAAGTGGCGATGGAGCCTCAGCGAGAATGGCGACTGAGCTTGAAGGGTTAACATGAGAAGGAACAGTGAGGTGTGGACTGTGCTTGAGTGTCAGGTCAAGATGTTGAACAACGTCATATAGCGAACCACACCGAAACATCATTTAGCATCGTCTTGCGTAACCACGTAGATGGCGCGACATCATTTGCCTTGTCAACGTGTATAATTTTTTTTTAAAGAAATGCCACATCATCTAATTCTTGCCGGAAAAAGTCACGTCAATTGTTTGGTTGAAAATTCTCGCCATTGGCAATTGAGTGTTCCTTTCTTTCTGATTTTGACACTTTAATATATCTTTTGGAATTTTTGACACTTATTCTCTCGTGTCAAGTTATGACATTTGAGGTATTCTTTTGCCTTATATAGATATATTTCATACTAAGTACAATCGATCTTCTTTTTCCAAACATATTTTTATAGTGAGAATGGAGTGGATTTCATATAAGGGTGGGAAGAGCAACGCCCATGGGTTATATTGCTCTTTACGGTGGGATGCTTTTGATGGTTTTGATTTTCTAGCGTGGAAATGGAACTGAGAAAGCCCAATGCTCTGCCTCGGAAAGGATAAGAGGAGAAGATGAAAACGAATAAAATCAATGCGTTTGAATTTAGAACAATTCTAATATGGATGACAATGGGGGAGAGCAATTTGTTTGGAAAATCTTTAATCCTAGGGTAAATGGCACAACTGATTCTTGTGCTGTGGCACAATGTAAAATGTAATCTTTCAAATTTTTTCAATTTGGTCATTAAATTTTGACCAAGTGTGCAATGTAATCCCTTAACCTTTTTTTTTTATTTGGCTCAATGTGGCCATGAGCTTTTGATATACGTTCAATTTAGTCCTTTAATTGTATGGAGATGTTTAATGTTGTTTCTAAATTTGAATTAATGGAAGGGTAAGAGTGAAATTTGATACAATCTATGGACTAAATTGAATTATGTACCAAAAGTCTAGTGATCATATTGAATAAATTAAAAGTTTAGAGACAACATTGTATATTGGGCTAAAATTCAGGGGCTTCATTAAACAAATTCACATTAAACTAAAGTTCAGGGACTAATTGTGTCAATATCCCTTTGTTTTAATTTGCTTGATACATCTTGTGTTCTTTAGTTTTCAATGTAATTTATTTGTTGATTTGATTATTAAGCACTTGTCTTCATTACTTGCACATCTACATGATCACCTTTTCATGTTAGTAGGTTAGGACAGTAAAATTGATGAAGATTACATACAAACCTTTTCATAAAATACATAAGGTATTGAAAGGGTGTTGAATTAGTTTAACGTAACCAAGTTTTAGCATCCAGAATCTCTAGTTCGTAGAAGTAAGATGGCCTCGCATATCTTACTCGGGTTTCTAATCAACATGCAATTGATTAGCACTAGCTCCAATGTTAATTAGATTAATTATTTGAATTGAAAAACTAAGTTGTAGTTGGTAGGTTTTGTGGGGACCGTGCTAGGTGTGGATGTTACCTTGCAACAAGAATTGTTTTGCACCTGCTTAGTAATCAATCCAACTTCTCATGGAGGAGTAAGCATGATCCAAGTTGGGCCGGACCAGTACTTAACCCAGGGACCAACCGCACAATGTTAATCCCCAATTTTGGGACTGAGGACCAGCCTAGTTGATTGAGGAATCAGACCGAAAGCGGGCCAACTCTATGGGTCCAGTGTGGTTCTAAGGTCAACTCGAGACCAACCGATTATTTTTTTATTTCATTTTTTGTATTTCTTAAAAGGACAAATATACTATTGCAAATTACATATCCATCAATAATGTGACATTGGGCAACCAAATTATGAACACCATCACATACAAACATACTTATAAGATAAGATAACAACTTCACACTTACTAAAAGAAACAAACCATAACAATGAACATGTGATGTGAGCTAGAAGAGACTAGAGGCGAGTAGATAGAGGCAAGCGGCAAGGCCAATGAATAGAGGCAAGCGAGTGAGTGAGGTTGAGGTGAGCGAAGAGGATTTTTATTTTTTATTTAGGTAGGGCTTGGTTTCTTTATACTTTCTAACTTACATGGCAAACCAAATGATGAAACAGAGCAAGAGGTGCTGAGATTTAGAGTAGACAAAAGTATATAATATATAACATATATGGGTTTGGTCCAACTAGATCAACTCTAAACTTTGAGGACCGATGATCGACCTACACAGTATAGGGTCAGGGTCTCGGGACCAAGGATTGACCTAATCCCCTTGAGAACCGAACCTCTTGGGAACCGGATCAGGACCACTTAGGTTGCGCTGATCCAAGGTCAGTCTAGGGTTGACCCTGGACCAATGCTCAATCCTATTCTCGTGGTTTACCTTGGGAGGGTCGTGACATGTGGCTTTCAGTCCTCTCACATTTCTTTTATCAAGTTTGTGTGGCTGATTTAGATGGTATACATTGCTTTCTATAAGTCATTCTAAATGGCCAGTACCGTGACTTTGCTACTATCGTTCCTACTTGATAGTACTATCGATTCTCTTTCTCTTGCTTCCACTGCTTGGTTACCCTCCAAAAAAAAAAAAAAAAAAAATTCCAATTATTTCGAATTGTTTATTTTCGGAATCCAATATGCTAATTTCAGCCATTATAGGTTTTCAATGGGCTTGATTGAATTTCACATTCTTGTAGGCTTTATCCGGAAATATATTTATGTTCAAAATCCCTAGCTTGAGTTCATTAACTCCAGTGCAATTATATGGGCCTATTACTATTAAATACTACTGTTAATATGCAAATACAAGTTAATAATATTTTTGTTTAGGGGGTCGGATTGATCTTTAATTTTTTTATGCAATCAATAACTAAATGGGCGGTTAAAATTTAAGTGCAAACAGACTTAGAGCAATTCTTTTTGGATTTTTCCCACTGCATGTTTATGGACTTGTTTCCTCGATTAATGCGCGTGGTTTCTAGCATTGCTCGTACGGTCAAAATCAGAGAGAAACGTCGTCCAATGAAGAACTTTGATTTAAGAGCTTCCATGAGAAAAATCTGGGGAAGGTTAGATGAAGGACATTCGTGGAATGTTGATCTTATGGATTCAAAATCCTCTGGATTTTCTTAAGTTTCATTGAATAGATACATTCCTATCAATCGTGTTTTGGATAATACTAAAATGTGTGATGTATTATTCTTTCTGTGAAGTCCACTTTGGCTATTCTTTTAGGGTCTGTTTGTTTTGCAAAAATGAATTACTCAAAAAATACTAATTTAAAAAATGATCACTTGTATCGCTTATAAAGATAAACAAATGAAAGGCATTTTCATCGTTTGTAAGATTTTTTTTTATTGATCAATTATTTCAAGTGATATGGACGATCATTTTTAGAAATATATTTGTTCGAATAATTTAATTTTCAAAAAAAAAACGGAGCTTTAACTATGCATATTAGCATCCAATATGCAATATTTCAGGCTTATCTACAGTATAGACCATAGAGCCTGATCAATTCCATAGGCTGCTAGTCATATTGAAGTGGTTGGTTTTGTTCCGGCATCGACAATTACTAATCATGATATTATGCTCTAATGTACATTTTTCAAGGGGATATATGTTTTCCATGCAACAAATTGGAGATACTATTACAGAGGATTGGAAAATATGACTCAGATTGTTGTAGCTATCGCAATTTTCCAATTAAATCAGTCCTCATAGCTTGCTGAAACTAACTTCAACTCTATCAACTGGTGTAGGGTGGGGTAGATAGACAAACTCTATGTTCGGATTGACCAATTCCCACCTGAAAATTCGATTGCCATATGTTGTAAATTTTATGGTTCAATGAATTGGAATTTCTCCAAAAGTCAGTGAACAAAAGCTTCACTTGTTTTCTTACTTGTATCCTACTGACAAATGATGTTATGAAATCGTGAATTGCATCCTTGTAAGCATGTCTCCGGCACAAATTCTCGATTCCCCGCCGAACACTTGGTATGTGTCTAACTTTACAGATTCCTGAAGAATTGACCAAGTATTACATAGGCTTGCCCAAAAGAGAACGAAGTAGGAACAAGGAAAATGAAAGCTTTGTCCATGAACATAATTGATATCAAGACTTACATTCCACCTATCTGGATTAAAACACATGGGGTCATCAAAGTTTTCAAGATTCGTGTGGAGATATCGGAGCCACCGAATCACTCTCTATCCCTTTGGTATTTGCTTTGAACTGGACTCAGCGGTCAGCACCACTCCTATATATTGCAAGACACAACAGTCCTTGTAGGTACAATGTGTCTAAGAGTAATGCACTAGTTGCAGAGAAAATCTGTGTTGGATTAAAAATGGCGTTGAAAAGGTAGTCTTGTGTTGGAAATTGGTGATCCATTTCCAATAAAATCTAGAAGCTACTAACTTAACGGAGAAGAAATGAGTCAGCAACATTGCACGTGCATGCAAGAAAAGATGAAGAGTCCAAGTTGAACTTGAAGACTCTGTGAAGAAGCCAATCATCAAAGAAAATCCTAGAATAAGCTAGAGAAATCTACGTGCATGGAAAACACGTGAAGAAGCCTCAAGCTGATCAAGAAAACGAAGAGGCACACATTAAAATAATATTATAGATGTTGGAGTTTTCAAGAGAAGAGCATGAAGCAAGCTTCAACTTGCTAACTTGAACGTAAAGGAAAGCCTACAATTGTTGACTCTTAACCATGAAGGAAGAAGGAACGAGAAGATTGGAAGAAAGAAGAATAGAAAAAGCAAAGTCCAACTTGACTTAGCCGCAACCAGCGTGGAGATGAAGCAAGCTGAAATTTTATATTATTTTATTGTACTCAAAGTCGGTAGAGGAAGGCGGTGAACTCAAGCCTATAAATAGGCTTGTAATTGATCATTTGTGTGTGTGAGAGGATAACCCTCCACCTTGTGTGTAGGGGTGACTCCTCCACCGTACCTTCATCAATTAATGAAACTATTTTTATCCATATTCATGTTCTTTATTCTTGAACACTTTTACCATCCTCTACAAAATATATCATACACTTGCACATATCACTAACAAAAACTATAATTAATACAAAAACCAGGCTTCCGCGCACACTCACATTCAAAATATTTTTAACATGGTATCAGAGCCAGATTCGCCCAGGTTCATAATTGAGCCAGGCGTAAAGGATCGTGAAGCCAGAGCTAGGCATATCGGATGGTTTTGGGCGTTTATCCTCACCATCCTCAACTAAAAAGGTTAGAGCCAAGAGCCAGAGCCGAAGCCAGAGCCAGATGCAAAGGCCAAAGCCCGAGGGAGAGCCAAGAGAGCCAGAGCTGGAGTTAGAGCTAGAACCAAAGTCGGAGCTAGAGCCAAAGCCTACGAGAGCCAGAGCCAGAGCTTGAGCCCGAGCTAACAACTACAACTAAGAACATTTTGATGGCCCAAGACATATGGGACATCGTTGAAAAAAAAGACATGCACATTCCAAGGTAGGTGCAAGTGGTTCAATAAGAGAATGCAAGAGATTGTGGAACGAAAACGACATAAAAGACATGGGATAAACTATAAGGAGAATTTCAAGGTACGTTTGAGGATTTCTGATACAATGTCCGGATTATCTCGAAAATGGATGAAGAGAGAGTGTTGGAAATTGGTGATCCATTTTTAATAAAATCTAGAAGTTACTTACTTAACGGAGAAAAAATGAGTCAGCAACATTGCACGTGCATGCAAGAAAAGATGAAGAGTCCAAGTTGAACTTGAAGACTCTGTGAAGAAGCTAAGCATCAAAGAAAATCCTAGAATAAGCTAGAGAGTCTACGTGCATGGAAAACATGTGAAGAAGCCTCAAGCTGATCAAGAAAACGAAGGGGCACACATTAAAATAATATTATAGCTGCTGGAGTTTTCAAGAGAAGAGCGTGAAGCAAGCTTCAACTTGCTAACTTGAACATAAAGGAAAGCCTACAATTGTTGACTCTTAACCATGAAGGAAGAAGGAACGAGAAGATTGGAAGAAAGAAGAAAAGAAAAAGCAAAGTCCAACTTGACTTAGCCACAACCAGCATGGAGATGAAGAAGCAAGCTGAAATTTTATATTATTTTATTGTACTCAAAGTCGGTAGAGGAAGACGGTGAACTCAGGCCTATAAATAAGCTTGTAATTGATCATTTGTGTGTGTGAATAAGGCTGCGCATGCAAACGCTTCTGTTCCGAGGAAGAGTTTTTTTTTTTTTTTTCAGAAACGGTTCTTTTCTATTTCTGCTCCGGGGAACAATTTTTGAGTAAAAGAACCCGTTTGATAACGACACAAAATTTCTACTATTGGAATAGAAAAAGAATAGAAATGCGTTTGGTAACGCAACAATTTCTTTTTGTATTTATTCATTTTTTAATGTTGCCGACAGATTGCCGCCGCCTCCGGTCGCGGTCGTTGCCGCCGCCGCACGGTGACCGGTGGCCGAGAGGGCGGTGGGCAGCGGGCGGCGGCGGCGACGGCGGGTGGCGATGGCGGCGGCCGGTGACTGATGGCGGTCGGAGAGGATGGTGGGTAGCGGCGAGCGGCGACGGCGGTGGCGGCGACCGGCGGGTGGCGACGGTGGCGGTGGTGACCGGGCGGCGGCGGCGGCGGTGGATCTGGTGACCGGCTGGCGGCGGCGGCGGCGACCGTGGCGGCGGCGGCGGCGGGCGGTGGCTCCCAGGCGGTTGACGGTGGTCGCGGCAAGAAAAGGAAATAAAAGAAAATAAAAAAGAAAATCAGTTTATTTCTAGAAATTGTTCCTAAGAACAAGAAGTAACTTTTTTGCTTCTTGTTTCTATTCCCAAACCATTCCCGGGCTAAGTTTTTATTCCCGGGAACAAAAAAAACAATGTGGCGTTACCAAATAGTTTTCTGTTCTTTTTTTGTTTCGGGGAATAAAAGAACAGAAACCATGAGAAACAGAAGCGTTTGCATGTAGACCCTAACCCTCCACTTTGTGTGTAGGGGTGACTCCTCCACCGTACCTTCATCAATTAATGAAATTATTTTTCTCCATATTCATGTTCTTTATTCTTGAATTATCCTATTTTGTACACTTCCACCATCCTCTATAAAATATGCCATACATTTGTATACATCACTAACTAAAAACTATAACTAATACCAAAATCAGGCTTCCGCACACACAAATCCACGTCTTGATATAACACCAAATTGAACATCTATCCCATGGTAGAGCTGTGGACCATAACGCATAACCTAATATTATCTATCTACAAGATTCAGGATAATATCAAACCTTTGTAGGCGATGTCCTTTACGGCTAATCTGAATATGAAAGATGCAACATTGGCCATTCTTATTGTCTCCTCCACCACCTATGTCACTAAATTGTCAGCTTCAAAAATTTGCGATCAAATGGTCACTCAAATTCTGAAACCCTCCTTTGATTTTACCTGGTTAGCATATTTCATGTTTGAGAAGTCTTTGGTCATGTTGAACTCACCGTTCTTGTTCTGGCTAATGGACATTTTCTCTTCCTGCCATTCAAGTCAAGATTCACAAGTTGCAACGAAACAGTGGACCAGGTTTTGATAACTGAGCTTGACAAAGTTGGACGATGTCAATATCTGGAGTTTATTTAGAACATTGGGAGACTTTGCAAGATAGTAAATAGCATACATCGATGCAAGTGAAGTGGACTCATAGCCGCCGTTCACAAGGGTAATGACGTTATCTAGCACTTCTTGGTCAGATAGTTTTTTGCCTTCCTCATCTTTGATTTGTCGTATCCCGTCCGTAAGGTTGGTAACGGTTTCTTCACTTCGGCTTTTCCTCTTCTCTATCTCGACCCTAAAAATTGCCTCGACCTTCTTCCAGCACTGCAATATCGGATTGGGTAATATTTCAGATCGTTTGGGGTTTTAGATGGATAGGTTGGCCAAAAACTGGGACAATTTAACTCGGCATTTGCTTTCTTAGTGTTACAATCATTTTGCACCGTAGAATCGTATTTAACCTGTTGAACAGGGACATAACTTCAAACTTGTTCACAGAGTAGGATTTGTTGAGCAAGTTAATCAGAACTCAATTTGTCATCATTCGCCAACTTACAAGATTGGAAAAAAGATTAAATATTCCAATTCGATTGAACCTGCAGAGCGCGGTGATATGTAGTTCCAGGGAGATTGAGCCACCGAGCTCTCATCCCTTTAACCATATTATGGAGTAACCGCTTAATCTCATGTAGTTGCGGCCCAAGCTCAAAGCTCACAAACAATTTCCTGATGTTTTCAAAGGTCACCTACGAGCAAGCAAGATATACAAAATTTAACAACCACAACTAAAACCTTGAGATGATCTAAGGGAAAATTTTAATCATGTGATGTTGAGCCTATGCGATGGACCATACCTTCTTAGTTTCATGGTAAGCGATGATTTTGCCTTTTTGGGCCCACAAATCAAGAGCGGCAAGAGTTCTTCGAAGAATGGAAATCCCATTGTGTCTTGGCGGCAACTTCACACTTGCAATGGAACATCTTCGCTCGACCGGCAATGCATACAAAATCTCATTCCAGCACCACAACAACCAACCTATCCCAGAGTCGAACTTAGCCACACTTCCATAGGTGCACTCTCCCTTAATTAAAATCGTACTTATTTTCAGTTTGTCGAAAACTTGTGCACTCTACTTGATTTACACCAAACATATGTAACTTGTTGCAGAAATTTTCCAAATTAATTTTGAAGATTGACAAAACTTATGCGAAGTAAAAAATTAGATTATGATGATAAGCATTTTTCAGAAGGAAAGTCTGATGAGATGTGGTTTTTTAGCCCTTGATTAGGGTTGTTGTTGTATTTTGGAAGTAGTTTAGGGTGAGATTAAGGTTAAATGGTACTTTGTTGATGTGATAAGTGGGTTTTATGTGATAAGTGATCATTGGGTTCCGATAGGTTATCTTGATAGGTTATTGAGCTTTAGGTGATAAGTTATCAAGTTTGAAGTGATAGGTTATCGAGCTTTAGAAGATAAGTTATCAAGTTATGGACGATAGATTATCATGTTTAGGGCGATGGGTTATCGACCTTTTACCGATAGGTTATCATGTCTTGGTTTGATAAGTTATCATTACATGATAAGTGGTTACATGATAAGTTATTAAGTGAAGTGTGATATGCTATTATAATATGTGATATGTGACTATTATATGCAATGATAAAGTGATAAATTATATTGTAATGATATGTGAAATGATGTTGTGATGAGACATATTATTAAAAATAAGTTATGCTTTTGTGATATGTTGTTATAACATGCCATGATAGGGTGATAGACTATTATATGTTACATATGCTATATGAGTTATATGTGTTACATGTCATATGTGTTATATGTATTAGATGTGCATTATGTGTTGTATGTGTATGATGTGTATTATGTGTTGTATGTGTATGATGTGTCATGTGAGTTATACGTGTTAAGTATGTTATTTATATAAGTCTTGGATAGATTATAATGGGACAAAGTACACCCCAAATGCCAAAACTTGGCATGGAGGGACACTTAAGTGCTAAGAGTTTGGAAAGTGACACTTAAGTGCTAAAATCAAAGCAAAATAGATTACTTAAGTGCCAAAATCGGAGCAAAATGGATCACTTAAGTGCCAATCTAACCAAAATCCGGCAAAAATGCTGACGTGTGATTTTCCAGCAAAGCAAGTGCAAAACGGCGTTATTTTGCATGCTGACGTGGCTAAACAATACAAAAATAACACCATTTTGGTGTTGATGTGGTAAAAAAATTAATATAAAATTAATAAAAATAAATTTATTCAAAAAATTTGAAAATAAAATAAAAATATTAAAAAAAAAAGGGCAGACGACCGAGGGCTAAGCCCTCGTCGTCGTTGCTGGAAGGGTTGGCGGTGGAGGGGGAAGGGTCGTTGAGGGTTGCCGGGCCTTGGCCAGGGGCCGGTGACCTTGTCGATTGGCGTTGAGGGCCCCCAAGCCCTTGCCCAGCTCCGGCGAGGGTCAGCGGCCCTCGCTCGGTTGAGCCAAGGGCTGCTATGTGCTTTGGGGACTGTTGAGCCTCATGGACTCCAATAAGTGCTTGTAGTTGGCGATCTAGGAGCATTCGGCGGAGATGAAGTTCGATAGGAGGAGGGAGCTGTTGGATCTACCCAGCTTCGAGAGGGATCGTCTTCCCTGCAGCTTGAAGCTTCTATCGAGCTCCATCATTGTCAAATCTGAGTGAGAGAGAGAGAGAGAGGGAGGGAGGGAGGGAGGGAGGGAGGGAGGGAGATGGGTTTAAGACCCCCAAGAGGGCAGAACCCTTGGCCCGGCTAGGCGAGGGCTCGTGGGCCCTTGTCATTGATCGGCCGAGGTCGCCGGCCCCTAACTAGGGCTCGGTGACCTCGGCCGACCCTCCTCCCTCCACCGCTTGCCCACCCTCCCCCTTTTATTTTATTTTTAGTTTTATTTTTAAATATTTTTATTTTATTTTTAAATATTTTAAATACATTTAATTTTAAATAAATTTAATTAATTTTTTTACCACGTCAGCATCATTTTGCACTTCCTTCATTGGAAAATTGCTACATTAGTATTTTGGCTGGATTTTGGCTAGAGTGGCACTTAAGTGATCAATTTTGCTCCGATTTTGGCATTTAAGTGTCACTTTCCAAACTTTTAGCATTTAAGTGTCCATCCGTGCCAAGTTTTGGCACTTGAGGTATACTTTGTCCGATTATAATGACATTGTATTATATGTGTTCATTGGAAATAATTGTTACACATATACACATATGTTATGCTCATTGTCTATGGTCGATGCGTGAGAACACTCCGAGTCTCCAAGACAAGATATACAATGGTTCTTGGATGTACAAGGAAGTACGTTGGGTCAAGTCTCTCTCTTGAGATCCGTGATATTGAAATGTATCATTCTCGAACCAAGTCCAATACTAGATTGGTGATCATATCATGACGAGCCGGTCCTTTCTTAGTCTCGGTGCAATACTGAGACGTATCTTCCCGAGCTAAGTCTGGTACGAGGTTAGTGATCATGTCACGGTGGATTAGTCCTTTCTTGGTCTCGGTGCAATATTGGAGCGTATTGTTTCCGATCCGAATTGGACTTAGGCCGATGCTCAACGTAACAAATCAAGCCATGGATTCTCGTTTTGTGCTCTTGACATATCTTATTGATGTACCTTTGATAGATGATGAGACACACTATGCTTGGCACGCCATTGATGCATTTATACTTGACCAATGAGAAAGATAATAATAGTCATGAATGATGATGTGCTCGTGTGATCATATAAAGACCCTAATGTGTTTTACATTGGATGTGAACTCGTCTTGATGCGTTTTACAGGCACGATACCCAATTAAGTTTGGATGTCCCCAAGTCAATGGAATGCCGTTTGCGAATGGATTTTGGAATGAAATTCCTTACAAGAATGCCCCCAAGTCAACGTGATCCTATGCTTGATGGGGCAAGATGATGCCCGGTTATGCCGAATGACTACGGATCTTTGAGTTAGCCTTGGGTTTTGAGCAGCTGTAGTAATTTGAAAGCATGGTCTCAAGAGTTGCATGGTGGTATGGGATGCCATGTGATTCTCGATACGCCACATGTGTAAAGTGCATGAATGCTAAGTGCATATGATGAGAATGATGCCATAGTCTGCACATGTGTAGCATGGATATTTATGAGTTGCATGAGGAAAGTGCATGAATTAACTGTCATTTCAGTTGCTTATGTGGCACATGCATGCTTTGATCGACTCTGTTTATGAATTGAGAGGCATGAGAATATCCTGTAGGTTGATGTTTGAGTCGGAAAGGCATGGATAAGTTTGTGGATTTGTACGCCTTTGATTAGGCCTCGAGAGATTTGAGTTGTTGCATGGTGCTTGGAATTATTGTTATTCATACCTGAATGATTAAATTGTGAACATCGTATGCTTAATGGAATCACGCACTCATGTAGTGATTGTTTATACTATAATTGGACACGTGACAAAGTGTTGCGTATTAAATGGCCTAATTCCTGTTAATAGATAATGCAAAGGAAAGGCTTTGCTATTGATCTGCCATCGATAGATAACCTGCACGTTTAGGGTGTTTTTGAGGTGAATGGCTTCCCTATGTGAGGTCCAAGTAGTTCACTTGTTGAGTTTATCTCACTCCTCATTGTTTAACTTTTTTCAGGCCTTAATCATGGCTATCCGAGACCGAGCCAAAGTACCTTGAGATGGATGTGTACTAGATGCATTAGGGACACCACTTTTGAGGTTACCTTGTAGCATAGAAGTGCTAGGCCAATCTCAAATCCTCTTTGGAAGCACATGTATGGCTAAATTGCTGGGGTGTAATTAGAGTTAACTTGTACTGGCTAATGTATGTGTTTATGAAAGTGTTTGTTGATGCGTTCCTAACTATTCTTATTTGTTGGTTGGGTGAATTGTTTCTACTTTTGCTTGTGTATATAATCGATAATACGAATGGGTCGGTGACGCCTCGTAGGACGTTGCAATTAAATGATATAAGTGAAAGGCAATAGCGTGGGTTGTCGCAAGCCTGAAGCGGGTCAGGGCATGACAAACATCCATTTCAATGGCCATCACCTTGCAGGAATAATGCTTTAGTCAACAAAATAAGCCAACAATCCAACTTCATTGTCGGAAATTCAATTCCATCAGGAGAACCAATCAACAAGCTTCAAACAAACCGTCAAATATGTAAACAATCGAGGATGAGTATCCCCATATAGTTGTGGAGAAACCTAGTCAAGGCAAAATATATTATATCTTTCATCTCAATACATTATCTATATTTACCAATAAATTAAAGTAGCTGCTAGCCTGCAATAATCATGTTAATATGATCCACAGGACTAGTTTCAATCCACATGTTGTGTGAACTGGCTTGGTCATGAGCCATGGTTAAACTGTACACATTAGTTAACCCATACCTTCCATATTTGATATTTTTTGCCACGTCGTCTCTCAAAGAAACTACCTGCATCAAGTTGTAGATGGGTTAAGATAAGTTAAATAAATTTTCCTTTCTTACGACTCAGTGTAGTACTGTGCAAGGGTAATTATGTTTCAAAATCACAAATGCAATTTGGAACGAGAATCTAGTTTTTGAAGGGTGATAGTACAATTTTTTTTTTCAATTGTACGTTTATTTTTGTTTGACGGGATGGGCATTGCAAAAAGATAACATAGTTTGGATATTTTCTTTTTACTGCTTGTGAAAAAGGTCATTTTGTATGATTTTTTTACATATTGTTGAACTTGTTTTATATTAGGGCTTTGCTAGCATAATAGCCCTTAGGTGCTGTATGAATAATAATCTATTATGAGTCATAAATTCTTGAATAAGTGGATCCCATTATAATTTATAATTATTTCTGATTTAGCTTTTTGTGATTCCGATTCTCATACTATATTAAAAACAGTCACACAATCATTTCTCTTTATGTTATGTCAAGAAATTGGACCTATCGAAGGTAACTATAAGGAGAATATAGGTCATGCATTAAGTACAACCCGTGAACATTAATCTTGTCATAGGTTATCTATAGGCTTTTAGTAAGAAAATTATCATAAACCTCAAACGTAAAGGTGTGTGTTTGTCTGCGCTAGAGCACAGTTGAGAGAGAGAGAGAGAGAGAGAGAGAGAGAGAGAGAGAGAGCACATGTTGAGAACGAGTATTCTGACTCTTAGAGGATGGCATCTTGGCTACTGATCTTGCCCTTTTCATGTCTTCCTTTCTCACTTGAGGAATTGGTACTGTTCCGACAGGGCAAGATTCTCTTCATCGAAGCTGTGCAAATTTAACCTTTGAAGGAGTATGAAAGCAAACGAAGCTTATATTCGGGTCAGTTTGCAAAAATGGCGGTCATAATATCATCAAGCAAAGCAAATTAATGCAAGAGTGACGATAGTTTGACTAAACACAGGGGAAAAAATGATAAATTATTGCCTGAATTTTGTGGTTTTTCAAAAGTGGATGATCAAGTGCTGGTTGCTTATCAATTTCAACACAATCAATGGTGCCTCCTTCCTTGGTCTTCATTAAAATACCATATATGATGGTCATTTCTCAAACAAACACAGTTCTAAACAAGATAGATAGCAGAATGCAATATAAAATTTAAAAGGACAAAATCACTGAGAATTTTTTAAAGATTAATTACCATAAATGTCTTCATGGGTGACTTGGTCATCATATGAACTTGTCTTTCCAAATTTCTATCATCATCTAGAGAGATGCTTGCCATCTCATACGTTGAAACACTTAAGAAAACAAGCAATGACAATGCAAGTTTCATTCTGACTTGCAAAATGAATTTTGAAGTTTCGAAATGATGTTGCAGAGTCTATAGGTCATGTCTATTTATAAACAACAAAGTTTTAAGTTTTTTTTTTTCCCTTTTTGTGGCTGCTCTTTGTACCTTGGTGAAACCCCACACACCTGACAATGGGGTTCAACGCAAGAGATTATTTCATTAGAAAAGAGAAACTTGACCAATCGCAAGCATGCATTTTCATTAGAAATAAAATGGTTTCATTAGAAGAAAAGAAGCTCGACAAATGGCAAGCATGCATTCTCATTATTAAAAAGAGCAGATATGGATTATTTCACGGACAATTTGTAGTCTCCCAAATCAAATGAGAACTACATATGTTTAATATGAAAGAATAAATTGATGATGTATTTGATTCTATAAATTGGTCATGGCAAGTCATAACGTGTATGCAATGAAGGGAGCATAAGATAAGCTTGACAAATGGCAAGCGTGCATTTCTAGTAGAACTAAAATGGCAAACATGCATTAATTCACGGACATTTTGTAGCCTCCTAAGTCATATATTATTTTAACCAAACCATGAGAACCACACCTTTGAAATTTGAAAGGATAGATCGTTACCATATTTCATTCAACCCCCTTAAATTAATTCTCTGTTCCATGATTTTTGTGACAAAAATAAAATTGATATAATCATTTGTACTCTTCCTTCACGGTTTTATCATTACCCAAAACTGAATGAAATTTTGATAAAGTGTATCTAAAATTCTTTTTCTTTTTCAAATCTCATGCCTACATTCAATCACATTATTTTAAGCATTCATAAGTATCATCCATAATATGATTCGACTTCATGAAAAATCCATTCAAAGCATAGGCAAGGGAACTTGTTTCATAATAAAGTGGGCTATAACTCATGGCCATTAATTAGGAGTAATTTTCTTACACTATATGTTCGCCCGGCAAAAAGCGAACTCTCCTGAGCAGAATGAAAAGAAGCAATAAGTTGTGGGAGGTCAATTTATAGGCGTTTTCGGTATTATCGCGATGGGATATTTTTCTGTCGTCTTTTGGAGATAGAACAGGCTCTCTTAATGGAGATGGAAATGATGCTATTACTGGAGAATAACGGATTAAATGTAGTCACAGCAAATTAGATGAAAATCATTAAAAATTATTTAGCCGGTTTTCTTGGAAAATTTGGAATGATAATATCCATTAATGGAATGACATGAGATTACTTGTATGAAAAAAATGGAATAATAAAAGTGATTAACATGAACAACAATAGCACATTGCAATCAAGAGATGAACAATGCCACATGGAAATTAAGGGGAAGATCAATGGCACACACGATGGAAATGACATGCCTTTGCTAGATGGCTCTCCTCAATTCATGCTCCGCCTTAATCCTTGCAGACAAATTACTTACGGTACTTAATAAATTCAATGTAACTTTTAGTGCAATGCATGTGAACATACATGTGATGGACATGCAGGATGTGCAATGCATGTGCAACAGATGTGCAACGGATGTGCAATGCATGTGCAATGGATGTGCAACTCACCTGTTAACTATCATCAGGCTTCCCGAAGTGCCGTCCTACGTCCAAGTTACTCCAGTAGAACACTCTGAAATAGAACAAAACCAACAGAAGGGAGATATAAATAAAAGGAACAGTCAAAGACATCCAAGCACAAGCAAAAAACACATCAACATGTAGATTTCTGAATGTGGTGCAAGTATAAACTGAAAGCAATAAATAAAATTCCCCTTTCAGTTCAAAAGACGTATCCTTATTTGTTGCTCAAAACAATAAACAATGTACCTAAAATCATGGCCCCATGTTGAGATGCAATGTGCCTGATTCTTAGTTTGAGTTGTTTGGGTAGAGGAGAGAAATTCGGCAGAAACTCCCTTCTCCTTAAATGCACTCGCTTGGTTTTTCTAACCAAGAGAATGCAGATCTGAGGATCATGCCGTTGAGTGGAGAGAGAAAGGCTGTCGTCGGGAGGGAGCAACGGCCGTCGGAGGAAGCACTAGATGGCGCAGTTCAGTGCGTTGAGTAGAGTGTGCGCCAAGAGTGTCGAGCGTTGTCGTCCTCTAGTACTAAGAGTGGAAATTTAATTAAGAAAGCAAATGAAGCCTGATAAGATTTGAATTTGAGATTTTATATAACTACAGTCAACCATTTTAAAAATTTAAGTTATTAGATAAAAACGTAATTTATTATTTAAATATTATAACATAACTTAAAACCAAGCCTTAAGTCTTAGTTTGTGAGTACAATGAACAAATGAAAAATATTTTACGGGCATGTGTGTGTTTCGTAGATTTAGGTGTTTAAGGCATTGGCTGAAGGGAGAAGAGGCAGGGAAAACAGAGATTTTCATTGACAATCTTCCGGGCGGACCTGACAACATCAATCTTGCCCCCGACGGATCTTTTTGGATCGCCCTATTGCAGGTATATCCGCAAGCTTTTCTCGAAATGATAACTAAAGATCTAAACCCAGAGAGATTAGTGCTTTCAGGGAGATAATAATGCCGCTGATTTTGGGCAAAACTCCGTGCATGCCACTGCGAGGGGTTCAGCTTCTTTCGGACCTTGTGTTTTCGTACGCTCTGTCACTGCTCATTGCAAATTTGGTGCAGGTGACGTCTGAAGGGTGGGAATTCGTGCACACCTCTAAGGCAGCCAAGCACTAGATAGCAACGTACCCAAGTATGATCAAGAAAGTGAATGGAGCGTACAGAAAAGCAAGTGTTTTGCATGTGGGAGCTGATGGCAAAATAATCAAGAAGCTTGACGATCCTGACGGGAAAGTCAACTCCTTTGTTACCTCAGCATTCGAGTTTGAGGGACATCTTTACCTGGGAAGTCTCAACGCCAACTTCATTGGAAAATTGCCCCTCATCTGATGATCTTGCCTAATGTAACGTTCACTTCAATTGGCATCTCATGCAATACCAGTTCGCCAATCTCGGTAGAGTCGAGTATTTCACATAGGAGGCAGCTGAGCTTACATGTATCATGGCATCATTTGCTTCACGGTTCTGAATTAAAGAACTTCGATGCTTCCAGGAGGCAGATTCAAGAAATTGTTGAATAGACTATGTAATATTTGGGATTTTTATTAGGTTAAAGAAAAGGTGGTGGGACCCACTTTAAATAAAGAAATAAAAAGAAAACAAAAAGGAGAAGAGATAAAAAGAAAAGGAAAGCCCACGTTCGGGCAGCAGAAGAAAAGAGGAAAGAAGAAAAAAGAAAGAAAGAAGAAAGAGAAGAAAGAAGAGAGGGGGCTTTATGTGTTCACGCCGTAGGCAACTCACCAAGCTTATTTACAACACCCGGTAAGTGATCGCACCTTTTGTTCTTCCAATCGGAGTAGCTTCGGAGTTAGGGTTTGAAATTCGGAATTTGGGAAAATCGAGCGGCGAAGTCCGATTTTGGAGTCGTTGAGCTATGTATTTTTGCAAGAATGATAGTTTATGGTATTGTAGAGCCGTGGGATTTTACGGATCGTGATTTGAGCTTATGGTTTGTCCGAAACAAAATTTCGAAGTTTCCCGTGCGCAGTGTCCAGTACACGAACAGCAGCTTTGGACCCGTATTTTTGTCATCTTTCGGCTTGATTTTGGGACGGCCAAGTTGGGATTCTTGTAGTATGTTTGAAGGGCTTTCTATTAATTATAAGTATGTTTGGATCGGGGTTCGGAGGAGAAAGTTAAGGCGCGATCAAGTTTGCGCTTAAACTCCGTGTTGCAAATGGCTTGAATAATCGCTTGGTTATGCGATTTATTAGCGCATAGGAATCGTTTTGTTAACATTTAGACATATTATAGCTGTTTCATGGCTGATGTAGTGTGTTACCCAAAATTAATGTTGTTTCTCGCTTATTTGATAGGACCGCGAAATCGAAGGATCAAATAATGTGAGTTATTTGATTTTGGGGCATCCCCAGGTGAGTAGTACTAGTGTCTTCTTTGGTTTTATGAAACTCATGTATTAAGGTAAGATTAATCGACATATACTCGTGTAAGGAAGTGATGACCTATTTGTTGTATAATGATGAATATGATGCTCGGTAATTTTGAGTTACTGTGGGATGATTCGACAAACCTCTCTTGAAGGGTTATGCCTGCTGTTTTGGTACAACTGATTTATGCGGTTATGTGATGATTATTGAAACATGATATGTGTTGTGTTAAAAAAATCAAATGTGTTGTGAACAAGTAAAGGACTAAGTGCTACACGACAACGAAATTTCGTGTGAGTAACCTCTAGGGCCTTGTAGTCAAGGGCTAAGTGCTACATGGTAACTTGAGTCACATGGAAGCCACCTCTAGGGCCTTGCACTACCGACATGCATAGTAAAGGACTAAGTGCTACACGATAACGTAACTTCGTGGGAGCCACCTCTAGGGCCTTGTACTATCACTATATGTGGTCAAGGGCTAAGTGCTACACGATAACGCAATTTCGTGGGAGTCACCTCTAGGGCCTTGAGTTTGGATATTGACCGGGAAACAAACCATTGATATGAGATAGGATGAGCCCAATTATTGAACAAAATTAGTGATGCTGGTTTTGTTATTATGGACGAATGAGAAATTTTGCTATTTGATATAGCTAGGTTGAGGTAACTTATAACGCATTTTGTTTATCATATTTTTGTTTGGTAATAATGAGTAATGTCTTGAGTTTTAAATATGAATGTGGAAGTTTGATATGCTTTTATGGTACGTACTACTCATTGAGCTTGTGGTTGCTCACCCCTCTATTTCCAAACCATTTCAAGTCCTTTGGTTAGCAGCTAGTAGGTCAAAGAGTGCTATCGATGGGGACCTTTGGAGGTAGACTTTTGGTATGGTTTGAGACTGCGTTCTTCAGGTGGAAGGACGGCCGTGTTACTCCCATCCTTGTAGGATTTTGGGGTGTGACAGACTATATTTCTCTGATGGTTAAGCATTTAGCAAACTATTTTTAGAAAAACCAAGAGACCTAAGGCACAACTATGAAACTCGAATGGAACCACGGACAAAATGAGGTTTCCTCACATAATGATAGTTTTGGCAATCAAACCGTACGTATAATTCAATAAACAGAATTGCCATATAGTTGATAGCAAATGCTTCTAAGCTCAAGAAGGAGGCAACTGATATGAGCAAAATTCAAGAACAGAGATCCTACTGCAACCTCATTCTTTTCTCTATATTCTTCTCAGCTGTCTCCGGTAATTTATCAACTGCTCTATCCTTTGCCTTCCTGCTTTTCATAAACTCAGAGAAGGAAGGAATTGCTGGCAGACTTGCAGCAGTAGTAGTAGAACTTTGCACCGAGGAAACACAAGTAGAACTGATGACACTAGGACCTTCTTCATTTATGGCCTCCATTATTACCTGGTTGACTGAAGATGGAGCTGAGCCTGAAGGTTCTTGTTTAGGTGGCATATTCTCTGAAGGCGAGTCATCACTGATTCTGAGCCGATTTGTCAGATCTGTAGAATTGGTTGTTGAGAGCCACCTTACAGTGTTTGCCACTTGGGAAAGATAAAATGACTTCCTGCTCTTTCCATATTTTTTGTAGCAGTCATTCTCAAGGGAAGAAGCCGACTCTTCAATTTCATTCCTGCAAATAAAGTTTGATGAGAAAAGACTTCATTAATCCATTTCTACGGCTTGGGTGTTTCTTAGACATTTTTATATGACACATCAGACTGAAGATTCAACCAGACAAAGCTCTTTTTCGCAACCTTAAACTAGCAGTGAAATATACTGAGAAAAACGAAGTGGTGGTGAAATAATTGCGACAAGAATCAGAAATGAGTAATATTACATTAAAGAGCCAAGACGTTGCTGAGCCAGCCTCAAGGCTTTGAACAATCTTTGCTTGCTAGTTTCTCTCAGCTCTTCCGATACTTCATTCTTGTCCACTTTATTCATCTGCAAGAAGTCATCGTAGTATTTTAGTAACCAACCACAAGTTCAACTTCTTTCGTAATAGAGGACAAAGTTGCAACAGTGACCCATCTGTTTCCCATCTCATCTGATGCGTAGTTTTT